>OY740790.1:56917869-58285351 GCA_963514005.1 Raja brachyura
TTTTGGTCCTGACTGTGCGACACTCCAGTCGACTTGAATTTCAATTGAATGTATTTATTTAGTAGCCGGTGCTGTAATGCTTTGTAACAACGGGGGATGCGTTAGGGAAACTGAATGGACTGCCAGTAGAAGAGAGACCTTCACTCCACTTTAGTATTTTGATAGATTGAATAAATTTCTTTGCAAAATCCAAAAGATTTTATGACTGAACTGAAAAACCACTGTGAAATGATTCATGAGTAGTTCGTAATATCAGTTTAATCATGCTGTTACGCCAAGTTAACTTTTATGAAACTTGAGCACACATCCGTATAAATTGACCCAACTATAGTAAAACAATTAAGTGCATTATCATGAAGTTTTGAGGGGAGTATTTTTTGTTTAACAGTCCAGTGAAATAATTTGTTTAGGAAGGAACTGCAGATGTTGGTTTAAATCGAAGATAGACACAAAAAAAACTGGAGTATTGCAGCGGGACAAGCGGCATCTCTGGGGAGAAGGAATGGGTGACGTTTCAGGTTGAGACCCTTCTTCAGACTGAAAATCACGGGAAAGGGAAATGAGAGATATGGATGATGATGAAGAGAGATATAGAACAACGAATGAAAGATATGCAAAAAAGTAACGATGATAAAGGAAACAGGTCATTGTTAGCTGTTTGTTAGGTGAAAACGCGAATTTGTTTGGTGTTTTTCGAAGCAAGAGATGCCAGTAATTGATAAGGGGACACAGTACCAGTGTGCAATTTATTGCATCAATGTTCATTATACTTGCAAGTGAGTTGGCTGTCTTTCTGCTATGGGCCCCCTTTCCATCTAACCATGGATCTCAGCATTAGCCACAGTCTAGAGATCAACAGTGCCACACTTTGTACCATCTGTTCTAGCCACTGGTGCAGAATAAAATTACCAGAGTCAAGGCCAAAAACTAAGTAGATCATGAGCCATGTCTGCCCCTGTGGAATAAATAGACAGATAAATAATCTTGAGTTATTCATTTGGAGCTGAGTTCTTCTAGTGCATGATGAATATGTTTTATTTTATTATGCAGCTAAAAAGAGCTTGACATTGGTAAAGAGTTTGCTTGAACTCACATGCACTGAAAAGGACTCGACTGGGGCAGACATTACCTGGCTTTGATATGAAGCTCTTCAAAACAAATCATTGAGAAAGGAAGATTGAATGTTTCTTTAGGTGCGGACGCATAAAAAGCCAATCCGGGGCAATGTAATAGAAATCAGAATAACGCTGACCCTAGAAAATGTTCTCGGTGTCAAGCCAGAGTTTCTCAGACAAAACACAAAGCAGCTCAGGCTGCATCTCTAGAGGTCACTCGTTAGGTGACAATTCGAGTCGGGACTATTAATACCAGGACACCATTAATACCTGGTATAAACTTCCCGAAATACTGTGATAGGCACAAAAAACTAGAGTGGCTCAGCAGGTCACGCATCATCTCTGGAGAAAAGGAATAGGTGATGTTTCAGTCAAGACTCTTCTTCAGACTGAAAATCAGGAGAAAGGCAAATGAGAGACATAGACACACATCTCTTGTTTATATAGATATACTATTTAGATATATAGATATAGGTATTATATCTTGTTTCTCCTCCCTGGCTCTCAGTCTGAAGAAGGGCCTTGCCTTTCTTTTTCTCCACCTATTCCTTTTCTCCAGAAATGCATAACCCACTGAACTACTTCAGCTTTTTTTCGGTCAAACTTTGGCTCTCACCAGCATCTGCAGTTCTTTCCTTCACTTACTGAAATAATCTCGTTAGAGAAGGAAACTGTATTATTGTTTAATTTGAATAAGCTTCCATCAGAAATTGTGTCTATGCTATGTAGACGCACTGAACTGTTCTGTATTTATGCTTACAATACTCTTGTTGTACAGCAGCAAGCAAGAATGTCATTGTCCATTCTGGGACACATGACAGTAAACTGTCTTGACGACAGCCATGAGCACATTGAATGGCGGTGCTGCCTCGAAGGGCCGAATGGCCTACTTCTGCACCTATTGTCTTATTGTCTATTGACTTGACACTTTTTCCAATAAGATAATACCATCCAGACGTTTCCAATGTGCAAATAGAAGGTTTTATTAACATTATCTTCTAATTAATTTCATCTGTAAAGGTTGTTCCCTGTGGCAGAGTATCATTAACAACATCTTTTGTACTTCTGTGCTTGTTGGGTCAATTGCATACTTCACCAGCTTGTGTCAATGTCCCCTGATGTAAGGATGAGTACTGAATATCTCTGTTATTCTTATTGTGAAACTAGGCCAAGTGGGACCAATGGGCCCCATTCCCCCAACACAATATTTCACCAATCACCCGTTCCCCCAATGCAACCCACTTCCACCACTCACCAGTTCCCCCAACAAACCCCGGTTCCCTCAACGCAACATTCCACTACTCACCCATAGCCCCTAACTGCTCAGGCACGGCTCATTTCCCCTCATCGCCCAACACTCCCTCCCCCTCCTCTTCACCCTTCCTCTTCTCTCCTCTCTCCTCCTCCCCTCCTCCACTCCCTCTCTCACCTCTCCCTCCCTCTCCTTTCCCCTACCCACAGTTGCTCCTTACCCTCAATCACTCCCTCGCTCCCTCCATAACCCCTCTCCCCTCCCCACCCACCTGACCGGTTGGCCCTCGTTCCCACAACGCAATATTCCACCACTCACCCGTTCCCCCAACGCAACCCGTTCCCCCAATGCAATATTATACCATAGTCCCCAACTGTGCAAGTGTGCCTCATTTCCCCATATCCCCCAACACTCCCTTCACCTCCTCTTCACCATCCCTCTTCTCTCCCCTCTCCGCCTCCCATCCTCCACTCCCTCCACTCCCTCCCTAACCTCCCCTTCCCTCTCCTTTCCCCTCCCTAACTTCAGTCACTTCCTCCCTCCCACCATAACCCGTCTCCCCTCCCTACCCCCTTTGAGATAATTGTGAGGTGGAAGCAGCTTTTTTTTTAATGTAAATGAGATCCCATTGCGATGCCATTGAGGGGTGGAGCACCGATCACGGGCAGTTATGTAAATAAGATCCCATTGGGACATCATAGCTGCACACTGCCACAGCAACTTCAAGTGATTTTTCTCAAACTGGATTTTGTAAAGTTAAAAATGTGAATAACTTGTAAAATATAACATCAATCTGAATGAAGCCTGATAAAAACACACCACACGACAATTGTGAGTAAGGTGGTTCAAAAATTGTAGCACTATCATGTACTGTTTTGGCCTAGTTCCGGGTGCACATGGGCATGTGCGCAGAATCACAAACAAGATGAGAGTTTTATTAATATACTTAACCAAGTGGGACCCGTTGGGCCCCATTCCTCCAATACAATATTCCCCACACCCATTCCCTCAATGCAACCCGTTTCCATCACTCACCCGTTCCCCCAAAACAACCCGTTCCCCCAACCCATAGCCCCCAACTGTGCAGGCGTGGCTTTTTTGCCCTTATCCCCCAACTCTCCAACCCCTCCTTTTTACCCTCCCTCTTCTGTCTCCTCTCCCCTCTGTCAGTGCCCCCACTCCTCACCTCTCCACACTAACCACAATGTTTAAATAACATTTCTCCTCCTCCCCTCACCCATTCCCTCCCTCTCCTTACAACAATGTAACAAATGTCACATTGCACTGGGTGGAACACTGTTGATGGGCAGTTTATGTAAATGAGATCCCATTGGGATGTCATTGTCCAGTGGAGCACTGTTCACAGGCAGTTTATGTAAATGAGATCCCATTGTGACATTAGAGCTGTAACTACCAGCAACTGACACTGCCGTTGCTGGCAGTGTTGCTTTCTCAAATTGGATTTTGTAAAGTTGAAAGTGTGAATAACTTGTAAAATATAACATTAATCTGAACAAAACTTAATGAAAACACACCACAAGACAATTGTGAGTGCAAATATTACACGGTGTACGGTGGTGCAAATATTATAGTGCTATCGTGAACCATTTTGGTGTAATTTCAGGAACTCAATCACTCACTCATAGAAACATAGAAAATAGGTGCAGGAGTAGGCCATTCGGCCCTTCGAGCCTGCACCACCATTCAATGTGATCATGGCAGATCATTCAACTCAGTATCCTGTACCTGCCTTCTCTCCATACCCCCTGATCCCTTTAGCCACAAGGGCCACATCTAACTCCGTCTTAAATATAGCCAATGAACTGACCTCAACAACCTTCTGTGGCAGAGAATTCCAGAGACTCACTACTCTCTGTGTGAAAAATGCTTTCCTCATCTCGGTCCTAAAGGAATTCCCCTGTATCCTTAAACTGTGACCCCTTGTTCTGGACATCCCCAACATCGAGAACTATCTTCCTGCATCTAGCCTGTCCAACCCCTTAAGGATTTTGTATGTTTCTATAAGAAATCGATCACTCACTCACAGGCAGACATCCAAACAAACAAGCTGTGAATTTCACTAATATACCAGACCAAGAGGGACCTGATGGGAGGCCTGGCCCCCAACGCAACCTGTTCCCCCAACGCAATATTCCACCACTCAACCATAGCTCCCACGGGAGACCTGTTCCCCCAATGCAACCCGTTCACGAACTAAACATATTGAAAATACATCACAGGACAATTGTGAGTAAGGTTGTGCAAAAATGTTAGCGTTATCGTGTACCATTTTGGTGTAATTTCAGGATCTCACTCACTCACAGACAGACATCTAAACAAAGAAGATGAGAGTGTTAGTAATATACTAGACTAAGTGGGAGAAGAGGGGCTTTCTGGAGTGCTAGCATGGGTGTTGTGGGCCGAAAGGACTGATTTCCAGAGGGCTAGTGTGGACATTGTGGGCTGAATTGATTCTTGGGCTGGCAGCTCAGTCACTCAGGCCTGGTGGGCTGGCAGCTCAGTCACTCAGGTCTGGTGGGCTGTCAGCTCAGTCACGCAGAGCTGGTGGGCTGGCAGCTCAGTCAGTCACCCTCTGTCTGTCTCCCTCTCCCTCTCCCTCTCCCTCTCCCTCTCCCTCTCCCTCTCCCTCTCCGTCTCCGTCTCTCTCTCACTGTCTCTTTCTCTGTCTCTCTCTCCCTATCTCTCTCTATCTTTCTCTCCCCAGTAGACGAGGCAATGTACAGGCCTGAACCTCAAGCTCCCTTTGCGTGTGTGCTCCCCCCCTTCCACCACCCATGGGTGGATTCTGGTGTGGATTGGCAGTGCTACAGGGACAGGTTATTGTGAAAGCTTGAAAAAGCAGGGCAGGCTGCAGGATTCAACCACCTTCCCCCAACCTTACACACCCAGAGAGATCCTTACCATTGAGATTATCCCCACAGCTGCAGAATTGAAATGAAGGCACAGACATGATGGCAATAAACAGCAGGAGGACTGGTGCTCTCTCCAATACACTGTTGTAGAACGGGGAGGGGGAGTGAGAGGCCGAGGCCCGTGCCTCTCCCTCTAAGCGGGGCCGGAACTGCGCCACCCACAAATCTCACTCCGGCCTCAGCACCGTGATGAAATGGCACACACCGGGGAGACTTTTGAAGTCCTCCCCGGTGATTGGGAGTGGATGCGGCCAACCAGTGCGGCGATGGTGCAGGAAGGGGCGTCGACGTCCTGGCCATGGCAGTGACTGACAGGAGAGGAGACCAATCTGCGTGGCAATGACTGACAAGAAAAGAGACCAATCTGCGCATGCGCGTTTTTAAAGATTTTTAAATCTTAATAACTTTAAAAATATACCATTGATCAGAACAAAACTTGTTGCAATGCAGCACAGGCGAAAGGTTAGTAAGGTGACGAAAAATCCTAGTGCTATCGTGTACAGTGCACAAATAGAAAAACCACCCAAACCGGAAGAGATAGATAGATGCTGCCTCACAACTACAGAAACATGATCAACCCTGACCTCCATTCCTGTCTGTGTGAAGTTAATGAATATTTTTAATGTAGAGATAGATAGATTTTTGATTAGTACGGGTGTCAGGGTTTATGGGAGTAGGCAGGAGAATGGGGTTAGGAGGAAAAGATAGATAAGCCATGATTGAATGGCGGAGTAGACTTGATGGGCCGAATAGCCTGATTATCCTCCTATTACTTATGACGTTATGGGTTTGCATGTCCTCCAGGTGCAGCTGCTTCGGTTTTCTCGTGCAAGTTGGGAGTTTAGTTAGTTAATATAACTGTACCCAATGTGGTAAAATATGGGGGGAAGTAATGGGAATGTTGGGAGAATCATTTACAGGGAAAATTATGGGATTGCTGTGCGCAATTGCATAGACATTGCATAGCCTTCTATTTCATGAGGGAAATATGGAAATATGTGAGTCTCTCAAGCCAAAATGAGCATGCCAAGTTAAACTTCTGCAATGGTGATAGTGGTGGCATCAGAATCATTTACCCCGAAACTCAGGGAAAATATTCCAAAGTTACATTCCTCAATATGACGATTTATAAATCCTGCTCTGTGGAAATGCAGCATTATGAGGACATTGTTTTCTGAACATCATGTTGAAACAAATCTCATCTGCCTCATACCAGTGGATTGCTAATGATTTGTGGCATCTATTCAAAGTAGAACAGAGAGTTCATCTGGCATTGCCATTCTTCCCTGAACTAACATTATCAAAGAATAATTATTTTGGGGATCTTACTGTGTGAAAGATGGCTGCGACAATGATTGTAAATAATAATCAGTGGGCTATTTCATATCAATTGTATGAGATATTCTGTGAGATATAATGAGATACAAGCCCTTTATTCTTACATTCAAGCCAAATGATGGGAGGGCACCTGTTTCAGACATTACACTGCAGCAGTGTGCTTGGAAAAATGCCATATTTATATCTATTCAGGACACAAGCTCAGAAAAAAAACTTCCAACGTAAGTGGATAAGACAGGTTTCGTGTCTGATGAAAACACTTTTTGACCCGAAGAAATGAAGGGATTTACAATAACGTGAACATCTCTGAGTCAAAGCTGTTTCACTTAGGGGAGGCAGCCTGGATTTTGTTTTTGCCGCAGGAGTCAGGGGTTCACAACCTGTTTTAGTTGAGTCTACCTAACAAGCCAGGAGTCAATGATGGCAGCTTTCATTTGAGCTCTGGTGTCAGGGGGTCTCAACAAGTAAAGAAGCATTTCAAGCTCTGGACATCTCCGCAGAGAATTTCACTCGTCAATTCAAACACAGGTATATGTTGTAGTGGATGTTTTCCAGGAATAAATGACTGAGATGATGAAGGAATCTTGTAAGACTCTGTAGCTGACACAATTTGTGCACAATTTTGAACTGTGGCCTGCTGTGGGATGCGTATGTGACAGAGGAATAGTTTAAAGGGGAGAAGAGTTCACAGATTCGGAGAGACGAGTATGAATCTTGATGCACATTTTTTTCCATGGGCTGCTGGCATGTTGTGATTGCGCAGAACATAGAACAGTATAGCACGGGAGGAGGCCTTTCGGCCCACAATGTCTGTGCCGAGCATAAAGCCAAGATAAGCTAAGTCCATCTGCCTATATATAGTTGATACCCCTTCATTCCCAGCATATCCATGTGCCTATCTAAAAGCCTCTTAAACGCCACTATCATATCTGCCTCCACCACCAACCCTTAGCGGGCCGTTCCAGCACCCACCACTCTTATGTACAAAAACTTGCCCCACAAACCTCCTTCAAACTTTGCCCTACTCATCTAAAAGTTATGCCCCCTAGTCATTGACATTTCCACTTTGGGAAAAAGGTTCTGATTGTCAATCCTATCTATGCCTCTCATAATTGTATATACTTATCAGAGACCCGGGTTTGATCTTGACTATGGATGTTGTCAGTATGGAGTTTGTATGTTCTCCCCATGACTGCATAGGATTTTTATGGGTGCTCCAGTTTCTTCCCACACTCCAAACACGTACAGGTTTGTAGTTCAATTGGCTTCAGTAAGTTGTAAAATTCTTCCTAGTGTGTGTAGTTTAGTGCACAGGGTGATTGCTATTTGGTGGGCTGAAGGGGCTGTTTCCGCGCTTATCCCCTGAAATAAATCTGTCTTTGTAGCTAATACCTGCTAATCCAGACAGCATTCTGGTGAACATTTTCTGCAGCCTGGTTAGAGTATCATTACATATTTTGAGAGAAGGGTGCTTTCTGAGAAACTGTGTCACTGATTTCCTGATCACATACCACCTCAACACTGGTAGAAAATCAGGAAGATTGGGTTGCAGTGGTGTTCCACTAACACTGCATCCCTTTTTCATGGACTTTACATGGACTTTGGATGGTAGGAGATGCCAGCAATCCTAATGGGCCTGTCACACTTAGGCGATTTTTAGGCGACTGCCGGTGACTGGCATAGTCTTAGCAGGTTGCCAAATAATCAACGACGTTAGGTGATTTTTTAGGCGACTGCCAGCGAATACGCCAATGAAATTGTATGATTCTATGACTGTGTGATGGCGCCAACTTTGGTCACACATGGAAAAAGGGCGGCATGGTGGCACAGGGTAGAGTTGCCTTACAGTGCTTGCAACGCCGGAGACCCAGGTTTGATCCTGACTACGGATGCTGTCTGTACAGAGTTTGTACGGAGTTTCTACCCTGCGCCTTTACCACCTCGGGCAATTGAGGAAATTCAGAGTGTCTCCGAGGATCCTCCAGTGCTTCTACTCAGCAGCTGTGTTAAGCACCTTGTCCGGAAATATTACAATCTGGTTTGGGAATTGCTCTGCCCACGACAAGAAGGCTCTGCAGAGAGTTGTGCGGATGCACTATGGGAACTTCACTCGCCCCTCCGCAGGAACTGTACATCAGGAGGTGCAAATCCAGAGCCAATAAGATCATGGGAGACCCCTTCCACCCCTGCAACGGACTGGTCCATCTGCTACGGTCAGGCAAACGCCTCCGTTGCCATGCTGTGAGAACGGAGAGATTGAGAAGGAGTTTCTTCCCAGAGGCCATTCGGACTGTAAACTCCTATCTCACCAGGGACTAACTTTACTGTACTTTTTTTTTAATTGCTGTTTTTTTTTCCCTTTTTGCTTCCTCCCACAATATTTAATATGTACAAGATGTGATTCTGTTCCATTCTGTTTGTAGTTTGTTTGGTTATTTGTTTGGTTTTTTTTTGCACAAAGTCCGCGAGCACTGCAACTTTTCATTTCACTGCACATCTCGCTTGTGTATGTGACGAATAGACTTGACTTGACGTTCTCCCCGTGACTGCGTGGGTTTTCTACGAGATCTTCGGTTTCCTCCCACACTCCAAAGACATACAGGTTTGTAGGTTAATTGGCTTGGTGTATGTGTAAATTGGCCCTCGTGTAGTTGCGTGTAGGATAACGTACGGGTATCGCTGCTCAGGGCGGACTGGGTGGGCCGAAGGGCCTGTTTCCGTGCTGTATCTTTAAACTAAATTGGCTTATTTAGTTTAAAGATACAGAAGTTCTTGCTGTGACTTCTTCAGATGGACACTGCTGCAAATTAATTTTAATCAAGGACATGTTATTTAGTTTTCCAGTTTGGTTTTGACAGGGGTTGCATGTACTTTCCTCGATTTACTTTCAGAGAGTGGGATGAGAGGGATTTTTTGGCAGTTTGTGATGCCCACGTATCATAAATTAATTACAAAAGAAGCTGGTGAAGTAAAACTGCAAATTTATTCAGCAAGAAAAGAGGACATTTTCTCTTTTAGTGTTGGTATTAAGAGAGAACATTAGATCATCCACATATGATAAACACCGTCCGCAGTTGAAATGTAGCCTCTAAGCTGGATGCCCAAATGAATCATGTTCAAATTAACCCCAACAGCTGGTGAAGTTGCCACCTCATAGCTCCAGTGATCTGGGCTCAATACTGACCTCAAAGACCATCTGCGTGATGCTTAAATAAATCCTTTCTGTGCCTACTGGGTCTCTTCCATGTGCTCTGGTTTTCTCCCACATCCCAAAGATATATCATCAGTTAATTGGCTGCTGTAACTTGGTCTCAGTGTGTAGAAGGAAGTAGCATTTGCAGGAAATGAATGGGCATGTGGGGAGAATCAAATGGGATGTGGAGTGGGCGGTTATTGATCAGCATGGACTCAATAGCCAAAGTGCCAGTTTTACGCCCAATGACTCAACGGAAAAGCACACAAACACAAGTTTTTCATTTCTGAAGAGCCAAAATTGCTTGGATTGCTTTCTCTGGAATGTCGCAGGTTGAGGGGAGAACTCATACAAGTATTTACAATTATGAGAGCCATAGATAGGAAGAAGTCAGAACTTTTTTATCCCTGTGTGAAAATGTCAAAGAATAGCTTTAAGGTAAGAGGGGCAAAGTTTACAGAAGATGTGCAAGGCAAAGTTTTTACACAGAGTGTGGTGGCTGCATGGAACACACTGCCATGGGGTGGTTTAGTTCAGTTTAGTTTAGTTTAGTTTAAAGATACAACGCGGAAACAGGCCCTTCTGCCCACCAAGTCCGCACTAACCAGCGGTCCCCGCACATTAACACTATCCTACACACACTAGGAACAATTTACATTTATACTAAGCCAATTGACCAACAAACCTGTACGTCTTTGGAGTGTGGGAGGGAAACAAAGATCTCAGAAAAAACGCACGCAGGTCATGGGGAGAACAATACTGATTTTGTATGATGAGCCATGATCATATTGAATGGCGGTGCTGGTTTGAAGGGCCGAATGGCCTACTCCTGCACCTATTTTCTGTTTCTGTGTTTCAATTTGTGTCTCCTGTACGGTGTGCCATATTTTACACCAATTGGTCTTCCCTAAAACCAATAACACTCTTTCACGTGCTTGGTGCCTTATATTGTGACTTCTTATAACAGTCTTTTTCATCTGAATGTTTGTACATTCATAATAGTATTTGATCATATAGGATAGTGGGCAGCTGCTGCTCAAGAGCAAGCTCCCTCTTGGATTAATTTGTGGGTTGCTGCATTCTCCTTGCTATTTAATATGAACCATTGGTACTTTATAAGCAAATAAGCAACATCTATAGAAGGACACAAAGTGCTGGAGTAATTAAGCAGGACAGACAGACAAAGACTATGACTGAAGAAAGGTCTCGAACTGAAACATTATCTATCCATGTTCTCCAGAGAGTTTGAGGAAGGGTTTTAACTCGAAACGTAACCTATCCATATTCTCCAGGGAGGGTCTGAAGAAGGGTCTCGGCTGGAAAAGTCACCTATTCATGTTCTTCAGAGGGAATCTGAAGAAGGGTCCTGGCCATGATCTCCAGAGATACTGCCAGACCTGCTGAGTTATTCCAGCACTTTGTGCCCTTTTTGTGTGTTAACCGGCACCTGCAGTTCCTTGTTTCTACAAGTGCCTTATTCAGATGGATGTGCGGTTGATGATGTATGCCTTAAGACAAAAATAAATAAATAAAATGCATTATTGTCAAATCTGTGTGAATACGTAGCTGTTGTGTAAATTACAGAACATCAGTATAATATAGCACAAAACTTGTATTTTACATGAACGTCCATAGAACCCCCTTGTTTCAATCTTTTATTCCTGCACAATAACTGGCTGATGAAACATCTGTGGTTATTACCTTGGTTTCACCACTTATTTCATAGTGTACATCCCAAATTTTGTGTGTGTGTATTTAAAAATAATTACAAGGATTCCGACACAATTTCTTAGCTGTGGAAAATGTTTTCCCCCAACCTGGCATGTATAACATGCTTGCATAATCTTGGTATTTTCACTTCTCACACCTTAGTTGCAACATCCCTGTGAACATTTCTGTCAGTACAGCCTTTTTTTTTGCATCTTTCCCTTGTGCACACATATATAGGAAGCTGCTAAGTTACAAGATTATTCCAAACTTGCTTGAAACTGTTCCTTAACCCATGCATCTTCTTACTTTATAAGTTCCTCAGTTATAGGAGCAGACCCTAACCCTAACCCTAACCATACGGCCCATTGTCGACATTGCCATTCAATCATGGCTGATCTGTCTTTCTCTCTAAACCCCATTCTCCTGCCTTCTCCCGATAAACTGTGACATCCGTACTAATCAAGAATCAAAAATATTCATTAACTCCACAGCCTTCTGTGGCAATGAATTCCACAGATTCACCACGCTCTGTTGAAAGAAATTCCTCTTCATCTCCTTTCTAAAGGTACGTCCTTTTATTCCGAGGCTATGGCCTCTGATACTAGACTGTCGCATTATGGAAACATCCTCTCCACATCCACTCTATCCAAGCCTTTCACTATTCGGTAAGTTTCAATGGGGTGTCCCTTCATCCCTCCAAATTCTACTTAATTCCAGTGCCTGTGTTTCAAGCGGTGCTTCTAGCTGGTGCCTATCAGAGCCTCTTACACCTGCATGTCCCATTTTTTGGCACTGTAGGATGACCATGTCTGTGAATGAAACCAGATGAGGTGGATATTGACAAGGAATCAGAGAGATTGATGAGCAATTAGAACGATTTTTAACCAGCTTGTTACCTGGATTAGAGGCTATTAACTGTTAGGAGAGGTTAGGTAAGCTTGGATTGTTTTTAGTCTAAAGAAGGGTCACCCATTCCTTCTCTCCAGTGATGCTGCCTGTCCCACTGAGTTACTTCAGCTTTTTGTGTCTATCTTTGGATTGTTTTTATCTGGAGTTTAGTTTAGTTTGGTTTAGTTTAGTTTAGTTTAGTTTAGTTTAGTTTAGATATAGAACGAGGAAACAGGCCCTTTGGTCCACCGAGTCCGCATCGACGAGTGATTCCCGCACATTAACTATCGTACACACACTAGAGACACAACAGGTATCACTACAGTATACACTATAGATTTGTAGGTATAATAGTAAGATTAAATGAGAACTTACCAGTTTGAAGTTTGATCTTTATTTTATGAGGAGTTACGTTGGTGATTACGTGAAGAGGTCCCGCCAGTGTGCATGCGCGTCAATCTTCAAAGCAGCGGAAAGTAATCACAAATAACAGTTATCGAAGTAACATAGTAAGATGAGCAACTTGAGAACTACCAGATGAATTTTGTGAGGGAGGGTTGGGCATGGAGGGCACGTAATCACCAACGTAACTCCTCATAAAATAAAGATCAAACTTCAAACTGGTAAGTTCTCATTTAATCTTACTATTTTACTTCGGAGTCATCTGAGTGATTGCGTGAAGGGTTCAAAGCTTTGCGATTTCATGCTGCAGATTCAAATCCCGGCTTCTCAATGCATGAATTGACTCGGAATGAGAAATAATCAATAATGCATTAATGTTGACATTGCATTAAAATGCAGTAACAAAGTTATTTGAATAACAAAAGAACAGTAACCCCTCTAACCCAGGGGGAACTTAAACAGAACTTAATACGGTATTAGCAAACAGCCCCGGATCGGCAATCGTTCGATGGTAGAAAGTTGAAAAACCAACTCATTTGATCACCCGGCGGCTGCGAGAATATGGTCGATGGGAATGTCCATCGCCCTTGCCGCCGACGTTGCTGCTGCCCTAGTGGAATGAGATGTAAAAACATCAGTGTTAATACCTGCATCAACCAATACTTATTTCAACCATGTCGAGATAATCTGTACTGACACTCTCTTGTGTGGCTTCTTGTAACTGATAAACAACATATTTCGTAAGGCCCTCGTAGCATCAATGTATTGTAGCAAATGTGTCTTTACATATAGACATGGATCCGTTGGGATATGCCGAAAACAACAATCTTGAACCCTGTCACACTGGCCTGCTCTGTTTGAGTAGGTCATAATGTAGAACGTAACATTATCTGCAGCCACTTCCATCCTGCAAACTTAGGGTTGATGGTGGGCCGAATAGTACTCTTCCTGAGACAATGAATCTCAAAATGGCGCTGCACAGCAACCCTAGTGCCTCTTGATGCTTCTCAGACCGATGCCCTCCATCCATTGTTCTAGCGAACGCCCTGATGCCTGAACCAAGCAGCCTCAGGATTCGCTGCAGCTTTATTTCCTAGGCACACATGCCCATGCCATCTGACCCCATATCATCTGGTTCACTACTGGTACCTTTAGCAACACGCAGTTCCTCGGGGTCTCGTGCTTGTTGGCGGTCTCGTCCATCGTGAGCTCCTGGAGCTAATGGGATACCGAATAATATGTTGTGGAGACCGCTCTGCTCCCAGCGGCTCTCCTGACTCTGACGGGACAGCGAATCGTGCTGCCAGAGATGGGACATCTGGCAGCTGCCGTTCATCGCTTGGATCGACCTCACCGTCAGAGTCGGGGTCACAACTCAGCTGACCCATTGCACGTGCCTCATCAATGAGGGTGCTATCAAGCAGCCCTCTACTGGGTGCTGCTGGCGCGGCCTCTTCTCCAGCCTGGCGCCGACACGACTACTCCTCCTGGAGTGTGCCCTGCTGGAGCACCCTGTGCAACGGGTGCTCCATTTGGGATAACCGTTCAAAAACGGTATCCAGCCCCGGAGGGGAATCCTTCCGGCCTGACTTCCCCGATTCCGTGGGCCTGACAGACTTGCCTTATTCCCGACTGGCGCTGGCTCCATGCTTTGCAGCACCAAGTCTGCAGTCGCCCCGCTCCCAGCCGGTGACTGTGCAGGGGTACAAGGCAGCCGTTCACAGACTGCACTCCCGCAGCTGTCCGATTTTCCTCCGGCTCGCCTCTTCCCCTTGCCTGTCTTGTCCATGGTGCTACCTAAAGAGAACAACACGGCACCACAGCAAAACGGACCTGAACTCTTTTTTTCCACTTACGTTGAGCATAAACTTACTTTCGCTGGAGGAGCTCTCTTCCTCCCAGCCTCCGTGCACCACTGCGGCTGACATAATGACACGCATGTGCACTGGCGGGACTTCTTCACGGAATCACTCATGTGACTCCGAAGTAAAATTAAACATTGGTCCTAGTGTGTGTAGGATCGTGTTCCTGTGCAAGGATGGCAGGTTGGCATGAACTAGGTAGGCCGAAGGGTCTGTTTTCACGCTGTGTGTCTAACCTAAACTAAATACAAAGTGCAATGTGCCTGAAACATGCTGGCAGTGAAAACAGTTATTTAGTGCCATTTACGGGGCTCTTAGATGGATGAATGAATATGCAGTGGATGAAGGGATGTGGATCATTCGAGGCACAGGACTTGTTTAAATTTGCATCATGTTGGCACAGACACCGTGGGCCAAAGGGCCTGTTTCTGTGTTGTACTGTGCTATATTCTATTTTCCTCAGATATCTGCAACAGACAAATTGGTAAGAAAAAGGACCAACATTAAGTTGAGAAGGTAATCAGTACAGGTAATAGTTCCAGAGGTGATTTAAATGGGAGGCCTGCTGTATATGAACTGATGGGCCTCATGTGGAGGTTATTTCAGTGCTGTTCGGTTATTTGTGACAGTGCAGCAGGGAAGGTAAAGATGAAGGAACAGGCTGCCAGCACTAAGATATGCCTTGGGAGCGAGGGTTGCAGAGTGTGGGAGGGTTGTTGCTGGCTGAGAGATAAATGGTGGCCGGAATAAAATAGTACATCTCTGCACTTCTGTAAACAGTGCATTGGGATCCATATGAATCACCAGGACCTAGTTTTAACATTTCATCTGACAGATGGCACCTCTGACAGGGTAGGATTTGCCATCAGTACTGCGCTGAAATGTCAACCTATTTGCTCATGGGGCTTGAACTAATGACCTTTTAACTTCAGGCAATGAGTGTCACCATTGAGTCAAGCTGACATTTAAGTGTTTACAGTCCTGAAGCGGGAGACTTCAACGTCTCACTTACACTTGAAGTGCTTGTCGAGGTTCACTACAGAAAGGCTGCTGACAAAAAAAAAATCAATCTGCGGTGAAGTCATCCTCAAGAAAGCAAAAGCTGAATATATGCACTTGCCGATTGGCCTAATGCCACGGAAGCAAGTCTATCACTTCTCCTTTAAGGTATGCCTCTAAACCTGGCCTGGCCTGACTCACTCTATCATGATGAGGGACCAGGCATCAATTATTGATTACTTAACTGGGAAGCATGCGGCTATGATAATATTGACAATAGACAATAGACAATAGGTGCAGCAGTAGACCATTCAGCCCTTCAAGCCAGCACCACCATTCACTGTGATCATGACTGATCATCCACAATCAGTACCCCATTCCTGCCTTCTCCCCGTATCTCTTGACTCTGCTATCTTTATCTCCGCTTGCTTTGGAAAGGAAATCTCCCGCCCACCTCCCCCACTCTCTTAGCCAGCCTGATCTAAATGTGACTCCGTGCCGATAGCAATGATCATTAGCTGCCCTCTGACATACCCCAATAATTATAACATTTCTCCATGTGCGGGTGAATGCTCAGGCTTTTTGTGCAAGTAGGTTTGAGCAGAGAGTCCCCAACACCTTGATGGTATTTGCTGAGATTTTGCCAATTACGTTCTAGTGACCATTCATCAATCCTCCACCACTTCAACTTGGGAATGTGCACGCCAGACCTGTGTCAAGTTAGACCTGGTGTAAACAGAAGAGACTACAGCAGATGGAATCTGGAAGAAAAAAAAGAATGCCGGTGCAACTCAGCAGACCAGGAAATGTCTTTAATATTTAGTTTAGTTTAGAGATACAAAGCAGAAACAGGTCCTTTGGACTACTGAGGCCACGCTGACCAGTGATCCCCATACAATAGCACTATCCTACACACCAGGGACAATTTACAATCTTTACTGAAGCCAATTAACTTACAAACCTATAGTCGTTGGAGTGCAAGAGGAATTGACATTATCAGTCAACTCGCAAGCAAGTTTATTTATATAGCACATTTCAGCAACAAGGCAATTCAAAGTGCTTTACACAACGCATTAAAGAGCAATCAAAAGCAATTAAAAACAGTCATTAAAAAGAATAGAAAATAAACACAAGCTAAAATAGAATAAGACAAGTATAAAATACAAGAATAAAAGTTACAGTGCAGTGTAAGAAATGCATTGTTAATTTAATTAAAGGCAGCATCAAACAGAAAAGTCTTCTGCCCCGATTTAAAAGAACTAGGAGTTGGAGTGGACCTGCATTTTCTGGAAGTTTGTTCCATATATGTGGTGCATAAAAACTAAACGCTGCTTCTCCATGTTTAATTCTGACTCTGGGGATAGAAAGCAGACCTGTCCCAGGTGACCTCAGAGGTCTGGATGGTTCATAATGTAGCAGAAGATCAGAAATGTATTTTGGCCCCTAGACCATTCAGTGCTTTATAAACCAAAAGTAATACTTTGAAATCAATTCTTTAACAGACTGGAAGCCAGTGTAAAGACATCAAAACTAGAGTGATATGATCCACTTTCTTGGTCTTAGAGAGGACCCGAGCAGCAGCGTTCTGAATCAGCTGCAGCTGTCTAATCGATTTTTTAGGGAGATGAGTGAAGACAGCATTACAGCAGTCAAGACTACTGAAGATAAATGCATGGACAAGTTTTTCCAAATACTGCTGAACCATAAGTCCTTTAACCCTTGATATATTGTTAAGTTGGTACTAAGCTGACTTTGTAATTGTTTTAAAGTGGCTGTTGAAGTTCAGGTCTGAGTCCATGATTACATCAAGAGTTCTGGCTTGAGCCGTGTTTTTTAATATTGCCGATTGAAGCTGAGCTCTGACTTTTAATCGTTCCTCTTTGGCACCAAAAACAACTACCTTAGTTTTGTCTTTGTTTAATTGAGGAAAGTTTTGGCACATCCAATCGTTCATTTCTTCAATGCACTTACTCAGTATTTGTATTGGACCATAGTCCCCTGGTGATATCGTTATGTATATTTGTGTGTCCTCTGCATAATTATGTTAACTTATTTTGTTGTTTTCCATAATCTGAGCCAGTGGGAGTATGTAGATATTAAACAGAAGATGCCCCAGAATGGAGCCCTGGGGATCTCCACATGTCATATCTGTCCGCTCTGATGCGTAATTACCTATAGACACAAAATAGTCCCTGTTCTTTAAGTAGGATTTAAACCAGTTTAGTACTGTGCCAGAAAGTCCAACCTAGTTTACCAATCGGTCTAGTAATATGGTGTGGTCGACTATGTCAAATGCAGCACTGAGATCCAGTTTTACTAAGACTGACATTTTGCCACTGTCTGTATTTAAGTGAATGTCATTGAAGACCTTAACAAGAGCAGTCTCAGTGCTGTGGTATGGTCCAAAACCTGACTGGAAGACATCAAAACAGTTATTTAGTGACAAGAAGTTGTTAAGCTGTTGAAAGACAGCTTTTTCAATGGTTTTGCTTAAAAATGGAAGATTTGATATGGGCCTGACATTAGTGACGTGTCTAGATTGTTCTTTTTTAAGAGTGGCTTGATGACTGCAGTTTTCAGGGCCTGAGAGTAGAGACGTGTTTATGATTTGTAGAAGATCTGAGGCCAAATAATTTTAAACATTTTTGAAAAAGCCTGTTGGCAGAATATCAAGGCAGCAGGAGGAGGATTTCAGATGTTGTATAATGTCCTCCAGGTTTTTATGGTTGATTGCACAAAATTGTGTCATGGCATTTGAATTGGTTTTAGGTGGACACACGGACCACACACATCCTGTACCTGATATGGAGGCACTGACTGCTTGTCTAATTTTCTGAATTTTGTCAGTGAAGAAGGAGGCAAATTCATTGCAGGCCCTGGTGGAAAATAGTTCAGAGGCTACTGACACAGGAGGGTTTGTTAGCCTGTCGACAGTAGCAAACAAGGCACATGCATTATTACTGTTTTTGGCGATGATGTCAGAGAAGAAGGACCGCCTTGCATTTCTCAGCTCCAAACCATACATGCAAAGTCTCTCCCTATAGATGTCATAGTGAACCTGGAGATTTGTTTTTTGCCACCTGTGTTCAGCTTTTCAACACTCTTTTTTCTGATCTTACCAGCATGGCATTTCTCCATGGAGATCTTGTCTTACTAGAGACAGCCTTCGCCTTAGCGGGTGCAATGGCATCAATAACATTTGTAATTTTGTAATTGAAATGATCTACAAGCTCATTGACTGAGACCCAAGAGGGGGCAGGCGTGGAAGGGAAAAGCTGAATAAATGTTTCACTGGTGTTCTCAGTGATATACCGTTTAGTGACTCTCTCTTTTTGAACATTTGTGTGCGCGGAGATAATACTGTCAAAGAAAACACAAGCATGACCAGAAAGAGCAACATCAGAACCACAATCATGGAAATGTTCAGACCTTTGGAGATAATTAAGTCCAAGTGTGCCCCTTGTTGTGTGTGTGCACCGTTACATGCTGAGTCAGTCCATATTTATCAAGAACACAACACAGTCCCTCTGTCCTGGGGTTATCAACATGAATGTTAAAATCACCAACTATAACCACACAATCAAATTCAATACAGATTATAATCAGCAGTTCAGTAAACTCATCAAAGCTCAGCTTGCACAGTATTTAGGTGGCCTGTGCTTATTTAGGAACATAGCTCCTCGAGAGGATGAACTCAGCTGAAGAGCCACATATTTAAAAGATGCAACATTTTCATAAGATATCTGCTTGCATTGGAGTGAGTCAATAAACATTATGGCGACTCCACCACCTTTCTTATGTACTCTAGCCTTACTCATAAACTGAAGTTGGGAGGGGTTGACTTGATGACAACAACTGCACTGTTATTTTGGTCCAACCAAGTTTCAGTTAAAAACATAAAATCAAGATTGTTCTTAATAATGAAATCGTTGATTAGAAAAGATTTTCCTGCGAAAGACATGACATTTAATATAGATAGTTTTAGAGTGTTAAAAGCATTATCTGCCCCATTTTTTGGGACAGACTGTGGCTGACGAGGAATGGACGCTAAATTTGATAAATTTGCAGTTGAGTGCTTCTTGTTTCTTAACGGATTCAACATTCTTTTCCTATTACCTATCAAGACAGAAATTGAGGAAGTTTTTGGTACACAGGGCCCCGGCTTGTCCTGAAAAGAGTCATGAGTGCCATTAGCTGTGCAGCCTGGACCCAGCACATATCAATTTGTGCTTGCTGCATTTTGTTCACAAGGAACTTGATCAGGCTGCGCAGACAGAGGATGATGCCATCGTACAGGGGTGGGAGGTGACGGCATTATACCTGTGATGATTGTGATAAAAACTGGGACAGGTGGATGCAGAGGGGGAATAATGATGGAGAAAAATGGGAATAGGGTGGGGGGGTAAGTTTGGTTCCAGCAATGACCAGCTCGTTCAGTGAACTCCAACAAGGGGAGGAGGGGGAAAGGGTGAGTGGAGCGAACGGTGACAGGGATGCAGTATGGGGCGGTGAAAGAGATGGATCCTCAGATGCGTTGGTGTTGATGAGGGGGATGGAGATTCCTCATCTCGGCTCTGATGTCTCCCATCTTCTCTGCCATGCTGTGTTATCTCTTCTTCTTGTTTTGATTCCTCTTGCCTCTTATCCTTGACAGAGGGAACAGATGGGTGGCGCAGGAAGTTAAGTAAATTAGAGGTGAACAGCCTTATGGGCCTGTCCCACTTAGGTGATTTTTTGGTTAACTACAGGCGACTTGTTTGTCTCTACATGTTCGCCGGTGGTCGCCGGTGGTTGCCGGTAGTAATCTCCTCAGTCGCGCAAAAAGTCGTGGCGTCTTTCTGGTCACCGCTAAATTTTCAACATGTTGAAAATGTTTTGGCAGTGGGTTTGACGCCAATGAGCGTAGCTTGACGTAGGTGGTGTCGTAAGTTGTTCGGCGACCTGCTATGACTATGACAGTCGCCGGCAGTTGCATAAAAAATCGCCAAGTGGGACAGGCCCATTACTCCTAACTTATTAAGTAAAATTCCATCTGCCTTAAAAAGGTCCCAGCAAAAAGTTGAAAGTGTCAATAAAATGCACGGAATGGATGGCTCATGCAGTTGAAAACCATGTGTTCGGTGCCAACAATCTGCTGAATCTCTCAACTCTTTTGACTGGCAGTGGAGGGCCACTGATAAACACCTTAGCATTCAGAGAGCTGACTGTGTTCAACAGATCAATAAAGTCCAGTTTCAGCACTTCAGACTGGTGTTTTAAAACATAATTTGACCATATATGCAGTATGATGTGTTTCACAGTTGGACGTTCTGCCACACTGTGCAGGCTTTGTTGGGGAGGTTTGTTGCTAATTCTCCCCGTCGCAGCTGTCCACGGCTGTGTCTTATTGAGTGCAGGGGTTGAAGAGGTGCTCTGCCTGGATGATAGTGCAGTCCAGCCAGACGCACTATCATCAGAAATCTCAAGGCGCTCTGGTCTGCCCATAACTCGTCCTCCCATTTCCCAGGGAAATGATTTACTCTTAGGCTTTGCACCAAGAGAATTCCAGGGAGGTCTAGCACTTGTAGATATATTACCCGTACACAGCCCTCCTGTTTCTTGGTAGTCATGCTGGTATCAATTAGCCTTGTGTTAGCATGCCCTTGTCCACTGTTTTGAGTCCTTGGTAAAGCGGTGTCATTCCGACATAGTTCATTCGCATCCACGTTCTAACCAGTGAATTTTGCTTTCCTGAACTGAGATCTTCTGTAGAAGGAGGGGGTGGGGGGTGGGGGTGGGGGGGGCATCTTCCTGCTAATTAGATTTAGTTAAGTATCGCGTTTCCAATCACTGCAGGGGGTGGGAGATTGCAACCTTCAGGTGGTCTGCCTTGTTTCGACGAATGCAATCGTCCTGGCGTTCACAATCAAATAAGACCAAATAGAACAAGTTGTCCTACAACTTTAGGCTGTGCACACCATGCTCAAGAAGAAGAAGAAGAGGACGTCACTGCAGCACAGGCTTGTGCTATTGGTGGGCCATGCTCATACAGGAAACATATGAACGCGTGAATGACTTACCCTCCCTCCCCTCCTCCCCTGTCTCTCACCGCTGGGGAGGCACGGAGTCCTTTCCCCGATGGCTGCCGCTCCATATTTCTCACCACGGTTGAAGCCGGACCGTCTCCACAGCGACACGGCGACACGTCGCCTCCCAACTCAATCCCTTTGCTGTCAACGTTACTCAGGGTGACTGTTTTTTTTCTAACATTAAATCGGCCCATGCAATTTTTTCATGGCTATATAAAGTTCTGAGAGGCAAAGACATGTAAGACAGTAAGAACCTTTTTCCCAAGGCGGAAACGTCAAAGACTAGGGGGCTTAGCTCGAAGGTGAGCAAAGCAAAATTTTAAGATTTGGGGCCAGGTTTTTTACACAGAGAGTAATGGGTGCCTGGAATGTGCCATCAGGGGTGGTGGTGGTGGCAAATGTGATAGTGGCTTTTTAGATAGGCGCATGAAAATGCAGGGAATGGAGGGATATAGATCGCGTGCAGGCAGAGGAGAATCATGAAATTTGGTTTTGTGTACAAGGAGTCAATTTAAATGATCACCATTGCCCTTTTACTGGGTTATAATGTGATTAGTGGAGAGCTGCATAATTGGGTGCCTGACTGTCAATGTGAACTTGTTTGACAAAAGAGCTGTGTTAGTTTAGTCTGGTTCAGTTTATGATCATGTGTACAGTGAAAATCTTTTGTAACCAGTCAGCGGACAGACAATACAGGATTACAATCGAGCCATTTACAGTGTACAGATACATGATAAGGGAATAACGTTTAGTGCAAGGTAAAGCCAGTAAAGTCTGATCAAAGATAGTCCAAGGGTCACCAATGAGGTAGATAATAGTCCAGGACTGCTCTCTTGTTGTGATAAGTAGATCCGGTTGCCTGTTTCCGCACTGAATGACTCCATGATATAACGTTTTCTGCCTTCAATACCAGGAGATGATGCAGAATCACTTGGATACTAAGTCATGTCTGCAAATGGTATTTTATTCTCATAATTACAAGAAAAATAATTACAATAAAAATAAGAACATCATTTGGATTGTCATTGTTTGCTATCCTTATCTGTCAGCAAACAGATTATAGCCATTTGTAAACCTATGCCTTTGCAGGAACCTGAAGTGAATTTGACCTTTGTGCCGTCTTTTCCTTATGGTGTGCTGAAGCAAAAGGGACTCTGTGCAAGACCTCAAGATCCCATTTTAAAAGGGAGGCATTTATAGAAAATGCACAAGGACCGGTCAAGGTCAATTTTAGCTGGAAGCACATTCAAAGAGAATAGCAAACACAACAATGTTATCTGCATGTGGATGTTTTACTTGTTCTCCCCAAGCAGATCATTCCTTTGATGCCCCCGGATGAAGCCATGTAGTAAACAGCACACATTTGTTATTTGTGAGATCCTTCATGACCCCACCCCCCCCCCCACGACAATGTATACGACAATGTCTACAACAAACTACCAACTAGTCAACGTCAAGCTACGACAAGCTATCAAAAACCGGCAGCCCATTAGGACGTCCACCTACGACCACACCTACAACAACCTATGTCCACCCGCGACAAGCTACGACAAGGTACGACAATTCAGTTGTCGGTACCTATCGCCGGTTGACGTAGGTAGTCACCAATGGAATTCACCAAAGTCAGCAACAATGGAATTCACCTACGTCACCTGGCGACAACCTACGTCCTCCTGGCGACAACCTACGACAGCACCTACGTCGGGAGAACTCAAGCTACGCTCAATGGCGTCAAGCCAACTGTCACCGACTGTCGCCGAAAAGTTTTGAATATTTCAAATTCCAGCGGTGACCAGAAAAACGCTACGATTCTTTGGGTGACTGAGGGGACTACTCATGACCATACAGGCGACACCCTGCGACCATGTGGTGATAGCCTAGTCGCCTAAAAAAATTGCCTAAGTGAGACAGGGGCATAAGACAGAAGCACCACTCCATGTCCACCCTCCATCCCACACAATCCCTCAAAACCAATCACATCTAGCCATGCATAGCTTTCCCTTAAAATTAGAACTGAATGTTTTACAGTAACTGGTGCTTGAAGGACTCAGACTGCAGCACTGTTCAACCACTAGCTTACAGTGTAACTATGTGCACAGGTCATTAACCTGCATGATGCACTGTAGTGCAGCGGTAGAGTTGCTGCTGCACCGTGCCGGAGACCCGGATTCGATCCTGACTACGGGTGCGGTCTGTATGGAGTTTGTACATTCTCCACGTGACTGCGTGGGTTTTCCCCTGGTTCTCAGGTTTCCTCCCACACTCCAAAAACAGACAGGTATGTAGGTTAATTGGCTTCGGTAAAGATTGCAAATTGGGCCTAGTGTGTAGGATAGTGCTTGTATACGGGGATCGCTGGTTGGCGCAGACTTGGTGGGCCGAAGGGCCTGTTTCCGCGCTGTATCACTAAACTAAACTAAACTAGTCACTTGTAGCTTTTCCTCGAGATTAGAACTGAGTGCTTTATGGAAACTGGTGCTTGAAGGACTCTGACTGTCGCACTGTTCAACCACTAGCTTAAGAATGTGTACAGGTCATTTACCTTCATATCCCAGGACACCGCTCAGGCCAAGAGTTGTTAGTGGGTCTTAAATGTATAGGCCACAGATAAGTGACCACGCATTTGCATGTTCCATAATTCTAGCTTTCAAATGAGCTGAATATTCAGAGAACAATATCCTTCCCAGTCGACATAAATGATAGCAGTGGTGAAGAGAAAACATACATCCTTGCGAGTGCAATCTTCTGCTCCTTGGACTTTGGGGAAATCATTCACTTGGCAAAATTGAAATACTCTATCATGCTGCCTTTGGTTGTCAATGATGATGTAAATTAAATAGCTTACTCGGGCAAGCAATGCACATATGAAGAACATAATGCATTTATGCAGAGCTGATTTACTGAATTTACTGTTATTCTTAGAATAAGATTAAATAATTTGGTGGAACGAAAGGTCAGGATATAAAAAAAGTAAATGGAGGAACTGGAGAAAGAGGAGTAGAAGATTTGCCGAGGCGATACTGAACCTTGGAGTTAATACCTTGTCAGAAAGATTATAAAGGCTGGGGCTCTTTTTTCTTACAAAATAAAAGACTTAATGGTGACTTTATAGAGATCTAGGATCATGGCAGAATTCGATGGAAGTAAACAATTGTTGCCACTTTCAGGTGGAACCAGAACTTGGTCCCTATTGCATCCAGGAGAGTGATGAGAATGTCTCAGTTTTTACTAGAATGAGTAGATGCATTAGGAAGCAACAAGAAATGTAAGCAGGTTCATGTTTCCTTACCACCATGTCTTTAAGGGTGCTTGTCACCTAACACCACATCCTTTGATTTCTTTAATTATCTAAATATCCATCAGCATCTTTCGGGAGGTTATAGCAGGTGCCACACAATGTGCCAGTCAGCTGGACATCCATATAAACGGGACTGAGGTGGAGCTGGTCTCCAACTACAAATTCCTCGGGGTACACACCTCGGAGGATCTGTCCTGGTCCCTCAACACCTCAAAGCTAATCAAAAAGGCACAGCAGCGCCTTTACTTTCTGAGGAGGCTCAAAAAAGCCCACCTGTCCCCCCAGATCCTGACGAACTTCTACCGCTGCACCATCGAAAGCATCCTGACCACCTGCTTTATGGTATGGTACAGCAGTTGCACCGTGGCAGACAGGAAGGCACTACAACGGGTGGTGAAAACCGCCCAGTACATCATCGGTGCCCCGCTCCCTGCCTTGGATGCCCTCCACCGAAAACGGTGCCTGAAGCGGGCCGGGAAGATCATCAAGGACCCCTCACACCCTAATCATGGACTGTTTGCCCTCCTCCCATCAGGGAGGCGGTATAGGAGCCTCAAGTCCCGCACCAGTAGGACGAAGAACAGCTTCTTCAACTACACCATCCGACTGCTGAACTCGGAGCCCAGCTGATAGATTTGTCTGTACCCTGTATTTATTTATTTTCCATATTGCTACCACTGCACTCTGTATTTATTTTTCTATATCGCTATCACTAAGAACGACGCTAAACTGCATTTCGTTGTACCTATACTTGTATTTGTGCAATGACATTAAACTTGAATTGAATTGAATTGAATTGAATTGAATTGAATTGAATTGAATTGCCGCACCATCTGTCGTTTGTGGAACGGTTCTTCTGGACCAACACCTTTGACCACAAATCCATCGGGCAGTGGTCAGCATGGAACGTCCTGCAGGCATTGCAGGGAAATGACTCCATGGAGCCTGTGGCATGGTTCCCAGAGCAGACTGCCCAGCTTGCCTGGCAAAATGTCGCATCACCAGAACTCACCAACAAGCACCAAGACCTGGCTTGGCTGGTGGTGAGGGGAGCCCTCCCAGTCAGATCCTTCCTGCACCGTCGGAACCTCACTACCAGTGCACGCTGCCCTCAGGATGGCTGCTATGGAGAGGAGCCGGTTGCCCACCTTCTTTACAGAGTGTGGATTCGCAAAGAGAGTCTGGAGAGGTCTGCAAGGGTCCCTGTCACGGTTTATTCCGAACAGCTCCGTCACAGAGGGCTCTGTGATTTTCCGGACTGTTCCCAGGGACGCATTCAGAGACTGACATCGAGTGCTGCTGGAAGGTCCTCGACTTGGTGAAAGACGATCTTTAGTCTGCCAGTGTGTTGTTGACTACCCAGCGGAGCGAGATGTCCGTCAGGGAATGTTGCCAACTAGCCCGCTGCAGACTGCAGGAGTAAGTGCTGAGGGATGCACTGAAGCTCGATGCAGCCAACGCCAAGGCTCAGTGGGGAGGACCACAGTCTAGGGTCCTTCTGCTGCTGGACATGGGTGCAGGGTGTGGTGGAGACGCTCCTCAAAATAAGGGAAAGGATTCCACGCCAGTGGGCCAGATGAGTGGCAAGGGTGTGGGGTAAAATTGTGATTTGGGGAAACTGTATTGAATGTATGTATTGCCTCCGAGAATGTCGGATGGAGTTTTGTATGGATTATGTATTGTGTATATTTATTTCTTGAATAAAGTATATTTTGAACATTTTTTTTTTTTTAAGTGACTGTACCTCCACACCACCCTTGTAAGAAAATTTCAATGATTCACGGCTCGTTGTTGAAGAAATTTCTTCTCAACTCAATCCAGAAAGGCTGATGCTCTTTTTAGGCTTTGATCCCTGGTTTTCGATACCCGAGCCAGGGGATATATCATGACTGCATCTACCATATCAAGCCTTGTATGTATCTTAAATGTTTCAATAAGATCATCTCTCGTGCCTCTAAGCTTAGGAGAGAACAGAAAACAGCTGCTTAATTCCTCAAGAAACAAACCCACCATCCCAGAAATCCATCCAGTGAATCTTTACTCCATTCCTTCAATCACAAAATGTAATCCTTCCCTAGGAAGGGAGATCTGAGCTACTGTATCTCAAGTCAAGTCATCAGCTATTGCCATATGCACAAGTACAATGAGGTACCATGAAAACCTTGATTACAGCAGCATCGCAGGCTCAGAAAACGTGCACCACATAAATCATACACAAATTGCACATAAACATATCAGACAGTGACATGAAAAAGACTCTGCGAAACAAGACATTAATGCAAACATATAATTAGAATAGAGTTCATGGTAGTACAACAGGTAATCTGTTGTGTTCCATTGATGAGTTAGAATAAGGGTCGTGCAGATTGATTGAAGAACCTGAAGATCGGAGGGAAGTAGCTGTTCCTGAACCTGGTGATGTGGAACCTCAAGTTTCTGTACCTCATGCCCGATGGTAGCAGCGAGAAGAGGACAAGTTCTGGATGGTGGGATAGATGCCACGATCTTGAACATGTAGATGCTTTCGATGGGTGAGAGGGCTGTGCCCTTGATGCATTGAGTTGTGTCTAACAATCTCTGTAGCCTCTTATGTTCTTGTGCGTTGGAATTGCTGTACCAAGCGATGATGCAAGCAGTCAGGATACTTTCTACTGTGCATCTTTAGAAATTTCTTAGAGGATTCGGTGTCATGCTGAATCTCCTTAAGCTTCTCGGAAAGTACATGCGGTGGCAAACCTTTCTCATGATTACATGTATGTGTCGGGTCCAGGGCAGGTCATCTGAAATTGAAGGAGGTGGAAACAGGACAAGAATGAAATCTAAAATACCACATGAGGATGAAGAAATAAATGCTAGAAATGTGTGATACAATACTAATTACCTGACCATTAAATTCACTGAGTCCTGAAGCCTGTAATATGCATAATTCAAAAGATGGGGGTAAACTTCCTTGGGTTCACATATAGCTTAATTGTACCAGGGTAGAAAGTCAAAAGAAGTGGATTAGTGAATTCAAGTAATAGACAAAAGCCCAAGATTTTCTAAGAGACTGAAAAACAAAAGTATTCAGCAGAGCCTTGAAGGATTCTTCCACTTTTTAGTTAAGATCTAACGATTAGCTTACTGAGGGGAACTCAGAACAGGTGAATAGTTCATATTGTACTGGTTTAGTCTGCACCTTTTCATCAGTAGACTGATTCTCCATTCCATAAAAAGTTGTGTCGACATCCTTAGCCTTTTTGTCACCTTCAATGATACTCCACCACCAGACATATTATCCCCACCCCCTTCGGTATTTCCCCAGGGTATCAATTGATGACCATCAGCTGCTTCTCTGATGAACCTCCCTCCATCATCAGATCAGTTGTTGAGGGCAGCACGATGGCACGTTGGTAGAGTTGCTGCCTCACAGTGCCAGAGTAGCCGGCTCCATTCTAACTAGTTTATTTTTAGTTTAGAGATACAGCGTGGAAACAGACCCTTCGGCCCACTGACCAGTGACCCCAGCACATTAACACTGTCCTACACACATGAGGGAAAATTTACACTTAAACCAAGCCAATTACCCAACAAAACCTATATGCCTTTGGAGTGTGGGAGGAAACTGAAGATCTCTGAGAAAGCCAATGTGGTCAGGGGGAGATCATACAAACTCCATACAGACAGCACCTATAGTCGGGATATAACCCGGGTCTCTGGTGCTGCAAGCACTGCAAGACAACAACTCTACCAACGTGTCGCCCTGCATTTAAATTGGTGGAGACAGGTGGGATAGTAGTTTTAAAGAGGCTTTTAGATAGGCACATGGGTAAACTGGGTTATGGAGGCATATGGATCATGTGCAGGCAGAGGAGATTAATTAACCTGATATTATGTTTGGCACATTGTGGGCCGAAGAGCCTGTTCCTGTCCTGTACTGTTATATGTTCTATCCAAACTCAGGCATGTAACAATAGCACTTTATTCCCATGGGTTCAAAACAATGTATCTCCTGATCTATAGGCACAGAAAAAAAATTATTTGTACAGCAGTGGTTCTTGAGATAGTTCTTAATTTTCTTCTCAAAGGGTACAATATTTTGGTGTTTAAGTTCAGGATTAAAAGCCAGAGTTCTGAAACATTAATTGAGATACATTAGTCTGAATCCAATGACAATAGCTGGAAATTTCAATTCAAGTATTTTTATTAGTTTAGTTTAGTTTAGTTTCAAGATACAGTGCGGAAACAGGCCCTGTGGCCCACTGGTTTAGCACCGACAAGCGATCCTCATACATCAGCACTATCCGACACAGTAGGGACAATTTATAATTTTTATCAAATAATTGATTAACCTAGATACCTGTACATCTTTGGAGTCTGGGAGGAAACCAGAGCATCCTGAGAAGGAACCGAACCAAGATCTCTGGTGTTGATAGGCAGCAGCTCTACCGCTGTGCCACCGTATCGCCTCGCACTTAAATAAAACCTTGAATTAACAAACGAAAGCTAATCTTCGCAATGATGAACATCAGTTTAGTTTATCATCACATGTGCCAAGGTGCAGTGTAAAGCTTTTGTTGTGTGCTATCCCTTCAGCAGAAAGACACGACATGATTACAATCGAGCCATTTACATTGTATAGCTACATGATATGGGAATAATGTTTAATGTGCAAGGCAATGTCAGCAGCAAAGTCCGTTCGAGGATAGTCCGAGGGTCACCAAAGAAGTAGATAGTAATTCAGCACTGCTGTCTGGTTTTGGTAGGATAATTCGGTTGCCTGATAACAGCTGAGAAGAAACATGTAGTGAGTTGCAAAAGTTAATCAGGTTCACTAAGTTCCTTCAGAGAGGAAAAGGTGCTATGTTTACCAGGTCCAGATGCATGTGACTACAAATGCCTTAATGTAGTAGATTCTTAACTGCCTCCTCAGCTGAGGGGAAGTGAGGGATGGACAATAAATGGCCAGCAAGGTCCACATCCATCAATGAATACAGTAAATAAAATTACCACTATTGAATGTGGCAACTTGGCTAGTGAAGGCCATATCCTCAAAAATGAATAAAATAAATGATTAATGGTTTTGGCATTCGTCAGGGCATCCATCTCCTTGATTATTTAAAGAAGTGAGCAATGTATATGTTAATTGACCTGTATAAAAGTCGAAGATCACACATTTCCACTTAAATCCACAACCATGTACCACAAAGAAACTCCCACTTGGGTAATAGGCTTGCTGGGTGTTACATATTGCTCAGTGTTGTTTAGGTTACCAGTACAGTTAATACAATTTCTAAATTATTTTTCATTTTCATTGCCATACAAAATAATTAAGCTTAATCATCACAGTCTCCAAATGTAATGTTGAAATGCACCTACACTAAATTAGATTTATATGTTCAGAACCACCTTCTGCAAAACACAGCTGTGTTTGCTTCTTCGAACAACCAGTAACTTCATTAAGAGCGCACAAATGACTGTGTAATGAAAAAGGTTGCAGTTCATTCTGTGACCTCAGATTTACTGGATGGTATTAAGTTTCAAAGTGCAAAGATTAAATTTAACACACACAGAATGGGCTGGAATAAAATTACATCTTGTGTATTTTTGATCTGCAATTCATCCATCAAGAAAGAAAATAGCACTGCAAAGAACTCATATAAATATAGTATAATTAAGTGCCAAGGCAAAATTCAAAATGTATGCATATAAAGAATCAGTCTCGTTTGAAGGAATTACTTTACTGATATCAGTCAAATCCCTGGCAAACATGTCTATTTGATTACAAATGTAAACTGGTCTTGGGCAGAGTAGGGCAGTGGAAACCAATATATTTCACTCTACTATAGACAACAAATTATTTTCCAGTTCTTTTTGCATCTCAATTATATTAATATCTTTATCCTTCCTTCAGGCAACTGTTGACTTCAGTTGTGCAGTCCTTTAATGGAAAATGGCAACGAGGTTTCCCTGTCTAGCATGTCACTTCAGCTCAGTGTAATCTTCACAATGTGGTTGCAGTTTTTCATCTTCAAACTCATTCCCTGGGGCCTGAAAGTGTCTCATTTGTGTACTCACACAGGATTGTGGTCACATATTTGTGGATAATGTAAAAATATCCCAAGGATGAGCCTAATTAATTGATTGGTTTCAGCCAGTAAGCATAAAACGAGAAAGGTAAGTGAGTTAACGGTCTTTCCTCACTGAATAAAATAAAGTCAGCATGAGGAAATGGAGGACTTGAATGGCATGGTGGCACAGCTGTAGAGTAGGTATGTTACAAAACTTACCTTCAGCGGCGCTGCAGTTCTGCCACTGGCCGTGTGCGTGACTTTGGCACCTTTAAGAGGGGGGCGGGTTTAAAATGCCGTTTTCTAATGCCTGTTGAGGTCAATCTTTGTCAGGCTGTTTAGCTGCTGAAGAATAATTGATCCGACTTGCGTTTTATCAAGTTTTTTAAAAACATCGCTGGATAATTTAATAGCAGGAGTAAAATAAAAATAGTCTTCTAAAGCCGTCAACGCCGACAGCGGGACGGATCTCACGTACGAGACAAAGCAAGGTAAGCCGTTTATTTTTACATATAAGTGCTCCTTAGGATGCCTTTAATCAAAATTTCATGTTGCGAAAAGGTGATTTAGGCTTCATACAAACCGGCAGTGTTTTTCCTGCCGATATGGGGTTTAAATTCACCGCAAATGCAACGTTCCAACCAATCGCATTCCACAAAATCCCACTCGCAAGATGATTTAAATGGCCATTAATTTATGGAAATTAAACACTAAATTCCTTCCATTTGGCCTATAAATTCATGACAATGAGATTTAAAAATCATGTTATATTGTGAATTCTTGTGTGAATGTTATTTGGACACTAAGGCTATTTAAAAATGTTAGCCTTTTCTTAAGAAATGGATGGATGTTTAGATCTAGTAATTGAATTTTGTAATTAGGTAGGTAACTAACTAATTATATGCTTTAATTTAAAGTCTTCCAAGTAAAATTGTTTCATATTTGTTTCAGAATGCTTCAATCTATAATAACTGAAAATGTATTTCAGTTCTCTTAATTTTTAAGAAAGTTGTGGGCTTTTGACTGTCCTCGATCACAGCTGTTGAGTTGTGGAAAAACAATAGGGAACAAGATGTTAATTTCAGAGTATAGAAATAGCCATAACTTTTTTAATACTGAAGATATGAAAGTGAATTATGTGTCAAATTAAACTTCTTTTTATGCTTTATCTGATGAGATAAATTGCAGACTTGATTTTCAAAATCTCAAAATTTTGTAACATTGCTATGTAGAGTTGTTGCTTACAGCGCGAAAGACCTGGGTTCGATCCTGACTATGGATGCTGTATGTACAGAGTTTGTACTTGCTCTCCGTGACCTGCGTGGGTTTTCTCCTAGATCTTCGGTTTCCTCCCACACACCAAAGACAACAGGTTTGTAGGTTAAATGGCTTGATATATATGTAAATTATCTCTAGGATAGCGTAGGATAGCGTTAATGTGTGGGGATCGCTGGTCGGTGTGGACTCGGTGGGCCAAAGGGACTGTTTCCGCGTTGTATCTCTAAACTAAACTAAACTAAACTAAGTTTAGACCAGACAATTGTAGCATGTTCAGTGACATCAGAACATTCATTGGCAATGAATAGCCTTCATTTCAAAATTAATATGATCACAATTATATTTGAAAAGCTGAGAAGGCAATCTTTGTTACTCTCTGAAGGAGATACAAGGAACTGTAAATGCTGGATTAATTTTTTGTAAAGACACAATGTGCTGGAGTAACTCAGCGGGTCAGGCAGCATCTCTGGAGAACCTTTCTTCAGACCATTTGACCATTGTCCCTCATTCAAATGAAAACAGGAATTGTTTGAACAGGTGTATTCAAAAATAATTCTGTCGGGACTATGCTCCAAAAGCAAAAATAAAACCAGTTCACCTCTCAACTAGTTTCTTTATGTCCCATTAAAAAAATCATTTTAGTTCCCAGACCATTTACAACCCTTCCCAATCATAGTCTGGATTTTACTTTGGAGTCACATGAGTGACCACGTGAAGAAGGCCGTCTGCCCTCATGCGCGTCATTAAGTCTAGCGCATTGTGCAACGACTGACTGGCAGGCGTGTTGCTCCTTCCAGCGGTAAGTAAATCCTGCAGGTAAGTTTCGAACTTGGTCTCAGGTTGCGATTTTGCTTGCAGGAAGCTCCTACAGAGTTCCTGCTGGATGACAATCCGGGGCAAAATCCTGACGAGGAAACCCAGCTAAGGAGACTGTTGGGTATCCCGGCTCGGGGAAGCCCGGCTACGGAGACCGCGGGGAAACCTGGTTCAGGGAAACACGGCTTCGGAAACCGCGGAGAAACCGGCTCAGGGAAACCCGGCTACGGAGACCGCGGGGAAACCCGCCTACGGACCGCGGGTGTGCGGGTAGCCGGCGGTGGTCGGGTTCGCTACCCGAGTCGCTGACAGTAACTTCCAGACCGCGGTGGGTCCCCAGAAAGGGGGTATAACCAACAGTAAGTAGGTTAGGCCTGTGGAAATCAGGTCCAGGAGGGACCCCTCCGACGTACAGCGGTCAGCTGCTTCCAGAATGCTGTGGGTCCCCAGAAAGGGGGTAAAACCAAGAGTAAGTCGGTCAGGCCTGTGGACGCGGATGAGTCAGGCCAGGAGGGTTCCCTTCCGACATTCATGAGTACGTCCTTGGACGTTTAAACCCAGATGGAGCATGAATAGCACCCTTGGGCGTTTATCCCACAAATATAATGCTCCATCCTGATATAGGTCCATAGAAGGGGCCATATCAGCGCAGTTATCCTCAGGGTCCTGCGGCAGCACCTGTTTCAGGGCTGCTTACAAATCACCCTCTCTGTGGAGGGGAGTGCGAGGGGTCAGTGTGTAACTGACTCCAAACTCGGAAGTATGTCCATGGAACATACTAGAGAACATGCGAATGGCGTGACGGCTGTAAGATACTATGCACCTGTAAATTGTTCCTGAAAGTGCCGGCAGTGAACAGCGCTATCTGGGGTGACATTGGAGAGGGCATGAAAATCTAGGAAATAAAACCAGCCGCCGAATCTTCTCTTCAGGTAAGACCTATTTAACAGGTAAGTCCTGAATGAGGAAGCAAAAGCTGTCGGACCAATCAAGGTACCAACGACAAGCAAAAGCTTCAACGTTTTGGCAACAACACACCCCACGCCTCCATCGGCAGTAAGCGGTTCACTGAAGCTGGTGGGAGCTTGAAAGCTGGCCGGAGGTCTCAGGCCAAGGCCCAAGTCGGTCTCAGGAAAAATATGGAATCCACGCACTCCACCAGTACTACTCTCCAAATCAAGGACGGAAATAGAACCCGCATCAGGGGCCTTTGGGCTTACCATAAGACCACCGGTAACCATGGAGGTAGGTGGGTCTGGTTCTTTCCGAAACACGGGGTATGTGGACCATTTACAAGTTGTTTTACACTTATACAAATATTTACACTTGTTTTTGTACAAATGACACTAAATGATAAACATGAGATTGGTTTACACTGCACAGTATACAAGGGTTCCAAGCAGGCTTGGAATTGTGGCCAGAGTTGTCTTTCGAGGCAGGCTCAATATTATGGCCAGGATTGCCTTTTGAGACAGGCTCGGAAATCTGGCCAGAGTTGTCGTTCGAGGCAGGCTCGGAATTACGGCAGGCGTGGCCTGTTCATTGTGAAAGATGGAGGATGTCGGTTCATCCTTGATCTAACTCGCATGTGCAGTATAGACATTTCAGAATAGGAAACTTCATTACTGTCTAACAATTGATTTCCACAGGATCTTTATGTCATGCATCGATCTCAAAGATGCATACTATTCAGTTCCCATTCACAGTGATCACCGGAGATATTTGAAATTTATCTGGATGGGGCAATGATAACAGTTAAAGCGTTGCAAAATGGGCTACCTTCAGCTACCAGGTTATTTACAAAATTACTAAAACTGGTGCTTGGGCTGCTCAGAGCTCAAAAACACTTGTTATGGCCTATCTGGACGATTTTCTAAACGCTGCATTTTGCTAAAATTAACTGTTTCAGCTGCAAACTATATTTGAGAAATTGGGGTTTCTCATCCATCCAGATAAATTTAAGTTGATACCGACCAGAGTTATTGATTATTGGGATTTACCTTTAACTATTAATTTGTCTGTGACTCCACCCTGGGGCAAGAGATTGGAATGAATAGAAGTCTGTTACAACCTTGTTGTTATGAAGCAGCCTTCTATTCAACAAGTGTAATTGGCAATATAGTAGCTGTGTTTCAGCTGTGTAATTTGGGCCTTTGCATTATCAGAACTTACAACGTGCAAAGGAGTAACCTCTCAAATACCATATAGGTCATTATTAACAGACCTATGCTATTACCCGCTGAAGTTACCAAAGTCACAATGGTGGACGAACAGTATTCAGCATTGCTCCAGTAATTCCTTAGTCAGTAAATCTTCAATTATATTACAAACTGTTGCTAGTGTTCAAAGATGGAAAATTATGAATGCCATCTCTCGTTACTGAGGCGGATGCGTTTTGCATGAGTTACCAATTCTTCAGTTATTGGTATCAACTACCTATAAACATTAGGTGCATTCTATGGGTTAAAGTTTATTGTGCAAATATGCATAATCTGCATGCTCAACTCCAAGTTGATACACTATGGTGCTGGCATATGTTAGTCACATGGGTACAATCAAGTCAAAGTATCCTATGATAATTTACCTAACCTCATTTGCCGCTGTTGTATCATCACGTAAAATCAATGACAACACAGAATGGATGTTGGATCACAAAGTATTTAATGATATTGTGGCTCGATCGAACACCGAATATCGATATGTTTGCATCCAGGCTCATTCACCAGTTGCAAAAATATGTGGCATAACAGTGGTGAGAGATACAGTCTCGCTAACTGGGGAGGAATGTTCTTTAATGTCTTTCCTCCATTTTGCCTCATCAGACGAGTCTTGCAATAAATCCAGCAAAGGCTTTTCGTATTGCCTGACTGGCCTATGCAGCCATGGTTCCCACTAATGTTGGGAATAATAATAGAACCGTATATGTTTATTCTAAACATAAAACTTTGCTGGTTCAGCCTGTGACTCGGGAAACCAGCCTCTGCATGATAAATCAATTAATTGACTTGCAATCTCTGAGAAGACTGTTCCTGCGGCTCCGGTTGTCAGACCGATCCATGTATGTGCTCATTGCAGAGTACAGGGATAGCACCAAAAAAGCAGTACATTTCCTCTTCAGGAGATGGGAAGCATTTTTGTTTAAATACACATGTTACATATAATACAGCACGGATAACTGACATCTTGGAGTTCATTTTCAAATGGGTCTTTGACAATAAATTAAGTCATAGTGCCATTAACTGTGCCAAACGTGCTTTCCCATCATATTTGCTGCAGCGAGTGAGACCCACACTGTTTGGTCTCACCCTCTGATATCCAGATTTATAAAGGATATCTTTAACACGTTAGAAATATAGAAACATATAAATTAGGTGCAGGAGTAGGCCATTTGGCCCTTCAATATGATCATGGCTGATCATCCAACTCAGTATCCCGTACCTGCCTTCTCTCCATACCCTCTGATCCCCTTAGCCACAAGGGCCACCTCTAACTCCCTCTTAAATATAGCCAATGAACTGACCTCAACTACCCTCTGTGGCAGAGAGTTCCAGAGGCCCACCACTCTCTGTGTGAAAAAAGTCCTTCTCATCTCGGTCCTAAAGGATTTCCCCCTTATCCTTAAGCTGTGACCCCTTGGCCTGGACCTCCCCAACATCGGGAACAATCTTCCTGCATCTGGCCTGTCCAACCCCTTAAGAATTTTGTAAGTTTCTATAAGATCCCCTCTCAATCTCCTAAATTCTAGAGTATAAACCGAGTCTATCCAGTCTTTCTTCATAAGACAGTCCTGACATCTCAGGAATCAGTCTGGTGAACCTTCTCTGCACTCCCTCTATGGCAATAATGTCCTTCCTCAGATTTGGAGACCAGAACTGTATGCAATACTCCAGGTGTGGTCTCACCAAGACCCTATACAACTGAAGTAGAACCTCCCTGCTCCTATACTCAAATCCTTTTCCTAAGAAAGCTAACATACCATTCACTTTCTTCACTGCCTGCTGCACCTGCATGCCTACTTTCAATGACTGGTGTACCATGACACCCAGGTCGCGCTGCATCTCCCCTTTTCCTAATCGTCCACCATTTAGATAAGTCTGCTTTCCTATTTTTCCAAATTCCAATAGTCTGCTTTCCAAGTTCTCCCAGGCCCAGGTACACGGACGTTTGAGATATTGACATTGTGTTAACACCACTTCACCAGGGGGCTCCAGCTACATCCTTATCTTTAGCCCGGCTCTCATAAGGTTCTTATACTCATAGTGCTGGTCTCAGCGCAATGGGGCCAGTCACTACATAAATTGCGACTGGACAGGTTGGTTCCATCTGCTAATAATATAAAATTTTATATTTATGATTTAGTTAAGGAGAGCAAACCGGGGCGTCTCAAACTAGTTTTCATGGCATACCCCATGGACCTTCGGTTATGCGTGGTCACACATTTACAAATATACGTCAAGGTCACCAAGAGCCTTAGAGGCTCTAAACAAGCTATGTTTGTTAGTTACAAAAAACCTCACAAGAAGGTATTAGATCAGACCATCTCCAAGTGGTTAAAACGGGGTTTTGGCTTATGCAGGAGTAGATACTAATATTTTCAACTCTCACCCCACCAGGGCTGCTACTACATCAGCAGCGAGGGTTATGGACATTCCGCTGGACCATATCCTAGCGGCTGCAGGATGGTCAAATGAGCGAACTCCCAAACATTTCATAACAACCCATTGCCAGACTGGGGGTATTTGCCAACCCTATTTTAGGTTTTGTTTTATAGTTTCATCCTGGATGAGAGGGGTCACTATTGTGATCAATTGTTAATTCAAAAGCATCAGCATGATTTAAATCTATGTCATGTCTGAATGCATTAATTACTTTCATTCATCCTTGGTCAACTGATGCAGTGTGTGACGCATGGACTCGTATCCACGGCATGAAATCACAGAGCTTTGAAATCTTCATGTAGTCACTCACGTGACTCTGAAGTAAAATAGTAAGATTAAACGAGAACTTGCCAGTTTGAAGTTTGATCTTTATTTTATGAGGAGTTACGATAAGCGATTTCATGTCCTCTGCTCCCAACCCTGGTATCATTTGGTAGTTCTAGTCTTCTCTAATCTTACTATGTTCAGTTCAACAACTGTTATCTGTGATTTCACACCGCTGCTTTTAACATTGACGCGCATGCGGGCTGACAGCATTCTTCATGTAATCGCTCATCGTGACTCCTCATAAAATAAAGATCAAACTTTAAACTGGCAAGTTCTCATTTAATCTTACTATCAATTATAATGCTTGTTAGTTTTGGCTCACCCCGTTCAGACAGCAGGTTAAATATTGCTTCTTATGGTGCCAGATGTTAATAGCAGCAAGGACTATCTGCAAGTGAACTCATCCTCTAATGGATAAGTTTGTGCCCTCTTTGTGCATCCTCTAAGTTCTATGCAGAGGCATCATGGAAGTATGTCTTTTGTCAGTATGTATGCAGCAAGGTACTATGATATGCTGGACAGAGCTCAACACTTATATCAGGGCAGAGGTCAGTGCTGAATGCTCTGCTGTTGACTGAGCCACACTGGAATTAAGTGTAAGGGGAATCGACCATCAACTCCTGACTCCAGTTTAAGAATAAGGGGTAGGCCATTTAGGACTAAGATGAGGAAAAATGTTTTCACCCAGAGAGTTGGGAATCTGTGGAATTTTCTGCCAGAGAAGGCAGTGGAGGCCAATTCACTGGATGTTTTCAAGAGAGAGTTGGATATAGCTCTTAGGGCTAAAGGAATCAAGGGATATGTGGAAAAAGCAGGAACTATGTTTCTATGTTTCTATGAATACAGCAGTGAACAGCCCAGATGGCTTTAACCCTCACCTCAACTATTTCTTGCTGGTCAGTTGGCCTTTTGCAAGAAAGAAGGAGGAAGCTGCACCTGCAATCATTCTGCTCATGTATAGTATGATCAGAGATTTGACAGCATGTAATGAAAACTTTTTGACAACGATGGGCAAGGAGCGCGGCTGGTAGGAGCGGATTGGGAACCGGGGTCTGGCCTAGCGAGGACTGGCGAGGAAAGGGACGTCATGTCCAAGGAAGGCGATGGCAGGAAGGCCGCAACAGCCTGGCACTTGCCTAGAATGGGCACCGCTCATAAGAACTGACATGTGGACTTTGAAAATGGCGGCAAAACATGGCACCTCTTGCATGCGGGGTCAGTAGAGTATTTCCATACAGGTGCTAATCGAGGATTGGGGGCATGGCAATACCCTACTGGACCGTTTGTAAGAAAAAGAATTTCAGTGAATTAGTACTTCACCAAAATTAGATAATAATAAATAATTGATAACAAAAGCACCATTGAACCATTGATTATGCCTCTTCTTGTTTCCTTATCTGACACCTTCCTTATAGTTTCATCTCTGGCCTTTGTCTGCCAATAAAATCACCCTCACCTGTACCCACCTATCATTTGCCAGGCTCTGTTTGGTCCCCACCACTCATCCAACTTTCTCTCTCATACTATAATCAGCCTGAAGAAGCGTCCCGATCCAAAGCATCAGCTATCGTACCTGACCTGGTGGGTTAGACTTTACTGTGGAGATATAGCATGTACACAGGCCCTTTGGCCCAATGACTCCACATCAACTAGTGATCACCCCATACACTAGTATTATCCTACACACTAGGAATAGGTTACAATTTACAGAAGCCAATTAACCTGCAAACCGGTACGTCTTTGGAGTGTGGGAGGAAACAGCAGCACCCAGAGAAACCCCACGTGGTCACAATCGGCGATAACTAGGCAAGAACGTACAAACTCTACCCATACAGTAAGTAAAGTAAAGTAAAGTATCCTTTATTGTCATTCAGACCTTCCGGTCTGAACGAAATCTTGTTACCTTGCAGTCATAACATATAATTTAAAAAAAACACACAATAAACACATATTTAACATCCACCACAGTGAGTTCACCAGGCACCTCCTCACTGTGGTGGAAGGCAAAAGTCTTTGTCTTCTTCCCTCCTTGATCTCCCTCTGCGCTGAGGCAATCCAGGCCTCCGATGTTATCGTCCACTAGGCCCGCGGCCGAGCCTCCGAAGCCAGGCTGCCACCACCACCGTCGCCGGAACGCTGGAACACCGCCACAGCTCTGAAGCAGGGTCCACCACTGGAACGCTGGAGCCCCGCAGCTCTGAAGCCGGGTCGCCGCTGGAACGCCGCTGGAGCACCACAGCTCTGAAGCCGGGTCGCCTCAGCACAGACGGAAATGGTGACGGGGGACACTACAAGAAAAGTCGCACCCCCCCAAAGGGAGAGACTAAAACCCTGTTTCTCCCACCCTCCCTACCCCCCCCCCCCCCCATACACACACACATACACAGCCTAATAAACCAAAATTCTAACTAAAACAAACACAAGAAGACAAAAAGAAAAGAAAAAACAGACGCACTGCAGGTGAGCCGCAGCTGTCAGGCAGCGCCGCCACTTCCGGAAGCCCCTGTAGTCAGGATCGAACTCAGGTCTCAAGTGCTGTAAAGCAGCACCTCTACCGCTGCACCACTGTGAATCATGAAAAATGGATCAGTAGTGATAAATGCATCATCACCCAACTGAAAATGCCATAGATGGCTGTGGTGGCAAAGGCATTGGATATTTTTAAGGTGGAGATTGATAGGTTCTTGATTATGAAGGGCATCAAGGGTAATGGGAAAAATGCAGGAGAATGGAGTTGAGAGGGGGAAATAGATCAGCTATGATTGATTGACTGACTGAATGGCCTAATTCTGCTCCAATTCCTATGCATTGTAGTGTGGTAATTTGATGTCAGCACTTATCACATTAATAATACCAAAAGCGTATTGAACACACCCATTCAACAACTAGAGAGCAGTGCTAAACTACTATCTATCTCATTGGAGACCTTTGGAATATCTTTGATCGGATTTTACCAGACTTTATCTTGCACTTCAAGGTTCTTCATGTTAATCCCTTTATCATGTATTTGTACTCTGTGCATAGCTCGATTGTAATCATGTATTGCCTTTCCGCTGACTGGTTAGCAAGCAACATAAGCTTTTCAGTGTACCTCGGTACACGTGACAATCAACTAAACTCAAACTGAAACTCAAACAGGTAAAGGGCCACTGTTACATTTTGAATTGGAGAGGTTTTGTTGAAGGGATGTTGAATAAGATAAGTTTCATAAATTAATTGATGTACATAATGAAATGCATTATGCATTATTTACGTTTGCTTTCCTTAAACTGTTTGTTCTCAATGATATTTATAAAGCCTCGTACAACTGCTTGACCATTAGGGAATTTGTATAACTGCAATGGCTGATTTTTTTCTGTTCGGTTGCATCATTTTATCACAGCTTTGCCACTTAAAAATGCAACATACACCAGAATCAGAATTTTAACCTGAAAAGACAACATTTTTTTCATGAACGATGAGATGATTGAAAAATAAATTTGCTATTAATGCCACCTCCAGTATGCTTATTGTTATCACCGTAATTTCCAGCATTAACATTTTCATTCTTTTCATTATATCATTGTTCAAATTTATATTCTGATGGCATTGTGTCCATTATTTTCCTTCCCCCTTCCACTGCTATTTCTGGCAATGCTATCAGTCATTGTGAACATTGCGGAACTATTGTTTCCGCTGGTGAAATTACTTCTTTAACCTGGAAAGTAATTGGCGAAAATGTAATAAAATGATACTGCAAGGTATTTGGAAGCAACGATGTATGAAATCTACACTATACATTGGAAAGATTATTTTCACCTTGGCTGATAGTATCGCATTGAGTTCCATTAGCTTCAAAGAAGTTCAAATCCCAATTAAACTATTTCAATTTGCTGCAATGTGACAATGAAAATCATTTTCATCACAGTCAATCATATTAGATTGAAATTTACTGACTATAAATTTGGTCCCTGTTTACTTTGAAGGTGCTGCCTTCCTTCACAGATAGCGATGGCTGGTTAATGAAACTGCTGTTTGAATAGATTCTTCAAGGTGGCCAATTAAACCTTAATCACATTTGATCAGGTCGCCTTGCCAACCCACAGAAATATTGCTGCAATGACATAAGTATCAGTGATAAATCCTTCCAGCCAGCACATTACTCGTGGCCTTCTTATCTGTATGTGGCTTTTGTGTGATGAATTTGGGGTCTCTCTCTGAAGATTGATTTTATCCATGCAATCTATTTGCGTTCCACTGACCATTAGCGATAAGTCGGAAGGCATATTAGACAAACAACGACGTGCAAAAGAAGAGCCAGCATATTCCAAATCAAACTTGTAAAAGGGACGGTCTAAACCCTTGGTGTTCAGATCTGTCACGTGTAGACACCGAACTGGTAACCGACTGCACAAACTTTAATGTCCAACAAATCTTTACTGTTGTTTTTATCAAATCAAGAATGTATTCCTCATAGAGTCATAGAGTGATACAGTGTGGAAACAGGCCCTTTGGCCCAACTAGCCCACACCGGCCAACATGTCCCAGCTACACTAGGCCTACCTGCCCACATTTGGTCCATATCCCTCCAAACCTGTCCTATCCATATACCTGGTTAACTGTTTCTTAAACACAAAAAGCTGGAGTAACTCAGTGGGACAGGTTAGCATCTCTGGAGAGGAAGAATGGGTGACATTTTGGATTGAGACCCTTCTTCAGACTGAATGTTGGGATAGTCCCTGCCTCAATTATCTCCTCTGGCAGCTTGTTCCATCCACCCACCACCCTTTGGGTGAAAAAGTTACCCCTCAGATTCCTATTAAATCTTCACATTAAAACAATGTCCTCTGGTCCTCGATTCACATACTCTGGGCAAGAGACTCTGTGCATCTATCCGATCTATTCCGCTCAAGATTTTATACACCTCAATAAGATCGCCCCTCATCATTCTGAGCTCCAATGAGTCCCAGCCTACTCAGCTTCTCCCTACACCTCAGACCCTCTAGCCCTGGCTACATCCTTGCAAAACCTGTGTTAAATCTCCAGAGAGAAATCAAAATCTCAACATGCTCCATTTTACTATCAATTTATTTCTTATCAGAGATGTCGGACTTTGTTTTGTTGGGGGTGCAGGCAAATGTGGAAATTAAGTTGCACAAGGCAAGAGAAAGGAAATGAACTAAATAGTGCATCACTTTTGTGATATTTATTAATGGATGAATGTTGGCTAGGACCTCTTCAGTAAATTTTTGACCATTTTTATTGTCTACTTGAATGAGAAAAGGTATCAATTTACAACTCCTTTGAGGAGTCACTCCAACTCTTCCACTTCTCTCTTATTCCCTCAATATGGTACACGAGGGTCACCCTGGATAACGAAGTGTTCCGACCTGAAGCATCACCTGTCCCTTTTCTCCATAGATGCTGCCTGCCCGTTGAGTTACTGCTGCACTTTGTGTCTATCTGCACCCTGGATAACATCTATCTCTGCTCGCTTGTTTGTTTTTCCTGCTCTGTCTCTCGTTTTTATGTAAGGTACCTGAAAATGCAGCATTTAATAGAAATGAATACTCAGAAATATGCTGATCAAGTGAGTGGTAACAATTCCATTTGACCTCCAAAGCTATAATCTAAAGAAAACTGCAGGATATCATTACACAATTCAACTTTAAAGAGTTGAATTGTGCAAACGGCATTTCCACAGTTAAAACTGTATCGGAACATAATGTTCCATCAATATTTGAACATCTTTCGGACATTTATCCCCACAATCTTCAGTCCCTTTTACACCCAGAAATTAATTCATCCCTGTTTTAGTTTAACTGGACGAGATTATCTGCTATAATGAAAGCTATTCCACACAAACCTGAAGGAAAAGCAGCCGACTGTCTCCTCAAACTGGCCAGGGCTATACTTGTGATCACAGAGACATCTTAATTAAATAACATGACCGTTCATATCATCCCTTCTTTTTATCATCTTTATAATATTATTAAAGATCTCCTCATTTATACCGACTCAGTCCATACTCATTCATTAGTTCCAAATATTTGAATGTTGTTATAATAAATGTTGGTCATCATGCTGTTATATACACACAGTTCAGTTGGTTGCTGGATTTAGATGAAGGGATGCAGTAAACAGTTGGGAATCTGTGAATAGCAGAAACGATAAATGAATGTGAATTTGATATAGTGAGCCCACTGCCAGTGGGTGTATGATTGACAGCACTAAAGCCTACTCAAGGCTACCAGTATGGATTAGAGGAATAGATGGCTTCTCTGAAATGGAGATGCATAACGAACAAATCAGAGACTAAGAGCAACAATGATAATTATCACTCTCATTTTAAGGTCAATGAACATATGGGCTTTGTGCCTGCATCAGTCCAACAAAAAGAGCCATGCTCTGAAGGCCTAATGATTCAAGTCACAAGCAATAAGATGAGGTTCATAAAACTTCCAGTAACCTTTGTAACAAAAATAAAGTTTAATTTAGCTTAAAGGTTGCTTGTTTTACAAGGTACTGATCAATCAATACTTTCTCAATGTAGCTGTACTGTAAACTCTCAAGGAAGGGCAGTTTTCAAAGAAACTGCAGATGATTGGCATCCTAATATGTTGAGATTCCTACAATAACATTTACAGAGGTAAGCTTACTGAGACTACTCCCTCGAAAGGACGGCTTCTTACGTAGACTGCCATAGATTGGCATCACTGTGCATTAGATACAGGTGAAGTGTTTGTCAAAATTCCATTAATTCCGCACTCCAAATGAGACAAAAGAATGATTGGGGTATGGGTTTCTTTCAGCAAGCTCACTTGCTGTCAGAACAACTGCTGAATAAATCCACCTCAACTCATCACTCAACAGCTCAGGCTCAACCTTTAGTTGAATAACGTTTGGAATTTACAAAGATACTCAATGTCTACAATAGAATGCGTTGAGAGCCAAAACCTTTCAAAAGGAAGATAGGTCTGTGATTTGATAGATATGTTTTAAATGGTTTTTAATAAGCACATGGATATGCAGGTAATATATACAGAACTTGTTTTTTTTGTATATTACAGGTTTTACAGAGTGTTATGGTTACATATTGGTGTGTGCTGTAAGTAAGAATTTAATTGTTCTGATGTGGGATATATAACAATAAAACACTCTTGATATTGATATGAATGCAGGCCGAAGGGCCTGTTCCTGTGCTTTACTTTTCCATGTTCTATGATGTTTGAAACTAGAAATTACAAAGCTATGAACAAACCAATACCTGATGGATCATGATATGGAATATATTTGGGCTGGATTTTGCTGTATGCAACCCATTAACCAAAATCAGGGTTTCTTTGATCCCTGACCAGTCTGAAGAAGGGTCTCGACCCGAAACGTCGCCTATCTCCTTCGCTCCTTAGATGCTGCTGCACCCGCTGAGTTTCTCCAGCTTTTTGTGTAACCCTCGATTCGCCAGCATCTGCAGTTCCTTCTTTAAAACCAAATTCATCATGTGTGGGAAGGAACTGCAGATGTTGGTTTACACTGAGGATAGACACAAAATGCTGGAGTAACTCAGTGGGTCGGGCAGCATCTCTGGAGAAAAGGAATAGGTGATGTTCGGGTTGAGACCCTTCTTCAGATTGAGAGTCAGGGGAGAAGGAAACTAGAGATATGAAAATGTAAGAAGGAACTGCAGATGCTCGTTTAAACTGAAGATAGACACAACAGGCTAAAGTAACTCAGCAGGGGCCGGCAGCATCTCTGGAGAGACGGAATGGGTGATGTTTTGATTCTGAAGAAGGGTCTCGACCTGAAACGTCATCCATTCCTTCTCTCCAGAGATGTTGTAGTCCCGCTGAGTTACTCCAGCCTTTTGTGTCTATCTTAGAGATATGAAAAGGTACAGATATGAAGAGCAGTGAAAGAACATGTTGCATGACTCCTGTCGGAGGGATGGGGAGAACTTTTTCAAAGTAGGCATACCTTGAGGAGATTTTGCAGTGCAGCTGACAAAATGCATAGGAAGGAACTGCAGATGGTGGAGGGAATGGATAGGCGACGTTCTGGGTTTGGACTCGTCTTCAGACTGATTGTGGTAGGCGCAAAAAGAGCTGGAAAAATGAGGTGAAGGCGAGAGAAATCCTGACAAGTGATAGGTGGATACGAGTGGTCGGGCAGAGTGGTGGAGTAATTGCAAGGGCTATTGATGAAAATAAGACAAAAAGGTGTCAGATAAGGAGAGGAGAGGAGTGAAATATAAAGCCAGAAAGAGGGATACATGTGTGAAAAGAGACAGGATTTTATGGGGGCGTGGGTTGTAAAAAGGGGCGGGATAATGGGGGAAGTGCCTCAATTCCAAGTTTCCCATGGAGTTGTCAACTCCAGCCAGAGAGATACAATATCTGTGACTTCCCCTCTCATCTCAACCCCTCCCAATGTGCTGAAATATAACAAGACTCTCTCGAAAAAAACTCTTTAAAATATTTAGAGAAACTGGGTGCACATATTTTCTAGCATCCATTTTATATTAGTTTGTTGACCCAAAAGTGTTGATTCTGTTTTAGACGCAGCCTGACCTACTGAATGTTTATATTTCATATTTCATTTTCTATAACAAATGTAGCCTACTGTATATAACTTTTGCTTTAATATTTTATTAGTTCATGATTAAATTCTCATTTGGCAAATAAATTCCCCAGTTGTTTGGAAAGAGTTAAGAAAAAAAAGCACTGAAAGCAAAATGCATGGTAAAAATACTCAGAGATTGTAATTTCATTTCCTTGACAGTAAATAATTTTTTTCAGGAAATTGGTCATTAATTTAATAGACTATGCTATTTCTTTCGTCACATTCAACCGCGGTTGTTTATTTTAAAACAATTTATAAGGAGATAAATTATTAAATTGCAATGGCTTAGGAGTATATAATATTATGATCAACAACATGTTCTATAGAGGATATCCAAGACGTGGAAGATTATTGATTTTTCATATGCTTATTTATAAAAGGAGCATTCCAAAATGGTACTTCAGATTCATCATAAGCATAAATTCCCACTTCAGATTTCTTATGAACAGAAGAAAGATATCAATGGTCATTTTTCTTTTGCCTGGTCTCTTGGTTTATTACATATCTTGTGCAGCAATCATTTGTTATATATTGGGCAGGAATCTTTAATAAAAGCTTTTTAAAAAATATATATTATTCATCCAAATCTTAAGGATTTTGTAAATAAATAAACACATCTAATAGCGGCGAGGACAGACCTTATCTTGTGCTGCCGAGATTATGCACTGAATTTCTTAAAATCTCAAAAGTAAGTGTTTCATTTGATTGCTTAATGCAAACACCATAAATCGGCATGCTTCAAATAATATTGTGATCTAATGTTGCACGAGCAATCTCACGAAGCTCGGGGTAAATTCTGGAAACCAACTTTAAAATTCTATTTAACTAAATAGGTGTTTACTTCATGTATGGCCAGAAGGTACCATCGTTAATATATTATCGAGACTGAAAACCATTCTATCTCAAGTCCATTATAGTCATATCTCAGCAAATACTCATTGAGAATACAATCATGGCTGTGTGATTTTGTCTTGCTGAAGAAATAGTTTTTAAAGATTTATTTTCAATTGGGGATTAAAAGCAGAATTATTTTTTTTAAATTGCAGACTTTGACTGAACTCATCTATTGTTAATCTTACAGCGTTGCTATTTTAATACCCAATGGAACAGATTCCTAGGTGAATGTTTGATCCCAACTTGGTATTCAGGGGAGAAATTCTGTTCCACAGAGATGGAGGGCACATCCAGGCCTCCATTCAACAAGCAGGAGGAGGTGGTTTGAAAGAAAGACTGAAAGATCGCAGATTTTGTGACCTCAGGACCTCCTAAAGTACTTTTCAACCAACACACTTTTTGAAGTAGCTATTGCAATGCAGGAAACGTGACGATTAGTGTGCAGACAGTCAGTGTCCTCAAACAGCAGTAACCACTTTGCCTACATTTTAAATTGCTTGAAGAATATATAAGAACCAGGATACCAAGAGGAGCTTAGTTTAGTTTAGTTTAGTTTAGTTTAGTTTAGAGCTACAGCGTAGAAATAGGCCGTTCGACCCACCGAGTCCGTGCTGACCAGTACACTAGCACTATCCCACACACTAGGGACAATTTACAATTTTTATTGAAGCCAATTAACCTACAAATCTATACGTCTTTGGAGTGTGGGAGGAAACCAGAGAACCCAGGGAAAACCCGCGCAGGTCGTGGGGAGAACGTACAATTTCGAGAACCTGAGTCTCTGGCGCTGTAAGGGAGCAACTCTACTGCTGTGCTAGCATACCGCCTTTTGAAGAGTTCTCCTGCCTCTCCCTAAAATAATGCTGTGGGTGCCTTTATGGAAGGGCAAATGAGACCCAATTTTAAAGTCTCACCCAAAAGACAGCTTGATCATCGACCCACAGTATCTTTAAATCAGAATACAATACAGATGGGAAATTTTTACTTTTTTAAACAACTTTAATTTCAGACTTTGCAAGTTCTTAATTGACCAATTTCAGATTGTTTTAAACTGTCCTGTGCTCGCTGTTTCAGCTTTTGGTTTAGATGCAGTTTAAAAAAACACAAATGAAACTTCTAATCCCCCAACTTACAATTTTGGATACAGAAGTATTTGCCATTGAATTATGTTATGCAAGCCCATTAAAACAAATATCAGTCTTTACCATTACAAATGTTTACCTCATGCAATGCTATTGAACATGTCATTTAGATAGCTAGCACTCTTAGCACATTCTTTTCTGAAACACGCATAGCCGGCTATTATAGAGTTCTGCTATCCTACATATGGTTTTTGACATAAACAGCCAATTATGCTGTGCAGTCATGTGGAATGTACTCTGATGGAGAACAGCAACCCTGTGCATCCACAATAATAATAAAAGGCCAGAATAAAACAATGGTGCAACTCAGCTGGAAGGGCTGCAATTGTGTCTGTCTTCATGGTTCTGCATTGAATTCATTCTGATTGATTAAAACAATCTTTATTTTTTACATTAAGAGTTTAATGTCAAATACAAAACCTAATTCATTTACTAGGGTGAATCACGATAAACATTCCAACTTTAGACAACTCTCACTTTCTGGTTGTGTTAGATTGGCCATTTCAACTGAGCAGGTTGCACAAACTGCTATGAGCAACACATAACACAGACAGAGAACCGTAATCACTCTCCAAATGCTCCATTATTCCATTTGATTCAGTCCCACCCTATCATTAGGGTTGCCAACTGTCCCTTACTAGCCAGCACATCCCGTATATTGGGCTAAATTGGTTTGTCCCATATGAGACCGCCCTTGTCCCGTATTTGACTGCTACTGCTCAGGTCGTGGGGACTGTCGGGTCAGAGCGCCATGTCCGGCCTCGCCTCGCCCATCCCGACATAGTGCAGCCCATGGAGTGCAGCAGCAGCGCCTCACCGGTGGGCCTGTCGGTCGGCAACCCGGCCAGCTGTCTGACCTATGGACCTTTGCTTACCGCCGACATCACCACCCCTCCTTCTCATGGCCGATCATCGACGTCACGCGGCCAGTGCCAAAACTACCTCAGCTGGCCCTTTGGCTGGGCTTTGTGTGCAGTCCAGCACCTGGGCGAACTCATCATTCACCCAGCCACGGCTGAGTTAGTCAACAAATTGCTGTTGGGAATTTGTCCCGTATTTTGACCTTTTGGCCCTTATTTGGGAGTGAGAAAGTTGGCAACCCGACCTATCATATACATCACCTTTGTTTGCTCTATTCCTCTGACCACCTGCCCTGCAAATAAAAATGATCATCTTTCTCTCTCCTCCCCAGCTCTGGTGAGGGATTTGGGGTCTGAAATGTTAATTCTGTTTTTCTTTCCACATATGTTGTCTGAGCTTCTGAATGTTATGTTTTTATTTTATATTTCCAGCATATGCACCTTTTTCGATTCCAATTAATTTATATACACAATTAAATTGAACATAATGTAAATGGAGTGGCAAACATTTTGGACAGCAGAGAATTCCAAACACCAAGTGCTTCATTGTTAACCTCCATATCAGCTGTGACATTTATCTTTTTGATTAAATTTCAGGGTCAAACAAATGATCACCAGATCATGTTTTAACTGATGTCACGATCATATATTTCCATGTTGTAATTACACTTTTTGAAATCCTGCACTTCTGATCATCTTGCAGTGAGCACGTTGCTAAAACACTATGGCTGAGCAGTCCACAGTTAACCAGTAAAATGCTGCATGTCGAGTATTGGATGATTTTGCCCATGGTTCAGATACAGCCTGAATCCAGACTTTATGCCTATAGAACACAATAATCACCTCAGCTTCCATTTAGACTTCTCCCAGCTCTTGGGATCTAACATTGAATTTTATTAATTTTAAATAAAATGTTGACACAGTTTTCCTCAGTCCAAAATGTTGCCAGTCTTGCTGTATTTTCAGAAACCCCTTTTAGATTAAAAAAACACTTACTGAGCTCAAGATGGAGTTACTCTTGCTTTTGTGTCTATCGTTTGTTCAAACCTGCATCTGCAGTTGGGGGCAGTTGGGGGCGCTGCGAGTCGGCTGCCCTGCCAGCAGCGTGTTCGTTATTTCGACGTTTTTTGGGTTTTTTTGTGCATCCTAATGTTTGTTTTGGTTTCTCTAGGTGAGTCTTATGTGGGGGGTGTTGTGGTGGAAAAGGGGAAAACCATTTTTTCAGTCGCCTCCTCGATGGAGAGGTAACTTTTTCCATTTTGCTTCTCCGCCTCCCCTCTTGCTGCCTAATGGCTTGGATTGGAGCGGTCTTTCCCGGAGTCGGGCCCGGAGCTTCAGCAGCGGGTGCAGCGTAAACTTTTCCATTGCGAAGCAGGGACGAACCCTTGCCAGCGGTCGCCAGAAAGGAGTGCTCCGATCGCTGGCCTGGTGACTTTGACATCATGGGGCTGTGGTCTGTGGAGCTTCTAGTCAAAGGGCGTGGCGTGGACTTACCATCCGGAGTCTGGGAATCCCTTGCCGGGGATTGCCGGGGAAGAGCTCCAACCGTCGGCCTGCAACCTATAACATTCTGAACCCGCAGTCTCCTGTTGGAATGTGACCGATTCGGACACTCCAAGCCGCAGAGTGGGTTCGACCGTCCCGACGTCGGAGTTTCAATCATCCCGACGATAGGGCCTGTACATTCAGCCATCCTTATAGGCGACTACGGAGGGTTTATGGCCCCAACCACTGATGAACGAAAGGGGGAGGACTAACTGAACTTTGTTGCTTTCCACCACAGTGAAGAATGATGTGGTGGATGTTTGGTGTTAAATTCTATTGTGTGTTCTTTTTTTCAACTCTATCGCTGCATGGCAAATTCATTTCACTGTACCTTAATTGGTGCATGTGATGAATACATTTTACTTTCACTTTGACAGTTCCTTCCTACACATTTACTAAGCTCAGAACTATACCAGCATATTACGTTCTTCAGCCTCTTATGGGTCACGGATCCATATCAGGGATATTCCTTGCGTTCTCTGTAACGTAAAATGTGTTCAAGTTTTCTAAACCCATTCACTTTGTTCCCATTCCACATACACGCTGCCAACCCTGCAGGGCATTTGAAGTATTTCCTAGTTTTGTTACTCAAAATCAGCTCTCTTGTCACAAATGCCTGCGTACTTCACAAAGGAACATGCTGCACTAACCTGATTTGGTCAAACTGCCCAATTTTGAGTGTAGTTTGTTTCTGGTTTGCTAATTTCTCCCCAATGTCCATCTCTGGGCCAATATTTCTGGTCTACTGTGGTGGGGCTCCTGATACTGTAACCAACTGTTCAAAACATATGTTGTTTGAGAACAATATCTTTGTAATTTTTGTCATGATGGGAAATGATACTTCTTCATTTAATAAACGTCAAGACTAATTAAGAACAACGCTGTGCAGGTTTAAATGCTATATTAATTCAAATTAAATGGCAGTGTCTTTTTTCATATTAAATTTAGTTTAGCATAATTTCAAGGTACAGTGTGGTAACAGGCCCTTCGGCCCACCGCGTCTGCGCTGACCAACGTTCCCAGCACACTAACACTACACTACTCACTAGGTACAATTTACCATTTTACCAAAGCAAATTAACCTACAAACCTGTACATCTTTAGAGTGTGAAAGGAAACTGGAGCTCCCAGAAAAACACAGGTCATGGGGAGAATGTACAAACTCCGTACAGGCAGCACCCACAGTCAGGATCAAACCCGGGTCTCTGGCGCTGTGAGGCAGCAACTCTACTGATATAATAAGGAAATTTGCTTGTAATCAGTCCTATCCAGGATATTCCAGAGTTAATTACAGTTGGTCGGTTACATTTGACTCACCGCCACAGTTTGACAGGTAAAGCTTGAGAGAGTCGGACAACACAGAAGCAGGCTCTTTAACATCATGTTCTTGCTGACCATTAAGTACCCATCTACACAAATCTCATTTTCCAGTAATTGGTCCACTGCTTTGGCAATTTAAGGGCATGTCTAAACGCTTCCTAAATGTTGTCAAGGTATCTACCTTCATCACCTTCTCAGGCAATATGTTTCGGATTCTATCCAATATCTGGGTGGAAAATGTCCCCTTTGCATTTCCCTCTAAATCTCTTACCACTCACACTAATCCAATGCATTGACAAATGCGGGTGCCAATCTGCGCATTTGGAGATCCCATGAAGTGTACTTCAGCAAATAAAGGGCCTGTCCTACCAGCATCCGACTCCATGCGATGAGCGCGATCAAACTAGAAGCGGGGACCGCGCAGAGGTCGGGTGATCCCCTGTACAGGGCCGTTCCCACCAGCATGTGCCTGCATGCGGCAAGCGCGTCCAAACCGGCAGCGAGGGCCGCGCGGAGGTCAGGTGAGTGGCACAACGCGGCGCAAAGTGAGGCGAACTTACAGCGAAGTCCTAAGGTAAGTTCGCCAGGACAGAGAGGGGCACACAAAGAGGGGCACAGAGGCACACACACAGAGGTCCACGGAGCCACACACATAGAGGGTCACGGAGGCACCTACAGGTAGATTCACGGAGGCACGATGTCGAGGCGGTGTGTAATGCGTCGAGGCGACTGCGAGCCGACAAGCCGTTGCCGCGCGGAATTTTTGAACACAGTCAGTATTTCGGAGCCCCACGCGATGTCGGGACGAACTCCGTACAATTCCGCACGGCTCCGGCGATCGAAGTGGGACTGGCCCCGCGGCGCCGGACGGCTCAAGCGACCACGTTAGGTCGCGCTCATCGCAAGGAGTTGCATGCTTGTAGAACAGGCCCTTAACTGATTAAAAATCCCTACAATGTACAGGCTAAGATGAAGGAGATATATAAACCTGTGGTATTTCTTGTTAAAGCATGCGCTATCATACAAAAGTCACCTGTGCACATTAAAACAGGTATATGTGCAGTTGGGTGGTCCTTGCATGCTCACCAAACCTATTATGCCCAGAGTCCAATCCAACTTTCTACACCAACCTGCTGCTACCCTCGGCCTAGGGATAGAATATATGGATTAGAAAAACACACACACAAAGTGCTGGAGTAACTCAACAGGTCAGGCAGCATCTCTGGCAGACATGTACAGACGACATCGTAGGTTGGGACTCTCCTTCATTCTCAAAAAGGGTCTGAAGAAAGGACCTGACAAGAAATGTCACCTGCCCATGTCCTTTAGACAATAGACAATAGACAATGGGTGCAGGAGTAGGCCATTAGGCCCTTCGACCCAGCACGGCCATTCAATGTGATCATGGCTGATCATTCCCAATCAGTACCCCGTTCCTGCCTTCTCCGCATATCCCCTGACTCCGCTATCTTTAAAAACCCTATCTAGCTCTCTCTTGAAAGCATCCAGAGAACTGGCCTCCACCGCTCTCTGAGGCAGAGAATTCCACAGACTCACAACTCTCTGTGTGAAAAAGTGTTTCCTTGTCTCCGTTCTAAATGGCTTACCCCTTATTCTTAAACTGTGGCCCCTGGTTCTGGACTCCCCCAACATCGGGAACATGTTTACTGCCACTAGCTTGTCCAAACCCTTAATAACCTTATATGTTTCAATAAGATTCCCTCACATCCTTCTAAACTCCGGAGTATACAAGCCTAGCCGCTCCATTCTCTCAGCATATGACAGTCCCGCCATCCCGGGAATTAACCTTGGAAACCTACGCTTCACTCCCTCAATAACAAGAATGTCCTTCCTCAAATTAGTGGACCAAAACTGCACTCCAGGTGTGGTCTCACTAGGGCCCTATACAACTGTAGAAGGAATTATTTGCTCTTACACGCAACTCCTCTTGTTATAAATGCCAACATGCCATTTGCTTTAGAGATGCTGCCTGACCCGCTGAGTTACTCCAGCACTTTGTTTGTTTTCTTTGTAAACCAGCATCTGCAGTTCCTTGTGTTTCCATGAAATATGGATGTTTGATGTAAGAAAGCATGCTGAGTGTAAACAGAATCTCTGGCCCTTTAAGACCCAAAGAGTAATGCTTTTAGTGGTCACGTAAAGAAGTAGAAACAAAGAACTGCAGATGCTGGTTAATACACAAAAGGACACAAAGTGCTGGAATAACTTAACAGCTCTGGAGAACATGGATAGGTGACGTTTTGGGTCAAAACTGAGTCTGAAGAAGGGTCTCAACCCAAAATGTCACCTATCCATGTTTTGCATAATCTGCTGAGTTACTCCAGCACATTGTGTCCTTCTAGACAGAATAAAGTTACACCTTCAATCTTCAGAGCAGGGGTATTATGTTCCAATTTATTTTGGTGCGAATAGTTAGAACAGTGCTGCACAAGAACAGGCCCTTCAGCCCATATTGATGCTGCTGACCATAAAGCAGATCTGAACTAATCCCATCTTCATGTACAAGGCCGATATGCAGTTAAAATGTGTAACCAATAAACGAGAATAACTGTGTAAGAAGGAACTGCAATGTCGGATAAAACCGAAGATGCTGGAGTAACTCAGCATGACAGGCAGCTTCTCTGGAGAGATGGAATGGGTGAAGTCACCATGTCCTTCTCTCCAGAGATGCTGCCTGTCCCGCTGTGTTACTCCAGCATGTTGTGTCTATGCATAAGAATAACCTCCTTATTCCTCTTTGATTTACGTCACAATATCTCTTAATTTAATGTGAATATGCAAACAGGACTATTAATGCAACAACGACCAGGCAGCAGGATTTTTTATAACTTTTGCACTAATGTGCCAACCTAGATTATTTTTTGCTTGTCCCCTTGACTTCAACACACAACTTACAGCCCCAAAAGCAAACTCGCTGCAATTCAGCCAACCTGACAAGTTGCAGTCAGTATAGCATTCTAAATAATTATATTGATAAGACTACATTAGTTTTGTTAGAGGTGTCAGAATGACATGGAAAGTACAGTGTGATCATTCCATCACACTGACATCAGTGATATCAGAGTGTTATTATGTTTCTTTTTTCTGTCTCTGGTAAGTATGTTCAGCATTTTAACAAATTCCACATGATAATTTACAGAATAGGAATGAGTGGCAAGCATTTTTAATATATTAGATTTCTATGATTGTAATTAAAAGAAGCCCATCTCCCAAACTGACAGTGTCACCAATAAAAGCTACAAAATAAACAGTGTGCTGAAAGACCGAGGAAAATATCGTATTACAAGATATTCTTACTTTATGCTTTCAGGTTTTCAAGTGCACTTCATGTTGGTCCATGCAAACACATATGACAAATTTTGTTTGAAATATCATTGGGAATAACTGTTCTGAGTTGTTCTGTGAGACTACTGTGTGGCATTTACTCTCCAATTCAGATGTGCCGCTGATGAGGCCAAACACTAGATTATTCCACCGAAGATAGACACAAAATGCTGAAGTAACTCAGTGGGACAGGTAGCATCTCTGGAGAGACGGAATGGGTGACGATTCAGGTCGAGACCCTTCTCGATACAGTCAGGGGAAAGCAGAAAACTGAAGATATGGAAGGGTAAGGCATGAAAACGACAGATACACAGGTTATTTCACAGCTGTTAGCATATACACTGTTCTCCTCCAGTATCGCCTTCCTTCAGCCCCTTGATGTAGAAAGGACCTGTGACAATGTCAACTTCCAGGTTTATTGATGGAATACTGAATCAATTGGCTGAATCAAATATATGAATAGACTGGTTTGAAGATGAAAAGGAGAAGAAAAATATACAAGATAGATATACGGATTTAAGAGAGAGTTGGATAGAGCTCTAGGGGCTAGTGGAGTCAAGAGATATGGGAAGAAGGCAGGCACGGGTTATTGATAGCAGACGATCAGCCATGATCACAATGAATGGCGGTGCTGGCTCGAAGGGCCGAATGGCCTCCTCCTGCACCTATTTTCTATGTTTCTATATTAAAAGCAAGAGTAGTCTGCCTAGACCCACAAACTTTCCCAGCCATTCAGTCTGATCAGAGCTGACCTGATATAGTCCTCATCTCTTCAGCTATGCATCCTATGTAGTCAATTTCTCGATCATTCCAAAGCTTATTTGCTTTTTCCAGTGATCGAGCCACCACATCTCTCTGTGATAGAGACTTCCTGAGATACACCAGGTTCCGTGAAAAGTTCTGACACACTTCAGCTTGAAATCACTCCCTCTTATCTCCTAACAACGTATTAGTATTGATATTGTATAAGAAGGAACTGCAGGTGCAGGGCAGTCATGGTGGTGGTCACGGTGGCGCAGTGGTAGAGTTGCTGTCTTACAGCAAATGCAGCGCCTGACATTGGGTTCAATCCCGACTGCTTGTGCTGTCTGTACCGAGTTTGTACGTTCTGGTGACCTGGGTGGGTTTTCTCCAAGATCTTCAGTTTCTTCCCACACTCCAAAGACATACAGGTTTATAGATGAATTGGCTTGGTAAATGTAAAAATTATCCCTAATGGGTGTAGGACGGTGTTAATGTGCGGGATCAATGGTCGGTGCGGACCCATTGGGCCGAAGGGCCTGTTTTCGCGCAGTATCTCTGAACTAAACTAAACTAAAAGATGCTGGTTTAAAACGAAGATAGGCACAAAAAGCTGGAGTAACTCAGTTGGACAGGTAGCATCTCTGGAGAGAAGGAATGGGTGACATTTCCGGACGAGTCCCTTTTTATTGATTTTGGTTTACATTGTCACATATACTGAGATAAGATGAAAAAAACCTATTACAGTGAAAAACAATGCCCCCTCATTTGCATTCTCCCTGTAGCATGCTGGTTCCCAACCTCCAGCCATGGCCCAAAATTGGGCACCAATGGATTGAGACTGGGCCACGCATGGTCGAAATTGTTTTATTTCTTGTTCTAAGTCTGTTTTCAATTATTTAATTTGATTTTTATTTAATGCTTTAATTTTGTGGTTGACAACCTGCAAAGTCCAAATAAAATGTTTTGGAAAATCGGATCATGCTCTCTTAAACTATAGGCCGAAGGTCTTAATGTTTGACCAATTTTCGGCGATGGATGAGAAAGGTTGGGAGCCACTGGGCGACACAGTGGTGCAGCGGTAGAGTTGCTGCCTTACAGCACCAGAGACCCAGGTTCAATCCTGACCACAGGTACTGTCTGTATGGAGTGTGCACGTTCCCCATGTGACCGCGTGGGCTTTCTCCGGGAGCTCACGTTTTCTCCCACACTCCAAAGACATTTCGGTTTATAGGTTAATTGGCTTTGGTTAGATTGTAAATTATCCCTCATGTATAGGATGGTGCTAGTGTACTGGGATCATTGGTCAGCGCGGACTTGATGGGCCGGAGAGCCTGTCTCCTCGCTGTATCTCTAAACTAAACACTGCTTTTGCAGAAATATCTCGCACTGCCATGCCCTGTCATGTGTTCACGTGACTCAAGCCATTAACTGAGTGAACGCATTACTCCAGCCTTTCTTAGAATTTTAAAACAATACCGAGCAGTGAAATATTACATTTTGGGCAAGAGTAAAAAATATTAAAGATCATTTTTAATTTACATCAATCTATGAATAAATTATAAAGTACATCACAACCTATTGAGAATAATGTGGGTGTACATGCTGCAATCTGATCTGCTTTTACATAACACATGTAGGTGTACAGAATGTGTAATGTTTTTGCTTTTTACACACATTAGCAATATAGCACACCTTTCATCGGTTATATAATTTTCCGCTTTTCTCTAAACATAAAATTATTTCATGAACATAACAAGTGGCAGGGATTTAAATCATTGAATATGTACTACATATTTCAGAGAAAGATTTCTTCATAAAATATAATTATATGCTTCACAACTTGGAGGACTGATTTTGTGGTGATGTGGTTTTGGGATGGCGCCAACAAAAAAACTTTTGACCAGTAAAGCACGGTGGTGCAGCGGTAGAGTTGCTGCTTTACAGCGTCAGGTTAGATCTTGACCACTGGTACTGTCCGTACGGAGTTTGAATGGTCTCCCCGTGACCGCATGTTTTTTCTCTGAGATCTTCGGTTTCAATAGACAATGTGATCATGGCTGATCATCCCAAATCAGTACCCCGTTCCTGCCTTTTCCCCATATCCCCTGACTTCGCTATCTTTAAGAGCCCTATCCAGCTCTCTCTTGAAAGCATCCAGAGAACCGGCCTCCACCTGAAGCAGAGAATTCCACACACTCACAACTCTCTGTGAGAAAAAAGTGTTTCCTCGTCTCTGTTCTAAATGGCTTACCACTTATTCCTAGATTGTGGCCCCTGGTTCTGGACTCCCCTAACATCGGGAGCATGTTTCCTGCCTCCAGCGTGTCCAATCCCTTAACAATCTTATATATTTCCTCCCATATTCCAAAGTCGTACAGATTTGCAAGTTATTTGGCTTGGCATAAATATAAATTGTCCCTAGTGTGTGTAGGATAGTATTAATGTGTGGGTATTGCTGTGGGCCGAAGTGCCTGTTTCTGCGCTGTATCTCTAAATTAAACTAAAACTAAACTAAACTCTTGACTCTTGACTTGCTGGATAGTTAGATGGGTAGGGACCTGTGAAGTGAGTCTTCATTTTGGGTTGGTTAAGGACAGAAGGTTAAGGTTGGAAGAGCCTGTTTCTATAAACTAAACTAAACTAAACCCCAAATCCTGGCCAGCATTATCCTGCCCCTGCAGGGCTGATGTGGAAGTACATTATATATTTAAATGCAGACTCCCACAGAGGAGCCAGGTGACAGCATGCACTCCAACTTCTGCTCAGCAAGTGCAACTGGAACCACCATGGGAAGCAAAAAGAGCGAATACTGGAAATAGTTTAGGCAAGATCCATGTAAGGAGAAACATAGCTAATATTTCTGATTAAAACACACACACACACAAACACGCACACACAAACACACACACACAAACACACACACACACAAACACACACGCACAAACACAAACAAACACACACGCACAAACACACACACATACACACAAACGCACACACACGCACACAAATGCACAAAAACACACACACAAAACACACAAACACACACACACACACACACACACACACACACGCACACGCACACACACACACACGCACACACACACACAAACACAACCGTCTTTGGAGAACATGGACGGGCAACATTTTGGTTCAGAACCCTTCTTCCTTGTGTCTAACATTTCATGTTTAGTTTGGTGTACTTTCGAGATATAGTGTAGAAACAAGCCTTTTAGCCTACCTTGCCAGCACCAACCAGAGATCCCTGCACATTAGTTCTATCCTACATACGCAGGACAATTTACAGAAGCCAATTAACCTGCAAACCTGCATGTCTGTTCCTGTGTTGTATCTTTCCCTGTTCTATGATCTTTGTCCATCTATCTAGATACTGGTAGACTTTAGGCAGAAGGCTGATTGATAGGATGATCATTATTTATATTCTTATGGATGATTTAGGAGAAGTGATATGGTCCAAATCTGATCCATTTGTGCCTCAACTATTAACCTAGAGATTCATCTCACAGCTTTACAATTCTATGCGTAAAGGGAAGATCCTGCCAATCTTCTTTCTCAATCACTTAATTTTTTTATCTTTTATTTATGACTCTTCATTCTTGATCGTTCATCTGCTGGAAGTGGTTAGCTTCTGCTGTCAGGTCCCATTTTAAAAATTAAAACATATTTCATCCTAGTGTTTCTATTGTCACAAATCTATAAACGAGATTTCAGATCATTCTGAGGATTTGTATGTACCAGGCAGGAACCTTATAAATTGTGTAGGAAGAAACTACAGATGCTGGTTTACACCGAAGATGGACATAAAATGCTAGAATAACTCAACAGGTCAGGCAGCATCTACGGAGAAAAGGAATAGGTGATGTTTCGGCTTGAGACACCTTCTTAAGGAGGAAATGCAGATACTGGTTCTCCAGAGAAACGGCAACTATTCCTGACCCGCTGAATTACTCCAGCATTTTGTGTCTACCTTTGGATCCTTATAAATCTATATGTGCTCACTAGACTCCATATCCTTCCCATCATGTCCTGTGCAATATTTCATGGAAACCTCTAACCTAGACTTTACACTGACTCGCCATTCGCTGTTGGCCTGTATATTTGTTATGCTTTGGGATAAGTATATTAGATATTTTCAAACATTACATCAATAAGGTCCTAAGGCCCTAGCTTTAAAATTCTGAGAACCTATTCCCATCGGTTCCTCTATTCTTCAGGGTTGTAATTTTGCAACCCTATGCTTTTAAAACTGGTTGCTGTTATTTTCTCCTATGAACAGTATCACCTCACATAGTAATTCCATCTGTCACTTATCACTCTATTACCTTATTTTAATCAAAATCCTTTTGTATTTTTGGTTGTTTAATATCTAATTCTTAGAGTCATAGAGTCGTACAGCGTGGAAACTGGCCCGTCAACCCAACTTTCTCACACCGACCAACATGTCTCATCTGCACTAGTCCCACCTGCTTGCGTTTGGCCCATATCCCTCCAAACCGTGTCCTATCCACCATCCTGTCTAATTGTTTCTTAAACATTCCAATAATCCCTGCCTCAACTATTTCCTCTGGCAGATAGTTTCCATACACCCACAACCCTATGTCTGACTTGCGTTGCATTTATTTTGGTACCAACACCTCCAGTGGGTGAGTGCAAAATATAAAAATGGCTTCGGACATAGGGTTGTATGTGTGTTTACTAAGGTTTACTAAGTATAAGTTGAATTTCGTTGTTTTTTGCCACCTATTAGTGTGATCAAAGTTGGAAAAAAAAATCCGTAACTGTGGCCTGAATATTCAAAAGAAACGGAATTTTAAGCTGGCATTTGATATTGTCGAAGCAACATAAACAGCAGCCAATCAAGCACAGGGTTTGCATGATCACCCAATATTGCCCCAGAGCATTAGCCAAGCAAAGGGAGAAACAACCTGAAGGGGAGATGCTGTCAATGTGGCAATGTCAACAATATCTCAAATGTGACATTGAGCTAATGAACACAGACACCAACAGCCTGTTTAATAAAAGTGCGTTTCCCGGGGTCGTCTGTCAGTGGTTAGCCAAAATGAAAAGCAAGATGAAAAGCAAACACAGGTGCCTAATGGAAGGAATAACAAGAGGCATTGTACACATGAACCATGTGAACAACATAGTGACCAAATGGACAAGCCTTTGGGATGGGGTGCCACGGTGGCGCAGCGGTAGAGCTGCTGCCTTATAGCGCCAGACACCTGGGTTCAATCCTGACAATGGGCGCTGTCTGTACGGAGTTTTGTGCATTCTCCCTGTGACCATATGGGTTTCTCTGAGGGCTCTGGTTTCCACCCACACTCCAAAGACATACAGGCTTGTAAGTCAATTGGCTTCAGTAAAATTGGAAATTGTCCCTAGTGTGCAGGATAGTGCTAGTGTACCGGGAGATCGCTGGTCGGTGTGGGCTCAGTGGGCCAAAGGGCCTGTTTCCCTGGTGTATCTCTAAAGTTTAATGTCTAAAGAGGCAGTTTATCTTGCTTATAAGATGGATCCTGAAGGACTCCACTCTGCTGCAGAGAAGTTGAAAGCAGTTTTGGGTATACATAAATCAACCAACCCAACAAAGATGAAGAGCCATGCAGGACTTCCAAACCATGTCACTATAGACACATGGGAACACTATGCTAGCATTTATTTCAAGGGCGAGAATACAAATACATGAATGTAATGCTGAGGCTCTATAAGGCATTGGTCAGACCTCCTCTGGAATATTATGAGCAATTTTGGGCACCATATCTGAGGAAGGATGTACTAGCTCTGGAGATGGTCCAGAGGAGGTTTATAAGACTGATCACAGGAATAAGTGGGTTAATATATGATGAGTGTTTAATGGCACTGGGCCTGTATTTGCTGGAGTTTAGAAGGATGAGGGGCAACCTCACTTAAACTTACCAAATAGTGAAAGGCTTGGATAGAGTGGATGTGGAGAGGATGTTTCCACTAGTGGGAGATTCTAGGACTAGGGGTCATGTGACTGCATTAACAGCATTGTGACTTTAAAGTCTGATTGAAAATAAATATATATGATAATTATTATATAATTATACGTTTAAAATGGAAACATTAAAACATTTGAGAAAACAATCAGAATGCCAATAAAGAGATAATAGATTAAAGATTATTTTCAATCCATAGTCTAAAAGCATATTGAAAATTATATTTAAGATTATTTATTGATGAGAAATCAAAATCATGACATGTTTAGTAATGTGCTTACTATGTAATCCAAAAAAAGGATGAGGATAATTTGCGCCTGCCTTTATACAGCACAAAGGAAAACACTAAAAGTAGAACTGTGCGATATCAACTCTCACACATGCAGTAGCAATGGCAGCAAATATCGCAGATTGGTAAGAATATGGACATATGTGCAAATTATAATAAATGAAATGTATCTGTCATTATGTTTTAATAATTTAACCATGACTGTTCTTGTGCTCACATTAGGGTTAGGGTTAGAGTGGTTTTGGTTACCAAACCATTAAATCCCTTCAGCTTTGGCCCTGTAACAGTCAACCTCTCTGATATTCCCTGTGTGAAAATCTTTGCCCTCTATTATTCACCCAGTAGATTTTTGTCGATGCTGTTTAATGCACTACATATTAGAACTAGTGCACGTTAATTGGGTGAATATTAACTTCTGCCCATGCACTTACATTTGCTATAAATATTACTTGTAAATGCACTGACCCAGTATTTTTTTATGTTTCTGAACTGCTTGGTAAGCTGCAATTAACAGGGAGACAAATATTCGCAGGATTTCATTACCTCAATGCATTCATCCCCCCCTCCCCCGCCCCATTCAACATTGATATTAAACATAGTTTGAAGTTTGGAGTTGAATAAGGTCCAGTGTTAAGCCTCTTCTTCTTCTTTTGTGTGGCGTGCACAGCCTAAAGTTGTTGGATAACTTGTTCTATTTGATCTTCCGTTTATGCACGTCGAGTTGATTGCATTAGTCGAAACAGGGCGGACCACGTGAAGGTTGCAATCTTCCACCCCAATGTTAAGCTGACGAAAATAGACATCCTTTAGTGAATTTGCAGTGTATTTCATCAAGTCTGACTTTGCTAGAAACTTTCAAATAGTTGATTGTGTATTTCTTCGGTTCCACTAACACGTTGTTCCACAGCTAATGGAAATCCAATAAAAATATCATGCCTCTCCTCAAAAAACTCGTTACAACCATTTTGGCAAGGTACCATCTCATCTTCAACCTTCCTAGGCTATTTTCCATTAACAAAGACCAGCGGGCATGTTGAATAGGATTTGCCGATTCACTTTAACCCTATTTCAAGCTTTCAAAAGAGTTGTTTATTATGGGTTTTACAGAGTACTATGTTTACATATCTAATGCGCTGCTGCAAGTTAGAATTTCATTGTTCTGTTTTGAGACATGACAATAAAACTTGATGTACTAGTGGCCAGAGGACCTCGGGTGACGGAGGAAGTGAAGGAAATTCACATTAGACAGGAAATAGTGTTGGGTAGACTTCTTCTTCTTCTTTCGTGTGGCATGCACATCCTAAAGTTGTTGGACAACTTGTTCTATTTGATCTTCCGTTTGGGCACACCGAGTTGATTGCACCGGTCAAAACAGGGCTACCACGTGAAGGTTGCAATCTTCCACCTCTTGGGTGGACTGATGGGACCAAAATCTGATAAATCCCCCGGGCCTGATGGTCTGCATGCCAGGGTACTTAAGGATGTGGCTCTAGAAATCGTAGATGCATTGGTGATCATTTTCCAATGTTCTATATATTCAGGATCAGTTCCTGTGGAATGGAGGGTAGCTAATGTTACCCCACTTTTTAAGAAAGGAGGGAGAGAGAAAGCAGGGAATTGTACATCAGTTAGCCTCACATCAGTGGTGGGGAAGATGCTGGAGTCAAATATAAACGATGAAATAGCCGAACATTTGGATAGCAGTAACAGGATCGGTCCGAGTCAGCATGGACTTACGAGGGGGAAATCATGCTTGACTAATCTTCTGGAATTTTTTGAGGATGTAACTAGGAAAATGGACAAGGGTAGAGCCAGTAGATGTAGTATACCTGGACTTTCAGGATGCCTTTGATAATGTCCCACATAGGAGATTAGTGGGCAAAATTAAAGCACATCCTATTGGGTGTAAGGTACAAACATGGATAGAAAATTGGTTGGCGGACAGGAAACAAAGAAAACGGGTCCCTTTCAGAATGGCAGGTAGTGACTAGAGGGGTACCGCAAGGCTCGGTGCTGGGACCGCAGCCATTTACAATGTGAAAAATATACATCTTCTAGATGAGCTGGGACGCATCCTCAGTGATGTGACCTGGGGTCATCGGGTGTTTCGGGTCTCACAACATCAGACACCCTCACCCAGCTGACCCAGCCGGGGTTGATCAGGCCCCAACTTGTGTCCCAGCAGCAACTGCCCATGGATCAGCCATCTTAATAACTACTCTGCAGGAGTTGGGATACTCTGGTGCATGGAGGGACTGGGCTCTGTGGGGTGGCTCCCGGCCGGGCTCCTCATGCGTCTCACCAGGTTCAAGGCCTGTGCGCTGCACCTCTTTCTCCTTCTCCGAGCATTTCATTCTCGCCTGATGGATGTTTAGGCCACGATGGTTCATTAGGCCTTTCCGTAGCTTTGTTGGGTGTCTTTCTCACGAAAGACACAGAATGGGGTGCTAACCCAGCCTTTCCCGGGTGCCGTCTTTCCGTGCCGTCAACTGTCTCTCCAGTAGTCACCAAACTATTCTTGGTTGTCACCCAGTCTATTCCTAGGTGCCACTGGCTGAGCCAGACTTCAATGTGAAAAATATACATCTTCTAGATGAGCTGGGACACATCCTCAGTGATGTGATATATATATATTAATGATTTAGATGAAGGGATTAAAGTAACATTAACAAATTTGCAGATGACATAAAGCTGGATGACAGTGTGAACTGTGAGGAGGATGCTATGAGGATGCTGGGTGACCTGGACAGATTGGGTGAGTGGGTAGATGCAAGGCAGATGCAGTTTAATGTGGATAAATGTGAGGTTATTCACTTTGGTGGCAAGAACAGGAAGGCAGATTGTTATCTGAATGGTGTCATGTTAGGAAAAGGGGAAGTACAACGTGATCTGGATGTCAGTCACTGAAAGTAAGCATGAAGGTACAGCAGACAGTGAAGAAAGCTAATGGTATGTTGGCCATCATAACAAGAGGAGTTGAGTATAGGAGCAAAAGGTCCTTCTACAGTTGTACAGGGCCCTAGTGAGACCACACCTGAAATATTGTGTGCTGTTTTGGTCTCCAAATTTGAGGAAGGACATTCTTCCTATTGAGGAAGTGCAGCGTAGGTTCACGAGGTCCAGACCAGGGGCTACATTTTGAGAATAAGGGGTAGGCCATTTAGAACGGAGATGAGGAAAAACCCTTTCACCCAGAGAGTTGTGAGACTGTGGAATTCTCTGCCTCAGAAGGCAGTGGAGGCCAATTTTCTGGATGCTTTCAAGAGAGAGTTAGATAAAGCTTGTATAGGGCCTTAATGAGACCATACCTGTAGTATTGTGTGCAGTTTTGGTCTCCTAATTTGAGAAAGGGCATTTTTGCTATTGAGGGAGTGCAGTGTAGGTTTACAAGGTTAATAACTGGGACAGCGGGGCTGTCATATGCTGATAGAATGGAGAAGCGGGGCTTGTATACTCTGGAGTTTAGAAGGATTAGAGGGGATCTTATTGAAACATATAAGATTATTAAGGGTTTGGACACACTAGAGGCAGGAAACATGTTCCTGATGTTGGAGGAGTCCAGAACCAGGGGCCACAGTTTAAGAATAAGGGTTAAGCAATTTAGATCGGAGACGAGGAAACACTTTTTCTCACTGAGAGTTGTGAATCTGTGGAATTCTCTGCTTCATGTGGAGGCCGGTTCTCTGGATACTTTCAAGAGAGAGCTAGATATGGGGATGATCAGCCATGATCACATTGAATGGCAGTGCTGGCGCGAAGGGCCGAATAGCCTACTCCTGCAACTATTGTCTATTTTCTATTGCCTAAATTCATTCATCCTCTGTAGTGGCACTAGGACTGTTGCTCTACTTCTGACTTCAATGATTTTTTATTTGGGCTGGTGGGGTGTGAGTTCAACAAGCTGGCGAGACTGTTGTGTTTCACCAATTGCAGACAAATGCCTAGGCATGTATTTATTAACAATCCTATTCATTCCTGGTAAGGTGCTGAGTCTTCCCATACAGCAATTATTTCTCGACAGAGTGATTTCTTAAGCCGCAAGAATGTTCAATTAAATTCAGCCACATGGTTTTGGACTGGATGCTCAAAATTTAGTGAATTGTTAACATTTAATCACTTATTCAGCCTGGGCGTCATGGTGGCTCAGCAGTAGAGTTGCTGCTTTACAGTGCTTAGAGCGCCAGAGACCCGAGTTCGATCCTGACTATAGGTGTTTGTCTGTAGAGAATTTGTACGTTCTCCCTATGACCAGGTGGGTTTTCTCTAAGAACTTCGGTTTTCCTCACACATTCCAAAGACGTACAGGTTTGTAGGTTAATTGGCTTGGTATAATTGTAAAAATTGTCCCTAGTGTAGGATAGTGTTAATGTGCGGGAATCGCAGGTCGGTGTGGACTCGGTGGGCCGAAGGGTCTATTTCCGAGCTGTATCTCTAAACCAAACTAAAACACTTACTTAGTAAACCAGCACTACAGTCTCATTGTTTCTTTGAAGATGGGTTAACTTCACGTCTCCTCGCCCTTGCCTGCTTCAGCTACCTCCCACCACCTCCCAATAAGAAATCATCCACCCTTTTCCCTCAATCTCAATTGTGGCTGCTTTGCCTCACAAGTGACAAATGGATTGTGAAACACACTCTGATTTTTGTTTGACATGATTTGAAGGTGATCCTGCTTAATCCACAGTCCCAGCAGATAAATTGGCAGTTGTTGACCGGTGTTATTTGCAGCGAGTTGATAAGCAAACATATTTAAAGGGAGTCAACAACTGCAAGAGATACATTACATTGCTCATTGGTATTCCAGCGATGTACAGGTGAGTCATGGAGGCATACCGTGTAATAACAGACCCTACTGCCCATTGAGTCTGTGCTGAACATCAAGCCATCATTTACACTAATACCATTTTTAAAATTCTCTCCACATACCCATTAATCCCCTCTGATTCCACCACTCACTTACATACAAGGGGCGACTGACAATAACTAATTAACATCCCCCTCCACCTACATTACTTCCTCCAGCTTCACAATTTGCAGTAAAACCACGTGTGGAGAAAGGTTCCGACCTGAAACATCACATATTTCTTTCCTCCAGAGATACTGCCTGACCCGCTAAATCACTCCAGCATTTTGTCTCTACCTTCGATATACTGTAAACCAGCATCTGCAGTCTAAAGAAGGGTTTAGACCCGAAATGTTGCCTATTTCCTTCGCTCCATAGATGCTGCCTCACCCGCTGAGTTTCTCCAGCATTTTTGTCTACCTTCGATTTTCCAGCATCTGCAGTTCCTTCTTGAACATCTGCAGTTCCTTCCTATTCAAAAATCACAACTTTTCTCTGCTCAACCAATGAGGCAACCAGAACTGTAGAGCATACTCCAATGTGACCTAACTACAGTCCTATAAAACTGCATCATGACTTCCTTTTTTCTTTAAATTGAATTGGCCATCAGTTGCTGCGTCTGTGTAGTGAATAGCCATCGACTTATTAAAGAAGCTTCCTGGCATTGCCTACTCCTAAAGCAAAATAATTGTTGGTGCCAGAAAACTGAATTAAAAACAGAACATGTGAAAGATTCTCAGTTCAGGCAACATCTGTGAAGAGAGAAGCAGAATTAATGTTTCAGTCAGACTTTTCATCAGAACTAGAAAAGTGATAAAATGGTTGGCGGCAAGATAGCGCAGAGGTAGAGTTGCTGCCTTACAGCGCTAGAGACCTGAGTTCAATCCTGAATACGGGTTCCGTCTGTACGGAGTTTCTCCCCGTGACCCGCATGGGTATTATCCGAGATCTTCGGTTTCCTCCACACTCCAAAGACATCCAGGTGCGTATGTTAATTGGCTTGGTATACGTGCAAATTGTCGGCAGCGTGCAGAATAGTCTTGGTGTGCGATGAACGCTGGTTTGCGCGGACTGGATGGGCCGAAGGGCCTGTTTCCATGCTGTATCTCCAAAAACAAACAAAAAATCAAGCATGTTATATGTTGCAGAGAGGAGAAGGAGTAGAGAGAGCAGAAAAGGATGCCCATCATAGGTTAAACTTATTATGGTGACACAAATGCTGTGGATGCTGCTTAAGAGAGTGGTGATGAATGCTGCACTGTCATAGCTGTTCTGTCTGGTTGAATGTAAGTAGTGGGAGATGAACGAGGGCAGTTAGAGAGAGAAACACCATGTTAGGACGGCCCAATGCAGGATACAGCACTTGCTGGAACTGTGGAATAAATAAGACATTCAGAAAATTAGGAAAGAAAACCAAATTAACTGAATAATCAACAAAAAACAAATGGATTATTTCAAAAAATGGCCCTTATTTCAGATTTGTTGAAGAAATGCTTCAATGGCATTTTTATTTTCGCATGTGCAAACGCTAATACAGTGAAATTATCTATCTTACAAACAGTCCAGTATTGCCACATCCCCAATCCTTGATTAGCAAATACAAAGAAATAGTCGACTGAGCCTGCGTGCACGAGATGCCATTGTAGCGGCACGTGTGCTACACCATGTTTTGGCGCCATTTTCAAACTCCATGAGCGGTGTGCCTGTTTCAGGCAAGTCACAGGCTGTCGTGGGCTTCCAGCCATCACCTACCTTATATGCCACGTCCCTCTTCTCGCCCGTCCACCTTTGTACCCCTGGGGGTGCCTCCCTCAGCCGACCACGAGGGCGAACGCGGTAGGCCAGACCCCGGTTCCTTCTCCTCTCCGACCGGCCTCACTCCTCGTCCGTCTTCTTCACCACCACATCTGAAAGTCCTGATTTGTCTCATTCCCAGGTGGGAGAAGAGATGGTGTTCCTCAAGCTTGCATTGGGCTTTTGGAAACTGAAGCTGAAGATAGAGAGGACAGTTTGGGAGTGAGAGTTGGGAAACTAAGATGATAGGCAACTGTAAGCTTAGGGTCACCTTTGCTGCTTGTTTTCTCACTTCCACTATTCTGATAAGAGATCATTAACCTGAACATTTTAGATCTGCTTCTCTCTCCACAGATGCTGCGTGACTTGCAGAGTATCTCCAGCATTTTCTGTCTTTATTAAATCCAGCCCCAATCCAACTGTTGTGTATGTTCTGCTATGAGGTGAACAGTGCCAATAATATTGGCAATTAATCGTCCTGGTTTCCAGTCAACTGAAGCAATTTATCCCCATCCTGAGTGAAATCAGCATGATTATCAATAGACAATAGACAATAGACAATAGGTACAGGAATAGACCATTCGGCCTATGAATTCATTGCCACCGAAAGCTGTGGAGGCCAAGTCAATGGATATTTTGAAGGCGGAGATGACAGATTCTTGATTACTACGGCTGTCAGAGGTTATGGGGAGGGGAATAGGGTTGCGTGGGATAGAAGGGTGGTGAATATCTGGAATGAGCTGCCTGATAAAGTAGTTTAGATACAATAACAATATGTAAAAGGCATTTGTACTAGTACATGGAGAGGAAAGTTTTAGATTGATGTGTGCTAAATGTGGGCAAATGGGCTTAGCTTAGATGGGGCGTCTTGGGTGAGATGGGCCGAAGAGCCTATTCCAGAGCTGTATGACTCGATGACTATGACTATAACCTTCCATTTCCTGGACATACCTGCTTCTCATTGTTTGAAGTCCTTTCATCTCGTCTTTAGATCTGGCCATCTGCTGGGGGAAGCATATGAGTAAGGAACAGCACCACACAATTCTATTAGGCAGTTTAAAATCAGCGGTATGAATATTGATTTTTCTAATTTTGGGTAACTATGACTGTAATTTTCCATTTCCTAGACTTACCTACTTGCCATTGTTTGAAGTTATTTCCCTAGGCCTGGCCAGCTGCTGAAAGCAGCACATTCATTACTTTGCCTGAGATGGACATAAAATGTAACTGAAAAAATAACTCAGTGGGTCAGGCAGCATCTCTGGAGAAAAAGCAGATGCGATCATTTTTGGACAGTGGACTGACAGAAATCCCCTCCTCAAAATCCCAGAGAGAGCTGGTGAGCAAGTCGAAATGTTATGATGATATTCAATCACCACAGGGAGTAAAATCCAACCCATTACTTCTCCCTGGCCCTGATACACATTCAGGCATTTGCCAGAAGCTATTTTTGTTCGCACAGACACACAGGGATTCACTTGAAGATTAACATGGCAGAGTATGAGTCTACTCTGGGTTCTATTCTGTTTAATCTGCAGTCAATGGTCAGTCTATCCTGAAAGACACAATAGCTTTTCGTGTGCCCGTATGACAATAATTTTAATGCAGCTTTATTGAAAGGTAAGCCACTGATCAAACCCTCCAGCTGCAGCAAGTGGAGATGCTGTCTGTTATTAATTTTCCCTTTGCATCCTTATGTGATTTACTGCAGCACAAACTGCCGCTGCCTTCAAGCAAAGGTAAGATATTGAAATTCTACTCCACGCCTGCCTGCTAGCAACACCCACTGCATAGCCACTCGGAAAATTAACCTGCCTTAGGGAAACAGTCCGGACATTCTCGTAGTTAACAAGAAGGCAATGGGTTTAATACTATTTTTTTTGGTGAATGCTCCTTTCACTCCATATTTCTCATGAAAGAGGAAATAGAAGCTGAAACAGATGTTTACTGAAGAGAAATATAAGTGTAAGGTGATTACATATGTTTTCACTTGCACGTTACCTTCGCACAATAGGAATACATATTGTACATTTGCTGTACATTGTAGATTCCTCCCCAACAGTCTTACAGGGAGCGCAGCTGTCCAATGCTCTTATTATACCATGGGCCCCAGGGTGTGCCCGTGAATGTTTGTGCAGTTACTGAGACTGCTAGTGGGAAGAGTTAAGATTAAGGGAATACAGTTACTGTGGTGATGGAATCACTTGAAATGGGGAAGTGCTATCAAAGTGTAAATTGTGTTCAATAGCCATATGCTACTGAATAAATTGTGGTTCATACTGTCAACTGATGTGTCTGGGGAGGTCCTGCTAAAAGCAGACCTGTTTGTCAAACAAAAAAAGCAAAATAGAACAGTGTGAAAATGCAGTAAATTGAGTCAGCAGGATAACAATTGTTTATCAAGCAGCATTTTTTTTCTCTCCTCCCTTTCCCATATCTATAAAATGTGCCCATTCTGATGAAAGATTGTAGACTTGAAAAGGTAAACTTGATTCTCTCCCCCCAGGAACTAACTGACCATCTGAGCATGTCCTACTTTACAATTGATATCGACGATGATTTACTGATATTTCTGCATTTTTAATTTTTGCCATCTTTGCTCAATGTTGCTGAGAAATTGCAATAATTGGCTCCAGTTTAAAAAAAAATCCACCAACGCATCTAAAGAAATGTGGATGGGACAGGTTTAGAGAGATATGGACCAAACGCAAACAGGTGGGACTAGCGTAGATGGGACATGTTGGTCAGTGTGGGAAAGTTGGGGCAAAGGGCCTGTTTCCACATGACTATGACTCGATGAAATGATTGGTTTAGATCCAGCTTGTGATAATTCTTTTGGTGAAATTACACCCACTGGGGAATTGGTCAAGGTTTTTTCAGTGTGAATCCAACATAATTCAGATGTGTCACAATGATGCCACTATATGGGTACTGCATGTTTTTTCCAATGCTAACAAACAGAGGGTGCAAACTACAACCATCACTGAATTAAAAATACATCATGCTACTTTGATGTATTTAGTGCTATTTAAAGGGACACTCTGCTGGTATGCCAAGACTTGATAGAATAGCCTTAGAACTTTGTCCTGAAGTTCAGAGCTGCAGGCTGTTCAAGCACTTCTAAGATTCCTGGAACATGCTGAAACTGCTTAGGTTTTCCACAGTTAACTACGAGGATAGACGTTCAATTCAGTGATGAAGCTTCCATCAGCAACCAATTACTGGTGGCACAGAGGTGCAGCGTAGAGTTGCTGCCTTGCAGCGCCAGAGACCCAGGTTCAATCCCGCTAATGGGTGCCGTCAGTATGTTGTTTGTATGTTCTCCCCGTGATGACCGCGTGGGTTTTCTCTGGGTGTTCTGGTTTCCTCATACACTTGAAAGATGTACATGTTTGTAGGTTAATTGGCTTCAGTAAAAATCGCCCCTAGTATGCAGGATAGTGCTAGTGTAACAGGGATCATTGGTCGGCGTGGATTCAGTGGGTCAAAGGGCCTGTTTCCATGCTGTATATCTAAACTCAGCTAAACTAAACTAAACTAGTGGATGTGTCTCTATGATGATGATTGACCATTCAGGTTGGGTTGAGGACCTTCACATGTAAAGATCCTGATCCCAGGGAATGCCGAGAAATTCCAATTCCTAACCTGCCCTCTCTCAAAAACAATGTTTTTTTCCCATTCAGGTCTTGCATGCCGGCCATCACTAGAGTATATAGCATTCTGCTGAAAAACCTTCAACTGAACTCAATTGTATTTTGAGAGATACAACCTTGAAATAGCCCTTCAACCCACCATGTCCATGATGACAACTGATCTATGTTATCCCACTTTCCCATCCACTCCCTACATACTAGGGGCCATTTTTACAGGGACCAATTAAGCTACAAACATACACGTCTGTGATGTGCACCCAGAGGAAACTCATGTCACAGAGGTAATGTGTAAACTCCACACAGGCAACACCTAAGGTCAGGATCGAACCAAAGTCTCTGGTGTTGTGAGGCAGCAGCTCCACCAGCTGCACCACTGTGCTGTTCTAAAATGGAGTTAATTATTTTAATTTAATATTCTTAGTGACTGTAGTGGGATTTAAATTCATGACTCTGGATCAATGGCCTGGAACTCTGGTTGCTCCTCTGGCAACGTAACCAAATTGTTGGCCCCACAGCAGAAGCATCCACGTCGCAGGTCTGGAAACTGGAAGTATCCTGAGCTAATTCTGCTGCCACCATCATCTATAGCGACAAGTGATGGCATCCACTGATTTTTCAGGCCGAATGACAACAGCGAGGCCAATATTTGTGAACAAGATGGACACGAAACGAAGATGACCAAATTGTTATGTTTCCTTCTTATCTTCTATACTATTACTAAAACTCTCATCTTGACCAATTCCGGTCTGCGTTGTAATTACATTTGCGCAAAAACGCTACCCTACATCGCTAGGATTTTTTCGCCACCTTACTCACCGTTGTTTCGTTGTTCCGAACCCACCATGTTTTGTTCCGATCGGTGAAATATGAGAAAAGTTATGAAGGTTTAAAGAATCGTTAGATCAGCAGATTGGTCTTCTTGCCTGTCAGTTACCATGACGGAAACGCCCCTTTCAGCACCCGCTGGAGAATAAAGTCCTGGAGGCGGGGCTGAGTACACAAGCCGTGCTGATTACTCCGCAAGAGTGGAGTTGGGAAAGCCACTGTGTGGAGTTGTGAAAGCCGCTGTGGTGTCGGGAGGTGCTGTGTGGTGCCACGGCCTGTGGCCGCTGAGTGGAGTCCCTCCCCCCACACATCCCCCCTGCCCCACACCCCTCTCTCCCCCACACACTCCCCTCCCCCCCACACCTCCTTCCCCCTTTCCACTCTCTCCCCTTCCCCCCACCCCTCCTCCCCACATAACCCCTTCCCCCCTCCATGACCTCCCCACACCCCCTCCCCCACACACCCACACCCCCCCTTTACCCCGACCCATTCCCCCACACACCACCCCACCCCCCCCCCACACCACCCCCTCCCCTCAAACCACCCCCTCCCCCCCACACCACCTCCTCCCCCCCACACTCTCCCTCCACACCCTCCCCTCTACACCACCCATCCCCCCACACCACCCCTACTCCCCCCCCCACACCACTCCTCCCCCCCCCACATCACACCCCACACCACCCCCTTCCCCCACACCACCCCCACACCACCCCCACCCCTCACACCACCTCCTCCCCCCCACACTCTCCCTCCACACCCTCCCCCCCACACCACCCATCCCCCCACACCACCCGCACACCACCCCCTCCCACCACATCACCCCCTCCCACCACACCACCCCCTCCCTCCACACCACCCCCACACAACCTCCATACCACCTCCTCCCCCCACACTCTCTCTCCACACCCTCCCCCCCACACAACCCCCACACATACCCCTCCCACCACACCACCCGCACACCACCCCCACACTACCCCCTCCCCCCACACCACCCCATCCCCCACACCAGCCCCTCCCTCACACACTACCACCTCCCCCCACACACCCCCCTCCCTCACACCACCCCTCCCTACACCACCCTCCCACCACCCCCCCACCACCCCCCCACCACCCCCTCCCCCACACCACCCCCTCCCCCACAACACCCCAACATATTTGAATCACGTACTGAGTCTGGAGTGGTCATTTACATGGTGTCAGAAGTGATTGGATCCACTCCTTCTGTCTAACGGTTTTTTGTTTTACCCTTTTGTGAGTTTTTATTTTGCTTTATGATGGCCTCTTCCTGTCGAAAGCCTGACCCTCTCGTCTATGATGCGGATATCAGCGAACGCTGGGCCACGTTTGAAATTGATTACCGACACTACATGAACATTGCACACCGAAATGAACCTGATGCTGTCAAGGCCTCTCTCTTACTCATTTTCCTACTCTCTCCTACTCATGGCAGAACTGGTGGAGGTTGTTGCAGAAGGGGCTGCCGCTGCTGATGAGGCGCAAAGCTGTTGCAAGTGGAGCAGGAGTCTACGCGGTCCCGGGTGTAACTGGCCATTCCCGGCCAATAGAACAGACTACGGGTGTGTGCCAGTGTGGCGTCGGCTCCTGGGTGACTGCTGTGAAGTATATGTCTCGTAGCGATGAGGGTATCACTACCTTGTGACCCTCGACGACAACCCCATCCTGAACTACCAGTTCATTGCGAACCAGGAAGAAAGGCTGCACCTCTGTGGGTGTGTTGGATTGTTTGTCTAGCCAGCCTGTTTTGATGATGGAGGAGAGGATTTGAAGCGTATCGTCAGTGGCGGTGTGTGCGGCCAGGGTGCGCAGTTACTTGCTGGAGCGAGCACAGATTTCAAAGCCAGGCATTTATCTTGATCTCCTGAACCTCAGAAACGTTGCCAGGGACAGAACATTCCCGTCTGGACACTGTTGTCAACCCGACTGATGAGCCACGGTCTTACCTGGTAGACTGTGAGGTAGCGGTATACCGAAGAAGTTGACAACACCTGCTTGCCATGCGGGAGCCTCAACCACCGCCTGCTGGTTCCTATGCTCCACCGCTCCAGTTCCAGCCGCCTTTTGCAATGTCTACTACCCGTCCCCGCATGCCTTGCACCCCTCAACGGGTTCCACTTAGTCTAGTTAATACATTAAAATCCACCATGACCTTCTTTGCAGGATTTCTACACTGATCAAAGCATATGTGAATTACTGTAGAGTTTGTTACAATTGGCTTCAATGGCATGCAGTTCCCCTGTCATAGTAATTGAAGACACAAGCTATATTTATGCATAGCTCAAATGAGTGGGGATTGAATTGATTGATTGAAACATACAGCATGAAAACAAGCCCTTCGGCCCACCGAGTCCACCCATTCACACTAGTTCTATGTGTATGTAGAAGTTTCCTAAAATTAGAGAATTCAACATTGATATTGCATTGTTGTCAGCAACCCAAGCAAAATTTTCCCCCAAAGATGCTGCTTAACCCATTGAGTTACATCTATCATCGGTGTAAACCAGTATCTGCAGTTCCTCCCTACACATTTTGTCTGCTTCTTACTGAGTCCTGTGAGAATTTTGTAACTTTCAATGAGACATGGGTGAATAATTTGTTGTTCACAAAAGCATGTTCTTCTGGTCTCATAGGCAGTGTATGAATGTGATGAGTCTCCTGGTTGTCCTATATTTTCATTTTGCAGTGCCATTGGCATCTATGTTTTCAGCTGCCTGGGCCCTAAGCCTTCGAATTCTCTCCCTTAATCTCACTGCCTCGCTTACTTTCCTCTTTTAACATGCTCCTGTAAATCTACATCTTTGATCAGGCTTATTAGCACTAATGAGCCAATCGTACTTATCGCTGATCAGTGATCCAGAAGGGAACCCGGGGCAAATTGCTTCTTGCTGGGCAGTGTGGAAACAAATCGTAATACAATCAAGCAAAGTCAGTGCAGTTTTATGAAAACCAAACTATGTTTTATTCCATTTAGATTAATTTAGTTTTGAGATACAGTGCAGACACAAGCCCGTGGGCCCATTGAGTCTGCACTGACGTTCGATCCCTGCACACGTACGCTATCCTACATGCACTATTACAATTTACAATTTTACCGAGCCCATTAGCCTACAAACCTGTACATCTTTGGCGTGTGGGAGGAAACCGAAGCTCACGGAGAAAACCCACGCAGAACACGTGGAGAACGTACAAACTCCGTACAGACAAGCACCCGTAGTCAGAATCAAACCCAAGTCTCTGGCGCTGTAAGGCAGCAACTCTACTGCTGCGCCACCGTGCTGCCCTTTTAGGATGTAATTAATAAATCGGATGTAATTAATAAATCGGATGAAGGCAAACTTTATTATAAAGGATAAAGACAGGCGGACACTGCCCAGTACTGACCTTCCCACCGTTGAAGGGATCAGAAAGGCAGCCATCATCATCGAGGACCCATACTATGGTAACCATGTTCTCATTTAAATTTCTACCATTGGAAAAAGGTCCAGGTGTAACATCTAGGTTGAGGAAGAGCTTTTTCCAACAAGAACAGATAGAAGACCAGTGGGCCGAAGCCTGTAAAAGCGAAGCTACAAAGTCCGACCCCTACTTATCCTCCGAAAACCAGAGAACCGGAGAGGAAGAAGCCTCCGACAATGGATACGATTATTTAAAGTCTGCATTAATGAGATATAAAAATGAGATAGATGGGAAAGCTAGTGGGGTGGAAGATTGCAACCTTCACGTGGTCTGCCCTGTTTTGACAAATGCAATCAACCCGGCGTGCACAATCAAATAAGATCAAATAGAACAAGTTGTCCTACAACTTTAGGTTGTGCACACCATATGCAAGAAGAAGAAGGAAAGCTAGTTATGAGGATGACACAAAGATGACACTGAAGGAGAGTGAATTGGGGTCTTGCCTTCCATGCCTTCAAGGTCGGCTGTGGGAAGCATCCCCGGGGCACACAGGTGGAAAGGTGAGGATGAACGATCGCTGAACGATCCTGACGAAGGCGACAGCTGGAGAACCTGCAACAGCCTGGGGATCGCCTGGATCGGGCACGGCTCCAGAAGACCGAGAGAGCATACCAAACTGAACTTCGGAAGTGACACAAAAACTTAGAAACTGTTGCAAGTGGTCTCAGTGGAATATTTCGGAACACTTTGCTAATTGGGAATTGTGCTTAGATATGGCAATACCATATTGAATGTTATTTTTTTTTAAATGTCATTGTGCATTTGCGTATGTGACCATTAACTATAAGGCTATTGAACACAAACACTAACTAAACATTAAATAAATGTCTTAATTGCATTAGGGACTTTGGTCTTTTGCATTAATATTATTTTTTATTGAACTTTTGTTTGTTTGATATTGTTATCTATTGAGTAATGTGGTTCCAGACTTGTTATGCTGCTGCAAGTAAGAATTTGTGGAGAAGTAAGACTTGTGGAGGTGATATATTTGAACCTCCAGAAGGCATTTGATAAAGTACCACAATGTTAGAAATCATGACATTAACAATAATATATTAGCATTGGCTATGGGACTGGCTAACGTGCAAAAATAGAGAGTCGTGTCAAATGGGTCTTTTCCAAGTTAACAGGTCATAATAAATGGATGCTGGAAACATTTTGATTATTTAAAGCCTGTATTAATGACATATAAAAGGAGCCATGTGTTCTGTAGGTACTGATAAAATAAAGATCGATGGGAAAGGTAGTTATGAGGATGACACAAAGAGGCTACAGAGGAATATAGATGGCTAGTGACAAAGATTTGTCAGAGGTGGTTTTAAATCGGGAATTTTGAGGTTATTCAGTTTGTTAGGAGAAATTAAAATCAGTATACTTTGTAAATGGAGATAGATGACAGAACATTGCTACTCAGAGAGATTTGCTGGTCTTTATATGGGAAACAGAAAAAGTTAATGCATAACTACGCATGCAAGTGTGATGTCTGAAGTGTACTGTCTTGGCCAGTATTGCAAAATGGAGACATGGAATATTACTCACAGTTTTATTCTTCATTTTTGCGTTGGAGGCATTTGGAGAAGATTCACCAGCTTTATGCCCAGGACGAAGTGGCAGACTTATGAGCAACAGTTGACTGGATTGGGTCTAAATTCACTGCATATTAGAATAACATGTGGCAATCTTATTGAAATAAACTAGATTCAAAAAGGGCTTGACAATTACAAATTAATATAGATTTAGAAAGATAGAAATTTTTGATGAATGTTTGAATAAACATCCGAACACAGAAAAACTGATACCATATATTTATAGTATTTATTTATAGTGATGCTCCAAAGACGGATTTATATAGGCAATAATGGGAAAATAAATTAGGTCAAACAATTAGTTCAGAAATTTGGGATGATAGCTTACAACATATACATCACTGTTCGTTAAACACTAGACATTCTTTAATACAATTTAAAGTATTGCATCGACTGCATTATTCAAAAACGAAATGAAACTGAATAGAATTTTTCCAAGTGTTTCCCCTATTTGTGATAAATGTCAACATTTAGAGGCTAACCTATCGCACTCATTCGTAAGTTGTATAAAAATTAATAATTTTTGGATGGAAATTTTTAAGATAATCTCAGAAGTCGTCAATACCAAACTGGCTCCTGACTCAAAATTAATAATATTAGGAATAACGGAACCAAATCAATTAATTACTTTGAATCAAAGAATTTTTATTGATTATAGTTTAATAATTGGGCAAAATTAATATCAACATTTTGGAAAGGCTCTTTCACCCCCACAATTAAAATGTGGACCACAGAAATGTCGGAGACCCTATATTTGGAAAGAATAAGATTTGTCTTAATGGACAAACAAGAACTATTTAAAAAAATATTGAAAAAATATTCCATTTATTGAATATTTGAAGGGGCAAACTGGTTCGGCACGAGAACCCGACTGAAACCAGAATCGAAGAATAGATGAGGTAGTACATTTCATAAAACGCGGATATATCTCCAACGATGGAAAATCTGTAGAATATTCCATTCTTTCCCAACTTTTTATATATATATATATTTTTTTGTTTAATCTTTTTCCACTATTTTCTAACTTTATAAAAAATGGAAAAAAAATAATATAGAAGCACAATTATTAAGCAAGGATTAACATAAATAATACTGATTATGTATATCTACAAAGAACAAAATGATTTTTATTATGTCAACAATGAACACGTATCTTTTTAAAAAAATTATGTAATTGCTTCCAACTAATAACAAAACTTAACAAAAAAAAAGGCTTGACAAGGATGTTGCTGAGAAGATCAGTCCCCTTAAGGAGTAAATGGTGACCTCTTTAAGATGGCGATGAGAAGGAATATTTTATCTCATAAAGTTGTGAGTCATTTTGAACGCTCTACCCCACGGTGCTGTGGTGGCTCTGTAGTTGGATATATTCAAGGCTGAGACTGATAACTCTTAAGTGCCTGTCCTACCAGCATCCGACTCCATGCGGTGAGCACGATCAAACTAGAAGCGGGGGCCGTGCAGAGGTCGGTGATCCCTGTACAGGGCCGTTCCCAACAGCATGCACCTGCATGCGGCAAGCGCAACCAAACCGGCAGCGAGGGCCGCGCGGTGGTCGGGTGAGTGGCTCAACGTGGCGCAAAGTGAAACTTGGAGCGAAGTCTTAAAGGCAAGTTCGCCAGGACAGAGAGCAGCACACAGAGAGGGTCACGGAGGCACCTACAGAGAGGGTCACGGAGGCATGACGTTGAGGCGGTGTTTAATGCGTCAAGGCGACTGCGAGCCGACAAGCCGTTGCCGCACGGAATTTTTGAACATGGACAGTTTTTCGGAGCCCTGCGCGATGTCGGGACAAACTCCGCACAATTCCGCATGGCTTTGGCGATCGAAGTGGGACCTGCCCGCGACGCCGGACGGCTCAAGCAGAAGCAAAGCCAAAGAATTATTTTGAAAAAAACCTTTAGCTCATTTTGGTGTGTCAGGACTTCAGACAGAATGACGAGGGACTGATCTGAGAACTGATTTCTTCACAATTCTTCTGAAACATAGAAACATAGAAAATAGGTACAGGAAAGGCCATTCGGCCCTTCGAGCCTTCAATATGATCATGGCTGATCATCCAACTCAGTATCCTGTACCTGCCTTCTCTCCATACCAGCTGTTCCCATTAGCCATAAGGGTTAACTCCCTCTTAAATATAGCCAATGAACTGGCCTCAACTACCTTCTGTGGCAGAGAATTCCAGAGACTCACCACTCTCTTTGTGAAAAATGTTTTCCTCATCTCGGTCCTAAAGGAATTCCCCCTTATCCTTAGACTGTGATCCCTTGTTCTGGACCTCCCCAACATCGGGAACAATCTTCCTGCATCTAGCCTGTCCAACCCCTTAAGAATTTTGTACGTTTCTATAAGAACCCCCTCAATCTTCTAAATTCTAGTGAGTACAAGCCGAGTTCAGAACAATTTTCAACAAATTTCCAACAACCTCTAACTTTAAAAAAGTAATGATATAAATACTGCATTTACCTCGAAACTCCACAACATCAGTATGTCCTAAAGAGCTATAGAGAAGATGAGGCACTTTGGAAATATTACAATGAAGAAAACCAGTGTGAATACCATCATTAGTTCATACAATATACTCTCAGACATCCAATATCCAAGAGGAATGGGGAGTGCTAGTTCCTTGAATATGGTGACTGCTTGAGAATTGTTTAATTAAAAATAAATAAATACTAGTAATTTTTGCATAAAGTGTTGTGCACAAAAATGTCAAACTATATGCCATCACTTGACCCTTTCCAATAACAATGTTTTACTGCGTCCATGTTTTTAGGCTTAACTGCATTCATGTAAAATACAGCAATAATAAATCAAATGAATGAATGTCCGCACTATCACCTGTCATGCCAACTCCTCGCTCAAGATGTTACTGCTAATCTGTCAACAAGCGCCCTCGGGTATAAATGCAAATAAGTTTAAATGTCTTTGCCGACTTATTTTGCATAACATTTGAAATAAAATAAAAGTTTACGGGCACGTTGCATTTTAAGCCTGTTCGATTTATGCGTTTTTGAAATAACATCCTTGTTCCTTTAATACCAAAGTTTGATTTACATGCTGGTATTTTGTGAATACCATACTCATATTTACTGCTGACAATGTAGTCGCTTATATGTTTAATTTATGTATTTTTTTATTGTAGTCTACTTATCAGACATGTAACCCCTGCATAAAATATCCAAGTAATTTCATAATTCCATGGTAGTGGAATTAAAAACCGGAGGACATAGGTTTAAAATGAGAAGGGGGGATTTAATACGAACCTGAGGGGAATCTTTTTCACTTGGAGGGTGGTGGGGACATGGAACGAGCTGCAAGAGGAGGCGGTTGAGGCAGGTACTGTAACAGCATTAAAAAGACACTTGGACAGGTACATTGATAGGCCTCCAGCACCTTCAGGTAGGCTGCAAGAGCCAGCCCCAGGACACAAAGATGGCTGGTCTAGGAGAGGAGATGGACGTCGGTTCGCAGGAACTCTTCCAGTTCTCTGAGCACGTGGGCCGACCGGACTTTGTACTTTGGATAATGGCGCCAATACTGTCGGCGCCCGCATGTGCAATATATGCAAAAATAATTTCACTGTGCAGTTGCATACGTGACAAATAAAGCACTATTAACTAATGAGGAATGATTAAGAGCAGTGGTTCTTAACCTTTTTGGCACCAGTACGTGCATACGCGAACAAAATACTGTATGTGATATGTACCTTTGTTGGGTTCCTAAACATGGGCTCAACAAATTGATATTTTATTTGTGTCCACTTCATGACCTCTGGCAAAGCCCCAAATGACCCCCATAGGGGGTCACGGCCCCCAGGTTAAGAACCATTGATTTAGCAGGACACGGGCAAAGTGTGTGAAAAGGAGTATTGGCTTAGATGAGTCATGGATGAGTTGGGCTGAAGGGCCTGTTTCCATGCTGTATAACTCCATGACTCGAAAACAATTGTTTAATATTCTGAAAACAATTGACGATTGCACTGAGAAGTCTGGATTTATAAGTGTTGTATAAATTAGAGTTTATTGTGATTAAGCAGAAAGTTTATTGATCCTCATTAGTTGTGCTACAGTGTGCACTAAAGGAAAGTAATTTAAAACTACATATGTTTGGGTTTTGAACTATATTAGTACCATTTGTCTTTGTCAGCGATGCTCAGTTGGTTTTGCTCTCCCTTCTAAATCAAAAGAGTGTGAGTTTAAACTATAAACAAGAACCTAAACACATAATAAGGACCGCCATTGTAACTCAGTACTGAATTGTCAGAAGTATTAGCCTTAAAATGATAAAGCAAGCCTGCCAGTTCAAGTGAATATCAATGATGCCATTTTAGTATTGAAAAAAGTACAGGGAAGTCATGCGACCAACTCATCCCTGGACTGGAAATAGATTAACTGGTCATTTTATATATTTTTTGCTATTTTGAAACTGGCCTATGCGAGCACGAACTGTCACATTAAATTACATGAGAATTCTGACTACATTTCATTTGTAATCTGTTGGCAGTAAATTGCTTTGAGGACATGAAAGAAGTTATATAAAAGCAAGTGCTTTCTTTCTTCAATCTCTGCCGTAGATGTTTGTCTGCGGGAAAGCTAATTTATCTATGTTCCACATGTTTTGGCAGATGCACTGAGGAATTGGCAGGGGTTTCAAACATTTGTTTTAAGCGTTTTGAATATTTGTTTTTATAAATGTAGAAAGAGATCTGGTTAATCCTAGACCAGTGTACAAAATCCACAAAGTACATAGACACATGTCTATCTCCACCCATTTACATAAATGTGCTTTATTGTATTAAAAAATAATGAGAAACATCAGAAATTGAAGCCATTAATCATTTTAATGTGTGGCACCTTCCTGTACTGTTCTTGCTACAAAGGTACAATGTCTAAAGATTAATGGAGTTTAGTTAAGAGATACCTCTCAGAAACAGGCAGTTCGGCTCACCGAATCTGCACCGACCAGCGATCCCTGCACACTAACACTATCCTACACACACTAGGGACAATTTACAATTTTACCGAAGCCAATTAGCGTACAAACCTGCACGTTTTTGGAGTGTGGGAGGAATCTGGAGCTCCAGGAGAAAACCCACGTAGGTACAAACTCCATGCAGACAGCACCCTGGATCGAACCCGGGTCCCTGGTGTACTTAATTCTAGTCTGTACATGGGAAGTAACAGAAGTTGAAAATGTAACAATCCATCGTGGAATAGTGAGAAATTCAGTTGGTATTTCACTACTGAGATTTCAGTAGGTTGAATAAACTGGTCGAGTAATTGAAACCTCAGGATTTGCTGTCTTTAAATGAGGACTGTTTCCCAACAATAAATAGCGGTTCAGCAGTGGAGCTCACAAGACAGCCTAGAAGCAATGTATAAATTATGTTCCACGGTGAGAGGTGAACCAAGACTACGGGAGGTTTCATTGATCAGGAAAGCACAAATGAAACTGGCTCAGAATCTTGAAAGTATAGTAAATATTGCGCAGGTCAGGTGGCAGCTTCATTGAGAGAGAAAGGCCGGGTTTATGTTTCAACTCAATCATCTTCTGTCAGAAGGGTCTTGACCCGAAACATCACCCATTCCTTCTCTCCAGAGATGCTGCCTGTCCCGCTGAGTTACCCAAGCTTTTTGTGTCTATCTTAAACCAGCATCTGTAGTTGCATTTTACACCATCTTCTGTCAGAATACATTTTAACCCCATCCAAACCACCAGCAACAGCAGCAATAGCAGTCTGAAGAAGGTTCTCGACCCATAACGTCACCTTTTCCTTTGCTCCATAGATGCTGACTCACCAGTGGAGTTTCTCCAGCATTTTTATCTACCTTCAATTTTTCCAGCATCTGCAGTTCCTTCTTAAACAATAGCAGCAACGTGTGATTCAAGTTACGGCATGTGTAATGTGAAAAATTCAGATGGAGAAACCGTACCCAAATACATGAAGGGACCAACATGAAGAGACCAGATAGAGTATTAGATTCAGTTAACAGACAAGGTACAGCTGTGTTACACGTTCAGGTAATATATGAAGAGGGACGAGCAACAACAATCTACTTTTATATAGTACTCTTTTAATTAGAATGCTGTCATGCTAAATTTGATGTATTTAGTTTAGTTTAGAGATACAGCTTGGATACAGGCCCCTTCGGCCCACCGAGTCCATGCCGACCATCGATCACCCACTTCCACATTTCACACTGTAGATTGGTTACTTCTTACTAACCAATGGTAGTGCTTGTTAGTAGAGCTCCGCCTACTATGCAGTTTATCTGAAGTCAGTTCATGTAATTAGTCTAAGTAGCTGCTAAGCTTGCTGTAACATCATGCTGAAGTACACTGTGAGTAGACGTTAATAAATGTGTTGTACCCTGATGTGCGTATGACAGACCTTTGGAATGTGAGAGGTAACCAGGGTACACGGAGAAAACCCTTGTGGTTACGGGGCCAACGTACAAACTTCACACAGACAGCACCCGTAGTCAGGTTCGAACCCGGGTCCCTGGCTCTGTGAGACAGGAATTCTACCGCTGCACCAGTGTGCTGCCACATAAGGAACCATTTAGACAGGGTGAGTGAAAGTATAGTCAAAGAGATGGGTTATACAGAGCACCCTAATGGGCAGATGAAAGGTGTGAATAATGGAGAATCAATAGTAGTACACAGAAGATAGACACAAAAAGCTGGAGTAACTCAGCGGGACAGGCAGCATCTCTGGAGCGAAGGAATGGGTGACGTATTGGGTCAAGACCCTTATTCAGACTCATAAAGTCCAGTGTACAGCAAAAGTCATTCCATGCAAATAGTCAATGCAGATTTATGCTACAAACAGGCCTCTTCCCACTCCTCCTCACTTAGTCTTTACAACATATCCTTTCTCTCCCATGTGTTAACTTGCTTCCCTTTAACTGTTCTGATCTCCCATTGCATGAGTCCAGAACTTTAGGCAGATCGAATGAAGGTACAGGCTGCAATACAGAGTGATGGCAACAGAATTAGAACTGGAGGAGAGGAATCTTGCAGGGATTTAAGAAATTGTATTGAAGTATGTAAAGGTGACCTTTCATTTCCCTGCTGGGATATCCCAATGTGCATTTTAATAATGAGGCACCTCATTATTAAAATGCCGGAAACACAACAAACAATTCAAAAATAGACACAAATTGTCAGAGTAACTCAGCGGGTCAGGCAGCATCTCTGAAGTAAATGGATAAGTGATGTTTAATGTTGGTTAACCTGTTCCACAGTTTGCAATGATGTATCTTTCTTGGGGTCATACCATCCCCAGCCGATAGTCAGCCCATCGGAACCACCCTGCCTGATGTCATCTGTTGCCCAACCTGATTTGGCCTGCTCTTTTCTTGCTTCGAGTTCCTATCCCCTACAATCAATCTAAAGAAAGGTCTTGGCCCAAAACGTCACCTTTCGGGTGGAAACCCTTCTTCAGTCCCAAAACTGCAGTTCCAACTCAAACCTTCACTCATCCTTTTGCTCTAGAGATGCTACCTGACCCGCTCCAGCATTTACTTCAGCATTTACAGTCTATCTTGGGTTTAAACCAGCATCTGCAGTCCATTTTTGCTGAACTAATTATTTTTGTTGTTGTTTATTTTTGTTAGAAGTAAGTACAATAGTGTGGTACTTGAGTACCTAATACATACATACATATTTCCATTCTTGTACAACTTCATACTTAGACATAGATAGACAAGTGAGTAGGAACAGATAGCAAAAGAAATAAAGGACATAGAAGAGAAGCTGAAAAGATTGAAATAGAAGGAGAAAGTAAAGAAAAGAGAGATTAGGAGAGATCTACCATTTCGTATTTTTGCCCATCCGTCACCCGGTTCTAAACCATTTAATTTCTGAGGTTATGTTATGTTGCACCATATGCTTGCAAAAAGTTGATAAAAGGACCAAGTCTTTGAGAATTGGTCTACTTTGCCTAGTAGGAGAAATCTCATTTCTTCAAGATGAAGCGTTTCAGACATATTTGACATCCACGTTTTGAATGTTGGCGTGGTTGCGTTTTTCCAAAATTTGAGTATAAGTTTTTTTGCTGTTATTAGACCGTAATTAAGAAAAGCTTCTTGGAATATAGTTAGTTTACTTCCCTCTTCCATTGATCCAAAGATAATCAGTTCTGTATTGGGGTTCAATTTTATGTTAAATAGTTTTGTAAAAATTCCAAAAATTTAATTCCAAAATGTATACAGTTTTATACACGAGACAAAGGAATGTGCTATAGTGGCATTTTGAGTAAGACGTTTGTCACAGATGGGGGAAACATTTGGGAATATTTTATTCAGTCTTGTTTTAGAATAATATAATCTATGTAAAATTTTTAATTTAATTAGGTTATGTCTTACATTAATTGAACATTTATTTACATATAATAAATTTTTTCCCATCTATCATTAGGAATTTTTTTCAATAACTCTTGTTCCAAATCCCTTCTAATTCAACCAATTCAAAAGCCAGTTTTCAAAGAACCAAATTAGAAGCAAGCAATATACTGCCACAACTAGCAATGTGATGATGACTAGATAATCTGCTTTTGATGGATAACTCTTCAACGGGCCATTGGGTAACAAGCCAAGACTCCCACATTTCCTGCATTGAGCACCTAATTGCACACAAACAGGTCGATTAGGCAGGCCACTTTGTTCACACGCTCAGCAGCAGTCCTGAAATAGGCACTCTATCCTGAGCTCTGGCACAACAATAGGTCACCAGCTGGACAAAGAAAAGATTCAATGTGTTCTCGGAACCTCATTAAAAGATGAGTGGCGTGCCCACTGACACGATCCGACCATAAGGCCTGGCCGAAAGTGGGCCGCAATGGCGACGAGCTGCTGTCCTGACTGGACCACCAGGTCTGGCCAACATCGAGGGAACCTGATCAGGCCGGACCTGATCAGACCACCAGCCCCGACCCAATGCAGCTCTCATCACCAAGGAACAGCCGAGCCGATTCATGGCAACTCTTATTCAATGACGTCTTGTAATGGGCAAAGACTATTTGGGATGGACGGTGAGAACCAAGTCTGTACATCAAGAGCAGTGACACACAAAATAGCAGCATAAATGGCATAAAGAGCACACCATATCGCCTCATACCTCTCGAACCACCCACTCACCCTCCTATTCCACCAGTGAAGGAGTTTGCAGATCATGAATTGGTTCCTTCAGATACTTCAGAAATGGAGGCAAGCCATTCTTGATTGAGCAATTGCCCAAAACCTATGGATAACCCATAGGTTTTAGGCTTCCTCTTTGAAGCAGTGTTACGGGATCTTCTGCTACCACTCGATTTAACATCACATCTGCAAGACAATGCTTCCAGGATTCACTTTCTGTAGCACAGGAGTCTGTGGAACTGGTCAACCAACATTCAGTCAAGATGCCGCTCTATAGGACTTTGATTAGGCCACATGTGGAGTATTGTGTGCAGTTCTGGTCACCCCATTACAGGAAAGATGCAGAGGCTTTGGAGAGGGAGCAGAGGAGGTTTATCACAATGCTTCCTGCTTCCCGGACCAGAGGGTTTCAGCTGCAGGGAGTGGTTGGAAAGATTTGGCTTGTTTTTATTGAACCGTCAGCAGTTGAGGGGAGATTTGATGGGAAGTATACAAAATTATGTGAAGCATATATAGTGCAGATAGTCAGAATGTTTTTAGAACCTGGTGGAACTGGCCAACATTAGAGGGCATAGCTATAAGATGAGAAGATGAGATATGCAGGGCAAGATTTTTATACAGTGGATGGCAGGGGCCTGGAGTGCATTGCCAGCAGTAGATAGATTAGTGGCTTTCAGGGGCTTTTAGATAGGAACAGAGTAGAGGAATATGGATCATGTATAGGCACATGAGATCAGCTTAATCAGGCATTATGTTCGGCACAAACATTGTGGGCCAAAGGACCATTTCCTATGTTTGACGTTCTGCTAGCCATTTAGCTAACGTAGAAAATACAACAGAGGTACCAAAGATATCACAGGGTGTTGAAGAGACATTAATGTGACATCAGAATTTTATGGTGGCTTAGATGAAGAAAGTGAGCATTTTGGTCTGGAGAAATGAAGTCATCCAACTAATTCAGGCCCTTGAACTCCACCAGGCTCGCTTGTTGATTCTCACACAGCTGAGTGGATCTGCCAAGTAGGATGAATGTACATTACACAAAGGAATCGCACAGTGAGGGAACATTAACTGTTAGAGTACATTAAAAGAACAGCAGATTTTTTGAAAATAGTTTCCACTGTTTGAATGTTTGAATGTTGACTAGAAGCAGAATCCCTTAATTGAAAAGCAACCTTTGTCAGACTCATAAGTAATCTATTGATTAAATAATTAAGAGCACACTTAAAATAGACATTAATTTAAAGAGCCTGAATGGAGAATTTATCTAGTCTAATTAGAACTATTTCTTTATTCATTGTATGTCTGCTGAATGCTGATTTTCTCCATTGAATATCAATATGTTGAGAATGCTGAACAATGACACCAACAAAATGATTGTTCACAAGTATTATTCAGTTGATAGATTGACTGGATTGTGTGGCATACATGAGGGCACTACAAAATTGAATATACTTGCATCTTGTTGAGTTTTTGTTTTTCTTCTCTGCAAATAACATTAAAATGGTGTGACTTGTTTGCTCCCTGGTAGCTAATGTATAGGAACTGAACGAAATGAAGAGGGATCTACATATTTGAGTCTTTTCCATTAATAATTTGCTTTATTACACTATTCTTAACTATGGCTGTGGTTACATGGGATATATCTGGCAGTTAACATTTAAGCTGGAATGGCTGCAGAAAGGATTTGAGAGGATGTTGCCAGGACTGAGATATAGGGAGATGCTGAGCAGGCTAGGACTTTGAAGTGCGGGAGACTAGGACTGAGCAGACGAGGACTTTGTAGTCCTCGGAGTGCAGGAGAATGAGAGGTGTGCAAGATCATGAGATGAATAGAAAGGATAAATGCTAAGTCTTTTACTCAGAATAGGGGAACCGAGAACCTGAGGACATAGGTGAATGCTTTAGATGAGGGAGGAAACATTTAATGGGAACATGAGGGGAAACTTTTTTCACACAAAGGGTGGGAATTGTATGCAAACAAGCTACCAGAGGAGGTAGTTGAGGTAGGTTAACTCTCATAAATTAAATATATATTTAGACAGGTACATAGATATGATATGTTTAGAGGGGGGATATGGGCCAAACGCAAGCAGGTAGAACTGGTGACGTCCCCAGATTCCCCATTTACTGGGGCCCTCCCCCAATTCCCTGTCTACTGGTGCCCTCCCCTAATTCCCATTTACTGGTGCCCTCCCCTAATTCATCATTTACTGGTGTTCTCCTCTATTTCTCAATTTACTGGTGCCCTCCCCTAATTCTTAATTTACTGGTGCCCTCCCCTAATCCCCATTTACAGGTGCCCTCCCCTAATGCATCATTTACTGGTGCCCTCCCGTAATTCTCAATTTACTGATGCCCTCCCCCAATTCATCATTTACTGGTGCCCTCCCCTAATGCATCATTTACTGGTGCCCTCCCCTAATTCTCAATTTACTGATGCCCTCCCCAATTCATAATTTACTGGTGCCCTCCCCTAATTCTCAATTTACTGGTGCCCTCCCCTAATTCTCAATTTACTGGTGCCTTCCCCTAATTCATCATTTACTGGTGCCCTCCCCTAATTCTCAACTTACTGGTGTCCTCCCCTAATTCCACATTTACTCGTGCCCTCCCCTAATTCGGCATTTACTGGTGCCCTCCCCATATTCCACATTTACTAGTGCCCTCCCCTAATTCCACATTTACTAGTGCCCTCCCCTAATTCCACATTTACTAGTGCCCTCCCCTAATTCGGCATTTACTGGTGCCCTCCCCATATTCCACATTTACTAGTGCCCTCCCCATATTCCACATTTACTAGTGCCCTCACCTAATTCCACATTTACTAGTGCCCTCACCTAATTCCACATTTACTAGTGCCCTTCCCTAATTCCCCATTTACTAGTGCCCTCCCCTAATTCCACATTTACTAGTGCCCTCCCCTAATTCGGCATTTACTAGTGCCCTCCCCATATTCCACATTTACTAGTGCCCTCCCCTAATTCCACATTTACTAGTGCCCTCCCCATATTCCACATTTACTAGTGCCCTCCCCATATTCCACATTTACTAGTGCCCTCCCCTAATTCCACATTTACTAGTGCCCTCCCCTAATTCCACATTGAGCCGTCCGGCGTCGCGGGGCCGGTCCCACTTCGATCGCCGGAGCCGTGCGGAATTGTGCAGAGTTCGTCCCGACATCGCGCGGGGCTCCAAAAAACTGACTATGTCCAAAAATTCCGCGCGGCAACGGCTTGTCGGCTCGCAGTCGCCTCGACGTTTACACACCGCCCTGACATCGTGCCTCCGTGAACCTATCTGTAGGTGCCTCCGTGACCCTATATGTGTGTGGCTCCGTGGCCCTCTGTGTGCCCCTCTCTGTCCTGGCGAACTTACCTTAGACTTTGCTCCAAGTTCGCCTCACTTTGCGCCGCCTTGCGCCACTCACCCGACCTCCGCACGGACCCTACTGCCGGTTTGGTTGCGCTTGCCGCATGCAGGCGCATGCTGGTGGGAACGGCCCTGTACAGGGGATCACCCGACCTCCGCGCGGCCCCCGCTTCTAGTTTGATCGCGTTCATTGCATAGAGTTGCATGCTGGTAGTTGAGGCAGGTTAACTCTCATAAATTAAATATATATTTAGACAGGTACATGGGTCAGGCCCTTTACGTTTTGGATCAAGACCCTTCTTCACTCAGGTTAATCAGCAGGTTAGATAGCTGCAGCAAATTAGAATTTCATTGTTCTGTTCCAGTGTAGCTGGCAATTATACATTCCTGATTCTTGAGTGTTATTGTAAGGGATTTTCTCGTTGCATGGCCGATAATAAGGGGAGGGGGGAGCGGGGGTGGGTTGATTGACAGAAGAGGGGGGGGGGGGGTGGTAGAGATGAAGAGCTGGAGTTGAGAGAAGACCAGGATCAGTCAGGGCCGGCAACAGATGAGCTCAGGCAAGGTAACGTGAAGTAAACTAAACTGCAATGAAATGGTTGCTGAGTACGTTTGGTCTCGTTGATGTACAAGATTCTCAGACGCTGCTCGATCTGCTGGGTGTTTCCATCAATCTGTTTGTTCTGCACCATACCCGAGTTGTGATTAGGATGTAGGTTGGTTAATGGACCGTGCGGGGATCACACCTCAATGCAGCTCTGTGGTAAATATTGTACATTCCCGATTGTTGCTTGCACTTCTTTACTACTGCTATACACTTGTACTGTTTCTGAGATGCTTTGCTGAGATGTATCTAAATGCTTTGGCATAGTGATACTTGTACTAAACTGTATATAAAAATGAATTTCAATGTACCTCGGCACATGTGACAAATTAATACCATACCATTTCTCATTTTTCCAGGGAGCTGGATCATCCCAACCTGTGCAAGTTTATCGACGGCACCATACACCAACATTACCTTCCCTCCGAGCCTCCACCTTTTGCTTCTCCTCAAAATGTTCCTAATGGTGGGAAACTTGGACACCCTACCATTCCCTCCCTCCCTCCACACCTCACCCTCACCCACTACCCCCATCACCAATATCTCTTCTCTTGACACAACCTGGTGATTCAACTCTTGCTCACATTGCAAAAGGCAACGTACGTAGTCTCAAGGCGCAACGTATGTAGTGGTGAGGAGGCTTGAACAGCTTTCTCTCTCTGTTGATGCTCCTGGGTAACTGTGCATCCTTGTTGTTGCTTCAGATTGTCCTTTGCCACTGATATTGCACATGGCATGGCCTACCTTCACCACCTCAAAATCTACCACAGGAGGCTGCAGTTCACCAATTGTGTCATCAACAATCGATGGCTGTGCAAGATCGCAGGTAACCACAGCGCTTGTGAGTCTCTGGCATCTCACCGTCCATTCCACCTAGAGACATAGAGCAGAACACACAAATCAACCTTCCTTCCATTGACCATCTACATCTCACGCTTCCTCGGCAAGGCTAGCAGCATAATCAAGGACGTGTTGCACCCTGCCCACTCCCTCTTCTCCTCTCTCCAATCGGGCAAAAGTATAGAAGTGTGAAAATGCACACCTCCAGATTCAGGGACAGTTTCTTCCCAGCTGTTATCAGGCAACTGAACCATCCTACCAACAATTAGAGAGCTGTCTTGAACTGCTATCTACCTCCTTGGAGACCCCCGGACTATCTTTGATCAGACGTTATTGAACTCTATCTTCCATTAAATGTTATTGATGTTATTCCCTTTATCACTGTGGGTGTCTCGATTGTAATCCTGTGTGGTCTTTCCGCTGACTGGTTAGCACGCAACCAAAGCTTTTCACTGTACCTCGGTACACCTTACAATAAGCTAAACTCAATTCAACTCAAAAGAAACAGGGCCTTTAGCCTTCTATGTCCGTGCCATCAAAAAGATACAGAAGACATCCTTTAGCCTCTTCAAAGACCCTCTGCAAGGAAGTGAAGCAAGTGAAGGAGATGCTGTAATACCGAAGTTAACAATTTAAAGCTTATCATTGACCAGGCCTGAACTGGCAAATGTGGACAGGGAAGACCAATAAGCTGTCATGTTGGCACATTTCAATGACATGGATGATGGGGATTTTATGCATTGTGTAATCCACTCGATCTTGACCATGCAGCACATATACTTTGAGAGGGAATGAATTTCCCTGGTAATTTAGTTGCTGAGCTGATACAATTGCAACACTAGAGCTCCACAGACACTGGAAATAAGACACCAAGAGTCTCGACCCGAAACGTCACTCATTCCATTTTTCTAGAGATGCTGTCTGACCCGTTGAATTACTCCAGCTTTTTGTATCTATCTTCGGTTTCGACCAGCAACCACTAATGCTTTCATTCCATGGTTAGCATCAAAGTGTCAGTGAGCACAGAATCAGGCCCTCTAGCCAACTAGGTTTGACATCGGATGGAGTTGCAAACCAAATCTCGTTGCACTTATGTGTAATGACAATAAAATATATTATTATTATTGTATCAACCAGCAGAAATAAATCTAATGTAATCCCATTTTCCAGCATGTAGCTTTCTTTGCCTTTGCAATTCAACTTCTCCTCACGAGTTTGTACGTTCTCCCTGTGGGTGGGTGCTCCTGCTTCCTCCCACACTCTAAAGTCGTATCGTTTTGGAGGTTAATTGGCTTTGGTAAAGATTGTAAATTGTCCTAGTGGGTTGGATAGTGCTAGTGTACAGGGATTGCTGGTCGGCACAGAGACGGTGGGCCGATAGGCTGTTTCCGCACTGTATCTCTAAACTAACCTGGGAAACGTTGTCCAAGTCTCTCGATGGTACCTACTCCAGAATGCTCAGAAAAGTTTAAAAGGTCAGTTAGAGGGACCACAACACCAACGCCCTGCTCTATGGGGAGAATCCACCTCTGACCGAGAAGGTCAGGTCGAGAAGGATGAGGCTCGCTGGTCACTGCCACCGGCACCCAGAAATGCCAGCAAACAAGGATGTCCTGTGGGAACCCACCCGCGGAAGATGTGACCGGGGAAGGCCAAGCAAGACGATGCTGAAGACGTTGATGGAAGACGCATGTGTAGACACAAAAGAGGAACTTGCCAGCTGCATGGAGGACAGAAATGTGTGGTGCTTCTGTCACCTTGCCCGTCGGAAACCAGCACCACTGTGTCACTAATGTCAACGATGATGATGATGGAACAAATCCTCACTATTTAGCTTTTCACTGTAAAAAAAAAACGCTTCATGCCAGCAAACATTGGCGATTACCCTCAAATTTATCCATGAACTCTCACTCCTTCACCTTTCATTGACAATCTCTGTTGGCTATAAATCTACCTGCAGGTAATTGTTCCCAGTCTACTTGTACCACGTCCTGTCTTATAATATTAAAATTGGCATTCTCCCCACTTAGGAACTTCATATTTGAACCATCTTTTTCCTTTTCTGTGGCCACCTTGAAACTCAGAGTTGTGGTCCCTTCTTCAAAATGCTTTCCCATTGACGTTTGAACCATTTGCCCAGCTATGTTCCTTGAGATTAGGCTTGTGATATCTGCTCTTTCTCAATTTCAAGGTTTTTCCTCAAAGTTGTCAAGAACTTTAAATGCCTTTGAATGTCCCTGATGTTCTGAATCATTCAAAAGAAAAACAGGAAAATCATTGAAACATTTTTCAAAAACATCACTTAAGAATGCCTCTGAACAAAATGTAGAAGATAATATTAGCTGGTGAGACTGAAACCAATAAATCTATACACTATATCCTAGTGTTTAAAGGGATGCCTGTGGATGCTCTGATTATCATTGTCCACAATTCTCCCGACTCCCATAAGTATGTTAAGGTTTAGAAAGCTGGCTGGTGAGACGAGCGTAGATGGGGCATCTAGATCGGCATGGGCCTCTTTCCTTGTTGAATGACTCCATGACTAGAATGTTCCTGCAGATCGGAGAATAACAAATGTGGCCATGCTATTTAAGAAAGGAGAAGGAGATCTCTCAGAGTCTAAAGGTCTCGACCCGAAATGGTACCCATTCCTTCTCTCCAGAGATGCTGCATGTCCCACAGAGTTACTCCAGCATTTTGTGTCTCAAATCTACCAACTGTTGGCCTGACATTAATGGGAGAGAAAATGCTGGATGTAATAACAAAACAACTAGAAAACAATAATGATGTTGAACAGAGTTTGTGTTAATTCATGAAAGGGAACCTTATTGGAATGTGCTGGAATTCTTTAATGTGACTAATAAAAGTCTCTTGACTAATGTGACTAATAATAAGAGTCTCTTGACTTGACGTAAAATAGATAACGGGCAATCAGTGGATGGAGAGCATGTAGATGTTTAGAGCAGTTTCAATAAGGTCCTTGACAGAACGTTGGTCAACAAGGTCTGAGCACATGGAACTGAGTATAATGTGCTGACATAGATTGGGTACCTGACAGCAGGCAAAGAGTGAGAATAAATGAGTCTCTGATTACCATGGTGTAACTATTGGGGCACTTCAGAGATTAGTGCTTAAACTTCGGATTTTCATTATCTATACCAATGAGCTGGCTGAGGGGATCAAAAGTCACATTTCAGATTTTTTTTTTAAAATAGGTGGGATTGTGAGTACGGAGGAGGATATTAAGAGGCTTCACAGAGGGATATAGACAAGTGAGTGGGCAAAAACATGGCAGGTGCAACATAATATGGATAAATGCAAGGTCAACCTTTTGGTTAAATGTTTTTTTTTAAAGGTAACAGATTGTGCATCGGCATTCAAGGGGACCTAGGAGCCCTTGTAACAAGCAAATGAAAGCTAACAAGTAGTTGCACCTGTTGCTTTGCAAAACAATTGGTGTTTCAATCATTATGAAAGGATTTGAGCACAGGAATAAAAAGTATTTTACTGTTGAACTGCAATTATGCAAGGCCTTGGAGAGAACATACTTGGTGTACCATGTACAGTTTTGGTCTTCTTATCTAAAAGAAGGATAGATCTGGCGGAGGGAGTTCTGAAAAAATATTCACCAGTCCGTTTGTGTGGGAATGAACTGTAGATGCTGGTTTACCCCGAAGATAGACATTAATTGCCAAAGTAACTCAGCGTGTCAGGCAGCATCTCTGGGGAAAAGGAATAGTTGATGTTTAAGGTCGAGTCCCTTCTTCAGACGGGTTTAAAGGAGAAAACCCACGCTGCCACAGGCAGAACTCTGCACAGACAGCACCCGTAGTCAGGATCGAACCCGGGTCTCTGACCTTATGAGGCAGCAGCTCTACTGCTGTGCCATTGTACCATGGATTGAGAGGCGTGTTCCTCTACTTTATGACTTTCTGAGTCTGTATATGTTGAAATAATATGCTGTAATTATTCCATTTATAGTGGGCTTAATTAACTCGCATTTACTTCAACATCTGAATAGAAGATGAGGCAAAGATGCTTTCTTTTCTGCAGTCGACCTGTTTCCACTATGTACTCATTACACAAAGGTTATGTGCAAATATCTGTCCATTTCTATTGCTTCATGTTCATGGAGAAACATATATTAAAATGTAAATTAACCAAATGTCATTTATCAATGTCATTATCAATGCATTTGTTATCTTATCACAAAATTAAAATTCATTTTTAAAAATTGTATTGAGTTTCATCCTATGACGCTCACGAAATTCTTCTGTTTTCTAAAAAGAAAGTCTGTATTAACATGCTGGTTCTCACTGGGGAAAACCAAGACATTTTGTTCAGAGTCAGGAATCAGATGTAAATTAGTGTTGTGAAAAGACTGTATTAATTTAATCATAAAATTCCATTATAAACTTACGAATAGAGCGTGTGAACCCAGCATTGAGGCTCATTTCAAAATAGAGTGCAGTTCAAAGGTACTTCATTGCCTACAATTGTTTTTAAGCCTTATAGAAGATGCCATGGGTATGCAAGGCCCTGGGTTGAACTTGCTGAGAAATGCTGGCAGCTTCCTACAATTCCTTTCTTGTTTTTACTTTTCTTCCTAACTCTGTTGCTTATCAATCCCACCCGTTACTCAGACTTTTCTGAAGTCAGTGAAACTTAAGGAGATGAGTCCAATGGGTTACCAAAATCAATATTCTCTGTTTTCCAAGTATTTCCGTGCATGTGACAGTAATAAACCGATACCAATATCAATAGGATAGGGTGGCAGAGGATCTTTGCCTTGAGGATGTGTAGAAAGGAACTGCTATGCTGGTTTAAACCGAAGATAGACACAAAATGCTAGAGTAACTCAGCGGGACGGGCAGCATCTCTGGAGAGAAGGAATGGGTGAAGTTCCTCTTGCATGCTTCTGTGAAAGCATCGGCAATTGCTTTGAACTCCAATCCCATTCAAATACAAATGCCTTTTGTATTGTGTAGTTCAACTACTGAAGTATCCTGGAATGTAGTAGTTGTAGATTGAACAAATTCCTATAGTTCTAAAAATTGGCTTCATGCCCAAGGGAGGTTTGTTGGAAGCAAGGCGCAACATTGTGGTGAAAAAGAGAAAGCAATGTGGTGGGGCAATAATGCAGCATTGTTTGACACAGGTCTTCACTGAGGTTGGCTTGGTTGTAGATTTGCTGATTAGTATCTGGGCTTGGAAGACATCTATTGGCTCAGCTAGCTTTCTCTGGACTCCATGTGATATAACTTTCCTTGCTGAACCTTTTCAAATGCCTTGCTGATATCCATACAGACAATGTCTAAGGCTTTGCTCTCATCAACCTTTTTTGTCACTTCTACAAAAACTCAAAATCAGCTTTACCTCCCATGTACAAATCCATGCTGATTATCCTTAAACAGTTGCTGTCTATCCAAATGCATATACACATTCTAGATTCAAGGAGATTAGTGTACCTGGCAAACAAGTCACTGCATAAGAACACTTCCTGTTTCACCAAGACTTAAAGGGGACAATATCAAAAGATTTATCAATTTCTGCCATAACGTGGCAGATATAGACAAGCTATTGTGGAACATAACAGACTTGTCATCAATTATGGAAGACCATGGAAATAAGAACTGTAGCAGCTTTTGTACAAAATGAAAGCATAGAATAATATTGTAATATCATTTTTTCAGACTCAAACAAAATGTGCAGTCAATTTTCCTGTAGTCTATGGTAGGACATTTGCCTTTTATATACATTAATGACATGGACAGGGCACCATTTTCAGACTTTCATTTGACACAATACGAGGAAAATGTCAATTGACTCCAAGGAGACAGGTGGACTGGGCAGATAGATGACATACCATTTAATGATACAAATATTAAGTGTTATGGTTTAGTTGGAAGACTGGGAAGAGACAATGTAAATCATGAGGGCACAATTCTGACACTAAATTGTGGAAGACTGATTTGAGAGTAGCTTTTTGAAAAGAGGCAAGGCAGGTTGGGAAATTCATGACAAGTGCAATTGTATCCTGGAATGTATAAACAAAGGCATGGAATACAAGGGCAAGGATATCAGATGAACCTTTGTAAAACATCAGTTCAACAACTTGTTCCTGAGGGATAATCTTTTCGCACAAAGGTGGTGGATGTAAGGAACATGCTGCTGGTGGAGATAGTGGATGTAGGTACTATGGCAACGTTTAAGAAACATTTAGACAGGTACATTGATAGGAAAGGTTTAGAGGGATATGGGCCAAATGCAGGTAGGTGGGACTAGTGTAGATGGGACATGTTGTTGGTGTGGGCATGATCATAAGAGATAGGAGTAGAATTTAGACCATTTGGCCCATCATGTCTACCGCACCATTCAATCATGGATGATATATCTCTCAATCCTAACCCCATTCTCCTGCCTTCTCCCCAAGTTGGGTCTGAGGACCTATTTCCATGCTGTATTACGCTATGACTTGATGACTAACTTGCAATAGTGGTTCATCCAGTTCTAGATGCCACACTTTAGGGAAATCATTGGTGGATGTGCATGTGGATTAGAAAAGCTGGGCAGGAGGAAGGTTGGGGGGTTTATCTTTGAAATAATGGGGATTGCAAAAGGAACAGAGAGAAGCATTTAACATCATGATGGGTTGATAGGGTCAGGGTCTGAAACATACAATCAGCAGTAGAAATGAGCGCAGAGTCCACTGTAATATTCAAGAGGGAGTTGAATAAATATTTAAAAATAAAGAATTTGCTGGGTTAGCGGGGATCGTTCTATCTGTGAGATAGTGACAATGAAATGGGATAGCCGATTGTCCTTGCATAGAGCCAGTACAAATTTGCACTGTAATTATTGCGTGATTCCGATTAGCTGCACGTTTGATGCCAGGGAAAGATCAGCATCTCTAAAGTGAACTGCCAAGTCCGGTATCCAGATCAACAATAAATGATTACTGGCACAATCTAATGTGCGCCGGTTTTCACATAACAAAAAATGGTGCAAATAGATTCAATCTCTACACATTTGTGTCCCTTGTGAACATAGATCTTGCTCCTTTGATGAGAACTGGGTTGGATGCTGATGAGGTTGCATTTCTCGCAAACGCCTCCTTAAAAATTGAAGAGATTGCAAACTTTTCTCTCAGGAGGTGTACTTGGGGAATTAAAGAAGTAGCATCCCCTCTGAGCACAAGCTTGGTTATTGTGTCTTTCCTGAGCGGAGCCTGGGAAATTGCAGTATCTGTCAGGAGCCGAGCACAGCGTATTGAAATTGTGTCTGTTACGACCCTACCTTGCATACTGAAGAGGATACTGTGCTCACATAAGCACAGAGGGGAATTGAGAAAGTTGTGTCACTTAAATGCAAAGTGTTGGCTATTGAAGCTTATCTCAGGCGAGCACAGACTCAGATATTTGAAGAAGAGTATTTATCAAGAGAACAGCCATAGGAATTGAAGACATTGGTTCGCTCATGAGAACAGCCAGTGGCATTGATGGGGTCCCATCTTTCATTATCGCAGCCTTAGGAGTTAGCTCTGCATCTTCTACATCGCAAATGAAAAGAATAACATCAGCGACCATGCTTTGCTCAATATATTCAAATGTTATTAATTCAGACTCATTTTTCATATCATTTTCTGTGTAGCTGTCCTCTTTTAATTTAAATTTAAATTTTTATTGAATTTCTTGTGAACAAAATACAGAGATGAGCTAAAGGTGTATCTCACGGAAACTTCAAACGCGGAAACTTGGCTGAGAAGAAAATTAACTGATATTAAATGATAACATTGCCATCAGTATTCTTTAGGCATGTGATACAGAAAGGAAAAAAACAACTTTTTTTTTGCATTAGCATGGTTTTATTTAAGTACAAATATCTTTGCTTAAACATACTCAGTAATGGAGGTTGGATGAGACAATAGATGTGATCATGGCTGTTCATCCCCAATCAATACCCCATTCCTGCCTTCTCCCCATATCCCCTGACTCTGCTATTTTTAAGAGCCCTATCTAGCTCTCTCTTGAAAGCATCCAGAGAACCTGCCTCCACCGCCCTCTGAGGCAGAGTATTCCACAGACTCACCACTCTCTGTGAGAAAAAGTGTTTCATCGTCTCAGTTCTAAATGGCTTACACATTATTCTTAATCTGTGGCCCCTGGTTCTGGAGACAGCAGGGTTTAACCATCTCTGCTTTCTCAATGCCAGCAGGCGGGCAGTTCATTTCCTACCCTGCCCTCTCCACTCTCTGCAGCCCCAAATTTCCTGGGGCTGCATTTCCTGCCCAAATTGGCTGCTGCCAAATCAAAAGGCTTTTTCACTGCCTGCATCCCTTATCTGAATAACATAATCCTCAAATCAGAGCTTATAAATTGCATTTTGTGCCTTCCTTTGCAGCCTGTTTGAAAAGAATTACAAATAATGTGGCTATTTCCATGCACATTCAGTTTAGTTTATTGTCATGTGTACTGAGGTACAGTGAAAAGCTTTTGTTGCGTGCAATACAGTCAATCAGCAGAAAGACAATACGTGATTACAATCGAGTCATTTGCAGTGTACAGAGATACGTGATAAAGGGAATAATGTTTAGTGCAAGGTAAAGCCAGCCATTGAGGGATTGCACTTCCAGCTGACAGTGGGGAACTGTTGCATATGAGCCTTTTGAGGCTCATAGAAACATAGAAACATAGAAAGTAGGTGCAGGAGTAGGTGTTTCAGCCCTTCGAGCCAGCACCGTCATTCATGGCTGATCATCCAAAATCAGTAACCCGTTCCTGCTTTCTCCCCATATCTCTTGATTCCATGGCTGTCCCATTGCGGCGACCTAATTGACGAGTTTAGAAGAGTTTGCCCTCGACTCATACTCGCAGCATGGGCAACACGAGGTCCTAGGAGGTCTTTGTAATGCCCCTGTCCCACAGGAAACCGGAACAGAAACCTCTGGTGACCTAGCTGCCCCACCCAAGGTTTCCATGAGTCACCAGAGGTTTTGGTCACTCGCCTGGAAAGCCTCGACCAAAGCATGGGCTGCATCTACTGACCAAAGATCCTACAGGAACTTTGCTACCGACCGCACACACAAACACATCGCGAAGGTGGGGGCCAGGGACAGTGGAGAAGCGCTGTCTGCGCGATGAAGAGGAAGGTAAACGGCTGCCACAGAGCATGGTAAGTCCTTTAGAGAGCGCGGGAGGGACGGAGAGAAGAGGAAAGATGGGGAGAGAAGGACTGAGAAGGAGAGAGAAGGGGAGAGAAGGGGGGGGAGAAGGAGTGGAGACAAAGTTTTAAGAAGTTTAATAAAGTTAGCGGGCATTTTACTTTCTGGAGGATCTTCCAGGTCCTGAAAACCAAAGATCCTACAGGATCTTTGCTGAAAACTCCAATGAGCCAATCAAAATTGCCGGTTAATGAAGGAGATTGCCTTCAACTGGCTGTACGTAAATAGCAACCCCACTCCACTGGCTTCGACCAAACGGCAACCTATTTTTAGTCGAGGCCGGTTTTGAATTTGTTGAAATAATCGCAGGAACATAGAAGAAGCCTTGACTATGCGGAAACCACTTTCGACTATTAGGGAGAGTGACCAGAACCTCCGGGAACCTCACGGAAACCTTGGGAGGGGCACAAGGTCTCCAGAGGTTTCCGTTCAGGTTTCCTAAGTGGGACAGGGGCTTTGGAGACCTGAACGGAAACCTCTGGAGACTTTGCGCCCCACCCAAGGTTTCCGTGCAGTTCACGGAGGTTTTTGTCCTCTGGCAACCTCCTTCAACTAGCATTGCAATCGGCTTCGACTAAAAAATTACCGATTTTTAAAACGGAAACCACTTTCGACCATTAGGGAGACAAAAACCTCCAGGTTTCCTAAGTGGGACAAGGGCATGACTCTCCTTCATGCTCAAGAGTAGTCACTGCATACTGGAGGCCTCAGCTAGGTCGTGGCGTATTTTTCAACATGCTGAAAAATGGCCACGAGTAAAAAAAGGTCTCCATGGAAAAAATCTATATTTTTTTTACTCGTAGGTTTAGTCGAAGTAGGTCGTAGAAGGTCGGCATGTTATTCGTAGGTAATCGAGGGTAATGAAAGGTAGTCGAAGGTAGTCATAGATAATCTTCAACATAGTCGAAGAGAGGTCGAAGGAGATCAAAGAGGTTGGCTTCACTCTCCACTATTCGGTGTCCAATTTTCTCGAAGCTAGTCTTCAACATAGTTGTAGGAGGTCGAAGGAGGTCTTCTACATAGCCGAAGGAGGTCTTCAACATGACACTTTTTCAAACTCTTCTAAACTCGTTAATTAGGTCGCCGCAGTGGGACAGCCCCTTAAGTCTCCCTTGAATACATCCAGTGAATTGGCCTCCAACTGTGACCCCTGATTCTGGACTCTCCCAACCGGGAACATTTTTCCTGCATCTAGACTGTGCAATCCCTTAAGATTTTTACGTTTGAATAAAATCCCTCTCATCCTTCTAAATTCCAGTTACTATAAACCCAGTCGATCCATTCTTTAATGACATGTCAGTCCCGCCATCCTGGAAAAAGGAAGGTTTTAAGGTCAGTTTATTGTCACGTACCAATTAAGGTACATTGAAATTTAAGTTGCCATACAGTTATACTAAGTGAAAAGCAACAAGACACATAACCACATAAAAGTTAACATAAACATCCATCACAGTGGATTCCACATTCCTCACTGTGATGTAAGGCTATAAAGTTCAATCTTCTTCCTCTTGTTCTCCCACGATCGGGACAGTCAAACCATCCTCAGACGGGATGATCAAAGCCCCCGCAGCCGATGATCGAAGCCCCCATTGGGGTGATCAAAACTCTTGCGTCAGGTGCCAGTGGAGAGGGTCTGCCTGCTTCACTGCTGGATTAGTGTTAGAGCCAGCAGTGGAGCAGAAAAGAGAGAAGAAGAATCTTCTCTCTTACAGAAGCGAGAAGCCAGCCGCACTTTGCATCAGGCTTCCCAAGCTCATGCTGGGAACTGTTGCCCGCTTTGTTCATCTGAATAAATGTTCCATTTGTGCAGAGGAGATAAGGGCGGGAATGTGCTAATATCCTTATTTTCTAACTGAACTTCATTTTAATGTTTTAAATTTAAATTTAAAGCATTTTCTCTGTTAAATTTCAAAAATTATTAATTCAATCAAAATAATTTAAAAATACCTTTGACCATCTGAGTGGAGACCCATCAAAGACTGAGCCTCAGGATATGCTACATAAGGTCCACTTGCTATTTGGGATCCATTTCATCCCTTGAGACACAACGCAGGCACACACTTAACTCTCCTGGTCTACCACATGTGGTGAAATTACATGTGAGCAGCTCGTCCAAATACATAGATTAGCACAATTGCAACAAAACAATATGACAATAAAACACTCTCAACGGTGGTGTTGGGAGGTGTAGCGGTAGAGTTGCTGCCTCACAGCACCAGAAACCCGGGTTTGATCCCGACTACGGGTGCAGTCTACATGGAGTTGTATGTTCTCCCCATGGCCCGCATGAGTTTTCTCCGGGTGCTCCGGTTTCCCTGCACACTCCATAAAGGTACAGGTTTGAAGGTTATTTGTCTTGGTAAAAATTGCAAATTGTCCCTAGTGTGTGTAGGATAGTGTTAGTGTGCAGGGATCGCTGGTCGGCACGGACTCGGTGGGCCACAGGACCTGTTTCCGCTGTATCTCTAAGCTAAACTAAAACTAAATTTAACTCTTGACCCTTGACTTGCTGGGTAGGTGGACGTGAGTCTTCCTAGTTAAGGACAAAAGCATAATAATACAAACACTATAACATAAACATGTCAATGATTACTTTAAACTGTAAATCATTTTAACGCTATATTTAAACACAGTGGCTTTGCCTGTTTAATCTGTCTTATTAACTGGCAATAGCAAGTTTGTTTTAACTTGCCCTTCACACAAGTTTTAAGAAACAAATTGTAAGATGAAGTCTTCAATGCGTTCCGGTTATATTCTTTGCTGACGAAGGGAGTGAATGCAAGCACTTTGTCATGAGTTAGAAGCTGTCTTTTAAATCTAATAGTTTTGAAAGATGAGAAACATAGGACCTGAAAGTTCATAACTCAAGTTGAAGGAAAATGCCAGATGATAACTGGCCTCGGTCTCCGACACAGAAACGATACTGATTTTCCTCAGCCTCAAAAAAATCCTATCAGTTCGCAAGGCAATGATCTAAAGAGTTGCAAATTCTGCACCCACTTTTCCACTAACACTCACCACAAATCAAGAGATGCTTTTCTTTACCCACCAGCACAAAGACAGCTTGCCTAAGCACCTTTTCATCAACCTGTGATGAAAATCATAGCAGAAATGAATTGATTACATCTGTTTATTTAAGTTTAGTTTAGTTCAGTTTAGAGATACAGCGCAGAAACAGGCCCTTCGGCCCACCAAGTCCGCGCCAACCAGTGATGCTCACGCACTAACACTATCCTACGTGGAACAATTTACAATTTTACCAAGCCAATTAACCTACAAATTTTGGACAGGGCGAGGAAACCTGAGCTCTCGGAGGTCACAGCACCCACAGTCAGGATTGATCCCGGGTCTCTGGGATTGTAAGACAGCAACTCTACTGATGTGCCACCATGGCGCTGTCCATTGGTTTGGGGCAACAGATTTGGATGATCTCAAGTTGAAGGAAAATGCCAGATGATAACTGGCCTCGGTCTCCGACACAGAAACGATACTGATTTTCCTCAGCCTCAAACAAATCCTATCAGTTCACCTGTAGCAATAACCATATAACCATATATAACCATATAACAATTACAGCACGGAAACAGGCCATCTCGGCCCTTCAAGTCCGTGCCGAACAACTTTTTTCCCTTAGTCCCACCTGCCTGCACTCATACCATAACCCTCCATACCCTTCTCATCCATATGCCTATCCAATTTATTTTTAAATGATACCAACGAACCTGCCGCCACCACTTCCACTGGAAGCTCATTCCACACCGCTACCACTCTCTGAGTAAAGAAGTTCCCCCTCATGTTACCCCTAAACCTCTGTCCCCTAATTCTAAAGTCATGTCCTCTTGTTTGAATCTTCCCTATTCTCAAAGGGAAAAGCTTGTCCACATTAACTCTGTCTATCCCTCTCATCATTTTAAAGACCTCTATCAAGTCCCCCTTAACCTTCTGCGCTCCAGAGAATAAAGACCTAACTTATTCAACCTATCTCTGTAACTTAGCTGTTGAAACCCAGGCAACATTCTAGTAAATCGCCTCTGTACCCTCTCTATTTTGTTGACATCCTTCCTATAATTGGGCGACCAAAATTGTATACCATACTCCAGATTTGGTCTCACCAACGCCTTGTACAATTTTAACATTACATCCCAGCTTCTATACTCAATGCTCTGATTTATAAAGACTAGCATACCAAAAGCTTTCTTTACCACCCTATCTATATGAAATTCTACCTTCAAGGAACTATGCACGGTTATTCCCAGATCCCTCTGTTCAACTGTATTCTTCAATTCCCTACCGTTTACCATGTACGTCCTATTTTGATTTGTCCTGCCAAGGTGTAGCACCTCACATTTATCAGCATTAAACTCCATCTGCCATCTTTCAGCCCATTTTTCCAAATGGCCTAAATCACTCTGTAGACTTTGGAAATCCTCTTCATTATCCACAACACCCCCTATCTTGGTATCATCTGCATACTTACTAATCCAATTTACCACCCCTTCATCCAGATCATTGATGTACATGACAAACAACAAAGGACCCAACACAGATCCCTGAGGCACCCCACTAGTCACCTGCCTCCAACCCGACAAACAGCCATCCACCATTACCCTCTGGCTTCTCCCTTTCAGCCACTGTTGAATCCATCTTGCTATTCCTGCATTTATACCCAACAGTTGAACCTTCTTAACCAACCTTCCATGAGGAACCTTGTCAAAGGCCTTACTGAAGTCCATATAGACAACATCCACTACTTTACCCTCGTCAATTTCCCTAGTAACCTCTTCAAAAAATTCAAGAAGATTAGTCAAACATGACCTTCCAGGCATAAATCCATGTTGACTGTTCCTAATTAGACCCTCTTTATCCAGATACTTATATATATTATCTCTAAGTAGCTTTTCCATTAATTTGCCCACCACTGAAGTCAAACTAATCGGTCTATAATTGCTAGGTTTACTTTTAGAACCCTTTTTAAACAATGGAACAACATGAGCAGTACGCCAATCCTCGGGGACTATTCCAGTTTCTAATGACATTTGAAATATTTCTGTCATAGCCCCGACTATTTCTACACTAGCTTCCCTCAATGTCCTAGGGAATATCCTGTCAGGACCTGGAGACTTATCCACTTTTATATTTTTCAAAAGTGCCAGTACTTCTTTTACTTTGAAACTCATAGTATCCATAGCTACTCTACTAGTTTCCCTTACCTCACATAATTCAATATCCTTCTCCTTGGTGAATACCGAAGAAAAGAAATTGTTCAATATCTCCCCCATCTCTTTTGGCTCTGCAGATAGCTGTCCACTCGGTCTCTCCAATGGACCAATTTTATCCCTTGTTATCCTTTTGCTATTAACATAGCTGTAGAAACCCTTTGGATTTACTTTCACCTTACTTGCCAAAGCAACCTCATATCTTCTTTTAGCTTTTCTAATTTCTTTCTTTAGATTCATTTTACATTCCTTATACTCCTCAAGCACCTCATTTACTTCATGCTGCCTATAATTATTGTAGATCTCCCTCTTTTTCCGAACAAGATGTCCAATTTCCCTTGAAAACCAGGGCTCTTTCCAATTTTTACTGGTTCCTTTCAACCGAACAGGAACATAAAGATTTTGTACTCTTAAAATTTCCCCTTTAAATGTCCTCCATTTCTCCTCTACATCTTTCCCATAAAACAAAATGTCCCAGTTCACTCCTTTTAAATCATCTCGCATCTCGTTAAAGTTAGACTTTCTCCAATCAAAAATCTCAACCCTAGGCCCAGTTCTGTCCTTCTCCAATCCAAAATGTATGCTCACCAACACCGTTTCAAAGACAATCTGGGATAGGCAACAATCAGGTGGCAGAGTGGAACAGTCTGGAGAGATGCTGCCTCACAACTCCAGAGATCCTGGTTCAATCCTGACTTTGGGTGCTCTCTGTGTGGAGTTTGCACATTCTTCCTATGCCTGCATTGATTTCCTCAGGGTGCTCTGGTCTCCCCCCACATCCCAAAAGTGTGTGGCTTTGTAGGATAATTGACTGCTGTTAAATGCCCTGTTGTGTTTAGAAAAAGGGCCTGTTTCAAAGTCTAATTATATTGCTCAGTACCACCTCTGGACTACAGTGCACAGTTTTCTTCTCTTTACTGAATGAATGACAAACTTAATTAGAAGCAATTCAGAGCTGGGTCCCTGGGTTGATTCCTGGATGGTATGACACCACATCCTCCCTCTGATGCTGCTCTGACCCCTATCACTGGCAGAAAGGCCAGGAAAGGACAATCTTCAGTGCCATTGGTAACGGTTGGTGCAATTAGCTGACATCGGATTGTCCCATCTCAATCCTGTCAGCCTACTCCTTATGAAACCCAAGCATTCCAGCCAGAGGAGGAAAGTGAGAGAGTGATAGAAAATGCAGGAGAGAGAAAGAAGAAGAAATAGAGGAAGAAGGAAGAAAGATGATAAAGAGGAACGGAGAGAACATAGGGTGTGTCCCTGCTAGCTGTGTTCTCCTGTTGCAGGTTTGAGGAAGACTGAGCCACTAGGCCAAACCTGAGATCAATGCCACTGTGTGCTCAAGACTGAACTGCCGGGAAAAACCCTAGACAGCCATCGGCTCTACTGAGGCTAAGACTGAGTGGTCAGACAAGCCTGAGTGCCTCTTCCTGCCCACAGACAATGAAGGACTGCACCCGCACACATGGATCAAGACTGAGCGACCAGCATAAGCCAGAGACTGCCATCGGTCTCCTCTTCAAGCCCGAAGCTGAGCTGCCAGGATAAGCCTGAGACTGCCAGCGCCTCCTCACCGGTCAAGCGTGAATGGCAGGGAGAAGCCTGAGATTGTCATGCCTCCTCCTCGAGGACCAGGACTGAACTACCGGGACAAGCCCGAGATCGCCAGCAGCACCCGCATATGCATCCTGACAATGAGGGACAGGGTCCCCTTGCAGTCATGGACTTTCTTGCTTCTATAAATAAAACATATCAAATGAATTCACCCTATTGTGAGTGCCAATGTGGTCGCTGCTGAACCTGGTGTTGTCCTCAATGTCACAATATGTTACAAGGAAAAATGGTGTAGGCCAGTCTATGCTCATTGACGTTTGAATGAAATGTGATTATCATTGGAGCATTCTGGGAGGGGATTAATAGGGCAGATGCAGAGATGATCGAATCTAGAACCTGTATCATAATAACGGTTGATAAATTTGAGAAATAATTTCAAAGGTCTTTTAAGCATCGGAATTCTCTGTTAGAGATAGAGCTACAACATGGAAACAGGCCCTTTGGCCCACAGAGTCTGCGCCAGCCAGAGATCGATCTGTTCTAGAGAGATGAATCACAAAGTATAATCAAAATGCGGAGGTGAATGGATTGTTGGTCTGTAATGAAGAGACATGTGTAGGAAGGAACTGCAGATGCTGTTTTACAACAAAGATAGACACAAAATGCTGGAGAACAGGGATGGGAGAGGGATGGGCAAGGGAAAGCAAGAGTTACTTGAAGATAGAGAAGTCAATATTCATATTGCTGGGTAGTAAGGTGCCCAAGCAAAATATGAGGTGCTGTTCCTCTAATTAGGCATTATTGAGAATGGCAGAAAACTGGAACTGATGCCAATTGAGGAACCCAGCGGGGGCGCTAAGAACACAGACGGACCAACAGGGCTCTAAAGAGTACTTATGCAACTTTGTCAGTGCCACATGCATGGCGATTCTTCGCATAACTTGTGCATTGTATGCAAAAACAAGGAATTTCACTGTACCTACATACATGTGACAGTAAAGTATCATTGAATCATTGAAGGGTGAGGCAGCATCTATGGAGCGAAGGAAATAGGCAACATTTCGGGTCAAGACCCTTCTGCAGACTGATGTGAGGGTGGGGGGAGGGGCGGGAAGAAGAAAGGAAGAGACAGTGGCTGAGGGAGAGCTGGGAAGAAAAGGAGAAAGCATGGATTAACTGACATTAGAGAGGTCAATGTTCATAGCGCTGAGGTGTAAACAGCGCAAGCGAAATATGAGGTGCTGCTCCTCCAATTTACGGTGGTCCTCACTCTGGCCATGGAGCCCAGTACAGAAAGGTCAGATTTGGAATGGGAGAGGGAGTTGAAATGCTGAGCCACCGGCAGATCAGGCAGGTTAATGCGAACCGAGCGGAAGTATTGGGCAAGGCGATCGCCAAGCCTACGCTTCGTCTCACTGATGTAGAGCATCTGACACCTAGAGCAGCCGATGCAATAGATGAGGTTGGAGGAGGTGCAGGTGAACCTCTGCCGCACCTGGAAAGACTGCCTGGGACCTTGAATGGATTCAAGGGGGGGAGGTAAAGCGACAAGTGTAGCATTTCTGTGGTTGCAAGGGAAAGTGCCAGGAGAGGGGGTGGTTTGGGTGGGAAGGGACAAATTGACAAGGGAGTTACGGAGGGAGCGGTCTCTGCGGAAAGTAGACAGGGGAGGAGATGGGAAGATGTGGCCGGTGGTGGGATCCCGTTGGAGGTGGCGAAAATATCGGAGGATTATTGGTTGCATGTGACGCCTGGTAGAGGACAAGGGGGACTCTGCCTTTGTTACGAGTGGGGGGGATGGGGAGTGAGAGCAGAGTTACGGAGTATAGAAGAGACCCTGGTGAGACCCCCATCTATGGTAGAAGAGGGGAACCCCTATTCCCTGAAGAATGAGGACATCTCCGATGCCTGGGTGCAGATGTGGCAATCTGCAGTTGCTTCTTAAAAATTGAATCATTGAAGATCAGGCCGGGATCTTACTGAAAGGCACGGCAGGCAGAAGGGACAAAAGATCTACTCCTACTTCTATTTCCCATGTTCTTACATCTCTTCTTGTCAACCAGGATTCTGGCCACTGGCCCAAACGTTTCCTCACATGGCAGGGGAAAATTTAAAGGAGAATTTCCTTTGCAGGCTGGCTATTGGCAAGTAATTCTGTTGCATTAAAACATTTACTCAAATAACAGATATTTGACTACACTAACACAAAGGCCCATTACAGCCCACTTGTCGGGTTGGCAAGGGCTTGCTAACCTACCCTCTGGCTTTCCAGCATAGATTTTCATGTTAATTCATTCCACTCAGATAAATCTCATGTATTTTTAGCGTTTCAGTCATTGTTCGGCCTCAGATGCCATGTCCATTAGTAATGTTCGGACTGATTGTTGTTTTCATTTATGCTTTAGGCAGAGTCGAGAGATGTAACTAATTTTCCTGCAGATCATAGAACCTATTCAAGAGAAGTTTTTCCTTTACATTTATCATTGAAGGCAGGTAGCATTGGGCCAAACATTATGCTATGCAGTCATGTGAAGGTGTTCACTGATAATTAGTTTCCCCGTGGGATATGTCCTCTTAATTCTTTTTCTGTATTAAAAGTTGGGGTAAGTGTAAACTGATAAAAATGCACAGTAATGGAGACTGGGAACTAAATGTACAGGTCAAACAGCCATGATTTATTAAAAACTTTCACTAGAAATACGATAAAAAAGAGTTCAGGGCATGCCTGCTCCTGTTGGAGTGAAATGCAAAGACAGATGGGAGTAAGGAAACTTGGAAGATGAGATAAATTGAGGCACTGGTCAGGAATATGACAGAGGCATGGGACAAGTATAGGCAGCTGGAATCAAGAGTATTCCTGAAGGTGTTTCAGGAACTGAGGAAATCGGGAGGGCAAAAAGGGTGCAGGAGGTTGCTCTGGCAGTTAATATTAATGAAATTTCAAAAAGATTTAATGCATATTAAGGAAAAGGGTAAATAGAGAGAGAAAAGGGCCCTTCAAAAGACTGGTGGGAGGCTAATGTTGTGTCTATTTAAGAAGACCTGTAAGGAAAAAACGTGGGTACCAGTGAGCCTAACATTTGTGGGAGGCAAGTTACTGAGAGGATTCTGAGGGATACACATATGCATTTGGATAGACGGGCTGATAGGGATAGTCAGCATGTTTTGTACATGGGAGATCATGTCTTATGAAGCTGACTGAGTTTTTGATATATTAACCAAAAAACTTGATGAGAACAAAGCCATGGACATTATTTATATGGAAGGTAGACAAAAATGTGGAGAAACTCAGCAGGTGAGGCAGCAAGTATGGAACGAAGGAATTGGTGATGTTTCGGGTCCAAACCCTTCTTCAGACTGATATGGATATCGGCAAGGCATTTGATAAGATTCCATATGGTAGGCTGCTCTGGGAGTTAAGGTGGCCTGTGGTCCAGGAAGAGCTAGCTGACCGGATAGAGAATTGGCTTCATGGAAAGAAGAAGAGTGTGATGCAGGGTTATTTTTTGGACTAGAGGCCTGTGACTAGTGGTGTGCCTCAGGGATCAGTGCTGAGCCCATTGCTGTTTGTGGTTTATATTAATAATTTGGATGAGCACGTAGAAAGCATGATTCGCAAGTTTGCAGATGACAGTAAAGTGGTTGGTATCATAGTGAAGATGGTTATCAAAATTTGCAACAGGATCCTGAACACTTGGGCAAGTGGGCTGAGGAAAGGTTAATAGTAATATTAAATAAGAACTTACCAGTTTGAAGTTTGATCTTTATTTTATGAGGAGTTTATGACGCACATGCCAGGCGCATGTGCGTCATACTTCAAAGCAGTGGCGTGAAAACACAGAAACTATAGTCAAAGTTTTATAGTAAGACTCAGAAGACTAGAACTACCAGATTATCTTTGCGATTACGAGGGCCAGGAGCGGAGGGCACGTAATCCCTCATCGTAGCTAATAAAATAAAGATCAAACTTCAAACTGGTAAGTTCTCATTTAATCTTACTATTTTACTTCGGCGTCACGTGAGTGACTACGTGAAGATTTCAAAGCTCTATGATTTCATGCCGTAGATCCATTCCATATGACACACTGCTTCAGTTGACACAGTAGTGAATAAATAATGTATTGAACATTGCTTCGAATTATCCAATAATTATTTTAATAATAACAAACAAAAGACAGTAATAACCGCTCTATCCCAGGGGGAAATTACAAATGAAATTTATAAAGCAAATCAAATCAAACGGAACCCAAAACAGCATGCCCAAACCCTGGGACTGTCAGGACAGGTTTATCATAAAATTTAGAAAAGGTTGATTCCTTAGACCATCCTGCGGCCCCAAGGATTTGGTCTAGCGGCACGTCCTGCGCCTTCGCTGCGGATGTTGATGCTGTCCTGGTGGGGTGAGATTTAAACACATGAGTGTCTACTCCAGCACAATCCAAAATCTGGTTTACCCATCTAGAAATAGTTTGTACTGACACCTTTTTATGAGTTTTTTTGTGGCTGATGAGCTTTGCTGTTTCAGAGCCTCTGAGACTCTTAGTTACCTTGATATATTGACTCAGGTGCTTAACTACACATAACGTTTGGTCAACAGTGTATGCTTTAAAGTTTACTTTCGTTCTGGCCATTCCTGGCCTGCTTTGTTTGATTAAATCATACACATAAAATTTAATGTTATCTGCAGAAGAATACATGCTATCTAGTCGTAACTTTTGCAATGTTTGCACTTGTTGCGCTGATACTCGCGCCATGAGCATAACCACTTTAAGTGTTAACTTCTGAAAAGACATATTGCAGTATGTGGGAGGCCAAGGACACTGCTGGCTGCTACAAATGTGAGAAATGCATCCAGGTACAGTTCCTGAAGGACCGTGTTGGGGAATTGGAGAAGCAAGTGGATGACCTCAGGTTCGTCCGAGAAACTGAGTCGTTCCTCGCAAGTCCTACAGTGAGATTGTTACACCTAAGGTACTGGAAGGGAAAAAGTGAGTGACGGTGAGAAAGGGAGGGAAACTTGGAATGCAAAGGTCCCCGGGCGTTGTACCTATTGTGAACAGGTTCACCCACTTAGAAGCTGTCGGGACAGAAGATGTTAAAACACTGAGCAGCGGACAGGCTTGCGAAGCAAAAAGGGCTGTTGAGCCAAAACCAAAGAGGTCAACGTCAGGCAACGCCATTGTAGTTGGAGACTCCATTGTGAGAGGTATGGACAGGGGTTTCTGCGGCAACAGACGGGATTTGAGGATGGTGTGCTGCCTTCCTGGTGCCAGGATCCAGGATTGTTATGGGCAGAGTGCAGAAAACCCTCAAGGGCAAAGGTGAACAGCCGGAAGTAGTAGTGCATGTCGGTACAAACGATGTCGGAAAGAAGGGGATGAATATTCTGCAGCGTGACTTTAGAGAGCTCGGAAAAATGCTGAAAAGCAGAACCTCCAGGGTTGTTATCTCCAGTTTGCTTCCAGTTCCTCGTGCTGGCGAGGGCAGGATCGGGGAGATACAGGACCTGAATGTGTGGCTGAGTAACTGGTGCAGGGGGCAGGGATTTAGATTCTTAGATCACTGGGATCTGTTTTGGAGTAAGGGGAAACTGTACAAAAGGGACGGATTGCATCTTAACAGGTGGGGGACCAGCATTCTGGCAGGCAGGTTTGCCACTGCTACACGTGTGGTTTTAAACTGAATAAGGGGGGTGGGGTGTCAAATGGGATAGTCGACGATGGAGGTAAAGGGAAATAGAGTAAAGGGATGGTTAATTACCCCAGAATTAATGGGAAAGGAAGCTGACAAAGGGATAGGAGAGTATGGCCAAGTGTAATAGGGATCGATGTGAAAGGTGAGATGCGTAAGGAATTAAAAGTATTGTATATCAATGCGCGAAGTATAAGAAGTAAAGTAGATGAGCTTGAGGCTCAGATAGAGGTTGGTAGATATGACATTGTGGGGATTACTGAGACGTGGCTGCAGGAGGATCGGGCCTGGGAACTTAATATTCAGGGTTATACATCCTATAGAAAGGACAGGCAGGTGGGCAGGGGAGGGGGGGTAGTTCTGCTGGTGAGGGATGGAATTCAGTCCCTTGCGAGGGAAGACATATGGACTGACGAGGTAGAGTCACTGTGGATTGAGTTGAGGAATTGTAAAGGCAAGAAGGCACTAATTGGTGTTATTTACAGACCCACAAATAGTAGCCCGGATCTAGGGTGTAAGTTGCAGCAAGAGTTAAAACTGGCATGTAACAAAGGTAATGCCACTGTGGTGATGGGGGATTTCAATATGCACATAGACTGGGAAAATCAGGTTGGTTCAGGACCCCAAGAAAGAGAGTTTGAAGAATGCCTCCGAGATGGATTCTTAGAGCAGCTTGTAATGGAGCTGACCGGAGAAAAGGCTATTCTGGATTTAGTGTTGTCCAATGAACCACATATGATAAGAGAACTCGAGGTAAAGGAACCACTTGGAGGTAGTGATCATAATATGATTCGTTTTAATCTGCAATTTGAGAAGGAGAACATTAAATCAGAAGTGGCAGTGATGCAGTTGAACAAAGGGGACTATGAAGGCATGAGAGGGGAGCTGGCCAAAGTAGACTGGAAAGGGATCCTAGCAGGAATGACGGTGGAACAGCAATGGCAGGAATTTCTGGGCATAACCCGAAAGACGCAGGATCATTTCACTCCAAAAAGGAAGAAAGATTCTAAGGGGAGTAGGAGGCAACCGTGGCAGACAAGAGAAGTTAGGGATAGAATAAAACTAAAAGAAAAGATGTATAACACAGCAAAGAGTAGCCGGAAGCCGGAGGATTGGGAAACTTTCATAGGACAACAGAAGGAAACAAAACGGGCCATACGGGCTGAAAAGATGAAGTACGAGGGGAAGCTGGCCAGGAATATAAACAAGGACAGTAAAAGCTTCTTTAGATATGTTAAGGGAAAAAGAGGAGCAAAGTCAAATGTGGGTCCCTTGAAGGCAGACACGGGTGAAATAATTATGGGCAACAAGGAAATGGCAGAAGAGTTGAATAGGTACTTCGGATCTGTCTTCACTAAGGAGAACACAAACAATCTCCCAGATGTACTGGAGGCCAGAGGATCTAAGGGGGTAGAGGAACTGAAAGAAATTTTCATTAGGCGAGAAATTGTATTGGGTAGGCTAATGGGACTGAAGGATGATAAATCCCCCGGGCCTGATGGTCTCATCCCAGGGTCCTCAGGGAGGTGGTTCTAGAAATAGTGGACACATTGGTGATCATTTTCCAATGTTCAATAGATTCAGGATCAGTTCCTGTGGATTGGAGGATACCTAATGCTATCCCACTTTTCATGAAAGGAGCGAGAAAATGGGGAATTACAGACCAGTTAGCCTGACTTTGGTGGTGGGAAAGATGCTGGAGCCAATTATTAAAGAGGTAATATTGGAGCATTTGGATAGCAGTAAAAGGATTAGTCCAAGTCAACATGGATTTATGAAAGGGAAATCATGCTTGACTAATCTTCTGGAATTTTTTGAGGATGTGACAAGTAAAATGGATGAAGGGGTGCCAGTGGATGTAATGTATCTAGACTTTCAGAAAGCCTTTGATAAGGTCCCGCACGGGAGGCTGGTGACTAAAATTATAGCACATGGTATTGGGGGTAGGGTGTTGACATGGATAGAAAATTGGTTTGCAGACCGGAAGCAAAGAGTAGGAGTGAACGGGTCCTTTTCAGGCAGTGGCGAGTGGAGTGCCGCAAGGCTCGGTGTTGGAGCTACAATTGTTTTTAATATATATTAATGATTCGGAAGAGGGAATTAGGAGCAACACTAGCAAGTTTGTGGATGACACAAAGCTGGGTGGCAGTGTGAACTGTGAAGAGGATGTTAGGAGGTTTCTGGGGGACCTGGACAGGTTGAGTGAGTGGGCAGATGCGTGGCAGATGCAGTATAATATAGATAAATGTGAGGTTATCCACTTTGGCGGCAAATACAAGGGGGCAGATTATTATCTCAATGGGGTTAGGTTAGGTAAGGGGGAGGTACAGCGAGACCTGGGTGTCCTTGAACACCAGTCACTGAAAGTTGGCGTGCAGGTACAGCAGGCAGTGAAGAAATCTAATGGAATGTTGGCCTTCATAACAAGAGGATTTCAGTACAGGAGTAGAGAGGTTCTTCTGCAATTGTATAGGGCTAACACATCTGAGTACAAAATTCTTAAGGGGTTGGACAGGCTAGATGCAGGAAGATTGTTCCCGATGTTGGGGAAGTCCAGGACAAGGGGTCACTGGTTAAGGATAAGGGGAATGTCTTTTAGGACCGAGATGAGAAAATCATTTTTCAGACCGAGAGTGGCGAATCTGTGGAATTCTCTGCCACAGAAGGTAGTTGAGGCCAGTTTGTTGGCTATATTTAAGAGGGAGTTAGATGTGGCCCTTGTGGCTAATGGGATCAGGGGGTATGGAGAGAAGGCAGGTACAGGATACTGAGTTGGATGATCAGCCATGATCATATTGAATGGCGGTGCAGGCTCAAAGAGCCGAATGGACTACTCCTGCACCTATTTTCTATGTTTCCATGTTTCTAAAATGACCTGCATGTTCTTTAAGTGCTTGTTCTCTAGCTTGTTGCAGACTTTGATAGTGCAGAGGTCCAAACTCCACTGCAAGGAAAGCTGCCACCAATTTACCAATAACACTGGCTACTTCCCGTATGGAGTGGTGTTGTTTTTCAGCGAGACTAGTACAGACCTCCCTGATCTTCACAGCCTTGGCTGTAGGCAAAGTCACTGACATATCAACTGAATCAATGACAACTCCCAAATAATCAATTTTTTGGGTGGCTCTAACTTGGATTTTGTTGGATGGACCAGAAACCCTAACCTTTCAAACAGATGTTTAGTTGCTGAAACCAATTCCCCAGCTGTCTCCTGAGTGTTGCTTATGATTAAAATATCATCTAGATAAGCCATTACAATGTGATTCTGGGTCCGAGGTAGCGCCAGCACTGGTTTCAACAATTACGTGAACAACCTAGGAGCTGAGGTTAACCCATTGGGTAATGCTTTAAATTTCCACAGTTGTCCCATCCAACTAAATTTCAAGTATCTCCGATACTGATGATGAATTGGTACTGAATAATATGCATCTTTCACGTCTATAGTTGCCATATAACAGCCTTGTGATAACAGCTTAAGAAGGAAAAAAACAATACTCGATTAGGCATATTCTGTATAGGTGGATCAATTCCTGACATAAACTCTATTCAAGATCCTGACACAGTGTCTAGTATAAACCAATCAGATGTTATTCAGCCCCATTCATCATAAAACAATTGCAACCGACCCCCCACTGGAGGTTGTTCCCCAGAAATCTTATCCTGGACAGAATGAATCACCCGTACCTCTACAGTCGACCTCGGAGTCCGTGTCCTTCTTCCCATACTGGGATTGTAGCTGGGATACACAGGTGGGTAATACCGTCGTCCCACTGGCCCCACTCTGCTCAGCCCTGCCCCTGGATCTGACCCCCTTCGCGCTGAAAACGACCTGCGAGGTGGCATCCTGGCAGAAGGGAGGTATGTCTTCATGAGACCAATTGTTTTGGCCTCTTCCTCCAGCCCCTTGATTTGTTTGAGGAGGTCCACCCCAAATAAATAATCTGGGGCTTGGATGTTGGTAGACCTACACAAAGCTGCAAATCTCGGGTTCAGCATCGGTTTTATAGCTATCTTTCTTATGCAGTTGACCTCAAAATATGCGTTGCAGAACAGGGCCAGCATATCTTGTTGTGTGCCAGACATTGGTGCCCCCTGAACCATTTTTCCAAGTGCACTGATGCCTGCTGCCACCAACTTGAGGACCCGCTGATTTGTGCCCATATAGCAGAGTTCACAGTGGGCACTTTGAGCGACGAACAATTAACAGGTGATTTATATCTGGTGGCCGTTTCTTCCATAATTGTGTCATGGAGCTGGTGAGAGGCCATGTAATTAACATTGGCTGCCAGGTTTTCTTCCATGGCTTCACCAGTCCCTTCCGGAATAGCAAAGTTCCTCGCTACGTCCGGGACACCTGGAGCATGGCTCATGTGCTCTGGTGTGTGCTCAAATGCAGTGACACCAGCTTCAGGGTCAGACACCTCCAGCCCTGGCTCTCCCGAGTCTTGCTCTAGGGAAGTCTCTTCCAGCCCTAAACGAGGTGCTGGACAGGGTGATTCCCACTGATATTGATAGGCAGTGTAATCCTCATTGTATGGGCCTCTCTGAAAGGCTGCCTGGGGAATCCTAGGGGCATTGGACACCGATTGAAAAATCTCATGGCTCATTAGTGTTTGGAGCATCCTGTCCATTTGGTCGAGCCATCCCCATATTATTATCAGGAGGGGAGTCTTCCTCATCATCAGACCCATCAGATAAAACAGGCCTGAGAGACTTTCTCTTTGCTTTTCTTCCTGGTGTAGTGGCCTCAGTGCCCTGAAGCACTGGAGCTGATGGAGGCTGTTGAACTGCCGGTAAAACAGCAGCCGGTATCGGAGCCAGGGTTGCAGCACCCGTTATCTCTCGACCCGATCTGCGAGCTGGAACCGCGGGCCCGCGCGTTCCGCGCCTACTCCAAACAGTTTTCTTAACAGTACCCTCCATAGCCACTAACTCCCGCTGGCTCCCGAGCCAGACTTACAGAGTTTAAATAGTCGCAGGGAAAGTTTTAAAACCACTTACCTGCGAGTTTGCTACTTACCGCTGGTGGAGCTGCGCTCACCAGCCCGTCAGTGCGCCATGCGTCGGACATAATGACGCGCATGCACCTGGCGGGGCTTCTTCACGTAGTCACTCACGTGACTCTGAAGTAAAACGGAGTTTAATGCAGATAAATGCAAGGTGTTGCATTTGGGAAGTCAAATCAGGGCAGGACCTTCATAGTCAACAGCAAGGCCCTGTGAAGTGCTGTAGAGCATAGGGATTTAGCAATGCACTAGATAGTTCCTTAAAAGTGGCATCACAGGTAGATAGAGTGCCAAGAAGGCTTTCGGTACTTTGGCCTTCTTCAGGATATTGAATATAGAGCTTGGGATGTTATGTTACAGACATTGGTGAGGTTGTATTTGGAGTATTGTGTTTCATTTTGGTCGCCCTGCTGCAGGAAGGATGTTGTTCAGCACGAAAGAGTGCAGAGAAAGTGTACAAGGATGTTGCCAGGACCTGAGGGACTGAGCTATAGGGAGAGGTAGGGCAGGCTAGGACATTATTCCTTGGAGTGCAGGACTCTGAGAAGTGATCTTATAGAGATCTGTGGAAGATCATGAGTGGAATAGATCGGGTGAATATACAGAGTCTTTTCCTCGGAGTAGAGGGATCAAGAACCTCAGGACATAAGTTTAAGGTGAAACATAGAAACATAGAAACATAGAAATTAGGTGCAGGAGTAGGCCATTCGGCCCTTCGAGCCTGCACCGCCATTCAATATGATCATGGCTGATCATCCAACAGTATCCCGTACCTGCCTTCTCTCCATACCCTCTGATCCCCTTAGCCACAAGGGCCACATCTAACTCTTAAATATAGCCAATGAACTGGCCTCAACTACCCTCTGTGGCAGAGAGTTCCAGAGACCCACCACTCTCTGTGTGAAAAAATTCCTTCTCATTTCGGTCCTAAAGGATTTCCCCCTTATCCTTAAGCTGTGACCCCTTGACCTGGACCTCCCCAACATCGGGAACAATCTTCCTGCATCTAGCCTTAAGAATCTTGTAAGTTTCTATAAGATCCCCTCTCAATCTCCTAAATTCTAGAGAGTATAAACCGAGTCTATGCAGTCTTTGTTCATAAGACAGTCCTGACATCCCAGGAATCAGTCTGGTGAACCTTCGCTGCACTCCCTCTATGGCAATAATGTCCTTCCTCAGATTTGGAGACCAGAACTGTACGCAATACGAAAGGGGAATGATTTAGTAGGAACCTGAGGGGCAGCCTTTTCACACAGAGGGGTTGTAGGTATATAGAATGAGCCATCAGAGGAGGCATTTGAGGCAGGTAAAATAATAACATTAAAAAAAACACTTGTACAAGTACATGGATAGGAAATGGATATGGACCAAATGCAGGCAAATGTAACTAGTTTCGATGGAGCATCTTGATTCATATGGACAAATTGAGCCGAAGAGCCTGTTTCCATGCTGTATGACTCTATGAGTAGCCATCTGGCACTTTAATCTGTTCCACCTGTCAGCGATATCATGGCTAATCTTGTACCTCAGTTCCATTTTGCAGTGGAGCCTGTTTCCCTGCCCTAGGACTCTATAAGCAATCAAATTGGAAGATTGTGAAATCTAAATTCATGGATCGAGGAAAGAAGGATAAATTAGAATTGAACAAATTCAATGTGTTTATGAATTCAACAACCCTCAGAGATGTGTGAAGAAAAGCAAAGAAAAGTTCAAAGCTATATTTTCCATTTTAAAATCTCCAAAATTAAAAAAACAACTAAAATTTAAAGTAAACCATTGTAATACCTCATTCAAACCATTGTAATAATAATTAATTATCAGTGTCGGTGATTAATACTCGACAATAACAATCACCATATCTTAAATGGATACATTGAACTGAAATAATTTTATGTAACGTTCTGTGGATTTAGCTTATAACTGCTGCATGGAGGAGCTTCACATTGCTTAATGCATTTCAAGAATGATGCAGGCAGCCAGATCCCGGAGGGCAGTACCAAAATCATCTTCTGGATTTCTTTATGCTTCACCACACCTCTGTTCTCACACAAAGTGTTCATATCATTTGCACATACATAACAGTGAGCAATATTACTCCAGGGTGGTTTAGTCTGTAGAATCTAAGCCATTGTGCAAGGAAAATACATATATTCTGTTCAGAGATGTTGCATTTTGGGCATTACACACCATGAAATGACATTCATTTCAGCTCATTGTGAACCAATTTAGTGTTTGGACACATAATCGCAAGTAATTTAGTTTTTGAAGCACATGAATTTGGAGCAGGAGTAGGCCATTCTGCCCTTCAAATCTGTTCTCCATTCAATCAGGTCAGATGTGATGTGACAGTAACATTAATTCCACATTTTCAACTACACTCCCCGACCCCCCAATCAAGGGATATGGGGAGAAGGCTGGAACGGGGTACTGATTGTGGATGATCAGCCATAATCACTGTTGATGGAGGTGCTGGCTCAAAGGGCCGAAAGGCCTACTCCTGCACCTATTGTCTATTACTTATCAAGAATTTGTCTATCTCTGCCTTAACATACAAGCACCTTGCCTTTCACCCGTGTTTGAATTTATGCATTTTTGGAATATTGTTCATTTCATATAAAAGCTTGATTTACACGCTCTGATTTGTGGAATAACACGCTCAGATTTACACCTGGCAGCATAGTCGCTCACGTGACTCCGAAATGAAATTTAAATGTTTGGAATTATGCTGTTCAAGAACATAAACCCCATGTAAATCCTGTATTCAAAAACTTCCCACAGCTTTGGAGGAAAGCATTTCCAAAAGCACACTACCTTTGGATGATGGGGAACCTCATTGAAACTTACAGAATAGTGAAAGGCTTGGATAGAGTGGTGGAGAAGATGTTTCCACTAGTGGGAGAGTCTAGGACGAGAGGTCATAACCTTAGAATTAAAGGATGTTACATAGAAACATAGAAACATAGAAAATAGGTGCAGGAGGAGGCCATTCGGCCCTTCAAGCCTGCACCACCATTCATTGTGATCATGACTGATCATCCCCTATCAAAAACCCGTGCCTGCCTTCTCCCCGTATCCCTTAGGATGTTATTTTATGTTATTTTTGTTTTTTCAGGAAGGAGATGAGGACAAATGTCTTTAGTCAGAGGGTGGTGAATCTGTGGAATTCTTTGAAGACTGTAGAGGCCAAGTCAGTGGATATTTTTAAGGTAGAGATAGATAGATTTTTGATTAGTACAGGGGTCAGAGGTTATGGGGAGAAGGCAGGAGAATGGGGTTAGGAGGGAGAGATAGATCAGCCATGAATAAATGGCGGAATTGACTTGATGGGTTGAATGGCCTAATTATACTCCTATCCCTTATGACCTTATGACATGATCTTCTGATAGGAAAGAAAATTGCCTTGTCTCTTCTGAAATGGCCAGCCTTGCTCTTGTAAAACAATTCCATGCTTCTGGATTCTCCCACAAGAATTCCTCCAGCACTTTGTGTTTTGTTCCAGACCTGAGCAACATTGACCCCAAGGTTAATTAATGGCCCCACTGGCAGGGAGTGCCACTTCCAGCTGGAGAAAGTCTCAGCGTTATCTCTTGAGAATGTCATATACCACCGTTGCCATCAGCATGATTGGGATCAATGTTGGTGTTGTGTAGGAAGGGACTGCAGATGCTGGTTTAAACTGAAAATAGACATAAAAGCTGGAGTAACTCAGCGGGACAGGCGGCATCTCTGGAGAGAAGAAATGGGAGATACTTTGGGTCAAGACCCTTCTTCAGATGTTGGATATGCAGGGAATGGGGAGATATGGACCAAGTGCAGGCATAGGAGATTAGGTTAACTTGGCATCGTGCTTGGCATAGACATTGTGGGCCGAAGGACCTGTTCCTTTACTGTACCATTCTAAGAGGATACACCCTGTCTACATCCACCCTGTCAGGACCCTTCAGGAAACTACATGCTTCCGTCAAGTAATTTCTCACCCTTCTAGGCTCCAGCAGGAACAAGCCGAGCATATGCAACAATTCCCCCTCTTAAGGAAATCCACCCATTCCAAGCAACAATAGACAATAGGTGCAGGAGAAGGCCATTCGGCCCTTTGAGCCAGCACCACCATTCAATGTGATCATGGCTGCTCATCCCCAATCAGTACCCTATTGGGTACTGGTTGGACAAGCTAGATGCTGGAAGATTGTTCCCGATGTTGGGGGAGTCCAGAACAAGGGGTCACAGTCTAAGGATAAGGGGGAATTCCTTTAGGACCGAGATGAGGAAAACATTCTTTACACAGAGAGTGGTGAGTCTCTGGAATTCTCTGCCACAGAAGGTAGTTGAGGCCAGTTCATTGGCTATATTTAAGAGGGCGTTAGATGTGGCACTTGGGGCTAAAGGGATCAGGGGGTATGGGGGTATGGAGAGAAGGCAGGTACGGGATACTGAGTTGGATGATCAGCCATGATCATATTGAATGGCGGTGCAGGCTCGAAGGGCCGAATGGCCTACTCCTGCACCTATTTTTCTATGTTTTCTATGTTTCTATTCCTGCCTTCTCCCCATATCCCCTGACTCTGCTATTTTTAAGAGCCCTATCTAGCTCTCTCTTGACAACAATCAGAGAACCCACCTCCACTGCCCTCCACAGACTCACCACTCTCTGTGAGAAAAAGTGTTTCCTCGTCTCCGTTCTAATTGGCTTACTCATTATTCTTAAACTGTGGCCCCTGGTTCTGGACTCCCCCAACATCCGGAACATGTTTCCTGCCTCTAGCGTGTCCAAACCCTTAACAATCTTATATGTTTCAATGAGATCCCCTCTCATCCTTCTAAACTCCAGAGTGTATAAGCCCAGCTGCTCCATTCTCTCAGCACATGACAGTCCCGCCATCCCAGGAATTAACCTTGTAAACCTATGCTGCACTCCCTCAATAGCAAGAATGTCCTTCCTCAAATTAGGGTACCAGAACTGTACTCAATACTCCAGGTATGGTCTCACTAGGGCCCTGTACAACTGCAGAAGGACCTCTTTGCTCCTAAATTTGATTCCTCTTGTTATAAAGGCTAACATGCCTTTAGCTTTCTTCACTGCCTGCTATACCTGCATGCTTACTTTCATAGACTGATGTACAAGGACCCTCAGATCCCATTGTACTTCCCCATTTCCCAACTTGACACCATTTAGATAGTAATCTGCCTTCCTGTTTTTGCTACCAAAGTGGATAACCTCACATTTATCTGCACTAAACTTCATCTGCCATGCATCTGCCCACTCCCACAACCTGTCCAAGTCTCCCTGCACTCTCATAGCATTCTCCTCACAGTTCACACTGCCACCCAGCTTTGTGTCATCTGCAAATTTGCTAATGTTACTTTGAATCCTCTCATCCAAATCATCGATGAATATTGTAAATATCTGCAGTCCCAGCACTGAGCCTTGCAGTACCCCACTTGTCACTGCCTGTCATTCTGAAAGGGACCCGTTAATCCCTACTCTTTGTTTCCTGTCTGCCAACCACTTCTCTATCCATGTCAGCACTCTACCCCCAATACCATGTGCCTTAATTTTGCCCACTAATCTCCTATGTGGGACCTTATCAAATGCTTTCTGAAAGTTCAGGTACCCTACATCCACTGGCTCTCCCATGTACATTTTCCTAGTTACATCTCCAAAAAATTCCAGTCAAGCATGATTTCCCCTTTGTAAATCCATGCTGACTTTACAGTCTACGCAATTCTCTGAAATGCATCTGGCACCATCAGAACCTTCCTTAAATAAGGAGACCAATGCTGAAAACAGCACCAAATGTGGCCACACCTAATTGGACAATAACTTACCTACTTTTGCACTCAATTCCCAGACCAATAAACAATCATACTCTGAGTAGGAAGGAAGTGCAGGTGCTGGTTTACACTGAAGATGGACACAAAAAGCTGGAGTAACTCAGCAGGTCAGGCAGCATCTTTAGAGAAAAGGAATAAACATAGAAACATAGAAAAATAGGTACAGGAGTAGGCCATCCGGCCCTTCGAGCCAGCACCGCCATTCATGGTTGATCATCCAAAATCAGGACACCGTTCCTGCTTTTTCCCCATATCCCTTGATAAATCTAACTCTTTGAAAACATCCAGTGAATTGGCCTCCACTGCCTTCTGCGGCAGAGAATTCCACAGGTTCACAACTGTCTGGGTGAAAAGGTTTTTCCTCATCTCACACCAAAATGGTCTACCCCTTATTCTTTAACTGTAACCCCTGGTTCTGGACTCCCCCAACAATGGGAACATTTTTCCTGCATCTAGCCTGTCCAGTCCCTTAAGAATTGTATATGTTTCTGTAAGATCCCCTCTCATCCTTCTAAATTCCAGTGAATACAAGCCTAGTCGACCCATTCTTTAATAAATGACGTTTTGTGTTGAGACCTTTCTTCGGATAGCTTTCCTAATTATTTACCATAGTGGCAGATCATGATTCATATAATAAAATAAAAATAGACAATGGACAATAGACACTAGGTGCAGGAGTAGGCAATTTGGCCCTTCGAGCCAGCACCCCCATTCAATGTGATCATGGCTGATCATCCCCAATCAGTACCCTGTTCCTGCCTTCTCCCCATATCCCCTGACTCCGCTATTTTTAAGAGCCCTATCTAGCTCTCTCCCTATCAGCCATGATCACATTAAATGGCGGTGCTGGCTCGAAGGACCGAATGGCCTACTCCTGCACCTATTGTCTATTGTCTATAGGACGGGATTGCAGATGCTGGTTTATACCAAAAATATAAACCAGCTTTCAGTCTGAGGAAAGGTTCCAAGCCGAAATGTCATCTATTATTTTTCTCCAGAGATGTTGCCTGACCCGCTGAGTTACTTCAGCATTTAGTGTCTATCTGATGTTCTGTTGCTTGGCTTTCGAACTGAGCAAGGAGGTCAGGTGCCAGAAATGTGACGTATCTTCTGTACTGCTGCTGTGAAATCTACTACTCTTATTCCCTTGTACTTACTTAGGAATGATTGTGCCTATGTTACTGAATTGTATGCAAAAAATAATTTCATTGTACCTAGGTACGTGACAATATAGTAACATTTAACCATTGAATCAATGAACCATTGAGGAGAGGCTCTGATCTGATCACTAAAATTCTTCTTCGACATGCAAATTTGTCAGGAAATTAAAGGAAGAGGACAGGACAAGTTAAGTAACTTAAAACCAGATAGTTACAATTGATTGCGGTAAATGTTTGAAGTTTGAATGTTTAAATGTTCAGTTTATTTTTTTGGCACACGTACCGAGGTACAGTGAAACAATTTTGTTGCATGCTATCCAGTTAGCAGAGAGACAAAACATGATTACAATTGAGCCAAAGATATAGCTGGAATAACTCAGCGGGACAGGCAGCATCTCTGTAGAGAAGGAATGGGTGACGTTTTGGGTCGGGACACTTCTTCAGACCTGAAACGTCATCCATTTCTTCTCTTCCGATGCTGCCTGTCCTGCTGAGTTACTCCAGCTTTTCTTGTCTATCTTCAGTTTAAACCAGCATCTGCAGTTCCTTCTTACACATTACAATCGAACCATTTACTGTGTTTGGATACACGATAATGGAATAACTTTTAGTTGAGTTTAAAGCCATCAAAGTCTTATCAAGGATAGTCCGAGGGTCACCAAAAAGTTAGATAGTAGTCCAGCACTCCTCTCTGATGGTGATAGGTTGAGTCAGTTGCCTGATAACAGATGGGAAGAAACTGTCCCTGAATCTGCAGGTGTGTGTTTTCACACTTTTATACCTTTTGCCTGATGGGAGAGGGGAGAAGAGGGAGTAGCCAGGGTGCGACTTGTCCTTGATTATGCTGCTGGCCTTGCCGAGGCAGCGTGAGGTCATAAATGGAGTTAATAGAAGGGAGATTGATTGGTATGTGAGCCTGGTATAATAAATTAATTATGCTTGAGGAGCAATTAATGAGCATTGGAAAGGTATGGGTTAATCAAACCCATGCTGCAAAGTTATGTTTGACAATTTCAATAGAGTTTTTTTAGAAGAGAACTGAAAGCTATCACAAATAGAGTTTAACTTGTCTGTCCAAATTAAGTCATCTGTTCAGGGCATGTCCAGCTGCCAAATTTCATTAACGTTAGGTTTCCAGAAAGCTACTAATGATTTTGCACTCCAGAGGACATTTGTTGCCTGATTGGTCTTACCTTTGCCTTGTTGTCCTGGAGGGCAAGAACCAAAGTAAGTCCAGTCATGCGTCAAATGCCTGTTGAATTGCACAATCACCTGTAGGCTTCCTCTTCTCAATGATAATCTGCCTCCTCAAGAGTAACAACCCCACACCATTTCATTGTGACCATCAATATTACTACGGAAGTGAGGGTTGCTCCTCAACCTTCTGCAGTCCAGGTACCTATCACATCATCAACTTTCATCATGACAGTCAAAGAATGATACAGTGTGGAAACAGCCCCTTTGGCCCAATTTGCCCACACCGGTCAACAATGTCTCAGCTACAGTAGTCCCACCTGCCTGCGGTTGGTCCATATCCCTCCAAACCTGTCATATCCAATACCTGTCTAACTGTTTTTTAAACATTGGCATAGTCCCAGCCTCAACTACCTCCTCTGGCAGCTTGTTCCATACACCCACCACCCTTTGTGTGATAATGTTACCCCTCAGATTCCTATAAAATCTTTTCCCCTTCATAGAATCATAGAAAATAGGTGCAGGAGTAGGCCATTCGGCCCTTCGAGCCTGCACCGCAATTCAATATAATAATGGCTGATCATCCAACTCAGTATCCTGTACCTGCCTTCTCTCCATACCCCCTGATCCCTTTAGCCACAAGGGCCATTTCTAACTCCCTCTTAAATATAGCCAATGAACTGGCCTCAACTACCTTCTGTGGCAGAGAATTCCACAGACTCACCACTCTCTGTGTGAAAACTGATCTTCTCATCTCAGTCCTAAAAGACTTCCCCCTTATCCTTAAACTGTGACCCCTTGTTCTGGAGTTCCCCAACATTGGGAACAATCTTCCTGCATCTAGCCAGTCCAACCCCTTAAGAATTTTGTAAGTCTCTATGAGATCCCCCCTCAATCTCCTAAATTCCAATGAGTACAAGCCGAGTCTATCCAGTCTTTCTTCATATGGAAGTCCTGCCATCCCAGGAATCAGTCTGGTGAACCTTCTCTGTACTCCCTCTATGGCAAGAATGTCTTTCCTCAGATTAGGAGACCAAAACTGTACGCAATACTCCAGGTGTGGCCTCACCAAGACCCTGTACAACTGCAGTAGAACCTCCGTTCTTGTACTCAAATTCAAGCCTGCACCGCCATTCAATATGATCATGGCTGATCATCCAACTCAGTATCCTGTACCTGCCTTCTCTCCATACCCCCTGAACCCTTTAGCCACAAGGGCCACATCTAACTCCCTCTTAAATATAGCCAATGAACTGGCCTCCACTACCTTCTGTGGCAGATAATTCCAGAGACTCACCACTCTATGTGTGAAAAATGTTTTCCCCATCTCGGTCCGAAAGGAATTCCCCCTTATCCTTAGATTGTGACCCCTTGTTCGGGACCTCCCCAACATCGGGAGCAATCTTCCTGTATCTAGTCTATCCAACCCCTTAAGAATTTTGTAAGTTTCTATAAGATTCCCCCCTCAGTCTTCTAAATTCTAGCGAGTGCAAGCCAAGTCCATCCAGTCTTTCCTCATATGAAAGTCCTGACATCCCAGGAATCAGTCTGGTGAACCTTCTCTGAACCCCCTCTATGGCAAGAATATCTTTCCTCAGATTTGGAGACCAAAACTGTACGCAATACTCCAGGTGTGGTCTCACCAAAACCCTGTACAACTGCAGTAGAACCTCCCTGCTCCTATACTCAAATCCTTTTGCTATGAATGCTAACATACCATTTGCTTTCTTCACTGCCTGCTAGACCTGCAAGCCTAATTTCAATGACTGGTGTACCATGACACCCAGGTCTCGTTGCATCTCCCCTTTTCCTAATCTGCCACCATTCGGATAATAGTCTACCGTCATGTTTTTGCCACCAAAGTGGATAACCTCACATTTATCCACATTATACTGCATTTGCCATGCATCTGCTCATTCACTCCTATCCCAGCCTATCCAAATCACCCTGCAGCCTCCTAGCATCCTCCTCACACCTAACTATACCCCCCAGCTTGGTGTCATCTGCAAATTTGAAGATGTTGCATTCAATGCACTCGTCCAAATCATTAATGTATATTGTAAATAGCTGGGGTCCCAGCACTGAGCCTTGCGGTACCCCGCTACTCACTGCCTGCCATTCTGAAAGGACCCGTTTACTCCTACCCTTTGCTTCCTGTCGGCCAGCTATCCACATCAATATTGAACTACCAATGCCGTTTGCTTTAAGTTTATATACTAATCTCTTATGTGGGACCTTGTCGAAAGCCTTCTGAAAGTCCAGATATAACACATCCACTGGTTCTCTCTTATCCACTCTACTAGTTACATCCTCGAAAAATTCTATAAGATTCGTCAGACATGATTTACCTTTCGTAAATCCATGCTGACTTTGTCCAATGATTTCACCACGTTCCAAATGCGCTGTTATCCCATCTTTAATAACTGACTCCAGCAGTTTTTCCACTACCGATGTTAGACTAACTGGTCTGTAATTCCCCGCTTTCTCTCTCCCTCCTTTTTTAAAAATTGGGGTTACATTAGCTATCCTCCAATCCCCATCCTCCACATCCACATCCACATCCTCCAAGCTAATGTCCTTCCTTTCTATTGCGTTAATCTCCTCTCTAACCAGAAACGCTACTCCACCTCCTTTTCCTTTCTGTCTATTCCCCCTGAATATTGAACATCCCTGGATGTTCAGCTCCCAGCCTTGGTCATCCTGGAGCCATGTCTCCGTGATCCCAACTATATCATATTCATTAATAACTATCTGCACATTCAACTCATCCACCTTATTACGAATGCTCCTTACATTGATCACAAAGCCTTCAGGCTTGTTTTTACAACACTCTTACCCCTTCTACAATTATGTTGAAAAGTGGCCCTTTTTGATTTTTGCCCTGGATTTTTCTGCCTGCCACTTTTACTTTTAACCTTGCTACCTATTGCTTCCACCCTCATTTCACATCCCTCTGTCTCTCTGCTCATGCTCCCATCCCCCTGCCACATTAGTTTAAATCCTCCCTGACAGCACTTGCAAACGCTCCCCCAAGGACATTGGTTCCCTTCAAGCCCATCTTGTACCTATGCCCTCTGGTCCTCGATTCCCCTACTCAGACAAGAAATTCTGTGCATCTACCCGATCTATTCCTCTCATGATTTTATACTCCTCTATAAGGTCACCACTCATCCTCCTGTTCCAAGGAATAGTCCCAGCCTACTCAACCTCTCCCTATAGCTCACACCCTCTAGTCCTGGCAACATCCTCATAACCCAACATCTGGCACTTTTCAGCTTCGTCCATCTACTTTCCGTTGTAAAGTCCACCCCCCCCCCTCATATGACTACTCTCCACCCAATCTCTACCTAATGCTTGAAATGGCTTTTCTTTTTTTTTTCCATAGAGTTCTTCTTTTCAAAAATATTAACCTTACACACATGCAAGTCATGAAATGAGGAATTAAATGAACATTCGATTTATCAGGTTGAGACTCTTCATCTGGACTGAAAGATTATGTCCCCTCTGCTCTTTCAGCCTAATGAAGGTGCCCCACCCAAAATGCTGACTGTCCATTTCCATCCACTGATCCTGCCTAACCTGTTGAGCTAATCCGGCAAATTATTTGTGCTTCAAGTTTATCTGCAGTCTCTTCCAGCTACATGTCCTTTACATTCATCTATTATCCAATCTCTGACCTTCCAGTTTTTGCCCAAGGTCTTCATGAAAGTAAAAGGCATTAATCAATGATTGTTCTGTTGTCTCTCAGTCAATAAGCCATTGGTTTCAATTCGCTCCAGTCTATTGAACTCATAACCCAGGATGACACTTCAGAGGGGAATTCAGCATTGAGCCATCTCTTAAATGAAGACCGTATCCAGTGCTGGAAGGCGTGCAGTGCAGGAATTTTAATTTGCTGCTTTTTGGAGAGACAAATGTGCATGTTCTTCCAGGGTGAAAATTTGTTTGCAGTCCATGACCTCATATTAAGGATATTAGGAGTGAGAAGGAAAGCTTGTCTACCTGCTCCCCCTTGTGCATGCCCCCTGAAACTGCACCTAGTCTCTCTTCTGGTCAGTAAAGAGCAGATTAGTTTCCTCACTACCTTGGCCATCACGTATCACTCAACCAATGTCATTATACCAGATTATCACATCATTGGCATCATCCCACATCCTGCAATCTTTGCATGGGGATTATGAAAGTAATTCTAGGGGAAAAACAACTGGAAGTTCATTCCACATCATTTGTGTAAATTGTAAATAATCTTAGAGTCATAGAGTCATAGAGTGATACAGTGTGGAAACAGGCCCTTTGTCCCATCTACACTCGTTCCACCTACCCCCGTTTGGTCCATATCCGTCCAAACATGTCCGATCCATGTACCTGCCTAACTGTTTCTTAAATGTTGGGATAGTCCCTGCCTCCTCTGGCAGTTTGTACCCACCATCCTTCAGATTCCTATTAAATCTTTTCCCCTTCATGTTAAACCAATATCATCTGGTCCTCGATTCACCTACTCTGGGCAAGAGACTCTGTGCGTCTGTCTACCCTCTAGAGTCCCAGCCTACTCAACCTCTCCCTGTGGCTCAGACCCACTAGCCCTGGCAATGTCCTCTTAATGAATTTAATTTATGATTGCAAATGAAAGAAGAAAACTCTTTTGGACAATCCCAATGAGATGGTATGCAGCTAAAACCCTTGGATAACCATTTTGCCTTCTCCTCTACAACTCGGTATAATTGGCACCTGTGAAAGCTGAAAAATCAAATCAAACCCGTGGTAGTCTTTGATTAATAGGCTATTGAATGCAGCAAAGGCACTCTCTCAAGCACCAAGATTGGCATCGTTCAGTGTAGGAAAGATGAAAATAAGTTTAAACACAGATAATTTTAATAAGCATTGTGAAATTTCCATTTTTGTCAGCTGGAGGTGGGAATCATTTCTGATGATACGTTGAGGGTAAAATTATAGCATTGAACATTTAGAGAAAGCAAATTAGTACCTCGCTGTGGTGGTAGCAGTTAAACACAGTCTGCTGTCTTATCATTTATTCATGGTATATTAGCTAGTAATTTAATGCCAACTGAAAAGGCTGTCAGCGCATTCTCCGAGATAAATGACACACCATTATCCAGTCTCCAGAGAGAGCTCCATGGCTGATCAGCAAATCCGACACAAGGCATACAAGGCAAGGAAGGAGAGATACACCTCTTCGTTCTCAGTCAAAGTGGGCAAGATTACTGGGAATCTGAAACGTCAGTGGGGATCACTTTTCAATGATTTCCTATATTCAAAGAGCCAGTTGATGTTCATACTCATCATCTCCCAATTGAAACAATAGTCGAGATAAAATAGATTGGATTGCATGTTAATTCCTGTCTGACTTCCACTCGAGCGTCGTACAGTATTTCAATGCTTCTGAATACCACCCTGCGCAAGGCAATAGATTTTAACTATGATGGGTTTATAATACTACATGTGCTTAGCTCCATCAGCGCTAAATTTCCATAAAGCCTTATCAGAGAGAGGGTCTGGTCACCAAACGACAAAGGGAGAACCACTTTTACTAAAAATAGACATCGCTCAGCAAAGCCTGAGATAGGATATTCATATGAATATTCTATCACATATACTAATTGTTCAAAGCTAGGCTTCTTACAACTCCCAGTGGAGCATTATGTTGAAAGCTGATTTTAAATTCCCATCTGGCACTGGATGGTCCACTTAAGATGGTAATTAAGGTGTGTCATGTGCTTTCGAATTTGCTTATGGAGTATTTGAATTTTAAATATTTGCAAAACCTAAACATGAATATAAATCCAATCTTAAAAGCTGAACATTAAAACAACACTATACGGTTTTAAATGGTTCCATTTTAATCCTCACTGCTAAACCCAAGTTAGGGAAAATGCTCATTTATAATAAAATCAAAGGAAATGAGTAAGGAAATCTCTGACATGGCTTTTGCTTAATTTCCCTCCTTCAACCTACCACTGTTGATTGTGTTATTGTTATTATAATCATATTACTGTATCCACTTTAAGTACACCATGTATTTCTCTTTTAAGAACTATATACTGTATAATTGTGTGCAAATGCAATAAATTGCAAAACAATAAAGAAGCGGCATTGTGGACTATACCTCTTGAGAAATAATGTGTGAACCTAATCCTTAATGTGTTAGAAGGAATTGCAGATGTTGGTTTACACCCACAATAGACATAAAATGCTGGGGTAATTCAGCGGGTCAGGCAGCATCTCTGGAGAAAAGGAATAGGTGACGATTCAGGTCGAGACCCTTCTTCAGATCGACAACAGAGTCTAATGGAAGGTCTCGACCTGAAACGCCACCTTTTCTTTTTCTGCAGATATGCTGCCCAACCCGCTGAGTTACTCCAGCATTTAGTGTCTGCCTTTGAACTTATTCCTCAACACAGGGAGCTTGCAGCAATTGTGCCATTTGCTGAGCGTGCCCAAGGTTTTCTAAATTTATCTTTAAACCTGTCCGCCTATTTATTTCTTCCTTACTTGTGACACTCTTACAACCTATAAGAAAATGCCATAGCATCACACAACAAAGACATAGGCCCAACAGGCACTCACTCATTGTAATTTCATTTCGGAGTCACGTGAGTGACTTCGTGAAGAGCCCGCCGGCGCGCATGCTCGACATATCGTCGTACCGCGTTGCTGCGACGGCTGGAGGTGGAGCGCGCTCCTCGCCAGCCCTTCATAAGGGGCCACGGAAGTAAGTATTCTACCTTTAGTTGGTGGTCCTTGTTGTCTGATTATGTCTTGCAGCAAGGACATGGATGGGAGTTTCAAGGGCCGGAGGATGTCTGGACGAATTCGACGGCCAACAGTTCCGGGGCCATTACCATCGGCAGTACCTGCAACGCAGGCCGGGACTCAGGCGGAGATGTGGGTAAGCCCTGTGTTTACAAGTCCAGATCCGCCAGCACACCACAGCTCGGAGGAGTTCGACGAGGAGGAGTGTGGTGTGCCGCCAGAGCAGGGGGACCCTGCCATGGCAGTCAGGTCGTCAGCGGGCTCGCTGGCGACCTCGAGCAGGGCACGTGCCGTTGCACGGCCTGTTCCACTCAGCCCTCCGAGAAGGGGGAGGGCAGGAGCCCAGAAGCCTAACCCTGTCAGGGCTAAGGCATTGCCTGCCGCGGAGGAGCGGTCAGGTTCCAGGGCGAGACCCGGGGCGGCTGTGAGGTCCAGCCGGCACACCCCGACTCTCGACGCCGGGACGGGTCGGTTGAGTCGGGTCTCGTCACGGTCGCCGAGCCCCCCATGGATGGGTGGGCGAGACCATGCGTCGGCAAGGTCCACGATGTGGGCAGCCGGCAAGACTGCGCGGGCTTCAGGCAGCCATGCTTCGGCTGGTGCCGACACCACGCCGCAAGTGTCCTTAGTGGCAGCGGCTTCAGCTCCCGCTAAACGGAGGCGGTTGAACACGCCCGCGCAGGAATCGCGCAGTTTCGCCTCGGCGGCTGTTAGCGACAACTACCGGCACCGGCAGGGCCTCGACGAGGTGCGGGCCGATGACAGGAGCCCGGTTTTCTTTTCAGAGCCGGAGGACTCCGACCACCTGAGTGTTCAGGGTGAAGGGCGTATTGACCGTATGGAGCGGCTGCTGGAGCTCCTGCTTCAACGTCAACAACAGCAGGGCAGCAACAGGCACAGGGCGTCTTCACCAACATCTACTATCAGCCTGGAGCAGCAGGAGGAGGAGGTTCTGGTGGATCCCGTACCACCTCCGTTGGAGGTGCCGGCGGAGGAACTCTTGGATGTGGCGACCAAATTCGCGGCCCCACATTCATCTGGTCTTCCTCTAAATACAAAGCTGGCAGCCACAGTGGACTTTCTTAATAATCAGGTGCTGCAGGAAGAAGTCCTCATCCAGGCTATGAGCCGTCACAAGGCTCCATCAAACTGCAACTCCCTCAACGTGCCTGTGGTCAATACGCCAATATGGGGCAACATCAGTGCGGCTATCCGTCAACAGGAGCTAAAATTGCAGCGGATCCTGAAACTCCTCACGGCCGGTATTACCGCCTTTGCGCGGTCGGTGGACGGGTACCAACTGAATTTGGACCAGGAAGATGCTCTAGCCCTATTGTGCGCGACCCAGCACGAAATCAACGGGTTTCGCAAAAACAGCATCCGCCCAGCACTCAACCCGAAGTTTGCAGGATTGTGCAAACCACCGCCGCCGCCGCCGCCCCGTCAGCTCTTTGGTGAGGACCTCTCGAAGAGAGTCAAAGAGCTTGACGAACAAGCCAAAACGGTGGGGATCATGCGCTCTCAGAGTGCCACCACACCGTCAGGCTCAAAAGCTCCATACATTCGCTCACGAGGGTCGGCCAGTGCCTCGACGAGGACTCACCCTCTAGCTCCACAACGACAACAGCACCAGAACCAGCACCAAGGGTCTTTTTTAGGACAGGGTCGACAGAGACCTTGGTGGAAATCGAAGACGCCGCGCCCTCAAGCAAACCCAGCACCTCCACGGCCACCCACACGTGTCAAGGACCGCCGGTAACCACGGAGGTGAGGGGGTCTGGTTCTCTTTTTTCTCTCTGTTTAACTTCCCATGTTGGTGGTCGTTTACGGTTGTTTTTGGGTGCATGGGGTAATTTTACTGGTGATGAGTATGTGTTGCGGAATATTCAGGGGCATAAAATTGAGTTTATTAATGGCGACATTCCTCCATCCCAGCACATGCCTGGTCGTACGTTTAAATTGTCTGCTGCAGAACAGGCAGCAGGTTATAAGGAAATTTTAAGTCTGGAACAGAAGGGTGTGATTGAGAAAACGGTGCATGAGCCAATTGAATTTGTTTCGAACATATTTACTAGACCGAAGAAGGATGGAGGCTGTCGTGTCATTATTGATCTAACCCGTTTGAATACGTTTGTAACATATACTCATTTTAAAATGGATACGTTTGAAACAGCTAAGTCATTGATTTCTCATGGTTGCTTTATGGCATGCATCGATTTGAGGGATGCATATTATTCAGTATCCATCCAGAAATATGATAGAAGGTTTTTGAAATTTATCTGGATGGGGCAACTTTGGCAGTATAAGGCTTTGCCTAATGGGCTCACTACAGCCCCTAGATTGTTCACTAAATTGGTGAAGCCAATCATGGCTTATTTGAGACAACGACATCATATAGTTATGGCCTATTTAGATGATGTCTTTATTGTGGGCCACACCCTGCAATTGGCCGAACAGGGTGTTGCAGCTGCTGTCAATATATTTCAACAATTAGGATTCATTGTCCATCCAGAGAAATCGAAGTTCTGCCCTGCCCAGGTAATTAATTACCTAGGGTTCACGGTGAACTCAATGAGCATGAGGATAACTATACCAATTAACAAAATTGAGGAAGTCATTCAGGTGTGCAGAGATTTAATTGGCACCAATATACCATCGATTCGGCATACAGCCACAGTAATTGGCAAGCTAGTGGCTTTGTTTCCGGCAGCACGATATGGACCTTTGCATTATCAGAATTTGCAAAGAGCTAAAATTACTGCGTTAAAACGGAACGCTGGTCATTATGATCGATCAATGCAGCTGCCGTCCGAAGCGATAACTGAGTTGCAATGGTGGGTGTGTCACATTAGCAACTCATTCAAGCCTGTTAGGGAGGCTAATCCGGTGGTATATTTACAGACTGATGCAAGCTCCAATGGCTGGGGAGCTACTGATAATTGCTCTAGTCGTGGGGGCAGATGGGACACCCTTGAGTCGTCGATGTTGACTCAAGGGATTAACTATTTGGAGTTGCTGGCAGCATTCCACGGACTTCGTGCATATTGTTCCAAGCTTGTTGGAGCACACGTCCGTCTCCAAATAGACAACACCACAGCTGTGGCATATTTAAACCATAGGGGTGGTACCAGGTCAGTTTCATGTGACAAATTGGCTAACTCAATTTGGCTCTAGTGTGTTCAAAGAGACATTTGGATTTCAGCTACCTATTTGCCAGGTGAGCTTAATACTGTGGCGGACACCAGGTCATGCAAATTTAATGACAATATTGAATGGATGTTGCATCCTGAGATTTTTGCTAAAGTCACAGCCAAATTTGGTAAACCGGACATTGACCTTTTTGCGTCACGGTTGAACCATCAGGTACCAACCTACGTTTTATGGGAACCAGATCCTGGGGCAATAGCGCTAGATGCATTCTCGCTGGACTGGGGGAATTGGTTTTTCTATGCCTTCCCCCCGTTTTGCCTCATCAGTCGGGTATTGCGAAAGATTCAGGCAGATGCTGCCAAGGGCATCCTTATTATACCCGACTGGCCCACGCAGCCTTGGTATCCGGTGGTCTTTGACATGCTCAACGAACCTTGGGTCCTTTTGAAGGGTTTCCCACAATTGGTTACTCCCCCTGTCTCAGGGGAGCCACATCCCTGCCGTGGCTATTTAAATTTGTTGGCTTGCAGGTTCTGAACAGGCCGTTAGTCCAATACGGCCTCTCGGCTCGGACCATGGATACCATTGGGGCGTCGTGTCGAGAGTCCACAAGGCGAAGATACCGCTCGCATATTAAGAAGTGGGAAGCCTACTGCAGCCGCTCTCGCATCACGTACGATGACGTGACAATAACCGACGTCCTGGAATTCCTCGCGGGGTTGCACCATGATGAACACTTAAGTTACAGTGCCATCAACAGCGCCAGAAGTGCGCTATCATTCTACCTCAATATTGGGGTAGGATCCAACAGGCTAGTGTCCAGACACATGCGGGGTATATTCAATATGAATCCGCCTACACCACGCTATAATATCACCTGGGATGTCAGGGACGTATTAACCCTGCTCAGGACGTGGTCTCCCATGGAAGGGCTCCAACTGGACCAACTCACCATGAAGCTGGTGATGTTACTAGCGCTGACTTCAGCTCAGAGGGTACAGACACTACACAAACTTCGTGTCGACAGAATGACTTCTACCCCTACAGAAGTAGTCTTTTTCATTGACGAGCTACTAAAGCAGCATAGACCTGGGTGCACAGGGCTGCAGCTGAAGTTCCCGGCATACCCCGCAGATGCTAGGCTATGTTTAGCCTCACATATCCGCCACTATGTCAAGGTGACGGCACGCATCAGAGGAATGGAGAGATACCTGCTTGTCACTCATAAGAGACCTCATCATCGAGTGACAGTCCAGACGATATCCAGGTGGCTTAGAGTCGTCTTGGGTAAGTCAGGTATCGACACTAATGTGTTCAAGTCTCATTCCACCAGGGCTGCATCGACGTCAGTGGCGAGGGTCATGGAGGTGCCCATGGACCAAATTCTCGCCACAGCAGGATGGGCTAATGAAGCTGTGTTCCAGCGTTTTTATAACAAGCCTGTTGCTGCTCCGCTACAGTTCGCAGAAGCCGTGCTGAATGCAGGGTCAGAACGTGGAGATGTCCCCGCATGAGGGTTTTTTGATTTGTTATTAATAAATATGCTCTTGTTTTGCAGTATGAACTATTGAGCAAGTTTGTTCCTCCCATCCATCCCTGGTAGTGGTGTGTCAGCATGGACGTGGTCCAGGGCGTGTAATCACAGAAGCTTTGAAGTCTTCACGAAGTCACTCACGTGACTCCGAAATGAAATAGTAAGATTGAACGAGAACTTACCAGTTCGAAGGTTGATCTTTATTTTATGAGGAGTCGAAGTGAGGGATTTCGTGCCCTCCTCACCCAACCCTCAATCACCTTCATTTGGTAATCTTAGTCACTTCAATCTTACTATGCGAAGTCATTTCTATTGTTGGTTTCTGTGATTCCACGCCGCTACTTTGAAGTATGTCGAGCATGCGCGCCGGCGGGCTCTTCACGAAATCCCTCACTTCGACTCCTCATAAAATAAAGATCAACCTTCGAACTGGTAATTTCTCGTTCAATCTTACTATTCCCCTTACTAGCTCTTTGTGTTGTATTCTCATCTTTTGAAAATATGTTGTTGTGACATGCCAGTTGAGTGCAGGAAACACAAATGTTATATGACCAGGAGCAGTCTGCAGAAGCCATTAAGTTGGAAGTTATTGAATGTGAACCATGACACAAAGTGCTGTCTCTGTTCTTTCTTTTTTATTTGGACTTCACAACTGCAAAATATAACACTTTGATTGACCTAGCATGGAAACAGGCACTTTGGCTTACAGAGTCCACGCTGACCATCGATCAACCGTTCATACTAGTTTTATGTCACTTTCGCATCCACTCCCTACACACTGGGGGCAATTTATAGAGGACGATCAACCTACAAACCCGCACGACTTTAGGATGTGGGAAGAAACCAGAGCACCAGGTGGAAACCCACGTGATCATATTGAGAACGTACAAACTCCGCAGGGTCAGCATCTGAGGGCAGTATTGAGCCTGGGTCTCTGGTGCTGTTAGCAAAGGCTCTACCACCTGTGCTACTATGCAGCCCTTTTGGCTAGTAGCCTTCAATACCTTGGTGACTCCAGTATCCAAACACTTCTTAAATAGTGTGAGACTCTGCCTCCACCTCCACCTCAGGCACTGATTTCAGAATGAACCCCCTTGGTTTTTTAGATTCACTCTGTTCTTTTACCCCATAATAAAGCAAATGAAACTCTCTTCTGAGCTTTCTCTATTTCACTCCCTCATCACGATCAGTCTGAAGAAGGGTTCCAACCCAAAACATCACCTATCTATGTTTTTCATAGATGCTGCCTGGCCAGCTGAGTTACTCCAGCACTGTGTCTTTCTTTATATGAGGTAGGTTGTCAGACAGAAGAGATCAATTATAAGAATGGGTGAAAGTGCAAGGTGACAAAAGGTGGTGTTATTTGAAATTACCAAAGGAATTTGAAAGGTAGATTGGAAGTATGGAATGGAGGTGCTGGAATGATTATTATCTGTAATCTGTAAGGTTTGTTGTTCAGACTTGCTGACACTAGGGTGGCGTAGTGGTGAAGCGGTAGATCTACTGCCGTACAGTGCCAGAGACACAGGTTCAATCCCGACTATGGGTGCTGTCTGTACGGAGTTTGTACGTTCTCCCTGTGGCCTGCGTGGGTTTTCTCTGAGAACTTTGGTTTCCTCCCACACTCCAAAGACGTACAGGTTTATAGGTTAATTGGCTTGGTATAAATGTAAAAATAGTCCCTAGTGTGTGCCGGGTAGTGTTAAGGGGCTGTCTCACTGTGGCAACTTAATTGGCGAGTTTAGAAGAGTTTAGGAGAGTTTGAAAAAGTGTCATGTTGAAGACCTCCTTCGACATCCTTCGATTATGTTGAAGACGCTTCAACTAGCTTTGGGAAAATTGGACACCGAATAGTGGAGAGTGAAGACGACCTCCTTCAATCTCCTTCGACCTCCCTTCGACTATGTTGAAGACTATCTACGACTACCTTCGACTACCTTTGATTACCTTCGACTACCCTCCATTACCAACGACTAACATACCGACCTACTACGCCCTACTTCGACTAAACCTACAAGTTAGTGGCGACCCTTTTTTACTCGCGGGCATTTTTCAGCACGTTGAAAAATATGCCACGACCTAGCTGAGGCCTCGAGTACGCGGTGGCTACTCTCGAGCATGAAGGAGAGTTACAAAGACCTCCTAGGATCTTGTGTCGACCATGCTGCGAGTATGAGTCAAGGCCAAACACTTCTAAACTTGCCAATTAGGTCGCCGCAGTAGGACAGCCCCTTAAAGTGCGGGGATCGCTGGTTGCCGTGGACTCAGTGGGCCAAAGGGTCTGTTTCCGCATTGTATCTCTAAACCAAACTTTTTTAAAAATTTGAAAAGAAATTGACATCAGACAGGTACATGGATAGGACAGGTGTAGAGAGATATGGGCCTAACACAGGCAGATGTGACTAGTGTAGATAGAACATGTTGGTCGCTGTGGGCAAGTAGGGCCGAAGAGCCTGTTTCCAAACTGTATGACTCCATGACTCTAACTTTACAAATCAACCGAATACATGAGGCATTTAACTGTTAGCCAAAAATCAATGCCAATAAAATCACATACTTGGAATATGATGGTTAACATGTTCTGCAGTTCAGGAAACAATCAGCAGGTCAGGCAGCACCCGTGGAAGGAAACAGACCAACGACCATAAGCTGGAAAGAAGGGTCTTGACCCTATATGGGGACTTTCCATTTCCTTCCACAGATGCTTCCTGAAACACTAACTTTGTCCACCAGTTTGTTTTCTACACAAGATTCCAGCGTCTGCATCTTATTGTTTCTCCTGGAGTTCAGTTACTTATTCACCCATTGAGAATTCAGCCCCATACATCACATTCACAATGGATTGGATTGAGTTGCCAGAACTCTTTTACTGAGGTTGTGACAAATAAGCAGGGAAAGCAATAGGAATTCACCCACAGCTAGGCACACATCTGCTGCGTCATCCTTAGTGATCACCCTTTCTCTTCAGTATTACCATCCACAAACAAGATAACATCACATCTATGAACACATATGTACCATGCTGTCTAAGAATTCATATGTACCCTGCCACCACCAACATATACACACCGTTCTATCCACAAAAATAGATACACTTTGTCATTACAAACCCAAATATACTGTTCTATCCACAAGCATATATTTGCTCATCCACCAAAAGTCCTTATATATTATGCCATCTATAAACAAATGTATACTTTGCCACCAAAAACACATCAATACAATTCTCATAAACACCATATATACTGTACAATCAACTAAACTTTAGTTACTAAAGCATAAACACTATACCACACAAAACAGATACATGCTTTGTATGAGACTAGTCATGAATGTTTCAATCTTAGATTCATTATTTGAGGAATATCTAACATCAGGTCTCTAAGTGGCTCTTGTTACAAGCCTGGATGCAGTGGAGATCCAGTGGGAAAATCTTCTTTAAAAACAAAATATACTGTATGAAACCTGTTAGATATACTGTAACAATGATACATGACAGGTGATTGACCCATCATCAGATGACCAAATCTAGTCAGGCTAGGTGTTCAGGTAGCTGTCTAGAATCTCTCATGGTCCTATGCAAACGTTTGAAACACAGCACATATTTATCTTATACGAGCAGAATTAGGCCATTTGGCCCATCAACTCTATTCCACCCTTCAATCATGGCTGATCTATCTTACCCTCTTAACCCCTTTCTCCTGCTTTTTTCCCCAAGATCCCTGACACCCGTACTATTCAAGAATCTGTCCATCTCTGCCTTAAAAATATCCAATGAAGGCCTCTACAGCCTTCTGTGGCAATGGATTTCACAGATTCACCACACTGACTAAAGAAATTCCATCTCATCTCCTTCCTAAAAGTACGACATATGTTTCAATGGTAACAAACAACCTCACCATAAAATATATGGTCCAGCCCATTAATTTAATGTCCACCATAAATGCCCACCATAAATCATTATCTTATCAGTATGTCAGAGCCTGGAATTTTGATGAGTCTGTGGAGGATCTGATAGTGAACCAATCCACATCACTTTGCCTGTATTGATGTGGCAGATGATGTTCCCCATTCATTTGGCCAACTGCCCGGAATGAATTGAATTGAAATGAATTGAATACCTTAACCATATAACCATATAACAATTACAGCACGGAAACAGGCCTTCTTGGCCCTTCCAGTCCGTGCCGACCATTTATTTTCCCCTAGTCCCATCTACTTGCACTCAGACCATACCCCTCCATTCCCTTCCCGTCCATATACCTATCCACTTTACTTTTAAATGTTAAAATCGATCCTGCTTCCACCACTTCTGCAGGAAGATCATTCCTCACAGCCACCACTCTCTGAGTAAAGAAGTTCCCCCTCATGTTACCCCTAAACTTCTGTCCCTTAATTCTCATGTCATGCCCTCTTGTTTGAATCTTTCCTACCCTCAATGGGAAAAGCTTATCCACGTCAACTCTGTCTATCCCTTTCATCATTTTAAAGACCTCAATCAAGTCCCCCCTTAACCTTCTGCGCTCCAAAGAATAAAGACCTAACTTGTTCAACCTTTCTCTGTAACTTAGTTGCTGGAACCCAGGCAACATTCTAGTAAATCTCCTCTGTACTCTCTCTATTTTGTTGACATCCTTCCTATAATTAGGCGACCAAAATTCAGAATTCAGAACACCATACTCCAGAATTGGTCTTACCAATGCCTTGTACAATTTTAACATTACTTCCATACTCCTATATTCAATGCTCTGATTTATAAAGGCCAGCACACCAAAAGCTTTCTTTACCACCCTATCTACATGCTCCCCCTTGTTGTCACATGTGACAAGTCACAGTGAAATTCTTTGCTTGCATGTCCAAGGTATGCAAATAGTCGCCACATAAAGGGCGCTAACAAAGTTACAAAGTATCCCGTGCCAGGTCCACACTTGTTCTCCCCCAGCTCTCCCCCCCCCCCCCCCCCCCCCCGCCCTCTCCCCCGCACGACGGCTCCCACATGCTGGGTCCTCCTTTGTTCTTCCCCCCTCCCCACACACAGGTTCTCCCATGCGGTTCCTCCATTGTTCCATGCGCCACATCCGTCGACTCCTATTTGGCCCATCCTCGACTGCCATCACCCTCAACGATATACCTCAGTGCCCTCATCGAATGCCGCACCGACCTACTTCACGACTGCCACCCGGCCCCCTTCTGATGCCTCCAACCCGCGAGGCTCCGGCTTGGACCATGCCTCCGCCCGCAAGGACTGGGCCTCATGGTCATGTCTATATCCCTCCATATCCATGTGTCTTTCCAAAAGCCTCTTAAACACCACAACATATCTGCCTCAACCAGCAACCCTGACAATGCGTTCCAGCCAATCAATACTGGAACATGTAAAAAGGTTGTCCTGCACAATTCCTTTAATCCTTGTCCCCCCCATCAGGTTGTATCCGTCATTTGGTAATCTGGAATGCCCATTCTCATTGATGTTAAACAATCCCTGTCCCACCAAGAACAAGGAATGTTGGAGAAGGAACTGCAGTCGCTGGTTTACACCAAAGATTGACACAAAAAGCTGGAGTAATTCAGCGAGGTGGGCAACAAATCTGCGGAAAAGCAATAGGTGACATTTCAGGTTGAGACCGGATCAAGTCTGAAGGAGGGCCTCGACCCGAAACGTTGCCTGTTCACTTTCTCCAGAGATGCAGCCTGACCCGCTGGGTTCCTGCAGCTCTGTGCGTCTATGAAGGGTGGGAGCTTCCAGCAAAAGTTCCTGTCTTTATCAAAACCTTTCCTCCACTCGTGCCTTTGTATGAGTTGGGTGCAAGTTCTGCTCTCACAAGGATTGAAGGGAGATTGGAACCTGGCATAAATTCTGGTGCACCTTCATTGGTCTTACACAAGAATTATGTTGCAATGACCACAGGCTCTTATGCCTTAATGCCTGTTTTAAACCATTTAGCAATGCTCTTCGCCCACTACTCAAACCTTTACGAGCTGACAGTCGGGCAATCTCTTTTCCAATCCTTCCTCTAGGCTGCTGGCAACACATTTCATTCTGAAGATGTTCTTGTTTCGACCATGACAGAAAATGTCACAGCATCACAAAATGTCAGATTTCATTGCCGTCAGATGCTAATCTAACGTGTCAACACAAAAGCCGAAGAGAAAAACTCGTGGATTCGGTCGATGCCAATTTGTTTTACATCTTGATGGCCACAGCAGAGTTGGAACGAAAGATCGTAACACAGAAGGAGAGTTTGCAGTCAGGCGTTAAAGCCTTTATGCATTTCAACCTCACAAAGGCTTCAGATCTTCAGATATGAGGCCCTAAACTGCTCATAGTACACCAAACGTGGTCTGACCAGCGCCTTATAAAGCCTCAGCATTGCATCCCTGATTTAATATTCTAGTCCTCGCGAAATAAATCAAGGACACACAAAAGGTGTCAAGTGGAGAGGAGGCGTGAAGTGTAAAAGTAGAGGGAGGGATATAGGTAGAAGTGGATGGTGGAATTGGGACTGTGGGAGAATGGATGTGCAGCATGGTCAGGAAAAAGAGAGAGACAGAGAGAGAGAGAGAGAGAGAGAGGGAGAGAGAGTCGGCTGCCTGCCCCTCTTTCGGGCCTATGTTCGTGCACGTGTGTCCCTGGAGAGGGAACATGCGGTGTCCACGGGGACTCTGGAGGCCTTCCATCAACACGGGTCACCGCATGGGGTTGAGACTATTGTAAACAATGAATGTACTGTTGTATTACAATGATCTGTTTGTTATAGTGTGATTTTTTTGATTATGTTTTGATGTGTTGTATTATATGATTGTGTTGAATAAAGTTTTTGGAAATGGAAAAAAAAAAAAAAAGAGAGAGGAATAGAGGAGAAAAAAGAGAAAAGAAACGAGAGAAAAATAATAATAGGGTAGCGCATTTCCTAAAAGTGGAGAATTCAACATTCATGTAAAGATGCCAATATAACGTAAAGGAATTTAGAACTGAATAACTATTTAATACCGACACGAGAAAAACATTTTTTTTTTAAGTCACAAATCTCTGATCTGCATACACTAGAGTTCTGTGGAGGTTCAATCTGTGAATATTCAGGACCAAGTTCGACAGACTAGCTCTGTAATCGGTAAGGCAGAGGTACAGGATGTGCCTGACTAGGCAGGGGAAACGGTAGTTTGTAAGATGGTTGGGATTAGTTACATTAGTTACAAAGGCTACCGTGTACTTCCGATACATGAACTTGACATTCTCAATACCATTCCAAATGCTCCTTCTCGATTTTGAATGGTCATGATACAGAAATTCCCAGTGCAAATGCTACAGGTCTTCAAGAAGTCTTTGAGCACATCATTTAACTTTTTCCTCGGTCTATCTGTTATCTTCATACATCTTGGAAAAAGACCTTTCACTCCATCATGTCCATGCTAACCATCAAGTATGCATCTTTACTAATCTCACTTACAAGCACGTGGTCCATAGCCTTCAATACCTTTGTACTTCAAGTGCTCATCTAGGTAATTCTTATATGTTGTATATGTACCTGTCTGCACCTCCTTCTCAGGCAGCATGTTCTAGATGCCAATCAACCTCTGGGTGAAAAAAAAAGTTCCTCAAGTCCCCTTTGAACCTTTTACCCCTTACACTTAATTAATGCCCTCTAATTTAGACAGCACTACCATGGAGAAAAGTTTCATTTTTTATTTTACAGCATATGCCCTTCATAATTTTCTTTTCATCAATCATGTTTCACTTTACTTGAAGAAGGGTCCCAACCCAATACGTGACTCATCCTCTTTCTAGTGTTGCTGCCTGATTCACTGAGTTACTCCAGCATTTTTGTGTCTATCTCTGGTATATACTAACATCCTCATTTCCTTGTGTCCTCCTTACGCTCTTCGTCATAGAGTCATCGAGTGATACAACGTGGAAACAGGCCCTTGGGCCCGACTTGCCCACACCGGCCTACATGTCCCAGCTACACTAGTCCCCACTGCCTGCATTTGGCCCATATCCCTCCAAACCTGTCCTATCCATCCATCCACTGCTCCAAACAACCAAAAATAATCTGTTCTGTCTCTCCTCATAACTGAAACTTTCCATCGCAGGGACCATCATTGTGAATCTCCTCTGCACACTAACACCATCCTTGTGAATCTCCTCTGCACACTAACACCATCCTTGTGAATCTCCTCTGCACACTAACACCACCCTTGTGAATCTCCTCTGCACACAGTAGTTCTTCCTGTAGTCTGGCGATCGCAAATGCACTCAGTGCTCCAGCTGTGGCCTAGCCAATGTTTTATAAAGTTGTACCATAACCTCTCTGCTCTGCTATTCTATTAAGACACAAGAAACTGCAAATGTTGGAACCTGAAGCAAAGCACAAAGTGCCAGAGGGACCACCCAACGGGTCAGGCAACATCTGTGGAAGGAATGGACAGACAACACTTCAGATCGGGACTCTTCTTCAGACTTATCAATCTGAAGAAGGATTCCCACAATGGACTGAAATGTTGCCTGTCCATTCTCTCCATCCGTTCTGTCTGACCCGCCGAGACCTCTCAAAGCTTTGTATTTCCTTACATTCTATGTTTTGGCTGATGAATGTTTTCTTCACCACCTTATCGATGTGCTATACCTTCAGGGATCCTTTGGCTTGTGCACCAAAGCTGGTTAAGGATTATGCTGGAGAAGTCAGCCTAGGAGAGGACACTGACATTGACTTGATTCTTCCAGTGAATTTGAAAGATCTTGTGCAGTGCGTTGGAGGCATTTTTCCAGTGCCTTGAGCTGCCTGTTGCAGATAGTCTCGGTATCATAAGCATAAAGAAGGGCAAGGATAATCGCTGCCTGAAATCATGAGCTTTGTGCAAGTTTCAGGTTTTGATTTGCAACAGTCAAAAATATTTAAAGTCAGAGTCCAGAAACTGATTTGTTCCCTGGCTTTAAACGGAGGACAGTGATTCAATGATAGACTAAGGTCAAACATTGGGATAAGTGGCTATATTAGTTTTTAGTATAGTTTAGTTTAGAGGTACAGCTCAGAAATAGGCCTTTCAGCCCACCGAGCCTGCACCAACCAGCAATCCCCGTACACTAGCACTATCCTACGCAGTAGGGACAATTTACATTTCTTACCAAAGTCAATTAACCTACAGCTTTGGAATATGGGAGGAAACTGGTGCTCCTGGTGAAAACCCAAATGGTCACAGGGAGAATGTAAAAAATCCATGCAGGCAGCACCATAGTCAGGATCGAACCCGGGTCTCTGACGCTGTGAGGCAGCAACATCTACTGCTGCGCCACCGTGCTACCCTAAATTTGTGGAGATCACAGTTAAAGAACATGCAAGTCAGATTAATGAAGGGCCATTTTCCCAAATGTCAAATAGAGAGCAAAGAGTTATTTAAGTAGAAAAATGTCTGCGAGTTTCTTATTAATTATAAATTGAATTTTAAAGTTAATTCAAAGACCAGCAGATTAGCTGATACAGAAAATAAATTCAATTCCCTAGCTGTCACTGCCAGGAGATCAAAAACCACAGCAAAAGTTGCTGTTCCAACTATTGTTTCTCCACCCATCAGCGAGATGGGGTTCTCAGGGGAATCGGACAGAGATGCAGCCAGAGACAGTAGAGCATGCCGTTCCTCAGAGGTTGAAATTGACAAGAGGCAAGGATTGATTGATGCTGACGGCATTGATTTCAATCAGTGCGCCGCAGGAAATGGATGCAAGCAACCGATGGAGCTGAAGATAAACCAATATAAGCAGCATTGCGTTTGTTTAAAAACTGAGATGTGGCCGGAGTGGGAGCGTGCTTGGTGGAGGAGATTGACAAGGAGTAAGTGAGTAAGTTAAGGCACTGAAAGCAGAGAATGCTGTAAATACACGGCAGGTAACGGAGCGTTGTGGAGAAGGGAAAAAAGGTTATTGTTTGAGGTCGATGGCCTCTCAACAGGACAGGTTTGTATTTAGCCAGCTAACCAACTCCTCAACACTGTCTCTCCCACAGTTAGCTTATGAGGAAGATCTGGAAAACAGCTGGAATGTCAGGAAGGATGAGACATGGCTGCTGAAGGGAAGCATGTACAGAATCAGTAAAAAGGTGGGTAGCTTTACAAGGATGCTTCTGACTGGCATTCCAAATTCACCATTGCCTACTGCCGGTATAAAATACTCCTGTTATTATCTATTATTTACAGGAATATTTTATATCAGCAGTAAAAATAATATGAAATCTAATGGCATGAACTTTGACAGGTGTGTTGTTTTTGCAAAGTGGCTGGTTATTTATGGTCAATGGTCAATGGTTTATTTATTATCAGGTGTACCAGGTACAGTAAAACAAAATTTTTGCACACAGGTCTGCAAGACTATAACATAAGCACATAAGCACAATCGCCCCAGTTACTGCAGTATGCAAAGAGCAGCCCACCGAGTCCATATAGAAACATAGAAAATAGGTGCAGGCGTAGGCCATTTTGTCCTTCGAGCCTGCACTGCCATTCAATATGATCATAGCTAATCATCCAAAATCAGTATCCCGTTCCTGCTTTCTCCCCAAATCCTTTAATTCTGTTAGCCCTAAGAACTATATATAACTCTCTCTTGAAAACGTCCAGTGAATTGGCCTCCAACGCCTTCTATGGCAGAGAATTCCACAGAATCACAACTCTCTGGGTGAAAATGTTTCTTACCTCATCTCAGTCCTAAATGGCCTACCCCTCATTCTTAAACTCTGATTCCTGGTTCTGGATTTCAATGCAAGAGGCGCTATATTGATGCCATTTTAGAGTCCCAGCCGCAGCTGGCCACAAAGGCCCGTTGCAGCCGTGTCCTCCTCCAAGCTATAAAACTTAGAAAACGCGATGATGGCATTGGGGAATGAAAATTGATTCAGCAGTCAATACACATCGAAATGACCATCACGCAAACCAACCTCCCCTTCCACTGACTCCATATACATTCCACGCTGCCTTGGCAAGGCTGCCAACATAATCAAGGGCTAGTCTCAGCCCGGTCACTCCCTCTTCTCTCCTCTCCCATCAGGCAATACAGAAGTTTGAAAAATCGTGCCTCCAGATTTACGGTTGAAGAAGGGCCTCGACCCGAAACGTCACCCATTCTTTCTCTCCGGAGATGCAGCCTGTCCTGCTGAGTTACACCAGCATTTTGTGTCTACCTTGGATTCAAACCAGCATCTGCAGTTCTTTCCTGCACCTCCAGATTCAGGGACAGTTTCTTCCCAGCTGTTATCAGGTAACTGCACAGTCCTCTCATCAGCTAGAATGCTGTCCTGACCTCCCATCAACCTCATTGAAGATCTTTGAACTACCTTTAATCAGACTTTATCTGACTTTATCTTGCACAAAATGGTGTACCCTTTATCCTTCATCTGTGCACTGTGGACGGCTTGATGATATTCATGTATTATCTATTCTTTAACTGGATAGCATACAAACAAAAACATTTTATTGGACCTCGGCACACGTGACAATAATAAACTAAAATAAAATAAACAAAACTAAAATGTTGGCTTCTTCTTCAATTTATATTTCACCATCACTGTGCTGAACATCTCCACCTTTCAAGCATTCTTGCTTTTAATCTGCTCCTTAAAACCTACAGCTTCAGCTAGGCTGTCACCTGCTCTGATTTCTCCTGGTGCATCTCAATGTCATGTTTGATTGCACTCTGGGGAAGTGCCTTAGGATGTTGTACTTTAATAACAGCACTGAAGACGTACAGATTGCTGATGTCAATGGTCCGCTCACTTGCTGTTGAAATGTTGTGCATATGAAGAGTGCTGGATCGGATAACAAGCAGCAGACACGAATGAAACCCGTGTTATAATGTACAATAGTCAGCATGCTGAGCCATCACCAGAATAAAAACTCCTCAAACAGATGTGGCACCCTGATTCTAACATCTGCGATTCTTCAGTGGTGATCTCATAGCCCAGTGGCACATGTTAATGCATAGACTCCACATGTTAATTCAAAGTATGGTGTGTCTGTATTGCATAAATTATCATTATTGTTATGGCCATTGAAGCCTGTTGTGGTTTAAAAGCCACACGGAGCCTTAAAGCCTAATGGGCCTGTCCCACTTAGGCAATTTTTTAGGCGAGTGCAGGAGACTCTGCGCTCGCCACATGGTCGCCACATGTTCGCCAATGGTCTCTAGTGAGTCTCCTTCATGGTCGTGAGGAGTTCCCACATTCTGAGAACCAATCGCGGCCTCAGTATGGTCGCCGCAAATTTTTCAACATGTTGAAATCTTTTCTGCGACCAAAAATTGATCGCCAAGAAGAAAATGATAATTCTGTAGTTGTAGGTGCAGTTGTAGTGGGGTCGCACTGTCGTTATAGATAGTCGAGGCAGTCGTAGGTAGTTTTAATTAATCGCCTTTGCTGACCGGGCATTTTCATTGGCTTATTGGGGAAAAAAATGTAAGCACGAGTTTTCAGAACCAAGGATAACCGACTGGCAATGTTAAAAGCCCGCCGAACTTCACGGCTGTGTACCTATGGCTTGTTAAAAGATGTCTGGCTTCTTAAAAGTGTCTCCACCCCCTACCTTCTTTTAAAGGACTTACCATACACTGTGCTAGCCGTCTTAACCTTCCTGTTCATCGCAGTGTGTGTCTGCATCACCCTGGCTTTGCACCATGTGAATTTCAGACAGTGCTCCCCCCTTTTGCCTGGGCCCCCGCCTTTGCGGTGTGTGAGTGTGAGTGAGTGTGTGTGTGTGTGTGTGTGTGTTTCACTCTGACAGTCGCCGTTCCAGTTCCCGGTTTTTCAGGCGACTGCCGGCGAATTGACAGTCGTCGGCAGTCCGCTGAAAATCGCCTAAGTGGGACAGTCCCATAAAGTCATAGATGTACACGGCACATGGAGGCTGAATATGCTGGGGAGACCAGGTAGAAGAATCTCCAATGTACATTGAGTTTTAAGAGTTTTTAAGTATAAAGACAATAATAGGTGATCAAATACAATTTTATTCATTATAATTTGTGATCTACCTCAATATTTTAGTTGCCAAACAAATGATTCCATAGTGTCCTAGAACTATACAGAATGGAAACAAGCCATTTGGCCTAATTTGTACATGCCAACCAAGTTGCGCAACTGAGATAGTCTCACAGTGGGAGCACAATAATAAGAGCAACAAACACAATTGTTGATGCATGGTAATTCACATTAATATTGTAAAAGAATCTGATGACAAAAATCAGATGTCCAAATCATCTTTAATTTACACAGTACTGTGAACATCATTCTTTGAAAACATGAATACCCCAAGTTTTAAAGTGACATAAATAATATGACCTCGACCATGTTTGGTGTACTAAACAGCAAAATAATAATTCTGGAACTTCTGTTGAATTGTAGACACAGGGGCCCCTTTATCTATGTTGCAATTATGCAAAAATATCTTGTCATTTGTGGATGTTCAATGCCTGGTTCCAATTCCTAAGCATTCATCTATTGTTACTTAGTAGAAATTAATATTATTATTTTCTCACAATTAACATAACCCCAATGTTTGTTCAGTTGACCAATTTATATGAGAATTTAATAGACATATCATATTTAGTGCTATCTGTGTGGAGTTTGCATGTTCTCCCTGCAACCATGTGGGTTTCCTTTGGGTGCTTCAATTTCCTCCCACATCCCGCAGACATGCGGGTTTGTAAGCTAATTGACTTCTGTAGAATTGTACTTAGTGTGTAGGGAGTGGATGAGAGAGTAGGATAACATAGAACTAGTGTAAATGAGCGATCAATGGTCGGCGTGGACTCGATGGCTGCAAGGCATGTTTCCGTGCCATATCTCCAAACTGTACCAAACTAAACTTAAACGGTCAGGAGGTGGAACACGAAAGAGCCCTGCAAGTTAAGGTTATTCTCCTAAGAGCCACAAAGCCCGCATGAGCAGGTTATCCTCATGACTGGCATAGGGCTTTAAGACTGATTGAATCAGCTATTGCACTCCTCTATTAAATACAAAGCCTATTCAATTATATGCTGTCGCACAATTGTGCCATATCTCAGCACAAGTTGTGCTTGGAAATTATTCTCAATAGATTCTGGAAAGAAACTCTTATTTTCCGTCCTTAATATTCTGAGAAGACAGAATCTTACCACCTCCATCTGAACTAAATCCCTAAACGAAGCCCTAGAGGAAAATAGTCAGTGTTTAACTCACTGTCCTCTCATCTGGAAAAGGAAATCTCCTCTCTCCCAGTGTCTGAATTGGATTAAAGCACAAGTCTCTGGCAGAAAGGGTAAGTGCCTAGCTCACTTAAATGACATCAGGGAAGCTAAAACCTAACAATCTATTTCCAAATCGGATTAAAGCTCAGCCCCTGGAGAAGAATAGACAGCAGTAGGTACCATGTTTGGCTTTGAAATCCTGCTGCTTTCCAGATCTTTTTCATCTGGTAATAAAATTGACCTTTTTTACCTTATGCAGCAAAGTAGATTAATTCCGGTGACCAATGGACCAAAAGCTGAACATAATAAAACATTGTGAGCATCACAAACCCGAATAATCAAGACCTGCCTTCAGTGCTTCTGCCCTTGATGTATTGGTTTTGTTCTAATTCACTGAAACTAAGCTCTGTCTATGTTGGGACATTTACAATTGGAGACCTTGGTACTGGTTGATAGGTAGCAGACTTGCTCTTGAATTGTGGGGTTGTGGGTTTCCACCCTATTATCAGAGGTCTGAGGACCTGAGGTAAAATGGCCGCTGTATTGTATTGAGGAAGAGCTACAACGTCAACTAGGCCTAGATACGCCCTGCTCTCCAAGACCAATATAAATGATATCAATGCAAAGTGCAACTGGAATCACTTGCTGTCCTGATGAACATTTATCCCTCAATTGGCACCATTAGGCAATACATAGGTTGAGAAGGTGTATTGGGCTGGAAGTGTGCGTTGGAATTGCGGTACGCATTCGGTGCACAAAAGTTTGCCCTGATGCAGATTTCACCTGCTATTCATGCTTGCACCTCATTATCCTGATGAGAGACTTCAGTGAGCGCCAATTATTGCTTTAGCTTGAGAGGCAATTTCAAGCAGTGAAAACCACTTGACACAGACTAAAGCCATAACTTCAGCTCATTAGATCAAGGCACTGCTGGTTCTCATTCCTAAGTTTAAAAAAAGGTTGGTGCAAGATTACTCTGAATGCAACGAGCCAAGTTAGTGGGGTGTAGAGAATAGACGTCCTTCACCCTCCTGCAGCCAGAGAGGTATCCCTTGTCCATTATGAAACAGCAGTGAATGTGGTGGTAATTGAGGCCCACGCCAGGGATTAAGTGTACAGAGCATCGATGAAGTGCTGAGAAAAAATAATGATCTCCCACACGTGGGCAAGATCAATTAGCACATGCACAAATTCCATCTCACAGAAACTCCACTAAGCACACATCTCTAGCTGATAAAGCAACCATCACATACCCAACAAAATGTTCTACCTGTAAGAACTTACATACAGTGGCTAAATGTCACACAGGCACTGACATAAACACACTATTCACCTGCAGCAGGCACATTCCTTAGACCAAGTGCAGTACTCACTTAAACACCACTAGTGGAATTTCATTTCGGAGTCACGTGAGTGACTTCGTGAAGAGTCCGCCGGCGCGCATGCTCGACATATCGTCGTACCGCGTTGCTGCGACGGCTGGCGGTGGAGCGCGCTCCTCGCCAGCCCTTCATAAGGGGCCACGGAGGTAAGTATCCTACCTTTAGTTGGTGGTCCTTGTTGTTGGTTTTGTCTTGCAGCAAGGACATGGATGGGAGTTTCAAGGGCCGGAGGGCGTCAGGACGAGTTCGCCGGTCAACAGTTCCGGGGCCTTTACCATCGGCAGTACCTGCAACGCAGGCCGGCACTCAGGCGGAGATGAGGGTAAGCCCTGTGGTTACAGGTCCAGATCCGCCAGCACACCACAGCTCGGAGGAGTTCGACGAGGAGGAGTGTGGTGTGCCGCCAGAGCAGGAGGACCCTGCCATGGCAGTCAGGTCGTCAGCGGGCTCTCTGGCGACCTCGAGCTGGGTGCGTGCGGCTGCACGGCCTGTTCCACTCAGCCCTCCGAGTAGGGGAAGGGCAGGAGCCCAGAAGCCTAACCCTACCAGGGCTAAGGCATTGCCTGACACGGAGGAGCGGTCAGGTTCCAGGGCGAGACCCGGGGCGGCTGTGAGGTTCAGCCGGCACACCCCGACTCTCGACGCCGGGACGGGTCGGTTGAGTCGGGTCTCGTCACGGTCGCCGAGCCCCCCATGGATGGGTGGGCGAGACCATGCGTCGGCAAGGTCCACGATGTGGGCAGCCGGCAAGCCTGCGCGGGCTTCAGGCAGCCATGCTTCGGCTGGTGCCGACACCACGCCGCACGTGCCCTTAGTGGCAGCGGCTTCAGCTCCCGCTAAACGGAGGCGGTTGAACACGCCCGCACGGGAATCGCGCAGTTTCGCCTCGGCGGCTGTTAGCGACAACTACCGGCACCGGCAGGGCCTCGATGAGGTGCGGGCCGATGATAGGAGCCCGGTTTTCTTTTCAGAGCCGGAGGACTCCGACCACCTGAGTGTTCAGGGTGAAGGGCGTATTGACCGTATGGAGCAGCTGCTGGAGCTCCTGCTTCAAAGTCAACAACAGCAGGGCAGCAACAGGCACAGGGCGTCGTCACCAGCCTCTACCATCAGACTGGAGCAGCAGGAGGAGGAGGTTTTTGTGGATCCCATACCATCTCCTTTGGAAGTGCCAGCGGAAGATCTTCTGGATGTGGCGACCAAATTTGCGGCCCCACATTCATCTGGACTTCCTTTAAACGCAAAGCTGGCAGCCACTGTGGACTTTCTTAACAACCAGCAACTACAGGAAGAAGTCCTCATTCAGGCAATGAGCCGTCACAAGGCTCCATCCAATTGCAACTCCCTCAACGTGCCTGTGGTCAATACGCCGATATGGGGCAACATCAGTGCGGCTATCCGTCAACAAGAGGTAAAATTGCAGCGGATCCTGAAGCTCCTCACGGCCGGTATTACCGCCTTTGCGCGGTCGGTGGACGGGGACGAACTGAATTTGGACCAGGAAGATGCTCTGGCCCTCCTGTGCGCGACCCAGCACGAAATCAACGGGTTTCGCAAAACCAGCCTCCGCCCAGCGCTCAATCCGAAGTTTGCAGGATTGTGCAAACCACCGCCGCCGCCCCCGCCCCGTCAGCTCTTTGGGGAGGACCTCTCGAAGAGAGTCAAAGAGCTTGACGAACAAGCCAAAACGGTGGGGATCATGCGCTCTCAGAGTGCCCCCGCACCGTCAGGCTCAAAGTCTCCATACATTCGATCACGAGGGTCTGCTAGTACCTCGACGAGGACCCACCCTCAAGCTCCACAACGACAGCAACATCAGACCCAGCACCAGGGGTCTTTTTTAGGACAGGGTCGGCAGAGACCCTGGTGGAAAACGAAGACGCCGCGCCCTCAAGCCAACCCAGCACCTCCACGTCCACCCACGCGTGTCAAGGACCACCGGTAACCACGGAGGTGAGGGGGTCTGGTTCTCTCTTTTCTCTTTGTTTAACTTCACATGTTGGTGGTCACCTTCGGTTGTTTTTGGGTGCATGGGGTAATTTTACTGGTGACGAGTATGTGTTGCAGAATATTCAGGGGCATAAAATTGAGTTTATTAATGGCGACATTCCTCCATCCCAGCACATGCCCGCTCGAACGTTTAAATTATCTGCTGCAGAACAGGCAGCAGGCTACAAGGAACTTTTAAGTCTTGAGCAGAAGGGAGTGATTGAGAGAGCGGTGCATGAGCCGGTTGAATTTGTTTCGAATATATTCACCAGACCTAAGAAGGATGGAGGTTGTCGTGTCATTATTGATCTAACCCGTTTGAATACTTTTGTAACATATACTCATTTTAAAATGGATACGTTTGAAACAGCCAAATCATTGATTTCTCATGGTTGCTTTATGGCATGCATCGATTTGAAAGACGCATATTATTCAGTATCCATCCAGAAATACGACAGAAGGTTTTTGAAATTCATCTGGATGGGGCAACTCTGGCAGTACAAGGCTTTGCCTAATGGGCTCACCACAGCCCCTAGATTGTTCATTAAATTAGTGAAACCAATTATGGCTTATTTGAGACAACGACACCATATAGTTATGGCCTACTTAGATGATATCTTAATTGTGGGCCACACCCTGGAATTGGGTGAACAGGGTGTTGCAGCTGCTGTCAATATATTTCAACAATTAGGGTTTATTGTCCATCCAGAGAAATCAAAGTTCTGCCCTGCCCAGGTGATTAATTACCTAGGGTTCATGGTGAACTCTATGAGCATGAGGGTTACCATTCCAATTAACAAGATTGAGGAGGTTACCCAGGTGTGTCAAGATTTAATCCGCACCAATATACCATCAATTCGGCATTCAGCTACAATAATTGGGAAGCTTGTAGCTTTGTTTCCGGCAGCGCGATATGGACCTTTGCATTATCAGAATTTGCAAAGAGCTAAAATTGCTGCGTTAAAACAGAACGCTGGTCATTATGATCGGTCCATGCAGCTGCCGCCCGAAGCAATAAATGAGTTGCAATGGTGGGTGTGTCACATTAGCAGCTCATTCAAGCCTATCAGGGAGGCTAATCCGGTGGTATATTTGCAGACTGATGCAAGCTCCAATGGCTGGGGAGCCACGGATAATTGCTCTAGTTGTGGGGGCAGATGGGACACCCTTGAATCAACGATGTTGTTGACTCAAGGGATTAACTATTTGGAGTTGCTGGCAGCATTCCACGGACTTCGTGCGTATTGTTCCATGCTTGTTGGAGCACATGTCCGTCTCCAAATAGACAACACCACAGCAGTGGCATACTTAAACCATATGGGTGGTACCAGGTCAGTTTCATGTGACAAATAGGCTAACTCAATTTGGCTCTGGTGTGTTCAAAGAGACATTTGGATTTCAGCTACCTATTTGCCAGGTGAGCTTAATACTGTGGCGGACACCAGGTCACGCAAATTTAATGACAATATTGAATGGATGTTGCATCTTGAGATTTTTTCTAAAGTCACAGCCAAATTTGGTAAACCGGACATTGACCTTTTTGCGTCACGGTTGAACCATCAGGTACCAACCTACGTTTCATGGGAACCAGATCCTGGGGCAATAGCGTAGATGCATTCTCGCTGGACTGGGGGAATTGGTTTTTCTATGCCTTCCCCCCGTTTTGCCTCATCAGTCGGGTATTGCGAAAGATTCAGGCAGATGCTGCCAAGGGCATCCTTATTATACCCGACTGGCCCACACAGCCTTGGTATCCGGTGGTCTTTGACATGCTCAACGAAACTTGGGTCCTTTTGAAGAGTTGCCCACAATTCGTTACTCACCCTGTCTCAGGGGAGCCACATCCCTGCCATGGCTATTTAAATTTGTTGGCTTGCAGGTTCTGAACAGGCCGTTAGTCCAATACGGCCTCTCGGCTCGGACCATGGATACCATCGGGGCGTCGTGTCGAGAGTCCACAAGGCGAAGATACCGCTCGCATATTAAGAAGTGGGAAGCCTACTGCAGCCGCTCTCGCATCACGTACGATGACGTGACAATAACCGACGTCCTGGAATTCCTCGCGGGGTTGCACCATGATGAACACTTAAGTTACAGTGCCATCAACAGCGCCAGAAGTGCGCTATCATTCTACCTCAATATTGGGGTAGGATCCAACAGGCTAGTGTCCAGACTCATGCGGGGTATATTCAATATGAATCCGCCTACACCACGCTATAATATCACCTGGGATGTCAGGGGCGTATTAACCCTGCTCAGGACGTGGTCTCCCATGGAAGGGCTCCAACTGGACCAACTCACCAAGAAGCTGGTGATGTTACTAGCGCTGACTTCAGCTCAGAGGGTACAGACACTACACAAACTTCGTGTCGACAGAATGACTTCTACCCCTACAGAAGTAGTCTTTTTCATTGACGAGCTACTAAAGCAGCATAGACCTGGGTGCACAGGGCTGCAGCTGAAGTTCCCGGCATACCCCGCAGATGCTAGGCTATGTTTAGCCTCACATATCCGCCACTATGTCAAGGTGACGGCATGCATCAGAGGAATGGAGAGATACCTGCTTGTCACTCATAAGAGACCTCATCATCGAGTGACAGTCCAGACGATATCCAGGTGGCTTCGAGTCGTCTTGGGTAAGTCAGGTATCGACACTAATGTGTTCAAGTCTCATTCCACCAGGGCTGCATCGACGTCAGCGGCGAGGGTCATGGAGGTGCCCATGGACCTAATTCTCGCCACAGCAGGATGGGCTAATGAAGCTGTGTTCCAGCGTTTTTATAACAAGCCTGTTGCTGCTCCTCTACAGGTCGCAGAAGCCGTGCTGAATGCAGGTTCAGAACGTGGAGATGTCCCCGCATGAGGGGTTTTTGATTTGTTATTAATAAATATGCTCTTGTTTTGCAGTATGAACTATTGAGCAAGTTTGTTCCTCCCATCCATCCCTGGTAGTGGTGTGTCAGCATGGACGTGGTCCAGGGCGTGTAATCACAGAAGCTTTGAAGTCTTCACGAAGTCACTCACGTGACTCCGAAATGAAATAGTAAGATTGAACGAGAACTTACCAGTTCGAAGGTTGATCTTTATTTTATGAGGAGTCGAAGTGAGGGATTTCGTGCCCTCCTCGCCCAACCCTCAATCACCTTCATCTGGTAATCTTAGTCACTTCAATCTTACTATGCGAAGTCATTTCTATTGTTGGTTTCTGTGATTCCACGCCGCTACTTTGAAGTATGTCGAGCATGCGCGCCGGCGGGCTCTTCACAAAATCCCTCACTTCGACTCCTCATAAAATAAAGATCAACCTTCGAACTGGTAAGTTCTCGTTCAATCTTACTATTCTCTGCTACAGAAGGCAGTGGAGGCCAATTCACTGGATGTTTTCAAGAGAGAGTTAGATTTAGCTCTTAGGGCACAAGGAATCAAGGGATATTAGGGAAAATCCTGAACGGGGTACTGATTCTGGATGATCAGCCATGATCATATTGAATGGCGGTGCTAGTTCAAAGGGCCTACTCCTGCACTTATTTTCGATGTTTCAATGTTTTTATGTTTCAGGACAAGATATTAGTCTGAATGATTCTGACAGACAATCGATTAGATTAGTTTAGTTTAGTTTAGAGATACAGTGTAAAAATAGGCCCTTCGGCCCACCAGGGTCATGCTGACCAGTGATCCCCGCATATTAACACTATCCTACACACAATAGGGACTTTTTTTTTACATTTACCAAGCCAATTTACCAACAGACCTGTACGTCTTTGGGAGCGTGGGAGGAATCCGAGGATGTCGGAGAAAACCCACACAGGTCACGGGGAAAATGTACAAACTCCGTACTGACAGCGCCCATAGTTGGGATCGAACTCGGGTCTGTGGCGCTGCAAGCTCTGTAAGGCAGCAACTCTATCGCTGCGCCACTGTGCCGCCCAATTAAAATGTGAACATGAAGACTACTGTTGTATTCTGAAGATGGGAAGATTTCTACATTAACACAAGTTCTTCTTTTATAAGAAGTATAATGCTCAATAACGAAATGAGTTTGTGTGGAACCAATGCTATAACTGGCATTGACTGTAATGTCAATGGACTGGTAACTAAGGGACTGGGCTATTGATTCAGAGACATGAGTTTGAATCCCACTGCAGCAACTGGAGAATTTAAAGTAAGTGATGAAGTAAATCTAATTAAAAAGCTGATATTAGTGATGGTGACTACTAAATTGCAAAACTCAATAGCATTCACCTCAAAGCCCTTTGATAATAGACAATAGGTACAGGAGTAGGCCATTCTGCCCTTTGAGCTAGCATTTATCCCTTTTATTAGCTTTGCCATGTATTAACTTTGCCATGTCTGGTCTGTAGGTTCACAGGCCCACCAATGTAGTTGACTCAGAAACACTTTTGAAAATAGCCTGGCAGGTCACCCAGTGTTGCTGTCAGGGATGGGCAATAAGTGCTAGTTTTCCCATATCTGGCACTGAACAAATTCAGCAAAATGCATGATGAAACAGCACTGAATATTATTGTAAGTTTTCCCCATTGAGCCCAGGGATGAAGTCAGTGTTAACTGTACCAAGCAAGAGGACATTGCCATTGTTTGAGTATTCAAAGGCCTGGAGGCTGATACCAAAGACTTGCATATCATGTCCATATCCTTGACCGTGAAACATAGTAAGTCCCTGGTTACACAGCATGTACAACAAATACATACTTTGCAATATAACCGCCCACATATTTTTAGGCTCTCTATTTATTGGTACCTGGTTTGTTTTGTTCAACTTTATGTGGAACTTTAAAAATACTAATGATTATTCACTGCAAACAGAATCAACAGAAACATACAATGCAGAATGAGACCGTGAAAATCATCGTGCTCTTTGAAAGGAAACCTGATTAGTTCCACTCCTCTTCATTTCCCCATTTGTCCTGGAACTGTTTTCTACTTCAAGAATTTATTCAATATGTAGTGAAGAAAGTTAGTTCAACTGGCGTTAGAAACTGAATTAAGGATGCAGAAAACAATGTGTAACTGTTTACAACTGGGGTCAAATTTATTCCCTAAGGTATATGGTTTATTTGTATGGTTACAAGAATAATATTGAACAGAAAATTAGGTTTAACTGAGGCCAAACTGAAAATCCGATCAATTGCAATGATAATCAGTCAATTTGCTGTTCACATTTATTACCAATTCCAGGGCATCACCTTTGGCAGAGGCCCTTCAGCCTTGGTTAGGGCATTAATCTTTCCTTCAATAATGTCTGAGTAGATTCCCATCTGGCTGGTGATGTTATTAGGAATTCAGTGTGTTAGAAATGCGTTGGAATCTGTGTTCAGCTCATCCTCCAAGATAGCGAACAGGCAGATTAAAAATCTAAATCTTGTTCCCAGCTGCACCAAAGTTTGCTCTGCAAGAAAGCTTGTGTATGAGTATCCATCTGGACATAAGACACCATCAGGTATGACTATGGCTCACACCTCTATATATGTTCACAGTTTAAAAAAACACCTTGCTGTCAGTTCAAGACCAGGGATTTATTCATAGAATCAGAGATATGTACAGCATGGAACTGCCCATCTCACCCACACTGACTCTTACACCCATCTTTGCTAATCTCTGTATTAGGCTCATATCCCTCTAGTTTCTTTCCTATTCAATCTTTTGATTCAAAAATTCAAAAGATTCAAAAGATTCTTTTGAATCTTTCCTATCCAAATACCTGTTGAAATGCCTCTTATATGTTGTATGTGCCTCCACTACCTCCTCTGAGAGTATATTCCATATATTCACCCTTTGTGTGAAAAACACTCCCACAAATCTCCTTTAAACTTCTCCTCTCTCACCTTAAACGATTGCCTTTCTTTTTTTAGACTTTTTTAAGTGCCCCAGAAAAAAAAAGTATCTGAGCATCTATTTATTCTATTCTATTCTATGTCACTCACAATTTTATAAACCTTTACAAGATCACCCCCTCAGCCTTAATAAACCAAGATCCATCAAATCTCTTGTCGTAACTACAGCCCTCCATTCCAGGCAACATTGCGGTATATCTCTTCTTGACTATTGGTACCACAGCCCTATCGTCCATGGACCTGTTGTGGTGGGAAGCGAACTGCAGCGGATGAAGGGTGCTTAGTAGGCCGGATTTGACGTAAACCGTAACCAGCTTCTCATTGCACATCATCAACGCCACTGGCCTGGAGGAGTCACTCCTCCTCATCGGTTCCTGCCTTTTCTAAGTGAACATAAATCCTGACCTACAGAATCTTTGTTAGCACATTCCCTACCACCGATAGAAGGCTCAGTTGCCTGTAGTTTCCAGGATTATGTCCACCGCCCTTTTTGAATGAGGAGACAACATTCTCTGTCCTTCACTCTTCTGGTACATCATCTTCCGCTAACGGAAATATAAAACTGTTGATCAGAGTCCCAAAATCTTCTCTTTTGCTTCCCTTAGTATCCTGGAAAAGATCCCACCTGGCCCTGGGAATCTATCCATTCCATATTCGTCAGGCCCCATAGCAGAAGCATCCACGTCGCGGGACTGGAAACTGGAAGTATCCTGAGCTAATTCTACTACCACCATCAGCTATTGCAACAAGTGATGGCTCCCACTGATTGTCGCCGGAAGCTTGCTTCCTTTTCAGGACGCACGATGACAGCAATGTCAACATTTGAAACATGGAAGGTGGCCATGAAAGAAGAAGTATGCGGCAATATTTATAGCATTTCTTTCTTCCTGATGCTCTAGAATATTAGTGTACTCCTTCCTTAACTCTCCAGCCTCCACGTCTTTCCATGCCTCCTTAATCCTACCTGTTGTTTGGAGTATCTTGTTCCGTTCTGGTCACCCAGCTATAGAAAGGATGTCATTAAGCTGGAGGAAGTGCAGGGTCTAGGATGTTGCGAGGGCTGTAGGTGCTGAGCTCCTGGGAAAGGTTGGGCAGGCTATGGTTATATTTCTTGGAGCACAGGAGACTGAGGAGTGATCTGATAGAGGTGTCTAAAATCATGATGAAAAAAGATAGGGTGAATGCATGGAGTCTTTTACCCTGGAAGGGGAATCCAGAACTAAGGGATATAGGTTTGGTGTGAGAGAGGAAAGTGGTTATAGCCTGAGAGGTAACTTTTACTCTCAGAGAGTGGTGAGTCTATAGAATGAATTGCCAGAGGAGGTAGTTAAGGCAGGTACTATAACAGCATTTAAAATACACATATATGAATAGGAAAAGTTTAAACTGATGTAGGCCCAATGAAGGCAAATGGGACTATCCTAGATAGCCATCTTGGTTGGCATGGATGAGTTAGGCCAAGATTGGAACATATTAGGGTGGATAAGTCTCCAAGACCAGTTGTATCCATGTAGTATGACTCTAAATGTTATCCTATATCCGTTACAAATGTGAAGTGACTTGATTGATTTGACGACCAATTTCCTACATTTGGCCTATGCTTCCTTCTTTTTTCCTGATCAGACCATTCAATATCCTATGATAACCAGTATTCACTTTATTTACAATCTCTGTCTCTTACCTTGCAGGGATATGTTCACTCTGAACTCTGTTTTGACGTTTGGCAGTTTTTTCCAATCTACATCTACCAGATCATACCTTTCACGATCGAAAATTACCTTCTCCCAGATTAAGGACCTGTCCCACTATACGAGTTTACCCAAGAGCTCTCCCGAGTAAAACAAAAAATCAAACTCGTGGTAAGCACGTAGAATGTACGTAGCGGGTACTTCGGAGCTCGGGACATCTCTTAGCGGCTCGTAACGCTAACGGCAGGTACTCGGGAAACGCGGTAAGCTCGTGAAGTTTTTTCAACATGTTGAAAAGTGTCCACGAGAGCCCCGAATACCTACGAGCAGCTATTACCACAATTCTCTGAGTTCGAATCAGGGGAAACTCGGGAGGACTATTCAATTACTTCGTACAGTGGGACAGGCCCTTTAGGATCTTTACTTGAGGACTGACTTTATCTTCACCCATAACTAACTTGAAGCTATGGTCACTGACCCCAATAGATCCCTCAACAAAAATTTCAATCACTTTCCTTTACCCAATCCCTAAAATAAGATCAAGTACAACCCCTTGCTATAGTCGGATCATCTACATACTGCTTCATAACAATATCTTGAATGCATTTAACAAGTTCTTTCCCATCTAAGCCCCTTACACTAAGGCAATCCTTTCAATAGTGGGGAAGTTAATATATTCCCTGTAATTATAACCCTATTACCTTTATTCCATTCCACCATCTGCCTAGATAACTAACAGATATAGACCAAAAGTATAACCGCATCAACGTCATCGTACCTATCCTATTCCTAAATTCTACTCATAATAATAATAATACACTTTATTATCATTGTAAATACATACAACAAAATTTCAGGCGCACAGCCCGAAAGGACTCAATTGTTATTCGCTTTAAAATCGCTTTAAGATTGGACGGCAACAGTGGAGCAGCAGTAGAGTTGCTGCCTTACAGCACTTACAGTGCCAGAGACCTGGGTTTGATCCCGACTATGGGTGCTGTCTATACGGAGTTTGTACGTTCTCCCCATAACCGCATGGTAATTCTCCAAGATCTTCCGTTTCCTCCCATACTCCAAAGACGAACAGGTATGTAGGTTAATAGATTTGTTGTATGCATAAAATTTTTCCTAGTGTGGGTAGGCTAGTGTTAATGTGCAGGGATTGTTGGTTGGCGTGGGTTCGGTGGGCCGAATGGCCTGTTTCTACGCTGTATCACTAAACTAATACTAAAACTAAAAACTAAATATAATTCCTAAGTACTGTCATAATGGTTTCCCTGAACAGAGGGATACTCCCTCCTCTTTTACACCCTCCTCTGTCGAGCCTGAAATTCCGATATCCCAGAACATTGAGCTGCCAGTCCTGCCCTTCTCTCAACCACCTTTCTGTGATTGCATCAACGTCTGTACGAAGTTTGTACGTTCTCTCTGTGACCTCATGGGTTTTCTCCAAGTGTTCTGCAAGGATGCACAGGTTTGTAGGTTAGTTGGTTTTGTTAAAAATCATAAACTGTCCATAGTGTGCAGAACAGTGCTGGTGTAGGGGATTGCTGGTCGTCACGGACCCGATGGGCCAGAGGGCCTGTTTCCACACCTTATCTCTAAAAATTAACTTTTGAAAAACGAAGTCCATTTCATAAAGCATTTTGGAATATCTTTCACCACCTGAACTTCAAGAACGTTCCACGTACCACGTCATGAAGAATGCCCAGTATCAGATGCAGGTGCAACTTAGAAATGGGCATGTGATGGCCTTCAAGGTCAGTACAAAAGAAGATGGGATGTCACAGGATACCAAACTGAAGGTCATTGTAAATAAAGGCCATTAGGTTTTTCCCTTCAAACACAGAAATGAATGGCAATTGGAAAGGCATTCTGCCTATCTTGTCCATCCTGCCTTAAATAGAGCTATTGTGATTTTTCCGACTTCTTAGCTCTTTGTCTTAACTTTGTTCGTTACTGCTCACTTAAATACAACACAAGTGCCTGTCTCCACATCAACCAATTCAGCTTCCATTCACGTACCTATCCCTGATTACAGCAACATTATAACGTGTGTAAGTGCTCATTACAGAGGGAATGTAACGTCTTCATTATTGGGCAGGCCATGACACAGACAAATTTAAAGGATTATCCACTGCAGCCAAGGCAAATAGACCAACTGAGAATCCCTTAACCAGCACCAGAATGTAATTATGCTCGGCCATAAATCAACCAGATATTTTGACGGCATGCTCAAAACAAAAAAAAATGCTGCAACTCAGCCGGGTATGTTCCTCCGTAGCCCAGCAAAGATCTGAAGAAGGGTCTCGACCCGAAACGTCACCCATTCCTTCTCTCCAGAGCTGCTGCCTGTCCCGCTGGGATACTCCAGCATTTTGTGTCTGTCTCCGATGTAAACCAGTATCTGCAGTTCCTTCCCACACAAAGGATCCAAAATAATGTCCGTGTTTTGAAATGCCCTGTTATTTAAAATAATGAGTCAGTGTGAAAGAGCCCTAGGGTCTTTGGTCTTTAATAGGCCATAGACTGGCCTACTCCTTTGCTTCCTCATTTTTAATCTCCTTGAAACTTCCGGAATTTGTACATGGTCTGACTAGGTCCACAACTGGCGTCATTTCCCTGGCTCCAAACACATCTCTGGAACACGTAGATAACAAGAATTCTTATGTTAGACTCCTATTTAGCGATGATAGCACTATCTTTACAGGTGTCAAAGGTTATGGGGAGAAGGCAGGAGAATGTGGTTCGGAGGGAGAGATAGATCAGCCATGATTGACTGGCAGAGTAGACTTGTTGGGCCGAATGGCCTAATTCTATTCCTATTCTTTATGTCCTTATGATCTTTAACACCACGGGAGTTTGTATGTTCTCCCCATGATCTGCATGGGTTTTCACCGAGATCTTCGGTTTCCTCCCATATTCCAAAGACATACAGGTTTGAAGGTTAATTAGCTTGGTAAATGTAGAAATTGTCCCTAGTGGGTGTAGGATAGTGTTAATGTGGAGGGATCGCTGCTCGGCACAGACCCGGTGAGCCAAAGGGCCAGTTTCCACACTGTATCTCTAAACTGAACTAAATAAAACCATAACCTCATCCAAACTCATCTCCAAACTCCTGGACAGGGCCGGATTTATGTATAAGCTAGACAAGCTCAAGCTTAGGGCCTTGAGATCTAGGGGAGCCTACTCACCTCACTGCCTCACCGGACCCGTTGAACCGCGCCGCCCCACCGACCATCCGCCCACCAGGACCTCCTACTCTTTGCTTGCTGACCCTGGCCACTCCATCGCCCTCCAGCAGCCCGCAGCCGTCACCATACCTGCAGCCTGGACAGCATCGGGCCTGAAGCTTCCACGCTGCAGACTCCCACTCCCCCGGGTTTGACAGCGCTGAGTCCTAGTGCTAGTCAGCCAATCCTGGTAATCTCAGTGACTGTTTCACTTGGTCTTCCCCATTCCCATCAAACCATGTGACCCCAGCTCTTCCCCACCTAAAGTAATTTAAGTAATGTAATTAAATAGATCCTGGAAAACCAATAACCATTGGTGAAAAACCAGTCCAAGCATTAAATTTTGGGCTTCAGCCCTATCCTACCCTTTGGGCTTCTACCCCATCCTTACTGTGTGTTAGTTGTCTGTACATGATGTGTGTGTGGGAGGGGGAGAGAAGGGAGGGAGGGAGGAAGAGAAGGGAGGGTGAGAATGGAGGGAGGGAGGGAGGGAAGGGACAGACAGATAGGAGGGAGGGAGGGAGGGAAGTAGAGAAAGGAGGGAAGGAGAGAAAGAAGGGATGGAGCGAATGAGAGAAGGGAAAAGAGAGAGGAAGGAGGGAGGGAAGGAGAGAAGGGAGGGAGGGAAGAAAGGAAGGAGAGAAGGGAGGGAGAGGGCCGGCGACACAATGGATGCCGGGGTCCGAGCGGATGCATGTGAGCTGAGGCCGAGGTTTGTAAACGTTGCTCCAACCCCCGGCCCTCTGTGTGTTGTTCACTGCATGAATGTACATTGTTCACTTCCATTTCTAAATGACAATAAAGTTTGTTTGACTTTTTTTACTTGACTTTGCATCTCCCCGGGGAGAGGGGTGGAGCCAGGGCTGTGTGTGTGAAGCACGGCGACTGGATGGGCGGGAGCACTGCCCCGAGAATGTGTGGGAATGACCCACCTCCCCCTCTCCCCCTCTCCCCCTTCTCCATTCCCCCTCCCCGTCTACCCCTTTCTTCCACCTCCGCCCCTCTCTCCCCCCTCCACCCGCGGTACATCTACCCAAGCCGAGAGTAGATGACTCCGGCACGGGCCCCCCTTACTCGCGGGGCCCAATTGGGAGCAATTGGTCCAATTGGCTTAAGGCCGGCCCTGGCCTCCGTCTCACACCGTTGTTCCATGGGAAGGAGTCCTCGCCCCCATTGATGATCCCTTTTCCCGTCTCCAACAGACCCCCTCCTCTTGGACCCCCCCCCCCTCATGGCAATTGGTACAATGAAATTTGGGGGTCACCATCCGACGTCGGAACGGGAGAACATTCTCAGCGGCTTGGACTTTCGAATTGGTAACTTCCTACCGGAGACTGTGGCTCCCGAAGTCCACAGGCTGAGCTGGGTGGAGATTCACGCTGGCGGCCCTCGGCAAACGGATCCCAGGGCTCCGCGATGTTGAAATCAGCGTGGCCCGAGGCTGGGAGCTCCACAAACCACAGCTCCATGATGTTGAAGCAGCAGGCCCAACACTCCAGAGCTTCAAACGGCAATCCAGGTAAAGCATCGGCGAATCCAATGTGTATTTAAAACCAACTGTTTAATGACAACATACAGTAGGATCTAAAAGCGTCACACTGTCACTGTCGGGTAGTCATGGTCCTCTAGTCGTGGAGGTGGGGGATTGTGATGGGGGGGAGGGCTCACAAGTGAAATAGCTTAGGGCCTCTCGTCATCTAAATCCGGCCCTGCTCCTGGATCTGGGCATCAGCTCCCCCTCTGCCACTGGATCCTTGATTTTCAACATATTTTATTTGTCACCATAACAAATATAATTGTCATCATAGCACAGGAGGCTTTGTGGCCCACAGACAACAATCAGTGAGGATCGGCGATGACACCTCTCTCACAAACTTACAAAATTCTTAACGGGTTGGACAGGCTAGATGCAGGAAGATTGTTCCCAATGTTGGGGAAGTCCAGGACAAGGGGTCACAGCTTAAGGATAAGGGGTAAATCCTTTAGGACCGAGATGAGAAGGAATTTTTTCACACAGAGAGTGGTGGGTCTCTGGAACTCTCTGCCACAGAGGGTAGTTGAGGCCAGTTCATTGGCTATATTTAAGAGGGAGTTAGATGTGGCCCTTGTGGCTAAGGGGATCAGAGGGTATGGAGAGAAGGCAGGTACGGGATACTGAGTTGGATGATCAGCCATGATCATATTGAATGGCGGTGCAGGCTCGAAGGGCCGAATGGCCTACTCCTGCACCTAATTTCTATGTTTCTATGTCTACAATAATTCTCAGCATCGGTGACCTGCCGGGATGGGTTCTCAGTCCCACACTATACTACGTATATACCCCAGACTGTACAGCCAAATTCTGCACTCAATCCAACTACAAGTTTGCAGATGACACCACTATGGTGGGCTGGATCATAAACAATGATGAGATGGAATACCGGAAGGAGATAGAGAACTTAGTAACATGCTGTCTTGACAATATCCTCTTCCTCAATGCCAGCGTTACAAAGTAGGTAGTTACTGACTTCAAGATGCAAGATGCAGCATTGTCAGCATCAATGGTGCCAAAATGGAAATAGTTGAGAGTTTCAAGTTCCTTGCTGTTAATATTACCAATGATCTATCATGGACAAACCATATTGATACGACAGCCAAGAAGGCTCACTAATGCCTCTACTCCTTAAGAGACTGTGGAAATTTGGCATGTCTCCGATGATTCTTACAAACATCTACAGATGCTCCATAAAAAGCATACCGTCAGGTTGCACCTCAGCTTGGTTTGGGAACAAGTCTACCCAAGACCACAAGAAATTTCAAAGAGTTGTAGGTGACCTGTAACCCAGGTCTGCACAAGTTCTACATTTCACACTGCCTTGGAAAGGCAGCCAACATAATCAAAGACTTGTCCACCCTGGCCATTCCATCCTCTCCCTGCTCCCATTTGACAGAAGGTGCAGAAACCTGAAAACGTGTATCACCGATCTGACCCTAGGTCGGGGCTAGTTGAACCTTCCGCGTCGTTTGGAGCTTCCCGACATCGGTCTCTACCCGAGACTGCGAGCTCCGCGATGGTGAAATCCTCAGGCAAGGAGTTGGAGCGTCGATCCCAGGCAAGGAATTGGCTCCGATGGTAAGTCCACGCCCCACTGTGGGTCTCAAAGTCAGTCCCGAGCAAGGTCTCCAGCTCCATGATGTTAGGCCGCAGAGCGACCGGAGACACAATTCGGAAAACAATCGCATCTCCGGTAAGGTAAGAGATTGAAAAAAAGTTTCCCCCGACCTCCTCCCCCTCCCCCGACATAAAACAAACCAGGGAAAATTAACAGAGTCTTTTAAAACACACTAAAAATAACAAGAAAAGAAAAGACAGACAGACTGTTGGTGAGGCTGCCATCGTGCGGTGCCCCTGGTGGTACATTAGAGCCAAATGACCACACCCGTAACTAATTCTGATAAACTTATGTTGGACCGGTGAAGCTTTTGCAGAATTGCAACCTTGTAGTGAATTTCTGATGATCACAGGGAGATAAAAAAATACCATAATGTTTATAATGTAGGAGAAAACTTTGTGCCCATTTGCTTAAGACATGACATTGACAGACAACATCTATCAGTTTTATTCCTTTTATTTGTATATTCCTTTCCCACCAAATGGCTCTTGCAACAGTCACTTAACCAGAAATAAATAAAGCATTCCGCATTCAGACTTTCTTCAGTATCTTCCTCATACATCCTTTTGGCCTCTACAACCTATGGCTATAAATAATGGCTATGCTGCCCAACAATTAAAGCAGTTGCTATAATCACTTGGAATGCATTACCAAATGTAGTAGTCCATATTGAAATTCAGCATTGTTTAATGTTCAGCTGCGTCATGCAAACTCACAGATAAAGCTTTCTATATATACAACGGCGATAAATAGATGGAAGCTTGAAAAATTCTGGACACAAAGATTTATTCAGTGGTTTAGAATAAAATGATTGTTTTGCCCTCTACTCCAGTTGGATTGAAACCCAGTCGCAGAAGAAAGCAATTCGAAGTTCACTTTCAGATGTTTACTGCATATTGCAAATAGGAAGCCTCCTATTCTTTTAATATTGGGATCGAAAGGATGTTGTTCTCACATGGCACCTCACCCAGCGTTGCCATTTGATTCCACTTGTGCTGCTGAGATTATTTTCTGGGAGATCACACTAGTTTCCGTGCGAAATTAACTTAGTCGAAAGCCAAATTCAAAAATGGTTTCACAGATGGCCGCTTAGACTGCTTCATCCTGAACTTATTCCGAAGGTAGCAAGTTTTAATTTTAAATGATGCTCTTTAAAACGATGTTGACGTGAGATTAAAGAGTGAATGCATAAATACTGGCATCGTTTTCAATGCTCTCGTTAGAAAGGGACATTTCAGAGGGAGGACTGACAGGCAATTGATCATATTGCTTCCCGCTAAGGAAAGGAACATTGGCTGGAATCCCCACTGGAGCTCGCTAGGTTTGTCGGATGTTCATGTGTAAGAATTCACGCAAGACCAAAACGCCCACTTACTTTGATGCCTTGATCAAAGGAAACTCCTTTTTGACAAAATAATGAGGTGACATGCAGGAGAGGAGGGCATGGAAGCTGTGGTGGTGAAAAGGGGTGAAGAAAAATTGACGGAGTTAACCAGAGGAAAGGAAAGTTGCCACTCCTTGTTCCTCCCCTTCGTATCGCACAAACTTGGCTTCTGTTTTCTTTGTATGTACACTGAGAACAATGTAAATTATTGAACCAGAAATTGAAACTTGGGAACAGAATCTGATATGTTGATTTTGGCATGGTCGTGCCGACCAGCGATCCCCGCACATTAACACAGAAGGGGCAAGTTTTACTTTACAATGCCAATTAACCTACAAACCTGTACTTCTTTGGAGTGTGGGAGGAAACCGAAGGTCTCGGAGAAAGCCCACGTGGGTCACAGGGAGAACATACAAACTCTGTACAGATAGCACCCATAGTCGGGATCAAACCCGGATCTCAGGCGCTGCAAGTGCTGTAAGACAGCAACTCTACCGCTGCGCCACTGTGCCGTGTTGAGCGACCATGCTGTGATGCTTTCTACACTGCATTGATAGAAATTTGTAAGAGATGTTGGGGACAGGCTAGATATCCTGAGTTGTCTGAGGAAGAAGGGGGATCGGTGCGCTTTCTTGGCCAAAGCATAAATGTGATTAGACCGGGACAAATTCTTGGTGATATTATATGCCCAGGAATAGTAAGATTAAATGAGAACTTACCAGTTTGAAGTTTGATCTTGAATTTATGAGTTACGTTGGCGATTACGTGAAGAAAGCCCGCCAGGCCACATGCGCAGCAAACTTCAAAGCAGCGGTATGAAATCACAAATAAACAACACCGAAGTAAACAGTAAGATCAGTGACTCGAGAACTACCAGATGATCTTTTATGAGAGAGGGTTGGGCGTGGTGGGCACGTAATGACCAACGTAACTCCTCATAAAATCAAGATCAAACTTCAAACTGATAAGTTCTCGTTTAATCTTACTATTTTACTTCGGAGTCACGTGAGTGATTCTGTGAAGAGTTCAAAGCTTTGTGATTTCATGCTGCAGATTACAATCTTGGCATCCCACTGCATTTGATTGACTCGAAAGATAAATAAATGCATTAGTAATAACATTGTATTCAATGCAATGATAGGGTTTATTTAACAATGTAAATAAACAACAGTGCCCCTAAAATTTAGGTACTTAAAATGTCATTGGCAAACAGCCCTGGATTGACAATTGGCCGATAATAAAATTCTGAAACATCAGCTCATTTGCCCATCCGATGGCCGCTAAAACTTGGTCGAAGGACACATCCCTCCCTTTGGCCGCCAACATAGGTGCTGCCCTAGTATAATGAGATGTAAACACACTATCTAAATGATATACTAACGTTGATGCTGACCTGGTGGAATGAGACATACAATCGTCAATGTTAATACCTGTTGCAGCCACCTTGAAATAGTCTGAACCGACCTTCTCTTGTATAATTGTTTATTAACTAATACACAGTGCTGAATCCATACTTCTAAGGATTCTGGTGGCCTTGATAACATAAAAATGGGGTATTCGAAATGATCTTAAAATCATGCCAGCCCTGGTCTGCTCTGCTAGTGTAGACCAGAATGTAAAATGTAATGGCATGAACAGCCAATTTCATTTCGGAGTCACGTGAGTGACTTCGTGAAGAGCCCGCCGGCGCGCATGCTCGACATATCGTCGCATCGCGTTGCTGCGACGGCTGGCGGTGGAGCGCGCTCCTCGCCAGCCCTTCCTAAGGGAACCACTGAGGTAAGTATCCTACCTTAAGTTGGTGGTCCTTGTTGTGTTGTTTTGTTTTCGCAGCAAGGACATGGATGGGAGCTCCAAGGGCCGGAGAACGTCTGGAAGAGGTCACCGGTCAGCAGTCCCGGAGCCATTGATATCGGCGGTGCCTGCAGCGCAGGCCGGGACTCGGGCGGGAATGTCGGTAAGCCCTGTGTTTACAGGTCCGGATCCGCCAGCACACCACAGTTCGGAGGAGTTCGACGAGCAGGAGTTTGGTGTGCCGCCAGAGCAGGAGGACCCTGCCATGGCAGTCAGGTCGTCAGCAGGCTTGCTGGCGACCTCGAGCAGAAGGGTGCGTACAGCTGCACGGCCCTTTTCACCCAGCCCTCCGAGCAGGGGAAGGGCAGGAGCCCGGAAGTCTAACCCTGTAGGGGCTAAGGCTTTGCCTGCCGCCGAGGAGCGGTCAGGTTCCAGGGCGGGACCCGGGGCGGCTGTGAGGTTCAGTCGACGCCCCCCAACCCTCGACGCCGGGACGGGTCGGTTGGGTCGGGTCTCATCACGGTCGCCGAGCCCCCCATGGATGGGTGGGCGAGACCATGCGTCGGCGAGGTCCACGATGTGGGCAGCCGGCAAGCCCGCGCGGGCATCAGGTATCCAGGCTGCGGCTGGTGCCGACACTACGCCGCAAGTGCCCTTAGTGGCAGCGGCTTCAGCTCCCGCAAAACGGAGGCGGTTGAACATGCCCGCGCGGGAATCGTGCAGTTTCGCTTTGGCGGCTGTTAGCGACTACTACCGGCACCGGGTGGGCCTCGATGAGGTGCGGGCCGATGATAGGGGCCCCGGCCAATTTTCAGAGCCGGAGGACTCCGACCACCTGAGTGTTCAGGGTGAAGGGCGTATTGACCGTATGGAGCGGCTGCTGGAGCTCCTGCTTCACGGTCAACAGCAGCAAGCGTCCAGCAGCGACAGGCACAGGGCTGTTTCACCAACTTCCACCATCAGCCTGGAGCAGCAGGATGAGGAGGTTTTGGTCGATCCCATCCCACCTCCGTCCGATTTACCAGCGGAGGGCCTTCTCGATGTGGCCACTAAGTTCGCGGCCCCACACTCGTCTGGGCTTCCCCTGAACTCGAAATTGGCAGCCACGGTGGACTTCCTCAACAACCATCAGCTCCAGGAAGAAGTTCTCATTCAGGCCATGAGCCGTCACAAGGCTCCATCCAACTGCAACTCCCTCAACGTGCCTGTGGTCAATATGCCGATATGGGGCAACATCAGTGCGGCTATTCGTCAACAGGAGCTGAAAATTCAGCGGATCCTGAAGCTCCTCACGGCCGGTATTACCGCCTTTGTGCGGTCGGTTGATGGGGATGAATTAAATTTGGACCAGGAGGATGCTCTGGCTCTATTGTGTGCAACTCAACATGAGATCAATGGGTTCCGCAAAAGCAGCATCCGCCCGGCGCTCAACCCTAAGTTTGCAGGGTTGTGCAAACCACCGCCGCCGCCCCGTCAGCTCTTTGGCGAAGATCTCTCTAAGAGGGTCAAAGAGCTTGACGAACAAGCCAAAACGGTGCGACTCATGCGCTCTCACAGTGCCCCCACGCCGTCGGGCTTGAAAGCTCCGCTTGTTCGGCCACGAGGGTCTGCCAGCACCTCTACAAGGACCTACCCTCCAGCTCCACCCCGTTACCAACAGCCCCAGCACCAGGGGGCTTTTTTAGGACAAGGTCGGCAGAAACCCTGGTGGAAGATGAGGACGCCGCGCCCTCGAGCCAACCCAGCACCTGCACGTCCACCCACACGTGTCAAGGACCGCCGGTAACCACGGAGGTGAGGCGGTCTGGTTCTCTCTTTTCTCTTTGTCTAACCTCACATGTTGGTGGGCGCCTTCGGTTCTTTTTGGGTGCATGGGGTGATATTACTGGTGATGAGTATGTGTTACGAAATGTTCAGGGTTATAGCATTGAGTTTCTTAATGGGGACATTCCTCCAGCAGCCAAGTTCATGGCACCATGGGTGGCTCTGCAGCACATGATGGGGGAAAAAAGAGGGGAAGGGCTATTGTAATAGGGGATTCAATTGTCAGGGGAATAGATAGGCGTTTCTGCGGCCGCAAAAGAGACTCCAGGATGGTATGTTGCCTCCCTGGTGCAAAGGTCAGGGATGTTACTGAACGGCTGCAGAACATTCTGGAGGGGGAGGGTGAACAGCCAGTTGTCGTGGTGCATATTGGCACCAACGATATAGGGAAAAAAAGGGATGAGGTCCTACAAGGTGAATTTAGGGAGCTAGGAGATAAACTCAAAAGTAGGACCTCTGGATTATTACCAGTACCACGGGCCAGTCAGAGTAGAAATAGGAGGATATTGCAGATGAATACGTGGCTTGAAAAATGGTGCAAGGGGGAGGGATTCAAATTTTTAGGGCACTGGGACCATTTCTGGGGGAGGTGGGACCAGTACAAACAGGACGGTCTGCACCTGGGCTGGAATGAAACCAATGTCCTTGGGGGAGTGTTTGCTAGTGCTGTCGGGGAGGATTTAAACTAATGTGGCAGGGGGATGGGTACAAGAGCAGAGAGGCAGGCGGGTGTAAAACGAGGGTGGAAGCAATAGGGAGCAAGGTGAAAAGTAAAAGGGGTAAGAGCGTTGTAAAAACAAGCCTGAAGGCCTTGTGTCTCAATGCAAGGAGTATTCGTAATAAGATGGATGAGTTGAACGTGCAGATAGCTATTAATGAGTATGATATAGTTGGGATCACGGAGACATGGCTCCAGGGTGACCAAGGCTGGGAGCTGAACATCCAGGGGTATTCAATATTCAGGAGGGATAGAGAGAAAGGAAAAGGAGGTGGGGTAGCGTTTCTGGTTAGAGAGGAGATTAACGCAATGGAAAGGAAGGACATTAGCTTGGAGCATGTGGAATCGGTATGGCTAGAGCTGCGAAACACTAAGGGGCAGAAAACGCTAGTGGGAGTTGTGTACAGGCCACCTAACAGTAGTAGTGAAGTTGGGGATGGTATAAAACAGGAAATTAGAAATGCGTGCGACAAAGGCAAAACAGTTATAATGGGTGACTTCAATCTACATATAGATTGGGTGAATCAAATTGGCAGGGGCGCTGAGGAAGAGGATTTTTTGGAAAGTATGAGGGATAGTTATCTAAATCAACATGTAGAGGAACCAACGAGAGAGCAGGCTATTTTAGACTGGGTATTGAGTAATGAGGAAGGGTTAGTTAGCAGTCTTATTGTGCGTGCCCCCTTGGGCAAGAGTGACCATAATATGGTCGAGTTCTTCATTAGGATGGAGAGTGACATTGTTAATTCAGAAACAATGGTTCTGAACTTAAGGAAAGGTAACTTTAAGGGTATGAGACGTGAATTGGCCAAGATTGACTGGCAATCAATTCTAAAAGGGTTGACGGTGGATACGCAATGGAAGACATTTAAAGACTGCATGGATGAACTACAAAAATTGTTCATCCCAATTTGGCAAAAGAATAGATCAGGGAAGGTAGTGCATCCGTGGATAACAAGGGAAATCAGGGATAGTATCAAAGCAAAGGATGATGCGTACAAAGTAGCCAGAAAAAGCAGCATACCAGAGGACTGGGAGAAATTCAGATACCAGCAGAGAAGAACAAAGGGCTTGATTAGGAAAGGAAAAATAGATTATGAAAGAAAACTGGCAGGGAACATAAAAACTGACTGCAAAAGTTTTTATAGATATGTGAAGAGAAAGAGATTAGTTAAAACAAATGTAGGTCCCTTGCAGTCAGAAACAGGTGAGTTGATCATGGGGAACAAGGATATGGCGGACCAATTGAATAACTACTTTGGTTCCGTCTTCACTAAGGAAGACATAAATAATCTGCCGGAAATAGCAGGGGACCGCAGGTCAAAGGAGTACTTGAGTGAAATCCAGGTTAGTCGGGAAGTGGTGTTGGGTAAATTGAATGGATTAAAAGCCGATAAATCCCCAGGGCCAGATAGGCTGCATCCCAGAGTACTTAAGGAAGTAGCTCCGGAAATAGTGGATGCATTAGTGATAATCTTTCAAAACTCTTTAGATTCTGGAGTAGTTCCTGAGGATTGGCGGGTAGCAAACGTAACCCCTCTTTTTAAGAAGGGGGGGAGAGAGAAAAAGGGGAATTACAGACCAGTTAGTCTAACATCGGTAGTGGGGAAACTGCTAGAGTCAGTTATTAAAGATGGGATAGCAGCACATTTGGAAAGTGGTGAAATCATTGGACAAAGTCAGCATGGATTTACGAAAGGTAAATCATGTCTGACGAATCTTGTGGAATTTTTCGAGGATGTAACTAGTAGCGTGGATGGGGGAGAACCAGTGGATGTGGTGTATCTGGACTTCCAGAAGGCTTTCGACAAGGTCCCACATAAGCGATTAGTATATAAACTTAAAGCATATGGCATTGGGGGTTCAGTATTGATGTGGATAGAGAACTGGCTGGCAAACAGGAAGCAAAGAGTAGGAGTTAACGGGTCGTTTTCACAATGGCAGGCAGTGACTAGTGGGGTACCGCAAGGCTCAGTGCTGGGACCCCAGCTATTTACAATATACATAAATGATCTGGATGAGGGAATTGAAGGCAATATCTCCAAGTTTGCGGATGACACTAAGCTGGGGGGCAGTGTTAGCTGTGAGGGGGATGCTAGGAGAATGCAAGGTGACTTGGATAGGCTGGGTGAGTGGGCAAATGTTTGGCAGATGCAGTATAATGTGGATAAATGTGAGGTTATCCACTTTGGTGGTAAAAATAGGAAAACCGACTACTATCTAAATGGTGGCCGATTAGGAAAAGGGGAGATGCAGCGTGACCTGGGTGTCATGGTACACCAGTCATTGAAAGTAGGCATGCAGGTACAACAGGCAGTGAAGAAAGCCAATGGTATGTTAGCTTTCATAGCAAAAGGATTTGAGTGTAGGAGCAGGGAGGTTCTACTTCAGTTGTATAGGGTCTTGGTGAGGCCACACCTGGAGTATTGCGTACAGTTCTGGTCTCCAAATCTGAGGAAGGACATTATTGCCATAGAGGGAGTGCAGCGAAGGTTCACCAGACTGATTCCTGGGATGTCAGGACTGTCTTATGAACAAAGACTGCATAGACTCGGTTTATACTCTCTAGAATTTAGGAGATTGAGAGGGGATCTTATAGAAACTTACAAGATTCTTAAGGGGTTGGACAGGCTAGATGCAGGAAGATTGTTCCCGATGTTGGGGACGTCCAGGACAAGGGGTCACAGCTTAAGGATAAGGGGGAAATCCTTTAGGACCGAGATGAGAAGAAATTTTTTCACACAGAGAGTGGTGGGTCTCTGGAATTCTCTGCCACAGAGGGTAGTTGAGGCCAGTTCGTTGGATATATTTAAGAGGGAGTTAGATGTGGCCCTTGTGGCTAAGGGGATCAGAGGGTATGGAGAGAAGGCAGGTACGGGATACTGAGTTGGATGATCAGCCATGATCATATTGAATGGCGGTGCAGGCTCGAAGGGCCGAATGGCCTATTCCTGCACCTAATTTCTATGTTTCTATGTCTATCCCAGCACAGGCCTGGTCGAACATTTAAATTGTCTGCTGCAGAACAGGCAGCAGGCTATAAGGAAATTTTGAGGCTAGAACAGAAGGGAGTGATAGAGACAACGGTTCATGAGCCCGTGGAATTTGTTTCCAATATATTCACTCGACCCAAGAAGGATGGAGGCTGTCGAGTCATCATTGACCTGACTAGTTTAAATACTTTTGTAACATATACTCATTTCAAAATGGACACTTTTGAAACAGCCAAATCATTGATTTCACATGGTTGCTTTATGGCATGCATTGATTTACAAGATGCGTACTATACTGTATCCATTCAAAAATATTATAGGAGGTTTCTGAAATTTATCTGGATGGGTCAACTCTGGCAATATAGGGCTTAGCCAAATGGGCTTACCACAGCCCCTCGATTATTCACTAAATTGGTGAAGCCAATTATGGCCTACTTACGACAACGACATCATATAGTAATGGCCTATTTAGATGATATCTTAATTGCGGGCCACACCCTGGAATTGGCTCAACAGGGTGTTGCAGCTGCTGTCAATTTATTTCAGCAGCTGGGGTTCATTGTGCATCCAGCCAAATCAAAGTTCTGCCCCTCCCAGGTAATTCATTATCTGGGGTTTACGGTGGACTCTATTCACATGAGGGTCACCATACCAACTAATAAGGTTGAGGAGGTCACCCAGGTGTGTCAAGGTTTAATCAGCGCTGGTATACCATCGATTCGCCATACAGCTACAGTAATTGGCAAACTTGTAGCATTGTTTCCGGCAGCCCGATATGGGCCTTTGCATTATCAGAATTTGCAAAGGGCCAAGATCGCTGCGTTAAGACAGCACGCTGGTCATTATGATCGACCAATGCAGCTGCCGCCTGAAGCGAGGGATGAGTTATGATGGTGGGTGTGCCACATTAGTAACTCATTTAAGCCTATTATTAAGGCTAATCCGGTGGTATACTTGCAAACTGATGCGAGCTCTTATGGCTGGGGAGCTACGGGTCATTACTCTAGTTGCGGGGGCAGATGGGATACCCTTGAGGCTACTATGTTGTTGTCACAAGGGATCAACTATTTGGAGCTCCTTGCAGCATTCCACGGACTTCGTGCTTATTGTTCCAAGGTTTTTGGGGCACATGTCCGTCTCCAAATAGACAACACCACAGCGGTGGCATATTTAAACCATATGGGCGGTACCAGGTCAGTTTTGTGTGATAAATTGGCTAACTCAATTTGGCTCTGGTGTGTTCAAAGAGACATTTGGATTTCAGCTACCTATTTGCCAGGTGAGCTTAATACTGTGGCGGACACCAGGTCACGCAAGTTTAATGACAATATTGAATGGATGTTGCATCCTGAAATTTTTGCCAAAGTCACAGCCAAATTTGGGAAACTGGATATTGACCTTTTTGCGTCACGGTTGAACCATCAGGTACCAACATGCGTCTCGTGGGAACCAGATCCTGGGGCTATGGCGCTAGATGCATTCTCGCTGGACTGGGGGAATTGGTTTTTCTATGCATTCCCCCCGTTTTGCCTCATCAGTCGGGTATTACGAAAGATTCAGATGGATGCAGCCAAGGGCATCCTTATTATACCCGACTGGCCTACACAGCCATGGTATCCGGTGGTCTTTGACATGCTCAGTGAGCCTTGGGTCCTTTTGAAGGGTTGCCCAGAATTGGTTACTCACCCTGTCTCAGGGGAGCCACATCCCTGCCATGGCTCTTTAAATTTGTTGGCTTGCAGGTTTTGAACAGGCCGTTAGCCCAATACGGCCTCTCAACTCGGACCATGGATACCATTGCGGCGTCGTGTCGAGAGTCAACAAGGCGAAGATACCGCTCACATATCAAGAAGTGGGAAGTCTACTGCAGCCGCTCTCGCATCACGTACGATGCCGTGACTATAACCGACGTCCTGGAATTCCTCGCGGGGTTGCACCATGATGAACACTTAAGTTACAGTGCCATCAACAGCGCCAGGAGCACGCTGTCATTCTACCTCAAGATTGAGGTGGGATCCAACAGGCTAGAGTCCAGACTCATGCGGGGTATATTCAATATGAATCCGCCTACACCACGCTACAATATCACCTGGGATGTCAGGGACGTTTTAACCCTGCTCAGGACGTGGTCCCCCATAGAAGGGCTCCAGCTGGACAAACTCACCATGAAGCTGGTGATGTTACTAGCGCTGACTTCAGCACAGAGGGTACCGACACTGCATAAACTACGTGTCGACAGAATGATGTCTACCCCTACAGAAGTAGTCTTCTTCGTTGATGAGCTACTAAAGCAGCATAGACCTGGGTGCACAGGGCTGCAGCTGAAGTTCCCGGCATACCCCGCAGATGCTAGGCTGTGTTTAGCCTCACATATCCGTCACTATGTCAAGGTGACGGCATGCATCAGAGGAATGGAGAGATACCTGCTTGTCACTCATAAGAGACCTCATCATCGAGTGACAGTCCAGACGATATCCAGGTGGCTCCGGGTCGTCTTGGGTAAGTCAGGTATCGACACTAATGTGTTCAAGTCTCATTCCACCAGGGCTGCATCGACGTCGGCGGCGAGGGTCATGGAGGTGCCCATGGACCATATTCTCGCCACAGCAGGATGGGCTGATGAAGCTGTGTTTCAGCGATTTTATAACAAGCCTGTTGCTGCTCCTCTACAGTTCGCGGAAGCCGTGCTGAATGCAGGTCAAGAACGTGGAGGTGTCCCCGCATGAGGGGTTTTTGATTTGTTGTTAATAAATATGCTCTTGTTTTGCAGTATGAACTATTTGAGCAAGTTTGTTCCTCCCATCCATCCCTGCTAGTGGTGTGTCAGCATGGACGTGGTCCAGGGCGTGTAATCACAGAAGTTTTGAAGTCTTCACGAAGTCACTGACGTGACTCCGAAATGAAATAGTAAGATTGAACGAGAACTTACCAGTTCGAAGGTTGATCGTTATTTCATGAGGAGTCGCGGTGAGGGATTTCGTGCCCTCCACGCCCAACCCTCAATCACCTTCACCTGGTAATTTGAGTCTCTTTCATCTTACTATGCCAAGTCATTTCTGTTACTGGTTTCTATGATTCCACACCGCTACTTTGAAGAATGTTGAGCATGCGCGCCGGCGGGCTCTTCACGAAATCCCTCACCGCGACTCCTCATGAAATAACGATCAACCTTCGAACTGGTAAGTTCTCGTTCAATCTTACTATTCCATCCTGTCCAGCCACAGCGTTTGCGATGTTTTGCCATTGTTGTGCTGATATTAGAGTCATGACTAAGGATGTAGCTGGAACCCCTTGGTGAAGTAATGTTTACACATTTACAATAACCAACTGCATAATCTTGTGATGTGAGTACTTGTATCAAGATCTTTTTAACAACTTGATATCCGGGTTGGACCCGACAATGTAGTTCCTTTATGTTACAGCTGTAATTTCTCTGTAACTGAACTATTGTCAATATCACTTAAAATGAACTGGAAATGTCAGTAATTTGTATCGTATCAAATGTATCATTAATATTTAACAAACATTTCTGATCCCCTCAATAGAGATGTACTGCTTTTTTGGATGCTATCCATGCATACTGCAGTGAACACCCTCATGGCTAAATGTGACAACCTGAGGCATAAGTCAATCCATTGAAAATGTGTAAGTCAATAATCGTTTTACTGTGCAAAGACTTTTTACTTTGCCTTTAGCTTTTACTTAAAGCAAAAACACTATAAAATACATACTTTTTATTATAAGGAGAAACCCTTTATAGCACGACTCACCTGAGTCCAAATAGGGCTGAATGAGTCCCAGTAATTTCTTGACTGGGGACCAACGTCTGTGAGCCACTGACCCCACTGTCAGTGGCTCCAGCGTTGCTTCCTTGCCGTTCCAACGGCATCCCACAGGCTGGGAGCCGCTGACCCCCCTGTCAGCGACTCTGCTTAAATATCTTGCCGTTCCCACAGAATCCCCGCAGGCTGCGGAGCCACTGACCCCCCTGTCAGCGACTCTGCTTAAATTTCCTGCCGTTTTTACAGCATCCCTGCAGGCTGGGGAGTCGCTGACTGCACTGTTAGCGGCTCCTTATCTCGCAACCCATTTGCGGTCGGACTGGAATTTCCCCATAGTCCATAACCGGCAACCTGTCGGGCTGCGAAACTGGCAGGAAAAACCTCTGTAAAAAGAGGTTCCTGCCTAAAAACCCCAGGTAAGTAAAAAACCAAACTTACCTTTTAAGTTTAACTTACCACCGGCAGGAGGTCTGTCCTGCCAGACTGGTGCTTGCGCCAATGCGGCTGACGTACTGCTGCGCATGCGGCCTGGCGGGCCTTCTTCACGGAATGACTCGCGTGACTCCGAAGTAAAACTTGAAGTTCTTGATCAGCTACACTTCAGCATCATTGATGCTGCTTGGGTGTTCACCCCACCCTGTGTCTTGGTCAATGAGCAGCTCATTTGGCTTGCTGACATAGCGGGAGAGGTAGCTGTCTTGGTACCACGTTGCTAAGCTCTCTATCACCTTCCTACTGTATACTCGATCCTGTCATTGTTTGATATGCAGCCAACTGCGGTGGTATCATCTGCACGCCTATAATTGTAGTATAGAGCAGGATTTGGCCACACTATCATCAGTGTACAGGGAGTATAGTATAGTATTGTACGGTATAGTATAGCATATCAGTGTTGTATAGTACGTTATAGTATAGTATAGTACAGTATAGCATAGCATGGCATAGTAAAGTATAGGATAGTACAGTATAGTATAATATAGAAAAGTATAATATAATATAGTGTAGTGTGGTATAGTACACCATAGTATAGTGAGGGGGGCAAGAGCATTAACTTGTCAACTTTTTGGACAAATCATGTAAGATACAACCATGATATTAACTCATGCTCAGATGCATTAAATACCCATGTGAAAGATTTGTATTTATATGCTGCCCTCCACCTCCTCAGTATGTCAGAGAGGATTCTCTTGAACTTCTACAGGTGTACAGTAGAGAGCACATTGACTGCTTGCATCATGGCCTGGTTTGGCAACTTGAACGTCCAGTAGCGGAAAAGACTGCAAAAAGTTGTGAATACTGCCCATTCCATCATCGGCCGTGACCTCCCACTATCAAAGAATTTATCGAAGTCACTGCCTCAAAAAGCCAGCCAGCATTATCAGAGACCCACACCATCCTGGCCACACACTCATTTCACCCCTGCCATCGGGAAGAAGGTACAGGAGCCTGAAAACTGTAAAGTCCAGGTTCAGGAACAGCTTCTTCCCTACACCCATCAAACCATTAAACACTACAATCTCAAATAAGTTCTGAACTTCAATAGACTATTATTATTATTATTATTGTTATTATCATTGCACCACTGTCGATTGTTTTTTGAATGTTTGTGTGCATACATATATGGATATGTATGTGTGCATACATATATGGATATGTATGTGTGTATATATATATATGTGTGTGTGTGTGAATACTTGTGATTATGTGTATATATACACATTGAACTTTGTTTTCTCTCATTTATCATATTGTTTACAGTACTATGTTTACATATATGTTGTGCTGCAGCAAGTACGAATGTAATTGTTCTATCTGGGACACATGACAATAAAACACTATTGACAATGTGATCAATGTGTTGCTTTTGTAACTTAAGAAACTGTGGAATATGCTGAGTCACTGCCTTTGCTGTGGTGTGGTGGTGTTAATCCTGGCCAAATTCGAGACACTAGGACAATAAAATGGAGTAAAGGCTTCTGGGTTGCTAGGCCATTTGGTCAATTTAAAGGTGCTTTCTGTAGAAATGGGACAAGCTGCAGAATGGTGCCAGTTTGTCTAGAGCCTAGATCAGAACTGCAGGAAGAGAAATGGGAACATCTGCAGACCCTGAAAATTAGGTGCAAAATGCATAGAATGGATTGGATGAATGCAAAACAGACATACACATTGTAAATAATGTTACAAAGCTTTAATTTGCTGGATGTTGATTAGATTAAGTATCTTGCATATCAGGGCAGATGTTGCGATGTTCGTTTCCTCTGGGAAACACTGTTTTAATACAATGTATTAGCCACCGTATTATTGAGAGGGAAATATCTGTCATGTACTGGGTTACTCGATATCTGTTATTGGACTGCAAAGGGACCACCTCCATGTGATTTGGTCCCTCGAGATCCAGGGACCTATAAAAGTCCGTTACCACGAGGTCCTGTGTCGATCTTCTGGGAGAGCGCTTAGGACTGCCTGACCTTCTGGTGTGTCTCTGTTTGAGTGAGGGCAAGAAAGAGGGCTTGATCAGGCATATACGAGGATTGAACCCACGGTGGGTAGGTACAGGAGTTAGAACTGTAATTATGTTTTGTCAAAATAAAGTTTAGATGCGCAAGTGCTTGATTCAGTGATTTTTGTCTGAAACTAGACTGGGGGGAAGCTTAGAATGAGCAATTTACAAAGGAAACTATCTTTTTGCAATACAGTAGCATTCTGGTGGCAATCTCTTTGTCACTCGCTGGTGTAGTCTCGCTGAAAATCAATATTAGAACTTAATGTTCAATGCTCCTGAAAGTGCTAATGTTAACATTTTGATTATGCAGTAGTGACTGTGCTTTCAGCCAACAATAAATGCAAAAACTTTGCGTTAACTCTTTCTGTACACCAGTGAATAACTATGAACACAATTTAGCTGCAGCAAAATCTATTTCTTAGTTGTGTTTGTATTTAGGTCTTCTATTCAATGATTTCATTTTAGCCAAACAAATACGTGATGCTAATATATAAGCCCTGCCTATTTAAATTATGCAGAAGAGAGATCTGTGCCTGATATTTTAAAATGTTTCTTTTACTTATATTTAATCTTTCGTTTTTAATCTGTTTGCATATTGGAGCTTTGAGTGAACTCTTCTTCATTAGTTCAACACCGAAACAAACATGCTTCAGTAACCTTCCACAATGAGATTCTTCACTCTTAATGAGGCAGGCTTGCTTTTTCTGAATAAATATCTTCGGAAATGTTGTTTGCCAGGTGGGCATCTACATACGATAATGAAGGACAGTCAATCCCCACAAAAAAGACAGCCGCAATATCACAATCGTTACAGATAAGAGAAACGGTCCACATTATAAATATTGCGAGCGTTGAATGCCGAGCGTTCACTGACAATTATCCTGTTTAAAAAATAATGTATTCTTGAAATTATACTGTGAGAGGTCAGCCGAAGATTTAAGATGGCTCCCTCCCTGTGTTAGTTTCTCCAACACACTAATATGACTGCAGCTGCATTTGAGTAGACCTGCTGATTCTGCTTGCCTGTATTTATCCTTCATCTTTCAGATTGCCTCATTAAATTTTTTTTTTAACCCCAAAATAAAGCACACTTGTGTAAAAGCGCTGATTAGCTAAATTGCTTCCCCTTCACCCCACTCACGTTTGCCTGCTCGGCCACCACCCGCCCACACAGAACAAGGTCACAGCTGTTTACCCACACAATCCATCCTGCAGCTAAGCAAAGGATTAGTACGATTTTGTTTGTAGGAAAGAGCGCCGCTGACATGGAGAGGCGTTACTGACTCACAATTCACTTTCCGACTGCTGATTCTGATCAACTGTCAGCGTGTCTTGCCTTGGAAACACAGCATTTGATCCAAGAATGAAGGGAATATTGACAACTGTAGTACAGGGGAACATTAAGCCGGAAGGAATCCGTGTTTTTAAGAAATATCTCGCATTCTTACGGACATCCTTCCCTTTTGTCAGGGACTTTGGGAGCAGCAGAACCCACTGCTAAATTTTAAAAAGTAACAAAGTTTAGATTTTGATTATTATAATGATGACAAAACTTTCCCATTGTTAAAAAATGACAGAGGAAGCAATTTTGGGACGTTCATACATATGTGTTTACCCGATGTTGCTGTCAATCACAGGTGATACTGCTGCAACATTTTCTTGCACATCCAAGACAACATTGAAATTCATAAATATTTCTGATGTTCTCATAATAGGATTAAGCTCTATTGATCAAGCATGCCCTATTCTTGGCGAGAGGCAAACTGGTGGATTTTCTGAATTATTGGAAGTCATCCCAATTAATAAATCCTCTGACACACTTCTAGTTCACAATTTTTTTAGAGATTAAAACGTAACTATGATAATTTTTCCAACTTAACCCAGAGGGGGCGCTGTCCAGTTGGTATGGCTGCCCAGCCTGCAGCTGTCTGTTTTTTAACTTATTTCTTTTATTTTTAGTGAGTTTTAGTGTTTTGTTTTAGAGTTCTAGTTTTTTTTATGTGGGGGGGTGGGGGGAAGGGGGAAACTACTTTTCAGGGTCCCTACCTGGTCGGAGAGGCAGCTTTTCTCCGGGCTGCAACTTCGACCCGTCCTCGCGGCCTACCAGCGGGCCTGGAGCGGCATTTCCCGAGGGGACCGCCCAGAACCTCGGCTTTGGCAGCGGCTCAGCGCTGGAGCGCCATCGTGGAGCAGAGCGGGCGATGCCTTGCCTGGCTCGCCGCGCTGGAACTCCGGTTTGCTGAGACCGCAGGTGAACATCGTGGAGCTGCGGGTCTGTGGAGCGGCCAACTGCAGGCGGCAGTGCTGAACTTTAACATCGGGAGCCTGGGATCTCTCGGCGAGATCACCAGTTGTGGAGCTCCATTCAACGCGGCCTTGTCAGTTTCGGAATCCACGGACTCCGGTAAGGAAGCGGCCATTCCAGGTGTCCCAAGCCGCTGTGAGGACTCTCCCGATGCCGGAGCACCAACACCCGGTGAGAAGGCCTAAAACATTGGGCCGCCGTAGCGCCGTCTGCGGAGGCCTCAATAGGCCTGACTATGGGTGGACATGGCGATGGGACTGGACTTTGTGCCTTCCCCCACAGTGGGAACCATTGTGGGGGGATGTTTTTATGTTCATTCTTTAGTGTTGTGTCTTATCTTGGCTGCTGGAGGTGAGAGTGAACGCTGGCGCGATTGGCTGTCGCTGCTCTCTCTCCAAATTGGGTATTGTTGCTGTATATGTTGGTTTTGTTTCATGCTTGGTGAATTGTAAGGTGTCATTTTTGGTTTAATTGTAAGGTGTCCTTGAGGGTCCTGAAAGGCGCCCTATAAATAAAATGTATTATTATTATTATTATTAAGTAAGTTGAAAGGAAACAAAAGAACCTTCAATGGAGTGGTGAAAAAAGGTTCAGTGCGATTCAATGGAAGGGGGAAACAGGATTCAGAGAGTTATAGAGTCATAGTGTGTTACAGTGTGGAAACAGGCCCATCGGCCCAACTTGCCCACACCGACCACCGTGTCCCAGCTACACTAGTCCCACCTTGGTCCATATCTCTTCAAAATTGTCCTATCCAGTACGTGTCTATCTGTTTCTTAAGCGTCGGGATAGTCCCGGCTTCAACTACCTCCTCTCAGTTCCACACAGTTAAATTGTTTACTTAGCCATGATGACCAACCAGAAGATTTCTTGGGATGTAACAGCATTGGAAAGATCTCAGTTACCTGCCATTCTTGGTTTCCCTGAGAAGAGAACAAGGATAAACCTATTGATTATTTTCCTTTCACTCCAAAGTAATTGCTAAGCTGCTCAAAGAACACCAAAATATTCATTTCAATTAGGGCCACTTGCAGGCAAGGCTGGGTTATTGGCTTGTCAGTCCTTTTATAATCATATGTCAATTTTCTTCCTTTTACTATCATAACATTTGAGGGACAATTGGACAGGTACATCGATGGGACAGGTTTAGAGGGTTATGGGCCAAGCAGGGGCAGGTGGGACTAGTGTAGATGGAGCATGTTGGTCGGCATGGGCAAGTTGGGCCAAAAGGCCACTTTCCACGCTGTGTAACTCTATGACTATACTTTTTGCAGTAATTTTCTTGGAATTATATGTATTATTCTTGACCATAACATTCTCCACCTGTTCATTAAAATCTCCCCTCCATGCTATATGGTTCCCGTATTGTTTCTTATCTGAGATGTGAATTTCTAAGGACACTAAGTTCCACAAGTTAGAATGTTACTATGCTAGTATGCTGCCCTTCTGTCGTGGGGTAAACTTACTCAACCCCCTTCACACCCACACCCCCCACCCCCTTCCCAATCTTTGCACATCCCCAATCCTTTCCACTGTCGCTTTAATTTCATGTTTCATGTATCTTGTGTTTTATGATTGTTGGCAGATCAATTTCCATCCTGGGATAAATTAAGTTCTATCATATAGTATTGTATCGAATCGTATCGTATCATGAACAATTTGGACCAGGCCTTAGAAGGTTGAATGTGAGGTACATTTGACATTCAAGGGGTTAAATTATCATCTTTCCAGACCTTCTCAGGCACAGGAAATGCTCTCGGGCTCAATGCTCACAGATTCACGGCATGTATCAGCTCCTGCCACAAAGGTGTTGAGTGCACAGGGCCGTCTATTTTGAAAGTGAAGCAGGATTGATTGTCACCCACCATTAGAATGGAATAACTGCACTCGGCTTTGCGTTGCACCAGAGTCATCTTCTTCACAGTGGTGCGCACACGCGCACAACTGGAGCAAAGTGGACAGTAAATATCGTGGCAGTGGACACATCCATTTCAATGCTGCCGTGAAGGGAAAAGGGTAAATATGACAAACTGTCTGGGGAGTGGCAGATCAAAGTCACACTTCAAAGCAGAGTGAACAAATGATCCTAACCCGAGCAAGACTCCAGATTCATTATTAACTTTCCATTTCCCATCTTATAAAAGTTTAAAAAAACACAAAGAGTGAACCACCAGAGATCCAGGAAAACAATAGAAATTGCTCCAGTGTCAAACTGACAAGAAATATGAATGGTCCATAGGTAAATAGAAAGTGCTCTCACAATAAATTTATCTGTCAGTGCTGATGAAGTGTCACACCCAGGACACTTCTTTTAGATATTACCGGGTATTTTTATGTCAGACCTCTAGCATCCGAAGTGGTTCGATTTTCCTTTAGTTTCACCACCATTTGACTTGCTGTCAATTTCCTGCAGGTTCTACTTTTATTTAAGGGAGGAGGGTGGTGAGCAGCTGAGAGGCGAGAGAAGTTGCTTCTGGCTCAGTGGGTCAGCTTGCATGTGGTGTAACAGATCCAAGTGTATTTGCCCAGACGCATTTCACCAAAATCAATGGGAGTATCCAAGTCCACAGGTTCATAACTAAAAGGAGCAAAATTAGGCCATTCAGTCTATCAAATTCATTCCACCATTTATTCATGGCTGATCTATCTTTCCCTCTCAACCCCATTCTCCTGTCTTCTTCCCATAACCCCTGACACCCATACTAATCAAGAATCTGTCGATCTCCGCCTTAAAAAAATCAATTGTCTTGGCCTCCTCAGCCTTCAGTGGAAAGGAATTCCATAGATTTACCACTCGCTGACTATAGAAATTCCTCCTCATCTTTCTGAAAGTACATCCTTTTATTCTGAGTCTATGGCCTCTGGTCATAGATTCTCCCACTAGTGGAAGCATCCTCTCCACATTTCTTGATTAGTACAGGTGTCAGGGGTTATGGGGAGTAGGCAGGAGAATGGGGTTAGGAGGGAAAGATAGATCAGCCATGATTGAATGACAAAGTAGACTTGATGGGCCAAATGGCCTAATTCTACTCCTATCCTTTATGATCTTATGATTCACTCTATCCAGGCCTTTTGCTATTCGGTAAGTTTCAATGGGATCCCCCCTCACCCTTCTAAACTCCAGCGAGTACAGGCCCGGTGCAATCAATTGCTCATCACATGTTAACCCAATCATCCCTGGAATCATACTCTAGCAACCGAGGAAACCGAGCAACCTAGATACAGAGGCAGTATCGCACATGGAGACGTTTACAATCCCCATGTTATTTGATCTGGCTGCTTTATAATTTGTTGAAGAATATAACATTGAATTATTGGATAGCAATAATTGTAAGGTAGGTGTACTCAACGAGTTCTTATCCTCAACTAAACATAGACCATTGAACAGTACAGCACAGGAACATGCCCTTCGGCCCACAATGTCTGTGCTGATCATGATACCAAGATAAACTAATCTCATCACCCTGTGCATATCATACCTTTCCATTTCCTGCATATCCACGTCCCTATCTAAAACTCTCTTTAAAGGCTCTATTATATCTATGAAAGAGTCCACAACCATTAAATAAGGATCAATTAATACTAAAAGGTTATCAAAATTTTCCACAATATTCTATAAGATGTCAACCTACTGGGAGAGCTTCATCAACACCTGGAGTTGTGCTTTAGGAGGTTGCATTTTGTAATCCACAGATTCTGTACAACTACTGAGAAGGTTTTCTGTCCCTTTGTTCTTTCCAGATCAATAGACAAATGATCAAACCGCTATCTTCACATTCTCCATAGCCAAATGTTCTACATGGAGTTCTTTCATAATATTGACTGTAATCCCTTTGGAATCACTACTCTGTGTCTTCATTTTATGTTGCATGTTTAGAGACAAATGATGACATCTATGCTAAAACAACTTCATTCGGACATGTTTTTAAATTAGTTCACACACTTGCCTCCCAAAATTGATTATTTAGCTACTTTGACCAGCTAGGCCCATTTCTGTGATAAGCATCTTCCACTAGAGTATAAATTTCACTTCCTATAGCTGTGTTGGCTTCTACATGGGATAGCGTCAACAAGCCATGAATCAAGACAGTTTGCTTGAATACCACATTCAATGTCAGAGTCAAGTTATGCAGTAGGATTGCCTACCCTGCATTTTTGATCCACTGTCATAGGAACAGTGAAACCTTCCAAGAAAGAGCAAAAATGGTTGGTGGTCAGTAAGTTGTGAGAAGATTTTTCCCAGCAGAAAAAGAGGAATACGTTGTAGTTCCAAATATAATTCCACATATTATCATCAGACAAAAATGCTGGAGAAACTCAGCGGGTGAGGTAGCATTTATGGAGCGAAGGAATAGGCGACATTTCGGGTCAAGACCCTTCTTCAGACTGATGTCGGGGGGGGGGGGGGGTGGGGGGAGGGAAAAAGAAATGAAGAGGCGGAGACAATAGGCTGTGGGTGAGCTTGGAGAAAGCAAGGACTACCTGAAATTGGAGGTCAATGTTCATACCGCTGGGGTATAAACCACCCAAGCGAAATATGAGATGCTGCTCCTCCAATTTGTGGTGGGACTCACTCTGGCCATGGAGAAGACCCAGGACAGGAAGGTTAGGTTCGGAATGGTAGGGTGAGTTGAAGTGCTGAGCCACCGGGAGATCAAGTTGGTTAGTGTGAACTGAATGGAGGTGTTGGGCAAAGCGATCACCAAGCGTGCGCTTGGTCTCACTGATGTAGAGCAGTTGACACCTTGGAACAGCGGATGCAATAGATGAGGTTGGAAGAGGTGCAACCTCAGTTTACACCCCAGTGGTATGAACATTGACTTCTCCAATTTCAGGGTAGTCCTTGTTTTATCCCTCCTCCCCCTCCACTTCCCTGCTCTCCCACAGCCTACTGTCTCCGCCTCTTCCTTTCTTTTTCCCGCCCACTCCCCCGACATCTGTCTGAAGAAGGGTCTCGACCCAAAACGTCGCTTATTCCTTCACTCCATAGATGCTGCCTTACCCGCTGAGTTTCTTCAACATTTTTGTCTACCTTTGATTTTTCCAGCATCTGCAGTTCTTTCTTAAACAATTGTTTCTGTCACATTTTTTTTTCTAACTGAATCAGTTATTTTTCACTTTTGGTAGTGTGTGCAATTCCCATTCACTAGACTTCTCCATGACATGGTACCACTCGAGTTTGCTTCTCTTTAATTGTTGACAATGAGGAGTCAACACTAACAAGTTGCAGTAGAAATTTAGCATAGTATTGGATTGTGCCTGGAGAAGATCAGAGCTCAGTAACATTTTCTAGGTTTTAGGCTCTGATGTTGACTTCAACTTTTGCATTCAATGGTTGCAACGCAATTACATCTATTTCATCGATAAACCTCTTTCTTCTGCACAAAGGCACATTTGGATTGTTTTAAAGTTTGGTGTTAAGTTTTTTGAAGTGTTCTAAGCACCTCCTCAAGTATCTACAAATGTACTTTCTCCTTGTAATTAAAATGTCTTCCTGATTGCACAAACAATGTTAGATTTGCTGGAACACCCAGGCCAGAATATTCTTGTGGATGGTTTGATGGCAGCTTGCTTTACAAGTTCAACACCTGTGAGAGTTAATTCTCGCAGAGTACTTGCTTTCTTTGTCTATATTGGCTGTCCATAGACAAGCATCAAGATTAACGTAGCTGAGCCAATCGTGCAATATGGGCAGAGGGTGTTCTTTAGCATTCCCCCATTCTACTGAGGGTCATTTTATAACCATTGCAGAGCTAGATTATCTACCTCCAAGATTTACTTTAGACTTCAGTGTCAATCAAACACTTTCACTCAGAGGGTGGTGGGTGTATGGAAGAAGCTGTCAGAGGACGCTGTCTTCACAGACAACATTTAAAATATATTTGGATAAGTACATGAATAGGAAAGGTTTAGAGGGTTATGGGTCAAATGTAGGTAAATAGGACCAGCTGATAGGATATCATATTCAGAGGAGGAGTAGGGCATTTCTCCATGCTCTAGAGCGGGATAATAAACTTATCTTCTGCCCACATCATAAGATTTATTTGCTGAATAATTGGGGTTACGTTAGTCTGGACTCCTGCCTATGCCAGCCAATATATACAAAGAATATACAAAGAAAGCTAACACTCCTTGAGAAAAAAAAAAGTGTGAGCTTGGTGTCATTTGATGTGATTTGATGAGAATTAGATGCCATTTGGGGAATTCATTGCCACAGTCAGCTGTGGAGGCCAAGACATGGTGTATTTTTAAGGCAGAGATTGATAGGTTATTGATTAGGAAGGGTCAAAGGTTATGGGGAGAAGGCAGGAGAATGGATTTGAGAACTAAAAATTGATCAGCCATGATTGAATGGCAGAGTAGACTCAATGGGCTGTGTGGCCTAATTCTGCCCCTAAGTCTTATGGTCATAGAATCATAAAGTCATGGAGTCAACATGCCCAGTGGCCCAACTTGCCCACACCAACCAACATGTCCCATCTACACTAGTCCCACCTGCCTGTATTTGGCCCATACCTCTCTAACCCTATCCTGTTGAAGTACCTGTTTAAGTGCTTCTTAAACGTTGCAATAGTCCCTGCCTCATCTACCTCCTCTGGCTGCTCATTCCATACACGCACCAGCCTTTGTGTAAAAATGTTACCCCTCAGGTTCATATTCAATCATTCCCTCCCCCCTCACCGTAAACCTACAGTATGTCCTCTGGTTCTCGATTTCCCTACTGTGGGCAAGAGAGTCTTTGCTTTTACCCGATCTATGCCTCTCATGATATTGTACATGATGGTCTTATGATGCCTGTGTATGAATCCTTAAAAATACTTTCATATTTGTCAGCATCTCCTTTAAAAATTATTGCAATATATTCACACTGAATACATTCTTCCAACTCTCCTGAACTTTGTCAGCTAATCTCTCCTCAGCTGAGTTGGTTTGTTCACAGAATCACAACTATAAGTGGTTGCCTTTTACCCATAATAGAGGATGATGCATTTATCTTTATGTTCACAAGGGTTCACCAGAATATTGGCTTAACTTCAATGTGTTTCTTCCTCAAGATATCTTTGGTCAATCCTTTCCCTTTCCATGATATTGACATCAGTGGCTGTATCACAATTCATGTAAATGTCTTGATTTTAATCCTTGACTCCAATTTTGAATATTTTGTTCTTTTATATCACTCGTGTCGACTATATGATTTTAAAATGCTCTGCTCATCAATGTTATGTAAACCACCTCTCCATGGTTTCTACTGCAATTATTTCCTTTCCCCCGTGACACTTCTCAACTGTTACTGCTTGCTATACTCTATTAACCCTGCCAACAGATGCCTTGTTCAATGAAAGCATCTTGTTGCTCTGACCTGAAGCAGTTTCTGAATGATTCACATTCTAACAGCAGCATGGCTTCCTGTAGATCTCCTTTTCAGGTCATCCATGCTCTTGTCATCTGGGCTCAATATCAAGGCTTCCAACATTGTCCCTGCCTTTGGTCTGTTTGCAGGTTTACTTATCTCTACATTTTTAGAGGCCATTTCTAATGATGCAGCTCTCTTGTACGTCCATTTGAAAGTTAGATCTACCATGGTTTGCATCATACTGTATGTTACAGAACATAGAACGGTACAGCAAAGAAACAGACCCTTCAGCCCACAATGTCTGTGCTGAATATGATGCATAGACCAATACATATCTGTCTGCACATAATCCATATCCCTCCATTCCCTGCATTTCCATGTGCCTATCCAAAAGTCTCATCAGTCCGTTCTCCAACAATATTTCTCACAGAGCGCATCCAAAAATACACTAAATATTCAATACTGTAAATAAATTTTTAAGAAAAACTATATAGCTGCTAATCACCTCTGCTGACTTCTGATTGTAGGTTGTAAGGGTTACAACTTCACACCGTCTCCGAATGCACTAAATGGAAATGGTTTTATGGCTTTTCTGTTACTTCATTAAATGGGGTATTTATCGTCCTGTCTGACCTGCTGAGTTTTTTAAGCATTTCATTCTTTGTTCCAAATTTTGTATAAGTACCTGGCCCCACATCTTCTGACAGATTGGTGTTTGTGTTTCTGTTTGTCCTCACAATCCACATAAGTTCTTAAGTTGTAGGAGCAGAATTAGACCATTCGGCCCATCAAGTCTACTCCGCCATTCTATTATGGCTGATCAACCCGTCTCAAACCTCACTCTCGTGCCTTCTCCCCATAATCCCTAACAATCCACAATTTATTTACCGGAACATACACCTACTCTCAAACAAGATATAAATGGAAGGAATCCTTTGCATTGTCGCACGGACTGAGGTTTCTAATATAAGTAGTCCGGGATTATTAATCACAGTTAATTTAGCGGGTACTACGTTTTCATTCTTCTGTGCTTGGATCTGCACTACATCCTGGCCATGATTAATGACTCACTACTCTGACTTATTCTATCACCATCAGTAGCCACTCAATATCCTCAAAGATGGTATCACTTCTGATGGCTGTTAATCTTCATCATCCCATCCTCATCACCAGTCTACGGTGTGGATAATCACATGTATTACAATTGGTTATACATTTGTAATACACAGTTTAAGAATAAGGGGTAGGCCAATTACGACCGAGACTAGACTAAGTGGGACCCATTAGGTCCCAGTCACCACAGAGGGTGTGGGGGGGGAGGGGGCTGACTGGGAGAGGAAGTGTGTATGTGGACTGGAGGGGTTTGCGGGAGGGGGAGGAGGGTGGTGGGGGGAGAAGCTGTATGGTTGGCAGGGTGTGGGGGTGAGGGAGGATGTGGGAGGAGAGGGGTGGCTTGGCAGAGGGGTGTGTGTGTGTGGGTGGGGGGGAGAGGGAGTTGTGGGGGGGAAAGGGGTTATGTGCAGGGGGTGTTGTGGAGGAGGGGTTGGTGGGTGGGGAGGGATGTGTGGGTGGAGGGAGGTTGTTTGGGTGGGAGGGGGGATTGTGGGGGAAGGGGGGGTTGTGGGGGAGGGGGGGTGAGGGGGGAGGGGGGTTGTGGGGTTGTGGGGGTGGAGGGGGGTTGTGGGGGTGGAGGGGGGTTGTGGGGGTGGAGTGGGGTTGTGGGGGGAGGGGGGTTTGTGGGGCAGTGTTTGTGGGGGAGGGGGGGTTGTGGGGGAGAGGGGGGTTTGTGGGGGAAAGGGGGTTTGTGGGGAAGAGGGGTGTGGCATTGTGGGGGGAGCATTGTTGGGAGGTGCGTTGTGGTGGTGTGTGGGCTGGGGGGATTGTGGGGGAGGTTGTGGGGGGAGGAGGGTGTGTGGGCAGGGAGGGGTTGTGGGGGGAGGGGTGTGTGGGAAGGAGGGGTGTGTGGGAGGGCGGCATGTGTGGACAGACAGGTTGTAGGGGGTGAGAGGTGTGTGGGGAGGTATGTGTGGGCAGGGGGGGTTTTGGGGGAGTGGGGTGCATGGGAGGGGGTGTGTGGGAGAGGGGTGTGTGTGCGCAAGGGGAGGGTTGTGAGAGGTGTGTGAGAGGGAGGGGTTTGTGGGAGGGAGGTGTGTGTGGGGAGGGTGGTGGGTTTGGGAGAGGCATGTGGGGGTGGGGGGGAGACAGCACGAAGAAAAGAAGGGGGAAGAGCCATGGGGGAGAGTGTGGTATTAAGGGGGAGGGGGGCAGGAGCCAGTGAGGGGAACCAAAGGGGAAGGCATTGGGGGTGCGATGGGGACTCACAGCGGGCGCTGGTCACTTCGCTGGTCATTCTCCTCCACTGGGAGTCTCCGCTTTCCATTTGGCGACATTGGCATCATCTCCGACTCCACGCTGGCTGGGCTGGGTCGGACCGGGCCGGGTCGGGCCATCCAGAGCCTCCCTCAGCTGCAGTAAAGACGCAGGGGGGGAGATAGTGCTCTGGGAGTGTGTGGGCAGGGGGAGGGTTGGGATGGGTGTGTGGAAGAGAGGGGTGTGTAGAGGGGGGGGGGGGGGGGGTTGGCCTGTGGGGGGGGGAGGAATGTTGGGGCAAGGGAGGAGAGAGCTCGGAGAAAAGACGGGGGAAGAATCATGGTGGAGTGTATGGTATTACGGGGGAGGAGGGCAGGAGCCAGCGAGGGGGACCAGAGGGTAAGGGGTTGGGGGTGCGATGGGGCCTCACAGTGGGCGCTGGTCGTTTTGCTGGTCATTCTCCTCCGCACGGCTCATGGACTCAATCAGCACGGTTTGCGGACTCACTCAGCACGGTTTACGGACTCAATCACCACAGCTTGTGGACTCAATCAGCACGGCTTGTGGACTCAGCCCCGCCTCCGGGACTTTATTCTCCTTGCCCCGCCCGGTGATTAACAGCAGGTGCCGGAAGCGGCCTTACCTTCTTGGTGATTGACAGGTGAGAAGACCAATCTGCTGATCTCACGATTTTTTAAACCTTCATAACTTTTGTAATATTCCGCCGCTCGGAACAAAACGTGGTGCGCTTGGAGCAGAGGAGAACGGTGAGTAAGGTGGCAAACAAATCCTGGTGCTATAGGGTACCATTTTTGTGCAAATTTACAAACAACTCAAACCGGAAGAGGACAAGATGAGAGTTTTAGCAATTAGATAGATAGATAGGTAGATAGATAGATAGATAGAGGGAGAGAGGGAGAGAGGGAGAGAGGGAGAGAGGGAGAGAGGATATATAGAAGAAGATAGACATAAATAGATAGATAGATATTGATAGATGAGGAAAAACGTTTTCACCAAGAGAGTTGTGTATCTGTGGAATTCTCTGCCTCAGAAGGCAGTGGAGGCCAATTCACTGGATGTTTTCAAGAGAGAGATTTAGCTCTTAGGGCTAAAGGAATCAAGGAATATGATGGAAAAAGCAGGAACGGGGTACTGATTTTGGATGATCAGCCATGATCATATTGAATGGCGGTGCTGGCTCGAAGAACCGAATGGCCTACTCTTGCACCTATTTTCTACGTTTTTATGTTTCTATGATTCTATGTTTCTATGGTGCTCATCATGATGTTTTGAATACGTGTCAGGTCTGAAGTAGCAACTGGTTGATTTGTTAATTTGTAGCGGCCGATTCGGAGGCACTGGGCCGCTGAGAGCTCCCAATTGGGCCCCACGCCTAAGGGGTCCCCGCGCTGGAGTAATGTACTCTCGGCTCAGGTAGATCTACCCTGGGTGGAGGGGGGAGAGAGGGGTGGAGAGAGAGTAGAGGGGTGGAGAGGGAAGCAAGAGGTCGATGGGGAGGGGGGTGTGAGGTAGAATGGAGAAGAGGGGGAGGTGGGTCATTCCCTCACGGTCCCGGGGCAATGCCCCCACCCCTCCAGTTGCTGTGCTTCATGCACACAGCGCCGGCTCCACCCCTCTCTCTCCCCGGGGAGACACGGTGATCAATACAGGGAGGACCGGGCCATTGATACTAGCCAGTACCTCCCCAGCCATTGACCTCACAGCACTGCCGCACTGTATCTATAAGCTAAACTAAACTAAACTAACCCTCTTTGTAAAAATTATGTCCATTAGGATTTAATCTTTCCCCTCTCGCCTTAAATCTACTGTGCTGTATATCCTCTAGTTTTAGACTCCACTGAAAGAGTTAGTTATTAATTGATTGTTGTCATATTTAAGCTTTCCTGTTGCAAAAGGCCAATTGTATTGCATGATGGGATTTGGACAACTCTCATCGTGACAAGGGTTTTTTTTAACTTAAGTTGAAAAGTTTGCAGTTTTTTTACGAGGTTTTTAACGTAAGTTGAAGAGGTTAATCAGGTAGGAAGGGGCCCAGAAGATGTCATTGGGGTGTCTGGCTTTTGGCAAAGAGTGAAAAACAACTGCATATTTGGAGGTGGATGATGTTTTTTGTACATTATGTCATGCAAATGGTTTAATATCTGTATGCATATAAGCTTGTGTATTCTGATATTTCTTTGTGTGTGCTGCTGGAGATTCAGACGTGAAACTGTTGCCTCTGGGTCTCTAGGTCCACACCCGTCAGACGTTAAATTAAAGCTTTGTATGGTCTTAAGAATTTGTGCTTTGTCTATCTTTTTAAGTGAACTTTTTCACCACTACCCTGGAGAAAGAGAAAGAAAATCAGACGGTGCAGGTAGTCATTTTCTAAGGATTGTAGACACAAGGAACGGCATCATTTACCTGAGACATTTTGTTCTCCATTACTTCCAAGATACTTTATGTGCCATTCTTTGTCAAGACGGACATGAAACATTAGCTTAATTCCTCTACCATTGCCTTATTCTTCGATATAATTTCTCCTGCCTCACCCTGTGGGGGGACCGATGCCAACTTTTGCTTTTCTTTTCCTTTTGCAGACTCTTACGTTTCTTGCTAAATTACTCTCATAGTAGAAACATAGAACTTAGAAATAGAAATAATAGGTGCAGGAGTACGCCATTCAGCCCTTCGAGCCAGCGCCGCCATTCAATATGACCATGGCTAACCATCTAAAGTCAATACCCCGTTCCTGCTTTTTCCCCATATCCCTTGATTCTTTTAACCCTAAGAGCTAAATCTAACTCTCTGTTGAAAACATCCAGTGAATTGGTCTCTACTGCCTTCTGTGCCAGAGAATTCCACAGATACACAACTGTGTATAGAGGTTTTTCCTCATCTCAGTCCTAAATGGTCTACCCCTTAATTTTAAACTGTGACCCCTGGTTCTGGACTCCCCCAACATCGGGAACATTTTTCCTGCATCTAGCCTCTCCAATCCTTTAATAATTTTACATGTCTACTTTTACTTTCCTTCTCAATGTTTTGCTTCTCTTTTGCTCAGTTCCGACATTTCCAGGTTACTTCCCTTTTTGGCAAGCTGAATAACATTTCCTGTTGGTGCGTTGTGCCTCAGGGAAATATATAATTGCTGTAAAGCATGTGCAAATTATTTAATTACTAGCTATTGCCTAGACTTTTAATGTGCTTTCCCAGTCCACCATATCCAACCCATTTCTCTTGCCTTCATGGTTTCCTGAGATTTAAGACCTTTGTTTCAGATTGAACAAATTCACTTTTAATCCCCGTAAAATTTATAATATAATAAACACTCTTCCATAAAGTCACAATAATTGCAAGATTATTAATTAACACTTTCCCCGTTGCAGAAAATTAAATCTAAAGTAGCCGATTCGCTCATTGGCTTCTCACCATGCTGATCTGGAATCACTTAGCCTTGTCTATTTACTGCTCCTTTTCCTATTCTGTGTCTAATTAGAGGTATATAATTATTTTTTTGTACTCTTCACTTCGTGACTGACATCGGTGATCAATATCCATCCTTTTACCCAGTACTATCTCATTGCCTTTTTCCTTAACTTTCAAAATTCCCCTCTTTCACTAACTACATAGTTTAAATCCATACCTCTACCGTTCTGATAAAAGATCTTTGGAGTAAAATGTTAAGTTGGCTTTGGCGTGTGTAAAAACAATGCCCAACCTGTGGAGCATTTCGAGGAGTTTTTGATGCAGGCTCTTCTTCACTCCGTCTGGCATTTGCAGCCAGCACCTAAACCACTGACAGGCTGTGGGCAGTAGAAGATTCTATAATATTGCTTGATATTCTCCACTACCAATTTCAGTTCTCCATTGGGTATGTCTCCATCACATTGCAAATACTGCGATGCATCACAAACTCAGTAAAATTGCATTGCCTGCAAATGATACAGAGAGTAAAAAGTTCAAGGTCGTTGTGACTTTCTCTTCCATAGGGAAACTGATCCGGACCTTGCTTCATGATCAAATGTTCTAAACATCTTGGCCTTCAGATGAGTTGTTCCACTGGTGCGTTGATTAAGGATCATTGGTTATCAATGACTCTTGGGTCACAGGCCTTGCCTACTAGTACTCTTCCTCTCTTCCATGCATTCCTCTGGCTTCATCTTCTGCTTCTAATCATGATGCCTCAGAAGGACTATTACCAAGGCTCCCATATTTTCCCAAGTAATGTAAATCAACTCGACCCATAATGACGTTCTGTGTGTTTCGATGATGTGTATTGGATGTATTTACATGATCCTGCTTAGGAGTTCAGACCTCAATGATGTTTGCATGATGATTGATATCCCCACAGAGTGACGCTGGTATGTTTAAGCAAAGGGTACCAAGCTAAAAAATGCAATAGAGTCATGGAGTCCTACTGTGTGAAAACACGTCCTTCAGCCCAACTTGTCCCATCCACACTAGTCCCCCTGCCTGCATTGGGCCCATATCCCCCTAAACCTGTTTTATCCAAATACCTAATCTTTCATAAACATTGTGATATTACCTGCCTCAACTAGCTCCTCTGGCAGCTTGTTCCACACACCCACTTCCCTTTGTGTGAAGAAGTTGCCCCTCGGGTTCCTATTACATCCTTCGCCCCTCACCTTGAATGTATGTCCTCTGATTCTTGATTCCCCCACTCAGGGCAAAAGACTCTGTGCATCTACCCAATCTATTCCTCTCATAGAAACATAGAAACATAGAAATTAGGTGCAGGAGTAGGCCATTCTCCTGCACCTAATTTCTATGTTTCTATGTTTCTATGAGAGGAATAGATTGGGTAGATGCACAGAGTCTTTTCTACATGATTTTCTCTCATGATTTTCTACACCTCTATAAGATCACCCCCTCATCCTCCTGCATTCCAAGGAATAGAGTTCTACATCTGCTCAACCTCTCCCTGTAGCTCAGGCCCTCGAGTCCCAGCAACATCCTCGGCAATCTTCTCTGCACTCTTTCCAATGTTTCAATCACAGTACGTGCTTGAACTTGTAGACCATTGAGGACCAATAGTACCAATAAAATGGCATTGTGAAGTTATATTTCTGGGCCATGTTACTTTGTGTTCCAGGAAACTGCTTCTCTCGCATGTGAGAACACAGCTCCTTTTCTTCCTCATTAATTTGTTCAGAACTTCGCTTTCCACACTGCGAGGTTAATCACAAGACCTGTTCCAGTCACCAGCTCTTGGAAGACACAGTTCATAGGGTCAGCTCTGCTTAGCCATCTGTTTAATATGTTTCTTCTGAGAAAGCTAATCATTATGCTCTCCATTCAGTTGCCTAACTTGATAGATTAACTTGCTTCAGAGAAGTGTTAGGGTAATCTTTCCAGTCTGAATGGTATTTTCAAGCTCTAGACAGACTCTAGTCCTGAACCAACCTTCTAATGCCAACAACAATAGCTGCTCAAAAACACACATAGCATTTGACTCTATCTCCTCCATCTGAAAGCACAGAGGATCTAAAAACAACTCGCACTGACTGCTATCTTTCTTGCTATCTAGCTATGAGGAGAGGATGGACAGACTTGGATTGTTTACTTTGGAGTTTTGGAGGACGAGTGGAAACCTGATAAAAGTTTCAAAAAAAAGATAAGATGCATAGATAGGATAGTCAGTCAGAACTATTTTCCTAGGGTAGGATTGTCAAAAACTGCCGGCTTGAGCTTTAAGGGCCTGTCCCACTTACAAGACTTTTCAGCAAACTGTCTGCGACCTTCAAGCTCAGGGGCACTCGACTAAAAAAACCACGAGCTGGAACGCCTGTCAGCGTGGAACACACACACACACACACACACACACACACACACACACACACACACACACACACTTACACACACACACACACACACACACACACACACACACACACACACACACACACACACACACACACACACACACACACACACACACACACACGCATACACGCGATGAACAGGAAGATTAAAGACGGCTAGCACAGTGTACGGTAAGTCATTTAAAATAGCAGGGGTGGAGGGGAGAAGGGGGAGAAGGCAGGAGAAGGGGGAAGAAGGGGGGGAGAAGGAGTGGAGATACATTTTAAGAAGCCAGACAACTTTTAATAAGCCAGATATGCACAGCTGTGAAGTTTAGCGGCCATTTAACATTACCGGTAAGTTATCCTTGGTTCTGAAAACTCGTGCTTATGTTTTTTTTCTCCCAATGAGCCAATTAAAATGCCCGGCCAGCAAAAGATTCCTACGGCTACCTTGACTACCTACAACGACATAGCGACCCCACTACCACCGCACCATGACTTCAAAAGTATCAATTTTCTCCATGGCGACCAATTTTGTAACGTTGAGAAATTTTGCATGACCATACTGAGGCCACAAATAGTTACCACCATGCGGGAACTCTTCTCAACCATGAAGAAGACTCACCAGAGACCACCTACGAACATGTGGTGACCATTTGGCAAGCGCAGAGTCTCCTAAACTTGCCAATAAGGTCGACTCAGTGAGACAGACCCTTTAAGGTCAGAGATGTAAAATTTAAAGGAACTATGCAGGGAAATTTATTTTTGCACTAGACTAAGTGGGACCAGTTGGGTCCCAGCTTCACATTGACGGCTGGTCTCCCTACACAATATTCCATTGTGTAGGGGGGAGGGGGGGGGAGGGGGGTGTTGATGGGAATGTGAGAGTGCAGTGCTTTTGGTTGCATAATAAAGGTGTAGGTTAAAGGTCAAGAGGGAGCTGCTGTTTGAGTCAGATACCTGCTGATTTCTCACAGCAGTTTCCATTATATTATACTGATATCGGATCCAGGGTAAGGCGAGAGAATGTCAGCCAGAGCAGTGTACTGTACTGCATGTCAGATGTGGGAGGTCATGGTGTCGGATGGCCCTCTTGACGTCCACATCTGCATCAGGTGCAGAGAGATGGGGCTCCTAAGGGACCGTATTAGGATCCTGGAGCAGCAGCTCGATGACCTCTGCCTGGTCAGGGAGAGTGAAAAGGTGATAGAGGAGAGTTATAGGGAGGTGGTCACTCCAAAACCACAGGAGAGAGACATGTGGGTCACACTAAGGAAGGGCAAGGGGCAGAGGCATGAACAAGTGAGTACTCCAATGTCAGTACACCTGGCAAATAAGTACTCCTGTTTGAGTACGGATGGGGGTGACAGCCTACCCGGGGGTAGCGACAGCGGACGGGCCTTCAGCACAGAGACCGCCCCTGTTACTCCGAAAGGTAGGGAAAAAAAGAGGAGGGCAATTGTAATTGGGGACTCTATTGTTAGGGGGTCGGATAGGCGATTCTGTGGACGCAGTCGGGAGACCAGGATGGTGGTCTGCCTCCCTGGTGCCAAGGTCTTGGATGTGTCTAAACGTGTCCAAGATATCTTCAAATCAGAGGGAGAGGAGCCTGAGGTCGTGGTACATATAGGTACCAATGACATGGGTAAAAAAAAGAGAAGAGGTCCTGAAGGGAGGATTTAAGGACTTGGGAGGAGAGTTGAGGAAAAGGACCAAAAAGGTAACAATCTCAGGATTACTGCCTGTGCCACGTGACAGTGAGAGTAGAAATGAAGCAAGGTGGAGGATAAATGCTTGGCTGAAAGACTGGTGCAGAGGGCAGGGATTCAAGTTTCTGGATCATTGGGACTTCTTTTGGGGTAGGTGGGACCTGTACAGAAAGGATGGGTTGCACTTGAACCCGAGGGGGACCAATATCCTGGCGGGGAAATTTGCAAAGGCCACTGGGGAGACTTTAAACTAGAATGGTTGGGGCGAGGGATGCAAATAGCAAAAGCTAGTAGACAGAATGGGAGGCAGGAAGCAGAAAAGGGAAGCACTCGGACACAAGAGGAGAAAGAAAAAAAAGGAAATAAACAGAGAATAAGAGATGGGGGGTTTCTTAAATGTGCATATTTTAATGCTAGGAGCATTGTAAGAAAGGTGGATGAGCTTAGAGTCTGGATAGACACCTGGAAGTATGATGTTGTGGCGATCAGTGAAACATGGTTGCAGGAGGGCTGTGATTGGAAACTAAATATTCCAGGATTTTGTTGCTTCAGGTGTGATAGAATTGGAGGGGCAAGAGGTGGAGGTGTTGCATTGCTAGTCAGGGAAGATATTACAGCAGTGCTTTGGCAGGATAGATTGGAGGGCTCATCTAGGGAGGCTATTTGGGTGGAACTTAGAAGTGGGAAAGGTGTAGCAACACTTATAGGGGTATATTATAGACCGCCAAATGGGGAACGAGAATTGGAAGAGCAAATATGTAAAGAGATAGCAGATATTAGTAGTAAGCACAAGGTAGTGATTGTGGGAGATTTCAACTTTCCACACATAGACTGGGAAACACATTCTGTAAATGGGCTGGATGGTTTGGAGTTTGTAAAATGTGTGCAGGATAGTTTTTTGCAGCAATACATAGAGGTGCCTACTAGAGGAGGGGCAGTGCTGGACCTCCTGTTAGGAAAAGAGACGGGACAGGTGGTGGAGGTATGCGTAGGGGAGCACTTCGGGTCCAGTGATCACAATACCATTTGTTTCAATATAATTATGGAGAAGGACAGAACTGGGCCTAGGGTTGAGATTTTTGATTGGAGAAAGGCTAACTTTAACGAGATGCGAGATGATTTAAAAGGAGTGAACTGGGACATTTTGTTTTATGGGAAAGATGTAGAGGAGAAATGGAGGACATTTAAAGGGGAAATTTTAAGAGTACAAAATCTTTATGTTCCTGTTCGGTTGAAAGGAACCAGTAAAAATTGGAAAGAGCCCTGGTTTTCAAGGGAAATTGGACATCTTGTTCGGAAAAAGAGGGAGATCTACAATAATTATAGGCAGTATGAAGTAAATGATGTGCTTGAGGAGTATAAGGAATGTAAAAAGAATCTAAAGAAAGAAATTAGAAAAGCTAAAAGAAGATATGAGGTTGCTTTGGCAAGTAAGGTGAAAGTAAATCCAAAGGGTTTCTACAGCTATGTTAATAGCAAAAGGATAACAAGGGATAAAATTGGTCCATTGGAGAGACCGAGTGGACAGCTATCTGCAGAGCCAAAAGAGATGGGGGAGATATTGAACAATTTCTTTTCTTCGGTATTCACCAAGGAGAAGGATATTGAATTATGTGAGGTAAGGGAAACTAGTAGAGTAGCTATGGATACTATGAGTTTCAAAGTAAAAGAAGTACTGGCACTTTTGAAAAATATAAAAGTGTATAAGTCTCCAGGTCCTGACAGGATATTCCCTAGGACATTGAGGGAAGTTAGTGTAGAAATAGCCGGGGCTATGACAGAAATATTTCAAATGTCATTAGAAACTGGAATAGTCCCCGAGGATTGGCGTACTGCGCATGTTGTTCCATTGTTTAAAAAGGGTTCTAAAAGTAAACCTAGCAATTATAGTCCGGTTAGTTTGACTTCAGTGGTGGGCAAATTAATGGAAAAGATACTTAGAGATAATATATATAAGTATCTGGATAAAGAGGGTCTAATTAGGAACAGTCAACATGGATTTATGCCTGGAAGGTCATGTTTGACTAATCTTCTTGAATTTTTTGAAGAGGTTACTAGGGAAATTGACGAGGGTAAAGCAGTGGATGTTGTCTATATGGACTTCAGTAAGGCCTTTGACAAGGTTCCTCATGGAAGGTTGGTTAAGAAGGTTCAACTGTTGGGTATAAATGCAGGAATAGCAAGATGGATTCAACAGTGGCTGAATGGGAGAAGCCAGAGGGTAATGGTGGATGGCTGTTTGTCGGGTTGGAGGCAGGTGACTAGTGGGGTGCCTCAGGGATCTGTGTTGGGTCCTTTGTTGTTTGTCATGTACATCAATGATCTGGATGAAGGGGTGGTAAATTGGATTAGTAAGTATGCAGATGATACCAAGATAGGGGGTGTTGTGGATAATGAAGAGGATTTCCAAAGTCTACAGAGTGATTTAGGCCAGTTGGAAAAATGGGCTGAAAGATGGCAGATGGAGTTTAATGCTGATAAATGTGAGGTGCTACACCTTGGCAGGACAAATCAAAATAGGACGTACATGGTAAACGGTCGGGAATTGAAGAATACAGTTGAACAGAGGGATCTGGGAATAACCGTGCATAGTTCCTTGAAGGTAGAATCTCATATAGATAGGGTGGTAAAGAAAGCTTTTGGTATGCTAGCCTTTATAAATCAGAGCATTGAGTATAGAAGCTGGGATGTAATGTTAAAATTGTACAAGACGTTGGTGAGACCAAATCTGGAGGATGGTGTACAATTTTGGTCGCCCAATTATAGGAAGGATGTCAACAAAATAGAGAGGGTACAGAGGAGATTTACTAGAATGTTGCCTGGGTTTCAACAGCTAAGTTACAGAGATAGGTTGAATAAGTTAGGTCTTTATTCTCTGGAGCGCAGAAGGTTAAGGGGTGACTTGATAGAGGTCTTTAAAATGATGAGAGGGATAGACAGAGTTAATGTGGACAAGCTTTTCCCTTTGAGAATAGGGAAGATTCAAACAAGAGGACATGACTTTAGAATTAAGGGACAGAGGTTTAGGGGTAACATGAGGGGGAACTTCTTTACTCAGAGAGTGGTAGCGGTGTGGAATGAGCTTCCAGTGGAAGTGGTGGCGGCAGGTTCGTTGGTATCATTTAAAAATAAATTGGATAGGCATATGGATGAGAAGGGTATGGAGGGTTATGGCATGAGTGTAGGCAGGTGGGACTAAGGGAAGAAAGTTGTTCGGCACGGACTTGAAGGGCCGAGATGGCCTGTTTCCGTGCTGTAATTGTTATATGGTTATATGGTGAGAGAAGAAATAGGATAAGTATAGATGGATGCTTGATGGTTTCCATGGATGCAGTGGACCGAAAGGCCTGGTCCAACCCTGTACGTGTCTCTGCAATGAATGGTGAGTACACAGTCAGACCAAACACACTGGAAAAAAAGTAACATTCCCAGACTTTTGCAGTCTGGGTGTTGGATGTATTTTGTTGCAGCTGGCAAATAAGAGAATTCAAGCAAAACTATTTGATATGCTAGGCTTAATATCCAGGGAAGCATGTAGCTTAGCTGCTTGTGCAGAGAGATAATTTCACTCAGGGCATGATTCCAAGCCACAAACAAGGGACATGGATTGAGATCGTGTTAGCAGTGTGGCCTTCGCATAACACAGAAATGGACTCTACGGGAAAGACCAAAATCAACTGAATGAAAAAGGCTGCAAATCTTATGAGAGCACTGATATGGATATTGCCCAACCTCAGAATACCCGTTCACAATGATCATTGCAAATTATGTCACAGGCAACAGTTCCCGAAGAGCGAGTTCGAAGATTGAGCTAGTTATTTGCTGAATGCATCTAGCATTTTCAATTTTACTTCGGAGTCACGTGAGTGACTTCGTGAAGACCCCGCCAGGCACGCATGCGCGACATATCGTCGACCGCATGCGAGCGACAGGCAGGGAGGAGCGTTGCTCCTCTACTGCTGGGACCTGCAGGTAAGTAAAACACTAACCTGCGGTCTTTTTCTTCTAGGTGGCCCTGTCGCAGGGTCTCGCGGCCGCCTCGGATCTGGCTGCTGCGGCAGTCAGCGGCGGCTCCAATAGTTGGAGTCGGGAAACCTGTTGACCCAGGAGGGTCCGGGCTCACACACTCGCCGGCGGAGGACGGCAGAGGCAGCCCGACTCCACATCACAGTCCGCAGGGGACACCGCGGGCTGGCGGCACGAAATGGAATGGGGCTTGCCGGCTCGCCGTCTCAAGTTCGCGACGGCAGAGCGGCAGCCCCGACTCTACACCACAGCCCGTGGGGAACACCGCGGGCTGGCGGTGTACATGTAGGAGTGGGGCTTGCAGGCTCGCCGTTCAAAGTTAGAAACGGCAGAGCGGCAGCCCCGACTCTACACTGCAGCCGCGGGGGACACCGCAGGCTGGCGGTGTGCATGTAGGAGTGGGGCTTGCAGGCTCGCCGTCAGAAGTTAACGGCAGAGCGGCAGCCCCGACTCTACACCACAGCCCGCGGGGGTGATACTGCGGGCTGGCGGTGTGCATGTGGAGTAGGGCTTGCAGTGCTTGCCATGGACGGCAGCCCGACTCTACACCGCAGCCCGCAGGGGTTTCTGCGGGTTGCTGGCATTCAGGAAGCAGCAGGCTTGCAAGCAAAGGCAGCCTGACTCCACACTGCAGCTGCAGGGATTCTGTGGCCTGTCTACATTCAAGTGCCCTGCTACTCCAGGGTATGCATTGTCTTCAAGAGGTTCAGACTGCCAGCATATAAAAGTTATTTAAGCATGAGAGGCTGGTCACCATACTTAAAAAATAAATAAATAAAAAAAAAAATAAAAAAAAAAAAAAATAAATAAATAAAAAATAAATAAAAAACCCTCAGGTAAGATACTAACTTTGAATAGCTAAGCGTCTGTATTAGAGTTTGCTTACAGATGGATGGAGACCAGAATGAAGACAGCGAAGCAGGTCTCCAAGGGCCGTGCGACTTCAGATGGGAATCAGCGGCCACCATTCTAGAAGAATGCGGAGGTCGGGGAGCCCTGCGCAGCCAGGACCCGTCTCTCCACCACGGCTGACCATGGGGCCGCAAAATGGTGGAGCACCGCGTGGGACCAGGGTAGGCAAGACCTGGACTCCCTACCACTCTCACCTAAGCATAGTGACTGTGGGGCAAAGGTGCGTAAACGTGTGACCCGCTCGGTGGCTCGTTTTGTCTCTCCTACTATGCAGGTCTCAGAGATGGGGGAGAGCTGCGCACAGGTCATGCCCCGCTGCAGCGGGAGGCATCGACATACCGCCGGGGGTAACCTGCTAGACTGCGAGCCGGTGATGGACCTGCTGGAAGTTGGGGAGCCCTGCAGGAGCAGGAGGTACCGGTGTCCACTGGAACAGGCTGCCGGAGCGCAGACCGGTGGCAGCAGTTTACGGCTGGGCAACCCCGTTGTTACGGGTAAAGCCGGCTATGCGCCCTCACGGACCCGTGTGGTTAAGGGTGACGGCAAGCCTGCACGGACAGCGGAGCCGGTATTGGGGACCGGTACCGATCCTTGCCTCTGCCTTCCCACCAGGCAGAGGTGCCGCTTAGGTCCGAACGACGGCGGACTAGCGGTATGTCCGTGCAGGAGTCGTACACCCTGCAGGAGCAGGAGGTACCAGTACTGCACCGGAACAGGCTGCCGGAGCGCAGACCGGTGGCAGCAGAATACGGTTAGGCAATCCCGTTGCTGCGGGTAAAGCCAGCCAAGCGCCGTCACAGACCCCTGGGGGTGAGGGTGACGGTGTGCCTGCACGGACCACGGAGCCGGTATTGGGGACCGGTTCCGACTCCTTTCCTCTGCCTGCTCGTCAGGTAGAGAGGCCGCTAAGGTCCGAGGGATGCCGGGCTAGCGGGTTGTCCGTGCGGAAGTCGTTCAGCCCCGCAGGAGCGGGTGCTGACGAGTACCTGTCAGCCACTTCGTTGAGGTGTGACCTACTGGCAGAAGCCCCAGCGACTCATCAGGGCCTGGGGAAGTCGACCTGTTGTCCGTGTGTAGCGGCAGCGGTCGCATGGCTAGGATGGAGCTAATGGTGGAGCAACTATATCAGCAGGACCTGGATCGGCAAGAGCAGGAGTAGGAGTCTCAGCGGTCTGGGAGTCGGATCATGACCGCCACCTTCAATGCAGAAGAGCCCACTGCTCTCGATCCAGAAGAAGGAATTGGAGGTAGTGTCAAAAATCTGAAACCTGTATTCAGGGGTACCGCTGCACTCTACATTGGCAGTAAGTATTAATTTCTTGACGACACACCAGTTCCAAGACCAGGTGCTTTCAGAAACCATGGAGAAGTACAAGGATCCTGGAAATTGTGTTCCCCGGAACGTCCCGAGGGTCAACTCAGCCATCTGAGGGAACATTAGTTCCAATGCGAGGGCACAAGAGATGAAGAGGCAGGAAATTCTGAAGCTATTGGCGTCGGGCATCACGGTGCTCGTTAGGACCCTCGATGGGACAGGTGCATCCGCAGAGCAGCAGGATGCTCTAGCCCTCCTGTGTAGCCCACTTCGGGAAACTGTTTTAGTCAGAGCTCCATCCGGCCCGACATTAACCCTGCATTCGCTGGGTTGGGTCCTACCTCCACCACACCACCAAGACAGCTGTTTGGGGAGGACCTGCCCAAGCAGGTCAATGACGAGGCCATCAAGAACACATTTGCACCAGCTCCCCAACAGCAGAAGCCTTGTTAGGGCAGAGCCAGCATAGACTACCTCACCACACACCAGCTGCAGGAACAAGGATTTACCGAGGCGATTGAGCAGCACCCAGCAAAGACGGAATACTAGAAACCAGAACGTCAGGCCCGCCGGTAACCATGGAGGTAAGGGGGCCTGGTTCTCTTGGAAGTGCTGCATGCATAACCTCACAAGTAGGGGGGAGGTACATACATTCTGGGGCTCTGTTTGTCACTATCCAGGGAACAGAGCTATAGACATAATAGATGCATGTAACAGCCTTGCTTGCGCCAGGGAACTGACTTTCGACATGCTGCTAAGCTATGGGTAAATTGGAGCTACATTCCAGCCACATAATTGGGTCGTTACGCTATCAAAGCTTGGGTGAATAAGCAAAATCTCGGCAGGTATAGCGAATGCTGGACAATTACGAGCTTATGCAACTGCCAATCACAGCATAATTGAGGTACAATGGTGGATTAGCAATGATTGTGATTGTTAAATCCCATCATTACATCAAACCTAGTAGTCGCGTTACAAACCGACGCAAGCACCAAGGGCTGGGGAACTACTGACACCATTCCAGTTGGGGCAGCAAATGGGATTGCATGATTCTACTTTCTTCAATCACTAGGTATAAACTGTTAGATATGCTTGGAGCATGTCACGGGCTGCGCATTAATGCACTAATCTGCAGCATACGTATGTTCGTCTTCCAAAATAATACCACTGAGTTGGCATATTAAACCTTATGGGTGGTGTCAAGTTAATATCTTGGGATGAATTGGAAACATTAATTTGGCTCTGGTGGATTGAAAGAATTGGGTTCAGCTATGTACCTTCTGGATCAGCTCAATATAGTGGCGGACACCAGGTCACAAGTATTAATAACGACATCAAGTAGATTGAACCTCCAAATATCTGCTAAAATTATAGCCTAATATGGAATACCAGATTTCGACCTCTTTGCGTCCAGGTTCAGCCATTGGATACCAACATATGTCTTGAGAACTAGATCCTGGGGCAGTGGCGATGGACGCGTTTTCACTACATTGGGGAGAAATGCGGGGTTTCTATGCTTTCTCCATTCTGCTTCATCAGACAGGTGCTGCAGGATACGCAACCAGGCTCTGCAACATAAAGGACGATGGATGTCAAACAGCATCGTGCAGAGACAGTCCAGTAGGAAGCAGTACCTCGCCTACATAAGGATATGGGAGGTTTCTGTAGTCGGACCTAGACCATCTACATATCTGCTATACTCTCCAAGCTGCTGGTATACTCATGGGTCATCATTAGGATGTGTCCCTCAGTTACAGTGCCAGGAGTGCATTGTCGTCCTATCGCTAGATTGGACTGCGATGAGGTAGTGTTGACCTTCCTCAGGAGCTGGTCGCCCATGATGCAGATGGTCTTGCTCACCTTCAAAGTGGTTATGGTAATGGCACTGAACACAGCTCAACAGGTCCTGACTTTACAGGAATTAAACCTGGATAGAATGACCGGACCATAATAAGGTAACTTCTTTATAGAAGAATTACTTACACTACACAGACCTGGGACTACACGTCTGCAAATGGGCATCAGATGTATGGAGACGGGTCTGTTTCAGCCATGGAAACCCACGTCACAGGGTGATTGTGCAGACTATCTCCAGATGACACGAGGTGGTATTCGGTGCAGCAGGTAAGACACTAATATTTTAAATGTCATTCTATCAGGGCTGCATCCACATCAGTGGCAAGGACTATGGCGGTGTTCATGGATTTTGGCCTCGCAATAGCGAGCTGGGCCAGTGAATCTACACTTCAGCGGTTTTATAACTGATTTATAACCGCTCCCGCAACGTTGGCGGATTCAGTTTTAAGTGCTGTTCCCTAAACGTTTGTCCCCGAGTTCAGGGGGTTATTGTTGTATTAACAAATGTTATTATTTTTCAGCTTGTTCAAGTCTGAAATACGTTAACATACTTCCTCCATCAGAATTACGGCAGTGTGTGAGCATGGGCGTGGTCCAGGGCATGTAATCACAGAGCTTTGAAATCTTCACGAAGTCACTCACGTGACTCCGAAGTAAAATAGTAAGATTAAACAAGAACTTACCAGTTTGAAGTTTGATCTTTATTTTATGAGGAGTTGCGATGAGGGATTTCGTGCCCTCCGCTCCCAACCCTCTATTATATATTCAACTGGTATGGTCAAGTTTTAATCTTACTATCTTCGGTTTGTGATCTGTGATTCCACACCGCTGCTTTGAAGAATGTCGCGCATGCGTGCCTGGCGGGGTCTTCACGAAATCCCTCATCGCAACTCCTCATAAAATAAAGATCAAACTTCAAACTGGTAAGTTCTTGTTTAATCTTACTATTTTGTCTCCTATTTCCTGCATTGGTCGTTTTTGCTTAATTCCCTTTCACTGTTAAGGTGTCCCCTGTAATCATGGGTATAGATAGCAAAGTCACTGGGGCTATTTTTTTTTAATGATCTGGACATTGAGCAGAGGTCCAGCGAACAATCACCCTGCACGGCACACTGACATCACATGCTTTTGAGAGGTGCTTGGAAGGATCTAGCTAGCAAGCTACATCCAGCTGTACACCAAGTTACAGTTGCACATCCACTCAAAATGGTTCATCGCTAACCGATAGAAGAGCTGCGGCCTCACAGCTTTTGCAAATCTGGGTTCAGTCCTGACCTCTGGTGTTAACTGTGTGGAGTTTGCAGGTCACCTTATGACTGAAAATGGTTTCTTTAGTTTTCTCCCACATTTCAAAGATATGCGGGTTGGTAGGTGAACTAATTACTGTGAATTGTCCTCAACGGCAGGTAAATGGGGGGGGGGGATGGGGAGTATAAAATAGGATTCGCAGAAACGTATTTGTGCCTTCATTTTCACTCCATCTATAGGCTAACTCCTAATCTCACTACCTGCAGACATTAGTCCTTTCCATTATCATGTTTTTTTTACCCAGAGAGTTGTGAATTTATGGAATTCCCTGCCACAGAGGGCAGTAGAGGCCAAATCACTGGATGGATTTAAGAGAGAGTTAGATAGAGCTCTAGGGGCTAGTGGAGTCAAGGGATATGGGGAGAAGGCAGGCACGGGTTATTGATAGCAGACGATCAGCCATGATCACAATGAATGGCGGTGCTGGCTCGAAGGACCAAATGGCTTCCTCCTGCACCTATTTTCTATGTTTCTATGTCTTCCCTTTTGAATTCACAAAATTACCATCTCTGATACCCTAACTCTGGATTTACTGGGTTGAGATGAGGCTAGTAAGTCAATTACTATTGTAACATCCGAAGGATCTTCAGAGTTTCAGAACTACCAACAGATTCCAATGCTGTGCCCTCTTAAAGGATCTAACGCAATCTGTGCTTGATTTAGTTCATTCAATAATTCTGTAAACAAATTGCCTTTTGCAGACATTGAACATTTCCCCAGAGTCCATGCAGTCTCAGGTTCTCCATCAGTATCATCCGTGCCAGGGTGGAATGGTGAGACATGGATCAAGTGCAGGGGAGGAGATTAGTTTAACTTGGCATCATGTTTAGTGTTGGCACTGTGGGCTGAAGGGATGATTCCTGTGCTGTACTGTTCTGGGTTCTATGCAAAACCATCCTGAATGCTTGAAGAAGGGTCTTGACCCTAAGGTCTGAAGAAGGGTCTCGACTCGAGACGTCACCCATTCCTTCTCTCCAGAGATGCTGACTGTCCCGCTGAGTTACTCCAGCATTTTGTGTCAACCTGAACACTTCTTCTCCACTTTAAAAAGCCATGAATTAGAGGTGTCCACAAGTCAGTGGGAACGTTGCGTTTCGTCAAGGAGGTTGTGAGCACAACCACGAATTTTGTTCTCTCTGTGCAACTGGTAACCTCTTCCCATGACAGAGTTTGGAATAGAGTGTCTGTTCCAAAAGTCTGATGATGGGCATGCAAATGACATTGCCTGCCCAACGGTAACAAAGGCCACAATGATGGTCTACGAGACCACACTGACATTGGTTTCCTTTTTCTTCCAGTGATTTTAAAGATGGGTTTCAGAGGATCTTTCCAGTTCCTTGTGTTGCCTGCTATCCAAAACTCAGAATTCAGCTGCCCAATAGACCATGTGTTTTTCCCACCAGATCTGAGCTCTTGATCTTCAAATCTGCTTTTGCTCAATCAACTAAAGTTTGGCACATTGAGGGCAATGTTGAATTTAATCATTGATGCTGACTGTTGCTGATGGCCAGATACGAGAAGCGCTCCGCATTTTTCATGTTCCCAAATGCAACACCAGCGGATTTGGACGTAGGAAGACAATCATGTTGAAGCAAACAATTGCTGAATGCATGAATAAAAAAGACCTTGCTCTTGCTTCCAGCATCTGCAGTCTCTTGCATCTCCAGTCTTTAAGCCTGTTTAGAGAGATGATCCACTGGAGTTAATCATGAGGCCGTGGAGATTTCAGAGGTGTCAAGAGAAGCTTGTGGTGACAAATTCAGTGAACAGTGTAATCAGAGACATTTATACTTGGTTGAAATTGTAACGTTAATTTACAAATAGTTGATTCGAAATAGTTTACAAAATGTTGATTTAATTAGTTAAATGATTATTTAATTGCATGTCTGCAAATTGCTGATGTTTTGTGTGGGTCTATTACCTTTTTTTTTAAAGGGTGAGTGTATAGAATGCATAGGCTTGGATAGAGTGGATGTGGAGAGGATGTTTCCACTCGTGGGAATGGTTTAGGACTAGAGGTCATAGCCTCAGAATTAAAGGACTTTCTTTTAGGAAGGAGATGAGGAGGAATTTCTTTAGAGGGTGCTGAATCTGTGGAATTATTTGCCTCAGAAGGCTGTGGAGGCAAAGTCAGTCGATATATTTAAGGCAGAGGTATATAGAGTCTTGATTAGTACGGGTGTCAGAGGTTATGGGGAAAAGGCAGAAGAATGGGGCTAGGAAGGAGAGATAGATCAGCCATGATTGAATGGCAGAATAAACTTTATTCTGTTCTTCTCACCTATGATCTGCAAGAACTGAAGTTACCAAGTGGTTCAAGAAAAAGATTCTTGGGGTAGCTGGACTAAAATATGACGAGAAATTGGAACGATTTAGCTGAAACCTACTGGAGTTCATAAGAATGAGAGACGATCTCACAGTCATAGACTCACAGTCATATAGTGTGGAAACAGATGCTAGGGGTCAACTTGCCCACACCAACCAACATGTCCCATTTACATTAGTCCTGACTGGACTGGACAGACTCGAAGCAAAAAGAATGCTCCCAATAGTGGGGATCTCCAGAACCAGGATCACAGGCTAATTCATGGGACTGAAATTAAGAGAAATCCCTTCATTCAAGGCATTCGAGAACACGTCAAAGCCAGATCATTAAACATATTCAAGAAGTTCTTACGTATGAACCCTATGGAAAAAGAAAACAAGGAATAGACAGTGAAAGTAGCAAAAGAGTGTTTGTTCAAGGTTCTGAGTGGCATGGTGACGCAGCAGTAGAGTTGCTGCCTTGCAGCGCGAGAGACCCGGGCTCGATCCTGACTACAGGTGCAGTCTTTACAGAGTTTGTAAGTTCGCCCCCTGAGAGCGTGGGCTTTTTCTCGAAGCTCCGGATTCCTCCACATTCCAAAGGCATACAGGTTTGTAGGTTAATTAGCTTTTGTAGAAATTACAAATTGTTTCTAACGTGTAGGATAGTGTTAGTGTACGGGGATTGATGGTCGGTGCAAATTCCATGGGCCGAAGGACCTGTTTCTGCGCTGTTTCTCAAAACTAAACTAAACTAAACTAGATTGAAATGAAGAGAGATGTCTTCACATAAGGAGTGGTGGATCAGTGGAATTTAATTTCGGAGTCACGTGAGTGACTTCGTGAAGAGCCCGCCGGCGCGCATGCTCGACATATCGTCGTAACGCGTTGCTGCGACGGCTGGCGGTGGAGCGCGCTCCTCGCCAGCCCTTCAGAAGGGGCCACGGAGGTAAGTATCCTACCTTTAGTTGGTGGTCCTTGTTGTTGGTTTTGTCTTGCAGCAAGGACATGGATGGGAGTTCCAAGGGCCGGAGGACGTCAGGACGAGTTCGCCGGTCAACAGTTCCGGGGCCTTTACCATCGGCAGTACCTGCAACGCAGGCCGGGACTCAGGCGGAGATGTGGGTAAGCCCTGTGTTCACAGGTCCAGATCCGCCAGCACACCACAGCTCGGAGGAGTTCGACGAGGAGGAGTGTGGTGTGCCGCCAGAGCAGGAGGACCCTGCCATGGCAGTCAGGTCGTCAGCGGGCTCGCTGGCGACCTCGAGCAGGGTGCGTGCGGCTGCACGGCCTGTTCCACTCAGCCCTCCGAGTAGGGGAAGGGCAGGAGCCCAGAAGCCTAACCCTACCAGGGCTAAGGCATTGCCTGACACGGAGGTGCGGTCAGGTTCCAGGGCGAGACCCGGGGCGGCTGTGAGGTCCAGCCGGCACACCCCGACTCTCGACGCCGGGACGGGTCGGTTGAGTCGGGTCTCGTCACGGTCGCCGAGCCCCCCATGGATGGGTGGGCGAGACCATGCGTCGGCAAGGTCCACGATGTGGGCAGCCGGCAAGCCTGCACGGGCTTCAGGCAGCCATGCTTCGGCTGGTGCCGACACCACGCCGCAAGTGCCCTTAGTGGCAGCGGCTTCAGCTCCCGCTAAACGGAGGCGGTTGAACACGCCCGCACGGGAATCGCGCAGTTTCGCCTCGGCGGCTGTTAGCGACAACTACCGGCACCGGCAGGGCCTCGATGAGGTGCGGGCCGATGATAGGAGCCCGGTTTTCTTTTCAGAGCCGGAGGACTCCGACCACCTGAGTGTTCAGGGTGAAGGGCGTATTGACCGTATGGAGCGGCTGCTGGAGCTCCTGCTTCAAAGTCAACAACAGCAGGGCAGCAACAGGCACAGGGCATCGTCACCAGCCTCTACCATCAGCCTGGAGCAGCAGGAGGAGGAGGTTTTGGTGGATCCCATACCATCTCCGTTGGAGGTGCCAGCGGAGGATCTTCTGGATGTGGCGACCAAATTTGCGGCCCCACATTCATCTGGACTTCCTTTAAACGCAAAGCTGGCAGCCACTGTGGACTTTCTTAACAACCAGCAACTACAGGAAGAAGTCCTCATTCAGGCAATGAGCCGTCACAAGGCTCCATCCAATTGCAACTCCCTCAACGTGCCTGTGGTCAATACGCCGATATGGGGCAACATCAGTGCGGCTATCCGTCAACAAGAGGTAAAATTGCAGCGGATCCTGAAGCTCCTCACGGCCGGTATTACCGCCTTTGCGCGGTCGGTGGACAGGGACGAACTGAATTTGGACCAGGAAGATGCTCTGGCCCTCCTGTGCGCGACCCAGCACGAAATCAACGGGTTTCGCAAAACCAGCATCCGCCCAGCGCTCAATCCGAAGTTTGCAGGATTGTGCAAACCACCGCCGCCGCCCCCGCCCCGTCAGCTCTTTGGGGAGGACCTCTCGAAGAGAGTCAAAGAGCTTGATGAACAAGCCAAAACGGTGGGGATCATGCGCTCTCAGAGTGCCCCCGCACTGTCAGGCTCAAAGTCTCCATACATTCGCTCACGAGGGTCTGCTAGTACCTCGACGAGGACCCACCCTCAAGCTCCACAACGACAGCAACATCAGACCCAGCACCAGGGGTCTTTTTTAGGACAGGGTCGGCAGAGACCCTGGTGGAAAACGAAGACGCCGCGCCCTCAAGCCAACCCAGCACCTCCACGGCCACCCACACGTGTCAAGGACCGCCGGAAACCACGGGGGTGAGGGGGTCTGGTTCTCTCTTTTCTCTTTGTTTAACTTCACATGTTGGTGGTCGCCTTCGGCTGTTTTTGGGTGCATGGGGTAATTTTACTGGTGACGAGTATGTGTTGCAGAATATTCAGGGGCATAAAATTGAGTTTATTAATGGCGACATTCCTCCATCCCAGCACATGCCCGCTCGAACGTTTAAATTATCTGCTGCAGAACAGGCAGCAGGCTACAAGGAACTTTTAAGTCTTGAGCAGAAGGGAGTGATTGAGAGAGCGGTGCATGAGCCAGTTGAATTTGTTTCGAATATATTCACCAGACCTAAGAAGGATGGAGGTTGTCGTGTCATTATTGATCTAACCCGTTTGAATACTTTTGTAACATATACTCATTTTAAAATGGATACGTTTGAAACAGCCAAATCATTGATTTCTCATGGTTGCTTTATGGCATGCATCGATTTGAAAGACGCATATTATTCAGTATCCATCCAGAAATACGACAGAAGGTTTTTGAAATTCATCTGGATGGGGCAACTCTGGCAGTACAAGGCTTTGCCTAATGGGCTCACCACAGCCCCTAGATTGTTCACTAAATTGGTGAAACCAATTATGGCTTATTTGAGACAACGACACCATATAGTTATGGCCTACTTAGATGATATCTTAATTGTGGGCCACACCCTGGAATTGGCTGAACAGGGTGTTGCAGCTGCTGTCAATATATTTCAACAATTAGGGTTTATTGTCCATCCAGAGAAATCAAAGTTCTGCCCTGCCCAGGTGATTAATTACCTAGGGTTCACGGTGAACTCTATGAGCATGAGGGTTACCATTCCAATTAACAAGATTGAGGAGGTTACCCAGGTGTGTCAAGATTTAATCCGCACCTATAAACCATCGTTTCGGCATTCAGCTACAATAATTGGGAAGCTTGTAGCTTTGTTTCCGGCAGCGCGATATGGACCTTTGCATTATCAGAATTTGCAAAGAGCTAAAATTGCTGCGTTAAAACAGAACACTGGTCATTATGATCGGTCCATGCAGCTGCCGCCCGAAGCGATAAATGAGTTGCAATGGTGGGTGTGTCACATTAGCAGCTCATTCAAGCCTATCAGGGAGGCTAATCCGGTGGTATATTTGCAGACTGATGCAAGCTCCAATGGCTGGGGAGCCACGGATAATTGCTCTAGTTGTGGGGGCAGATGGGACACCCTTGAATCAACGATGTTGTTGACTCAAGGGATTAACTATTTGGAGTTGCTGGCAGCATTCCACGGACTTCGTGCGTATTGTTCCAAGCTTGTTGGAGCACATGTCCGTCTCCAAATAGACAACACCACAGCAGTGGCATACTTAAACCATATGGGTGGTACCAGGTCAGTTTCGTGTGACAAATTGGCTAACTCAATTTGGCTCTGGTGTGTTCAGAGAGACATTTGCATTTCAGCTACCTATTTGCCAGGTGAGCTTAATACTGTGGCGGACACCAGGTCACGCAAATTTAATGACAATATTGAATGGATGTTGCATCCTGAGATTTTTTCTAAAGTCACAGCCAAATTTGGTAAACCGGACATTGACCTTTTTGCGTCACGGTTGAACCATCAGGCACCAACCTACGTCTCATGGGAACCAGATCCTGGGGCAATAGCGCTAGATGCATTCTCGCTGGACTGGGGGAATTGGTTTTTCTATGCCTTCCCCCCGTTTTGCCTCATCAGTCGGGTATTGCGAAAGATTCAGGCAGATGCTGCCAAGGGCATCCTTATTATACCCGACTGGCCCGCACAGCCTTGGTATCCGGTGGTCTTTGACATGCTCAACGAACCTTGGGTCCTTTTGCAGGGTTGCCCACAATTGGTTACTCACCCTGTCTCAGGGGAGCCACATCCCTGCCATGGCTATTTAAATTTGTTGGCTTGCAAGTTCTGAACAGGCCGTTAGTCCAATACGGCCTCTCGGCTCGGACCATGGATACCATCGGGGCGTCGTGTCGAGAGTCCACAAGGCGAAGATACCGCTCGCATATTAAGAAGTGGGAAGCCTACTGCAGCCGCTCTCGCATCACGTACGATGACGTGACAATAACCGACATCCTGGAATTCCTCGCGGGGTTGCACCATGATGAACACTTAAGTTACAGTGCCATCAACAGCGCCAGAAGTGCGCTATCATTCTACCTCAATATTGAGGTAGGATCCAGCAGGCTAGTGTCCAGACTCATGCGGGGTATATTCAATATGAATCCGCCTACACCACGCTATAATATCACCTGGGATGTCAGGGACGTATTAACCCTGCTCAGGACGTGGTCTCCCATGGAAGGGCTCCAACTGGACCAACTCACCATGAAGCTGGTGATGTTACTAGTGCTGACTTCAGCTCAGAGGGTACAGACACTACACAAACTTCGTGTCGACAGAATGACTTCTACCCCTACAGAAGTAGTCTTTTTCATTGACGAGCTACTAAAGCAGCATAGACCTGGGTGCACAGGGCTGCAGCTGAAGTTCCCGGCATACCCCGCAGATGCTAGGCTATGTTTAGCCTCACATATCCGCCACTATGTCAAGGTGACGGCACGCATAAGAGGAATGGAGAGATACCTGCTTGTCACTCATAAGAGACCTCATCATCGAGTGACAGTCCAGACGATATCCAGGTGGCTTCGAGTCGTCTTGGGTAAGTCAGGTATCGACACTAATGTGTTCAAGTCTCATTCCACCAGGGCTGCATCGACGTCAGCGGCGAGGGTCATGGAGGTGCCCATGGACCAAATTCTCGCCACAGCAGGATGGGCTAATGAAGCTGTGTTCCAGCGTTTTTATAACAAGCCTGTTGCTGCTCCTCTACAGTTCGCAGAAGCCGTGCTGAATGCAGGTCAAGAACGTGGAGATGTCCCCGCATGAGGGGTTTTTGATTTGTTATTAATAACTCTGCTCTTGTTTTGCAGTATGAACTATTGAGCAAGTTTGTTCCTCCCATCCATCCCTGGTAGTGGTGTGTCAGCATGGACGTGGTCCAGGGCGTGTAATCACAGAAGCTTTGAAGTCTTCACAAAGTCACTCACGTGACTCCGAAATGAAATAGTAAGATTGAACGAGAACTTACCAGTTCGAAGGTTGATCTTTATTTTATGAGGAGTCGAAGTGAGGGATTTCGGGCCCTCCTCGCCCAACTCTCAATCACCTTCATCTGGTAATCTTAGTCACTTCAATCTTACTATGCGAAGTCATTTCTTTTGTTGGTTTCTGTGATTCCACGCCGCTACTTTGAAGTATGTCGAGCATGCGCGCCGGCGGGCTCTTCACGAAATCCCTCACTTCGACTCCTCATAAAATAAAGATCAAATTTCGAACTGGTAAGTTCTCGTTCAATCTTACTATTCTCTACTGCAGAAGGCAGCCAAGGACAAATCAAGGCCAGATCATTAAACATATTCAAGAAGTTGTTAAGCATGGACCCTTTTAACCCTGTCCCACTTAGGCGACTTTTTAGGCAACTGCAGGAGACAATGTGGTCATCACATGATCGCCACATGTTCACAGGTGGTTTCCGTGGATTCGCCTTCATGGTTGTGAGGAGTTCCCGCATTCTGGGAACTAGTCGCGGCCTCATTATGGTCGCCGCGAATTTTTCAACATGTTGAAAAATTAGCGTCGACTAGAATGAAGTCGCCATGGAGAATTCTCGTGCCGTAGATGGGTCGCCAGGAAGTCCTAGTGAGTTGCCAGGAGGTCAAAGGTTCTCTTAGGTTGTAGCCGGTGCTGACTGATGAATTTCATTGGCTCATTGGGAAAATAAAACATAAGCAGTAGTTTTCAGAACCAAGATAGCCGGCCGGTAATGTAAAATGTTTGTCGAGCTTCACAGCCGTTTATCTCTGGTTTCTTAAAAGTTGTCTCCACTCCTTCGCCCCCCTTCTCGCCCCTTCTCCCCCCTCTCTCCCCCTTCTCCTCCCTCTCCCCCATTTTATAAAGGACTTACCGTACACTGTGCTTTTTAGCTTCTTAATTACAGCGCCAACTTTCCTGTTCAACTTGCCCTGTCCCCCACATGCATAACTGGCTGGTGAAGGAAGCTATATGTGTTACAGTCGCCGGCAGTCCGCTGAAAAATCGCTTAAGTGGGACAGGCCCATTAGGAAAAAGAAAACAAGGAATACGCAATGAAATGAGCAAAAGGGTACTTGATCAGGATGAACAATTATCCTTATATTGAATCGCACAGCAGGTTTGAAGTGCTGAATGGCTGTCACCTCTCCTATTTACTATGACACATTGTTGTACTAGATACTGCAACTGGTTGAGTTCTATCCCTTCAGTAAAGATGTTCTGTTTGTTGTGTTTTTCTCTGTCATTTGTCTTTTCATTGAAAGATACAACATGGAAATAGGCCGTTCGGCACACTGAGTCCATGCTTTGTTCGTACTAGTTCCATGTTATCTTTTTTTTGCATCCTCTCCATACAGACTTATGACAATTTGCAGAGTCCACTTAACCTACAAGCCCTCACATCTTTGTGACGTGGGAGAAACCGGAGCATGCAGTGTAAATCCACATGGACCCAAGGAGAACGTGCAAACTTCACATTGACAGCACCCGATGTCAGGATTCAGGATCAAATCCAAGTCTCTGGAGCTGTGAGGCAGCAGCTCTACCACCTACAGCACAGTGTCATAAGCAGCAACACTATTGTACATAAAATACATCAATTTTGATTGTTTTTAAAAATCCATGACTCCAGGGGGGTAGAGCATGTAGCACCACACAACAGTAGATGTGTTTTGATTGTGTAACTATTGCTCATGTGTAAAAATCTACCAAAGGTTAAACACTGAACAGAAGGCGTAGCCTGAAAATCGTGAGTCAAGCAGATTAAATGATGCTAGAACGCTGATGATAAAGCAATGCATTCAGTCGTTGACTACAGTTTTTAAAATGTCAAAATAGATCAAATGAGATATTTATTCAATTTCAGAAGAAAGAGTAATGCCATGAAGAACAAGCATAGTGATGGGGTAGATAAGATGATTGAGAAGGTGATGAATCTGAAGAAATGTAAAGTCGGAAGAATCTATGAGAAACTTGCAAACATTTTAACTCTTCTGCAAAAAAGTCAAGTTTTTGTAAATCTGAGTAAATTTAAATACCCGTTTTTTTCATTGTTATGTACCTTTTGCAAAATTACATTAGGCAACAATTTGGAACAGTTTGGATTTAGTCAGCATTGTTACTGTTAGATTTTTTCACTTTATGATATTGCTTTTGCAATAACCTTAGTTGGAGAAGGCTGATTTGAGGTGTTTAATGAACTGCATAAAAGGAAATTGAGACAAGAAAAAGGATCCCAGGAGTCAATTAGTTGAAATGGTCACGTTGTTAGCAGACCTGTCCTTGGTAATCAATATTTTAGCTACCGGTTTGCTGTTGGAATATTCATTGTGGCTTCACTGAACCACGAAAGGCACTCTGTGACCAAGGTCCCTGTAATAAAGGTGAACCACTGCCTGGAATGATATATTTGATACAAAGCTTGTTAGATTTCATATACACTCGTAATGCTACAGGAGAACTCTCGCTCTCGCTCTCTCTCTCTGTCTCTCGCTCTGTCTCTCGCTCTGTCTCTCTCTCTGTCTCTCTCTGTCTCTCTCTGTCTCTCTCTGTCTCTCTCTGTCTCTCTCTGTCTCTCTCTGTCTCTCTCTGTCTCTCTCTGTCTCTCTCTGTCTCTCTCTGTCTCTCTGTTTTGCATTGCACAAGGATCATTAAGGATTAGCTAGGGGGAGTATAGATGATCCCTGGAAGGGCTGCTTGGATCCACAGATGGAAATGAGGGAGGAGATATGGGGACAATTGTTACATCTCCTATGGTTGCAGGGTTAAGTAAAAAACCAACGTGATCACGGGGAGAACGTAAATCTCCATACAGACAGCACCAATAGTCAGGATGGAACCTAGGTCTGTGGCACCGCAAGGCAGCAACTCTACCACTGTGCCACTGTGCTGCCCCTTATAAACCATATAACCATATAACAATTACAGCACGGAAACAGGCCTTCTTGGCCCTTCCAGTCCGTGCCGACCATTTATTTTCCCCTAGTCCCATCTACCTGCACTCAGACCATACCCCTCCATTCCCTTCCCGTCCATATACCTATCCACTTTACTTTTAAATGTTAAAATCGATCCTGCCTCCACCACTTCTGCGGGAAGATCATTCCACACAGCCACCACTCTGAGTAAAGAAGTTTCCCCTCATGTTACCCCTAAACTTCTGTCCCTTAATTCTCATGTCTTGCCCTCTTGTTTGAATCTTCCCTACCCTCAATGGGAAAAGCTTTTCCACGTCAACTCTGTCTATCCCTTTCATCATTTTAAAGACCTCAATCAAGTCCCCCCTTAACCTTCTGCGCTCCAAAGAATAAAGACATAACTTGTTCAACCTTTCTCTGTAACTTAGTAGCTGGAACCCAGGCAACATTCTAGTAAATCTCCTCTGTACTCTCTCTATTTTGTTGACATAATAGTTATGTTATCTTCATAACATGACCTGAATCTCCACCACCTCTGTTGCTGAAACACTATAATCTCTAGTTTTCATTTATTCCAGAGTTCACTTGGACTACATCCATTCTAACACCCCTCTTAACTTTATAACATCTACTCTGCTGCCAATATACTACATTAAACGCCAGCTTGCTCATCACCTTTATTTCCTTGTTCTCATTCTTCATTCATTTCACCCACTTCCATCTTTCTCTGTCATCTTGAGGCGTATTTGGAAGGCATCTGTGGAATTCTTTGCCACAGGAGGCTGTGGAGGCCAAGACAATGGATATTTTTAAAGTGGAGATGGATAGATTATTGATTTGTACGGGTGTCAGGGGTTATGGCGAGAGGGCAGGAGAATGAGGTTAGGAGGGGAAGATAGATCACCCATGATTGAATGGCAGAGTAACTTAATGGGCCAAATGGCCTAATTCTGCATCTACCACTTATGACCTTATAACCTTCATCGATTATGCATTTATGCTTAAGAAGGAACTGCAGGTGCTGGAAAATCGAAGGTAGACAAAAATGCTGGAGAAACTCAGCGGGTGAGGCAGCATCTATGGAGCGAAGGAAATATGCAACGTTTCTGGTCAAGACCCTTCTTCAGACTGATGTGAGGGTGGGGGAGGGCATGAAGAAGAAAGGAAGAGGCGGAGACTGAGCCCAGACAATTGCCGCTGTTTCCGCCTCTTCCTTTCTTCTTTCCCCCCGCACCCCACCCTCACATCAGTCTGAAGAAGGGTCTCGACCCGAAACATTACCTATTTCCTTAGCTCCATAGATGCTGCCTCACCCGCTGAGTTTCTCCAGCATTTTTGTCTACCATGCATTTATGCTTGGTCACTCTTGCCAAACACTCATTGGCATGTTTACATAATAAAACTGCCATGTAGGCTTTTGTCACTGGGTTTCATGTAAGCTGGCTTCAGTTTCATGTGCTTTTTTTATTGAAAACCTTTGTTGTCTCACTTGAGTACTTTTAAGTTTGCCTTTTGGAAAGAAAGGTGATGTGTGACTGTGAATTTACATGACATTACAAATGCAACATGAGGTAATTGTAATGATTCCTGGACCACAATATCTTTTCAGCATATATTTCTGTCCCAGTGACATGTTATTTATACTCTTATAGTCGTAGAGTGATTCAGTGTGGAAACAGGCCCTTTGGCCCCACTTGCCCACACCGGCCAACATGTGCCAGCTACACTGGCCCCACTTGCCCCCATTTGGTCTATATCCCTACAAATCTGTCCTATCCATGTACCTGTCCAACTGTTTCTTAAATGTTTGGATATTCCCTGCCTCAACAACCTCCTCTGGCAGCTTGTTCCATACACCCACCACCCTTTGTGTGAAAAAGTCACCCCTCAGATACCTATTAAATCTTTTCCCCTTCATCTTAAACCTATGTCCTCTGGTCCTTGATTCACCTACTCTGGGCAAGAGACTTTGTGCATTTACCCGATCTATTCATATGATTTTACACACGTGCTTTTTCCTCTCGCATAAATATGTTTTTTCATATCACATCACCATTTCAATTAAATGATGGGACCGCAGCTAATTACAATATACATCAATGATTTGGATGAAGGGATTCAAAGTAACAAAACTTGCAGATGACACAAAACTAGGTGGCAGTGTGAACTGTGAGGAGGATGCTATGAGAATGCAAGGTGACTTGGACAGGTTGGGGGAGTGGGCGGATGCATGGCAGATGATGTGGATAAATGTGAGGTTATCCACTTTGGTAGCAAAAACAGGAAGGCAGATTACTATCTAAATGGCATCAATGTTGGGAAAAGGGGAAGTACAATGGGATCTGGGGGTCCTTGTACATCAGTCTATGAAAGTAATCATGCAGGTACAGCAGGCAGTGAAGAAAGCGAGGTTACACAAAAGGCTGGAGAAACTCTGTGGGTGCAGCAGCATCTAAGGAGCGAAGGAGATAGGCAACGTTTTCCGGGCCGAAACCCTTCTTCAGACTGATGGGGGGGGGAGAAGAAAGGAAAAAGGAGGAGGAGGAGGCCGAGGGCTGGGGGAGAGGTGGGAAGGGGAGACCAATCGGAGGCTTGGCAATCGTTTTGCCGAACACCTCCGCTCGGTCCGCAATAACCAACCCGACCTCTCGGTGGCTCAGCACTTCAACTCCCCCTCTCATTCCGTATCCGACCTCTCTGTCCTGGGCCTCCTCCACGGCCAGAGTGAGCAACCTCGCAAGTTGGAGGAACAGCACCTCATATTCCGCTTGGGGAGACTGCATCCTCTGGGCTTGAACATTGAATTTTGTCAATTCTGTTAACCCTTGCTGTCTCCTCCCCTTCCCACCTCTCCCTCAGCCCTCGGGCTCCTCCTCCTTTTTCCTTTCTTCTCCCCACTCCCCCCACCTCCCATCAGTCTGAAGAAGGGTTTCGGCCCGAAACGTTGCCTATCTCCTTCGCTCCTTAGATGCTGCTACACCCGCTGAGTTTGTCCAGCCTTTTGTGTACCTTTGATTTTCCAGCATCTGCAGTTCCTTCTTTAACAGTGAAGAAAGCAAAGTGCATGTTGGCCTTTATAACAAGAGTCGTCGAGTATAGGAGCAAAGAGGTCATCTGAAGTTGTACAGACCCCAAGTGAGACCACACCAGGAGTATTGTGTGCAGTTTTGGTCCCCTAATTTGAGGAAGGACATTCTTGCTATTGAGGGAGTGTTTGAGGGTATTGAGGGTAGGTTTGCAAGGTTAATTCCTGGGAAGGCGAGACTGTCATATGCTGAGAGAATGGAGCAGCTGGGCTTGTACACTATGGAGTTTAGAAGCATGTGAGGGGATCTTATTGAAACATATAAGATTGTTAAGGGTTTGGACACATTAATCACATTGAATTGCGGTGCTGGCTTGAAGGGCCGAATGGCGTACCCCTGCACTTATTGTCTATTGTCTATTGTCTATAAAGAAAATCACTCCTTCATTAATGCATAATAATTTCCTCTTATTCCACGTTTTATTTATGCACCTTTCTTTTCAGTCTCTAGAGCTGCTCACTTTCAACACTGACTTGAACACATCCTAAAGCTGGCAGCGTTGCATTTAGATAGCTGCCATTTGTTTATTTCTCACCAGTAAAATCTTGCATTCATCAGCATCTATACCAGGCCATTAAACCCTCACCACAGGATGTAACACAACATAATTAACCAACATTAAACATGATTTTTAGCACCTGGTCTAAATTGAGTATTTTTTGGTGGTTAATAATTCTGTCATATGCAACAAGCTAATTTACACCGAAGTTAGACACAAAATACTGGAGTAACTCAGCAGGACAGACAGCATCTCTGGAGAGAATGAATGTGTGACGTTTCAGTCGAGACCCTTCTTCAGACGGATATTCTTTTCATGTAAGTTATGGATTTTGACATCCTGCGGCTTAGAAATCGCGATATAATTATAAACTATTTTTCCTTATATTGATTGCACCCTAATTCGTTTTGCATAATATGAAATATAATGCTCACTGTTTTGTTGCAATAATGACTCTAGTTATGTGCAGATTAGTAGTATTGTGAGTATATTTTCATATTTTAATTCATTCTCATATTGAGCACACATCATCTGGTTTCGGCCTTTTTATTGTTTTCTTCATTGTAATTTTCATAAGTGATCACATTCTGATATTTGCTTGTTACAAAAAGTCTGCGAGTTCAAAAATAATAAAAAATATGTAGCCTTCTTTCATATTTGGGAGATATCACAAGCCATAAACCAACTCAGAGCCGCAGCTTTGCATTGACATCAAATATTGACTACATGCAACATTAAAATACTGTAGGTATATGCAACATTGAGGCTGAGTTAAAGCATTTTCTGCATGACAGGTCTTACTGGAAGATTTCACAGCTCCAATTTGCTTGTACAGCTTTCTGACTTCAGCTTATTGCCATGAGAGTTCATTAATTTTCCTGCTTCAACAATTGCAGTTTAGTAATTGATGGAAACAGTTTCAGCTGGCGATTTTTTTTTAATGGAGCAAGTGAATGAAGGGGACTTAAAGCTGGGGAAATAAGAGAATCAACACATGGTCCTAAAGTTTCCCCTCAGATGAACAAATCGTGGAGAAAATCAGCCGCAATTTTATTCCAGGTCCTGAACTTGACTGAGACGTTGTCATTACGGCAGAGGATTCGAATATTCCAGTTTGTAAACAAAGATAATTCATCTCAGGTTAATTGGATGAGAACCAAGGTAAGTTGATGGTCTTGCTCAAACGAGTAAATGTAACAATATCACATGCAATAAAGAATCATTGCTTTTGTGAAGAGACAAAAAAAATCCTTCAGTAAGCATGAGTCACCTCTCTTGACCCACAGAACAGTCCAGTCAATTAATTATTTGTGCAGTGTAGATGTTTGCATTGTTCAGTGACAGATTATTTGGGCACGGCAAGTTCCCAGAAGCAGACCAGACAATGTGGCTTTATTGATATTGATCCCAGGGTAAATATCAGCCTGGACATCAATAACATAGCTACTCTTCCTTGACACAGTGCCACCATACTTATGCTTCACACCTACCTGAGTGAGCAGGTGTGCCTAGGTTTACGTTTCACCCAAAAGACATCTCCGATCATGCAATGTTCCTTCAGCATCTGTGAACCTGTGCCTTTGTGGTTGTCTTTTCAGCCATATTTGAACACACAACCTACAGACTCAGAGACAGGGACAGAAGTTTAGGGGTAACATGACGGGGAACTTCTTTACTCAGAGAGTGGTGGCTGTGTGGAATGATCTTCCAGCAGAAGTGGTGGAGGCAGGATCAATTTTAACATTTAAAAGTAAAGTGGATAGGTATATGTATGGGAAGGGAATGGAGGGGTATGGTCTGAGTGCAGGTAGATGGGACTAGGGGAAAATAAATGGTCGGCACGGACAGGAAGAGCCGAGAAGGCCTGTTTCCGTGCTGTAATTGTTATATGTTATATGGTTATTATATAGTTTGAGTTCAGTTTATTGTCACATGTACCGAGGTACAGGGGAAAGCTTTTTTTGCGTGCTAACCAGTCAGCGGAAAGACAATACATGATTACAATTGAGCCATCCACAGTGTACAGATACATGACAAAGGGAATAACATGAATAATGTTTAGTGCGAGATGAAATCCAGCAAAGTCCGATCAAAGATAATCCAATGAGGTAGACAGTAGCTCTCTGAGTAAAAATCTGGTAATCATGCAGCAACAAAAACAGATACAGCAGTATGATTTATCCTATTCAGGTGCAAAAAAGTGAGTCTTGATTCTCAGGCGACTGAACCATCATACCAACAACTAGAGAGCAGTTCTACCAGATTTTTAATCATTTACTAGACTAAGTGGTACCCGTTAGGTCGCAGGTTCACATGGGAGGGCTGGTTCTCCCAATGCAATATTCAACTTCTCCACCAATTCCAATATTGGTGGCCAGTGGGGGGAGGGGTTCTGAAGCACTAGCATGGGTGTGTGGGTCAAGTCAAGTCAAGTACAGTGAGTGCAGGGCCAACAATCCATTTCATGTCAAGTCAATCTATTTCAAGTCAAGTCAAGCACAGGGCAAACGGGGCCAGCCAACAATACAATTCATTTGCTTTCATTTCAGGTGAGCTCAAGCAAAGCAAAGGCAAAGCAAATGCAAAAGCACAGGGCAGGCAGGGCCAGCCAACAATACAATCCATTTGCTTTCATTTCAGGTGAGGTCAAGCAAAGCAAAGGCAAAGCAAAGCAAAAGCACAGGGCAGGCCCAACAACCCATTTCATTTCATTTCCATTTCCATTTCAATTTCAAGCACAGGGCAGACCAAACAACTCATTTCATTTCATTAAGGGCTAATAAATAATTTATTGCAAGCACATTAAGGGTTAACAAATCATCATTCATTGCAAGCACATTGCTAGCCAACAAATAATTTATTGCAAGCACATTAAGGGTTAACAAATGATCATTGCAAGCACATTGCAGGCTAACAAATCATTTATTGCAAGCACATTAAGGGTTAACCACATAAAGCATATAACCACATAAAGCACATAAAGCACATAAAGGGTAGACTCACAGTTCAGTAGACTCACAGCACAATCAGAGTTGTGGCCTCTCCCTCGCAATCTTTCAGAGCGACTGACTCATGTCCAGGCATCCGGGGTTTATAGTCCTGCCCTCCCTCCCGGAAGGGGCGTTACATTCATCGTGGTGATTGACAGGCGAGAGGACCAATCAAGTGATGTCAAGATTCTTTAAACACTCATAACTTTTTTATTTTTCATCGATCGGAAAAATCCTAAGGGCTGCCTCAGCGGAGGAGGACTGTAAGTAAGATGGCCAAAAATCATAGCGATATAGGGTAGTGTTTTTTTCTAAAATCAATATACAGCGCAGACAGGAAATGGTGAAGATGAGACTTTTAATTATATAGATAATACAATTATGTCAATGCACACTTACTATAGCTGGGGGTAAGTGTTTGAAAATGGTGCAACAAATTCATTTTTGCAAGCAAACATGCTGCAAGTTATAATTCTGTATTACAAAGTGCCCAAAGCTGTCAATGTTTAAACCGATATCAAGACTAAAAAATCAATTACCACAGAAATAATGTAGCTTAGTGATGAATCAAAAGTTTTTTTTAATGATTTAGCATAACAGAAGGATTGATAACCACTAAATCGTACACTAAAATTAAAGTTGAGTTGAGTTTAGTTTATTGTACCGAGGTATGGCGAAAAGCTTTTGTTGCATGCTAACCAGTCAGTGGAAAGACAATACATGATTCCAATCGAGCCACCCACAGTGTACAGATACATGGTAAAGTGAATAACGTTTAGTGCATGATAAAGTCCAGTAAAGTCCAACCAAAGATAGTCCAAGGGTCTCCAGTGAAGTAGATAGCAGCCCAGGACTGCTCTCTAGTTGTTGGTAGGATGGTTCCATTATCTGATAACAGCTGGGAAGAAACTGTCCCTGAATCTGCCATTATAAAAGTCAAAATAAATTTGAAGTTAAAGGTTTTTTTAAATGCGATTGATTGTTTCGACCTTGCGCCCATTTGCGTGGCTAAGATATAATCTTACAACAGTTATTCATCTCAGTTACATATTTCCAGACTGACAGGGTCTGACAAAAAGGTCAGTTTCTTAGAGTTCTTGTTAAAATGCACCCAACAGACGTCATGGGTAATAGATTCTTCAATTGTCTCTGCTTAGACTTGTACAGAGAACCGGAGATAATCAGACAGCACGCTTTGTGTTCAGTTGCGCACGGTCTTTCTTTGTGCATGATGTATCTTTGTAAACATATCTGATGGTGTAAAGCGATTTAAATCCTCTTCGTGTTTTCATTTTCTGAATGATAGCGGGGGAAACAGGAGGAGGAGAAGGACCAGGCATTGTGCCATTTCATGGTTTGACAACAGCTCTTACGCACTTGGTTTCCAAGCTAGATCATTTTTTAAATCCCTCTGTCTCAGCGGCCCAGGAACGCCCAGGAAACCCAACGAAACCTGCTCTCTGAAGGTTTAAGAATTCAATTACTGAAGCATTACTATTTCAATAGCTACTCCAACTCCATTACTGCTGACTCACAACTGACACATGAAGAAATTTTTTTTTCCATATTCTCAAGGCACAGAACATTAAGTGTGATGTGAAGTCTGAATAATTTTTCACTTTACAGAAGCCAACAATGAAAGAGACAGACTCATTTTACATTTTTTAAAAAGGGGAGGATATTTCCAAGTGCACATAGTAGTCTGCACGAATATTACTAGCTACGATTTACTGAAAGGGCTGACAAAGATGTGATAATTTATAAAGGAAATACGTAGCTGGCAAGATGAGCACTCGTGTGAAAAACCATCAAAGGAGGTAAGTTGCAGAGGTTTAAAGAAATTTAGCAATGTAGCAATGTGGTTTTTGCTGAGTGCAACAACTCCATTGGGTCACCACCTGGCAACAGGTTAACTTAACCAACATTAGAATATTAACACCCATGCATAATCATGCTTCTAGAAGATACAACCTTTCAGTTGAATGTTTAATGCCAATGTATGCTAAATATCAGGGTCATTAAACACCTATATGGAATGTCAGATGGATAAATTCAGCAAGTGATGTTCTGACAAGTTTACAGTTCCCGTCTCTCCCCTGTGCCCCACCTGTACTCCCCCCTAAGATAGACACAAAATGCTGGAGTAACTCAGCGGGACAGGCAGCAACTCTGGAGACCCTTCACCAGACTGATTCCTGGGATGTCAGGACTATCTTAAGAAGAAAGACAGGATAGACTTGGTTTATACTCTCTAGAATTTAGGAGATTGAGAGGGGATCTTATAGAAACTTACAAAATTCTTAAGGGGTTGGACAGGCTAGATGCAGGAAGATTGTTCCCGATGTTGGGGAGGTCCAGGACAAGGGGTCACAGCTTAAGGATAAGGGGGAAATCCTTTAGGACCGAGATGAGAAGGACTTTTTTCACACAGAGAGTGTTGGGTCTCTGGAACTCTCTGCCACAGAGGGTAGTTGAGGTCAGTTCATTGGCTATATTTAAGAGGGAGTTAGATGTGGCCCTTGTGGCTAAGGGGATCAGAGGGTATGTAGAGAAGGTAGGTACGGGATACTGAGTTGGATGATCAGCCATGATCATATTGAATGGCGGTGCAGGCTCGAAGGGCCGAATGGCCTACTCCTGCACCAACTTCTATGGTTCTATGGAGAGAAGGAATGGGTGACTTATTTTGGTCGAGACACTTCTAAAGACTGAGGACTGAGTTGCTCAGTCTGAAGAAGGGTTTCGACACGAAACGTCACCCATTCCTTTTCTCCGGAGATGCTGCCTGCCTGTTACTCGTGCATTTTGTGTCTATATTCAGTTTATTCCAGCATCTGCAGTTGCTTCCTACACGCTCCTGGACAATAGCCAATAGACAATAGGTGCAGGTGTAGGCACCGCCATTCAATGTGATCGTGGCTGATCATCCCCAATCAGTACCCCGTTCCTGCCTTCTCCCCATATTCCCTGACTCTGCTATATTTAAGAGCCCTATCTAGCTCTCTCTTGAAAGCATCCAGAGAACCTGCATCCGCCGCCCTCTGAGGCAGAGAATTCCACAGACTCACCACTCTTTGTGAGAAAAAGTGTTTTGCTCGTCTCTGTTCTAAATGGCTTACTCCTTATTCTTAAACTGTGGCCCCTGGTTCTGGACTCCACCAACATCGGGAACATGTTTCCTGCCTCTAGCGTGTCCAAACCCTTAACAATCTTATATGTTTCGATGAGATCCCCTCTCATCCTTCTAAACTCCAGAGTGTACAAGCCCAGCTGCTCCATTCTCTCAGCATATGACAGTCCCGTCATCCCGGAAATTAACCTTGTAAACCTATGCTGCACTCCCTCAATAGCAAGAATGTCCTTCCTCAAATTAGGGGACCAAAACTGCACACAATATTCCAGGTGTGGTCTCACTAGGGCTCTGTACAACTGCAGAAGGACCTCTTTGCTCCTATATTCAATTCCTCTTGTTATAAAGGCCAACAAGCCATTTGCTTTCTTCACTGCCTGCTGCACCTGCATGCTTACTTTCATAGACTGATGTACAAGGACCCCCAGATCCCATTGTACTTCCCCTTTTCCCTACATTGACGCCATTTAGATAGTAATCTGCCTTCCTGTTTTTGCTACCAAAGTTGATAACCTCACATTTATCTGCATTAAACTTCATCTGTCATCTGCCCACTCCCCCAACCTGTCCAAGTCACCCTGCATTCTCATAGCATCCTGCTCACAGTTCACACTACCACCCAATTTGGTGTCATCTGCATCATTCATGTATATTGTAAATAGCTGCGGTCCCAGCACCAATCCTTGCGGTACCCCACTAGTCACTGCCTGCCATTCTGAAAGGGACCCATTAATCCCTACTCTTTGTTTCCTGTTGGCCAACCACTTTTTTTTATCCATGTCAGCACTCTACCCCCAATACCATGTGCCCTAATTTTGCCCACTAATCTCCTATGTGGGACCTTATCAAATGCTTTCTGAAAGTCCAGGTACACTACACCCACTGGCTCTCCCTTGTCCATTTTCCTAGTTACATCTTCAAAAAATTCCAGAAGATTAGTCAAGCATGATTTCCCCTTCATAAATCCATACTGACTCGGACAGATCCTGTTACTGCCATCTAAATGTTCGGCTATCTCATCTTTTATAAATGACTCTAGCATCTTCCCCACCACCGATGTCAGGCTAACTGGTCTATAATTCCCTGTTTTCTCTCTCCAGCCTTTCTTAAAAAGTGGGATAACATTAGCTACCCTCCAATCCACAGGAACTGATCCTGAGTCTATAGAACATTGGAAAATTATCACCAATGCATCCACGATTTCTAGAGCCACTTCCTTACGTACCCTGGGATGCAGACCATCAGGCCCTGGGGATGTATCAGCCTTCAGTCCCATCAGTCTATCCAACACCATTTTCTGCCTAATGTGGATTTCCTTAAGTTCTTCCATCACCCCAGATCCTCTGGCCACTACTATATCAGGAAGATTGTTTGTGTCCTCCTTAGTGAAGACAGATCCAAAGTACCTGTTCAACTCATCTGCCATGTCCTTGTTCCCCATAATAAATTCACCTTTTTCAGTCTTCAAGGGTCCAAATTTGGTGTTAACTAATTTTTTCCTCTTCAGATACCTAAAGAAGCTTTTACTATCCTGCTTTATATTTTGACTAGCTTACCTTCGTACCTCATCTTTTCTTCCCGTATTGTCTTTTTGGTTATCTTCTGTTGTTCTTTAAACATTACCCAATCCACTTGCTTCCTGCTCATCTTTGCTACATTGTACTTCTTCGCTTTAATTTTTATACTGTCCCTGACGTCCCTTGTCAGCCATGGTCGTCCCTTTTTCCCATTGGAATCTTTCTTCCTCCTAGGAATGAACTAATCCTGCACCTTCTGTATTATTCCTAGAAATACCTTCCATTTTTGTTCCACTGTCATCCCTGCTAGTGTATCTTTCCAGTCAACTTTGGCCAGCTCCTCCCTCATGGCCCCATAATCCCCTTTATTCAACTGCAACACTGACACCTCCGATCTACCCTTCTCCCTCTCCAATTGTAGATTAAACCTGACCATGTTATGGTCACTGCCTACTAATGGCTCATGAACCTTGAGGCCCTATATCAAATCCAGTTCATTACATAACACTAAATCCAAAATTATCTTCTCCTTGGTAGGGTCCAATACAAGCTGTTCCAAGAATCCATCACGAAGACACTCTACAAAGTCCCTTTCTTGGGGTCCAGTACCAACCTGATTTTCCCAGTCTACCTGCATGTTGAAATCTCCCATAACAACCACAGCATTACTTTTACTACATGCCAATTTTAACTCCTGATTTAACTTGCGCCCTATGTCCAGGGTACTGTTTGGGGGCCTGTAGATTAGTCCCATTAGGGTTTTTTTATCCTTACAATTCCTTAGTTCTATCCATACTAACTCCACATCTCCTGTTTCAATGTCACCCATTGCAAGGGACTGAATTTCATTCCTCACCAACAGAGCAACCCCACCCCCTCTGCCCACCTGTCTGTCTTTTCGATAGGAGGTATACCCTTGAATATTCAGTTCCCAGCCCTGGCCCTCTTGCAGCCATGTCTCAGTAATTCCCACAACATCATACTTGCCAATTTCTGAGCCTCAAGCTCGTCCACTTTATTCCTTATACTTCGCGCATTCATATACAGCACTTTGACCTCCGTATTTACTTCCCCCCTCGCACTGCTCGCAATTGGCCCTGACCTTACTCTGTTGTCCGAGCTTTCCTTCCCATTAATTTGAGAATCTTTTGTAATTTTTCCTGTAGTCACATCCCCTTCAACTCCATCTTGATACTCCCAATTTGTCAATCCCTCCCCCCCCCACTATTTAGTTTAAACCCACACGTGTAACCTTAGCAAACATGCCTGCCAGAATGTCAGTCCCCCTCCAGTTAAGGTGTAGCCTGTCCCTTTTGTACTTTTTATTTGGACTCCCACCTACTTCTCCTCTGCACTCACTGCCATTTTTCTCCCTCTAGCTTTACAATCCACAACTCTTCACACCCTGTATCACACCTTACTTCCTTTCTATTCTCTGGCCTTTGTTCCAACCATTTGCCTATTCAACACACATCGCCCCCCCCCCCCCCCCCCCCCCCACCTCCTTGCTTATGGTGATCCATTACTTTCCCATGCTGTGTCTTGCCTCTCCCCTTTTCCAGCTTTCTCCTCTTCCTCTTTAATCAGTCTGATTAAGAGTCTCCACCCAAAACGTCACTCATTAATGTTCTGTTGCCTGACCCACTGAGTTACACCTGCATTTTGTGACTACATACCCATGTTCCTCAGGGATGCTGCAAACCCACTGAGTTACTCCAGCACTTTTGTGTTCTTTGGAGTTTACAATTTCATTTTGTTGACCAGAGCATTTTTTTTTTCATTTTTTTTATTGAGCTCAGAATGAGGACTTTATCCATTGAAGAACAGGTAAAGTCCTCATTTTAAGATACGAACTGCAGAATTCCTTTGCATACAGAATAGATTATTATGATATATAAGACTTGGAAGCCCAAATAACAACCCTAATAATGTTATTAGAGCTATAAGCCCTTACAGCCCAAATGACATTATTATGTTGCAATAATAGGCCGTATTGTAAATAATTGGAATTCCTGAATCCAATGCAGAAAACACTGCTGAAAATTCAAGAATCAAATATAATGAAAGATGAGATTTGATTTATTCAGTAACTCTGCTCATAGTATTTTTATTTGAGATTGATTGATATGAACTGGATGATCAAAGTTTAATTGGGTTCATCTGTTCTAACGTGTTAATATTTAGGTTCTCGTGATGAAATTGATTCAGGTAGATAGAGGAACTAAAAGGGAATCTAAAAGGCTAAAAATGATCTGGCACTTATTTTCAGCCATCTATCCAGGGAGATCAAGTCTCAATTCAATAGTGTAAGCAACAGCTGAAAGAGATGGGAGACAATTGAAATTGGACCTTGAGCTTTCTACTTGGATGAGTCGTCCATATCTGTTATGCCTCTTGAGGCAGCTCACCTTTTGCCATTTTTCTAGCTTTGAGTCATCTGGGTCATGGACAAGGCCTTCATCTTCTTCCTGGGACTGGCGAAGAAGATAAAGAGACCATCAAAATCAAGATCAATCATGGGTGGGCCTTCTGGAATCCTGTTGAGCCACAGCATGCCATGCCAGAGCAATGTCAAGCTTTTACTCAGTCTCACCGCTTACTAGTTAGATGCAGGAGTTCCAATGCAGGCATTATGCTTGATTGAACCCAGGTCTCTGGTGCTGTAAGGCAGCAGCTCTACTGCTGCTCCACTGTGCAGCCCTGACTGATTCAGATGCAGTCATCCATGCAAGCCAATTCTGTAATGCCATCTTAATAACAAAGTCTTAGCACAAATCCTCAGTGTTTCCAATCCTCATGCTTAAAGGAAAGGTTGTTGTTAAGACTCCACCTTAATGGGCGTCAAGGCTCATAAGGCAACATGTATAATAGAATGATTAATCTGTGAAGAGATAGTCTAAGGTATGTCATACAACTGAAGTTAGCTTTTATGTAAGGGAAAAGGTTACATTCTTTTAAAAAATAAATAGGTTGGAGAAAACTGGTTAGTTTATTGCGTGTAAATCACATTCTATGGAATGGGATCCCAACACTGGTCTTTGGGAGACTGTAACCCACTTACTTATGAGGAAATGCCACTTCTAGTAACTAATAGAAAACTCAAAGAACTCATTGTGCTTGGACTACCTGAAGTTTTTTGATAATAACCCATGGTGATGACAAGATTCTGTTCCTAAGAACTGTTCTGAATTCAAACAGATTTTTGAAAAAAAAGTGTGGGAGAGGATCACAGAAACAGATGTGATGGGAAAGTCAGCAAGCACAGGTGGGAAGAACAGATTCACTATCTCGTTGAGTGAGCAACTGTATCTGCTCAGCATCTCAGCTATGCTTGGCTCAACCCAGCCCAAGATTGTTGAGGCTTGGGGAGGGTGGTTGATGCTGGGGAAAGAAAGCACCTGAAAATGCCGCATTGCCACCTGGCTGAAGATGCCTGCAACCCCCCAACTGTTTAAGAAAAGGTTAGACGGGTACAGGTTTGGAGGGATATGGACCAAACACAGGCAGGTGTGACTATTGTAGCTGGGACATGCTGGCCGGTGTGGGCAAGTTGGGCCGAAGGGCCTGTTTCCAAGCTGTATGACTCTATGACTCTGTAACCGATCTCCCAAACTTACGACTGTTCGGGTTGTTCATAAGTTGGCCGATCATAATCAAGGGAGGACCTGGAAAACAATTTTCCATACCAGTGCCACTTAAGGATTCATTATCAGCCCCGTTTATACTCCTCATATAGTCTGTGTGTACAGTACTGAGCAGACAAATTCTGCTCTAACTCCATCTACAGAAATGTAAATAACACCTCTATAGTGAGCAGGATCTTGAACAATGACGAAACAGAGTGCAGGATGGAGATAGAAAGCACATTAATATGGTGTCATGACAACAACCTCTCCCTCAAGAGCAGCAAAATAAAGAAACTCATTTAGTTTAGAGATACAGCAAGAAAATAGGCAATAGACAATAGGTGCAGGAGTAGGCAATTCGGTCCTTCACCACCAGCACCACCATTTAATGTGATCATGGCTGATCATCCCCAATCTAGCTCTCTCTTGAAAGTATCCAGAGAACCAGCCTCCACTGCCCTCTGAGGCAGAGAATTCCACAGACTCACAACTCTCTGTGAGAAAAATTGTTTCCTTGCTCTGTTCTAAATGGCTTACCCCTTATTCTTAAACTGTGGCCCCTGGTTCTGGACTCCCCCCAACATTGGGAACATGTTTCCTGTCTCTAGCATGTCTAAACCCATAATAACCTTATATGTTTCAATAAAATCCCCTCACATCTTCTAAACTCCAGGGTATACAAGCCCAGGCGCTCAATTCTCTCAGCATTGACAGTCCCGCCATCCCGGGAATTAACCTTGTAAACCTACGCTGCACTCCCTCAATAGCAAGAATGTCCTTCCTCAAATTAGGGGACCAAAACTGTACACAATACTCCTGGTGTGGTCTCACTAGGGCTCTGCAAATTACCTCTTTGCTCCTATACTTGACTCCTCTTGTTATAAAGGCCAACATGCAATTCACTTTCTTCACTGCCTGTTGTACCTGCATGCTTACTTTCATAGACTGATGTACAAGGACCCCCAGATCCCATTGTACTTCCCCAATCTAGCTCTCTCTTGAAAGTATCCAGAGAACCTGCATCCACCGCCCTCTGAGGCAGAGAATTCCACACACTCACTACTCTCTGTGAGAAAAAGTGTTTTGCTCGTCTTTGTTCTAAATGGCTTACTCCTTATTCTTAAACTGTGGCCCCTGGTTCTGGACTCCACCAACATCGGGAACATGTTTCCTGCCTCTAGCGTGTCCAAACCCTTAAAAATCTTATATGTTTCAATGAGATCCCCTCTCATCCTTCTAAACTTCAGAGTGTACAAGCCCAGCTGCTCCATTCTCTCAGCATATGACAGTCATGCCATCCCAGGAATTAACCTTGTAAACCTATGCTGCACTCCCTCAATAGCAAGAATGTCCTTCCTCAAATTGAGGGACCAAAACTGCACACAATACTCCAGGTGTGGTTTCACTAGGGCCCTATACAACTGCAGAAGGACCTCTTTGCTCCTATACTCAACTCCTCTTGTTATGAAGGCCAATATGCCATTTGCTTTCTTCACTGCCTGCTGGACCTGCAACAGACCCTTTGTCTCACCAAGTCCACGGCGACCATAGTTCACCCATTTACACCAGTTCTATGTTAACCCATTTTCGCATCAACTCCATACACATTTTCGGTAATTTTGCAGAGGCCAGTTAACCTACAAACCACATGTCCTTGGGATATGGGAGGAAACCGGAGCACCCACAGTTATTGACTTTAGAAAGCATGGTGCAGTGTATGCCCCAATTGGTATCAATGGTGCCAAAGTGGAAGTGGTTGAGAGCTTCTTGTTCTTTGGCAGTTTAGTTTAGTTTATTGTCACGTGTACCGGGGTACAGTTTTGTTGCCTGCTTACCAGTCAGCAGTAAGACAATACATGATTACCATTATTTAATATTTAATCTTTAATTTTACCAACATTCCGTCCTTCACCAACTTCATTGAAGGTATGGCACAAACAGCATAACAATGCCTCAGCTTCCTCAGGAGACTAAGGAAGTTCAGCTTGCCTCAAACAACTCCTACCAAATCCTACACCGTAGAATGCATATTATCAGGTTGCATCACTGCTTGGCTTGGGTACAGTTCTACCCAAGGTCACAAGAAATTGCACAAAGATTTGGATGTAGTCCAGTCCATCACCCAGACCACAGTCCTACCATTGACATCTTATGTTGCCTCAGGAAAGCAGCCAACAAAATAGTAAGATTAAATGAGAACTTACCAGTTTGAAGTTTGATCTTTATTTTATGAGGAGTTACGATGAGGAATTACGTGAAGAAGCCCCGCCAGGCGTATGCGCGTCATACTTCAAAACAGTGGCATGAAAACACAGAAAACGATAGCCGAAGTAACATAGTAAGGCTTTAGAAGACTAGAACTACCAGATGATCTTTTCGATTATGAGGGCAGGGAGCGGAGGGCACGTAATCCCTCATCGTAACTCCTCATAAAAGAAAGATCAAACTTCAACCTGGTAAGTTCTCGTTTAATCTTACTATTTTACTTCTGAGTCACGTGAGCACGTGAGTGACTACGTGAAGATTTCAAAGCTCTGTGATTTCATGCATGGATCCACTCCATACGACACACTGCTTCAGTTGACACAGTAGTGAATAAATAATGTATTGAACATTGCTTCGAATTATCCAATAATCATTTTTTATAAATAACAATACAGTAATAACCCCTCTATCCCACGGAAAATTACAAATGAAATTCATAAAGACAAAGCAAATCAAATCAAACGGAACCCAAAACAGCATGCCCAAACCCTGGCACTGTCAGGACAGGTTTATCATCATTTTAGATAAGTTGATTCCATAGACCATCCTGCGGCCTTGCTGCAGATGTTGATGCCGCCCTGGTGCAGTGAGATTTAACCACATGAGTGTCCACTCCAGCGGAATCCAAAACCTGTTTTACCATCTAGAAATAGTTTATACTAACACCTTTTATGAGGTTTTTTGTGACTGATCAGCATTGCTGTCTCAGAGCCTCTGAGACTCTTAATTACCTCGATATATTGACTCGGGTGCTTAACTACTCATAACATTTGGTCAACAGGGTATGCTTTAAAACTTACTTTGGTTCTGGTCATTCCTGGCCTGCTTTGTTTGATTAAATCATACACATAAAATGTAATGTTATCTGCAGAAGAATACATGCTATCTAGTCGTAGCTTTTGCAATGTTTGCACTCTTTGCGCTGATACTAGCGCGATAAGCTTAACCACTTTAAGAGTTAACTTCTTAAAAGACAATGACGTAATTGGAGCCCATTGCCGAAGCAGTGTGAGAACTATACTGACATCCCAGATTTCTGTATATCTAGGTTTAGGAGGATTTTTGTTACAAAATTCCTCTCATGAATCAGAATGCTAATGGATGAGACCCGATAGGTTGTTGTTCTGAAACTGCCCTATATAGGAGGACAAAGCACTCCGAGCACTATTAATGGCACTATAACTCAAGTGTTCATCAAAAATGCAACATAGCAAGGAATTCCAATACATCCAATATGCTTGCAGTATGATAAGATATATCTGACTGTAAACAAAACATCTCCCATTTATTAATATGAGACATATTATTTCTTAGTGCTATCTCTCCAAGCTGCAGTTATGACATCCATGGTCCTATTCGACAGCCTTGGAATGGTCTGATCAGAACCTGCAGATCAACAAATTAATATGATCATGTAATGGATGACTTTCTCCTGTTACTGGATGCACCAACATATTACTGCAGTTTGGAACAGTCATGAATGGCTGAGTCATCATTCTGAGCACCAATGGGAACCATGGCTTTGTAGGCCAGTCCGGAACTACACAAATGCCTGTGTCCTGGTCTATTTTGGTGAGACATTGCCTAATCAGGCACAATGGGGGAAAACATAAAAGAACGTACATCCCCAATGTAACGAGAATGCATCCACTGCTTCTGGATCCGGTTCCCATGAAACATATTTAGGCAACTGGTGGTTTAGCCTGGATGCAACAGATCAATATCTGGCAACCCATAGCGGCTGACAATCATTTTAAAACTTCAGGATTTGATCATCCATTCTATGTTGTCATTGAACTTTTGTGACCTGGTGTCTGCCACCACATTGTCTCTACCTGGTAGGTATATAGCTGAGACCCAGATGTTTCTGAAAATACACCAGTGCCACATGAGGTTAGCCAGATTATCACATGATACTGACCTTATTCCTGCCATGGGATTGATATATCATATTGTGGATAGAGAACTGGCTGGCAAACAGGAAGCAAAGAGTAGGAGTAAATGGGCCGTTTTCACAATGGCAGGCAGTGACTAGTGGGGTACAGCAAGGCTCAGTGCTGGGACCCCAGCTATTTACAATATACATTAATGATCTGGATGAGGGAATTGAAGGAAATATCTCCAAGTTTGCGGATGACACTAAGCTGGGGGCAGTGTTAGCTGTGAGGAGGGTGCTAGGAGACTGCAAGGTAACTTGGATAGGCTGGGTGAGTGGGCAAATGTTTGGCAGATGCAGTATAATGTGGATAAATGTGAGGTTATCCACTTTGGTGGCAAAAATAAGAAAGCAGACTATTATCTAAATGGTGGCCGATTAGGAAAAGGGGAGATGCAGTGTGACCTGGGTGTCATGGTACACCAGTCATTGAAAGTAGGCATGCAGGTGCAGCAGGCAGTGAAGAAAGCGAATGGTATGTTAGCTTTCATAGCAAAAGGATTTGAGTATAGGAGCAGGGAGGTTCTACTTCAGTTGTATAGGGTCTTGGTGAGACCACACCTGGAGTATTGCGTGCAGTTCTGGTCTCCAAATCTGAGGAAGGACATTATTGCCATAGAGGGAGTGCAGAGAAGGTTCACCAGACTGATTCCTGGGATGTCACGACTGTCTTATAAACAAAGACTGCATAGGCTCGGTTTATACTCTCTAGAATTTAGGAGATTGAGAGGGGATCTTATAGAAACTTACAAAATTCTTAAGGGGTTGGACAGGCTAGATGCAGGAAGATTGTTCCCGATGTTGGGGAGGTCCAGGACAAGGGGTCACAGTTAAGGATAAGGGGGAAATCCTTTAGGACCGAGATGAGAAGGACTTTTTTCACACAGAGAATGGTGGGTCTCTGGAACTCTCTGCCACAAAGGGTAGTTGAGGCCAGTTCATTGGCTATATTTAAGAGGGAGTTAGATGTGGCTAAGGGGATCAGGGGGTATGGAGAGAAGGCAGGTACAGGATACTGAGTTGGATGATCAGCCATGATCATATTGAATGGCGGTGCAGGCTCGAAGGGCCGAATGGCCTACTCCTGCTCCTAATTTCTATGTTTCTATGTTTCTATATATGGCACAGCCGTGGTATTATCAATCTGGAGGTGAACATGTAAATTATTCATTGTTGAACAATAACTTTTAATCCATAGAATGCACCCAGCAATGCTAAGTAATTTATACCATGCCTGTGCAGGATTAAATCCTCTTGCTAAAATCAATCTACCACCACAGCTAGACTCGCTGTCCGTAGCTCCCCATCCGGCAGCACTCACATATGTCTGTAAAAGCACTGAAGGTTGCTGAACCAAAATGATTTTGGTAGTTTGTACAATATTGATAATCCACCATTGTAATTGAGCTATGGCTCTGGTTGGTAACTGCATCGGTCTATCAAAATGACCTGCATGTTCTTTAAGTGCTAGTTCTCTTGCTCGTTGCAGACTTTTATAGTGCAGTGGTACAAACTGCACTGCAAGGAAAGCTGCCATCACTTTACCAATAACAGTAGCTACTTCCCAGATGGAGGGATATTGTTTTTCAGTGAGACTGGTACAGACCTCTCTAATCTCCACAGCCTTGGCTGTTGGCAAATTCACTGACATATCAACTGAATCAATGACAAATCCCAAATAAACAATTTTTTAGGATGGCTCTAACTTGGATTTAGTTGGATGGACCAGGAACCCTAACCTTTCAAACAGGTATTTGGTTGCTGAAACCGATTCCTCAGCTGTTCCCTGAGTGTTGCTTATGATTAAAATATCATCTAGATAAGCCATTACCATGTGATTCTGGGCCCGAAGTAGCGGCAGAACTGGTTTCAACAATTTCTTGAATAGCCTAGGTGCTAAGGTTAACTAATTGGGTAATGCTTTAAATTGCCACAGCTGTCCCATCCAACTAAATTTCCACAGCTGTCCCATTCAACTAAAAACTCCAATAATGATGATGAATTGGTACTGAATAATATATATCTTTCAGATTTATAGTTGCCATCTAACAGCCTTGTGATAACAGCCGTTTCACAGTATTGAAGGTGTTCATTTTAAAAATGCCTATACTGAACATAGGAATTTAACTGGTTTAGGTCCAGGATGACTCTACATCACCCATCTTTTCTCTGTCTGGGGAACATATTGGACACAAATTGTTGAGGATGGTGTCCTCTCAATTACCCTTTTTTTGGGACAAAACTGTAATTTCTTCTTTTTCCTGCTGAGTTTGTGGTGCAGAAAACCCCAATACTCTATTAGGCATATTCTGTACAGGTGGATCAATTCCTGACATAAACTGTATTCGAGCTTGACACAGTGTCTAGTATAAACGGATGAGATGTTATGCAGCACCATTCATCATAACCAATTGCAACCTACCCCCAACCGGAGGTTGTTCCCCAGAAATCTTATCCTGGACAGAATGAATCACATGTACCTCTACAGTCGGCCTTCTTCCCATATTGGGGTTGTAGCTGGGATACCCAGGTGAGTAATACCATCGTCCCATTGGCCCCACTCTGCTTGGCCCTGCCCCTGGATTCGTCACCTTTCGCGCTGAAAACGACCTGCGAGGTGGCATCCTGGCAGAAGGGACGTATGTCTTCATGAGACGGATTGGTTTGGCATGTTCCTCCAGGTCCTTGACTTGTTTGAGGAGGTCCACCCCAAATAAACAATCTGGGCTTGGATATTGGTGGATCTACATAGAGCTGCAAACTTCGGTTTGATGGCTATCTTCCTGATGCAATTGAGCTTAAAGTAGGCGTTGCAGAACAGGGCCAGCATATCTTGTTGAGTACCAGACATCGGTGCCCCCGGACCATTTTTCCCGAATGCCTGCTGCCAACAACTTGAGGACGCGTTGAAATCTCACTTCTTGTCCCCGCATCATTGCACTCATTTGTGCCCTTGCCGAGTTCAAGGTGGACATTTTGAGTGAAGCACAGTTTACAGGTATTTTGTAACGTGTGGCAGTCCCCTCCATGATCGTATCCTTGCTTCTCCCGAGTTATGCTCTAGGGAGGTCTCTTCCAGCCCTAAACAAGGTGATGATTCCCACTGTTATCCATAAGCGGTGTTTTCTTCTTTGCTGTATGGACCTCTGCGAGAGGCTATGTGGGAAATCCTAGGGCATTCTACCCCAATTGAAATTTTCCATGGCTCTTTAAATTTAGAGCATATTCCCATTTAGTTGAGCCATCCCCATACCTTTAAATTAAAAGGAGGGGGTCTTCCACATCATCAGACTCATGAGACAAATGAGCCTGAGAGCACTTTATTTTGGTATTCCTGAGTGCCCTGAAGCACTGGAAATTGATGAAGGCTGTTGAGCTGCCAGTAGAACATTAGCGGGTATTGGAGCCGGATTTAGCGCAGCCGTTATCTCCAAACCCGATCTAAATAACGGTAATCGCGGAGCCGGCTTTAGAGCAGCCGTTGTCTCCCGACCCGATCTATAAGCGGTAACCGCGGTCCCTGCACGTTCCACTCCATTACCGCAGTTTGTATTAACAATATATCCATATTACCAACTCTAGCTAGCTCTGCGAGCCAGACTTACAGAGTTTAAAAAATACTCGCAGGAAAGGTTTAACATTGACTTACCTGCGGGTTACTACTTACCGCTGGTGGAGCTGCGCTCTCCAGCCCGTCAGTGCGACATGCGTCCGACGTAATGACGTGCATGCGCCTGGCGGGGCTTCTCCACGTAGTCACTCACGTGAATCCGAAGTAAAATCAACTACCTTTTTCACTCCCTCTTCCCCCTACTCACCATGGGCATAAGAAACTAAAGCTTGAAAAGCCTGTACCAAAATTTTTTTTTTCTGAAATTGTAATGCTACCACACTGCAAAATATATTCTGCATTGTGATATTTTTCGCTTTGCTCTACCCATTGTACTTGTGTTTGGCTTAATTGTATTCATGTATTGTATTATCTGATTTAATTGGATAGCTCGCAAACAAAAGCTTTTCACTGCTCCTTTCTTTTCACCAATACCAATACCACTACTTCTATTGCTCACCTGACAATTCAAATCACATTGGTAAGAAGAAGCAGTAATTTTGTCAGACAAAATCCTTAAAACAAGCCCAAGATAACGACTCAATGGAGAGCCATTGGAAAATAATCCAACAAAAGATGTCAATATGTCATTTTGCAACTATTCACTATTTTATATTGGTGAGCATTCAGAAATACAAACCTCATTCAACTTCTGAGGTAGATCTAATTAAAAAATATCTGATTCAGAAGGAATATCCTTTGTTGCTTTGTCCTGTCAAGTATTCAAAGCAAGAATAGCGTCAGAGTCAGAGTCGTGCTGCACAGAAACAGAACTTTCAGCTCACTGCATCTATGAGAGAGTTGGGTAGAGCTCTTAGGGCTAACGGAATCAAGGGATATGGGGAAAAAGTAGGAACGAGGTACTGATTTTGGATGATTAGCCATGATCATGTTGAAATGCGGCGCTGGCTGGAAGGGCCGAATAGCCTACCCCTGCACCTATTTTCTATTTTACTATCTTTCTATGCCAATCTATACTCACCCCATTTGTCCATACGTGGTCTCTATCCTTCCATTCCATTCAAACTTTAGTCTCTGCCTGAATGTCTGTTAAACATAATAATTTAAACTGATTCCATCACTTCCTCTGGTCTGATGAAAGAAGTAGAAAATGTGTTTTAAGAGTCATAAGGTCATAAGGAATAGGAGTAGAATTAGGCTATTCAGCCCATCAAGTCCACTCCGCCATTCAATCATGGCTGATCTATCTATCCCTCCAAACCCTATTCTCCTGCCTTCTCCCCATAAGAATAGAATAGAATAGAATGCCTTTTATTGTCATTCAAACAGCTTGGTTTGAACGAAATTGCATTTTCTACAGTCTTACATTACAAAAAAACCCAAGACCGACATTTAACACAGTTTACATAAACATCCATCACAGTAGATCTCCAACACCTCCTCACTGTGATGGAAGGCAAAGTCTTATCTCTTCCCTTTGTTCTTCTCCCGCGGTCCAGCAGTCCAACTGCAACATCGAACTGCTAACCTCTGACACCTGTACAAATCAAGAATCTAACTAATTCTGCCTTAAATTAAGAGTTAAAAAAAACCCATTTAGAGTCAATGGCAAAAATGTCTTTGACAACCCAGGGTGTTAACAGATGATCGGAATGATCTGAGGTGGGATATCAATTTGTGCATCCAGTGGGTCAGTCACCACTCTAGAATCAATCCACCTCATTAGATGGTCATAGAACAAGACCGTCAAGACTTTGGAAACTTTGCTGCTGCAAAAGATCAAACTCAGATTCATCCCAATCTTCAGTATTTCCCGTTGAAATAGAAATATTAAGGTAAGTACTTTACATGGAATTAAAATGCAAAATATGTATAATGACAAATATGAACATGCCTAAACTGGCATTACCGGTCTACAAACCAATACACATAATCTTTATTTCGGTTTTAGTAGCATATCAGTTTCAGAGAAACTGGTGGTGTAAGTCAGATCATAGAGGAGTTTAGTTCAAAGATTCAGCATGGAAACAGGCCCTTCAGCCCATCAAGGTCAGGCCAATGATGGTTCACCTGTTCACACAGGTTCTATGTTATCCCACTTTTGCATCCACCCCCTACACATTAGGGGGACTTTTACAGAGGCCAGTTAACCTCCAAAAACCCGCATGTCCTTCCTTGTTCAGGGAGAATGTGCAACAGACAGCAACTGAGGTCAGAATCGAACCCCGGTCCCTGGCACTGTGAGGTAGCAACTCTGCCAGCTGTGCCACTGTGTTGCCCTATCACTGCATTGCTAAAACAATTAAGAAATTAAAAATCTAATCTCTTTCCCTTCTCCTCGATCCAAACCGACAGGACGAAATCTAGCGTAACAGTGAGAAGTAGCCTGGTTATAAACGTGCATTTCATTGGGGAGACATCGCCTGAACTATTGCAAGCAAGCTTAGTCTTCATACACAATCGCTCAGTCCGCCTGAACCTACCTGATCCCCCGGTTGCTAAATACTTTAATTCTCATTCCAATTGCCACACAGGCCTTTCTGTCCTAGGTCTCTTCCATTGTCAGAATGAGGCTAAGCGCAAATTGGAGGAACAACATCGCATATTCCGACAGCCTGTCCCGTCTTTTTCTTCTTTTGTTACTGTGTTACAGTGTTACTTGTATGTTTTTAGTGTATCTTTAGTTTTTGCTTTATGTGAGGGTGGGGGAGGGTTGGGGGAAACCTTTTTTATCTCTTTCCTCGACGGAGATGCAACTTTTTCATCGTTTCTCCATGTGCATCGTGGAGCTGGTAGTCCCTTTGTTAGGGATCGACTGCGGGAGCTCCAACTGCAGGAGCTTTGACCGCCCCGATCGCGGGAGCTTCAATCGCCCCAATGCGGGAGCTTCGATTGTCGACTGCGGGAGCTTTGAACACCCCAACTGCAGAAGTTTCAATTGCCCCAACCATAGGAGAAAAGGAGGAAAGAAGGTATAAGTTATTTGCCTTCCATCACAGTGGGGAATGTGAGGTCGCCGAAAAAACAAGATGGACGTGCTGCCTGCACTGGTGAGGACTCGGAGGGAGTGCCGTGGGTGCAGTGATCTTAGTGTTTGTGGGGACATGGCTCCAATAGGACATCCTGGAGTCTAGTGCGAGTGTGGCCGGCTTTCTGACTATTCGGGCGGACAGGGACTGCAGAGAGAGTGACAGCGGTCGGTACAACTCTGGTCACATCACGGTGAAGGAGCGTGTGTGTAGCCCAGAAATTGAACTGATGGCTGTGGGTCTCCACTTATGCTGTATGCCCTGGGGATTCTCACAGTCCATTGTGGTGGCTGTTTAAGTCTGTGTTTAATTTTTATGTGGTTATGTATCTTGTTGCTTTTTTGTATGACTGTTGGCAAATTAAATTCCTTGTATGTTTACATACTTGGCTACATAAATTAATTACGATTAAATGAAGTTCATTATACGTGGCCTTGGCCCTATATTGAGCAAGGGGTGATAATTCATCATTGGTTATGTACCCAAAAACAGCACAGAGCCAGTTTTTGCGCGGTTCTGTGTCGCTTACTGTTTTATCACTCAGTATGGCATTGAATTATAGATCCAGGTTAATTACTGTCATATCATATTATAGGCTTTAAACTTAATATATCCGTTATTACCCACCTTCAAATAAGCTAATCATCAATAATTGAAGGCAGAAGTGATTGAAGTAATTCACCTCAAAATATTCCTGCTTCTTTCTGCACCAAGCTTGTGAATTTTATGATTCGCATTCTACGCGAAAAATTATTTAACCAAAAATCTCCCATTTATTTATCCAGTGTGTACCACTGCTGTGATTAATGGGATGTGACCATTAATTATCTTTGACAATAGTGCAATCTTAATGGAGCTCTAGTCATTTTAAATGGTGTTTGAACATTTTAAACTAACTGCAATTATTCTAGTATAATTTATTAATAAGGACGGTTATAAAATCGGAATTAAATGAAGATGAGATTCTAAACCTGAGTTCTAAATTTTAATGGCACAAGGTAAAATGACTATGAATATATACTATGATAAATTTATGATCTAGATGCTGAAGGCACAGAGAAAATGTGCATGTATTCCACTGAGTGAATATACAGAAACAGCCAGCTCTGTTTTCTAAAAAGCATAACACAATGTGAATTTGGAAATGTCAGGAATATATTAATGTCTGTTTAAGCAATGCTGCTGTTAAACTACAGTATTTGAAGTGCTGTTTAACAATTGCTGCCAGTGGACTGAAAATACATGGCAAGCCAATATTTAGAGGGCAAGTCCAATTAAGTCAGGCAATGCATTGTTTTACACTATGACTTAACCTTGATATTATCAGCACAACAAGTCACACTCAAATCAGCGGCCGCACTGAATTCTGCTGTCAGTGCTGGATACAGTATAAAGATCTGGATTGCCCAGTTAGTACATCTAGCTTTATAAATAGAACAAAAACTAGCAAAATAATGATGAAGAAGGTCAAGGACTGGGCTTTACTCTTATGAATGTGCAAAGTGACAGAGTTTTCTTTCAAAGAGAAAAACAACAAAAATGACCTTGTTCGTAACTATTCACGCCCAGCTGTAAACACAATTCGTTCCCGTTGAATTAATTTTGTCTTGCCAATTTATTTGAATTGTTCAACGGTTCGATGGTTCTTTATTGTCTCGTATGCACAGCACAGTGAAATTCTTTTGTACAACCCACAAATGCACAGTCGCCATATTTTTGTGCCGTTTACTAAGAAAAAGAAACAGTGCAAAGTCCAAAGTTCACATGTTGGAGGTACTGGAGAGCCCCCGAGCCAGTTAAGCCCAGGTAAGCCCCAGGCTGTGCTGCAGACCTGCCATACCTCTCCTTGCCCGTCCCCCTCTGTGTCCCGGGTAGGGGGGGAGGGCACCTCCTGCAGCCGACCTTGACGGCGCTGGAGACAATAACCCTGTTCCTCTCCTACTGACCCATTCCTCGCGTTTGTCACTGCCAGTGGCCCTATGGGCAGCACGGTGGTACAGTGGTAGCACTACTGACTTGCAGCGTCAGAGATCCGGCTTCGAATCCTGATTATGAGTGTTTGTCTTTACGTACTCCCTGTGACCTACGTGGGTTTTCTCCTACGCTCCAAAGACGTACAGGTTTGTAGGTTAATTGGCTTGGTATAAATGTAAACTGTCCATAGTGTGTGTAGAATATGGTTAGTGGGCAGGGATCACTGGTCGGTGTATTAATTCTGGCCAAATTGGAGATGCTAGGACACTAAAATTGAGTAAAGGCTTCTGTCTGCTAGGCCATTTGGAATGTGCCTTCTGCAGAAATAGGACAAGCTGCAGAATGGTGCCAGCTTGTCTAGAGCCTAGATAAGAGTTTTCACACAAAGAGTGGTGGGTCTCTGGAACTCTCTGCCACAGAGGGTAGTTGAGGCCAGTTCGTTGGCTATATTTAAGAGGGAGTTAGATGTGGCCCTTGTGGGCTAAGGGGATCAGAGGGTATGGAGAGAAGGCAGGTACGGGATACTGAGTTGGATGATCAACCATGATCATATTGAATGGCGGTGCAGGCTCGAAGGGTCGAATGGCCTACTCCTGCACCTAATTTCTATGTTTCTATGTTTCTAAGAGTTGCAGGGTAAGAATGGGACATCTGCAGATTCTTACAATTAGGTGTAAATTGCATGAAACGGATTGGGTGAATGCAAACCAGACATACACATTGTAAATATTGTTTCAAAGCTTTACTTTGCTAGATGTTGATTGGGTTAAGTGTTGAGCCTTGTCTGGGTTTCTTGAATATCTGGGCAAATGTTGCTATGTCTGCTTCTTTCCAGAAGCTCTGTTTGAATACAATGTATTGGTCACTGTATTATTGGGTTAGGGTAATGTCTATCATGTACTATGTTGGTCGATATCTGTTATTGGACTGTAAAGAGACCACCCCCATATTGTTCGGCCCCTCAAGGTTTGGGGACCTATTAAAGGTAGTTCCCACGAGGTCCTGTGTCGATCTTCTGGGAAAAAGCTTGGGACTGCATGACCTTTTGGAGTGTCTCTGCTTGCATGAGGCTAGGAGGGCTTGACCTGGCAGATACAAGGATCAAACCCGCGGTGGTTAGGTATAGTAGTGGGAAACTGCAAGTGCATGACTCAGTATCTTATTGACTGAATCTAGACTGGGGGAAACTTAGAACAAGTTATTTACAGGTGCGGACGGTGGGCGAAAGGGCCTGCATCCACACTGTATCTCTAAACTAAACTAAATTAAACAGTGGCTCCGGTCTTTGTGGCTCCTGAGCTTTCCTCTGCAGGCACTCCGGCATTCGCCAGAGGGTTCCCTTTCGCGTCACTTCTATGTAGCTGACTACAAGACTTTTGAGGGAGTATGAAAAAAAAAACTGTAGATGCTGAAAATATGCAAAATATTATCAGAAACACTTATGTCAAGCAAAATTGATAGAGAGCAAAACTAATTTCTGCCCTGAATTTTGCACTTTTTCGATTATTTTGTTTGTATTCTCACCCTCTAATTCCCCTCATCTCAGACCTTTGTTCTATTTATTTCTCTTTTAGCTGTCCCCAATAATTAATCGACTGATGACCTCCACAGCTTATCCCCAAATTGACACTGGTCTTACCTGAGCAGAGAAATTCCCTTGGTTTTATCTCCCCAATTTATCAAGAATCAAGAGTGTTTTATTGTCATATGTCCCAGATAGAATAATACAATTCTTACTCGGAGCAACACAACAGAACATGTAAACATAGTACACTGTAAACAATATAATAAACAAGAGAGAAAAATAAAGTTAAATGTGTGTATCGCCCTCTCTGCCACTTTAAATGGATCTGTTTATTTTCTTTATCCCCCCCCCCCCCTTCCTATTCTGAAGAAAGTCTTCAACATTAAATGTGCAGGAAGGAACTGCAGATGCTGTTTTATACTGAAGATAGACACAAAATGCTGGAGTAACTCAGTGGGGCAGGCTGCAAGGAATGGATGGTGTTTCAGGTCGGGACCCTTCTTCAGTGAGATTCAGGGGAAAGGGAAATAGGAGATATTGTGCATGAGGTAGAGAGATATAGAACAAATGTATGAAAGATATACAAAAAGGGTGGAAAAGGAAAAACATGGGATGGTAATGGGTCAAAATATAAATGTTGTTGATGATTACATGGAAGAAAGTTAGGATTTAGTGAAAAGAGTAAATACAATATAGCCCAAACTGGTCTGCAATTGTTATTTTTACTCATTTTTATATAATTGTGCATCGTAGAGATCAGAATTTAAGTTTTCCCTTCATTGATTTTTTAATAATAAGTCCTACATCTGTCAGCTGTTGCTCTTTTCACTAAATCCTAATTTTCTTTCATGTAATCATAAACAACTTTTATATTTTGCCCCATTACCATCCTATGTTTTTCCTTTTCCACCCTTCTTCATCATAGTCACGCCAAAGACCAGAACATCCAACAGATTAATAGGAATTGGTGAATCTGTGGAATTCTTTGCCACAGAAGACTGTAGAGGCCAGGTCAGTGGATATTTTTAAGGCAGAGATAAAAGTAGATAGATTTTTGATTAGTACATGTGTCAGGGGGTATGGGGAGAAGGCAGGAGAATTGGGGTTAGGAGAGAGATAGATCAGCCATGATTGAATGGTTGAGTAGATTTGATGGGCCGAATTGGAGAGAAGGAATGGGTGACTGTTCGGAACGAGACCCTTCTTTGGACCTTCTTAGAGGGTCTCGACCCGCAACGTCACCTATTCCTTCACTCCAGAGGTGCTGCCTGTCCCGCTAAGTCACTCCAGCATTTTGTGTCTATCTTCGATTTAAACCAGCATCTGCAGTTCTTTCCTACACATTAAACTGAGGTGTTTGCTTTCTCGGGTAAATGTGACACCCCTTGGGATCTTGGGTGCTATCGCTCATCGGATCACGATCATCCTGCTATTCAGGACATAGAACTTAGAACAATACAGCACAGGAACAGGTCCTTCAGCCCCCAATGTCTGTGCTGAACATGACGCCAAGATAAACTAATGTCATTGGCTCGCACTTGATCCATATCCCTCCATTCCCAGCAATCCATGAGCCTATTTAAAAGCCTCTTCGACTCCACTATCGTATATGCCTCCATCCCCACCCCTCCAAGCACTCAGCACCGTTCTGTGTAAAACAATTCCGTGATGTATCTCTAAAGTCTAATGGTGGGATATTGGAGGGAGGGGAAGTATATTGGGTGACAAAGGGCCGGTGGAGATTGTAAAGAAAGCTGTGCGTGAGAGAACCTCGGTAGATCAATAGCAGAGAGAAATGGATAGAAAGGGAGCAGGTTACCTGAAATTGGAGAATTCTATGTTCATGCCATTGGGTTGTAAACTACCAGCGGAAAATGGAGTGCTGTTCCTCAGTTTAATTTATTGTCACATGTACTGAGGGCAGTGGAGGCTATAGAGCGAGTTAGATTTAGCTCTTAGGGCTAAAGAAATCAAGCGATATGGGGAAAAAGTAGGAATGGGGTGTTGATTTTAGATGATCAGCAATGATCATATTGCATGCCGGTGCTGGCTCGAAGGGCCGAATGGCCTACCCCTGCACCTATTTTTCTAAGATTCGATGTCTATGTTTCTAATTGCCCCTCACAAGTCCTTTAAACTGTCCCTCTCATCATTAAGCTATGCCTTCTAGTCATAGAGATGAGTGGTCTCATCATGTCTAAAAAGTATCTGGACAAGCAATTGAATCAACAAAGTATAGTAAACTGTGGATAAATGGGTACTCGTCAACATGGACATGTCAAATGGAAGGGTCTGTTTCATTTGCTGTTTGATTCCATGAATCTATCAACTCATTTGGAAGCATTTTCAATTATTCCATCTGTTTCACCAATCACTGTGAAATAAGTTGCAATTATGAATTATTTTTGTCACTGCAATTATTTAATTAGTATAATTCCTATCAACTCTGAAAATATTACCAAATATTGTTGCCACAGTGCAAATGAAGTTCAAACAATTAACAGATTATGAAATAACAAATAATTGGGTGCCTTTTTTATCTGTGTATGGTTGAAACAAGTCTTCTTCTTCTTCTTGCGAATGAAACATAAACCAAAGGAATAGTTGGATCTCAAGCCGGGTGTTGAGCAGCCAGGTTGTCATCTCTGCTTCCATGTCTGCCAGGCCCTGAGCTCCATTTGGTGGGTGGTAGAGTGGGCACCCGGAGATGACATGGTTGGCTGTCTGTTGTTCTGCTCCGCATTCACAGGCTGGGCTCTGGCTGAGCCCCCATCTCCACAGGCTGGCATTAAAATGCCCAACTCCAGGACAAACTATGTGGAGCTTCACCCATGCGCCTCTAGGGAGGTCAGACCCTGGACAGCTTGTATTTGGTGAAGAGATGTAGCTGTGTAATGGAGATGGGGTTGCCCTCCACTCTTGTGACCACTTGGTGCTTTTGTCTCAGTTGGCTGGATGGGTGCGAGGAGTTGTTTTCAATGTGCAGCAAAGGGGTGGTGGGACTTCAGTCAGAGTGGCCTCTGGTCTCTGCTGATAGCCTGATGGAGGAGGTGATCTGTGTCCATGGCACGACGGAATAGTGGCAGAGTTGCTGCTTGCATTCGGATCCCTGCAGGCGGAATGCCTGCAAGTATAGGGAGCTGCTTGACTGGAGTAGGTTGAATGCAATCAGTGATGGTTCGCAAGGTGCTGTTCAGGCTCGTTTCTACCAGGCTAGTATGTCTACTTATATTCCCATACGGGTGCTCAGTACTCAGTTGGGGCATACACAAGAGCTAAGGCAGAGGTTTGAAGAGTTGATGGACTGGCTCCACAACTTGGTCCTGCCTGGCATCGGATGAGGCCGCTATGTGTCATGACCTTGTCGCGGAGACCAGCCAGGTGTTGACAAAATGTAAGCGACCTGTCCAGCTTTACGCCGAGGTAAGTGGGTGTTTGTTGGAAGTCCAGGTTACTGTTGTTAACGAAGACAGCTAGCTCTCATTTAGCTTCCTTGTTCTTTAGATGGAATGTTGTTGACACGGTTTTGCCTTCGCTCAGCTTTAGACGCCACTGTCGTAGGTATTCTGCCAAAATCCCCATGTCTTGACTCAAGGAGCTTTCGACTGTCTTCCACTCTTTGTGTCTCATCAGGGTGGCTAGATCGTCAGCATACCCATACTTTCCACTGATGGTCTCTGGGAGGTCATGGATGTTCACATTGAAAAGCAGTGGAGCCAAGACAGATCCCTGTGGGACGCCATTCTGCAGTCTACGTAGCCTACTCTGCTGTCCATCACTGGTCTTGAGCACAAAGTTGCGATTTGATATCAGCTTCATGATGTAGCGTACCATGCGCCTGTCTGGCAGCGCCCGAAGCAGCTTTGCAGTTAATCCCCGGTGCCACACGGTGTCATAAGCAGCTGTCAGATCTATAAGAACAGCTCCTGCCTTCTCATTTGCCTCAAAGCAGAGGGTCCGCAGTAGATCGACCTTGGCGGAATCCAGCCTTATCGTGGGGTAGTTGAGGGTCTTTGATTGGGTTGATATGCCCGTGGATCAGCCTCTCGAGGCGTTTGTATGGGATCCAGAGGAGCGAGATGAGCCGGTAGCTTTTTGGATCATCCGTTGGCTTGGTCGGCTTCGGGAGAGCGATGACTGTTGCACGATGTCAGATCTTTGGTATTTTGCATGTCTCCAGAATGTAGTAGAAGCTCCGGGTGTATGCTGTCAGATGTGGAGGTCTTTTCTGCTTTCAACATCTTGAGTGCTATTGAAACAAGTTAGACTAATGGATAGACACAGATAGACTCCCCCTCCCCTCCCTCTTCCACCCCCCTCCCCCCCCCCCCCCCCCTTCCCTATTACCCCTCCGCACAAGGTCCATTAACCATTTCCACAGTTCACAATAATGTATCCCTCTTGGGCTCACACCGTCTTCGTCAACAATCGGACTATCAGGGAACCTCCTTTCCTGAGGTAATCTGTTGCTGGCCTCGATTGTCCTGTTTTTGTTCTCACCTCCAGTTCCCCTACCCCCACCCCCTCCCCCTCCACTATAATCTGTCTGAAGAAAAGTGCCATCTCGAAACGTCACCTATCCATTTTCTCCAGAGATGCTGCCTGACCCATCACTCCAGCATTTGGTGGCAATCTTTGGTATATATATATCAACGTCTGTAGTTCCTTTATATTCCAATAGAGACCAATGGACTCTGTTGTTTATTTCTAATGTTGAAGAAACGAGAACAAAACCTGCTAAGGAGAGCCAAAAACACTGTAGAAGATTCATCTGTAAAAGATTTTCCATTCTTTGATTCATAAATGACATCCATTGATTTAGGAAAATGTATGACCTCACCGTTAGTTTCAGTTTTATCAACTGGCATCAATACAGACAGATGTTTGATTTTCATCATAATCATAATCATAATAATACTTTATTAGCCCAATGAACATTTATCCCATTGTGCATGGTGCTTCGTCGCAATGTTCGTGCCCGAAGCAGAATAAAACAGAGACGAGTTCACTTCCAAGTTCATAGCACACTGGTCTCAGATGCACGCTAGAATTTCTCGATAACAGTGAACGCAGAAAAACTTAATTTAACTTTCAGAGAAATGGGTACATAATGATACATGAGTATTACAATCTCCGTGCCTAGACAGGGAGGTTGCTGCTCTTAGAGCCTTTTGACCATCATGACACAAACCATGTACAGCAGTGTTGGCAGAAACTCCAGACTACCATTGATCTGACTGCTCAGACGAACCTCTCTTATGCCAGACCTCCTCGTGATGAATGTCTCGCTTATATTGACCAGAGCTTTTAAATGAGTTGCCTGATGAGTTAGCCTCAAGCCTATTGTATTAATGGCTGGCAAAATAACTATTAATGTGTCTAAGAGGTACTGCAAACTGGCCAAATAATAATTAATCTGATTCAAGGTATGTTTGAGATCAATGCAACTTTGCTATTATCACATTCAATATGATAGATATTGGATTTATCTACAAAGTATTCCAGAAAAGAGTGAACTCATATTTATCACAACATGACATTTCCCTCCTAACCCTATTCTCCTGCCTTTTCTCCGTAACCTTGACGCCCTTAATAATCAAGAACCTATCAATCTCCAGTTTAAAAATACACAATCACTTGGCCTCCACTGCCATCTGGCAATTAATTCCACGGGTTGACAATCATAACCAAAATAAATTCCTCTTCATCTACATTTTAAAGGTACGTCCTCATATTCTGAGGCTGTGCCCTTTGATCTTAGATACTGGAAAACATCCTCTCCACATCCACTCTATTTAAGCCTTTTCATTATTCGGTAGGTTTCAATTAGATCCTCCACCCCCCATTATCTCCCTTAACTCCTACTGGTCAAGGTACCTTCATCAGAAGGCTGCCCATCGTTTTCCCAATGGTTACTGGAGACAAGTAATGAATTGTAGCCTTGCCCAATCCCACAAATTGAATCAAGTCGCCAGCCATGTTAACCCAACCTTGACATTATTGGCTTTGGTTTTAATGAATCTCAAATAACAGAACCTTAACTTGAAACGTTATAGACTTCCTGGGCCAAAAGTGAGTTCAATAACTTTGGTTAGGCTGCATTTGGAGCACAGTGTGCAGTTCTGATCGCCCCACTATAAGAAGGATGTGGAGGCTTTGGAAAGGATGCAGAGGGGTTTTAATAGGGGTTCTAATGCCTGGAATAGAGGGTATTAGACTTAGGAAGAATTTGGACAGACTTGAATTGTTTTCTGTGGAACGCCAGAGGTTGCAGGAAATATATCAAATTCTGACAGACATAGATAGGGTAGACAGTCAGAATCTTTTTCCCCAGGATGGAAAAATTAAATACTAGAGGGCATAGCTTTAAGGTGAGAGAGGCAAAGTTGAAAGGAGAGGTTCATAGCATGTTTTTTTTTACACACAGAGGGTGGTGAGTGTCTGGAACGCACTGCCGGAGGTTGTGGTTTAAACAGTTATGTTAGTGGCATTTAAAATACTTGTGGAAATACAGGGATATGGGTTATGTGCATGTGAATAAGTGATGATCATGGCACAGACATTGTTGGCCAGAGGACCTGTTCTTGTGCAGTGCTGTTCTATGTTCTAATTTTACCTAATGATCTTGAAGTAAAGAGAATTTAAGAAAGGTTGGCCTAATCCCACTGGACGTTAGAACAAAAGAGAGGTGATCACATTATGATATGCAAGATTTGGAGATAGATTGATGGAGTAGATGCCAGGAGATTTCAGAGCTGGTAATTGTCACCTCGGGCTGCAAGATTAAGGGCAGCACGGTGGCATAGCAGTAGAGTTGCTGCCTTATAGCACCAGAGACCCGGATTCAATCCTGTATACGGCTGCTGACTGTGTGGAGTTTGTACGTTCTCCCGATGACCTGCATGGGTTTTCTTTGTGTTCCCCTCTTTCCTCCCAAATCCCATAGACATACAAATTTGTAGGTTAATTGACTTTGGTAAAAGAATTGTAAAATTGTCCTAGTGTGTAGGAGCATGTTAGTGTATGGGGATCGCTAGTCAGCACAGACTCCGTGGACTGAAGGGCTGAAAGGCTATATGCGTGCTATATCTCTGACGTCTAAAGTAAAATAAAGATTAACGATTTAGCACTGCGATAAGGAAAGATTGCTTCATGCAGAGGGTTAAAAATCTTTACATCTCTCTCATACTTGGGATGGATGAGATGCTAAGCACATTCAAGGCTGAGATCAATAGATATTTGGACACAAATGGGCATATGGGGATTGAGTGGGAATGTGGGATGATGCATAGGACTGCCTGTGATCTTAATGATTGATGGGCCAGGCTGGAGGGGCCTGATACCCTTCCCTTGATTTTGCTTCATACATGAAAGTGAGAGAGCGTAATTGGAATAGAACCTGTCAGAATGGAGGCATTCATAGACCATCAGAAGAAAGTGTGACACATCACCATCCATAAAGAAGCAAAAGACCACATGAGCCTCTGTTCGCATACATATTCTGACAGAAACCAACTCCAAAGGTTCAGAATGCTCTGAAAGACTCTAAAGTGTTCTGTCACTTTTTGTGGTTTAGTTACTGCATTCTATCTTTCTTTTGTTGTTGATTTGATTCATACACTGGCAAGATTGCGGCAGCCTTTCACTGTATATTGCTGTGATCTGCATTGTTGCTGAATGAGCTGAAGGGAATGTCGTTGCATAATCTCGTGTGTAAATGCAGCTTCGTCGATGTAAAGGGGTTTATGAGTAGCATCGCGATTATCCCCCCCAAGTTTTTGTCATCCGGATTTTAAAATCTCCACTTTCCACGAGACGGTGGAGGTGGGACTGCTAATCGAGGGCGAGAGAGACGTCGGTCAGCAGGCAATGGGGGCGGGACATGATGATTAAGCGTGATGATTGGAGGAGGGAGGAGTGGGGGGAGGGTGGGACTGAGGATAGAGTGCGATGATTGGAGGAGGGAGATGAGGCACAGACCTGCTCCTCATCCGCAGCCAGGATCGATCCCGGCCGGGTCTCCGGCGCTGTCCTATCCCCACCCGAGTGCCCCCCCCCCCCCCCACGAGTGGCCAGAGACGTCGGCAGTCAGATGGGCATGACGCCCCCAGGCCCACAGCCAGCGCAGAGAAGCAGCGCTAAACCCAGCTCAGCTCTGCTTCTCCCACCAGGTGAACCTGCCTGGGCTTGGGGGAAATATGGTCAGCACGGAGAAGCAGCGCTGGTATCCAGTCAGTCCAGTCAGGGCTGTAGTTAACCCAGCGAGACAGGCAGAGTTGAGCTGCAATTAGCGCTGGATTGAACCTCCAAAGTCTCGCGCATGTGTGTGTGAATGTGCGCATGCGCGCGCGGCCGCCAAAAAATGGTGTCCCTCCTGTCCCCCAGTCCCCTCCATATTTTGATAGCGAGTTCTGTGCCTGACAGCAGTTACTCGGGAAACACGGTAAGCTTGTGAAGACTCGTGAAGAATTTTCAACATGTTGAAAAATGTCCACGAGAGCCCCAAGTACCTACGAGCAGCTATTATCGTAATTCTCCGAGTTACAAAATGCAAAAAAAAAACTTCATGCCTTTATCTTGAGACCTGCCCAGAATCCAAGGAGAAGCCTGCATGATCCAGTACTAATGATTTCTCTTTTACTACATAGAACAGTGACTTTTCTTAATTATACTGGCTGGCCATTACTTGGGAAATGCTGTCATTACATTTGTGCAAACAGTGAGAGTGGGAAATCCTCTGAAGCACAACGGCACATCTATTATCCACTGATGGTTAATATCCATAGCGGTTGTAATCCTAGTAATGGCCCTGGTTAGAAGGAAATTCATCAGATTTTTACAGGCATGAACTGCGGGTTGAGCAATGTCCTCAAAAATCACATTTTACAAAATGGGATTAATTCTAAAGCAAAGGGCGGCCATGGTGGCACAGTGGTAGAGCTGCTGCCTAATGCCCCTGTCCCACTTATAAAACCTGAACGGAAACCTCTAGAGACTTTGCGCCCCACCCAAGGTTTCCGTGCGGTTCCCGGAGGGTTTTTGTCCTCCGGCAACCACCTTCAACTAGCATCGCAACCGGCTTCGACTAAAAAATTACAGATTTTAAAAACAGAAACCACTTTCGACCATTAGGGAGACTGACAAAAACCTCCAGGAACCGCACGGAAACCTTGGGTGGGGTGCAAAGTCTCCAGAGGTTTCCGTTCAAGTTTCCTAAGTGGGACAAGGGGCATTACAAAGCTTGCAGCACTGGAGATCGGGGTTCAATCCCAACTACGGGTGTTGTCTGTACGGAGTTAGTACCTTCTCCCCGTGACCCCGTGACCACGTGACCCCGAAGATCCAAGATCTTTGGTTTCCTCCCACACTCCAAAGACGTATAGTTTTGGAGGTTAATTGGCTTGGTGTATGTGGAAATTGTCCCTAGTGTGTGTAGTATAGTGTTAATGTGCGGGGATTGCTGGTTGGTGCGAACTCGGTGGGCTGAAGGGCCTGTTTCTGTATCCCTAAATTAAACGAACAAAAACTCACAACATTTCCTATACAAATATTTCCCTCCCTGCAACGTATAGATTACTTGAATGGAATTATGTTTGCCACCAGACAAGTGCTACATGCAAGAACAGACACAAAAAGCTGGAATAACTCAACGGGTCAGGCATCATCTCTAGAGAATCGGAATAGGAGACGTTTCAAGTCGAGACTCTTCTTCAGACCTCTGAGGAAGGGTCTCGACCAGAAAAGTCACCTATTCCTTTTGTCTAGGGATGCTGCCTGACATGCTGAGTTACTCCAGCTTATTGTGTCTATCTTCAGAGTAAACCAGCATCTGCATTTCCTTCCTACCCAAGAGCCACATGTAGTCCAACTGCACGTTAGTTTAGTATAGAGATACAGCACGGAAACAGGCTCTTTGGCACACCGAGCCCATGCCAAGTATCGATCCCCACACATTAACACAAACCTACACACATTACTTATACCAAGTATACAAACCCAAGCCAATGAATCTACAAACTTTTACGTCTTTGGAGTGTGGGAGGAAACTGATCTCGGAGAAAAACCACGCGGTCACGGGGAAAAAGTACAAACTCCGTACAGACAGCACCCGTGGTCGGGATCAACCCCTGTCTCCGGCGCTGCATTCAATGTAAGGCAGCAACTCTACCACCGTGCCGCCATGATGATACCATTCACATCTTCACACCTTAAGATACCATTGTTGCCAATCTCTGATAGAAGCTGTTTCATGTCATAGAATCTAACGTCAAAATAAATCACTTGATTCGGAGATGGTACCATATTAAGAACTGCTTTTGCATCACCGTCCTATCTTTAACATCACATCAAATTTAAATCAAGAAAATTAGAGTGAGAATCAACAGTCACAGACTACACATCATCCTTCTTCTAACCTCTTCATCACCCTAATAACATAATAGCCAACTAAACAGAGTACGGTTCTGCCTGCAGGCTAACAACACTGAAAAGCTGGAAAGTCAGTGAGAGGAAATTAAAAATAGTTAAATTCCTGCGTTCGGTTCACCCCCTCGCTCTCCCTCTCACTCAGTCGGTGAAGCATGAACATTGCAGGTCGCATCTCGGTTGACTTGATGCGGCAGCGCCTCCGGGGTGACTAGATTAGGATTGGAAAAGTTTACGAAGTTCAAATATCGCAGCAGCCCGCTGAAGACTACAAGCCCTGTGGTGACTGCCACTGGAGCAAATACTGTGAGTGGTCCAGATGCCAAGTAATGAATGGGAACGTAATTAAGCAATAAAGTGAAGTGCCTCAGGAGTGTGAGGAGAAAGGTTCTCCCAGGCAACCAAACAAACAACTTTTAACTTTGAAGTATCTTTAATAATTTATGTGTCTGTGTGTGCATACCTGTTTCTGCCTGTCTGCGTGCAATATTTGAAATGAGTGCTTTTGTGTTTGTGGATATCTGAATCTAATTATTTGTGCCTGCATGTTTATGTACATTTACGCGTTTCATTGCTGTGAATCTGTATACATCTGATAATTGTGCCGGTTTATGTCCTCTGATCTCCGTACTTGCTAGATTATCTTCATTACTGGATGCAACTACCAAGCACGTAGAAAAAAAAAACCTGAAACAGAAAATACAGACAGATATATGATTGTGGAGTGCATTAGAGTTATTAATAACACAAAGTGATAGCTTTGTTGCTATTTATGAATGCTGGATGGATGGTTATAAGAGGATAAATGCTCAGGGGAATATACCTGCCACAAGACTACTGTTCATAATAAATACCAACCTGGACTGGTTCGATTGAAGATACTGTTTCCTTGCAGTAGCTTTGATTTGAATCTAAATGTGCAAGTTCACATATATTTGTGATTTCTTTGGGTGCCTATTTTTCACATTCATAAGTTTATGTGATAGGAGCCAAATTAGGTAATTCGGCCCATCAAGTCTGCTCTGCCATTCCATCCTAACCTCATTTTCCTGCCTTCTCCCCATAACCCCTGATACCCGTACTAAATCAAGAATCTATCTATCTATCCCTGCCTTAAAAATACCCATTGACTTGGCTTCCACAGCCTTTGGTGGCAATTAATTCCACAGATTCATCACCATCACCCAGGAGAAATTACTGCTCATCTATTTCCTAAACTAATGTCCTTTAATTCTGAGGCTATGGCCTCTGATCCTAGTCTCCCACCAGTGCAAATATCGTCTCCAAATCCACTCTATCCTGGTTGTGTGAAGTTGTGCCTATTTGTGGACAGGATGTGTCCCAAGATGCCCATAAATATCTCAGAGTCGTAGTGTCAGAGAGCTATGCAGCACAGAAATAGGCTCTGGGACCCAACTCGTCCATGCAGACCAAGATGGCACATCTCAACTAGTCCCATTTAACTGCATTTGGCCCATATCCTTCTTAGCCTTTCACATTCATGTATCTGTCCAAATGTCTTATAAATGTTCTTATTGTACCTGCCTCAACTACTTCAGGAAAGGAAATGGATTGCAATGTGAATAACACACCACAAATGAGATTTGAGCTCAGTTTTTTAACTAACTTCCCAAATCCTAAGGAAACCAAAGCTACAGCTATATTTTCCTCATATTGATTTCTTATATGGTTCCCAATACGAGTGAAATCGTTGCTGACAAACAATTTTATGCATGCACTAACAGGGAAATTATTTAACAGTTGAGATAGGGTTGAATCAGTGAATTTTCTCCTCGTGGTAAGGTTATAAACCTCCTCAGCAGTCAGGGCAAGAAAGCCCCTTGGAGCTCGCACAGTTTAGAATATCGTTCAATAGAGAATGAACATCCCCAAAGGGACATGGCTGAAGGCAATGTTGAGAACTTCCTCCTGCCGCTTTGATACAGCAATAGCTAAAGCTCATTCTTGCGCTAGGATGAATCTGTTACTGATTTACCCAATGGCAGAATAAATCAGAGCTTCACATTCTAACAACCTTCACAGAAAATATTACTTTGAAGAATGTTTCTGAATTGGCAGCAGAACTGTGAACTTGCTATAAGTATTACTGACTGATTTATAACGTTTTAACATATTTTATCTTCAGTGTGCCATCCCGTGCTGGACTACAACCAAGGCGTAGGAATCTCACATGCTCATCATGTTTATTGGTTGGAAAATTCAAATGCTCACACTATTTATAATCAGAGCTAATGTTTCAATGATTCAATGACACTTTATGGTCAGGATTGTCATTGTCATTTGTTGCCATTGTCAAGAGTCATAGAATAGTAAGATTAAACGAGAACTTACCAGTTCGAAGGTTGATCTTTATTTTATGAGGAGTTGCGATGAGGGATTTCGTGAAGAACCCGCCAGCACGCATGCGCGACATACTTCAAAGTAGCGGTGTGGAATCACAGAACCAACAACAGAGAAATGACTTGTTATAGTAAGATTGAAGATACTCTAATTACCAGTTGATTTATGATCGAGGGTTGGGAGCGGAGGGCACGAAATCCCTCATCGCAACTCATCATAAAATAAAGATCAACCTTCGAACTGGTAAGTTCTCGTTTAATCTTACTATTTCATTTCGGAGTCACGTCAGTGACTTCGTGAAGACTTCAAAGCTCTGTGATTCCATGCCCTGGACCACGTCCATGCTGTCACACACCACTTATAAGGATGGATAGGAGTAATCAACTTCCCAGACTGCTTGTACTGAAAAAATAATAACAATATTTATTAACAACAAACAAAAGGAAAAACCCCTCACTGGGGGACATCTGCACGTTCTTGACCTGCATCCAGCACGGCCTCCACGAACAATGCAGGAGCGGCAACAGGTTTATTGTAAAACCGCTGGAAGGTGGCTTCGTTCGCCCATCCTGCTGTGGCAAGAATATGGTCCATGGGCACCTCCATGACCCTTGCCGCCGACGTCGATGCAGCCCTGGTGGAATGGGATTTAAAGACATTAGTGTCAATACCTGCCTCACCCAAGACGATCCTGTGAGATATTGCCGCCTGGTGGACTCCCGGCATGACGCTCCAATGGTATCCATGGTTCTAGATGATAGGCCATACCGCAGTAATGGCCTGTTCAGAACCTGCAAGCCAATAAGTTTAGATGACTGTGGCAGGGATGTGGTTCCCCTGAGACAGGGTTTGTTACCAATTGTGGGCAACCCTCTAAGAGGACCCATGGTTGACTGATCATATCAAGGACCACCGGATACCATGGCTGCGTATAAAACAGGAAATTAGAAATGCGTGCGACAAAGGCAAAACAGTTATAATGGGTGACTTCAATCTACATATAGATTGGGTGAATCAAATTGGCAGGGGCGCTGAGGAAGAGGATTTTTTGGAAAGTATGAGGGATAGTTATCTAAATCAACATGTAGAGGAACCAACGAGAGAGCAGGCTATTTTAGACTGGGTATTGAGTAATGAGGAAGGGTTAGTTAGCAGTCTTATTGTGCGTGCCCCCTTGGGCAAGAGTGACCATAATATGGTCGAGTTCTTCATTAGGATGGAGAGTGACATTGTTAATTCAGAAACAATGGTTCTGAACTTAAGGAAAGGTAACTTTGAGGGTTTGAGACGTGAATTGGCCAAGATTGACTGGCAATCAATTCTAAAAGGGTTGACGGTGGATACGCAATGGAAGACATTTAAAGACTGCATGGATGAACTACAAAAATTGTTCATCCCAATTTGGCAAAAGAATAGATCAGGGAAGGTAGTGCATGCGTGGATAACAAGGGAAATCAGGGATAGTATCAAAGCAAAGGATGATGTGTACAAAGTAGCCAGAAAAAGCAGCATACCAGAGGACTGGGAGAAATTCAGACACCAGCAGAGAAGGACAAAGGGCTTGATTAGGAAAGGAAAAATAGATTATGGAAGAAAACTGTCAGGGAACATAAAAACTGACTGCAAAAGTTTTTATAGATATGTGAAGAGAAAGAGATTAGTTAAAACAAATGTAGGTCCCTTGCAGTCAGAAACAGGTGAGTTGATCATGGGGAACAAGGATATGGCGGACCAATTGAATAACTACTTTGGTTCCGTCTTCACTAAGGAAGACATAAATAATCTGCCGGAAATAGCAGGGGACCGCAGGTCAAAGGAGTACTTGAGTGAAATCCAGGTTAGTCGGGAAGTGGTGTTGGGTAAATTGAATGGATTAAAGGCCGATAAATCCCCAGGGCCAGATAGGCTGCATCCCAGAGTACTTAAGGAAGTAGCTCCGGAAATAGTGGATGCATTTGTGATAATCTTTCAAAACTCTTTAGAATCTGGAGTAGTTCCTGAGGATTGGCGGGTAGCAAACGTAACCCCTCTTTTTAAGAAGGGGGGGAGAGAGAAAACGGGGAATTACAGACCAGTTAGTCTACCATCAGTAGTGGGGAAACTGCTAGAGTCAGTTATTAAAGATGGGATAGCAGCACATTTGGAAAGTGGTGAAATCATTGGACAAAGTCAGCATGGATTTACGAAAGGTAAATCATGTCTGACGAATCTTGTAGAATTTTTCGAGGATGTAACTAGTAGCGTGGATGGGGGAGAACCAGTGGATGTGCTGCATATAGACTTCCAGAAGGCTTTCGACAAGGTCCCACATAAGCGATTAGTATATAAACTTAAAGCATATGGCATTGGGGGTTCAGTATTGATGTGGATAGAGAACTGGCTGGCAAACAGGAAGCAACGAGTAGGAGTTAACGGGTCGTTTTCACAATGGCAGGCAGTGACTAGTGGGGTACCGCAAGGCTCAGTGCTGGGACCCCAGCTATTTACAATATACATAAATGATCTGGATGAGGGAATTGAAGGCAATATCTCCAAGTTTGCGGATGACACTAAGCTGGGGGGCAGTGTTAGCTGTGAGGAGGATGCTAGGAGAATGCAAGGTGACTTGGATAGGCTGGGTGAGTGGGCAAATGTTTGGCAGATGCAGTATAAAGTGGATAAATGTGAGGTTATCCACTTTGGTGGCAAAAATAGGAAAACCGACTACTATCTAAATGGTGGCCGATTAGGAAAAGGGGAGATGCAGCGCGACCTGGGTGTCATGGTACACCAGTCATTGAAAGTAGGCATGCAGGTACAGCAGGCAGTGAAGAAAGCCAATGGTATGTTAGCTTTCATAGCAAAAGGATTTGAGTATAGGAGCAGGGAGGTTCTACTTCAGTTGTATAGGGTCTTGGTGAGGCCACACCTGGAGTATTGCGTACAGTTCTGGTCTCCAAATCTGAGGAAGAACATTATTGCCATAGAGGGAGTGCAGCGAAGGTTCACCAGACTGATTCCTGGGATGTCAGGACTGTCTTATGAACAAAGACTGCATAGACTCGGTTTATACTCTCTAGAATTTAGGAGATTGAGAGGGGATCTTATAGAAACTTACAAGATTCTTAAGGGGTTGGACAGGCTAGATGCAGGAAGATTGTTCCCGATGTTGGGGAGGTCCAGGACAAGGGGTCACAGCTTAAGGATAAGGGGGAAATCCTTTAGGACCGAGATGAGAAGGAATTTTTTCACACAGAGAGTGGTGGGTCTCTGGAACTCTCTCCCACAGAGGGTAGTTGAGGCCAGTTCATTGGCTATATTTAAGAGGGAGTTAGATGTGGCCCTTGTGGCTAAGGGGATCAGAGGGTATGGAGAGAAGGCAGGTACGGGATACTGAGTTGGATGATCAGCCATGATCATATTGAATGGCGGTGCAGGCTCGAAGGGCCGAATGGCCTACTCCTGCACCTAATTTCGATGTTTCTATGTTTCTATGTAGGCCAGTCGGGTATGATTAGAATGCCCTTAGCAGCATCTGACTGGATTTTTCGCAATACCAGACTGATGAGGCAAAATGGAGGAAATGCATAGAAAAACCATTTCCCCAGTCTAGCGAGAACGCATCCATCGCCATTGCCCCAGGATCTGGTTCCCACAAAACGTATGTTGGTACCTGATGGTTCAACCGTGACGCAAAAAGGTCGATATCCGGTTTACCAAATTTGGCTGTAATTTTAGCGAATATTTGGGGATTTAACATCCACTCGATGTTGTCATTGAATTTGCGTTACCTGGTGTCCGCCACTGTATTGAGCTTACCTGGTAAATAGGTAGCTGAAATCCAAATATTCCGTCGAATACACCAGAGCCAAATTGTATTTGCCAATTCATCACATGAAACTGACCTGGTACCGCCCATATGGTTTAGATATGCCACCGCAGTGGTATTATCTATTTGGAGACGGACATGAGCGTCAGTAAGGTTAGAACAATAAGCTCGAAGTCCGTGAAATGCTCCTAGCATCTCCAAATAGTTTATCCCTTGTGACAACAACAGTGTAGAATCAAGGCTGTCCCATCTGCCTCCACAACCAGAGTCGTTGTTCGTAACTCCCCAGCCATGGGAGCTTGCGTCTGTTTGTAAGTATACCATCGGATTGGGCAAAATGATGTTCTTAAAAGAGTCACAAATATTGTCAATCCACCATTGTAACTCAATTTTTGCCTTTAGAGGCAGCTGCATTGGTCTATCGAAATGTCCAGCGTTCAGTTTTAACGCTGAGATTTTGGCTCTGCAAATTTTGATAATGCAAAGGTCCGTATTGGGCAGCTGGAAAAACTGCTACGATCTTGCCAATCACCGTAGCAGTTTGTCTAATTGATGGTATACTAGCCCAGACTAGATCCTTGCATACTTGGGTGACATCCCCAACTTTGTTAGTTGGTATGGTGGCCCTCATGCGATTGGAATCCACCGTGAACCCCAGATAATCCATGACCTGTGAAGGGCAGAACTTTGATTTATCTGGATGGATAATGAACCCCATTTTCTGAAAAATTTCCACGGTGGCTGAAACTGCCAGTTCCGCTGATTCCAGGGTGTTCCCAATAATTAGGATATCATCCAGATGGGCCATTACTATATGATTTTGTCTCCTTAGTGTTGCCAGTATTGGTTTGAGCAATTTAGTAAATAATCTAGGGGCTGTGGTAAGCCCATTTGGCAAAGCCCTGTATTGCCAGAGCTGATTCATCCAGGTAAATTTCAAGAACTTCCTGTGGTGTTTCTGAATGGATACTGAATAGTATGCATCTTTTAAATCAATGCATGCCAAAAAGCAGCCCTCATAAATTAATAACTTGGCTGTTTCGAACGTGTCCATTTTGAAATGGGTATATTTTACAAAGGTATTCAAATGGGTCAGATCAATAATAACCCGACATCCTCCATCCTTCTTGGTTTTTGTAAATACGTTGGATACAAATTCAATTGGTTCATGTATAGTTCTTTCTATCACGCCTTTTTCTTGTAGCCTTAAGATTTCAGCATAGCCTACTGCCATTTCTTTGCTGGACAGTGTAAATTTCCGATCTGGCATATGCTGGGATGGAGGGATTTTACCATTGATGAATTCAATCTCATGGCCTTGAATACTTTGTAAGATAAACTCATCAGAAGTGATGGTTCCCCATGCCTCCGTAAAGAACCGTAGTCTCCCACCAACATGTGAAGTTAAGCATGCAGGTGCATGAAATCCAGACCGCCTTACCTCCATGGTTATCGGCGGTCCCTGATATGTTTGGCGGGACGTGGAGGTACTGGGTTGAGCTGATGATGCGGCGTCCGCATCTTCCATGGTGGCCGCTGGGGGCCTAGCCCTAAAAAAGGCCTAGGTTGTTGAGGCTGCTGAAATTGAGGCGGTGCTGGAGCGTAGGTCCTTGCTGGTCTAACGGCAGGGCCTCGTGGCCTGAAAAATGGCACTTTCCTGGCCGGCTGCCTGGTCGAGATATGTGACCGCATGAGTCCCCCCGTCTTAGCGTGGTCATCCAGCTCCTTGACCCGCTTCGGGAGATCCTCCCCGAACAACTGTCTGGGTGGCGGCGTAGGAGGTGCTTTGCATAACCCCGCAAATTTCGGGTTCAGTGTGGGTTTAATAATGCTCTTCCGAAAGGCGTTGATTTCATACTGTGTGTTGCACAGTAGTGCCAGAGCATCCTCCTGCTCGGTGTTCAGATCCTCCCGTCCACCGACCGTACAAACGCGGTAATCCCAGCAGTGAGCAGCTTCAGGATCCATTGGAGCTTCATCTCCTGGGTTCTGATCCCTGGGCTGATGTTGCCCCAAATCGGCGTATTGACAATGGGCACGTTGAGGGAGTTTCGCTGGGGCTTTGTGCCTTTTCATGGCCTCCGACAGGACCTCTTCCTGAAGCTGATGGTTCGTCAGGAAGTCCACGGTGGCAGCCAGTTTGGGGTTGAGGGGTAGTCCAGATGACTCGGACAGTGCAAATTTAGTTGCGACATCCAGGAGCTCCTCCTGAGGGGCCTCCGATGTAGATGGTGCATGGACCAGGATGTCCTCATCCTCCGGCTGTCTCAGGCTTCCCGCTGACGATGGGGATAACTCCATGTGCCCTCTGGAACTAGATGTCTCCCGCCTCTGATTTTGTTGCAGGAGAAGTTCCAACATCCGCTCCATTCTGTCAATACGCCCTTCGCCCTTCGAACCCGGGCGGTCGGAGTCCTCATGTTCAACGGAACTGCTGAGGCTCCTGTCATCGGCCCGTACCTCGTCGAGGTAATCTCGGTGCCGGAAAGAACTATCGCTACCAGCCGCTGCAGCAAAGCTGAGCGATTCCTGCGCGGATCTGCTCAAACGCCTTCTTTTGGTGGAGCTCGATCCCGCTGCCTCGGAGGGCAAACGCGGTGAGAGGTCGGCACCCGACGCCTCGGCGTGGTGACCCGACATCCGCGCGGGCTTGCCGACTGCCCTAATCCTGGGCCTAGACGGCGTACGGTCCCGTCCTCCCATTCCACGTGGGACTCGGTGACCGTGGCGGCCCTCCACCCGAATGACTCTTCCTGGTCTTGGTGATTGGTGAGTCGACACTGGTCCTTACAGGTCTCCCAGTGGACTTGAGTCCCGCCAATTCACCAGTCCGCAATCTAGCGGCAGGTGATACCTTTGCCCGTGAAGGGCTAGATTGACGGGCTCTATCCCTCCCTCTCCTCCGAGGGCTCAGGGAGAAGGGCCGTGCAGCAGCACGTGAACCCTGTTTGCCCTGGTCGACCAACGAGCCCGTTGGCAACAGCGATATGGAGTCAGGGTCAGCCTGCTCCGGTGGCACACCGAAATCCTGCTCCGCGGGATCCTCGCTGGAGCTCCGGTGTATCGGCGGGTCGGGTCCTGTGACGACAGGGCTCCCCGACTTCCTCGCCTTTTTCCCGGCCTGACTCGCAGGTATAGCCGTTGATGAGGGCTCCGGGATGGGTGGCCGGCGACTCCGTGCGGACGTCCTACGGCCCTTGTTCTTCCTATCCATGTTTCTGTTGGGAGAACACATTCGCACAACAAAAACCAACCAACTCAAGGTTAGTTACACATACCTGAGCGGCCCTTATGAAGGGCTGGTGGTGAGCCGTGCTCCACCTCCAGCCGTCGACTGCAATGCATTGCGACAATATGTCGCGCATGCGTGCTGGTGGGTTCTTCATGAAGTCACTCACGTGACTCCGAAATGAAATCATAGTCATAGAATGATACAGTGTGGAATCAGGCCCTTCGGCCCAACTTGCCCACACCAGCCAATATGCCCCAGCTACTAGTTCCACCTGCATGCATTTGCTTCATGTCCCCCCAAACCTGTCCTATCCATGTACCTGTCCAACTGTTTCTTAAATGCTGGGATAGTCCCAGCCTCAACTACCTCCTGTAGCAGCTTGTTCCACCACCCTTTGTGTGAAAACAGTACCCCTCAGATTCCTATTAAATCTTTACCCCTTCACCTTGAACCTATGTTCTTTAGTCCTCAATGCACCTAACCAATCTATTCTTCTCATGATCTTCAACACCTCTATAAGATCACCCCCTAATCCTTCTGCACTCCAAGGAATAGAGTCCCAGCCTACTCAACCTCTCCCTCCAGCTTGGACCCTCTAGTCCTGGCAACATCCTTTCAAGCTTGACTACATATTTCCTATAACATGGTGCCCAGAACTGAACATAATACTGTAAATGCGGCATCACCAACGTCTTATACAACTGCAACATGACCTCCAAACTTCTATACTCAATACTCTGGCTGATGAATGTCAATGTGTCAAAAGTCTTTTTGACCACCTGATCTACCTGCGACTCTACCTTCAAGGAACCATGCACCTGCATTCCTAGATACCTTTTCTCTACAACACCCCCCAGAGCCCTACCGTTCACTGTGTAGGTCCTGCCCTTGTTATACATACCAAAATGCAACATCTCACATTTCTCTGCATTCAGACATCTATTGCTAGCAGAAATAAGGAACTGGAGATCTTGGTTAATGCACAAAAGGACACAATGTGCTGGAGTAACTCAACAATGTTCTCCAGAGATGCTGCCTGACCTGCTGAGTTCCTCCAGCACTTTGTGACCATCTAGTTATGTTATTCAGAGGTGCTGCCTGACCTGCTGAGTTAATCCAGCACTTTTTGTCCTTTTGTGATCTCTCGCTAGTGTTACCTGGAATGAATCCAAACCCAACCATTCTACCTCAATGGCAGGAACATCTGAGAAGGCATTATAAATAAATGTGTATGCCTTGCTGCATACTAGCCTAATATTTAATGAAAATATTTTAATCTGTTCACAATGCTCCGACTCTTTAAAAATAATCAGTTGAATCCACTGCACCCTGCTAAACTGTGAATTAATGAGATACACTCTTTCTCTGATCCCTGCTGTTAATGATTCTCTCAATATGAATAAATATGTAATTTTTCTCACAAAGTCTTGCAGACTTGAGATCATTGATATTACTCAAGGAAACATAGTAAGGATTAAATAGAAATGTTCTTCAAGGATCCAAGCACACATGGTGACACAATCCATTTGTGTACTGTACAAACAATGGAAAGGTGAACTTGCGTTCACGGTTAGAGGATGGCTGTCGCCAGTTCTTATTTCACCTGCATAGAACATTTAACTGGTCTGTGCGAGGAGTGGTTTCGCTCCGGAGAGCAAACTACCGCAGGCACATTAATCTTGTCCCACTTTCTAAGCAAACCACTGGACCAGAAAGACCTGTGACAGGCTTATGTTAAATCTCTTACTCAACTAAGGAGCCAGGAATTTAAGAGATTTGCATAAGTTATTCCTCTCTGTTCCCCTTGTCACTCTGGGTGGTTACTAACCGGGTTGACTGTTTCCACCCCTGTCACATTTTCAGCCTAAAATTAGTCATGGATTTCTTATATGATGAAGCTATTCAACTGAAGGATGGTTGAAATAAATCAATTAGATGAAGTCTATGTGAGTTTGCCCCTTATTAATATAAATCCTGTAGACTTGTTTTGCGAACGTCCCTGTGAAAAAGTGAGTCACGGGTTGAATTTTAATTTCTTGACCAGCTTTAGACCAACTAATTAACTGCTTTGGATGTACAGGGCTCTTGATTTATATTGAGTTGTGTTTAACAATGGAATTAAACATTGCCAAAGGCAGGTGGGAAGCTGTACGATTCATTGAATAAATCAAATGGCAGTTGAGAGATTTGTCGAGGGCATTTTGGTTGCATTCACACACCTTCAGCGGTGCTGCTGCAGAATTGAGAAAGTGTTGCTGTGTGTAAACAGCCAAACAGCTGATCAATTCAATCTCCAAACCTGTCAGCAGAATCTCCAAACTAAAGGCGAGTGCCACTGAAACTGGAAATCTCATGTCACAATATAAACCCGCTTCTCAAGTCGAAAAATAAATAAGTAAAGATACTGGAAAGCTGAAATAAATAAAAATAAAATATTGGAAATAAGATCGGAAAATTGGAAATAAGCACAGTGGCGCAGCAGGTGGAGCTGCTGTCACACTACAACGGAGACCATGGTTCGATCCTGACCTCGGGTGCTGTCTCTGTGGACTTTGCATGTTCCCCCTGTGACCTGCGTGGGTTTCCTCCGGGTGCTCAGGCTTCCTCCCACATCCCAAAAACGTGCGGATTTAGTAATTTGCCTCTGTTAATTGCTCCTAGTGTGTAGGATGTGATAGAGGGATAATATAGAGCTAGTGTATGGGTGATCAATGGTCGGCATGGACTCAGTGGGCCGAACGGCCTGTTTCCACACTGTATTTCCAAACTAAACTCTTCATTGCATTTATAGGTCTTGTGAAATTGAACTGCACACTTGAATTGCTACATTACGACAGTCAGCAGAAAGAATAGTATTTTTGTCAGTTTAAAATGAGCTAATGGCAAAGTTGATTACGAGTCAAAAGTTGATTAAAAGTAGATTTCACGGGCAGCTTACAACCCAGCGATGTGAACATTGATTTCTATAAATTCAAGTAACCCCTGCATTCCCTTTCTCCCCTTTCCTCTCCCACCCTAGTCATCCTACTAGTTTCACTGTTCGCATCCTTGTTTACATTCATTATCACCTCTACCCCAGCCAACAATGGGCCATTATAGGCTACACCCTTTCTTGGTCATCTGTTGCGGGCCCTGATTTGTTCTACCCTTCTCCCACCTCCAATTTCCTCCTCTCTACTTTCAGTCCGAAGCAGGGTTCCAACCCGAGACGTCACCCATCCTTTTTCTACAGAGATGTTGCTTGACCCGCTGGGTTACTCTAGCATTCTGTGTCTGTCTTCGGTATAAACCAGCATCTGCAGTACCTTTCTACACACTTGACGAAAGGCTATCTGTACAGAGCAAAGTAATTTTATTTCAAAGTCACATGAGTGACTACGTGAAGAAGCCCGCATGCACGTCAATACGTCTAACGCATGGCGCACGACTGGCTGGGAGGAGGCTCGCTCCTCCAGCGGTAAGTTTTAAAAACCACACCGGTAAGTCTACAACTTACTCTGAGGTGGCTTAGTTACTGGTATTTTCTTCACAGTTGTCTCCAGCGAATTATGGAGAGATCCATCAACAGATCCAGGCGGGCCACAGGGAAACCGGCTACGGAAGACCGTGGGAGTGCGGGAAGCCGGCGGCCGTCTGTTTTACCTTCAGAGTCGCTGACAGTTCACTCATCGACTTCAGACTTGGTGCCTGCACAGAGCACTTTGGCAACCCCTAAAGGGGGTAAAGCCAAACGAAAGACTGACAGGCCTGTATTCTCAGATGATTCAGGCCCGGAGGATTTCCCTCCCACACCAATGGATAACGTCTTTGGGCGTTTATTCAAAATGGAGCGCCTCATGGAGAGGATGTTCACTCACAATATGCTCTGTGATACGGAGGCATATCAATGCAGGTCTATCCTAATGCCTGCGGCAGCACCTGGTCCAGGGCTGCTTAGTTCCTCCCGCTCAGATGAGGGGAGTGTCAGAGGTCAGTATACGACTGACTCCGAATTCGGATGCGTGTCAGAAGGACATACTGTGGTGCATGATATACAAGAGTTGCCTGCTCTTGCATCCAGATTTGCGATACCTTCGCAAACAGGGGAACCAATTCAGGAAGAACTGGCCTCAAACATCAATTATCTTACCTCGCACCAATTACAAGAACTAACCATGATAGAAACTGCTCCGAAGTACCACACTCCAGCGAATTGTGCATCTCTAAAAGTGCCCGTGGTCAACAATTTCATTTGGGGTTACATTGGAGATGGCATCAAGGCCCAAGAAATGAAGCTCCAGCGTATTCTAAAATTATTATCTACAGGCATCCCGGCATTTGCCAGATCGGTAGATGGCGGGCCACTATCGGATATCCAGCAAGATGCCATGGCACTAATGTGCAACGGACACTTTGAGATGAACTGTTTCCGTAAGAACACCATTAGGCCTACATTGAACCCGAAGTTTGCTGGTCTGTGTAGGGCCAGTAATGTCCAGCGCCTAATCTCCTGTTCGGGGAAGACCTGACCAAACAGGTGAAAGACTTGCATGATGAATCCAAAGCTGTAGAATTAATTATAGATTAATTATCTTCTATGGGCAAGTCTCCACTCTTTTGGCGTCAGCACCCCTACGCCTCCACTAGCAATAAGTGATTTGCTGAAGCTAGTAGCAGCTCTAGAGTTGATCTTCCCGGGCATAGGTCTTTTTTAGGTCAAGGCCCGTCCTGGCCATCATGGAAAATGCGCAATCCTCGCACCCCAGCAGCTCAAGTCTCCAAAGCAAGGGGACGGAAGCAGTATTAGGGCCCGGTGGGCCTGCTATCAGACCACCTGTAACCGTGGAAGTAGGTGGGTCTCGTTCTTTCCGGAACAAGTGGTGTGTAGAACAGTTACAAGTTGGCGGTAGATTAAACTTGTTTTTGCATGAATGGCGGTGGATAAATTCAGATCCGTTTATATTGCACAGTATAAAGGGGTTCAAAATTGAATTTTTACCTAATTCATTTCCACCCACACAACATATGCCAAGTCGGTCATATATTAATTCCAAACAAGAGGTTTTGGATATACAAGCAGAAATTCATACATTACACAAAAAAGGTGTAATTGAGAGATCTAATTACGAAAGTCATCAATTCATCTCTAATATATTATATAGGCAAAAGAAAGATGGGGGTAGTCGTATCATCCTTGAATTGACACAACTTAACTCATATGTGCAGTATCTACATTTTAAAATGGAGAACTTCTTTACTGTTAAGCAACTAATTTCTAAAGGATGCTTTATGGCATGCATCTATCTCAAAGATGCATATTATTCAGTTCCAATTTACAAGGATCACCAGAGATATCTGAAATTTAGCTGGATGGGGCAGCTGTGGCAGTTTAAAGCATTACCTAATGGATTAACCTCAGCTCCTAGGTTATTTACCAAACTGCTGAAGCCGGTGCCCGGCCTGCTCAGATTCAAGAGCATATTGTCATGGGCTATTTGGATGATATCCTAATCATAGGAAGAACACTACATTTGGCTAATCTAGCGGTTTCATTTTTTTCCTGAAATTGGGGTTTCTCATCCATCCAGTTAAATCCAGGTTGATACCAACAAGGGTTATTGATTATTTAGGGTTTACGATTAACTCTATAAAAATGGATGTGACTCTGCCCTTGGAGAAGAGATTAGAATTAATAGAAGCCTGCAATAACCTTCTTGTTATGGAGCAGCCATCGATCCTTTAGGTGGCTAGTGTAATTGGAAAAATAGAGGCTGCTTTTCCAGCTGCCCGATTTGGGCTTTTGCATTATCAAAATTTGCAGCATGCAAAGGAGCAAGCACTTAAATCCCATTTAGGTCATTTTAACAGGTCATTTATGCAATTGTCGGCAGAATCGATAACAGAGTTACAATGGTGGACGACCAATATTCACCATTGCTTCGGCGACATTTTGATCAGTAAACCTTCAATTGTACTACAAACTGATGCAAGTGCACAGGGATGGGGAGCTACTAATACCATCTCTAGTGGTGGCGGTAGATTGGATATGCACGAGTTACCATTTATCCATCTATATGGTATCAACTACCTGGAAATGCTGGGTGCGTTCTATGGTTTAAAGGCTTACTGTGGGAATATGCATGATCTGCATGTTCGACTGCAAGTTGATAACACTACAGCGGTGGCATATGTTAATCATATGGGTGGAATCAAATCAGTATCCTGTGATAGTTTAGCTAATCTCATTTGGAGCTGGTGTATTGAAAGGAGGATTCGGGTCTCAGCTACCTACCAGCCAGGTAGGTTTAACACGGTGGCAGACAATAGATCACGTAAATTTAATGATAACACGGAATGGATGTTTGATCACAAAGTGTTTAACGACATTATTGCTCAATATGGAATGCCTGATATTGATTTGTTTGCATCCAGGCTTAATCACCAGTTGCCAAAATATGTTGCATGGGAGCTAGACCCAGGGACAGTAGCGATAGATACATTCTCGTTACACTGGGGAGGAATGTTCTTCTATGCCTTCCCTCCATTTTGCCTTATCAGCCGGTGCTTGCATAAAATCAAGCAAGAATCCGCTTCAGGTATTTTAGTAGTGTCTGACTGGCCTACGCAGCCATGGTTCTCATTGATATTAGGAATGCTAATGGAATCATATGTGGTTATTAGTAAGCATAAAGACTTGCTTGTTCATCCCGTAACTCAGGAATCTCATCCTTTGCATGACAAAATCAATTTATTGATTTGCAGAGTTTAAGAAGGCCATTTCTGGGGCTCGGATTATCTGACCGAACGGTGGACGTGATCACTGCAGCTTGGTGGGACAGTACCAGGAAGCAGTACTTTTCCTACATTAAGCTATGGGAAGTTTTGTGTGAATTCAAATATAACTTGTAGTACGGCAGATATAGTGATGTCTTAGAATTTCTTTCAATGTTATTTTTCGATAGAAAATTAAGTTATAGTGCTATCAATACTGCTAAAAGTGCTTTATCATCGTACTTGCTGCTGGGATCAGGACACCATTCTGTCGGGTCTCACCCTTTCTTATCTAAATTTATGAGGGGTATCTTTAACGCATCTTTTTCACATAGAGAGTGGTGAGTCTCTGGAACTCTGCCACAGAGGGTAGTTGAGGCCAGTTCATTAGCTATATTTAAGAGGGAGTTAGATGTGGCCCTTGTGGCTAAGGGGATCAGAGGGTATGAAGAGAAGGCAGGTACGGGATACTGAGTTGGATAATCAGCCATGATCATATTGAATGGCGGTGAAGGCTCGAAGGGCCGAATGGCCTACTCCTGCACCTAATTTCTATGTTTCTATGTCTATAAACCCTCCCAGGTGGTTCCAGCAGCAGCAGCAGTGGCGGCAGCCCGACTCGGTCCCGGAGCGGTTCCAGCAGCATCAGCGGCAGCCCGACTTGGTCCCGGAGCGGTTTCAGCAGCGGTGGCGGCAGCAGTGGCAGCAGCCTGACCGCGACCATGGGCCCGGTGGAATCGGCCGCAGGCCCAGTGGACGACATCATCGGGAGCTCGCAGCTTGCAGGTTGGTGACCTGTTTTTATGAGCTCCCGCAACAACAGCTTCGTCTGCTGGTTTGGAGGGCGGCAGCTTCGACCACCGCGGGCCGCGGAGTTGAACCAGCCCATTCGCGGAGCCCGGTTGAACCGCGGGACTGGCTTACTTACCATCACCCGGTGGGGTCACAACATCTGAAGCCTGGATCGCCTCAGCGCAGAGGGAAACAAAGAGGGAATAGACAGTGACTTTAAGACTTTGCCTACCATCACAGTGAGGATGTGTTTGGTGAACTCACTGTGGTGGATTTTAAATTTGTGTTTATTGTGTGTTTTGTCATTTAAAAAAAAATTATATGTATGACTGCAGGGGAACGAAATTTCGTTCAGACTGAAAGGTCTGAATGACAAATAAAGAATCTAATCTAATGTGTTGTCACGTATATTCAACAATATATCAAGGTTACGAAGGACCTTTGAGGCACTGAACTAGCTATGTTCATCAGTCACAGAAAACCACACAAAAGGGTATCGGTGCAGACCATATCTAGATGGTTGAGACATGTATTAACTTTCGCAGGAGTGAACACTGATGTTTTTTAAATCTCACTCCACCAGGGCTGCAACAACATCGGCAGCGAAATTCATGGAAGTTCCACTGGACCGCATCCTAGCGACAGCAGAATGGTCGAATGCGTGGAATTTTCATGTTTTTTTCAATAAGCCTATTGCCAGGCCTGGTTTGTTTGCTAATACAATTTTGAGTTCTGTTAAACAATCTATTCTTTTCCCTGATGTAAGGAACCATTATTATTACTTTCATTAAAAGCATCAGCATGTATAAGTCTATATCATGTTTGAATGCACTATGTTTTCAATCATATCTGGTCAACTGACGTAGTATGTTTGCATGGATTCTGGTTCACAGCATAAAATCACAGAGCTTTGAAGTCTTCACATAGTCACTCACGTGACTTCGATACAAAATAGAAAGATTAAACAAGAACTTGTCGTTTGAAGTTTGATCTTTATTTTTTGAGAAGTTGCAATGAAGGATTACGTGCCCTCCACTCCCAACCCTATTCTCATAAAGATAATTCGGTAGTTCTAGTTTCTTAATCTTCCAGTAGGTCAGCGATTGTTCTGAGATTTCATGCAGCTGCTTTAAAGGTTGACGCGCATGTGGGGCTGGCAGGCTTCTTCACATAATCTCTCATCGCAACTTCTCATAATATAAAGATCAAACTTCAAACGGTAATTTCTTGTTTAATTTTTCTATTATATAAGGTGCTCCACATCTAAGGACAGGAGGAGGTATTTTTGAATGAGAGCTTGGCAAATGTTGGAGTTGACAGTTCAATATTTGGGATGTAATGCTGAGGCTCTCTAAGGTGCTAGTCAGGCCGCAGTGATGCACCTGTTTAATTATTTGCCACAGACGTCTGTGGAGGCCAAGTCAATGGATATTTTTAAAACAGAGATAGATATATTCTTGATTAGTACGGGTGTCTGGGGTTATGGGGAGAAGGCAGGAGAATAGAATTAGGAGGGAGAGATAGGTCAGCCATGATTGAATGGTGAAGTAGACTTGATGGGCCGAATGGCCTAATTCTGCTCCTATCACTTATGACCTAATGAGTTCACATGGTATTGTAAATGGAGGACCACATTTCTAACATGCACAATGGCTAAACATATGTGCCTAGATCCCGTGGAAAACCTTTGGCAACACCAGGTAAGTGTCAACAGATCTGGGATGTCTAATTATGCACATTTGGTCACAGAAGTCCCAATCTTACTGCTTCTCATTTGATACAAGACACAAAAGTTGCATCAGTTCTCCAAAACTTAACCAATGTCAGTTTAGAGCCAGCACAGGAGCAATTTTAATTTCATTGGGAAAGAATGACTACTATAGAAAATTATAAATTATTTTAATAAATTCAAAATATGTGTTTTCAATCCTTTTAATGTTTCCCAAGCAATGATAGGCTTTGGATTTTCAATTCTTAGTACATTTTACATTCTTTTACCTTTTTTTCGTTGACTTTTAAGTCTGTAAATGCTTTGAAATGTTTGTGAATATCAGAGATAATCAGAAGTATTAATAGTTTCTGACAGGTTGACAGCTTGTTAAGCCACACTGCTACTTGACGTTTTTTATATGTTGTGTGGGTGAAGTTTGGTTCAAGGCATTCAGCATGATGCTTTATTGGCATTGCACATGCTGTTGTTACATAAACCCCACTACCAAGAATCTAACTCCTGCATTCAGGAAGTACATGCTGCTCAACATGAATTCGTTAAGTATAGAAACAAGGAACTGCAGATGCTGGTTTACAAAAAAGGACACAAAGTACTGGAATAACTCAGCAGTCAAGAAGTATCTCTGGAGAAAATGGATAGGTGACGTTGTGGGTCAGAACCCCTCTTTAGACTGATCGATGGGATCGTGGAGGGGGCACGGAAAGTGGAAGGAAGTTTAGAGTTTAGAGATATACAGAGCGGAAACATGCCATTCATCCCACCGAATCCGTGCCGACCAGCGATCCCCGTACACAGATGTAAGCTATGAGGATTTTTGATAGCTCGACAAAGGCCAGAGATGAAAAGACAGAAGGTGTGAGACAAAAGGGTTGAAGAGTTGTAAATTGTGAAGCTAGAGAAAGGAATGGTGGTGGAAGGGCACAGAGAGTGGATAAATAATCGTGAGTCCAGGCGAGTGTGTGGGTGAAGTTTGATTCAAGACATCTAGTATGATACTTTATTGACATTGCTTTAGATTTTCATTTTTTAGTACATTTTACTTTATTTATTTCATTGAATTTTAAGAGTTTGTATATGCTTTGCAATGTTAGTGAATATCAGAGCTATTCAGAGATATTCTGTTGCCGGTCCTGCTTTGTTCTGGCCTATTGTTACCTCCAATCCCCTCCCCTCTACTTCCAGTCTGAAGAAGAGTCTCAACCTGAAACGTCACCATCCTTTTTCTCCAGAGTTGCTGCTTGACCCGCTGAGTTACTCGAGCACTTTGTGTATATCTTCAGGAATATTAAGAGTTTCTGACAGGCAAATGGTTCCTTAAACCTCACCACTACGGATTTAACCACTACCTTCAGGAAGTGCAATGAGTAAAATCCATCGTTAATAAGGTCATAAGGTCGAAAGGTCATAAGTGAGAGGAGTAGAATTAGGCCTTTCGGCCATCAAGTCTACTACGCCATTCAATCATGACTGATCTATCTCTCGCTCGTAACCCCATTCTCCTGCCTTCTTCACATAACCTCTGACCCCTGTACAAATCAAGAATGTTGAGAAGAGTGGTAGAAGCAGGTGTCATGCTGCACATTGGAAAATCTAAGCTATTATTTGTACAGGATTCAGAGCCTTAATTTAACATTAAAATTAAACCGCCATGCAGCAGTACAAATTATGGAATTCTTTCTTGCAGTGAAAGACCATGCTTATATCTCCTTTCATTCCAGTATGCAGCATGAGCAATTCATTAAACAGATTTGTTCGAAATAATCTTGTGTGTTAAAAGGTAGTGTGCCTCTAACAAAATTTGCATTCTGCTATCTTCAAGTTTAATAATGACTATACCTGGTCTTGAATAATGAGAGTCTCTTTGCTGAGACTGTCATGAAAAGAAAATGCTAACAATGGGCTGGAAAGCTTACTGCAGATTTGGAGCTGTGTTAATTGTGGATTCCATACAGAACACCTTGTCTCTTGTGGTTCCAATGTAAAGCTTGCGGTACTCACCATTTGCCTTCTTTGCTTCAACGTTATTTCTTCATGGTAATTGTTATTATAATGGCCCGAGGAAGATTTTGAAATTAGAAGCAATAAACTCCGAGCTGTCAAATTTGTTCGCTGGAAAAACCAAGTAATAGTTTTCAAAAGACATTGTGAGCGGATGTAATAAGCCAATTAGCCGAGAATGGGAACACAAAGAAGGAAAAGTCTTTGGGCTTGGAGCGGGCAATTAGTAAAACCGACAAGTGTATTATTTTTGGCACGAAATAGTCACTGGCTAGCTTGTTGTGGACAAGAAATACTTCCAATATTCCCAAAATGACCCAACAGTTGAAATGAATCCAATTATTCATTTAGGACTAGCGAGAAGTGTTAATTGGATGGCTTCTCAGAAGTACAACTTCTTCAAGACACGAGAACATCACAAATGAAAAAGAATGATTAACTTAAAGGTATAGATGTTGTCCAGCTGCATTGTAGTTCAGTTGCAGATAAGAGTCTCAAATTTACTGTTGCAGGCTTCAGCGATTTAGAAGCAGAAGCCAGATACAACGCTTCAGTGGTTTATTGGCAATCATAAATCACATTGAAATAGGGATTTGCTATTTATTTGTGCTAAAGCAAAACTATTGCACTGGCTAGAAATATTTGTCAAACAACATTGAGAGAACAATGGCAGATCAAATTTTATGTCAACAGTTGTAAAGTATTGCACAAGGTACAAATTACAAAAAATGGTACTGAAGTAACTTGGGAAGAAGTTGGAAGAGAATCAGAAGACTTCACTATCTTCATAGACTCCATCTCTCTTTGGCCATTACACACTTTATTGGTGTGATTTCACTATGTCCAGCAACATTTCTAAGGTTTTTTTTGTTTTTTGTGCAAATGTATCCTTTTTCAGTCTCCCAATCTCTCATCACTGCTTCAACATGTGTTTCTTTGTCATTCTACTTCATGTTCCCATTACCTTTTTTGAAGCCCAGGATATATAGAACAGATGGCAATCACCCTGTGTTATTTTAGAAGTGAACATCAGAATGTAGGGATGTACATGGAGCAGAGATTACGAATAGAGCGTGGAGCTGCAAAGGCGGAACTACAAGGAAGAAGGGTCTCGACCCAAATTGAAACTTATCCATATTCTCCGGAGATGGTGCCTGACCCTCTGAGTTACTCCAGCATTTTGTGTCTTTCTTTGGTAAAGCAACATCTGAAGTTCATGTCCTTATCTGCTTTTTATTTGTCTGGCTCTTTCTGACAACTCCACCCTTTCCGCTCTTCGACCTGGCTCCATCACTCTTCAGGATCATCTTTCACCCTTCCTCATTCCACCAGACACTTATTCTTTCCTGGGGAAAAGGAATAGGTGATGTTTTGGGTCTGAACTCTTCTTCAGACTGACCAGTTCTGGCCCGAAATGCGACCTATTCCTTTTCTCCACAGATGCTGCCAGACTCGTTAAGTTACTCCAACATTTTCAGTCTATCTCCGGTATAAACCGGCATCTGCAGTTCCTTCCTAAACTTACACCCCCCCCCCCCCCCCCCCCCTTCTTTATAATGACATTGCGTCCATTGAGGGAGGTATCACTCTGGAGTAAGAGAAATTGGGAAGAGGAGCTGGAAACAACATTGGAAAAGTCAGGACATGGACTGGCCACGCAGTTAGAGTTCACCCCCAGTAAGATAGGACATCAGGTGATATGACGTGCGAGAAATAAATTTAGGGAGGAGAGACAATGTGGGAGTGAAAAGAAGAAAACATTTTGAAGCCAGACCCGTATCCATGTATCCATGCTTCATTAATTACAATGAGTAGATGGAAGGGGACTGGGAATAGCTACATTGCTATTACAATAAGCCTGTACAGACCTGGTGGGTGAATGGGGGAGAAAAAAGGCATCCTTTCAGGGTTTAACCTTTCTGTGGTTCTGTGAACAACAACACTATATTTACAGATTTTTTTTTCCGAGCTACGTTTTACAAGGCAGCAACCTAACTGAGACACTAAAAGCTTCAAATATTCAAAAATATTTATGAACTATTAAAAATTAACCATGGCATTAATTGACTACATTTAAAATGATAAAGTTTAAAACATTTAAAAACACTAAACATAATTAAATCTATTTAAATTAATAATAACATATATTTAATTGAACAGTTAAGTCAAGAAAAGGTATATTTTAAAAAGGGAAACATGGAACTCAGAACACAAAAAACAGTGAACTCTCAGTCTGAAGAAGGGTGTTAACCCAAAACATCACCTATTCCTTCTCTCCAGAGATGCTGCCTGACTCATTTAGTTACTCCAGTATTTTGTGCCTATCTTCGGTGTAAACCAGCACCTGCAATTGCTTCCTACACATAGAACAGTACATCACTGAAAAAGGCCCTTCAGTCCACAATGTCAGTGCTGAACATGATGCTAACATGAACTAATCTTATCTGGTTGGACATGACCCATACCCTTCCAATCCTTGCATATCCACGTGCCTATCTGTTAGGCGCTTCCCCACTGGTGAATGCTATGTACTTACGTTTTCTGTTTCTCTTCTGAGTGCAGGCACCGTGGCTGGGAGTTAGGAATCATGAGGTTAAGGGTTCTGTACCTGATTGGCCAAGCTGCGTCAGGTGACGGGTGACTCATCGGAAGCTTAAATACCAGGAGTTCCCAGAATTCTCTCTCTTCTTCGTCGACCCTGACTAGTGAACAGGCTCCCGTTCTGAGCTGCAGGAGGCCTGGCCACATGGCATAGAACTTTGTGTATTGTTACCTATATTTGTCATTTAATGTTGTATTGGGACAGATAAGGGCTGACCTGAGGGTTTTCGTGTATTTTGTTTCAGGGTTATCTCCACTTAGGCAGGTTAGAGACTCTGGTTCGACGGTCCATTGTGAGGCTGGCTGGAGCACTGTTATATTTGTTTGTTAGTTGATTCTTGTCCCTGATGGTGCTGTTTAAATCAGGTTTGGGTTTTTGTCTTCTCTTAACTAAATTAAAGACTATTTTCTTTAACTCGAACCTGGTTTTTGATTATGTTATGCGGCTCTGATGTACCTGCCTTCGGGAGTCATAACACTATCTAAAAGCCTCTTAAATGTCACATAAAACACTTTCCTGAAATCTACATTCATTCTGCTCCTTTGAAATGGAGGCAGTCAGAACTTTGAATCAGGCACAGTTTCTACAGGCATTGTAACCAGTGAGAAATAATGGTGGTTTGCACTCTCCAGCAGAAGTCCATAAGGTGCCTTCATCCAACTACAGTAGGGACAGTGCTAGTGATGGGGGTCTCAGGCTTGACAGAGTTACTGAGCCAAAAATACACTGTGGAGCTGTACTGAATTGTGGTTGCTTTTCTCTGTAAAGTGAGTACTTTTCTCTGTTATTATGGCTTGCAAGCAATCTTCAACAATCTTAGCACAGCAGGCAGAGTTGCACCATTCAGAATCAAGACACAATGCCTCAATGCAACAAACTATCTGCTGGAAGAACTCAGTTGGTCAGGCAGCATCTGTGGATGGAAATGACCATTGACATTTTGGGTCAGTCCCGTTCATCTGGACCAGATCCACACCAGATAAAGGATCCTGGTTTGAAATGTTGATGGAAAACTCCATTGCTTCTGCAATCTCTTGAGTCTTTACTGCCTCAATCATCATTCATCGTTTGAATGGATGTGGAGAGGATGTTTCCACTAGTGGGAGAGTCTAGGACAAGAGGTCACAGCCTCAGTATTAAAGGATGTTCCTTTAGGATGGAGATGAGGAGGAATTTCTTTAGTCAGTGGGTGATGAATCTGTGGAGTTCTCCTGTGGAGGCCGGTTCAATGGATATATTTGAGGCAGAGATAGATTCTTTAGTATGGGTGCCAGGGGTTATGGGGAGAAGGCAGGAAAATGGGGTTAGGAGGGAGAGTTAGATCAGACACGATTGAATGGCGGAGTAGACTTGATAGTCCAAATGTCCAAATTCTGCTCCTATCACTTATGAACTTATGACTTCCCTAAATCATCCTCCAATTCCCAAACATCTTAAGCACAGCTCCTGATCAGTTTGGACATTTCCTCCTTCTCCTCACTTACCTTGTCTAGATGTTCCCTGATCATCGGCTGTGCTCAGTCCAATCAATCACTCTGCACAACTTTGGCCCTAATCCTTCTATCTTCCCACCTCTGGCCACTGTCTCTCTCTCCAGAAAACCTAATCATCGACCGAGGTGCAATGCACACAGTCTCAAACAGATGCAAAATCTGTCCATTTGCAGAGGAAGTGAATGGGGAGTATTATCAGTACTTTGTAAAAGCCCTGTCCCACGGTATGAGTTCATTCCAAGAGCTCTCCCGAGTTTAAAAAAAATCAAACTCGTTGTAAGCACAAATAATGAACGTAACGGGTACGTCGGAGCTCAGGGACGTCTCTTAGCTCTAACGGCAGGTACTCGGGAAGACTCGCTAACGACAGGTAAGCACGGAAGACTCAGGATGGAAAATGTCCACGAGAGCCCCGAGTACCAACGAGTGGCCATTACCGTAAATCTCCGAGTTCGAATCAGGGCAAACTCGGGAGAACTCTTAGAATGAACTCGTACCGTGGGACAGGGCTTTAACTTTGTCGGTGCCAGACATGTGGAAACACTTGTACTGGGCTCTAAGCAAAACAAAGTATTTCACTGTACCTAGCTGCCCTAGGTACATGTAATAATAAAGTGTCATTCATTCATTCATTTAGTTTAGTTTAGTTTAGTTTAGAAATACAGCGTGGAAATAGGCCCTTCGGCCTACCGGATCCGCACCGACCAGTGATCCCCGCACATTAACACTACTCTACACACACTAGGGTAATTTTACATTTATACCAAGCCAATTAACCTAAAAAACTTTACGTCTTTGGAGTGTGGTAGGATACCCAAGATCTCTGAGAAAAACCCAGGCAGATCACAGGGAGAACATACAAACTCTGTGCAGATAAGCGCCCGTAGTCAGGATCGAACCTGGTTCTCAGGCGCTGTAAGACAGTTGCTCTACCACTACACCACTTTGCAGCCCATTTAGCACCTTGCGAGCTCCTTCTTGCAATAGAAGGCCCACATTTTCAGTGGGTGAACTAAAATTTAAGGCAGCCTTCCTTATGTTTCTGAATCTGGGCTCTGACTGCATGTGGCTCGTGGCTGTAAACTAAGAGCCCGCCATTAGTGAGTGATAAATTGTTGCCAGTAAATGGTGGGTGAAAAGTGACTTAATGCCACCACATATATTTCGATCAATCCTAAAATAGAGTAATTGAAATTAAATGAGATGAAAATTGCAGTCGAAATCTCTCTTCTTGACAATTCTGATCAAAATGATCACACACAATGGAATTTTAATGGCATGAATGAAATCAGGGACATTTAAAATATTGTGGCTATGTCGTTCTGAGAAGGCTTTAGAATTATTAGCCATGCAATATCACAGAAGGGGTTGGTTTCAAACCCATTTTTCACTTACCTTGTCTCTTTGAGTCCGGTGACTCTACATTGTCTATTACATTGTAGATTCTTGTCTATGACAAGAGCTTGTTTCCGTTCAGTTATGTTGAAAGAAACTTGCATCCAATATATTTTCTTTATAAGACCTGCAGTTGACAAATTTTCTCTTATTTACTGATTTAGATAAATTTTGTTGTGAGATGAGATTCAATGTGCATGAGGTGCAACATTTTATAGGAATTGGTCTGGTCTGTCTTATCACTCAAAGGACCAATAAAATGACTTGAGCCAAAGTCCTATCATCATGCAGCAGAGTGCAGAAGGATCATGCTAGCTCTGAATATGATTACCGATAACTCCATGGTATTAAAAGCTAGTCCTTTTGCAGACAATATGCAGATGATTATCAAAGCCTCTGATTTACTTTGCAGTTTTAACGCTAATTGGTTCTAACCAGCACGATTCTGTGGTTAATAAACATTCTTCAAATATGCAAATTATTCACATTTTCTTAGCAACTTGGGAAATAAACTAATCACCATTGTAAATAAACTATATAATGCTGCAGATGATAATGATAAACACGTTTGTAGTGCACCTACCTGACTCGCATTATAATGCCTTATTACAGGAATCTGTTTAAAAGAGCCAATAACATATCCAAACTGAAATGAAAATGGAAAATGCTAGAAATAAGCAAAATGTCAGGCAGTATTTGTTGAGACAAATATAGAGTTAATTTTTCAAGTCAGAGACCATCCACCAAAGTTAAAAAGAATAAGCATGTTTATGAACTTCCAGATTCAGAAACATAAGAAGGCTGCCTGGAATTTTAATAGCACCAATGAAAGCAGGAATATATAAAAATAATGTGACCATGTCTTTCTGACATTGTTAAGTGGAGAAGAAGTAGTGGAGAATAAAAAAGGAAAGGCTATAATAGGGCAGAGACCAAGAGAAAATGGATTACATAGAATGGTAAAGAACATAGAACATGAAACATAAACATTGATCTTGCATGGCAAAGTTGAATCTGTAACACACATGTCAAATATCAAAAAGGACGCAAAGTGTTGGAGTGACTCAATAGGTCAGGCAGCATCTCTGGAGAACTTGAATTGGTGAACTTTCAGGTCAGGATCTTTCTTCAGAATCTTTTTGTCAAACAGCCTTCTGTCTGAAGAAAGGTCCTGACCCAAAACATCACATATTCATGCTCTCCAGAGATGCTGCCTGATCTGCTGAGTTGCTCCAGCTTTGTGCCTTTTTTTGTAAACAGATCTCACAGCCTTGAATAACACCTCTCCACCACTACCTTATTTCCCCTCTGACCAAGTTAATATTGAATCCAGCCTTCCAAGTCACCATGGAACCTATGAGCTTAATCCTCTGGGCAAACCTTGACAGGAAGGACCTTGTCAAATTACAAAAGTTCATTTGGACAACATTCAGTGCCCTAGTCTCATAAGTCATCTTCATTACCTCGCAAAAAAAACGTTTTTGAAACATGACTTTCCCCGCACAAAGCCAAACTGACTATCCATAATAAGTCCATGCCTTTCCAAATAGATGGAGGAGTAGTGATGCAGGCTTATTGATGGTAGCTAATCTGCTTGGAAGAAGAATAACTAGAGGATGATAACTGAGAACAGAGGAGACAAGCTAAAAATGATGCTGGAACTGTGAAATGCTAGGTAAGTTGCTGTAAATATGATGTAAAGGAGAATGTGAAAGGGAGGTCTTACAACCATGATCCTGCTCTATTAGGACCGGCACTCTTGATAAAGGAGTTGCTTTGAAAAATAACATAGATCTCCTTAGGGATCCCATCAGGTAGATCTGACTGTCAACATCGTTGTCTAGATATGTCAAGCTTCCAATAACCACAGAGTACTCTCATCTGGTTAATGAATGATGGATTCTGAAACCACCTATGGTACAATGTCCTTTGTCCTACAATTTGAACATGTATAATTCACCCACCACTCCTGTACTTGCGGTCTCAACATTTCTGACCAACATATTTAACACTGCCAATAAAGATAGTAAAGTATTTCAACCATTACACATGCCAGTCATTAAGAAAATTGACTAATTATATGGATGCTTTGTGAGACATGATTAAGCATTGGAACTTCTGAGGGATATTTTTGAGCACAAGGAAAAAGTCTTCACAAGTACATAACATTAAGTGTACATAATAAGGAAAGCTGAGCAATTATTTGAATAATAAGGGGCTCAGGGGTTATGGGAAGAAGGCAGGAGAATGGGGTTGAGGGAAAGATAGATCAACCATGATTGAATGCAGAGTAGATTTGATGGGCCAAATGGTGTAATTCTCCTCCTAGAAGGACATAGGTTCAAGGTGAAGAGGAAAAGATTTAATAGGAATCTGAGGGGTAACTTTTTCACACACAGAGAGGAGCAAAAGGAGGTAGTTGAGGATGGGACTATCCCATCGTTTAAGAAACAGTTAGACAGGTACATGGATAGGACAAGTTTGGAGGGATATTGACCAAATGCAGGCAGGTGAGACCAGTGTAGCTGGGACATGTTGGCCGGTGTAGGCAAGTTGGGCCAAAGGCCCTGTTTCCACACTGTATCACTCTCTGACTATGACTATAACTAATGAACTAATGAATTTTTGAAGTGGTAGATAATATAAAACAGCTTGCCAGCCTTGAAATCCAAGGTTTCTCTCATGAAGTGCAAGAGCCTTTCAAATTATACATTGAAAGGATGGGAATGATTTCAGGTTAATGATTCTATTGAAATATAAGTCAAAGGCCAAGATGTTCAGAATGAAATCATGCACAAAACCATGAAGGTTTTCTGTGTGGAAACTTGTGTGTTGTTGGAAAACTTACTGACAATCAATATCCCATTTAACAGAGATGTTACAAGATCATTTAAACTCAGTACCATCAGAGATTGAGAAAAGTTATTAGTTTTGAAAACCTAGTCATAGGTCAGTAGAGGCAATTAGCAATTATATAGTGGCCCTGAAAGCTCTGTTGTAGCATTGCAACGTCTATATGTTTCTGGTTCATGCACAGTGTGCTAAATTGTGAGTGGGCTAATGGATGCATATTTCTATCCTGAACTACTTAACAATCAAGGGTTAGCATCTGAACCAGAATGTAAGACAGTTACATCTAATGAAACCTGAAATAATTTTGGCTTATGTACAACGCTCGTCCAAACACTTTGAAACAACAGCAGAAGCAATGATGAGATGCCTAACATGGGTCCAGTTCAAGTGAGTGTGAGTGGTTGGAATAGCAGGCCTGAAGAGAAGCTCTGCTTTCATTGCATTGGGAATCATTCCACACAAGTATGTCATTTGGAAATACAAATGTTTCATTTGTAGAACATAAGTGCGCATTGCCAGTGTTAGCAAAGTCAAACAGAGTGCAGCTGCTGAACCGGTGGTGGTCAGGCAGTATCTTAATGGAAGAAAAAGAAATAGAGCAGAAAGTCATAGAAAGGATGCTTACACAGCACTGATACTTTAGACTTTAGAGATACAGCGTGGAAACAGGCCCTTTGGGACAAGAAATCCGAGTCTGTGCTGACCAATGATCAACCCTTACGATAACGCTATCCTACACACTAGGGATAATGTACCATTTTACTGAAGCCAATTCATGTACAAACCTGCATGTATTTGGAGTGTAGGCTGAAACCAGAGCACCCAGAGAAAACCCCATGTGGTCACCGGGAGAAGGTATAAATTCCGTACAGACAGTACACGTAGTCAGGATTGAACCCGGGTCTCTGTTGCTGTAAGTCAGCAACACTACCACTGGTTAAAAGTGCTCAGAATGGCGTGGGTTTATCACACCTAATTCTTGAGAAAGCTTCTAGGGCAATACATGGATAGGACAGGTTTGGAAGAATATGGACCAAATGCAAGCAGGTGGAACTAGTGTAGCTGGGAGATGTTGGGCAAGTTTGGCAAGTTGGGCAAGTTGGGACGAAGGGCCTGTTTCCACACTGCATCACTCTATGACTCTAAATGAAGAGATGTTTCAAGTGAGAACCAAAAGGCACAAACTCCCACATGTGAAATCAAATGGCAAGCTGGTCTATTGTAAACCGAGACAAATACCCTCCCTGGTATTCAGAAGAGCTAAACAAGCTTGAACAGTGTGAAGCGGGAGTGAAAGTGGCACAGAGTTATTGATACCTTGACAAATTAGACTATCTGGCTCTGTGGAGATTATAAAGTGATCTTAGAGTTCTGACATACTCTGAGCAGTAGATAACATGGCAAGCCCCTGTTCACATCTCAAGATTGAAGCATTAAATTGACAAGAGCAAAAGCCTTCATTAATCTGGTCCGTTTCACATTCAATGCCAAAAAAGGAAATCATTGCTAGTTGACAATTTGCAACCACTGAAGGTTGTGATCATATTTCATGGGGTAAAATTGTCACCCAAGATATTCCAGTAACACTGGATATGATGCTGCATAGAATCCATCATTATCTGTACAATGAAGGTGATATTCTAACTGCATGGATGAAAGAAAACCCCTTCAGACTGCATCATTATAACATGAAGCTTAAAACAAAAAGAAAATAAGTTACTTAGATTTCAGAGCTGATGAAAACAAGCTGCAGACAGCTAAAGAGAAATTTAAGGCCATCATCAAAGTAAAAAAATATGAGCTCTATTCATTTCTCGATATGATTCAGTTGAATACTAGAGTTCAATCACACTTTGCCGTGGTGCTGATACCACGTCACGAGCATAAATATAATATTTAAAAAATAATTTAAACCCATATTCCATTGATTGGAAAGTTTTAGAGAGATAGAGGCATGGACGAGTGAGTACTCCAATGTCAGTACACCTGGCAAATAAGTACTCCTGTTTGAGTACGGATGGGGGTGACAGCCTACCCGGGGGTAGCGACAGCGGACGGGCCTTCAGCACAGAGACCGGCCCTGTTGCTCCGAAAGGTAGGAAAAAAAAGAGGGCAATAGTAATTGGGGACTCTATTGTTAGGGGGTCGGATAGGCGATTCTGTGGACGCAGTCGGGAGACCAGGATGGTGGTCTGCCTCCCTGGTGCCAAGGTCTTGGACGTGTCTAGACGTGTCCAAGATATCCTCAAATCAGAGGGAGAGGAGCCTGAGGTCGTGGTACATATAGGTACCAATGACATAGGTAAAAAAAGGGAAGAGGTCCTGAAGGGAGGATTTAAGGACTTGGGAGGAGAGTTGAGGAAAAGGACCAAAAAGGTAACAATCTCAGGATTACTGCCTGAGCCAAGTGACAGTGAGAGTAGAAATGGAGCAAGGTGGAGGTTAAATGCTTGGCTGAAAGACTGGTGCAGAGGGCAGGGATTCAAGTTTCTGGATCATTGGGACTTCTTTTGGGGTAGGTGGGACCTGTACAGAAAGGATGGGTTGCACTTGAACCCGAGGGGGACCAATATCCTGGCGGGCAAATTTGCAAAGGCCACTGGGGAGACTTTAAACTAGAATGGTTGGGGCGAGGGATGCAAATAGCAAAAGCTAGTAGACAGAATGGGAGGCAGGAAGCAGAAAAGGGAAGCAGTCGGACACAAGAGGAGAAAGGAAAAAAAAGGAAATAAACAGAGAATAAGAGATGGGGGGTTTCTTAAATGTGCATATTTTAATGCTAGGAGCATTGTAAGAAAGGCGAATGAGCTTAGAGTCTGGATAGACACCTGGAAGTATGATGTTGTGGCGATCAGTGAAACATGGTTGCAGGAGGGCTGTGATTGGAAAATAAATATTCCAGGATTTCGTTGCTTCAGGTGTGATAGCATTGGAGGGGCAAGAGGTGAAGGTTTTGCATTGCTAGTCAGGGAAGATATTACAGCAGTGCTTTGGCAGGATAGATTGGAGGGCTCATCTAGGGAGGCTATTTGGGTGGAACTGAGAAGTGGGAAAGGTGTAGCAACACTTATAGGGGTATATTATAGACCGCCAAATGGGGAACGAGAATTGGAAGAGCAAATATGTAAAGAGATAGCAGATATTAGCAGTAAGTACAAGGTAGTGATTGTGGGAGATTTCAACTTTCCACACATAGACTGGGAAACACATTCTGTAAATGGGCTGGATGGTTTGGAGTTTGTAAAATGTGTGCAGGATAGTTTTTTGCAGCAATACATAGAGGTACCTACTAGAGGAGGGGCAGTGCTGGACCTCGTTGGGGACCTCGAGGTATGCATTGGGGAGCACTTCGGGTCCAGTGATCACAATACCATTAGTTTCAATATAATTATGGAGAAGGACAGAACTGGGCTTAGGGTTGAGATTTTTGATGGAGAAAGGCTAACTTTAACGAGGTAAGGGAAACTAGTAGAGTAGCTATGGATACTATGAGTTTCAAAGTAAAAGAAGTACTGACACTTTTGAAAAATATAAAAATGGATAAGTCTCAAGGCCCTGACAGGATATTCCCTAGGACATTGAGGGAAGTTAGTGTAGAAATAGCCGGGGCTATGACAGAAATATTTCAAATGTCATTAGAAATGGGAATAGTCCCCGAGGATTGGCGTACTGCGCATGTTGTTCCATTGTTTAAAAAGGGTTCTAAAAGTAAACCTAGCAATTATAGACCGGTTAGTTTGACTTCAGTGGTGGGCAAATTAATGGAAAAGATACTTAGAGATAATATATATAAGTATCTGGATAAAGAGGGTCTAATTAGGAACAGTCAACATGGATTTATGCCTGGAAGGTCATGTTTGACTAATCTTCTTGAATTTTTTGAAGAGGTTACTAGGGAAATTGATGAGGGTAAAGCAGTGGATGTTGTCTATGTGGACTTCAGTAAGGCCTTTGACAAGGTTCCTCATGGAAGGTTGGTTAAGAAGGTTCAACTGTTGGGTATAAATGCAGGAATAGCAAGATGGATTCAACAGTGGCTGAATGGGAGAAGCCAGAGGGTAATGGTGGATGGCTGTTTGTCGGGTTGGAGGCAGGTAACTAGTGGGGTGCCTCAGGGATCTGTGTTGGGTCCTTTGTTGTTTGTCATGTACATCAATGATCTGGATGAAGGGGTGGTAAATTGGATTAGTAAGTATGCAGAAGATACCAAGATAGGGGGTGTTGTGGATAATGAAGAGGATTTCCAAAGTCTACAGAGTGATTTAGGCCAGTTGGAAAAATGGGCTGAAAGATGGCAGATGGAGTTTAATGCTGATAAATGTGAGGTGCTACACCTTGGCAGGACAAATCAAAATAGGACGTACATGGTAAACGGTAGGGAATTGAAGAATACAGTTGAACAGAGGGATCTGGGAATAACCGTGCATAGTTCCTTGAAGGTGGAATCTCATATAGATAGGGTGGTAAAGAAAGCTTTTGGTATGCTAGCCTTTATAAATCAGAGCATTGAGTATAGAAGCTGGGATGTAATGTTAAAATTGTACAAGGCGTTGGTGAGACCAAATCTGGAGTATGGTGTACAATTTTGGTCGCCCAATTATAGGAAGGATGTCAACAAAATAGAGAGGGTACAGAGGAGATTTACTAGAATGTTGCCTGGGTTTCAACAGCTAAGTTACAGAGATAGGTTGAATAAGTTAGGTCTTTATTCTCTGGAGCGCAGAAGGTTAAGGGGTGACTTGATAGAGGTCTTTAAAATGATGAGAGGGATAGACAGAGTTAATGTGGACAAGCTTTTCCCTATGAGAATAGGGAAGATTCAAACAAGAGGACATGACTTTAGAATTAAGGGACAGAGGTTTAGGGGTAACATGAGGGGGAACTTCTTTACTCAGAGAGTGGTAGCGGTGTGGAATGAGCTTCCAGTGGAAGTGGTGGCGGCAGGTTCGTTGGTATCATTTAAAAATAAATTGGATAGGCATATGGATGAGAAGGGTATGGAGGGTTATGGTATGAGTGCAGGCAGGTGGGACTAAGGGAAAAAGGTTGTTCGGCATGGACTTGAAGGGCCGAGATGGCCTGTTTCCGTGCTGTAATTGTTATATGGTTATATGGTTATATGGTTATATGGGACAAACACAAGCAAATTGAAACAGGTGACATTGGCAGCTTGGTTGACATGGACCAATTGGGCTGTTTCTGTGCTGTATGACTCCATGACACTAAAAGTGAGAAAACTTTCTTCAAGTGATTTAGGAATTTTTTTTTGAAGTTGCATGTTTCATCAGTTGTTGCTGGGAAGATCAACCATACTGGATATTGATCACAAGTCACCGTTGGTCATTATGGGATAGAAGTCGATAATTCTCCCGTGTTATCTTTATATCTGCTGCAGCCAAACAAACCAATTTGGTGGCCTAAATAAAGTGGCACCTTTCCCTTGTTTTTTGGACATTATTCACCATCCTGATCTCATATGCTCTTGGGTGTGGTGTGTTTCCAGTTATGACTTCCTGCTCTCACATCTGGTGCCAGTCAGATGTGGGCTTCATTTTCACTCAGTTTCCAACCCCTATTGGTGACGTTCTCTGTGGTTGTAGCAAATTACATGTCCTATTGCCTGTACAGTACAGGGGACAGATGTTATATGGAGTATGGGGTTTTGTGGGAGAGATAGATCATCCATGATTAAATGACGGAGTAGACTTGTTGGGCCAAATGCCCTAATTCTACTCCTATCCCTTGTGACCTTGTGTGGCCTTCCTACATTTTTGTCCCTGCACATTTTCACCTTTCTAGTATCCATTTGCCAGCAGTGTGTTGTGCATCATGAGTGACTATTGGAGTTGCATGGTTCTTCATGATTCTGGCACGACGTACCACTAACTGTCCCATCTACAATACAGCATTACTTCCAAATATAGGTGCGACATCTTACTGGTAACTCAACTGATCATCACCAAGCTCCAAGACCTGAGCCACTGTGCCTCCTTTCACAACTGGACCCTTGATTTCCTCATCGACAGACCTCAATCAATGTGGATTACTAATAACGTCTCCACCTCACTGAGCATCAAACTAGATGCAGTTCGAAGCTGCATGCTTAGCCCACTGTGCTACTCTTTTTACACCAAAAACTGTATGGCTATGGACAGCACCAGTGTCATCTGTGAACATATCGTTCATGGTCATATTGAATGGTGGTGCTGGCTCGAAGGGCCGAATGGCACCTATTATCTATGTTCACGGGGAGCACATAGAAAATGTTGTCCATTTTCTATCTTTTATGGTCAGGGGGAGAACATACAAACTCCGTACAGACAAGCACCTGTAGTCGGGATCGAACCCGGGTCTCGGGCGCTGTAAGGCAGCAACACTACCGCTGCGCCACCGTGCCGCCCATGTGTACTGTAAAAAGTATTTTCACTGATTGCATCCTGGTGTGGTGTGCCAATTCCAATGCATATGAAGGCGGGAAGCTGCAGAGAAAGGTGGACTCAGCCAAGTCTATTAAGTGCCTAGTCCTTCTCTCCATCATCTACATGACGGGCAGCCTCAAGAAAGCAGCATGCATCATCAAGTATTCCCACAATGTAGGCCATGCCCTTTCGTCACTGTTACCACCAGGCAGGAAGTAGAGGAGCCTGAAGTTGCGCACCACCAAGTTCAGGGACAGCTACTTCCCTACAGCTATTAGGTTCCTCACCTAATCAGCACAACAGATGCAAGTTGAAGGAACAGCACCTCATATTTCACTTGGGCAGCCAACGGTATAACCCAGCGGTATGAATATTGATTTCTCCAACTTGCTTTCCCTCTCTCTCCATCCCACCCCCACCCTAGTTCTCTGACTAACTGCACTGTCTTCCTGATGTGTTTTACCGTTTGTATGCCTTGTTGTCACCTTCCCTTCAGCCAACTATGAGCCATGCTACATTTCCTTGACCACCATCCTCTTTAATCTGTCGCCCTTCCATATCTTGAGTTTCCCTCTCCCCTGATTCTCAGTCAGAAGAAGAGTCTTGATCTGAAACGTCAGCCATTCCTTCTCTCCACAGATGCTGCCTGTCCAGTTGAGTTACTCCAGCATTTGGTGTCAATCTTCGGTGTAAAACAGACCTATTTATTTTTCTAAGTATGTTTGTGCGTGATCTTATTTTTTACAGTCCTCTTTTAGAATTATTTTGTATAATTCATATATAATTTGTTTTTTTGTGTTGCCTGAGTCTATGTGCTTGCAAGGCCGCTGCCAGCAAGATTTTACCTTGTATTTGTACCTCACCTAACGTGTGCATATGAAAATAAACTTAACTTTCTATTTTAACTCTCCCTCTTGATTGCGATTTCTTCGAGCTGGATTCATCAATGCCTCAGGGCGGCACAGTGATAGAGTTGCTGCCTTACAGCGCTTGCAGGGTCGGAGGCCCGGGTTTGACCCTGCTATGGGTGCTGTCTGTACAGAGTTTGTATGTTCTCCCGTGACTGCGTGGATTTTCACCAAGATCTTCGGTTTCCTCCCGCTCTCCAAAGATGTACAGGAATGTAAGTTAATTGGCTTGGTGTATGTATAAATTGTCCCTCTTGTGTGTAGGATAGTGTTAATGTGCGGGGATTGCTGTCGGCCCGGACTAAACTGTATCAAACTAAACTAAACTAAATGAGTGAGCCCAACAAATGTGCAAAACTGCGAATAGATTCTAAAGCCCCTGTCCCACTTTCACAACCTAATTGCCCTTGACTCATACTCGCAGCATGGTTGCCACGATGTCACAGGAGGTCGCAGGAGGTTTTCGTACCCCTTCCTCATGCTCGTGTGGTCTCCGCGTACTCGTGGCCTCAAGTAGGTCGCGCCGTTTTTTCCAGCCTGATAATAAATGTCCACGGGTAAAACAAGGTCAGAATGGAAAAAATTGATACTTTTTGCTCGTAGGTAGGTCGTAGGTAAATCGTAGTAGGTTGTGATGGTAGTCGTAGATAGTCATGGGTAGTCGTAGGTAGTCGTAGGCCAATGACTGGCCCGAGGAAAAAATGCAAACATTACATAATTTTATCAAGTGATAATTTTCCACTCACAGCTAGTCGTAGTTCGTCTTTGGTATGGAAGGCTGAAGTCGAGGGGGGTCGTAGGAGGTCGTAGACATAGCCATAGGAGGTCATATACATACTCGTAGGAGGCCATAGGAGGTCTTTTACTTCGGCAAGTCGACACAACCTTGATATTTTTTTGAACTCGTCTAAGGTCTTCTAAACTCGTGGATTAGGTCGTCCAAGTGGGACAGGTCCTTGACAGTCGTAGCTCCATTAAGAAAGCATCAAATGATTCTCTCCACTCCTGGTACACCGCAAAGTAATATTTATTCTCATCTGTTGCAGCTAATCAGCTGCAGCCAGTTCTATGTACCGTCCACATTCTTCCTCCCCTGTCGCCATTCTTTTGATAAATTACTTACCTAGAAACCCAGCTGTTCGAGTGACTTTATTTGTTCAGTTGTGTTCTATCTCAATTGAGTTGCTGTCTCTCACACTAATCACAATGTCTGTGATATCGGTATTCTAATTTAGTCAGAGTTATGATTTAATCAACGACACATCCGACACAATGTCTCTGCATGATACTGGAAAAAAATCAGTAATTCCAACAAACAATAAATGTTTGTATTAAATTAAAGAAAAGGCTTCCAGCACCAGGGCATGTTTCTTGTTTCCTAAGAAACACAGTCCTGAGGGTTTTTTTTCGCTTTTAAGAAGGAATTGGTAGTTGTAACTTTCCCCAAAGAGACATAATGGATGACTGGAACTCTCCATAATTGATGTCGCAGCACAGAGGAGTAAAGGGCCAGTCCCACCAGCACGCAACTATATGCGATGAACGTGATCAAACCGGCAGCGGGGGCCGTGCGGAGGTCGGGTGATCCCCTGTACAGGGCCGGTCCCACCAGCATGCGCCTGCATGCGGCAAGCGCAACTAAACCGGCAGCAGGGGCCGCGCGGAGGTTGGGTGAGTGGCGCAACGCGGCGCAAAGCGAGGCGAACTTGAAGCAAGTCCAAGGTAAGTTCGCCAGGACTTAGAGGGGCACACAGAGAGGGGCACCGAGACACACACACATACAGGGCCACGGAGCCACACACATAGAGGGTCACGGAGGCATTTACCAATAGTTTAACGGAGGCACGATGTCCGGGCGGTGTGTAAATGTCGCGGCGACTGCAAGCCGACAAGCCGTTGCCGCGCGGGATTTTTGGACATTGTCGGTTTTTCGGAGCCCCGCGCGGCGTCGGGACGAACTCGGGACGAACTCCGCACAATTCCGCACGGCTCCGGCGATCGAAGTGGGACCGGCCCCGCGACGTCGGACGGCTCAAGCGACCACGTTAGGTCGCGCTAATCGCATCGAGTTGCATGCTGGTGGGACAGGCCCTTAAGTCATATGGTACAATGATGTTATTTAGTTAGCCATGTGTCGGGCAAGGATCAAAGTTATACAGACAATGAAGGGGTCGATGGGATTGATTGGCAAGGCAAGGCAAGGCAAGGCAAGTTTATTTATATAGCACCATTCATACAAGCTGCAATTCATAGTGCTTTACAAAAGAAACAAGAGAATAACATAGTTTAAAAACATTGCAGAACCACAATACAACACAGGACAACAAAATAGCCAATAAGACAATTGCATGAATAGTAAAACAAAATCACTAAAATATTAAAGCGATTTTAAAAGCACATAAAAGGGTTAAGATTAGAAGATTAAGATTACCTGCATGTTGGGTTATGAAAAAGCTACAGTAAACAACAGTGTTTTTAGGCCTGATTTAAATGAGGTTACAGTCTGTGCACACCTCAGGTGTTCAGGGAGCTTGTTCCACAGGGCACAAAAACGAGTGCACTGTACACTTCAATGTTCAATGTTCTATGTCAAGTATAATATTGGTTAATACAGTACAATACAAGAATGTACTATTTGAACCTCAATGTCATAAGTTCATGTGATAGGATCAGAATTAGGCCATTCGGCCCAATTAGTTTACTCCACCGTTCAATCATGGCTGTATCTTTCCCTCAACCCCATTCTCCCACCTTCTCCCCATAACCCCTGACACCCTTACTAATCAAGAATCTATCTGACTCTGCTTTAAAAATATCTTTGGCCTTCTGTGCCAAATAATTCCACAGATTCACCACCCTCTGGCTAAATAAATTCCTCCTCATCTCCTACCTAAAGGAATGTCTTTTAATTCTGAGGCTGTGACCCCTGGTCCCAGACTCTCCCACTAGTTGAAACACCCCCTCCACATCCACGCTATCCAAGCTTTTCTCAGTGTGTTGCTAATCTTCAAGCTGCAGATGGTCCATTTCTCTCCATTTCCTGCATATTCATGTGTCGATCTAAATGCCTCTTAAACACCATAATCATATCTGTTTCCACAACCACTCTAGTAATGCACAACAAGCACCTGCTATTGCCTGTATTAAAACATCTGCCCCCCACATCTCCTTTAATCTTTGTCCCTTTCCCTAAACCTATGCCTTCTACTCTTTGATATTTCCATCCTGGAAACCAATTCTGACTGTCTACCCTATCTATGACTCTTTATTATTTTAAAAACATCTGTAAAGTCTCCCCCCAGCTACTGACACTCCTAAAATAACAACCTGAGTTTGTCCAACCTCTCCTTATAGTTTTTATCCTTTAACCCAGGCAATAGCCTGGTAAACCTTTGTCTTTGTTGCACTCCATCTACTTGTGTTGTTACTTTCAGGGAGCTGGGAACTTGGATCCACAAATCCCTCTGCAATTCAAATTTCACTACACCAATTAGTGTATGTGACAATTAATGTCCTTTGTCCTTGTCCTTTGTCCTCTGTGCCTCATTGTTGTTCAGGGTCTTATCATTGACTGTATACTTTCCCCTTACATTTAACTTCCAATATTTCACACCTGCCCTGATTAAACTCTATCTGCCATTTCCCGCACATATCTGCAATTGATCTATATCCTGTGGCACCCCGTTCTATGCTTTGACAGCTTTATTCACAGTGCACAACTCCACCAATGTTTGTGTCGTCTGCAAACTTATTATTCAACCCATCTATTTTTTGACATGTGTGTTACAGATTCAACTTATCCAAGTTAGATCATTATGCTGCTTTCCTTCTAAAACTATAGCACAACGCCACATTCCAAGTCAGGATCCATCCCTGCTGAAATGTCAATGGGATTCAGAATAAAGATAAAATCCCGCCCAGTTTACATGGGAAAGTGGGGAAGAGGAGATTGAAACAGGCAAATCATAATGACACCACTCACAGGATGAAGAGCTTCAGATTACAGAATTTTATGTAATGATATCTCCCAGAAGTTTGAAAATGGGATATTGAGAATATTGTGGGGATGTGCATTAACAAAGTTGAAGATGACACATTATTGGTTAAGTCTAACTCCTTTCTACAATTTCAACACAAACACACCAGCACTGTCTTTATGATTAAAGAAGGTTTGGAAAAAAAGTGACAGAGTTAACCATTCTATCGTTGTCTTAAAAAGCGGTAAATGGTGCAATATATGCAATGCAGTACTGATGCAGGGTCTTGGCCTAAAATGACGACATTCTCGTTCTTTTCACAGATCTTGCTCGACCTGCTGAGTTCCTCCTGCAGTTTGTTTTTAGCTCCAGACTCCAGCATCTGTGGATTCTTGTGTCTCCACGTGTAATATTAGTAGTGAATGGTAATTACAACTTGAAGGGTATCCCTCCAAAGAGGATTATATCGCATGACCCAGTACTCTCGGAGCTGCGACAAGATTTTGGTGAAGATACCAGAGACACATTGAGAAGAGCACTTGATTAAACACATACACTTTACTTGGGTCTTGACGTACTTATTGTAAAAGTCAAAATGGACCATAAGAGGTTAAGACGCAACTGAGCATACATACTTTACAGAAATCATTACAACCCAATTTATGGATGAAGAGAGGTTTATGTGAGCAGTAGGAGGTTTCAGGTTGGTTTACTCAATACTCCTGAGAAAGATTTGCCAACCATCAGCTTTCTGATGAGATTATTGAAAATACTATTAGGATAAATCACTGGAGGAATCATTTCTTAGAAAAGATTGATTGGTCAACCAGATAGCAAGGTGTATTCTCCTTCTGAGTAATACCTTTTGGAAGAAACCAAGGGATAATTAAATGTACAATTTCCTACATCTCGCCTTAACTTACAGCTGCAGTTGCCAATCGCCGATGTGTAAGTAACCGTAAAGATGTGGATGCAACCTGCAGTAATATGATTTAATGGGATTTAGTGTTTGTTAAAAAGGGAAATGAGAATCTAAACAATATTATTTAATTGCATTATAAGAGCAAAATTTGAATGGATTATCAATATAATTGTCTTTAATAATTGCATGGCTTAGTTCCTCAATAAAAGTCCTTTTCTTTCAGTTAAATTTAATACAGATTTAGTGTACTTGGGTACTTAATGGTCAGTGTAAGTTCCTAATGGGTCCAAGGATCTGTTTTCCCAATATATCTCTCCATTTCTATTTAGGAAGGAGATGAGGAGAAATGTATTTAGTCAGAGCGTAGTGTATCTGGGGAATTATTTGCAACAGAAGGCTGCAGAGGCCGTCGGATATTTTTAAGGCAGAGATAGATTTTTGATTAGTACAGGTGTCAGAGGTTATGGGGAGGAGATTGGGGTTAGGAGGCAGAGATAGATCAGACATGATTGAATGGTGGAGTAGACTTGATGGGCCGAATGGCCTAGTTCGACTCCTATCAGTTATGACGTTGTGGCCTTATGACCTATGAATAGCTTACTCGAACATTTGTGAAGAAATGAAAGAGTCAACCACATTGGTGTATTTTAAGTCACATATAGAACGAAACAGCTAAGGACAATAAATATCCTCCCCTGAAGTGACCTGGAGAATTTTTATGGCAAGCTTTAGTTAACATCACAGCATTTATTAGTAAGCACAAGGTAGTGATTGTGGGGGATTTCAATTTTCCAAAAATAGACTGGGAAACACATTCTGTAAATGGGCTGGATGGTTTGGAGTTTGTAAAATGTGTGCAGGATAGTTTTTTGCAGCAATACATAGAGGTATCGACCAGAGAAGGGGCAGTGCTGGATCTCCTGTTAGGAAATGAGGCAGGTCAGGTGACGGAGGTATGCGTTGGTGAGCACTTCGGGACCAGTGATCACAATACCATTAGTTTCAATATAATTATGGAGAGTCAGAACTGGACCTAGGGTTGAGTTTTTTGATTGGAGAAAGGCTAACTTTGAGGGAATGCGTAAGGATTTAAAAGGAGTGAATTGGGACATTTTGTTTTATGGGAAGGATGTAGAAGAGAAATGGAGGACATTTAAAGGGGAAATTGTAAGAGTACAGAATCTTTATGTCCCTGTTCAGTTGAAAGGAAATAGTAAAAATTGGAAAGAGCCATGGTTTTCAAGGGAAATTGGACACTTGTTTCGAAAAAAGAGAGATATCTACAATAATTATAGGAGGCATGGAGTAAATGAGGTGCTAGAGGAGTATAAAGAATGTAAAAAGAATCTTAAGAAAGAAATTAGAAAGGCTAAAAGAAGATATGAGGTAGCTTTGGCAAGAAAGGTGAAAGTGAATCCAAAGGGTTTCTACAGCTATATTAATAGCAAAAGGATAACGAGGGATAAAATTGGACCATTAGAGAGCCAGAATGGACAGCTATCTGCAGAGCCAAAAGAGATGGGGGAGATATTGAACAATTTATTTTCTTCGGTATTCACCAAGGAGAAGGATATTGAACTCTGTGAGGTAAGGGAAAAAAGAAGAGTAGCTATGGAAACTATGAGATTCAAAGAGGAGGAAGTACTGACACTTTTGAAAAATATAAAAGTGGATAAGTCTCCAGGTCCTGACAGGATATTCCCTAGGACATTGAGGGAAGTTAGTGTAGAAATAGCAGGAGCTATGACAGAAATATTTCAAATGTCATTAGAAACGGGAATAGTGCCGGAGGATTGGCGTACTACGCATGTTGTTCCATTGTTTAAAAAGGGTTCAAAGAATAAACCTAGCATTTATAGACCTGTTACTTTGACGTCAGTGGTGGGCAAATTAATGGAAAGGATACTTAGAGATAATATATATAAGCATCTGGATAAACAGGGTCTGATCAGGAACAGTCAACATGGATTTTTGCTTGGAAGGTCATGTTTGACAAACCTTCTTGAATTTTTTGAAGAGGTTACTAGGGAAATTGATGAGGATAAGCAGTGAATGTTGTCTATATGGATTTTAGTAAGGCCTTTGACAAGGTCCCCCATGGAAGGTTGGTTAAGAAGGTTCAATCTTTGGGTGTTAATGGCGGAGTAGCAAGATGGATTCAACAGTGGCTAAATGGGAGATGTCAGAGAGTAATGGTGGATGGCTGTTTGTCAGGTTGGAAGCCGGTGACCAGTGGGGTGCCTCAGGGATCTGTGTTGGGTCCACTGTTGTTTGTCATGTACATCAATGATCTGGATGAAGGGGTGGAAAATTGGATAAGTAAGTATGCAGATGATACTAAGATAGGTGGTGTTGTGGATAATGAAGTAGATTTTCAAAGTCTACAGAGAGATTTGGGCCATTTGGAAAAGTGGGCTGAAAGATGGCAGATGGAGTTTAATGCTGATAAGTGTGAAGTGCTCCATCTTGACAGGACAAATCAAAATAGGACGTACATGGTAAATGGTGGGGAATTGAGGAATGCTGTGGAACAGAGGGATCTAGGAATAACTGTGCATAGTTCCCTGAAGGTGGAATCGCATGTAGATAAGGTGGTAAAGAAAGCTTTTGGTGTGCTGGCCTTTCATAGCGAAAGGATTTGAGTATAGGAGCAGGGAGGTTCTACTGCAGTTATACAGGGTTTTGGTGAGGCCACACCTGGAGTACTGCGTACAGTTTTGGTCTCCAAATCTGAGGAAAGACATCCTTGCCATAGAGGGGGTACAGAGAAGATTCACCAGACTGATTCCTGGGATGTCAGGACTTTCATATGAGGAAAGATTGGATAGACTCGGTTTGTACTCGATGGAATTTAGAAGATTGAGGGGGGATCTTATAGAAACCTACAAAATTCTTAAGGGGTTGGACAAGCTAGATGCTGGAAGATTGTTCCCGATGTTGGGGGAGTCCAGAACAAGGGGTCACAGTCTAAGGATAAGGGGGAATTCCTTTAGGACCGAAATGAGGAAAACATTCTTTACACAGAGAGTGGTGAGTCTCTGGAATTCTCTGCCACAGAAGGTAGTTGAGGCCAGTTCATTGGCTATATTTAAGAGGGCGTTAGATGTGGCACTTGTGGCTAAAGGGATCAGGGGGTATGGAGAGAAGGCAGGTACGGGATACTGAGTTGGATGATCAGCCATGATCACATTGAATGGCGGTGCAGGCTCGAAGGGCCGAATGGCCTACTCCTGCACCTATTTTCTATGTTTCTATGTTTCTATGTTTATAAATCAGAGCATTTAATATAGGAGTAGGGAAGTAATGTTAAAATTGTACAAGGCATTGGTAAGACGAATTCTGGAGTATGGTGTACAATTTTGGTCGCCTAATTATAGGAAGGATGTCAACAAAATAGAGAGAGTACAGAGGAGATTTACTAGAATGTTGCCTGGGTTCCAGCAACTAAGTTACAGAGAAAGGTTGAACAAGTTAGGTCTTTATTCTTTGCAGTGCAGAAGGTTAACGGGGAACTTGATTGAGGTCTTTAAAATGATGAAAGGGATAGACAGAGTTGACATGGATAAGCTTTTCCCATTGAGGGTAGGGAAGATTCAAACAAGTGGGTATGACATGAGAATTAAGGGACAGAAGTTTAGGGGTAACATGAAGGGGAACCTCTTTACTCAGAGAGTGGTGGCTGTGTGGAATGAGCTTCCAGCAGAAGTGGTGGAGGCAGGATCGATTTTAACATTTAAAAGTAAAGTGGATAGGTATATGGACGGGAAGGGAATGGAGGGGTATGGTCTGAGTGCAGGTAGATGGGACTAGGGGAAAATAAATGGTCGGCACGGACTGGAAGGGCCGAGAGGGCCTGCTTCCGTGCTGTAATTGTTATATGGTGTTATATGGTTATATGGTGTTATTTTGGCTCGTTTTTTAATCGCCACTTTTGAGAAACATTTAAAAAACTAAATTCATTGAATGTTTTGGATGGAGTATTAGGACCCATGCAATCTGAAAGGGTGGACCATTTTGTGACTTGAACTCTTCAAGTCGTACCTGGAGAAGGAAGGTTTGGCACCACATACCAACATTTTGGTTAAGTCCACAGACATATGGTGCTTTTGTGCAATGCTAACATTGAACTTATGGCTAACATTAACCTTGTTCACCATCTCCAGGTAGTCAGTGTGTTGACTATTATTACGATCCTTGCATGCCAAAGAGCATGTTCCTCCTTTCCCTCAGCATTAGATTTAGGAACACAGAATTAAATTAACGGGAGGCTATCGTTTCCAGGGTACATTCTTAAAATGCCCACCTTGCAATAGATATGATGTGAGAGTGAGATGAAAGACATAAAGTGCTGGAGTAACTCAGCATGTCAGGCAGCATCTCTGGAAGACATGGATAGGTGACATTTCGGGTCTTATGTCGTCTCGAGATGCTGCCTGACCCGCTAAGTAACTTCAGCAGTTTGTGTCTTTTTTTGCAAATCAGCATCTGCAGTCATTTATGCCTTTGACAGAGGGTGTGAGACCTGCAACATTAGCTTGCACCTTTTTTGTACGGAAGCTGGCTGACCAGCTGAATGTTTCTAACTCTTTCTGGGGGGGTTTCAGCATCTGCATTTTCTTTTAAATTTAAATTTACTGAAATTCAACTGTTAGAAAATCGAGCTGTTAAAAGTGTTTAAAGTAATAAAAATAATTAAAAATAAATAAAATTTTTCAAAAAAATACTTAGAACAGTTGAAAACCTTTAGTTAAACTTAATTGATTCAAACAAATCTGACTTAATACTGGACTTTGTCTCTTGGAGCTGTTCCCTTTAATTCCCAAAACTGAAAATTGCCCAGCAAACGTCTGGGGAAATTGCCTAACAAATTGTACATTCCTTATACATACTGGGGATTACTCTTCATATATACTGGGGAATTTCACTTCACATGTAATGGTGAATTTGGGGACGGCACGGTTGCGCAGCGGCGGAGTTACTGCCTTACAGCGCAAGAGATCCAGGTTCGATCCTGACCACGGGTGCTGTTTGTACTGAGATTATATGTTCTCCCCCGTGACCTTGTAGATTTTCTCCAGGACCTCCGGTTTCCTCCCACACTCCAAAGACTTACAGGGTGGTAGGTTAATCGGTAAAAATTGTATAATTGTCAATAGACAATAGACAATAGGTGCAGGAGTAGGCCATTCGGCCCTTCAAGCCAGCACCACCATTCAATGTGATCATGGCTGGTCATCCACAATCAGTACCCCATTCCTGCCTTCTCCCCATATCCCTTGACTCCGCTATCTTTAAGAGCTCAATTAACTCTCTCTTGAAAGCATCCAGAGAACCAGCCTCCACTGCCCTCCGAGGCAGAGAATTTCACACTCACAACTTTGTGTGAAAAAGTATTTCCTCATCTCCGTTCTAAATGGCTTAATTCTTATTCTTAAACTGTGGCCCCTGGTTCTGGATTCCCCAACATCGGGACATGTTTCCTGCCTCCAGCGTGTCCAAACCCTTAATGATCTTATATGTTTCAATAAGATCCCCTCTTACCTAAATTCCAGAGTATACAAGCCCAGTTGCTCCATTCTATCAACATATGACAGTCCTGCCATCCTGGGAATTAACTTTGTGAACCTATGCTGCACTCCCTCAATAGCAAGAATGTCCTTCCTCAGATTTGGAGACCAGAACTGCACACACTACTCCAGGTGTGGTCTCACTAGGGCCCTGTACAACTGCTGAAGGACCTTTGCTCCTATACTCAACTCCTCTTGTTATGAAGGCCAATGTGCCATTCGCTTTCTTCACTGCCTGCTGTACTTGCATGCTCACAGTTCACACTCCCACCCAGCTTTGAGTCATCTTCAAATTTGTTAATGTTACTTTTAATCCCTTTACCTAAATCATTACTGTATATTGTAAATAGCTGCGGTCTCAGCACTGAGCCTTGCAGTACCCCACTAGTCACTGCCTGCCATTCTGAAAGGGACCCATTAATCCCTACTCTTTGTTTCCTATCTGCCAACCAATTTTCTATCTATGTCAGCACCCTACCCCCAATTCCATGTGTTCTAATTTTGCCCATTAATCACCTATGTGGGACCTTAGCAAATGCTTTCTGAAATTCCAGGTACACCAAATCTACTGGCTCTCCCCTATCCATTTTCCCAGTTACATCCTCAAAAAATTCAGAAGTTTAGTCAATCATGATTTCCCCTTCGTCATTCCATGCTGACTCGGACCGATCCTGCTACTGCTGGTGTAGGATAGTGCTAGTGTACAGGGCAATCGCTGGTCATTGCGGACTTGGTGGGCCAAAGGACCTGTTTCTGCACTGTATCTCTAGACTAATTGCATTATCTGAGGAGTCCAATACTAGAACATCAAAAGACAAGGAACTGCAGACACTGGTTTACAAAAAGGCACAAAGTGCTGGAGTAACTCAGATGGTCAGGAGCATCCTTGGAAAACATGGATTGGTGATGTTTCGGGTCGGGACCCATTTGTGAAATATATCCAAATGTGTCTTTAAATACAGGCCTTCTTTTTGAATATTACTCTCTAAAATGGTGCCCAGTTGTGCAGGTTTCGGGAAGGTCTTTACATAAACCAAGATGGAAAGCAACTTGAGAAAAATGTTCACATTATATATTTAATACATTTTCTATCCACGACATAGATTGCACCGAAGCTGAAATGTATCCCTTTGTTTTGTTTGCATCCTTTTAACGCTAAAGGTCACACCATAATTGAACATTCAGACATTAAAAATGTGCACTATTGTCCAACTCTATTGCTTTGATGCTGAAAATGGTAATAACAGTCTCAGTGTGAACCGCCACTGTAAAAAAAATGTTTAGTGAGATTTATTGTAGTGATCTGGTTAAAAGGTGTATCTGTACAGTGGAAACGGTGCTCTTCCTTCTGTAAATGATTGGCTTTGTGGATTTTGTAGAGGAAGCAATCTGAAATGCACAGCATTAGATATTGACCATTGTGTTTGTGATGGCTACACCCACACAGCAATAATTATTACCTTTTCTTTTAGCAAAGTGCACAACTTGAGACCTACTGAGCTGTTCAGTCCATTATCTTATCAATTATCTTCTTCAGCACTGTTCGGTCCTCAAGATTATGCCTCCTCTTTTATAGTTTTCCTGTCAATTCAGAAACCATTGCCTCCAGCCCTATATCCAAGTCATTTTTTCAACATGAAGTGGTGGACTCTATTTGTCTAACTAAGTGTGCAGTGCAAGAGAGAAATGCTTAGAAATTTACTATGCTGTTTTCTCTGGGTTATTCCTTTGGACTGATTTTTTTTTTCATGAGTAAAGCATGATAATGAATATTTGTGGGTCATTTTGTTTCGCTTTGAAATGGAATCCCTGTCAAAAAGAAACCTGTGAGATCAAAACTACTTCCGCAACAAGGGGCAGATCGATGGCGCAGTGGTAGAGTTGCTGCCTTAGAGTGCCGGAGACCCGGGTTCAATCCTGACTATGGGTGCTGTTTGTATGGAGTTTGTACGTTCTTCCCTGTGACCGCATGGGCTATCTCCAAGTGTTCTGATTTCCTCCCACATTCCAAAGACGTACAGGTTTATAGATTAATTGGGTTCTGTAATTTGTAAATTGTCCCTAGGGTGTAGGATAGTGCTGGTGTTTGGGACAATTGCTAGACTCAGAGGTTGAACTTGCCCTTTATGTGAAGATTAGATTGGTTGCTGAAAACAGGGCAATAAATAAACAGATTGATTTGAAGGGTGAGTGGTAACTCACATTGATGAATCTATTACTTCCATGGGTCCTGTCTTCCGCACTTTCAGATTCCAGAGGTGTGCTGAAAAACCGAATGACAATTAAATATTGCATGACCAATAACAACAACAAATCTTGAAGGTAACTTATTTGCAGATTAATGATTACAAAAAAAAGATGAGTTGTGGGACTAAAATTGGACATGCTTTTCAAAGAGCCGACACTGGCCAATGAGCCAAACAACCTCAGTGCGATTTCACGAGATGTTGGTGTTAAAGTAACAACATGCCATTGCTTTTTAGGGAGAGCCTGCAAAGACAATGCTTTGGTAGTTGACATGGAGAAGGTGCATTGTATCTAGTGAGCTGGTTCACCTACCAAGCACTGATTGTGACCAACATGTTCAATAGCTGGTCTGACAGATAAGGGTTTGAGAGAATGCCAAATAAAAGGAGAGCAGAAGCTGGAGATACTGCTGCTTAAGAGAAGTAGAACATTATCTTGACTAAGTACTCAGTGTAAGATGGATACGAGTCTAATGGTTTAAAAGGGTCCATCTGCTGTCAAGTGTATTACTGAGGAGTGGTATTAAGTATGTTGGCTGCAGGCATGAAATGAACCAAATGACTAACAGACCCCTGTTTAAGGCATCGTTGAGCAATCCTCAACTACAGATCTCTGTCAGTTGTCTGGTATAATTCACTCATCTATGGAAATGTTTGAAAGGGAGTTTTGTAAGAAGAATGCATCAGTGCGACAAGCAGCTGGTAAATAGACATTGAAAATGGAGGAAACTGCTCATTTGAAGCTTGTCCTATAATTTCCATTTCCATTCAGATGCACACACTGTGTCATACAGAGCAGTTCACTGGATAGTCAACAGCTTCTGTCAAGCATGCTGGGCGCATTCAAATGTGCATCTAAAAAATTGTGGTGGGGAATTGACTTTTCTGCTGAGGATCTGTGTTTTTGTAAACAAACATGGCAAAAAACAATGCAAATGTAATTTTGTTTTCAACAGATGACATCACAAAATCTACACAGTAAAATTGTCACACATGTTGGAACTAGGAGAATTGTTCAACTGGAAGAAGTGATTAGTCTGGGCATTAAGTTCTGACTAATTTGTGATTAGTCTAGATTAAATTATTGGACAGGACTGCATAAATTATTTAAGTATTCTAAAGCCTAACGAGCAAGAAAGGTTTGGTGAAGGATATTATTGTCTCTGGTGTTTTTATGCACTGACTGGCCTATTTTTTATTCCACTGTATCAAATGGCGGCACGGTGGCGAAAACAGTAGCTACTGCCTTACAGAGCCAGAGACCCGGGTTCGATCCTGATTACGGGTGCTAATCTGTACGGAGTTTGTACGTTCTCCCCGTGACCTGCATGGGTTTTCGTCAAGATCTTCAGTTTCCTCCCACACTCCAAAGAAGAAGGGTCTCGACTTGAAACGTCGCCTATCTCCTTCGCTCCTTAGATGCTGCTACACCCGCTGAGTTTCTCCAGCTTTTTGTGTAACCAAAGAAATACAGGTTTGGAGGTTAATTGGCTTGGTCAAAATGTATAAATGTAGAATTGTCCTAGTGTGTGTAGGGTAGTGTTAATGTACGTAGGTCGCTGATCGGTGCGGACTCAGTGGGCCGAAGGGCCTGTTTCCACGCTGCATCTCTACAACTAAAACTAAAATTAAAATCTCTCCGGTAACCATCGGTTTGAAAACAATCGGGTATTGTACATTAAAGTGCCAATTGGGGTTTTCAGTGAGAAATACCATTGAGTGAGACTCACTGAAGGCATGAGAAGCCAGCTCACCACAGATACCATTCTAACGAGTTGTGCTGGACAATAATTACATTGAGCAGAACATAAAACCAATATGATAATAAATTCCAAATGGTAGTGAGGAAACAGACAGACAATGTTTAATCTTGCTGATCCTGCTGGGGGAATACGATCTCAGTGAGGCAGAATTTTTCATTAGTGCGTGTCATTCTATGTTGCGTGCCTTTGAGTAATTTTGTAAACATAGCGTGCCTGTATCAACTACACTGTGCTACTACACCTGTCAGGTGGAAAATGTGAAGTGTTAAATTGATATCCATTCGCACCTCTGCCCTGTGTAAAGTTCTCATATGTAAAAGGTGATAATGGACATCAGTGATATTTTGTGCTCTTAAGACTGAGCTGACAACCATGCCATAAATAAAATGGGAATGAAGCATCATTCCACCCCAGTTCGATGTTGTCTAAAGTATAACTGTTGTTAGGCTGCACAAAATATACTATAGAGCAGATGCTGCAAATCTGAAATATAACATAAAATGCTGGAAACACTCAGCAGGTCAGGCAGCATCTCTGGTGATCCACTACTAATGTTCCCTCTGTTTCTCTCTGCACAGACACTGCCTAGTAGGCCCCTCTCGGTCATGACTGACCAAGGGTGATGCATCCTGGCCGGATGCAAGCCTGGGCAATGTCATAGGGCAGGCTGTTGCCCATGCAGCACATCCCCCCTCTCCACATCACTGATCGATCCAAAGGAACAGCAGGGCTGTTACAGTTTGGCACCAGCGCTGTCGCAGGAGCTGCCAGAGCCAGGTTGTAGACAACGACAAACTGCCTTAGGGGCTCTGGATTTTCTTGAGGTTTACTCCTGGAGCCTTTTCCATGACTGGATATGGCCACAAGGCAGTGGAAGTTTTAAATCAGAATTTTCCCTCTCCTAGATGGACTGCCTTCCCAGGCTGACGAGCCCCATCTGCCCGAGACTCGTGAGAGCTTCCCGCGCAGGTCTGTAGCACCTGCCCACTGCCCAAAGACACTGCCTGATCTGCTGAAAATGGCAACTAATTCTGTTTCATTAAATAACTTGGGGTTAGTGATGCATAGCGGCATTGGGGCGCTGTGGTAGAGCTGCTGCCTCCCAGCGCCAGAGACCCGGGTTCGATCCTGACCACGGGTGCTGTCTGTACAGAGATGGTGTGTTCTCCCTGTGACCGAGTGGATTTTCCCCGGCTGCACCGGTTTCCTCCCACACGCTAAAGATGTACAGTTATAGATTAATTGACTCTTATCCAGCGGCAAGACCAAACGTAGACTGGGCGATCGTTTCGCAGAACAACTTCGCTCAGTCCGTCTGAAACTTACTTGAATCTCGCTTGCTGAATATTTTAATTCTTCTTCCCATTCCCACACTGACCTTTCTGTCCTAGGTCTCCTCCATTGTCAGAGTGAGGCTAAATGCAAATTGGAGGAACAACATCTCATATTTAGCTTGGGCAGCTTACAACCCAGTGGTATGAATATTGATTTCTCTAACTTTCAGTTACCCCATCATTCCCTCGCTCTCTCTATCCCTCCCCCACCCAAGTGGCAACAACTTCCCAATTTCACCCAACAAACGGCTAACAATGGCCTGTTTCCTTTATCATTGTTACTTTTTTGCATATCTTTCATTCATTGTTCTTTATCTTTCTACATCATCATCTATATGCCTCGTTTCCCTTATCCCTAACTAGTCTGAAGAAGGGTCTCGACCCGAAACGTCACCCATTCCTTCTATCCAGAGATGCTGCCTGTCCCGCTGAGTTACTCCAGTTTTTTGTGTCAACCTTGTTTTCAACACATTCCCAAGGTCACCCTATTTGTACCCTATCAGGGTCATTTCCTGCAGCTTAACAAGTTTCTTTGGTCTCCTTCCCAGTGTTCATGAAGGCTCTTTGATCTGAATTGTTAACTCTGCTTCTTTAGCCTTTAGACTTTAAAGATACAGTGTAGAAACAAGCCATTCAGCACACCATGTTCACACCAACCAGCAATCACACTAGCATTATTCTAAACACTAGGGAGAATTTGCAGTTTTTTTTACCAAAGCCAATAACCTACAAACCTGTACGTCTTTCGTGAATGAGACGAAACTGGAATTGTGGGCTCCATATTTAGACTTTAGACTTTTGAGAACAGGCTCTTTGACCCACCGGCTCTTTGACCCAACCAACAATCACCCCGTACACTAACACTGTCCTACACACTGGAGTCAAGTTACAATTTAACCAAAGCCAATTCACCGACAAACTTGTACATCTTTGGAATGTGGGAGGAAACCGGTGCACCCGGATAAAACCCACACGGTCACAGGGAGAACGTACAAACTCCATACAGACAACACCTGTAGTCAGGATCAAACAAGGGGCTCTGGCGTAACTGGGGTGGGAGATTGCAACCTTCACATGGTCCGCCCTGTTTCGACAAATGCAATCAATCCGGCGTGCACAATCAAATAAGATCAAATAGAACAAGTTGTCCTACAATTTTAGGATGTGCACGCCATACGCAAGAAGAAGAAGAAGAAGGCAGCAACTCTACCGCTGCGCCACTGTGCCACCCTCTTCCCACAAAAACATCCTTCCCCGCTGAGTACTTCCAGCATTTAAAAAATTAGAAAATAGGTGCAGAAGGAGGCCATTTGGCCCTTCAAGCCAGCATGTTTTGATATCTTGGATTTTAGATTTCCAGCAACTGCAGTTAATTTTTCATTTTCACAAGAAATGAAATGCCAGTTGAACAACTGTTTATCAATTACATTTTGTGTAAAAAAAGGACTGTGTTCACTTGTCGTTGACCTGTAAACTGCTAACATTTCTGACCTGAGCTGGCCCAGTGCCTGGTGAAAGTGAGATGCATCATGTACTGTGTGCATTTATAACTAGAACTCATATGTCAGCCTTCTGTACAATACGCTATATCATTTATTAAAGAGCACCACAGTGAAAGCACTCCAACAATAGATATTGTCCTCTGAGCGGCTTCAGGTATTTTCCTTTAGTTAGCTAACAAAAGACTTAGCACAATTAAACAATTGATTTCAGGTAATATAATTACCTCGATGCTCGAATGAACATAGCTAGAAACACCAGTTGCACAATATGACTATATTTTACAAGTCAGACGCAGAGGCCTTCAATTTTGTGGGGCCAAATGAATGCATAAAACAGACACGCCTCAGATAGCCGAGAATCTCCAAGCACTGACTGCTGGTTAGAGCAGTAAATGGCTTTGAAGGGTGACCCCACCTTCTTAATGGTACCATGGTATTATTTGGTAGCAAAAATGAACCTAAATAAAAATATGGACCAACTTTTGAGAATGACCGAAAATCTGATCTGCATCCTCTCAGCCGTATTACTGTAGGCTGCTGTCCCCTGTGACAGCCACATTTCGCGAGATTGAATCATTCTGCTGGGCGCAAACTGATGGCGGATTAAATATCAGAGCAATCAAGAGGTATTCTTTATCTGTGCTGCTGCAAATGTCACAATAGAGAAGTTGCTGTTGACATTTCTGTGTTTGCCTTCTGCTCAGAGTGAGTTCTATAGGAATGCATCACAAGGAAAAAGTCGGCTTGTGAAGCGAGTCAGGTGATGTTGCCCATCAAAGAGGAATATGGTTGTATTAAAGGTCACAGGCAGTGGCGCTACTTTGAAAGCAACAAAAGTAATCTAACAGAAGGGACGTTCCGATTAAGCATCACAGAGAAATCGTGCCGTGATTTTTTTTCTTAAACAGTTCAAGATTCATGTGATCGAGGTGGAAGGAGCAGCTTCATCCCTTCTGACATTCAAGGCAGAAAATTACAATCACAGACAGTGCAATATCCTATTAGAAAGTATGAAGGTATTCAAATGAAATTGTATCATGTGATGTACACTGTGGATTGTTCGATGGTAATCATGTCTTGTCTTTCCGCTGACTGGTTAGTACACAACAAAAGGTTTTCACTGTACCTCGGTACACATGGTAATAAACTAAACTCAAAGCTTTTCACTGTACCTCAGTACACATGACAATAAACTAAACACAATTAAAAAAGGCTCTTTTGATAGTTTTAATGTTCTTTCAAATTAAGCTCCAGTTTCTCGAAACCGAGGAATGGAATAGTTATTGTCCAGGCTCATCATTCACTCAAGATTAACAGCGCAGGATTCATGGAGAATATATCTCCCCCAACAATGTCTCACAGCACGAGAGATCCAGTTTCGGTCCTGACCTCGGATGCTGCCTGTTTGAAATTTGCACTTTCTCCCTGTGACCGCGCGGGTTCACTCCTGATGCGCTGGTTTCCTTGCGCATCCCTAAAGTCGTGCGGGTTTGTAGATTAATCAGCCTCTGTAAAATTTCCCCCAAAGTGTCGGGAGTGGATGAGAGCATGGGATAAGATAAAACTAGTGTGAACGTGTGATCGATGGTTGGAGTCGACTCGCTGGGCCGAAGGGTCTGTCTCCATGCTGTGTCTTTCAATCAATGTACCTCAGCCCAATTCTTAGGGGATCTGGAAAACATGGAATGTTCTCCAGTCTCCCATTTCAGTTGTCTTCTTGGTAAAATTTCAACTTTAATGTCAAATTAGTGGCACTTGCGTGCAAAAATGAGATTGTACAAAATGACCCAATATACAATCAAGTGTTTTCATCACATGAGCCTGTGGATAGTATAAGCCAATGGCTAATTCCTCACACTGCTCCATATTCTGCGATACAAACATAAGAATATGCTGGACTGCAAAGGGCTTTCTGCCTTATCTTTCATGACCCGTAGTAGCTCTGTGCTAAGTACTCCGTGCTTTCCTACTGCCCCGCTGCAGTACATACTCTGCAAAAGGAGAAAAAAAATCAATATTTTTCAGAATCTCCCAGGCTAGTGAAGACAGGGGCTGGAGTGGACACGGGTCTCCATTCATTTATCCCCTCATCACAAACCCAGTGATATCTTAAAAAAACTTGTCCTTCTAAACTCCGGCGAATACCGGCCCAAAACATTCAAACGCACATCATACGTTAATTCAATCAGCACCAGGATCATTTTTGTAAACCTCCTCTGGACATTCTCCAATGCCAGCACACCCCTCCTCAGACAGGATGTCATTGTGGTGCAGAGGGAGAATTGCTGCCATACAGTAGCAATGTTATAAAATGTTGAGATTTTAAAAATCAAGTCTGCAATTTATCACATCGGATAAAGTATAAAAAGAAGTTTAATTTGACACCTAATTCACTTTCATATCTTCAGAATTAAAAAAGTTATGGTCGTTTTCATACTCGGAAATTAACATCTTGTTCCCTATTACTTTTACATTGACTTAAGACAAAAGCTGCAATCCAGGACAGTCAAAAGCCCATAACTTTCTTAAAAATCAAGAGAACTGAATGAAATGTTCAGTTATTATAGATTGAAGCATTCTGAAACAAATATAAAACATCTTACTTGGATGACCTGAAATTAAAGCATATAATTAGCTAATTACCTAATTGGAGTCAATTACAAAATTGACCATTGTGACGGAAATAGTAATAAACACCCAGACTGCCTTGAAAATTCAAAAACGTGATATTCTCAAGATCAGAACTTTAATATTATTGTATTATATGCTGTAAGTCTGTAACAGATAGGTAAACAAATTACAATTTCTAGCAGTAGACCAAGTCTTTATGGCGAAGATCAGTTGCTAGCTGGTACATTGGCATATCATAATTAGTAGCATCATCATACTCCTCAGATTGTAATCAATAAGCAATTCCGCAAACCTTGTTTTTCAATTTTGGCATTGTAAACTATAAGTTTTTGCTCTTCAAACCATGCATGACATGCCTTTCTGCCCACTGCTCTCCCATTAAGAATGTCCTGTAGATTCCATTTCTTAAGAAAAGGATATATTTTTTAAATAGCCTAAGTATCCAAATAACAAACCAATCCCATTCACACAAGAATTCACAATATAACATGATTTTTAAATCTCACTGTCATTAATTCATATGCCAAATGGAAGGAATTTGATGTTTAATTCCCATAAATTAATCTAGAAACATGCACTCAATATAATCAATTTTTTTTTTTGGACAATACATGGGACTAAAACTGATATTTAGTATAAAAATATTGACTATGGGTAGACAATAACACAAAATATAGACAATTTAGGTGATTAGATTTTTGAGCGTTTAAATCATCTTGCGAGTGGGTTTTCTTGCGATCGATTGGAACGTTGAATTTGCGGTGAATTTGAACCCCATATCGGCAGAAAAAACACAGCCGGTTCGTATGAGGCCCAAATCACATTTTCTCAGCGTGAAATTAGATTAAAGCCATCCCAAGAAGCAAGCTTATATGTAAAATAAACAACTTACCCTTTCTTTTGTCCCATTCTTGCGATCCGTCACGTTGTAGGCGTTGAAGGCGTTAGAAGTCGCTTTTTATTTTAATCAAATGATTAAATTATTAAATTTTTTTTAATCGGTAAAGGAAGTCGGATCGATTATTCTTCAGCAGCTAGCAGCCCGAGGAAATCCGCCTCCAACAGGCAGTAGAAAACAGCATTTTAATCCCCCCCCCCCCACCCCCACCACCCCCCTTCAAAGGCGCCAAAGTCGCGCACACAGCCAGTGGCAGAACTGTAGCGCTGCTGAAGGTAAGTTTTGTAATATTGCTACATACAGCGCCAGACAACCGGGTTCGATCCTGCATCCGCGCTGTATCTCTAAATATGGAGCCCAAAACTGCTCACAATTTGTTCAATTTGTTCAACTGGCTATGGACGATTTCATCTGGTAGCCCCTGAGCTTCCGGTTTAATGATTTTGTTGTCTGCCGCAGGAATCTAAGGATCCTGCAGGTAAAGAGAATGTCTTTTTCTGCTATTGCAGGATTGCACAGCTAATGATGCCACTAGTTCCTCATATTTTGCTCGTAAGTGAAAAAGGTCAATACCATCTAAACTGGTCACGAATTGCAAAGGCTTATACTCCCCTAATGTCCAGCTGGTTTATGTGGCCACCACTTGTGGCTCATGCAGGTGTGTACCTGCATTGCAGGCAGTTCTACTGATCCTTCCATCCTGTTGAAGACTCTAGTACTTCTCCCCTTCACAAGGAGCAACAGACCAGAAGTGTGCAACACCCGCACAATGCAGTACTTTTGTGCACCTTGGCTACTTCAGCAGAATTTCCCAAACCCCTGACTTCACCACCAAGATGGACCGAGGACCTCAGGTGCAAGGGAACACTACCACTTTCAGATTCCCCTCGCATTGCACAGTATTCTAACTTGAACTAAATTGCCAATCCTTCATTGTCACTGGGTCTGAATACTTCCACGAGACTCTATTTGTACCTCACGCTGCATCGGCAAGGCCAGCAGCAGAATCAAGGATGAGTCGCATCCTGGCCACTCAACCGTCAGGCAAAAGGTATAGAAGTGTGAAAACACACTCCTCCAGATTCAGGGAGAGTTTCTTCCCAGCTGTTCCCAAAACCGGAAGTGGCGGCGCTGCCTGGCAGCTGCGGCTCGCCTGCAGTCCGTCTGTTTTTTCTTTTTTTTTTGTTTGTTTTTGTTTATGTCTGTTTAGTTTATGTTACTTTAGTTAGTTTATTAGATTGTATGGGGGGGGGGGGTGGGAGAAACAGGGCTTAGTCCCTTCCTTCGGGGGGATACAACCTTTTCTTGTTGTATCCCCCTGTCTCCGTCTGCGCTGAGGCCCTAATGGCGGAGCTGACGGCCTCGGGCGGCATTCGCTGCAGCGGCGGTGGCTCGACTGACCTGGCCTGGCGGCGGCGGCCCGACTTGGAGCTGCGGCGGACCGGCCTGGAGCGGCGGACCGGCCTGGAGCGGCGGACCGGCCTGGAGCGGTGGCGGACCGGCCTGGAGCTGTGGCGGCATTCCGGTGGAGGCGGCGGCCCGATTTGGAGCGGCGGCGGCATTCCGGCGTTCCGGTGGCGGCAGCGGTACCAACACCCGGCAGGGACAATACACCAGAGGCCTGGATCGCCTCAGCGCAGAGGGAGTACAAGGAGGGAAGGAGACAAAGACTAAGACTTTTGCCTTTCACCACAGTGAGGAGGTGTTTGCTGAACTCACTGTGGTGGATGTTAAATTTGTGTGTTTTTGTTATTTTTAAGTTATTTTTAATTTTTGTATGACTGCAGGCAACGAAATTTCGTTCAGACCGGAAGGTCTGAATGACAATAAAGGTAATCTAATCTAATCTAATCTAAGTTATCAGGCAACTGAATCATCTTACCACAACCAGAGAGCAGTGCTAAACTACCATAGAAACATAGGCACATAGAAAATAAGTGTTTAAGAAGGAACTGCAGATGCTGGAAAATCGAAGGTAGACAAAAGTCCTGGAGAAACTCAGCGGGTGCAGCAGCATCTATGGTGCGAAGGAAATAGGCAACGTTTCGGCCCGAAATCCTTCTTCAGTTCGGCCCAAAAGTTTGCATATTTCCTTCGCTCCATAGATGCTGCTGCACTCACTGAGTTTCTCCAGCACTTTTGTCTACCATAGAAAATAGGTGCGGGAGTAGGCCATTCGGTCCCTCAAGCCAACACCGTTGGCTATCTCTTTGGTGACTCTCGAACTATCCTTGATCGGACTTTGCTGGCATTACCTTGCACTAAACATTATACCCTCATAATACCTATGGTATGCACTGTAAATGGCTCGATTGTAATCTATTCCAATCTGCTGACTGAGTAGCATGCAACAAATGCTTTTCACTGTACCTCGGTACACATGACAATAAACTAACTAAATAAACTGAGAGAGCCTGGTGTGATTCAAGTCGGCAGCTCGCAACCATCTTTTCAAGGGCAACTTGGGTTTGACAATAACTAATAGTCTTGCTAGAGTGTTGGCCAAAACCGCAAGGCTGAATAAAAAATGACCGGATCATATTTGAGAATATCAATGTCAGCTGTACATTTTACCCCAACAAAGTTATTGAATTTCCTTTTGAAATACGTTTTCTTTTGTATAAATAAAGCTAATTGTATTGGCGTTTTTATTTTGTTAGTGTACCAAATTACAGAGCAAAATTTTATTTTGCGTCCTGTCCGGGCAGATCAAACCCTACATGAGTGTAACGGGTAACTCAAAAGATAAAATAAACAGAGTACACAATGTAGAGTTACAGCTGCAGAGAAAAAAATTACAAAGGTTGCAGTGAAATAGATTGTAAGATCTGAGATATATCCTGAGCAGATAGACACAAAAAGCTGGAGTAACTCAGCGGGACAGGAGGCATCTCTGGAGAGAAGGAATTGATGACGTTTCGGGTCGAGACCATTCTTCAGACTGAGCATACGAGTCATCTGATAACAGCAGGGAATAAGCTGTCCTTGACTCGGGCGTTACATGTTTTCAAGCTATTGTGTCTTCTGCGCAACAGGAGAGGAGAGAAGAGGGAATTATTGTTGTGTGGGTGGTCCTTGATTATGCTGGCTGCTGTCCCAATGTTGTGTGCAGTGTAGATACAATCGATGGAGGGAGGCTGGTTTATTTGATGGACTGGGTGTCCATCCCAGTGATATTGTTTAAATATAATTAATATTTCATGGAGTGATAGTGTGATACATTCTGGAAAAGACCTATCGGCCATCAAGTACCCACCTGTACTAATTACGTAGTCTTCTATTCATGTGCACAGCTAAATGCTTGTCACAAGTCATGACAATGACAATTAAAATTGAATCTGAATCTGAATCTGAATCTGAATCTGAATCTGAATCTGAATCTGAATCTGAATCTGAATCTGAATGAGAGTATCTGCCTCCTCTTACATCTCAGGCAGTGTGTGATTAGACTCTGCATGAAGATATTCCTCCTCAAATCCCCTCTATCTCTCCCACCCCAGACTGTAAACCTACATAGAAACATAGAAAATAGGTGCAGGAGTAGGCCATTCGGCCCTTCGAGTGAGCACCACTATTCAATATGATCATGGCTGATCATCTAAAATCAGTACCCCGTTCCTGCTTTCTCCTCATATCCTTTGATTCCATTACAGAGATAACATTTAATCAGGGGGGCATGGTGAATTAAGAATGGGGACTGCCATGCCTTTCCTGAAGCCTCAGTACAATACAATACAATACAATACAATACAATACGGTTTTATACGCCACATTGCACGTAAAGTGCAAGTGAAATGAATTTGCCACAGTTTAGTAATATGGTACTGCCAACTATGTTGTCACTGAAGCATGATTTGGATGAATGGTTTAATGCTGCAAAATACATATTTATGGTGCACCATAATGAATGTTGGAAAATGTTCAAGTCCATTTTGAAGCTGTATGGGAATTTTCTTCAAGGTCACTTGATGTTTGCAAGTGTCCTTCAACTCACAAGAATGTAACATGCAACAGCTCAGGGAAGTCTGAAGTCTGCACTGCTTATTCAATGCAAGTGTTTGGAGTTTGGAGCTGATGTTCACATTGTCCGGTGATTGATATTAGTTGGTGTCCACCAGATGCTGGAATAATGTCAAGTCCACTAATACAGATTGCAACTGGAAGTGGCCAATTTTACAATCGGCATGATTTTACTCAGAAATAATCATGCGAACAATTTTCTCTGAGTAAAATCCATTTAAAGCTGCATGAAGCGATCCAATTTTCAGGCAATTTGTCCTTAATTGTTTATGCTAATTGCATAATATTCATTCAGCATTGTATCTGAAATTGTTTCCATTCACTTCAACAGCCAATTTTTTTTAGAACCCAAAACAGAAGAGAACTTTCTACACACATAAATTATTATTCCTAGAGAGGAACCTCCACACCATCGAAGGGATTTATGGGAGTCGCTTCCTCCAAAAGGCAGCCAGCATCATCAGAGAGCCACACCACCCTGGCCACACTCTCATTTCACTCCTGCCATTGGGAAGAAGGTATAGGAGCCTGAAAACTGTAACTGTAACTGAATCGAGGACCGGAGGACATAGGTTTAAAGTGAAGGGGAATAGATTTAATACGAATCTGCGGGAGTAACTTTTTCACACAAAGGGTGGTGGGTGTATGGAACACGCTGCCTAAGGAGGTGGGACTATCCCAACGTTTAAGAAACAGTTAGACAGATACATGGATAGGACAGGTTTGGAGGGAAATGGGCCAAGCACAGGCAGCTGGGACTAGTGTAGCTGGGACATGTTGGCCGGTGTGGGCAAGTTGGGCCACATGGCCTATTTCCATACTATATTATAGACGCCATACTGTATCATAGACTCTTAGGGATGGACAGGAAAGTGGAATTGAGGCCAAGACAAACTCATTTGTAAACTCACTGAGTGTTGGGGCAGGTGCAGGGATGCACATGGCCTTCTTCTGTTCCAGATTCTTATGCTCCTTTGTTCCAAACCAAACAACCATGTTGATTTTAATTCTGTTTCCCTTCACCTGGGAACCAGCAGTGAGGGTAGTGAGTGAAAACAAGAGATCTGAAGCAGCACACCAGCCTCTAATTATGCACAACATTCATAATGAGTGCTGGAGGAACTTAACAAGTCAGAGGGAATGGACAGTTTTGTTTAGTTTAGTTTAGAGATACAGCGTGAAAAGTATCTGGATACAATGCATTTAATGGTTGGAGGCCATTTGAAATGAATGGGGCTGCATGATTGTACACCAGAAATGGCTGGCATGAAGCAGAGCAGTCAGATGGGAACTGTGGCCAGGGAGCTGTGGATCAGGTAACGACAAGAGTTACCCTACCCTCAGTGGTGAATCGAATGGCCCAACTGGTTTCCATCTCCAGCGGGTTCCATGCTTCCATGTTGCGGATGTACAGGTACAGAAGTCCAAGAAACACTTACATCCATATTGCACCCAGGTGGGATGGTCTCTATGACCCTGCTAGACATGACCTGGTCCATTGACTTGCATGGATGACATAGAAACATAGAAACATAGAAAAATAGGTGCAGGAGTAGGCCATTTGGCCCTTCGAGCCTGCACCGCCATTCAATGTGATCATGGCTGATCATCCAACTCAGTATCCCATACCTGCCTTCTCGCCATACCCCCTGATCCCTTTAGCCACAAGTGCCACATCTAACGCTCTCTTAAATATAGCAATGACCTTGAGTTACAACTTGGATCTGGGCATCTCTCAGCAAACTTTGACATCTCGTTCCTATGTCTTCACATTCCTATCCTTCATCGTTGCCTAGCCTGACTTCTTTAAGAAACAGACAAGCTCTCTGTTATAAGGGAACCGCACTCTGTAAATACTCTGCATTATCTGTTATTTAAAGGCTCCAGACACAATGATTGTCATCTGCAAAAAATTAACTTGACTGACACGGAGAAACTGTTATGATATCATGTATCAGAATTCCAAACCAATTAACAGAGATCAGGATGCCCTTCCTTCCTCGTAGCTGCTGTCAGGTTGTTTTTGGAGAAAGCTGGGCTATTCCCCCCTGGGATACATTTGATTGCTGTTGGTATCATGCCTCCATCAATTCAGCCACCCTTTCGCTGACAGTGAAGCAGATTTGACAGCTTTCCAAATAGCGCTGATTGTTTAGAATATCTGGTTGACCTCTTTGTCATTTATACCCAGGCTTTGCAAAGGAAGTATTGACTTTTTCTTTTTTCTTTAAAAAAAAGTCGCAATTGTTTCAACAAAAACTGGTGTGACTGAAGTTTTTAATTTGACTTTCCAAAAATGTGTCTCCTTTGTCAACTTAATTGGTCTTACAATTTTTGCTTACTTCAAGCAGAAACAAAATTCATTAGCAAGGGTCATTTGATTTGTTTCCAGTTTTTGAAGTTGAGAACCAGATTCAGTGTATCTGTCTTGCATTGAATTAACTAATCATTGGGTCTGAGAAAAATATAGAACTATCTGGATAATGCATGTCAGAACAAGTTTCCCTCGCTTTACATAAAAAGCAGCTCGAAAGCAGCTCTGTAGTTATGAAGTGTAATGGGATGTTCTGTAGCAATGCTTCATAATTCCATCCTTTATTCTTTCTTGCCATCTTTTCAGAGTGGCATTGACACTTTGGGGAGAACTGCAGGATGATTCCTGGGCAGGTTGTCAGAATTATATGTCTTGTCTTACAGAAAGGAAGCCTGAGAAAGGACACGATACAGGTCTTTAAAATGCTGCAAGGCATGAAATGATGTCAACAGAAGCCAACTGTTTAACGTAAACTGCGGGACTAAGAGACAAAATTGGAATGCTTCAAGGTTACGAATTAAGGATTTCCCACAGTGCGTTCTGGAATAAAGTTCGTTCAAAGGCATTTAATGCTTTGCTATTCCATTTATCCTGAGACACCTGGACAAATATTTGATTGATTTCATTGTAAAATGGAATTGAAGAGAAGAGCAGATAGAGGCATAAATCAGACAAAACATGGAACATTGTGACTCCGTCCTATCCTCAGCTGTCATCAGAGGAATGCAATAGATTGAAATTAATCCTGTGAGATCGATTTTCTGAAACATTTTACTCTGGTGGTTTAAGGTCAAGAGGGTGACTCTCTATAATCCAGTGGTGACAGGACTATTGCCTCTGGCATTCAGTCCATGCCCTGCCCTTGTCCGCATTTATGAAATCACCAGGTAGATTATTAGACTATTTTCTTGTAACTCGGGGCCCCAGGCAGAAGAAAGACAGAGGGACGCCCATGCTTCAAAACATACCTGTGGAATGTGCAATTGTATAAACTGATTTACCCTGGGACTTGGGCGGCACAGCAGCGCAGCGGTAGAGTTGTTGCCTTACAGCGCCAGAGACCTGGGTTCGATCCTGAGTATGGGTGCTGTCTCTCTGAAGTTTGTACGTTCTCTCTGTGACCTGCCTGGGTTTTCTCTGGGTGCTCCGGTATCCTCACGCACTTCAAAGTCATACAGGTTTGTAGGTTAATTGGCTTCAGTAAAAAAAAGGTTAGAAATTGTCCATTGTGTATAGGATAGCGCGAGTTGGGTGGTGATCATTGGTCGGCGTGGATTTGGTGGGCCGAAGGGCCTGTATCCATGCTGTACCCTTAAAGTCAAAAAGTCTAAAAGTCCCGCAGTTTACGTTAAACAGTTGGCTTCTGTTTACACCATTTCATGCCTTGCAGCATTTTAAAGACCAGTATTGTGTCCTTTCTAACAATTAATCTTTCCATTTGCCCTTTCAAGGTTAAAAAGGAAACACATGTTTAAAACCACCACATAAAGATTGAGATCCCATTTTGGCAATAACCTCTGGACCATTTAACATTACAGGAACATTATATTATCAGATGCTACTTCTACATCTCTGCACTCCTTCCTGTGAACAGACCAATTGGGAGGCCATGTTTGGTCAGGGTGACCCAGGCAATTCTAAGAGTCCATGTCCAAACACCATGCACTTATGATGAGTTACCTATTTTAGTCCAAAAAATTACTTTGACTTCTTCCTGCTGTTTAATTGATCAGGGCAGTGTGTGCTGCGGGAATAATTAGTTACTGATTAGAGACAGATTAGCCTAATTAACTGTTGACTGGGAGTCTGCAACTGCATTAGGAAATGACACGTGTAATGCAAATATTTCAACAAACATCATCAGAATTAATCACATGAATATTTTGATATGTGTAATTAAACAATGTTTAATTAGAGTTGGTAAATAAAGTATTTGGTCCTAAATTAAATAGATCATTCCAATTCCTTTGTTTGGACAAATATGCATGGAGGCTTTGTCCAATATCCTTTGTTTGTTTAAGAAGACCACAGATCAGAATTGCATTGGCATGAGTGCGGCTTTGTGACCTCCCTATCACAACAAACTGCTGTTCTTGCTTGTTATATCATATTACTCTGCTCCAGTGAAACTGGAATCACTTTTACTTACAACCTGGCATGAACTGTTGACGTCTAAATTAGATGCCGTTGTTTTCTTGATCAAATGTAGTGAGACTAACCACTCAGGATGTGCCCGAAATCTCCGGGAAATTAGACATTCATTTTTAACCCCGGTGAAGAATCATAAGAGCGTTAACAATAAAACGTGTTTGTCTCCCTTCGTCTTCCTTAAACGCTTGCTATAAAATGTCCAATTCGAGAAAAATGGTTGATTGACCGAAAGGATGATTCGAGGTGCAAGTTCATGTGACAAGACTTCCAGGAGATGTCTAATCAGAACTGTCAGCTTTTGCTCAGCCTCAAGGGCATTCAGGCAACAACTGCAGATAATGCAGATAGCATTGCACTGTCAAGTGCATTCAGCTTCCTTTATGCCTAGAGTATAGGAGAATGAAATATGAACTTCAGGGAGAGTAATTGAATCTCCACCGTGCAGAAGGAGGTTGTTCAACCCTTTGGGTTCATGCATGGTGTTTGAAAGAATGAATCCAGTTAAGTGCATTCCACTATTCCTTTCCCCCACCCTTAAACTATTTCTCCTGCAGGTATTTATCTAACTTCTTTTTGGAAAGTCTCGGTTGAATATATTTCTATCACGGTTCTATGCTGCACATGACAAATCATGACTACAGTTAAACTCTGATAATTCAGCAACCTCAACACTTTTATGGAGCCAGTCCAGCAGATTTTCTGGATGATTGGTTATTATTCCATTACTATCCCAACACTCTATTATAATAAATGCAGCAGTGAGTTCCAGGAGAATGTTGGAAGCGAGGTCCTGGTGAGTTTACAAGGCTGGGACCTTATGTAAGATGTAGGTGAGGCCGCATTTAGAGTATTGTGTTCAGTTCTGGGCACCACATTACAGGTAGTTTGTTGTCAAGTTGGAAAGGGTACAAAGAAGACCTACGAGGATGTTGACAGGATTCGAGGGTCTGAGCTGCTGGGAGAGGTTGAGTAGGCTGGGACTGTATTCCTTGGAGGGCAGGAGGATGAGCGGTGATCTTATTGAGGTGTATAAAATCATGAGAGGAATAGATCGAGTGGACACAGTCTCTTGTAGGGGAATTGAAAACTAGAGAATATAGGTTTAAAGTGAAGGGGGAAAGATTTAAGAGGTATCTGAAGAGTAACTTTTTCACACAAAGGGTTAACGGTTAGACAGGTACGTGGATAAGACAGATTTGGAGATATAAAAACCAAATGCAGGCAGGTGGGACTAGTGTAGATGGGACATGTTGGTCGGTGTGGGAAAGTTGGGCCAAAGGGCCTGTTTCCACACTGTATCACTCTATGACTCTATGGGTGGAGCAAATGGAACTCCAATGAGTTAAAAGGAAGCAGGGGGAGAAAGGAACCTGATGAAAGTAAGAACAGCGGGAAACTGGGCACTGCTGAGTCCATGGGACAGCGCCTGATGAACAGAGGATGAGCATATCAGGTTTTCTTAACAAGAGAACAATAGACAATTTGGCGGCACTGGAATTTAGGATGAAGGGGGAACCTCATTGAGACTTAACGAATAGTGAAAGACCTGGATAGTGCAGACGTGGAGAGGATGTTTCCACTAGTGGGAGAGTCGAGGACCAGAGTCCATAGCCTCAGAATAAAAGAACGTACCTTTAGAAAGGAGATGCGGAGGAATCTCTTTAGGCAGATCGTGGTGAATCTATGGAATTTATTCAGAGCATAGCTACGCTTGGACATTTAATGGCAAGGATAGACAAAAAAAGCTGGAGTACCTCAGCAGGTCAGTCGGCATCTCTGGAGAAAAGGAATAGGTGACGTTTCGGTTCGAGACCCTTCTTCAGACGCCAAGGATAGTTTTTCACCAGGAGCACCAGTGTCCTCCCACTCTCCAAAGACGTACAGGTTTGTAGGTTAATTAGCTTTGTTAATTCCAAGGATCAATGGTTGGACTTTTCCTTGGAGATTGTTATTCATTGTCACTCATTATCCAACTCCAAATTTTTTCAATGTCTAAGAAACAGAAAATAGAAAATAGGTGCAGGAGAAGGCCATTCTGCCCGTCGGTCATCCAGAATCAGTACCCCATTCCTGCCTTCTCCCCATATCTCTTGATTCCGTTAGTCCTAAGACCTATATCTAATTCTTTCTTTAATATATCCAGTGAATTGGCCTCCACTGCCTTCTGTGGCAGAGAATTCCACAGATTCACAACTTTCTGGGTAAAAAGGGTTTTCCTCATTTCAGTCCATCCCTTATTCTTAAAGTGTGATCCCTGGTTCTGGACTCCCCAAATATCAGGAAAATGTTTCCTGCATCTGGCCTGTCCAATCCCTTAATAATTGTATATGTTTCTGTAAGATCCCCTCTCATCCTAAATTCCAGTTAATACAAGCCCAGTCGATCCATTCTTTCATCATATGTCAGTCTCGCCATACCAGGTGAACCTAAGGTGCGCTCAATCAATAGTACGAATGTCCTTCCTCAAACTAGGAGACCAAAACTGCAGACAAAACTCCAGGTGCGGTCTCACCGGGGCCCTGTACAACTGCAGTAGGGCCTCCTTGCTCCTATACTCAAATCCTCTCGCTATGAAGGCCAACATGCAATTTGCTTTCTTCATTGCTAGCTGTATCTGCATGCTTACTTTCAGTGACTGATGTACAGACACCTAGGTCTCATTGTACCTCCCCTTTTCCTAATCTGACACCATTCAGATAATAATCTGCCTTCTTGTTCTTGCCACCAAAGTGGATAACCTCACGTTTATCTACATATACTGCATCTGCCATGCATCTGCCCACTCACCCAACATATCCAAGACACCCGGCAGCCTCATAGCATCCTCCTCGCAGCTCACACTGCCACCCAGCTTGTGTCAACCGTAAACTTGCAGATGTTACATTTAATTCTTTTGTCTAAATTGTTAATATATATTGTAAATAACTGGTATCCCAGCACTGTGCCTAGCGGCACCCCACTAGTCACTGCCTGCCATTCTGAAAAGGACCCATTAATTCCTACTCTTTGCTTCCTATCTGCCAACCAGTTGTTTATCCATGTCAATACGCGACCCCCAATACCATGTGCTCTAATTTTGCACACTAATCTCTTAGGCTTTTTGAAAGTCCAGATACACCGCTGACTGTCCCTTATCCATTCTACTTGTTACATCCACAAAAAATTCCAGAAGATCAGTCAAGCATGATTTCCCCATCATAAATCCAAGACCGATCTTGTCAATGCCTTCCAAATGCGCTGCTATTATCATGCAGTATGAAAGCATGAGCTGCTCCATCCACTGAACGGATGCATTATAGAATTAAGCACAGTGCAATGATCAATTAACATTTCCACTTCTGAGCCGTATTCCAACCATCGTCAGCAACGTCATCGATGATTGTTTTTCCATCAATGGGTCAGAAGCGGAGATGAATGCTACCAATTACACTATGCTCAATTGCACTTTGGGTGAAGTACAGCATCAACAAGTTTTCAAGCAGCTCACACTATCCAGGCCAAAGCAACCCCCTTGATTTGCATTCCATCAAACACTTTAAACATCCAGTCTCTGGTACCAGCATGCGCCATTTCCTAATCCAGGAATATACACCAAGACCACAGTGGCAGCATCTTCACTAGAAGGATTGCAGCAATTCAGGAAGACAGCCCACCGCCACCCTCTCAACGACAATTAGGAATGATAATAAATGCTGGTCTTCCCAAAGAAGCTCATAACTCAAAAATGAATATTTTTTTAAAAATACATTTGGTGTGCAGAGGCTAATTTTGGAGAGTATGGCGGCACGGTGGCGCAATGGTAGAGTTTTTGCCTTACTGAAGACTCAGGTTTGATCCTGACTACGGGTGCTGTCTGTACGGAGTTTGAACGCTCGCCCTGTGACCGCATGGGTTTTATCCGGCAGCACCAGTTTCCACCCACACTCCAAAGAGGTTTGTCGGTTAAATGGCTTCAGTAAAAATTGCAAATTGTCCACAGTGTGTAGGATAGTGCAAGTGTATAGGGATAGCTGGACTCAGTGGGCTGAAATGCCTTTCTATGCTGTATCTGTAAAGTAAACGAAACTAAACTAAACTAAACTAAGTGAATTAAAGCAAGCAATGCATTGTATTTTGTAATGTAGACAAAACATAAAAATTTGTGTCGGCCTCACTCTGACAATGGAGGAAGGCCCAGGACAAAAAGATCCGATTGGGAATGGGAGGGGAAGTTGAAGTGCTGAGCAACTGGGAGATCTGGTACGTTAATGCGGACTGAACGGAGGTGTTCAGCCAAACGATCACCGAGCCTGCGCTTGGTCTCGCTGATGGCGAGAAGTTGACACCTGGAACAGCAGATACAGTAGATGAGGTTGGAGGAGGTGCCAGTGAACCTCTGCCTCACCTGGAAAGACTGTTTGGGATAAAGACTCTATCCCCTACTCCCAATTTCTCGGTCTATGCCGCATCTGCGCCCAGGATCGTTTGGGCAGCTTACACCCCAGTATGAACAATGACTTCTCTAACTTCAAATAGCCCTTCCTTTCCCTCTCTATCCCCTCCCCTTTTCCAGTTCTCCCACCAGTCTTACAGCCTCCGACTACACTCTATCTCTGTTCCGCCCACTCCCCTGACATCAATGTGAAGAAGGGTCTCGACCCGAAACTTCACCCATTCCTTCTCTCCAGGGATGCTGCCTGTCCCGCTGAGTTACTCCAGCATTTTGTATCCACCTTCGATTTAAACAAGCATCTGCAGTTCTTTCTTACATATCCTTACAGAACACCAGTGTTCAGAATTATAGTGGAGGGTGTGTTGTCCCCTATGCTCACAGATTGAGGTCTATGGACAGTCAAGGATACAGAGCGGGGGTGCTGACTCCTAGGTCCAAGAGATCAGTTTGGAGATGAGTTTAGTTGGGATTATGGTGTTGGTCATAGCTCATCATTTTCAAGCAAGACACACTGTCAGAACGTTTATTCTCACGGTGGAAATGTCAAAGAGGGCATATCCCTAGAGGGCGTAGCATGAAGGTGAAAGGAGAAAAGTTTAAAAGAGATACAGGGCTAGTTCGTTACAGAGAGGGTGACGGGTGCCTGGAACGCGTTGCCATGGGTGGTGGTGGAGGCAGAAATGCAAGTGATGCGATAGTGACAAGAGGTTTTAGAGAGACTCATGGTTATGCAAGGAATGGAGGGGTATGGGTACAGGCAGATGAGATCATTTAGCTTGGCGTCACATTTGACACAGACATTGTAGGTCGTATATGTTCTGTTCCTGTGCTGCAATTCCCTATATTCTAAGAGATGAAATCAGCAAAAAATAGGACTGTCTACAGCATAGAAGTCGATTGAGACTTTTTGAATATCAAGCATTTGCTGTGTGCACTGCAACACATACAAGGGTGGCATGGTGGCACAGCGGTAGAGTTGCTGCCTTACAGCACTTCGGTCCCAACTACAGGTGCTGTCTGTACGGAGTTTGTATGTGTTCTCCCCGTGACCGCGTGGGTTTTCTTTGAGATCTTCAGTTTCCCCCCGCTCTCCAAAGACATCCAAGTATGTATGTTAATTGGCTTGGCATATGTGTAAAATTGTCCCTGGTTTGTAGGATAGCGATAGTGTGCAGGCATAGCTGGTCGACACGGACTCGGTGGGCCGAAGGGCTTGTTTCCACATTGTATTTCTAACCTATACTAAAAAGTCAATTGACTTTTCCAACTTTCTTCCAGCTTTCTCACCCCCCCTCCCTGCACCTCCACCACCTCAATCAGTCTGAAGGGACCCAACCTGAAACTTCACCTATCCACGTTCTCCAAAAGATGTTGCCTGACCTGCTGAATTATGCTAGCACTTTGTGTCTTTTTGTTAAACTAGCATCTGCAGTTTCTTGTGTCTACATCAGTTGACTGGTTTCAACACAAAGTCAATATACGTGGCTACTGCCACTGCCACATGACCATGAGCAGCTTGATCAATATAGGTTTCTAAAAGCTGTGATTATTATTAGTGCATTAGAAAGAAGAAAGTCATTTCATAAGCTCAGAAGACCCCAATGCGTATTCTTCAAGTGCAGTTGTTGCAAAATGGAACATTTACTGACCAAATTGTGCCCATCAAACTCAAGAATCAAGAGCGTTTATTTTTCATATGCACCAGATATGAATTGGAAAAAGTCTTACTTGGTTCCTCCCACATGCAGGAATGTGAGTATGTTTGGTTAATCTCGTATGAGATGCCGGCTGACAGGCTACCATAAATGACTACATCGCCCTTCAAATAATTTATATTCTTTTTGGTTTAGTTTAGTTTAGTTCAGAGATACAGCGCGGAAACAGGCCTTTCGGTCCTCTAAGTCCACACCAGCCAGCGAACCACGCACATTAACACTATCCTACACACACTAAGAACAATTTTCATTTACACCAAGTCAATTAACCTACAAACCTGTACGTCTTTGGTGTGTGGGAGGAAACCAATTATCTCTTGAGAAAACCCACGCAGGTCACGGGGAAAACGTACAAACTCCGTACAGAGATCACCTGTAGTCGGGATCGTACCCGGGTCTGTGGTGCTGCAGGCGCTGTAAGGCAACAACTATACTGCTAAAGATAACGCATTCTGGGACTTGGTTCAATACCTCACCCAAAAGATGACACCTCCAACAATACAGCTCTTTCCTAGTGGAAGTGTTGGCCAGATACACGTGCTGATGTCTCTGGAGTGGAACTTGGCTCGACAAACATCTGAGTCAGAGGCACCAGCTCAGCCACAGCTAACCCTGACTATTGATTATCATTGGGAAATGAGTCTATCACATCCAAGAGTCAAGTGGGTCAAGTGTCAAGAGTATTTTATTGTCATATGTATCTACAGCAGAACAATGAAAGGCTTACTTGTAACATCTTAATAAGCCTGTAAACGCAATACACACTGCTAATAGATAAAGATGAAAAATATTCAATGAATCAATAGACGTTATACTAGATAAATTATTTAACTAGAAATCTGTGATTAGCTAGAAAACTGCTACATTTATAGAAGCACTCACCAAAAATGAATCAAATGAAGGAAAAAGTAGCTACTTAACTGAAAAATTGAATTATATTACCTTTTCTCTGCAAATACTACAAAAGTGCCAATGATTATGAAGTGCTCATATTTATATTTAAAGTGAGTGAACAATGGATAGCATTCTTATTTTGGTGTTGTTTTGGAGGAAACACTGTAATTATCATGAGAAACAAAAGGAACAAAAGAGGGAAGTGTTTTGGAAATATTGGTTTGAAAGGCACCCGTGTGAAATGTGTGTATGGGAAAAAGTCTTCAGGAAGAAAAACAGAAGATAGAAATTACTGCTAGTGATGCTGCTACAAAAACTGACAGGTTGAAAAAAATCCACTTGCTATTCTGTTACTTCCAAAGAATTAACTTATTTTAAATAATGCACAGAGATATGTGATTTAAGTAATTTCACTGGTTGCATAAAACCACAAACAATAGTTAAGGGCCTGTCCCACTTTCCCAAGTTATTCACGAATTCTCCTGAGTTATTCACAAATTCTCCCGTGTTTTCAAACTCGCAGAATGTTCGTAACGAGTCCGTAGGAGGTCGTAGGAGTCCGTGGATATATCGTAGCGGCTCGTTATGCCAGCCGTAGGTACTCAGGGCTATATTTTTAGCTTGTTGACATTTTGCAGGCTGGAAAAAAACCTTCCGACATACCTGATGCCCCGAGAACCTACGGTTGGCATAACGAGCCGCTATGATATATCCACGGACACCTACAGCCTCCTACGGACTCGTTACGAACATTCTGTGAGTTTGAAAACTCGGGAGAATTCGTGAATAACTCAGGAGAATTTGTGAATAAATCAGGAAAGTGGGACAGGCCCTTTAAGGGATTATTTTGGTCAAAAAGGCTGGCCATAGAAAGGCAATTTAATACTGTCAGCCTATATGACAGAGTCCCAGGAGCCGTTGCAGTGGGGGGAGCGACGTCCGAGCTGTAAGTTTAAAAACACGATCGCGGGGCTTGTTTCCACAGAGGCCCAGGAGCGGTTGCAGTGGGAGGATCCCAAATCAGTAATGTTCCATTCGCAGCTCACAGTTCAAAACAAGTGGGCTTGAGGAAGACGCTGATTGGTGGATGCCAATCAGCGGACTCGAGGGAGCAGCTGATTGGCAGTCAGATCCCTGCTGATTTCTTCCAGCTATAATCCTTGCTTTGTACTGTATTGTATTGTACATTGTATTGTATTGTAGCTAGGGTAAGGGGGAGTATGAGTGCGAGGGCAGTTTACTGTTCTGGATGTCAGATGTGGGAGGTCATGCAGTCAGATAGCTCTCTAGACGTCCACATCTTCGCCAGGTGCGTCAAGATGGGGCTCCAAAGGGACCGTATTCGGAAACTGGAGCAGCAGCTCGATGACTTCCGTCTGGTCAGGGAGAGTGAGGAGGTCATAGAGAGGAGTTACAGGGAGGTAGTCACTCCAAAACCACAGGAGGCAGACACGTAGGTCACGGTTAGGAAAGGCAAGGGGCAGAGGCAGGGACTAGAGAGTACCCCGGTAGCTGTACACCTTGGCAATAAGTACTCCTGTTTGAGTACTGTTGGGGGAGACAGCCTACCTGGGGGTAGCAAAAGCGGCCGGGCCTCGGGTACAGAGACCAGTCCTGTTGCTCAGAAGGATAAGGAAAAGAAGAGGATGGCAGCAGTAATAAGGGACTCTATTGTTAGAGGGTCAAATAGGCGATTCTGTGGACGCAGTCAGGAGACCCGGATGCTAGTTTGCCCCCCTGGTGCTAGGGTTCGGGATGTGACTGAACGTGTCCAAGATATCCTGAAATGGGAGGGAGAGGAGCCAGAGGTCGTGATACATATAGGTACCAATGACATAGGTAGAAAAAGAGAAGAGGCCCTGAAAGGAGAATTTAGGGAGTTAGGAGGAGAGTTAAGGAGAAGGACAGCAAAGGTAACAATCTCAGGATTACTGCCTGTGCCACGCGACAGTGAGAGTAGGAATGGAGCGAAGTGGAGGATAAATGCGTGGCTGAAGGACTGGTACAGAGGGAAGGGATTCAAGTTTCTGGATCATTGGGACCTCTTTTGAGTAGGTGTGACCTATACAAAAAGGACGGGTTGCACTTGAACCCGAGGGGAACCAATATCCTGGCGGGGAGATTTGCAAAGGCTACTGGGGAGACTTTAAACTTGGTCGGTTGGGGGAGGGACTCAAATAGAGAAAGCAAGTAGACCGTGTGTGAGGCAGGAGGCAGAGAAGGGAAGCAGTCAGACGCAACATGTAGGGGAGAAAGAAGAAACAAATAATAAACAGAGAATAAGAGGTGGTGGGTTTCTTAAATGTGTGAGCAGAGAGACAGAGGGGCGTAAAATGAGTATAGAAGCAATAGGTAGCAAGGTGAAAAGTGGCAGGCAGACAAATCCAGGGCAAAAATCAAAAAGTGTCACCTTTCAACATAATTGTAAAAGGGCCAAGAGCGTTGTAAAAACAAGCCTGAAGGCTTTGTGTCTCAATGCGAGGAGCATTCGTAATAAGGTGGATGAGTTGAATGTGCAGATAGCTATTAATGATGATGATATAGTTGGGATCACAGAGACATGGCTCCAGGGTGACCAAGGCTGGGAGCTGAACATCCAGGGATATTCAATATTCAATATTCAGGAGGGATAGAGAGGAAAAGGAGGTGGGGTAGCGTTGCTGGTTAGAGAGGAGATTAACACAATAGAAAGGAAGGACATTAGCTTGGTGGATGTGGAATCGATATAGGTGGACCTGCAAAATACTAAGGGGCAGAAAACACTAGTGGGTGTTGTATACAGGCCACCTAACAGTAGTAGTGGAGTTGGGGATGGCATCAAACAGGAAATTAGAAATGCGTGCAACAAAGGTAAAACCGTTATAATGGGTGACTTCAATCTACATATAGATTAAGTGAATCAAATTGGCAGGGGTGCTGAGGAAGAGGATTTCTTGGAATGTAGGCGGGATAGTTTTCTAAACCACCATGTAGAGGAACCAACGAGAGAGCAGGCTATTCTAGACTGGGTATTGGCACTGCTACACGGATGATTTTAAACTGAATAAGGGGGGTGGGGTGTCAAATGGGATAATCGAGAACGGAGTTAAAGGGAAAGAGAGTAAAGGGATGGTTAATGACCCCAGAATTAACGGGAAAGAAAGCTCACAAAGGGATAGGAGAGTATAGCCAAGTGTAATAGGGATCGATGTGAAAGGGGCCACTTGTCAACATAATTGTATAAGGAGTAAGAGTGTTGTAAAAACAAGCCTGAAGGCTTTGTGTCTCAATGCGAGGAGCATTCGTAATAAGGTGGATGAGTTGAAGGTGCAGATAGCGATTAATGACTATGCTATAGTTGGGATCACGGAGACATGGCTCCAGGATGACCAAGGCTGGGCGCTGAACATCCAGGGATATTCAATATTCAGGAGGGATAGACGAAAAGGAAAAGGAGGTGGGGTAGCGTTGCTGGTGAGAGAGGAGTATAATGCAATAGAAAGGAAGGACATTAGCGTGGAGGATGTGGAATCGATATGGGTAGAGCTGCGAAACTCTAAGGGGCAGAAAACGCTAGTGGGAGCTGTGTACCGGCCACCTAACAGTAGTATTGGAGTTGGGGATGGCATCAAACAGGAAATTAGAAATGCGTGCAACAAGGGTAACACGGTTATAATGGGTGACTTCAATCTGCATGTAGATTGGGTGAATCAAATTGGCAGGGGTGCTGAGGAAGAGGATTTCCTGGAATGTATGCGGGATAGTTTTCTCAACCAACATGTGGAGGAACCAACGAGAGAGCAGGCTATTCTAGACTGGGTATTGAGTAATGAGGAAGGGTTAGTTAGCAGTCTTGTTGTGCGTGGCCCCTTGGGCAAGAGTGACCATAATATGGTTGAGTTCTTCATTAGGATGGAGAGTGACAAAATTAAGTCAGAAACAAGGGTTCTGAACTTGAACAAAGGTAACTTTGAAGGTATGAGATGTGAATTGGCCAAGATAGACTGGCAGGTGATTCTTAAAGGGTTGACAGTGGATGTGCAATGGAAGGTATTTAAAGACTGCATGGATGAAGTATAAAAGTTGTTCATACCAGTCTGGCAAAAGAATATATCGGGGAAGGTGGTGCATCCATGGATAACAAGGGAAATCAGGGATAGTATAAAAACAAAAGATGAGGCATACAAATTTGCCAGAAAAAGCAGCCTACCGGAGGACTGGGAGAAATTCAGAATCCAGCAGAGGAGAACAAAGGGCTTAATTAGGAAAGGGAAAATAGATTATGAAAGGAAACTGGCAGGGAACATAAAAACTGACTGCAAAAGTTTTTATAGATATGTGAAGAGAAACAGACTAGTTAAAACAAATGTTGGTCCCTTGCAGTCAGAAACAGATGAATTGATCATGGGGAACAAGGACATGGCAGACCAATTGAATAACTACTTTGGTTCTGTCTTCACTAAGGAGGACATAAATAATCTGCCGGAAATAGCAGTGGAACGGGGGTCAAATAAGATGGAGGAACTGAGTGAAATCCAGGTTAGCCGGGAGGTGGTGTTGGGTAAATTGAACGGATTGAAGGCCGATAAATCCCCAGGGCCAGATAGTCTGCATTCCAGAGTACTCAAGGAGGTAGCCACAAAAATAGTGGATGCATTAGTGATAATTTTTCAAAATTCCTTAGATTCTGGAGTAGTTCCTGAGGATTGGAGGGTAGCTAATGTAACCCCACTTTTTAAAAAAGGAGGGAGAGAGAAAGCGGGGAATTACAGACCAGTTAGTCTAACATCGGTAGTGGGGAAACTGCTAGAGTCAGTTATTAAAGATGGGATAGCAGCGCATTTGGAAAGTGGTGAAATCATTGGACAAAGTCAGCATGGATTTACGAAAGGTAAATCATGTCTGACAAATCTGATAGAATTTTTCGAGGATGTAACTAGTAGAGTGGATAAGGGAGAACCAGTGGATGTGTTATATCTAGACTTTCAGATGGCTTTCGACCAGGTCCCGCATAAGAGATTAGCATACAAACTTAAAGCACACGGTATTGGGGGTTCAGTATTGATGTGGATAGAGAACTGGCTAGCAGACAGGAGGCAAAGGGTAGGAGTAAACGGGTCCTTTTCAGAATGGCAGGCAGTGACTAGTGGGGCGCCGCAAGGTTCAGTGCTGGGACCCCAGCTATTTACAATATATATTAATGATTTGGACGAGGGAATTCAATGCAACATCTCCAAATTTGCAGATGATACCAAGCCGGGGGGTATAGTTAGGTGTGAGGAGGATGCTTGGAGGCTGCAGGGTGATTTGGATAGGCTGAGTGAATGGGCAGATGCATGGCAGATGCAGTATAATGTGGATAAATGTGAGGTTATCCACTTTGGTGGCAAAAACATGAAGGTAGACTATTATCTGAATGGTGGCAGATTAGGAAAGGGGGAGATGCAACGAGACCTGGGTGTCATGGTACACCAGTCATTGAAAGTAGGCATGCAGGTGCAGCAGGGAGTGAAGAAAGCAAATGGTATGTTAGCATTCATAGCGAAAGGATTTGAGTATAGGAGCAGGGAGGTTCTGCTGCAGTTGTACAGGGTTTTGGTGAGGCCACACCTGCAGTATTGCGTACAGTTTTGGTCTCCAAATCTGAGGAAAGACATCCTTGCCATAGAGGGGGTACAGAGAAGATTCACCAGACTGATTCCTGGGATGTCAGGACTTTCATATGAGGAAAGATTGGATAGACTCGGCTTGTACTCGCTGGAATTTAGAAGATTGAGGGGGGATCTTATAGAAACTTACAAAATTCTATTGTTCCCGATGTTGGGGGAGTCCAGAACAAGGGGTCACAGTCTAAGGATAAGGGGGAATTCCTTTAGGACCGAAATGAGGAAAACATTCTTTACACAGAGAGTGGTGAGTCTCTGGAATTCTCTGCCACAGAAGGTAGTTGAGGCCAGTTCATTGGCTATATTTAAGAGGGCGTTAGATGTGGCACTTGTGGCTAAAGGGATCAGGGGGTATGGAGAGAAGGCAGGTACGGGATACTGAGTTGGATGATCAGCCATGATCACATTGAATGGCGGTGCAGGCTCGAAGGGCCGAATGGCCTACTCCTGCACCTATTTTCTATGTTTCTATGTTTCTATGTATTGAGTAATGAGGAAGGGTTAGTTAGCAGCCTTGTTGTGCGTGGCCCCTTGGGCAAGAGTGACCATAATATGGTTGAGTTCTTCATTAGGATGGAGAGTGACATTGTTAATTCAGAAACACGGGTCCTGAACTTAAAGAAAGGTAACTTTGAGGGTATGAGACGTGAATTGGCCAAGATAGACTGGCAATTGATTCTTGAAGGATTGACGGTGAATATGCAATGGAAGGCATTTAAAGACTGCATGGATGAACTACAACAATTGTTCATCCCAGTATGGCAAAATAATAAATCAGTGAAGGTAGTGCATCCGTGGATAACAAGGGAAATCAGGGATAGTATCAAAGCAAAAGATGAAGCGTACAAATTAGCCAAAGAAAACAGCCTACCAGAGGACTGGGAGAAATTCAGAGTCCAACAGAGGAGGACAAAGGGCTTAATTAGGAAAGGGAAATGGATTATGAAAGAAAACTGGCAGGAAACATAAAAACTGACTGCAAAAGTTTTTATAAATATGTGAAGCGAAAAAGATTAGTTAAAACAAATGTAGGTCCCTTGCAGTCAGAAACAAGTGAACTGATCATGGGGAACAAGGACATGGCAGACCAATTGAATAACTACTTTGGTTCTGTCTTCACTCAGGAATACATAAATAATTTACCGGAAATAACAGGGGATCGCGGGTCAAATGAGATGGAGGAACTGAGTGAAATCCAGGTTAGCTGGAAAGTGGTGTTAGGTAAATTGAATGGATTAAAGCCGATAAATCCCCAGGGCCAGATAGGCTGCATCCCAGGGTACTTAAGGAAGTAGCCCCAGATATAGTGGATGCCTTAGTGATAATTTTTCAAAACTCTTTAGATTCTGGAGTAGTTCCTGAGGATTGGAGGGTAGCTAATGTAACCCCACTTTTTAAAAAAGGAGGGAGAGAGAAAACAGGGAATTACAGACCAGTTAGTCTAACATCGGTAGTGAGGAAACTGCTAGAGTCAGTTATTAAAGATGGGATAGAAGCGCATTTGGAAAGTGGTGAAATCATCGGACGAAGTCAGCATGGATTTACGAAAGGTAAATCATGTCTGACGAATCTTATAGAATTTTTTGATGATGTAACTAGTAGGATGGATAAGTAAGAAGCAGTGGATGTGTTATATCTGGACTTTCAGAAGGCTTTCGACAAGGTCCCACATCAGAGATTAGTATACAAACTTAAAGCACACGGTATTGGCGGTTCAGTATTGATGTGGATAGAGAACTGGCTGGCAGACAGGAAGCAAAGAGTAGGAGTGAACGGGCCCTTTTCAGGATGGCAGGCGGTGACTAGTGGGGTGCCACAAGGCTCAGTGCTGGGACCTCAGCTATTTACAATATATATTAATGATTTGGACGAGGGAATTAAATGCAACATCTCGAAGTTTGCGGATGACATGAAGCTGGGGAGCAGTGTTAGCTGTGAGGAGGATGCTAGGAGGCTGCAAGGTGACTTGGATAGGCTGGGTGAGTGGGCAAATGCATGGCAGATGCAGTATAATGTAGATAAATGTGAGGTTATCCACTTTGGTGGCAAAAAACAGGAGGGTAGACTTTTATCCGAACGGTGACCGATTAGGAAAAGGGGAGATGCAACGAGACCTGGGTGTCATGGTACACCAATCATTGAAAGTAGGCAAGGTTGTGAAGGTGCAGCGGGTTATTAAGAAAGCGAATGGTATGTTGGCATTCATAGGAAAAAGATTTGAGTACAAGAGCAGGGAGGTTCTACTGCAGTTGTACAGGATCTTGGTGAGGCCACACCTGGAGTATTGCATACAGTTTTGGTCTCCTAATCTGAGGAAAGACATTCTTGCCATAGAGGGAGTACAGAGAAGGTTCACCAGACTGTTCCTGGGATGGCAGTACTTCTATATGAAGAAAGACTGGATAGACTCGGCTTGTACTCGCTGGCATTTAGAAGTTTGAGGGGGGATCTCATAGTGACTTACAAAATTCTTAAGGGGTTGGACAGGCTAGATGCAGGAAGATTGTTCCCGATGTTGGGGAAGTCTGGGACAAGGGGTCACAGTTTAAGGATAAGGGGGAAGTCTTTTAGGGCCGAGATGAGGAAATCATTTTTCAAACAGAGAGTGGTGAATCTGTGGAATTCTCTGCCACAGAAGGTAGTTGAGGCCAGTTTGTTGGCTATATTTAAGAGGGAGTTAGATGTGGCCCTTGTGGCTAAAGGGATCAGGGGGTATGGAGAGAAGGCAGGTACACGATACCAAGTTGGATGATCAACCATGGATATTGAATGGCGGAGCAGGCTCGAAGGGCCAAATGGCCTACTCCTGCACCTATTTTCTATGTTTCTATGTCTACGTTTATATGAAAGTTTGGAGTTAATAAGGAAATGTATGACACTATTTACACAATAATTTTGGATCTGTGTCCAAATAGGTGAATCCATTTCTTGTACATTTGAGCATTTGAATGAGGAGAAGTAGTAGGCTGCTGGATATTGTAGGTCTGCTCTGCCATTTAATAAGTTCACAGTTTAGTTTAGTTTAGTTAGAGATACAGAGTGGGAACAGGCCTCTTGGCCCATTGAGTCCGCGCCAACCAACAATCCCCATACACCAGCACCATCTTACACATTAGGGACAATTTTACCGATTAACCTACAAACTTGCAAATATTTGGAATGTGGGAGAACACCGTACCACCCGGAGAAAACCCACGCAGGTCATGGGGAGAATGAACATACAGACAGCGCCGATTGTCATGATCAAAGCCGGGTTTCTGGCACTGTAATTCTACCACTGTGCCATCGTGCCACCATGGTTGACCTGATTGTAACCTCAACACTGTCATCGAGCCATACAGTGGGATAACAGGCCCTTTGCTCCAACTTGCCCACGCTGACCAATATGTCCCATCTATACTAGTCCCACCTGCCTGCGTTTGACCCATATCCCTCTAAACCTATCCTATACATTTACCTGTCTAAATGTTTCTCAAATGTTGTGTTAGTCCCTGCCTCAACTACCTCCTCCCACAGCGTGTGAAAAAGTTACCCCTCATGTTCCTATTAAATCTTTGACCCCTCTCCTTAAACCCATGTCCTCTGGTTCACGAGGTGTCCCAGAATTCTTCAAAGATACTGAGGATTATAGTATATTTAATCAAGATTTGAAATTGATGTAATGGCCATGTTCAGCTCAACTGTTAATTCTGGCCAAATTGGAGATGCCATGATATTAAAATCGAGTAAAAGCTTCTGGGCTGCCAGGCCATTTGGTCAATTTAAATGTGCCTTCTGTAGAAATGGGACAAGCTGCAGAATGGTGCCTGCTAGTCTAGAGCCTACATAAGAGCTGCAGGAAGAGAATGGGACATCTGCAGATTCTGACAATTAGGTGTAAATTGCATGGAACGGATTGGGTGAATGCAAACCAGACATACACATTGTAAATATTGTAGCTAAGCTTTACTTTGCTAGATGTTGATTGGGTTAAGTGTTGAGCCTTGAGTGGGTTTTCATGAATATCTAGGCACATGTTACATAATTCATCTCTTTTAAGTTGCATCCAGAAACTTCATCAGATGCATTATATTAATCACTGTATTATTGGGTTAGGGAAATGTCTGTCATGTACTGTGCTAATCGATATCTGTTACTGGACTGTATGGAGACCACTCCCATGTGGTTCGGCCCCTCAAGGTACGGGGACCTATAAAAGGCCGCTTCCATGAGGTCCTGTGTCAATCTTCTGGGAGAACGCTTAGGACTACGTGACCATCTGGAGTGTCTCTGCTTGAACGAGGCTAAGAGGGCTTGGCCAGACAGATACAAGGATCGAACCCGCGGTGATTAGGTATAGTAGTGAGAACTGTTAATGTGTTTTTCCAAAATAAAGTTTAGATGCGCAAGTGCTTGACTCAGTATTTTATTGACTGAAAGTAGACTGGTGGGAAACTTAGAGCGAGCTATTTACACAACCACTGTCAATGCAATATTTGCCTTGCTCTGATGTTGCATTTACGGCTAAAGTGTGGGGGAAATCTTATCCAGGATAATCCTCATCCAAGACACAATAACCCTTCACTTTCAAACCACAAGTTCCTGCAGGAGAAGGTATTATTTGAAAAAAGAGCCACCAAAGTAGTATAAAGTCGCCTTAATGAATGCCAGCATGTTTTAAATGGCACTCAGCTGTTTAACAGGCTTTTGGACAGCTATTCCTAGTCCTCATTTAATTCCCTTTCCCTAGATGGGGTTTCGTGCTGAACGCAGCTGAAATGGGGTGGGACGGAATGAGAAGGGATGCAAGCGTTACTTTTCCTTACATTTCATGGGAAATAGATGAGTAAATGATGATAGAAAATAGCTTGTTAACGTTTCTTACACCATTCAAATCATACTTGAACATAGAACATAGGAATGTGAGGCCACATTTGGAATATTGTGTTCAGTTTTGGACACCATGCAATGGGAAAGATGTTATTAAGCTGAAAGAGTGCAGCTAAGATTTACAAGGATGCTGTCAGGACATGACAGCCTGAGCTATATGGAATGGTTGTCAAGTGTTGACTTTATTCCTTGTAGTGCAGGAGGACGAGGGGTGATCTTATAGATCAGGAGGGGAATAGATAGTGTAAACTTAAAAAATAGGTGCAGGAGTAGGCCATTTGGCCCTTCGAGCCAGCACCATCATTTAATATGATCATGGCTGATCATCTAAAATCAATATCTTCCATTCCTGCTTTCTTCCCATATCCCTGGAGTCCATTAGCCCTAAGAGCTATATCTAACTCTTGAATACATCTACATGTAGATGTGCAGAGTAATTTAGCAGAGTATGGTACCAGATATGTTTAAGGTGAGGGTTGGAAAATGAGGGGCAGCATTTTCACACAGAGGGTGGTGGGTATACGGAGCAAGCTGACAGAGGAGATAGTTGAGGCAGGTACTATAATAACATTTAAAATAAATTTGGGCAAAAGTATGGATAGGAAAGGTTTGGAAGGATATGGGCCAAAGATGGGCAGGTAGTAGCAGTGTAGATGTGGCAACTTGGCTGGCATGGGCAAGATGGGCCAAAGGGCCTGGTTCTTTGTTGTATGTCTCTATGGGAACAGTTCAGTGCAGGAACAGGCCCCTCAGACCTCAATGTCTGTGCCAAACATGATGCCAGGATAAATTAAACTCATCTGCTTGCACATGATCCATATCCCTCCATTCCCTGCATATCCATGTGCCCGTCTAAAAGCCTCTTAAACACTTCTATGGTTTCTGCCACCACCAACCCTGGCAGCACATTCCAAGCACCCAGCACATTCTGTGTAAAAAAACTCATTCCGTACATCCCCCTTAAACATTAACCCTCTCACCTTAAAACTATACCCTCTAATCTTTGACATTTCCACCCTAAGATACAGATTCTGACCGTCTACTACAACCAATTAAATTAAATGTACTATAATGGTCAATAAAAATATATGATGCCTGAACTTAATTGATCATTAAGGCAAGAAAAGTAAATACAAGGTAGATGACAAAATGCTGGAGTAACTCAGCGGGTCAGGCAGCATCTCTGGAGAGAAGGAATGTGTGACGTTTGGGTCGAGAACCTTCATCAGACTCGACCCGAAACGTCACCCATTCCTTCTCTCCAGAGACGCTGCCTGTCCCGCTGAGTTGCTCCAGCATTTTGTGTTTACCTTTGATTTAAACCAGCATCTGCAGTTCCTCCCTACACAAAAGTAAATACAAGACATACTCTGAAATACCTTCCACCTTCTGAAGTCAAAATAAATTATGTGATGAACCAGCTAACTATGTCAAGCTGCGATGGCAACTGGGCATTCATTAGGCTCCAGAAAGTTAATTAAAGTATCTCCCAGGATGGCTTTGCCTGGCCTGTTAATTGGGCACTTTTTTAAATGCTCCTGTACTCATCTAATTAACAGAATCTGTTAGTGTGTGGCTGACCCATATTGTCCCAACAGGCCTGAGTTCGCTCGTTAAAGTTACGTCAATGAACTAAAGTCAACAGCACTCATAATTACAGCAGCAGCAGCAGCAGCAACACACATACACACACAAGCACGCACGCACGCACACACACACACACACACACACACACACACACACACACACACACACACACACACACACACACACACACACACACACACACACACACACTCACTCACTCACTCACTCACTCACTCACTCACTCACTCACTCACTCACTCACTCACACACTCACTCACTCACTCACTCACTCACTCACTCACTCACTCACTCACTCACTCACTCACTCACTCACTCACTCACTCACTCACATTGCGGTAATCCGAAATAGAGAACGAGGATGTTGCCAGGACTCAAGGGACTGAGCTATCAGGAGAGAGTGGGAAGGACTTTATTCACTATATACATTTTATTCACTATATACACTTTATTCACTATATACACTATAGACTGGGTGAATGCACAGAGTCTCTTATCCAGAGTAGGGGGTATCAAAAACAAGAGAACATTTGTTTAAGGCGAGAGGGGCAATATTTAATACAAACCCGAGGAGTAACTTTTTCACTGTGCAGGTGGTGGATATATAGAATAACCTTTTTTGGAATGCTATATAACTGCATTTAGAAGACACAGACAGGTACATGGATATGAAAGGTTTAGAGAGATATGGGCCAAATGCGGGCAAATGAAACTAGCTTAGTTTGGGCACTTTGGGCATGGATCAGTTCGGCCGAAGGGCCTGTTTCCGTGATTCTAAATGCTGGCATACAGCAGATTAATCAGCATCCGTGGAGAAGAAAACTGAGATAATGTTTTGGGTCAACAGCCTTTCATAAGAATTAAATAAAGTTTGGTAAACACCTTTTAACTTGGACAGAAGGCCCCACAATTAAAATGTGGACTATGGAAATGTTGGAGACCCTACATTTGGAAAGATTAAGATTTGTCTTAATGGACAAACAAGAACTATTTACTAGAATATGGTCTCCATTCATTGACTATTTGAAGGGGCAAACCGGTTCGGCACGAGAACCTGACTGAAACCCGAATCAAGGATTAGATGAAGAGTTACATTTTATAATTCACGGACATATCTCCAATGATGTATAATTAGCTGATTATTCCATTCTCTTTAAATTTTTAGGTTTCTTTTCTCTCCCTCTCTATTATTTTCTATCTATATAAAAATGTTTAAAATATATAGAAGTACAATTATTATACAATTGATAATATAAACAATATTAATAATGTATGACTACTACAAAGAAAATGTTTTTTATTATGTATTTACTTCAAATTTAAAAAAAATTATAACACAATAAAAAACTTGGACAGAGGGGAGGAGAGAACCATACGGAGGTCTGTGGGGTAACTAAGGGAACAAATGTTCAGGAGAAAGTGGAAATGGAGTCACAGAATTAGGCCCTTCAGTCCGACTCATCCATGCCTACCAGGTTCTACAACTAGTTTTGGAAATGGGGCAATTAAAATGTTCAATGCAAGAAATCTGAAATGAAAACACTCGAAACACCAATTATCTACAAATGTTGAAATGTTGGCATCCAGAAGGAGATGCTAAATAGAAGGGAGATTGTCCTTCTCATGGGAACATCTCTACATCGTCCTTTTATACTCTGTAAAACTTACATGTTTCAATGACATCACCTTTGTTATTCTAACTCCATAAGGAGATCGATCCATTTTTTTTCCCCCTCTTATCCTTCGCCAATCTCTCATCCAGGAATTAGTCCAGTGAATCTTTTACTGGACTGCCTCTCATGTATGGAGACTAAATTGTGCAGAATATTCCAATTGAGACCTTAGAAGTTGTATATAAAAGTGCACTTTTCAATAAATTATTTCTGTTGTCATTTTGTTAGCAAATCATGACATCATTTTAAATCATGTTTTAAGAAGCTCCATTTTAAGAAGAATTTAAGAAATTGCCCATTCTTTCAGGCATACACTGTTGAGGAATGGGAAATGGTGCTCTTTAGGGAAGTGTTGTTTACCTAGTGGGATTTTCCATGACAGGGTGACTCGGTTCCTTTATGTCTTGTATTGTTCTATGATTATTAGTAATTTCTAATAACTTAACAGACCATGAGTAAAAAGTAATGAGCAGTTCGTCATCAGGGAGCAATGTGAATGCAACTGAAAGCAATTATTGTGCAAATGGCAGCAAAAGAATGAACCTGAGTTCAGGAGCGACATAATTGGTAAGTCTCCTCTCGTACTTAAAATCTGACAACTGTTAATGTCGCATGATATTGCTTATGGATAATGGGCAAAGAAAATCTTGGGGAACAGATATATATATATGGACAGCTTGATGATAGATTTAATGGAGACATTAATTTTAGCCCAAATCATTATGGAGGCCATAAGTGAAGTTGTGTTTAATACTTCAAGTTTAGCATTCCTTAGTGGTTTATGAATAGTCTCAAAGGTGGTTGCTGGGCTGATCTGTGATTTTAAAGCTTCATCTGAAATACTTGGTGTGGATTAACTATCCAGATAAGCAGATTTGGGCAGTTCTAATTGATTCTGCAATAGCTTTAACAAAGGACAATTGAAACTGTTTGTAAATCTCTGTCAGTAAACCCATGAACTGTTTTTCTACTTAAAATATTTTGCACCAATACTAATACTGAAAATACTGTAAATGCCTGTGTATGTTTGTGCATGCGTGTTTGTGTGTCTGTGTGTGTTTGTGCGTGAATGTGCATGCGTGTCTATGTGTGCTTGCTTGTGCATGCGTGTTTGTGTGTGGGTGCCTGTTTGTGTGTGGGGCCGTGCTTATATGTGATGAGTGTTTGTATGTGAGTGTGTGTTTGTATGGAAGTATGTGTTTGTGCATGCATATGTCTGTATGTGCGTGTGTGTGTGTGTGTGTGTGTGTGTGTGTGTGTGTGTGTGTGTGTGTGTTTGTGTTTGAGTGTGTGTTTGTGTGCGAGCACGTGTGTGTGTAAATACGTGTTTGTGTGGGCATGTGCGGGCTTGTGTGTGAGTGTGCGTGTGTGAGTATGTGTGCATGCATGTTTGTGCATGCTTGTGTTTGGTTGCATGTTTGTATCTGTGTGCATGTTTGTGGGCGAGCGCGTGTGTGGGTGTGTGTTTGTGTGTGTGGGTGCGTGTTTGTCTGTGGGGGCATGTTTGTATGTGAGTGTGGGTTTGTACGTGATTGCATGTTTGTATGTGAGTGCGTGCCTATGTGTGTGCGTGTTTGTGTGTGAGCGCGTATGTGTGAGAGCATGTTTGTGTCTGAGTGCGTGTTTGTATGTGAGTGCGTGTGCATGTGAGTGTGTCCTTGTGTGTGAATGTGTGTTTGTATGTTTGTGTGCATGTGCTTGTTTGTGTGTGAGTACATGTGCGCATGTGTGTATGTGCGGGTTTGTGTGTGAATTCGCGTGTATGAGTGGGTGTGTGTGTGCGTGTGTGAGTGCGAGTGTGTGCGCGAGTGCACGTGTGTGAGTGTGCGTGCGTACATGGATATATATGGGAAGGGGATGCACGAGTTAATTTAGAAAGCAGGAAGTAATGTGGAAGAACATTTTTTTTGCTTACATGAAGTTAAACTGCCTCTTATTTATTTTTTTGATTGCATATTGATTTTTCTTGACTTTGCAAACGATGGAAGGCAGTATTATAAAATTTACAGGCTACAACAGTGGAAATGAGGAGTCAGAATCGGACAAACTCCTCGAAATCTCTGGGATAATGAATCTAGTGAGACATTGCTTATACTGTGTTGCTTTATTTGTCTCAAGGACAACCCCCTGGGCTTTTATTTTGTTTAATGATGCCCTTGAAATAGAGACAAATGCAGAGTTATTTACTGACAAAAATTACTTTCTAAATAATAGCTTCGTTGGTGTGGATTGACCAATGACGTTTATTATGATGTATTAGATCTTCCAGGCAGGTCAAGGTGACACATGGTTTAATCCTTTATTGAAAAATAGAAAAATTATCGTGCTCTTAGATATGATGAGGTACATTTTCGCCAAAGGTTATGGTACAGTGTTATATGAATTACCCTATTTATTATCCTGACACCTTGCAGGTTTACCCATCATGTCAGACAGATCAAAATACCATGTCCAAGTCTTGTTCATCTCCATAGTGGAAAATGAATGAATTATTTCAGTACCATATGTGTGAGGGCAGGAAGCCATGGTAATCTAGCCCAACACGACCATATTGGATAGTATGAAGATGATATCAAACTTGCCATCAGGTGTCAGAGGTTATGGGGAGAGGGCAGGAGAATGGGGTTGGGAGGGAGAGATAGATCAGCTATGATTGAATAGAGTAGTAGACTTGATGGGCAAAATGGCATAATTCTACTAATTCTTATGACCTTATAACTATCACATCTCTTTTCATCTGATTATATTCACTTTTGTATTGATATTGCTTTATTATTGCCGGATGTACCAAGAAACAGTGAAGAACTTTAAATACAATGCTGGCATAACACAGCTGGATAGGCCGCACCTCTGGAGAGAAGGTATGGGTTACGTTTCGGGTCGAGATCCTTCTTTAGACTGGGAGTCAGGGGAGAGGGAGGCTTAGAGATGTGGAATAGTGAGGCATGAAAACACAGGTCAAAGTTAATGTATGATGAAAACGATGATCAAAGAAAATGGAGGATGGCTCATTGTTAGTTGTGGGGAAAGGTGACAACGAGGCATACAATCAGTAAAGGGCCTGTTCCACTTGCCGATTTTTTCGGCATGTCAGCGATATCATGTCACCGAATAATACGCGGCGTGATGATGTATGAGGCGGCGTGATGACGTATGATGCAGCGGTGACGCGGGTGATGACGTATGACGCGCGATGTTTTTCCAAGTGTCGCAACCACTTTTTTGTCGCCGCTGGATTTTGAAATGTTCAAAATCTTTTGGCGACACTGATATGACGCCGGCAAAATCACCAAGTGGGCCAGGCGCTTAACATTTAAATAGGTGGACAGTGAAACCTGTCGGAGAACTAGGATGGGGAGGGAGAGAAGAGAGTGAAAGCAAGGGTTACTTGTAGTTAGAGAAATCAATATTCATACCGCTGTGTTGTAGGCTGCCCAAGTGAAATATGAGGTGCTGTTCCTCCAATTTGTGTTGGGTCTCACTCTGACAGTGGAGGAGGCTCAGGACAGAAAGGTCAGTGTGGGAGTGAGAAGGGGAGTTAAAATATTTGGCAATTGGTTTTGGGAACAACCCAAATAAATTATACCATACATGAGTACATCAGATAATGCAAAAGAGAAAAAACAGAATGCAGAATGTAGTAAATAAAGCCATAAGCATCAAAGCAGAATGGAAGATTGGGAATTCATCCTTATCAAATAAGAGGTCCATTCAACAGTCTGATAATAGCGGGTAAGAATTTGGCCTTGAATACTTGCTATCAAGTTTTTGTATCTTCTGCCCGACAGGAGAAATTGGTAAGAGTCATTGGAGACAAGTTGAATTTTCTTAAACCTGAGCAAATAGAGGTGTTGGTGTATTTTTTGGACCAGAGCATCTATGTTTGTGTGGATCAGCACAATCTGCCTTTGCACTTTGACCACCTCCACGTCTGCACATGGTACAGAATGGGTCGATTACGTAACCCTACCTCCTGAAGTCAAAGAACAGCTTTTCATTTTGCTCACAATGAAGGAGAGCTTCTTGTCTTGAGATGCTAGCTAAGGCCTTTTCCTACCTCCAGTTCCCTCCCCTCTATTTTCAGTCTGAAGAAGGATTCCGACCCGAAATGTCACCCTTCCTTTTTCTCCGAAGATGCTGTCAGACTCGCTGAGTTACTCCAGCACAGTGTGTCTATCATCGGTATAAGCCAGCATTTGCAGTTCCAAATCTACACTTGCTGAGGAAGCTCCCCGTCTCCTTTCCGTGCTCTGTCTCATCAGCGTTTGAGTTACGTACTACAATGTTGGTGTCATCTGCAAACTTGTAAATGGCGTCAGAGCAGAAGATGGCCATACAGTTGCGAGTCTATATGGAGTATAGTAAGGAACTGAGAATACAGGCTTAGAGAGCACTTATGTTGAAGATTACCATGGAGGGTGTTTTGTCGCCTGTCCTTGCTGATTGCGGTCAATAAGTCAGGAAGTTCAAAAATTTGGAGATGAGTTTGGTTAGAATTATGGTGTTGAAGGTGGAGCTATGGTCAATAAATAGGAGTCTAGTTTAGGTGTCCTTGTTATCCAGAAGTTGCAGGGATTAGTGTAGGGCGAGGGAGATGCCATCCGCCGTAGAGACCTGTTGTGGCACTGGATGAATTGCAAAGGATCAAGACTCCATGTACCTTATATAGAAAAGATAGACACAAAGTGCTGGAGTAACTCATGCATCAGGCAGCATCTCTGGAGAGAATGTATAGGATGATGTTTCGGCTCGGGACCCTTCTTTAGACAAAAAGTAGTTATCGGGAGAGAAGAACCAGGACAAATCAGGGCAAGTAATAGATGACCTCAGGCAGGGTGTTTGTCTGGTCGGCCAATTATTGTGTAGGGAAGGTGTGCTCTCAAGAGGAATCCATTGTTGCGAGCTGTGGAACTGGTTAAATGACTAGGGTGGAGGAAGGGGGGAGGGGAGTGTTAGTGGATGTTACTTAAAATGAGACAATACAACATTCACACCGTTGGGTTGTGATGTACCCGAGCGGAATATGAGCTGCTGTTCCTCCAATTTGCGTGTGGCCTCACTCTGTCAGTGGAGGAGGCCCCCGGACAGAAAGGTCAGTATGGGAATGGGAAGGGAAGTTAAAATGGTTAGCAACCAGGAGATCCCACAGACCTCAGAGGGCTGAGTGCAAATGTTCAGCGAAACGGTTGTTGAGTCTACGTTTGGTCCCGCCGATGTGCAGGAGCCCACATCGAGAACACCGGACGCAGTAGATGAGATTGGAGGAACTTGTGAAACGCTGTCTAGGTTTTACAAGTCCCTTTCACTCTGAGAGAATAACGATTTATATGACTACCTATCGCGAGTTTGATTGGCTATTGCTCACATGTAGAAATCTGATTAATTGTAGACTATTATAAAGGAACTGCATTATTCCTATATCAGCGTGCATTTCTACTGTTTAATCCAGCAAATATTCCTTGTGTTTGAGTTTTAGTCTTCCTCTATCCTCATTTGTTCCTAAAAATAGCAATGATAAACTGTTTAAAAATAGATTCCGGATGGAGAAGGTGAGAAATTGTGCAGGTTAAGAGTATGCCTAAGCTTTTGTATTCCTCCAAGGCAGATAAATAAACTAATTTAATGGAGAAAGCCATACTCAGCACTGAAATTATCATTAGAAAACCAAAGTACTTGGAGGTTCATAAAACACGAGTCTCGATTCCAAAGCCTCTGAGAATACTAAATTAAATGAGGGTAGAAGCAAAGGGTGCAGTGCTGGAAATTTTGCAAAGGATGGTCGACAATGAGATGTTCTAAGAGTTTTCAAAATAGCTAATGTGGTTTTAATCTTAAAAGAAGGTCATATGCATGATCCTGGGAATTATAAATGTGTTAGTTTTATGGCTGTGGTGGGAAAATGCTGAAGTCTATTAAAAAGGAACCAATTCAACAGTATTGAGTGAGAGTTAAGGCTATAAAACTAACTCAGCATAGGTTTATTAAAGGAATGTCATTTGTAACTAAACTAATAGAAGTCTGGGAGCCTGTAACAGAGTTAGTGGATGACAGTCATTTTGGTAAAAATGATGACTGGGATATTCCTGTGGTGGAGAAGGGATTATGCTCACTGCTAACCTGGAAGAAATGTACTTACAGCAAGAAGTGTGGTGTGGAGCTTTCCTTCGTCAATTCATTGTGCTACTGGGCACCTTCCATGGGGAATATGAGGTGTTCATCAATGGTGAGGCATAAAGTGAGCAGTTGATCACTCTGAAGCCCACAGGTCAGAAAATGGATTGCAATTGGAGGTTGTGCTACCACCGTGAGGGGGGGGGGGGGGTGGGTGGAGAAAAACAAAGGAGGACTCGGCATTTGGAGACCACCATGAGAGGGGTGAAGAACAAAGGAGGGTCAGGCATGGGGGGACTGCCGTGAGGGGAGGGGGGGAAGAACAAAGAAGGACTTGAAGCTTGGAGCGAGGGCGAGCCGCTGAGGGGTGGGGGGGTTGGGGGGCGAGAACAAAGGAAGACCCAGCATGGGGGAGGGGGGGGGACAACAAAGGTGGACCTGGCGGGGGTACTTTGTAACTTTGTCTGCGCCCTTTATGTGGCAACCATTTGCATACCTTGGGTCTGTAAGCAAATAATTTCACTGTGACTTGTCACATGTGACAATAAAGTATTCAATTCAATTCAATTCAATGCAACTTATCCCAATGTTAAGACTATGGCAAAGATTCAGAAGCAGTAAGACAGGTACAAGGGTAGGACAGGTTTAGAGGGGAGTGGACCAAATGCAGGCAAGTGAGACTAGTGTAGATGGGACATATAGAAACATAGAAACATAGAAATTAGGTGCAGGAGTAGGCCATTCGGCCCTTCGAGCCTACACCGCCATTCAATATGATCATGGCTGATCATCCAACTCAGTATCCCATACCTGCCTTCTCTCCATACCCTCTGATCCCCTTAGCCACAAGGGCCACATCTAACTCCCTCTTAAATATAGCAATATTGATCGGTGTGGACGAGTTGTACCGAAGGGCACATTTCCACACTGTATGACTCTATGACTTTGCACTAATTATCGATGGTCATGCGAGTAAGGAAGATGCTGAACTAGTATCACCAATATTTAAAATAATGCATTTAAAAATATCATTTTTTAAATGATATTCTGACAAAATGACAATCCATTGATATAAAAAGAAGCTGTTCTTGGGCTACTGTTTTCCAGCAGTAATTATTTAAAGAAACTTTGTTACATATCTACAACAATCTATACACCCGTGGTACAGTGGCACAGTGGTAGAGTTACAGTACCAGAGACCTGGGTTCAATCCTGATCAAGTATTTGTACGGAGTTTGTACGCTCTCCCTGTGTGGCCTGCGTGGGTTTTCTCTGGCTGCTCCGGTTTCCTCCCACACTCCAAAGACGTACAGGTTTGTAGGTTAATTGGCTGTGAAAAAAAAATTGTTTATAGTGTGTAGGATAGTGCTAGTACGCTAGACTGCTGATCGGCATGAACTCATTGGGCCAAAGGGCCTGTTTCCGGACTGTATGACTAAAGTTTGAAGTCTAAAGTAAAGTAAACAATATAAGGTCATATTTGATAGGAGTAGAATTAGAGCATTCGGCCCATCAATCCTCCATCATTCAATAATGTCTGATCTATCTCTCCCTCCTAACCCCATTCTCCTGCTTTCTCCCCATAACCTCTGACAGGTGTAATAATCAACAATCTATCGATCTATCTCTGCCTTAAAAATATCCACTGACTTGGCCTCCACAGTCTTCCACAGATTCATCACCCTCTGACTAAAGAAATGTCTTCGCATCTCCTTCCAAAAAAAGAACGTCCTTAAAATATGTAAAATATTTTATTTTGTTACTGTAAGAAGGCAAAGTTCACATCAAATTAAAGCTTCTGCAACTACTCATATCTGTGCGTCTTCGTAATCCATGGATAGCAGAAACTCACTCATAGCAACCTCTGGATTTCCACATTTATGGGCACATTTGTAAACACCACAAGTTGGTTTTACATTTACAGACTAATGACAGTAATCACTAACATCGTCATTATCATTTTATCACTCTCACTTCTGGCTAAGCAAATTTCCGCTTTCCGGACTCGCCGCTGAATTCGACAATTTCAAATAATCATCAATTCTCATTTGTCACATTTCCAGTGGTTGCAGTTTCTTTCATTTCAGGAAATTATTTTGTTTTTTCTTTATTTCATCCTCCAGAGCTGACATTGCTATTTAACATTGCCTTTACTGCCATCTTTCTCCTGGTTGTAACAGCCTCCTATCCAGGGCTTGTATACTCTGGAATTTAGAAGGATGAGAGGGCGTATTGAAGCATATAAGATTATTAAGGGTTTGGACATGCTAGAGGCAGGAAACATGATCCCGATGTTGGGGGGAGTCCAGAACTAGGGGGCCACAGCTTAAGAATAAGGGGTAAGCCATTTAGAACGGAGATGAGGAAACACTTTTTCACACAGAGGGTTGGGAGTCTGTGGAATGCTCTGCCTCAGAGGGTGGTGGAGGCCGGTTCTCTGGATACTTTCAAGAGAGAGCTAGATATGGCTCTTGAAGGGAGTGGAAGATTGCAACTTTCACGTGGTCCGCCCTGTTTTGACTAATACAATCAACTCAACGTGCACCAACAGAAGATCAAATAGAACAAGTTGTCCGACAACTTTAGGCTGTGCACGCCATATGAAAGAAGAAGAAAGCTCTTGAAGATAGTGGAGTCAGTGAATATGGGGAGAAGGCAGGAACGCGGTACTGATTGTGAATGATCAGTCATGATCACATTGAATGGCGGTGCTGGCATGAAGGGACGAATGGCCTACTCCTGCACCTATTGTCTATTATCTATTTCATCTTTCCTTCAAGTGTATTTCTTCAGTTGTGGAGCATGTAAATGGAGCATACAAAGGTAGGCCTTTCAGTTTGGCCACTGAATTTCTTCGCTTACAATGTCAGAACCTCACCGACAAGGGCGGCACATTGGCGCAGAAGGCTGTACGGTGGCACGGTGATAGAGTTGCTGTCTCACATCCCCAGAGACAAGGGTTCAATCCTGACTACGGGTGCTGTCTGTATGGAGTTTGCACGTTCTTCCTGCGATTGCATGGGTTTTCTCCGGATGCTCTGCTTTCCTCCCACATTCCAAAACTGGGGTTGGTCTGTAGGTTGCTGTGAATTGTCCCTAGAGTGTAGGATAGAACTAAGGTAGGGAGTGATTATTCGTCGGTGCAGACTCGGTGGGCTGAAGGGCCAGTTTCCTTTCACTCAACATACTGATAAGACATACTTATCTTGCTGGCTCAAGAAATTAAAGCCTGCCCGAAACAGTAAGCAATTCAATTTTTTTAATTAAATAAGCTGCTAACCATGAACTTCCCGAGGCTAGTCTGGAAAATGGGAATAATGAGATTCTGAATAATTGGCAGTGTGAGTAATGGAAGTAAGGATGATTGAGGACACTGTGTGTAACAAAGGAAAGAAGAAAAACCTTGAATACTCAGCTTTTAAAAATATGTTTTTCTGCTATTGAGGATGCAAAGTAAAGATCACATTTTGTTTGTGAGCTGAGTATTAAATGTCTCCTAAGCCAAGCAAGCATTCACTCTTCCTAAATCATGACGAACCCTTAACAAGGTTCATTAGAAAGTTAAACCCCTGTCTCACGGTGCGAGTTGGCCCACGAGTGACCCCGAGTTTTCACTCGTGGTGATCACGTACAGCCAACGTAGCGGGAACGTCGGAACTCGCGCGATCAACTTATCCACTCGTGGCGCTAACGGCAGGTACCCGCGAAACTTGTGAACTCGTGAAAAAGTCAAACATGTTTGACTTTTTCCACGAGTCAAATTTCGTGGTCAAGTTTAAAATTGAAACATTTAAACTCAGAGTTATATCGTAGTGGCCCGTGCGTTAAGTTTAGTGATTCGTGCGTCTACCGTGGGAACTCTTTAATAGACACAAAATGCTGGAGAAACTCAGCGGACCAGGCAGCATCTCTGGAGAGAAGGAATGGAGTAGAGACCCTTCTTCAGACTTACCCAAAACGCCACCCATTCCTTCTCTCCAGAGATGCGGCCTGTCCCGCCGAGTTACTCAAGCATTTTGTGTCTATCTATACTTTAGTTTCAGATATGATCAAGTGTAAGAAACGCAAACCAGACTACCTTCACATCAGAGAGTCCTAATGTTCCTAATTTGGCCGAGGCACTTCACTGTCTGTGTGTAGGAAGGAACTGCAGATGCTGGTTTACACCGACGATAGACACAAACATGCTGGAGTAACTCAGCGGGACAGGCATCGCATCTGGAGAGAAGGAATGGGTGATGTTTCGGGTCGGGACCCTTCTTCAGACTCCCCGCTCATTCTTCCCTCGTCCATGTGAACTTGTGGGGGTGCGAGGAATCGGGCGTCGCTGGGCGAGGGGAAGAGAGGTTTTACTGCTGAATTATGCGCAACAGAAGCATGAAGTGGGGGTAAGGTCCGTTTAAACTATCTTGTCGTCCCCCCCCCCCCCCCCCCCCCCCCCCCCCAATGTTGGGAGAGAGAGGGGAGAGAGTTGTGCAAACAAACCACGGGAGACTGCATCTTTGGAGGGAAATCATAAAATGTATAGGGATGTTTCGGGCCGGGACCCTAAAGGTTGACTACCCGTTTCGCAGATGCCGTTCCTAGCCCCCCTCTCACTCCTCCCCACCCATAGTCTTTGTCTTCTCCCAATTCCACCATCCCTCCCCCCCCGCCCCAAACCTGTCCTCACCTGAACTGCTGAAGATAACCGAGTGCTTTAAATGCGAATCCCGGACTGCGGCAACAACACACGTCCTGAGCGGGAGAGGAACTTGGTAACTCAAGAGCAAACGGGAGGGGAACTTGGTAACTCTGGAGACGATCTCGGAACATCGCAGATTACCATACCCGTGGGAACTCGCCTCAAACACTTGCACATCAACTTGGAATATCGTACACAACCACGAGTCTGTCACTCTGGGTCACTCGTGTGTCAACTCGCACCGTGAGACAGGGCCTTTACCACTCATTTGCCGGTGAGATATTTCGATTATTAACTAAGTTGATCCAAAGTCAAAAATTGTGGAGTTTATGCAAAGGTAGTTAATTCCCAAAGAATTAATCTGTATGCCGACTAAACATCAGTGAATTTACTGCTCACAGGTGTTCCTATCCATATCATATAACATTAAATTCATTGTTCCATTTCTGTACGCATGATAATAAAATGCACTTGACTATTTTGACTTACCTGGGCTTGCCTGGAACAGGGCTGCTCCAGTACATCCAACTTGTGGACTTTGGGCTTTTTATCTTTGTAAATGGTGCAAAATATGGTAACTGTGCATGTGTGAAATATGCAAACGATAATTTCACTGTGCAGAGCATACGTGACAATAAAGAACCATTGAACCATTAAGTGCATAGTGCCACACAGACATCGGAGCATCACAAAGTCACAGAGACCTAGAGTCATACAGCATGGAAGCAGGCCCTTCAGCCCAACTCGTCCATGCCGACCAAGATGTCCTATCTTAGCTAATGCCATTTGCCTGCATTTGGCCAATATCCCTCCAAATCATTCCTATCCATGTACCTGACTAAGTGTCTTTTAAAGCAGTTTAGGTACTAAATCTGATTGCTACAAAGAAATTAAGCATTTGTAGATCTCTTAGGTGGTTGGAAGGACAGTGTTCTCTCATTCTGACCTGATTATGAGTCCTCAGCAGTTATGATTGAGGACATTCTCAGTTAGCTCAATAAGGGAATATACGAGAAGAGTGGTGCCTGTGGAAGCAACATCGTATGTGGAGTTAAAAGAACAGCTCAACAAACTCAACCACTTTGGAGCATCAGACTGAGGAGGTCTTTATTCATCAGCAATTCCTTGTCATTGCGTATAAAGGCGGCATGAAGGAGCTACAAGAGACTGCAGATCTGGAGCAAAAAGAACACATTTTGGGGGGAGATCAGTGGGTTGAACAGAATATGTGGCAGCAGGGAGAGGGTTGACGTTTTGGGTTGAGATCTTTGATCTATTTATGAAACAGCTTACATTGTGAAAAGTGGTATTTTCTGCAGGAACGTCTTTGTTTAATTTATAGATGCAGCGCGGAAACAGGCCCTTCGTCCAACCAAGTCCACACGGACCAGCGATTCCCGCACATTAGCACAAACCTACACACACTAGGGACAATTTACACTTATACCAAGTATACAAACCCAAGCCAATTAACCTACAAACTTGTACGTCTCTGGAGTGTGGGAGGAAACCGAAGATCTCGGAGAAACCCTACCTGGTGACGGGGAGAATGTACAAACTCCATAAAGACTGCACCCTTAATCGGAATCGAATCTGGGTCTCCGGCGCTGCAAGCACTGTAACGGGCCTGTCCCACTTAGGGGACTGCAGGAGATTATGCAGTCGCCACATGGGTCGCCACTTGTTCGCGGGTGGTTGCCGGGGAGTCGCCTTCATGGTCGTGAGGTGTTCCCGCATTCTGGGAATTAGCCGCAGCCTCATTATGGCACTGCAAATATTTCAACATGTTGAAAAATTCGTGGCGACTAGAATGAAGTCGCCATGAAGAGTAGCGAGAATTCTCGTGCCGTAGGTTGGTCGCCAGGAGGTCATAGTGGGTTGCCAGGAGGTGGAAGGTTTTCGTAGGTTGTAGCCGGTGCTGACCGGTGAATTTCATTGGCTCATTGGGAAAAAAACATAAGCAGTAGTTTTCAGAACCAAGGGTAACTGACCGGTAATGTTAATGTCCGCCAAGCTTCACAGCCGTGCATCTCTGGCTTCTTAAAAGTTGTCTCCACTCCATCTCCCCCCTCTTTTAAAGGACTTACCGTGTTAGTCGTCTTAACTACAGCGCCAACCTTCCTGTTCATCGTGGTGTGTGTCGGGTTCACATTGACTTTGCGCCATGTGAATTTCACTCAGACAGCGCTCCCCCCACTTGCCCTGTCCCCCGCCTGCATAACGGGCTGATGAAGGAAGCAATGTATGTGTATGTGTGTTCCACTCTGACAGTCGCCGTTCCAGTGCTGGTTTTTCAGACGACTGCCGGCAACTTTACAGTCGCCGGCAGTCGCCTGAAAAATCGCCTCAGTGGGACAGGCCCATTAGGCAGCAATTCTACCGCAGCACCACCGAGCCAATAAAGGTTTGTCAAACTTTCCTGCAATTTCTGTATTAAAACAATGTACCAATAGGGAGCAGCTGATGGCATGCCACAAATATTGACGTGATACCAACCTATATTACATATGTAACACTGATAAATGTTCCAAGAGGGCCTGTACATCTGGCCGCCCGCAGCGGCGACTGTGGACATTTATAGCCCCGACCACGGGGGAAAAATGGAGGAGGACTGACTGTACCTTTGTGCCTTTCACCTCAGTGAAGAATGCTGTGTTAAGTTTTTATTATGTATTGTGTGTTCTTTTTTGATTGTACCGCTGCTGGTACGTTCATTTCACTGCACTTTATTGTGTTTGTGATGAATGAATCTCATTGATTAGTTGATTGATTGAAATGCAGTCAAGGTGCTGAGAACCTTACAGCTGGTATTCAGACCCCCAGGCAATCTCTCAAGTGTGAATTTATAAGCCTATAAAACATAGAAAAAGCTGAAGTCATCTCCATTACTTTTGACTGTCAAAAAAAAGGAACATATTTTAAAGTCATTACCATTTATGCAAGAGGTAATAATTTACAGAATCGTAATAGGATTTGGAATGATTTGGAGGGATGTGGCCTAAAGCAGGCAAATAGGACTAGGTCAGGTTCAGTTGGGCCAAAGGGCATGTTGCCATGCTGTAGAACTTATTAGTTATTACTATTAGTTAACTAATATTATTATATTATAATGTTATGTTACTTATTAGTTATACAGCATGGAAATGCAGGAGGAATTAAGGGGAAAGAGAATTATGTTTATTTTTTTGCATACCTTAGAGCAACCAGTTGCTAGTGTACATGGTTAGTCTACATTCAAAATGGTATCTGCAGAGATGTGATCTAGTTCTCCCAGTAGAAAGCTTTGGTGAAGAGTGGGTAATGTATCTCATTGATACCATGGTGAGAGCCACAGATGATTTCACAGATTTTTTTTTTAACTAAATCGTTAAAATTGTTGTATTTTTCCTGGATATTATGTGTTTGTCAGTGAGTACCAATTGTTAGGGATCTTGGCTTCTTGCCTTCTGAGTTAAAACCCTCTGGTTATTACTCTATCTCAGAGGTTGCCACCTCAGCCTCTCCTTGCCTCAGCACTTTTGCAAACTACCCCTTTCGTTCTTGGCCCTACGCATACCCACCTTTGCAACTTAACACTAGCTTCACTTGAAATTTTTCGCAGTTCTGATGACAGTTTGTTAAGGTGAAATATTACTCCGATTTTCTCTCCGTGCAGACGCTGCTCGACAAGCCGAGTATTTCCAGCATTATCTATTTTTATTTTGAGCAATGTTTTTTTTTCGATTTTTGACTTGCTCTCACATCCTGTAAAATATATGTGTAAGAGGTCTGGATGTGTGCATTGTACAGCATAACAAAAGTTTTGCATTCTGACAACATATATCATGGTTCAGATGATGTTGACAAATTGCTCAAATGTACTGTCATTGTTGGTGATGATCAATTCCTGCACATTTTCCACCTCACTTCCCACATTTATTGAAGCATATATGGAGTAAGGATTTAAGAGGGCTCATCCCTACATCCATCCCCAATATTCATTATGTATGTAAAGGATACATATGTATTCATATGTGTTTAATAAATTCCATCAAAAGCAGATTCCTGCATATAATGTTTATATTGTCAATCTCATCAATAGGTGCATTATCCCTGCCTGAGATCCACTGATGCACTTGTGGCACGGTGGTGCAGCAGTAGAGTTGCTGCATTACAGCGCCAGAGACCCAGGTTTGATCCTTATCATGAGTGCTGTCTGTACGGAGTTTATACATTCTCCCCGTGACCTGCGTGGGTTTTCCCTGGGATCTCCGATTTACTCCCACACTCCAAAGACGTAGGAAGGAGATGAGGAGTTTCATTAGTCAGAGGGTGGTGAATTTGTGGAATTATTTGCCACAGGAGACTGTGGAGGCCAAATCAATGGATATTTTTAAGGTAGAGATAGATAGATTCTTGATTAGTACAGGTGTCAGGGGCTATGGGGGAAAGGCAGGAGAATGGGGTTGGGAAGGAGAGATAGATCAGCCATGATCATGGCTGATCTATTTAATTATAAAAAGCTGGACAAGCTAGATGCAGGAAAAATGTTCCCAATGTTGGGCGAGTCCAGAACCAGGGGCACAGTCTTAGAATAAAGGGGATGTCATTTAAGACTGAGGTGAGAAAAAACCTTTTCACCCAGAGAGTTGTGAATTTATGAAATTCCCTGCCACAGAGGGCAGTGGAGGCCAAATCACTGGATGGATTTAAGAGAGAGTTGGATAGAGCTCTAGGGGCTAGTGGAGTCAAGGGATATGGGGAGAAGGCAGGCACGGGTTATTGATAGCGAACGATCAGCCATGATCACAATGAATGGCGGTGCTGACTCGAAGGGCCGAATGGCCTCCTCCTGCACCCATTTTCTATGTTTCTATGATTGAATGCCGGGGTAGACTTGATGGGTCGAATGGCCTAATTCTGCTCCTATCATTTATGACGTTATGACGTACAGTTTGTAGGTTAATTGGCTTGGTAAAATTGTAAATTGTCCCTAGTGTGTGTGTAATAGTGTTAATGTATGGGGATTACTGGTCGATGGGCCGAAGGGCCTGTTTCCACGCTGTCTCTACAAACTAAACTAAAGGACCAGGGTCAATTTCAAAATAAATACAAATAAGAAGTAACTTTCTGCAACAAAAAGAATTTTCCCCTTTGTGGGTATGCTTTGAGAGGAATTATATTTCTGCCGACAGATGTTTGCAGCAAACATAATTCTGAAGACCAGATAATACTCCCATTGTTTCACAGTCTCTCTTGTTACAGTAGATTGACTGTAGATTATGTGAAAATTTGTATGAACACAATTCTTCCATGAGTCTAGCGACACAGATGCGATCAAGCATGCTGTCCATTCCAGTTACATCGAGACCAGGCAAAAATTACTGCTAATCAGCTTCAGGCTAGAAGGCAAAGTGAGTGGCTGCCTGCATAAATCAGATGCAAAGCCCACTCCATAAAGTTGTTTTTTACTCCCTCTCCCGACGGCAATCTTCCTTCAGCAAGCCCTGTATTGTCATTTTTATTTTCAGGTAATGCCTTTAACAAGCTGCAAGCGATTTGCAGAATGCACAACAATTCCCAATCTGCCTGCGTAACCTAATGTTCAACCTCACAAAGCTCGCTAGCAGTAAATAGATTCAAATGGCTAGTTTGGATCCTGCAGATTGACGAGATCAGCATTCGTAGTGGCGATCGCAATGTTGCAGAATATAATCAGTTACAGTAATTCACATCCAATTTATTCTCACTCCAGATACCCCCATTGAGATAAATATCTAGTCAGGCCTCTGGCCTGGAAAGTGTATTATGTAATAGTGTATGTTTTGATTCAATTAATCATAGAGTCATACAATGTGGAAACAAGCCCTTCGGCCCAACTTGGCCCCACCGACCAACGTGTCCCACCTACACCAGTCCCACTTACCTGTGTTTGGCCCATATCCCTCTGAATCTGTCCTATCCAGGCACCTGTCTAATTGCTTCTTGAATGTTGTGATAGTCACTGCCTCAACTACGTCCTCCAGCAGCTCGATCCATACACTCACCACCATTTGCATGAAAAATGTATCCCTCAGATTCCTACAAAATCTTTCCCCCTTCACCTTAGAGCTATGCTCTCCAGCTCTCGATTCCCCCAGTCTGGGCAAGAGACCGTGCGTCCACCCAATCTATTCCTCTCATGATTTTCTACACCTCTATAAAATCACCCCTCATCCTCTTGCTCTCCAAGGAACATTGTCCCATCATGCTAATAATAATAATAATAATAATAATAATATCTTTTATTGTCATTACACAAAAGTGCAATGAGATCTGGTTTGCAACTTCCATCCGATGTCATAACTTAATCGACAAATAAAATTTAGGTTTAGATGCCCCGAGAACAAGGTTTGTACAAATGAACATTAGACCAGTAAAATCAACACACACTAAAGTGCGAGGCTGGGGGAGACAGTACATGGGGGTGGGGGGACTCAGCAGGGCTGGTTCAGAGCCGCTATAGCTCTGGGAATGAAGCTGTTCCTGAGTCTGGAGGCGCGGGCGTAGAAGGCCTTGTAACGTCTGCCAGAAGGGAGCAGTTTGAACAGTCCATTACAAGGGTGAGAGGAGTCTTTATGTATGCTGACGGCCTTCCTGAGGCACCGTGTGTGGTAGATGCACTCCAAGGCTGGTAGCGGTGTCCCAATAGTATTTTGCGCTCTGTGGAAGACGCGCTGAAGAGCTCTCCTCTCCGCCTCCGTGCAGCTGAGATACCACACAGAGATGCCATACGTTACTATGCACCCTGTGGTGCAGCGGTAGAAGGTCGTCAGCAGCTGTTGGGACAGACCTGTCCGTTTCACTGTTCTTAGGAAGAACAGTCGTTGCTGTGCCTTTTTGACCAGCGGTGTTGGTGGACCATGTGAGGTCCTCTGAGATGTGAGTGCCCAGAAACCTGAAGCTGGACACTCTCTCCACACTGTCTCCGTAGATGAAGATTGGGGCATATTCCCCATTCTGTGACTTCGTCTCAACCTCTCTCTATAGCTGAGGCCCTCGAGTACCGGCACCATTCTTGTAAATCGTCTCTGCACCCTTTCCAACTTAACCACATCGTTCCTATAAGATGGTGCTCAGAACTGAACACAATACTCTAAACCCTGCCTCAGCAACGTCTTATATAACTGCAACATGATCGCTTATCAGTCAGAATTTGTTTGCAATTTGTGATGGGGACATTGCAGAATGCTTCCTGTTGCCCGTGAAATTGATATGGGCACCACATATCCTTCTTTATATTTAAAGGACACTTGGATAACCTTATGGATCGGAAAGGTTTATTCTTGCCATCCTTGAGATAGATGCCATTTCATCCTTCATGATGCTCATCAGCCTCAACATTGTACCAGCCCCTGCTCTGTGGTGCCCTGCCTGCCTGCCACTGTACTGGCCTGCAATCCTGGGTCTAACTTGTCACACTGAGGCTTTACACACCGCCTTTGACAAGCTGAAGCAACCTCACTGCTCTGAAGTGATGCCTCTGATGGACATTCTCAATCATAATGGAAGCAGACTTTTTCACTTATCGTGGCCTCTGTGCTGAATTCATCTAACAGATTTTGAATCAAACTTCTCACCCATGTAACTGTCCTATGCTCATACTCATTAGCACTAATAGAAAGAACTGACCTAAATTATTTTCCCGTTTTGGAAGCCATCTCTGTCAATGTAGCATACCTTCAAGTGTGCTGTCGTTACTTAGCACACTCAAATGTTACATTTTGTGTATTTGGTAAGTTGGATTGAATTTGTTCAACCGCATATGAATTTGTTCTCCTGGGTGTGATTTGGAAAGGAGCCAGGGATAGGGGTCAATCAAGGTTGACAGATTCTTCATTAGTAAGGGCATCATGGGGTTATGTGAAGAAGGCAGGAGAATGGGGTTGAGAGGGAAAGATAGATCAGCCATGATTGAACGGCGGAATAGACTCAATGGGTCGAATGGCCTAATTCTGATCCTATAAATTGTGAACTTATGAACCTCGGTGTCAATTCTAACTCTGCAACACGGTCACCTGAACACCAGTGGTTGCTGGTGACCTTTAGTTTCTGGTTCTAAAGGTGAAGCCTTCTACAATCTCGAGAAATGCACAGAGATCTGCAATCTCTCTATCACAATAAAACCTCTTTTGCCTTGTGTGGTGCCAGGTGCTTGATGAAGTGCCAATGTGTCTAGGCCTATCTCTGTTAATAAGATTGCTTTCTCATACTCCTGTGCAGTTTCATTTTGAGCAGGCACACTTGAATCCACATCCACAGTTTCACCACCATTATTTCCCCTGAAGTCTGTCTCCTTTCAGTCTAAAGAAGAATAGTAAGATTGAACGAGAACTTACCAGTTCGAAGGTTGATCTTTATTTTATGAGGAGTCGAAGTGAGGTATTTCGTGAAGAGCCCGCCGGCGCGCATGCTCGACATACTTCAAAGTAGCGGCGTGGAATCACAGAAACCAACAAAGAAATGACTTTGCATAGTAAGATTGAAGTGACTAAGATTACCAGATGAAGGTGATTGAGGGTTGGGCGAGGAGGGCACGAAATCCCTCACTTCGACTCCTCATAAAATAAAGATCAACCTTCGAACTGGTAAGTTCTCGTTCAATCTTACTATTTCATTTCGGAGTCACGTGAGTGACTTCGTGAAGACTTTAAAGCTTCTGTGATTACGCGCCCTGGACCACGTCCATCCTGACACACCACTACCAGGGATGGATGGGAGGAACAAACTTGCTCAATAGTTCATACTGCAAAACAAGAGCAGAGTTATTAATAACAAATCAAAACCCCTCATGCGGGGACATTTCCATGTTCGTGAACTGCATTCAGCACGGCTTCTGCGAATTGTAGAGGAGCAGCACCAGGCTTGTTATAAAAACGCTGGAACACAGCTTCATTAGCCCATCCTGCTGTGGCGAGAATTTGGTCCATGAGCACCTCCATGACCCTCGCCGTTGACGTCGATGCAGCCCTGGTGGAAAGAGACTTGAACACATTAGTGTCGATACCTGACTTACCCAAGACGACTGGAAGCCACATGGATATCGTCTGGACTGTCACTCGATGATGAGGTCTCTTATGAGTGACAAGCAGGTATCTCTCCATTCCTCTGATGCGTGCCGTCACCTTGACATAGTGGCGGATATGTGAGGCTAAACATAGCCTAGCATCTGCGGGGTATGCCGGGAACTTCAGCTGCAGCCCTGTGCACCCAGGTCTATGCTGCTTTAGTAGCTCGCCAATGAAAAAGACTACTTCTGTAGGGGTAGAAGTCATTCTGTCGACACGAAGTTTGTGTAGTGTCTGTACCCTCTGAGCTGAAGTCAGCGCTAGTAACATCACCAGCTTCATGGTGAGTTGGTCCAGTTGGAGCCCTTCCATGGGCGACCACGTCCAGAGCAGGGTTAATACGTCCCTGACATCCCAGGTGATATTATAGCGTGGTGTAGGCGGATTCATATTGAATATACCCCGCATGAGTCTGGACACTAGCCTGTTGGATCCTACCCCAATATTGAGGTAGAATGATAGCGCACTCCTGGCGCTGTTGATGGCACTGTAACTTAAGTGTTCATCATGGTGCAACCCCGCGAGGAATTCCAGGACGTCGGTTATTGTCACGTCATCGCACGTGATGCGAGAGCGGCTGCAGTAGGCTTCCCACTTCTTAATATGCGAGTGGTATCTTCGCCTTGTGGACTCTCGACACGACGCCCCGATGGTATCTGTAAATAGGCAATTTACAAACTCTAAAAGTGTTCAACACATTTTAATGATAGCACAAGGTATTACATACATCCTCAAATACTGGCTACATTCTTCTAGTGAACCGTATCCAGGAAGGGGAAGGCGTTATGATTGATGTTAACTAGGCGGGGTTAATGGTACTGAGGTAACTATGTTATTGGTTGCATGCAAAACCATCTACATCCTTCCCCTTAGAAAATTTAAAAGAAACAGACCGTTGTCACTACAACAGAATTAAACAGAATCGCCATAACGAACAGGTGGCTTGCTGATCCGGCCCGAGCGCGTACGGATGCCTCCCCCTTCCCCCGGAGGAGCAGAAAAAACAGGGGGACCCGAGACAGCAGGGGAACCAGGGAAGGGCGGTGGGGTTGGAGGAACAGGAGAGGGAGAACCGCGACCGCCAACAGGTGACCCGCGCAGAGGGGAACCGGGCGCTCGATATGGGGACCGAGGCATGCAGGGAACGCTGGCTGGGACAGGAGCCGGCTGCTGGTATGAGAGCGGCGGGGCATAGGGGCCCGGGGCCTGCGGCTTCGGCTCATTAACCGCAAGCAGGTGTTGTCGGCTCCTACGGTAGATGGTTCCCTCATAGTCGACCAGATACGAACGAGGTGAGTCGGCCACCCCAACCACAGTAGCCAGACGGGAGTGACCACTGGCGGTTTGCAATCGAACAACCTGTCCAGGCAACAGAGGATCGAGTGGTCTGCACGACCAATCGTGGGAACGCCGCTGGCTGTCATGTTTCTCTTGAATGCGCCTCTGCACAGAGGCAGGCTCCAGCACCCGAGGTTTCAGCTGACGCTGGGCAATCGGGATGGTAGATCTGGTTGTTCTGGACATCAGACGCTGAGCAGGGGACCCCATGACCGGATCTCTGGAAACATTCCTGAGGTTCAGGAGATCTAAATACAAATCAGAGTTAGACAGTCTCGCTTGTTCCATCAGAAGCTTGGCGCTGCGGACGGCCCGTTCAGCAAGGCCGTTGCTCTGTGGGTACTCCGGGCTGCTGGTGAAATGCACAAAATTCCATTTGTCAGCAAAACTTTTGAACTCACGGCTGGTAAACTGCCTGCCATTGTCAGTCTGCAGCCTGACAGGGGACCCAAACGTGGAGAAGTGTTTCCGCAGCTTCCGGATCACTATCTCCGACGTGAGGGATGTCAGCAAATCCACCTCGAACCAGTTTGAGTACGAGTCGACCAAGACAAGGTAGTGGTTACCACGCCACTCGAAGATGTCGGCAGCCAGCGAGGACCAGGCCAAGGCAGGAGCGGGCTGTTGCAGCAGGGGCTGTCGCTGCTGATGTGGAGCAAGACTGTTGCACGTGGAGCAGGCAGAAACACGGTCTCGAATATATTTGGCCATTCCAGGCCAGTAGAATTGGCACTGAGCGTGGGCGAGTGTTGCATCGACCCCGGGGTGTCCGCTGTGGGCTGCGCAGTAGTAAGAATCGAACAGGGAGGACGGGACCACCACTTTATGTCCCTTAACGATAACGCCATTCTGGAGCACCAGTTCGTCACGGACCAGGAAGAAGGGCTGTGTTTCAGGCGGTGCAGCGGAGCGCTTTGTTGGCCACCCTGATTTAATCACAGACGCAAGCCGTTGCAAAACTGGATCGGCAGCGGTGTGCTCGGCCAAAAGCTGCAGCTGCTTGGTGGGAATAAAATTGACGCCCAGTACGAGCAAGTCCTCTGTTTCGTAGGGGTGGTGAGCACAGGAGGCCCGCGGGGCGCGCGATAACGTGTCCGCGATGTGCATCTCGGTGCCTTTCTTGTAGACGATGTCGAAATCAAAGCGCTGGAGCTGCAGCATCATACGCTGCAGCCTGGCAGGGGCAGCATGAATCGGCTTGTTCAGGATTGTCACCAGTGGCTGGTGGTCGGTTTCGACTGTAAATCTGCTGCCAAACAGGAAGTCTCTGAACTTGGAGCAGGCAAACACCACCGCAAGCAGCTCCTTCTCGATCTGAGCGTACCGCTGCTCGGTGTCCGTCATGGTGCGGGAGGCATAGGAGACAGGATGTAACGATCCATCGACAGATTGGAGGCATGCCGCGCCCAGGCCGAACTTAGAAGCGTCACATGTGACGGTGATGGGGCGACTCGCATCAAAAAATCGCAACGTCGGAGTGTTAATCAGTTTCGACTTGAGACAGTCAAACGCCTGCTGGTGCTGTGGGAGCCAGACCCAGGCGATATCCTTTTTTGTCAGCTGCCGCAGGGGAGCACTCAGCTCACTGAGATGTGGTACAAACTTCCCAAGGTAGTTCACCATGCCCAAGAAACGTTGTAGACCTGGCACGTCGGTGGGGGCTGCCATCTCAGAGATGGCCGCTGCCTTCAAAGGGTCGGGTTTTAGTCCGTTAGAGGTGAAAACGTGTCCAACATACGTGACTTCTGAGACACGAAACCGGCACTTCTTTGGGTTCAGCTTCAGGTTGGCCTTTCGCGCCCGATCCAGGATGCGGCGGAGGTTCTGGTCATGTTCGGCAATGTCCTTCCCATAGACTAAGATGTCATCCACGATGATGGCACATGGCAGGCCCGAGAATATCTGCTCCATCGTTCGCTGGAACACCTCACTGGCGGAATTGATGCCGAATGGCATTCGCAGGAATTTGAATCTGCCGAATGGTGTGGCGAAGGTTGTCAGGTCGGAAGATGCTTCGTCCAACGGGATCTGCCAGAACGAGTTCTTAGCGTCTAGGACCGAAAAGACGGTGGCTTGCCCGACCTGAGCCGCCACGTCCTCAACAGACCGCATGGGGTAGTGTGGTCGCCTGATGGCAAGGTTTAAGTCCTTGGGGTTGATACACACACGTATTTCATTCTTGTCTTTCTTTATCGTGGCAACCATGGTGGAGACCCAATCGGTGGGCTCGCTGACCGCTTCTAGCACCCCCTTGTCGACCATGTTGTTAAGCATCGCCTCGACCCTGTCTTTCATGGCGTGGGACACCCTGTGAGGTGCGCGGACCACGGGTTGTACATTTGGGTCAATGGAAATATGGTATGTCAGTGGTAACTTCCCCAGGTCATCGTTGAACAGGTCCTGGTATTCTGCAATCGGGTTAAATGACAGTTGCACTTTGTGGACCGTGTGGTCGAAGGACACCAGGCCAAGATCTTGGCACGCGGCAGAAAAGCATTGTTTCCCCTCTGAGGCAGGGCTCTACTAAATCCAGCCTGGTGAACAGACTTATCTCCCAAGTCCCGGTGATCATCTGGCAATACAACGACCTCAGACAATCTGCAGGCATGCATGGCTTTTGCTAACGTTAGATCTGGATCCCTAAGAAGCTCACATCGCAGCTTCTGGTCACGCATGCCAGTTACTAAAATGTCTCTAGTGAGCTGGTCTGTCATGTCACCGAAACGGCACCGCTGGGCGAGATAACGCAAATCGGCAATAAAACATTCAACCGGTTCCTCCGGCAGCTGTCTCCTTGTAAAGAACCGTGCCCTCTCTAGAATGCAATTCGAGGGCAGGTCACAAATCTCCCTGAACTTACGTAGCAGGCAAGCAGGGTCACTGGCAGATTCTGCAGGGGTAACCACCACGTTGTTGTCGTCCAGGACCGCTGGAGCATAGACGAAAGTTCTGGCTCTCTTCATGGCATCAGGTCCGACAAGGTTGAGTAGGAGGGAGGCTTTGAGGGAGTCAGGATCATTGCGGTGAGCGACGTTGACAAAGTGGGTGAAATCAATTTCAAACGTAGCCCAGCGCTCAGAAATATCAGCATCAAAGACAAGCTGCGCGGGCTTTCTGCACGAGGATGCCATGGTCAGAGAGATAAAGCACAAAAGGCACAAATCAAATAAAAGAAATAAAACCCGATGGACAGGTAGGCGCAAGTATCTTCCAGCTCCGACACCATGTAAATAGGCAATTTACAAACTCTAAAAGTGTTCAACACATTTTAATGATAGCACAAGGTATTACATACATCCCCAAATACTGGCTACATTCTTCTAGTGAACCGTATCCAGGAAGGGGAAGGCGTTATGATTGATGTTAACTAGGCGGGGTTAATGGTACTGAGGTAACTATGTTATTGGTTGCATGCAAAACCATCTACAGTATCCATGGTCCGAGCCGAGAGGCCGTATTGGACTAACGGCCTGTTCAAAACCTGCAAGCCAACAACTTTAAATAGCCATGGCAGGGATGTGGCTCCCCTGACACAGGGTGAGTAACCAATTGTGGGCAACCCTTCAAAAGGACCCAAGGTTCGTTGAGCATGTCAAAGACCACCGGATACCAAGGCTGTGTGGGCCAGTCGGGTATAATAAGGATGCCCTTGGCAGAATCTGCCTGAATCTTTCGCAATACCCGACTGATGAGGCAAAACGGAGGGAAGGCATAGAAAACCCAATTCCCCCAGTCCAGCGAGAATGCATCTAGCGCTATTGCCCCAGGCTCTGGTTCCCATGAAACGTAGGCTGGTACCTGATGGTTTAACCGTGACGCAAAAAGGTCAATGTCCGGTTTACCAAATTTGGCTGTGACTTTAGAAAAAATCTCAGGATGCAACATCCATTCAATGTTGTCATTAAATTTGCGTGACCTGGTGTCCGCCACAGTATTAAGCTCACCTGGCAAATAGGTAGCTGAAATCCAAATGTCTCGTTGAACACACCAGAGCCAAATTGAGTTAGCCAATTTGTCACACGAAACTGACCTGGTACCACCCATATGGTTTAAATATGCCACAGCTGTGGTGTTGTCTATTTGGAGACGGACGTGTGCTCCAACAAGCTTGGAACAATATGCACGAAGTCCGTGGAATGCTGCCAGCAACTCCAAATAGTTAATCCCTTGAGTCAACAACATCGATGCCTCAAGGGTGTCCCATCTGCCCCCACCACTAGAGCAATTATCAGTAGCTCCCCAGCCATTGGAGCTTGCATCAGTCTGTACATATACCACCGGATTAGCCTCCCTAACAGGCTTAAATGAGTTGCCAATGTGACACACCCACCATTGCAACTCAGTTATCGCTTCGGACGGCAGCTGCATTGATCGATTGTAATGACCAGCGTTCCGTTTTAACTCAATAATTTTAGCCCTTTGCAAATTCTGATAATGCAAAGGTCCATATCGTGCTGCCGGAAACAAAGCCACTAGCTTGCCAATTACTGTGGCTGTATGCCGAATCGATGGTATATTGGTGCCAATAAAATCTCTGCACACCTTAGTGACTTCCTCAATTTTGTTAATTGGTATAGTTATCCTCATGCTCATTGAGTTCACCGTGAACCCTAGGTAATTAATTACCTGGGCAGGGCAGAACTTCGATTTCTCTGGATGGACAATGAACCCTAATTGTTGAAATATATTGACAGCAGCTGCAACACCCTGTTCAGCCAATTGCAGGGTGTGGCCCACAATAAAGACATCATCTAAATAGGCCATAACTATATGATGTCGTTGTCTCAAATAAACCATGATTGGCTTCACCAATTTAGTGAACAATCTAGGGGCTGTAGTGAGCCCATTAGGCAAAGCCTTGTACTGCCAGAGTTGCCCCATCCAGATGAATTTTAAAACCTCCTGTCACATTTCTGGACGGATACGGAATAATATGCGTCTTTTAAATCGATGCATGCCATAAAGCAACCATGAGAAATCAATGATTTGGTTGTTTCAAACGTATCCATTTTAAAATGAGAATATGTTACAAAAGTATTCAAACGGGTTAGATCAATAATGACACGACAACTTCCATCCTTCTTGGGTCTGGTGAATATGTTCGAAACAAATTCAACTGGCTCATGCACCACTCTCTTAATCACTCCTTTGTGCTCAAGACTTAACAATTCCTTATAGCCGGCTGCCTGTTCTGCAGCAGATAATTTAAACGTTCGAGCGGGCATGTGCTGGGATGGAGGAATGTCGCCATTAATAAACTCAATTTTATGCCCCTGAATATTCTGCAACACATACTCGTCCAGTAAAAATTACCCCATGCACCCAAAAACCACCGAAGGCGACCACCAACATGTGAAGTTAAACAGAGAGAAAAGAGAGAACCAGACCCCCTCACCTCCGTGTTACCGGCGGTCCGTGACACGCGTGTGTGGACGTGGAGGTGCTGGGTTGGCTTGAGGGCGCGGCGTCTTCATTTTCCACCACGGTCTCTGCCGACCCTGTCCTAAAAAAGACCCCTGGTGCTGGGTCTGATGTTGCTGTCGTTGTGGAGCTTGAGGGTGGGTCCTCGCCGAGGTACTAGCAGACCCTCGTGATCGAATGTATGGAGACTTTGAGCCTGACGGTGTGGGGGCACTCTGAGGGCACATGATCCCCACCGTTTTGGCTTGCTCGTCAAGCTCTTTGACTCTCTTCGAGAGGTCCTCCCCAAAGAGCTGACGGGGCGGGGGCGGCGGCGGTGGTTTGCATAATCCTGCAAACTTTGGATTGAGCGCTGGGCGGATGCTGGTTTTGCGAAACCCGTTAATTTCATGCTGGGTCGCTCACAGGAGGGCCAGGGCATCTTCCTGGTCCAAATTCAATTCGTCCCCGTCCACCGACCGCACAAAGGCGGTAATACCGGCCGTGAGGAGCTTCAGGATCCGCTGCAGTTTTACCTCCTGTTGACGGATAGCCGCACTGATGTTGCGCCATATCGGCGTATTGACCACAGGCACGTTGAGGGAGTTGCAATTGGATGGAGCCTTGTGACGGCTCATTGCCTGAATGAGGACTTCTTCCTGTAGCTTCGTGTTTAAAGGAAGTCCAGATGAATGTGGGGCCGCAATTTTGGTCGCCACATCCAGAAGATCCTCCGCTGGTACCTCCACCGGAGGTAGTATGGAATCCACCAAAACCTCCTCCTCCTGCTGCTCCAGGCTGATGGTAGAGGCTGGTGACGACGCCCTGTGCCTGTGGCTGCCCTGCTGTTGTTGGCTTTGAAGCAGGAGCTCCAACAGCCGCTCCATACGGTCAATACGCCCTTCACCCTGAACACTCAGGTGGTCGGAGTCCTCCGGCTCTGAAAAGAAACCGGGCTCCTGTCATCGGCCCGCACCTCGTTGAGGCCCTGCCGGTGCCGGTAGTTGTCGCTAACAGCCGCCGAGGCGAACTGCGCGATTCCTGCGCGGGCGTGTTCAACCTCCTCCGTTTAGCGGGAGCTGAAGCCGCTGCCACTAAGGGCACTTGCGGCGAGGTGTCGGCACCAGCCGAAGCATGGCTGCCTGGAGCCCGCGCAGTCTTGCCGGCTGCCCACATCGTGGACGTTGCCGACACATGGTCTCGCCCACCCATCCATGGGGGGCTCGGCGACCGTGACGAGACCCGACTCGACCGACCCGTCCCGGCGTCGAGAGTCGGGGTGTGCCGGCTGGACCTCACAGCCGCCCCGGGTCTCGCCCTGGAACCTGACCGCTCCTCCGTGTCAGGCAATGCCTTAGCCCTGGTAGGGTTAGGCTTCTGGGCTCCTAAGCCTACTCGGATGGCTGAGTGGAACGGGCCGTGCAGCCGCACGCCCCCTGCTCGAGGTTGCCAGCGAGCTGCTGACGACCTGACTGCCATGGCAGGGTCCTCCTGCTCTGGCGGCACACCACACTCCTCCTCGTCGAACTCCTCCGAGCTGTGGTGTGCTGGCGGATCTGGACCTGTAAACACAGGGCTTACCCACATCTCCGCCTGAGTCCCGGCCTGCGTTGCAGGTACTGCCGATGGTAAAGGCCCCGGAACTGTTGACCGGCGAACTCGTCCTGACGTCCTCCGGCCCTTGGAACTCCCATCCATGTCCTTGCTGCAAGACAAAAGCAACAACAAGGACCACCAACTAAAGGTAGAATACTCACCTCCGTGGCCCCTTCTGAAGGGCTGGCGAGGAGCGCGCTCCACCGCCAGCCGTCGCAGCAACGCGGTACGACGATATGTCGAGCATGCGCGCCGGCGGGCTCTTCACGAAGTCACTCACGTGACTCCGAAATGAAATTGAGGAATTCATGCATTTCACCATGTGCCAAGATTCCTAATGCAGTTTGCTTCCGGCTGAGCTGCCTTCTTGCACCTTCTTTAGTCCGCAGAAGGGTCCTGACCTGAAATATTGTCTTCCATTTTTCTCCAGGAAGCGGCCTGATCTACTGAGTTCCACCAGCAGATTGTTATTTTGCTGAAGATTGCAGCATCTGCAATCTACTGTGTCTCCATCTGTTCTTTCTTCTTTTATACTCAGTGATAGCCACACACTACCCTTTGCTTCTCTTGTGCCCAAGTCGGAACTCAGATGCCATTGCTTCGTCTGCACATAGAGGTTACTATGATTAATGCTTTGTTTGCAGGTTCACTCAACCCACTAATAAATGTTTGCTTGATATATTCAATGACTTCAGGCAACGTTAAGGGCCTGTCCCACTTGGCCGTCATTTGCGCCTCATTTACGCATCATATGTAAAATAGGTCGACGCATCGTGATATGCGATGTCACGCGCAAATCACGCATCAGCACAGCCGTCTGGTGCGCGTGACGTCATTAGAATACCCTGTGCGCATGGCAGGACGTTGACGCAAGGACGTTGACGCACAGTGACATAACCATGCATCACCACGCGATACACGTGAGACGTCGGGGGGGCCAGCGTATGACGCCAATGCGTCAGCATGCGTACCCAATGTGTCAGCGTGCGTACGTGATATGTCACGCAGGTGGCACGCGAGGATTTAGTTCCTGTACTAAATCCTGATGCGCCGTGCAATACCGCATGCCACCGCATACGATTCCACGCCTCACCACGTGCAATGCAGGCGCACCCCACACGTCACGGCGCGTCGACCTAATTTACATATAAAGCGTAAAAGAGGTGCAAATGACAGCCAAGTGCGACATGCCCTTCAATCCTCTTTCGGTTCATCCTCATTTCCAGCATAACATACCGGTAAATACCTCTGCAAATTTGTCTGAAGAATTTTAAATTCTAAATCCATCATTTTTCTGCAAAGATGCTGCCTGACCCGCTGAGTTACTCCAGTACTTTGTGTCTATCTTCTGCAAATGTCTTGCCTATTAAAAAGTAACATGCAGAGTAGTGGAATAATGCAGTAAGCATTACGAAGCTCCAATTGCGTATCTAATTTATTCAAAATTCTTCTCAGAGAGCATACTATAGTATACCTCAGAATCAAATCAGGCCGTGACGTCACACTTATTTATATACATAAAACATTGAACAGTACGGCGCAGGATCTGGTCAACCATGATGCTAAACGAAACTAATCTGAATTGTCTGCACATGATCCATATCCCTCCATTCCCTGCATATCCATATCCTACCCAAAAGCCTTTTTGAATGCCATTATCATATCTGCCCCCATCACCACCTCTGAAAACACATTGCAGGCACCCACTATGTTAAAAAAAAACTTGCCATGCACATCTACTTTAAACTTTCCCCCTCTCTCCTTAAAGTTATATATAATATACTTTGGAGCGGACATGATAATGAAAGCTCTACAATATTGAAGCTTTATTTCATGTTATTTCTAGTCTACCAGCTTTTTATGCCATCTCCATTCTCTCCCCTTGTCGAGCATTAACTTGGAATAATAACTTGAATGTAAAATAATGCTTTCTAAAACCCTACCAGTGATAATTTGAAAGTAATGATCAAATATCTAAATATTGTTAATTTTGAAGGAGTCCCCCAGAGCTCTGGAGTTGACCCTCTTTACCCGAGTAGCACTGATAATGACGTCACACACAGAACTAGTTAGCTTTACGATGCTCTTGATTATCTAGCTGCCACTGTTGATATTTATAACCCTGCTTGTAACAGAATGATAGACTGTTTTACTGTCCAGTGAGGGTGAAATAAGAAATCAGTATCATTAATCAGGACTGAGGAAGCATTTTCTAGCAGCGAGCAAGCTCCAAACAGGCAGCATCTCTGGAGAATAGGAATAGGTGACATTCCTGGTCAAGACCCATCTTCAGTGCAAAATGTCACCTATTTCTTTCTCCAGAGTTGCTGCCTGAACCGTTGAGTTACTCCATCTTTTTGTGTCTGTCTTCAGTTTAAACCAGCATCTGAAGTTCCTCCGCAATAAATTGGAGGACTTGTATTGGGAGCAAATCAAATCCATTGGCACAATCAGCCAACTGCAGGTGCTGGGATTTCCACCACCTTATTAAAGTTACAGAAATATCTGCTCCGACTGTTTTTTTTTTGCTAAATGGCTGCCAGCAAAGTTTATTGTCACTTTTGTGATTGCATAATGATGGATGAGCCTTCTATCTGAATGCAATTTGATATGATGTAGGTTTTTTTGATAAACTACAGTAAAACATGAGCTTCATGAATAAACCAAGCATGAGCTCAGTAATTGAAACAAGCCAGACCAGCAATCCCTGATCTCGATAGAAAAATGTGCAGGTACATTTTGTGCACACGAGGATCTGGTGATGATTGATCCAAAATTTCCACCATTCTTCCTGTTTGATATACTATAACATGAAGAAATCTTGCTTGAAACCCTACCTTTTGACTTTAGACTTTAGAAATGCAGCGCGGAGACGGGCCCATCGTTCCACTGAGACCATGCCGACCAGCAATTACTCTGTACACTAGCACTTTCCTACAATATTTACAATATTTGCCAATGCAAATTAACCTACAAACCTGTACGTATTTGGAATGTGGGAGGAAATCAGAGCAACTGGTGAAAACCCACGAGGTCACAGTATACACTCCGTACAGACAGCACCCGTGGTCATGATCAAACCCACGTCTCAGGCGCTGTAAGGCAGCAACTGTACCACTGTTCCACCCATGTTTGTTTTATACACATTTTAAGAATGTCATGCAATTTCATCAATATTTTTCCAAAATGTAACTTTGAATTTGGCAACTACAAAGGGAACAACATTCAAGCTTTTCAGTCAAGGGTTTTGTCATGACTTACGCAAGGAATCAGTTAAAGAGTGAAACACTGCAAAGATGTAGGTGAAATCTACAGTCCCTTGTCATGTATAAAGAAATGTCATCTGATGAAGAAGGTTTTGAAGGATTGTGTGTGTGCATAAGGGCACGCAGATGGCCCCTGTGTGCGATGAAATCATGGACTTAGTGGACTGTGAGAGTGTTGAAAATGTAGTTGAAAAACTTTAAAGAGATGAACTAGACTCGTTGGAAATTGACAGGGATCCTCCAGACACCGTGACATTAAATACTGATTAAATCACAGGCAATGTTTTGAATCCTCTTTGAGGATTTGGCATTTCATGTGATGGTGTGTACAGTCATTCATTTGATTTATTTGTGCTGTATTTCACATTAATGCTGTTTAGCCTTAAAATATAGAAATGAGGCGTAAAAACATTGTTATTTAAAAGGGCAAGGAGATGACATATGGTTTTGGAATTCATTTTAAAGGTTTGTGCAGAGAATATTAGTGAGTGATGTACAGTACTTTAGTGTGAGCAATTCCCATGCAACTGGCATCGTCATGCAACCAGTACCATTCCTCATGGATGCCAGATGGCCAAGTGTACACTGTAACATGCTTGCCGTCAGAGCTGAAACAAGTTCACAAGTTATAGGAGTAGAATTAGGCCATTCGGCCCATCGAGTCTACTCCACCATTCTATCATGGCTGATCTCTGTCTCCTAATCCCATTTTCCTGCCTTCTCCCCATAACCCTTGACACCCTTTCGAATCAAGAATTTGTCTATCTCTGCCTTAAAAATATCCACTGACGTGGCCTCCACAGCCTTCTGTGGCAATGAGTTCCACAGATTAACTACCCTCTGACTAAAGAAGTTCCTCCTCACCTCCTTTCTAAAAGAGCGCCCTTTAATTCTGAGGCAATGACCTCTAGTCCTAGACTCTCCCACCTGTGGAAACAGCCTTTCCGCATTCACCCTATTCAGGTCTTTCATTATTCTACAAGTTTCAATGAGGTGCCCCCGCAACCTCCTAAACTCCAGTGAGTAGAGGCCCAGTGCCATCAAACGCTCATCATATGCTAACCCACACATTCCTGGGATCCTTCTTGTAAACCTCCCAAATTTCTTCACAGTGCTCCAAATGCGGCCTGACCAGCACCTTATAGAGCCTCGACATTAGATCTCTGAAACCCATAGAATAAAAGGGATAGAAAATGATCAGACAGAACCGGAGAGTGGCTGTGACCATTTGAGTTTTGAAATGGTGAAAAGTGTACCCTGGAATACTACACTAGATGGTAGGTAAGTAGGAAACACAATGAATTGTAATAGGAGTATTAAAGAAGGAACTGCAGATGCTGGAGAGTTGAGCGTACACAAAAGGCTGGAGAAACTCAGCGGGTGCAGCAGCATCTAAGGAGCGAAGGAGATAGGCGACTTTTCAGGTCGAGACCCTTCTTCAGACTGGTTAGGGATCAGGGAAACGAGAGATATAGATGGTGATGTGGAGAGATAAAGAACAATGAATGAAAGATATGCAAAAAAGTATCGATGATAAACAAAACAGGCCATTGTAAGCTGTTTGTAGTGTGAAAATGAGAAGCTAGTGCGACTTGGGTGGGGGAGAGATAGAGAGAGAGGGAATGCCAGGGCCCGAGGGCTGAGGGAGAGGTGGGAAGGGGAGGAGACAGCAAGGGTTAACAGAATTGAGAAAATTCAATGTTTAAGCACAGAGGATGCAGACTTCCCAAGCGGAATATGAGGTGCTGTTCCTCCAACTTGCGGTGTTGCTCGCTCTGGCCATGGAGGAGGCCCAGGATCGAGAGGTCGGATACGGAATGGGAGGGGGAGTTGAAGTGCTGAGCCACTGGGAGGTCGGGTTGGTTATTGCGGACCGAGCGGAGGTGTTCGGCGAAATGATCGCCAAGCCTCTGCTTGGTCTCACCGATATAGATCAGCTGGCATCTGGAGCAACAGGTACAGTAGATGAGGTTGGTGGAGGTGCAGGTGAAACTCTGTCGGACTTGGAATGACTGCTTGGGTCCCTGAAAGGAGTGGAGGGGGGGGGTGAAGGGACAAGTGTAGCATCTCTTGCAGTTGCAAGGGAAAGTGCCCGGGGAAGGGGTAGAGCGGGAGGGAAGGGAAGAATTGACAAGGGAGTTGCGGAGGGAGCGGTCTTTGCGGAAGGCAGACAGGGGGGGAGATGGGAAGATGTGGCGAGTGGAGGGGTCACGTTGGAGGTGGCGAAACTGGCGGAGGACTATGTGTTGTATGTGCCGGCTGGTGGGGTGAAAGGTGAGGACAGGGGGACTCTGCCCTTGTTGTGGGTGGGGGAATGGGGAGAGAGGGCAGTGTTGCGGAGTATGGAGGAGACCCTGGTGCGAGCCTCATCTATAATGGGTGAGGGGAATCCCCGTTCTCTGAAGAATGAGGACATTTGTGATGACCTGGTGTGGAACACCTCATCCTGGGAGCAGATGCGGCGTAGACGGAGGAATTGGGAATAGGGGATGGAGTCCTTACAGGAAGCAGGGTGGGAGGAAGAGTAGTCCAGGTAGCTGTGGGAGTCAGTTGGTTTGTAGTGGATGTCGGTCAGGAGTGTCTCACCTGCAATAGAGATGGTGAGGTCAAGGAATGGTAGGGAAATGTCGGAAATGGTCCAAGTGTATTTGAGTGCCGGATGGAAGTTGGCGGTGAAATGGATGAAGTCAGTTACATGAATTGTAATAGAAACAATTTTAGTGTAGTTCAGGGATACAATGCGGAAACAGGCCTTTCGGTCCACCGAGTCCGCATCAACCAGCGATCACCGCACACCAACAATCCTACACACCCGAGGGGCAATATTCAATTTTACCGAAACAAATTAACCTATAAACATGTACGTCTTTGGAGTGTGGGAGATAACCGAAGCGTCTGGGTGAAAACCCACAGGGAGAAATGTACAAACTCACTATAGACAGCACCCGTGGTAAGGATCGAACCCGACGCTCTGGCGTTGTAAGGAAGCAAGTTTACCGCTGCGTCACTGTGCCTCTTCAAATGGAAACAGAAAGGCTAGCAGAATGGGTGAATAAAAATAAATGTTGACAAATGCAAAATGTTATGTTTTGGTTGGATGAGCAAGAAGAGAAAATATGAACTTCAGAGCAGAATTCTTTAAAAAAAAGATACAGGGATATGAGATCAGGGGCTATGCATGTATATTTCATTGAAAGTGGCAGGCAGGTTAAGAAAATGCTTAATAGAGCAAAAGGGATACTAAACTTTATAAAGAGAGGCACCGATTACAAGAGTAACAAAGTCAAGGTATTATAGGATAGGCCGTCAGAACCTCTAGGGTAGACAGTCAGAATCTTTTTTCCCCAAGGTGGTAATGTCAAAGGCTAAAGGGTATAGCTTAAGGTGAGAGGGACAAAGCTTAAAGGAGATGCACAAAGCAAGATATTTTTACTCAAAAGATGGTGGCACCTGCATCGCCCTGCCAGGGCTGGTGGTAGAGGCAGATTTCATACTGTTATTTAAAAGGCTTTTAGATTTGCAAAAGGATATGCATGGAATGGAGGGATATGGATCATGTGCAGGCAGATATAATTGGTTTGTCTTGACATCATGTTTGGCACAGACATTGTGGGTCGAAGGGCCTGTGCTGTACATTTCTATGTGTAGGAAGGAACTGCAGTTGCTGATTAACCAAAGATAGACACAAAACACTGGAGTAACTCAGCGGGACAGGAAGCATCTCTGGAGAGAAGGAATGGATGACGTTTTGGGTCGAGACAGTCTGAAGAAGGGTCTCGACCCGAAACGTCACCCATTCCTTCTTGGTTTGGACACAACTGGATTTTTCTGTCCTATTTAGTGCACCGCATTTAAGACATGTGAAGACCTTAGATAGAGGGGTGCAGAAGAAATTTACTTGAATGATTCCAGGGGTGTGGGACCTCATTAGTAGATAAGTTGGTTTGTTCTACTTGAAACAGAAGAGATTGTGAGGGAATTGTTGATATTTAAAATCATAGTAAATCAGGAGAAATTTGTCAAGGTGACAGAAGGTTCAACAGTCAGACGACATAGAATGAAATAGATATAACCATGACTAAGGTTTAATCATGGCAGACCTGGGCTGGCATTTTCAGGAATCCTTGGACTTGTAGGCCTTTGTCCTTCTATTCCTCAATATTCCCCAAGACCTATCATTCAGTGTTCCCCATAATTATTAGTGCTCTCAGAATGTATTGTCCCACATTTATCAGGTTTAAATTTCATCTGCCATTTTTCTGTCCATCTTGCCAAATCATTAATATTCTGTAGCAATGTCATCAATTTTGCTGTTATGTGCAATCTTACTGATCATACCCACTACAATCATATTCAAGTTGTTAACTAAGCAGTAAGGGTCCACGAGCTCCCATCACAAAACAACTCTCAACTATCATCCTCGGTCTCTTATTACAAAGCCTGTTTATCTGTGACAAAACAAGCTCATTACATTAAAATCCTGGCAAAATCCTGACATGAACTTAGTTTTGCCTGAATATTCCTATCAGTCATAGAGTCATAATCATATAGCATGGAAACTGGGCCTTCAGCCCAACATGACTACACTGACCAACATGTCCCATCTACAATAGTCCACCTGTCTGCGTTTGACCCATATCTCTCTAAACCCGTCCTATACATTTACCTGTCTAAATGTTTCTCAAACATTGCAATAGTACCTGCCTCAACTACTTCCTCCGGCAGCTCATTCCACACACCCACCACCCTTTGTGTGAAAAGGGTATGCCTCAGGTTCCTATTAAATCTTTCTCCCCTCACCTTAAACCTAAGTCTTCTGGTTCTCGATTCCATTGCGATACCTGAAGTTGTACAGATGTACAACTATTCTATATGTGTACAGTAATACTTGCCTAAAGGGAAGGCTGCACTAGAACAAAGACAGGATGGGATAGTGAGAGTCAATATCAACCTTGCTCTTCCAGACACAGCACAACTCAATGCTAGTTAAGGATTAATGATGTTATCTGGCTAGCAAAGCCTTCTGAGGAATTATTCTACTAAGTATATTTATCACGTACATTGACTCCCTACTCATACAGTGATTACAGGTTAATATCACACCAGACAGCTTTGCACCTCTGATGACCTGTTTTGAGGTGATTCTGGTCGATAAATGGACTGTAACCTTGTGTCCCGCCAGGGTCCGAAAGTACACAGCAGCAATTAATTACCCGCTGTGCCCTTACAATGGAGAACCCAGATTGGTTTCTCTGTTACATATGTAGGCAAAGTGGAATTACTTTAAAACAAAAGGCCATTTCCAGGGAGTAGGGTCTTTTTCACAGATATACCATGCAAATGCATTCATTCTTACTGATGTGCATCTGCCCATGGGAGAAAGAGGCACGTGTTGCCATGTAGCTACCCTTTAACAGGGCCGCAGACCTTGGCGGATCCTGTCATTCAGTAAAATTGCAACGCTTTGTCATGTTGGCACCATAGTCCAAGGGGAACCCAGCAAAATCGCTTAGTCTACAGAACAATAAACCCTTGACTTGCTTGATTCATCTGGCACAAATGTTTGCCGTATGTTACTGACGTCTCCACTGACAGCAGCGTTGTAGAGGAGTTGGTGCCCTGGTGACCTTAGCTGCCAGGATCAGATCTGCACATATGGTTGGGAGTGAAGAACAGATCTGCTCAGAACGTGCCAGCTGAAGGTCTGACAACTTCTTCTGCAAAACAGCAAGTGCAGGTGGACCTGAGTACATCTAATGCATGCTGTTAACTCAAACCAATCCTTGCTCAACTGTCACCTTCTGCCTGCAAGGCTGCAGAATCATTTAGTTTCAAACATTACAACACAAATAAGTGAGAAAGTAGGAACAGGAGTAGGGCACTCAGCCTTTCCAGCCTGCCTCATCTCCTCTCCTGTGCCAGTTTCCCCAAACCAAGGATGCCAACATTGGGTGAGAGTTGGGAGTGAGAAATTGAGAGACCAAGCCTGAGGGAGTGATGGGGCGGTGTCCCCCCTCCCATGGCACGGAGCTTTTGCATTTTGCAGCTTGAAATTGTGCAATGTGGTGCATACTGTAGCAAGTCTTTTAACTTGCACTTCAATGCAACATTTATGCTTTAAATTGGATTAGCTATGAATAAGGTTAGGCTAAATTACATTCCTAATTACATTCCACTCTCATCAACAGGTGCAGGCTCTCATCAACAGGTGCAGCACATGAATGATCTTAGTGTATTCATGTATGGAAATCAGATTAGAATCAAGCACTTGGCTCATGTTGACCAACCTGGGTCTCACTGCACACCTGGCACTATTCCCGACCCTGACTCCAGTTGCATACCTTCTCTCATTCCTGACCCTGAGTCCAGCCTTACACCTGGCTCCCTATTCTACCCTGATCATAGCTGTTTATCTGCTTAGGTCCCCAGTGCTGAACACTCCCATTGTCCCAGCATTGACTGCACACCTAGTACTATTCCAGACCTTGACTCTGGATGCACACTTGGCCTTGCTCCTAGCCCCTCTGCCACAATCTGGCCCACACATAAAGCTCCATATCTGACCCCCTTGACTTAACCTATTATGTTCAAGTTTACAGGTACTTATCTAATCTTTTAATGGGCACTTTACGGACCAAATTTTGTATAACAAAATTTGTATTTTGTTATAATTTTATTAATCCATTGGCTTCCTTTTTATCTAGCATGCAAGTTACTTTGTCAAAGAAGTAATCAATTAGTTGAACACAATTTCACACAGCTGTATAATTATTCTGTTACCAATTCCATCATTTTCCTAACAAACTGGTCGTTTCCACCCCCAATATTTTCAGTATTTTGCTGTCTTCCTCTCAGCTGGGACTTTTCCGAAATGCAAAGACCAATAACAATATATATTTAAGCAATAATATTCTATTTAATGTGATCTTGTGAATACATAATCTTTTCAGCCACTTCCTGCAAATCCTTAAATTCCGACTGCCGCTGGGAGCAGGACATTGCTGCGCTGGGTGACACTGTATGGCATTCACTGCCCGGTCTGTGTCTGTCAATGTAAATTTGCATGGGGACATGCTTTGGAGGTGTGTGGCGGTTGTCGATCAAGTGAGAATAATGGAGAGAATAAGAATGCTGCTGTCTTGTCAACAGACACGTACACAAGCAGATCCAGGGCCGCGGGACGTTTTTGAAAGCGGGGGAGCTGGGGGTGCTTATTATCTTTTGTTGTTGCTCGACCTCCAAAATCTGGGGGATAATACAGGCCATCCCACAACTCAAAAAGTGGGGGGATATCCCCCCATCTCTCCCTCCCCCTCTCCCCCTCTCCCCCTCTCCCTCCCCCTCTCTCCCTCTCCCTCTCGGGACCCTCCCTCCCTTCCACTCGGCGGCTAATCACAGCGCTTTGTTCACTGCCCCATATCTCGATGTGAACAGCGCTGTGATTGGCCTTTTTGAGCGGAGGGGAGGGAGGGTTTTGAGGGGGCAGTCGGTTTCCGCCACGGCTGGTCGTGGTTTTGCCGCGCTTGCTGTGCGCTTGTTCTAAGATTCTGGATGTCAGAGGTCCTCAGAAGAAGAGAAAAATACACCTGCAGGCCGGATAATTTCTCCCCAAAAAAGTGGACGGGCTGCAACCCCCCGGTTCCGCGGCCCACGCAGTTGACATTAGTTTGGAAATTCTCGTTGATCACAGAATTTCTCACGACAGAGCGTGAGAAATTATGTGATCAGAGTGAGAACGTGAGAATTGGGCGAAATGCTTGATTCTCACATTCAATGCATGAGAGTTAGCAGCCCTGCCCGAACCCTCTTTCTCCCTTCTATCTCTATGGCCACCGTGCTGCCCTTTAGTTTAGAGATATAGCATGGAAACATGCCCTACATCCCATCGAGTCCGCGCCGACCATCGATCACTCGGGCACCTGTTCCATATTTTTCCACTTCGCATCCAACGCATTTGGGGCCAAATAACCCACAAACCTGCACGCCTTTGGGCTGTGGGAGGAAACCAGAGACCCAGAGAAAGCCCCACTGTCACAGGGGGTACGTACAAACTCTGCAAAGACAGCGCCCACAGTCAGGATCGAATCAGGTTCTCTGGCACTGGAAGGCAGCAGCTCTACCACTGTGCCGCTAGACCCACCCACTGCTGAACCTAGGCCAGTCTTTCCTCAGACACAACTGGGCTAGATCCACTACCATATGGTCCAGTTTAATAAGCACTGCCATTTGTTTTGAAAGCAGATAAGATTAAATGCCATTCAGAGTTCTGCAGCACAGCTCGGCACAACCTAATTTCAGCTTAACATAAGGTCTGCTTTCTCCCAAGGCAGGCACTAACCAGATTTAGCTCTTCAAGTTCTTTATGAGCAATGTTTCCTGTGGTGACAAACAGAAGCATTTCCCACTTCACCTGCGCTGTGACGGTCCCTGGTTGCAATCTGAAATGCTGGCAAATGTCCTGCTGGGTTCAAGATCTATATGTTGATGCAAGCTGTAAATAACCGTGTCTCCTCAACCAAATGAAAAGCCTCCAGTTATCTGAGAACACAGTGTCAGGAATAGACACAAAGTGCTGGAGTAACTCAGCGGGATAGGCGGCATCTCTAGAGAACATAGATGAGGGAAATTTCGGGTCGGGATCCTTCTTCAGGATAGGTAGATGATGTCAGGAATAGTCTGATTCCCGCTCCCTGGTTGTCCCATGCTGTCGACATCCTTATAAATCTTCTCCCCCATAGTCTAAAGCCCCTGTCCCACTTTCACGACCTAATTCACGACCTCTGCCGAGTTTGCCCTTGACTCATACTCGCAGGATGGTCGTCACGAGGTCGTAAGTAGATCATAGCAGGCCGTGATGCTAGTCGTAGGTAGTCGCGGCATCAAGTAGGTCGGGGCATTTTTTCAACATGATGAAAAATGTCCACGAGTAAAAAAGGTCGTGAATTAGGTTGTTAAAGTGGGACAGGCCCTTAAGACAGTTCAAAACTATCGAAGCATTTTAAACTTTAAAACATTGAAAATGCCTTTAAATACTAACAAATAATTTAGAAAGTTAAAATAGGTAAGATAAAAAACAAAAACTTACCTGCACTTAGTCATACTTCATGAAAAGTGGCCCTTTGGCCCGAAGTCCATGCTGACCAGGATACCCCATCTAAGCTAGTCGCATTTACCTGCGTAAATCTGTCCTGTCCACGTACCTGTCCAAATGTCTTTTAAATGTAGTCAATGTACCTGCCACAACCATTTCCTCGTCCATATACCCACCATGCTTTGTGTGAAAATATTACCCTCAGTTTCCTATTAAATCTTTATCCTCACACTTTAAACCTATGCCCTTCAGTTCATGATTCCCTTACCTTAGGGGAAAAAAGGCAGTGTGCATTCACCCTATCAATTCTCCTCATGATTTTATACGTCCCCATTAGATTTCCCCTCAGCCTCATTCGCTCCATGGAATAAAGTCAAACTGCCCAACATGCCCCTATACCTGAGGTGCTCATGTCCTGTTGACATTCTTATAAATCTTGTCTGCATTTGTCTTTATCCATGAGGTTTGCAACCCAAATGTAGTGAATGGGGACACTTGTTCACAAGCAGGCCAGCCTGCTGAATGAGGAATGCATGTGACCTTTCTCCCATCAGATCAGTGCACTACAGCCAGTGGGCTTAATGGAGGACTAGCTGCTGACCACTTCATTGGAGATTTCAGTAGAGCCACCAGCTATCACTCGACTTGATTTGGGCCAATTTGACACCGAGGCATAACAACACTGGCTGCTCCTGGTACTTTAGACTTCACAGCGTGACCACAGGCCCTTTGGCCCACAGAGTCCACGCCTACCAGCGATCACACTAGTATTATTCTACACACCCCGAACACTAGCACTTTCCTACACACTATGGACGATTTACAAATTACAGAAGCCAATCAACTTTAAAACCGTTATGTCTTTGGAGTGTGAGAGTGAAACCTGCAGGAAAACCACGTGGTCACGGGAGAAGGCACAAGCTCTGTACTAACAACACCCTTAGTCAGGATCGAACCCGGGTCTCTTGCACTGTAAGGCAGCAACTCCACCACGATGAGCCAATGTACCGCCTCTATTGGAGTACATTGGAGTAAAATACAGATCATAGAACTGTGATCCATTACTAGCATTATAATTGAAAATATTTGAAAAACACAATGATTTGGGCTGCAGTGAACATTAAACTCAAAATAGCTAACCCACAGATGAAAGTCTCCCATTCTAATCTCTTTCCCGCTGTGTTGTGAAGAAATCCAGGCTGTTACTACTTGGTTCTATCAGCTGACGATGGGGAGAGCTGTCTGCATCATGTTTTGAATTTTATTTTGGATGGCTCATTCACACCAACAGCAGAGAGCCGTTAAATGCTCCAAATATACATCGCAGCCTAAAACCATTGAGAAACTCAACATTACCTGTCAGTGTTTCGCAGAACAACTTTGCTCAGCCTGCCTTGGCCTACGTGATCTCCTGGTTGCCAAACACTTTAACTCCCCTTCCGATTCCCATACTGACCTCACTGTCCTGGGCTTCCTCCATTGTCAGAGTGGGCCAAATGTAAATTGGAGGAACAGCCCCTCATATTTCGCTTGGGCAGCTTACAACCCAAGTAACTCTTGCATCCCTTCTCTCTCCATCCCTCCCCCACCCTAGTCATTGTGCCAGTTTTACTGTTGTCCTGTTGAGTTCCACTGTCAGAGTCAGGGGATATGGGGAGAAGGCAGGAACGGGGTACTGATTGGGGATGATCAGCCATGATCACATTGAATGGCGGTGCGGGCTTGAAGGGCCGAATGGCCTACTCCTGCACTTATTGTCTATTATCTATTGTCTGTATAAATCATTATTGCTTATCTCACAGCCAATAATGGGCCATTGTGGGCTCCAGACTTCCTTGATCATTGTTGCTTTTTGCATATCTTCTTTTCATTTCTCTAGGAAATTTAGCTTTTCCTCAATGTAATTCATTGGATGTTTTCCAGCGAGAGTTAGATTTGGATCTTAGGGCTAAAGGAATCAAGGGATATGGGGAAAAAGCAGTAAAGGGGTACTGATTTTAGATGATCAGCCATGATCATATTGAATGGCAGTGCTGGCTCAAAGGGCCGAAAAGACGTACTCCTGCACCTATTTTTAAGTACCGTCTATATCTTTAATTCCCCTTTCCCATGAGTTTGAAGAAGGGTCTGTACCCGATACATCACCTATTCCTTTTCTCCAGAGAGGCTGCTTGACCCGCTGACTTACACAAACTTTTTGTGCCCATTATCTGTCAGTGTTGGCTGATAGCGAATGGAAGGGACCATTGGGAGGGGTGTGGTGAGTGAATTGCAGGTGAGGGCCTGTCCGCAGGTTAGTAGAAAGAAGCCTGGGTCAGATAACAGACCTGGCATTTGGTTGGGTGTCAGGCTGATGATATGGTGAAGAAGCAGACATGCGGAGAGAGGCAAAATGCACCACTCACGCCCTGGCATTGCCACACAAAGGACTGGGCCTTGTCACTGCTGCTGATCTGCATTGTAGCCCGGATGCAGAAACACAGAAACCCCTTGAGTTTCACATTTTGATCAATCCAACGATTTGTTGTGATAATTATTTGTCTCCACTAGGAAGGACACGGGCTTGAGGTTGGAATTTGTACAACAGCAAAGTCCAAGAACTCTTCCTGTGAGAATATCCCTGCAGTATCCCTGAAGGCGATCACACTCTCTGTGGCAACCATGATGAAGCCAAGTGAAATGAGATGGGATCCGTCCATAGAGGGCGGCACTGGTGCGCAGCGGTAGAGTTGCTGCCTTATAGTGCCAGAGACACGGTTTTGATCCTGACTACGGGTGTTCTTAGTATGGATTTTGTACGTTCTCCCCATGACATGCGTGGGTTTTCTCCGGGAAATTCAGGTTTCTTCCCACACTCCAAAGGCATATTTGGCTAATTGTCTTGGTATAAATGTAATTTGTTCCTAATGTGCAGGATAGTGTTAGTGTGGAGGGATCACTGGGTGGTGTGGTCTTGGTGGGCCAAAGTTTCTGTGCTGTATCTCCAAACTAAACTAAACTAAATATTTTGTGCCCTGGTCCTGATCCAATACCTGTGTGAGGAGCGAATAGTTTCCTCTCAGAGGTGGATTCACAAGTTCACGTTTTCATAGAATGAGGCCATTCGGCCCATGGAGTCTACTCTGCTGTTCAATAAAAGCTGATCTCTGCTTCTGAATCCCATTTTCCTGCCTTCTCCCCATAATCCTTGACACCCATTTTGATCAAGAATTTGTCTTTAAAATATCCATTCACTTGGCCTCCACAGCCCTCTGTGGCAATGAGTTCCACAGATTAACTACCTTCTGACTAAGGAAGTTCCTCCTCATTTCCTTTCTAAAAGAGCGCACTCTAATTATTTATTTCCACATCCAACCCATCTATCCCAGTCACTATTCTGCAAGTTTCAATGAGATCCCCCCTCAACCTTCTAAATTCCGGCAATTAGATACCCAGTGCTGTCAAATGCTCGTCATATGCTAACCCACTCATTCCTGGAATAATTCTTGTAAACCTCCTCTGGACCCTCTCCAGCGCCAGCACACCCTTCCTCAGATATGGGTCCCGGATTTGCTCACAGTACTCCAAATGCCCCCAAATTCCCGAGACTTCATCTGCTTCGATGCAGTGGAGGGTCCTACATCCCTCCTCCTGACCCATTCCCATCACTGGCCTTCATCCTTCATGGCTGCTTGTTTTTATCAAGGCCACTGCCTATCTTCAACCTGGTGTTTTTGAAGTACCAAGCATGCTTGACGCTGCCTCCTCTAACATAAATCATTTTGCCTGGATCAGGCACTGGGAAAGATCCACAGAGGAAGTGGTGAAGTCAGATACAATTACTACATTTAAGAAACATATGGACAGGTATTCAAATAAGTAAAACATGGGAAGATATAGACCTAGTGAAAAGTGTAATCTACTATTCTTAGCGGTACTACTCTAGTATTGAAGTGTGATTATGCTTATATATAGATATACAGTAGAGGCACAATCACACTTAAATACTAGGTACACGTAATAATAAATTACCATTGAACCATTGAAATAGGAATAGTATTGATGGTCAAAAAGGTCAGCATTGATGTGGTTGACCGTAGAACCCAATTCTGTGCCGTAAAACACAATGATTCTGTGACTCTTTGAGGCAGCCAAAGGCTGAGATGGAAAGATGTCAGCAACAGAATGTCATCAGATTGCAGCATGAAGCCGTTAAACTGGCCTGAGGGGAATGAGGGGATTACAAGTAGCTGATGCTTACGTTGGCAACTTCCTTGCTAATGGTATCAAAGGGGTTGTTCAGATCAGATCTGTAACTTCTGGGCTTGTCCGTGGGGCTTGGCATTTGACCAAAAGGGTCATTAAGCAGGTTGCATGTTTACATTTCTTTTTGTTTTTATATCACATCACGCAGAGGGTGGTGCGTATATGGAACGTGATGCCAGAGGTAGTTGAGGCGGGTACTAAAACGGCATTTAAAAGATATTTGGACAGCAAAGGATTGGAGGGAAATGGATCAAACATGGGCAGGTGGAACTAGTATAGATGGGGCATTTTGGTCGGCATGGACAAGTTGGGACGAAGGGCCTGTTTCCGTGCTGTATGACTCTATCTCCGCCACTTGCACCATTGACTATACAACGTGGGTGTTTTCCTGTGAATGCTTGAAGCGATTCTCTAAGGAACTCTAGGGAGGCATCAGAAGATCTTTGAAAAGTACCTTGTGATCAATTGCATTCACCTGAACTGTTAGGTCGCATCATTGGTTGAAAGTCGCGTCTATGAATCTATACCTCCAACAATTCAATACTCATTTAGTAAGGCATTGAATTCTTTGCCTAGGTTAAGTGTTGCAATGATGTAGAAAGAGTTTTAAAACCCAGATGGACACAAAAAGCTGGAGTAACTCAGCGGGACAGGCAGCATCTCTGGAGAGAAGGAATGGGTGATGTTTCGGGTCGAGACCTTCTTCAGACCGAGGAGAGGGAGGTGTCGGAGATGGTCCAAGTAAATTTGAATGAAGGATAGAAATTGGTGGTGAAGTTGATGAAGTCTATGAGTTCTGCATGGGTGAAGGAGGTAGCACCGATGCAGTCGTCAATGTAACAGAGATATAGTTCGGGGATAGGGCCTGGAACAGGGATTGTTCAACGTACCCTACAAAGGGGCAGGCATTGCTGGGGGCCCATGTGGGTGCCCACAGCTACACCTTGCACTTGGAGGAAGTGGGAGGACTCAAAGGAGAAGTTATTGAGGGTGAGGACCAGCTCTGCTAGGCAGAGTAAAGTCAGAGTTCTCTTCCTTGCAGAAGGGATTCACCCAGAGCAGAAATATTGCTTAAGTGAGGCACAAAACAGTTTGCTGCTTCTCGTCCTTAAAATTGTAAAATTGGAAAAGATGAGTTTCAATTAGCTTAGCATGCATTTTCATTTCTCTTCAGGAATTTGATTGCCAGCAACAATCTGTAATCAGCAGCATAAGACTGTACACATGAGAAAACAAGATCGTAATTGAACACAATTCAAGTTGTAAAACCTACATTTCTGGGATAACTTCCAATTGCAAATGATCATCTATTTAAAATCAGTGGGCAAACAGGCTTATCAAACTCATTCCATCATACACGCTACATATTAAAAACCTAGAGCACATAACTTTCCTCGTCCAACCTATTGTTGGTGTCTTACATTGCATCCTCTATAAAATATCAGAAAATAAATCAGCAAAATGCGAATCAAGACTCAATTATTTCCTGCCTAAATTCAGCTAAAATTCTAAAATATTAAAGATACAAAAGCCTAATTATAAAACAGAATATAATGCTGATATATATTGGTGTATTTCTGCAGTTAGAATTCTAACTTGATTTGATTTGCAAATTCCAACCTATTTCCGGAGAAACTGTGAGCAGCTTTGGGCCCCATATCTGAAGAAGGATGTGCTGGCTCTGGAGAGGATCCAGAGGAGGTTTACAAGACTGATCCCAGGAATGAGTGGGTTAGCATATGATGAGCGCTTGATTGCACAGGGCCAGTACTCGCTGGAGTTTAGAAGGTTGAGGGGGGACCTCATTGAAACTTACAGAACAAATGAAAGGCATAGAAAAAGTAGATGTGAAATGGAGAATCTAGGACCTGAGGTCATAGCCTCAGAATTAAAGGGCGCTCTTTTAGAAAGGAGATGAGGAGGAACTTCTTTAGTTAGAGGATAGTTAATCTGTGGAACTCATTGGCAGAGAGGGCTGTGAAGGCCAAGTCAGTGGATATTTTAAAGGCAGAAATAGACAAATTATTGATTAAAACTCAAGCGTTATGGGGAAAAGGCAGGAAAATGGGATTAGGAGGCAGAGATCAGCCACGATTGAATGCGATGGGCCAAATGGCCTAATTCTAAACCTATAACTTGTAAACTTGTGAACCTGTGAAATTTTCCAGCATCAAACCTTTCCATGTACGATACGATACGATACAATCCAATAGAACTGTCTTTATCCCAGGAGGGAAATTGGTCTGCCAACAGTCTTAAAACACAACAAGAATAATGAAACATGAAATTAAAGTGCTGATGACCCACTTACTGCCAGAGAGATTTGCAGGAGCACTGTCCTAACAATATCCCTGACAATGATACTCCTGGATCTTGAATGTAAGCACTGAACATCTATGTATCTGCTCTGGGATTTCTCATCGCAGCTGCCTAACTAAAATGATTAGTGTTTTCTCAGCTCAGTAAGAACACCTAGGGTAGGCCACGCTGTTGATGAAATCAAAAATGGGAGCTGTAGCACAGCAGGAAGCGAGACAGAGTGTAAAGCAACATGTAGCAACAAGCACAATATGTAAAATATACCAAAGAAACACAATCCATAGAATTATATTCAAGACACAAGCAGAGGTTTCTGAAGTGCAGTGTCAGGCATATCTCAGTAAGTTGCACAGTGCCTTCCTAGTCAGAAGTTCTGTGTCAAAGCTTAAGCACATAACATGGCTGATTCATCAACATGGTACCGTGCTATTAAAGATGATATTTTCTGAAATATAAATTAAACCAAGGGCTGATCTGCCCTTTTAAATCACTGCACAAGATAAAGGTGAGCATGGGTATAGAAATGCATCCTCAATCTCTCACATTTTACGAGGCAGTTGGGCATTGCACACTGCTAACAACAGTCAATGAAGGGTCAATGGGAATGAATTTCATAAACAGGACACAATATGTTTAGTGCAAACAAGGATGAATTCCTGTTCTTCCAGTCCCTGACCAATATTTATCACAGTGCTGAAAACAGATGATGAGGCCATTTATTTCAATGCTATTTGTGAAATGTTGCCATGTTTAAGTTGACAACATGAATCCTTCATTACAACAGAGGCTACACTTTAAAAAGGACTTTGCAGGGTATAAAGTACTTGAGGATGACTTGAGATTGTGAAAGATGCTGGATGAATGAAAATTTCCCCTCACAAGCAAAATAAATAAACAAAATTCATATAACCTGTCCAGAAGACACAACATAAATTTCAGGGAATATTATTCCAGACCCTGTCATCTTTTAATCCAGGTTCAAGTAATGCACCCTGAAGTTTACGTTTTAGTGAGAGACCCATATATTTAAATAAAGTATCGAATGTTAACAGTCGGTAGGTTATGGGCAATATATTACATGGATTCAGATAGGTTTCCTTACAGCTGTGATAATTTTAACCGATAAGCATCAATAACATTCTGACTCCTCAGTCATTCTGACTTCCTCAATGTTAAATGGCTCAACGTTCAATGATCAATGGTTCCTTATTATCACATGTACCGAGGTACAGTGACATTATTTTTTGAGCATACAGTTCAATAAATTATCGCTATACATACATTATTACCACTGCACTATCCCAGATTAGAAACAGTCCAATTATACCATATACAAGAATTGCCATGTTTTTCACACCATGTTCAAAGTCTAGGTTGCTTGGGGTGAATAGGGAAAATTGGCCTGGAATTAGCTGATAATCCTGGTGGATTCTAGTCAGCCCTTGGCCAACTATGTACAAGAAGGTCAATGTAGAGTTACTGGGATCTGGGAAGGACCACATAGAGTAATAATACACCAAAATAAAGAAAAAAGATCTTGAAGCTGCAGTAAATTGATGTGCAAGGGAATTGGGTATGAGAAACTCGTGTTGGGATGAAACTCCAGATGTTCTCTAACAATAAGTTCATAGGTTATAGGAGCAGTATTAGGCCTTTCAGCCCATTAAGTCTACTCCACCATTCAATCATGGCTGATCTATCTTTCCATCTCAACCCGATTCTCTTGCCGCCTCCCCATAACTCCTGACCCCCTTACTAATCAGGAAGCTGTCAATCTCCACCTTAAAAATATCCATTGACTTGGCTTCCACAGCCATCTGTGATGACAAATTCCACAGATTCACAACGCTCTGACTAAATAAATTCCTCCTCATTTCCTTTCTAAAGGTAAATTTCTAAAGGTATTCTGAGGCTATGGCCTCTGGATCTAGACTCTCCCATTAGAGGAAACATTCTCTCCACATCCACTCTATCCAGGCCTTTCACTATTCAATAAGTATCAATGAGGTCCTCCCCTCATCCTTCTAAACTCCAGCGAGTAGTGGCCCAGTGTGGTCAAATACTCATCATATGTTAATCCAATCAATCAAAGCCATGTCTGAATATACCAATATGATAATATACTGCAAGATTTTCCTTAAGTCCCTCAGGTAATTGAGGACATAAATGTAACAGTGCAAACCACATTATTGAATCTTGACCTGTTATATTTCAAGAGGAATATTTTACTGGTCCCAGTAGCCCAAAGATTGACCTGCACTTTAATCTATAATCTCCAATTCTACCCGTAACTAGTGAAGGAATGGGCTGCGTAGGTCACAAGTCATGTTAAAGTTTGATACCTAACATCAATAAATAATTTACTTTGAATTGAGAAGCTGTTTGTTTCTTCCCTTTGTTGTGTTAGGTCGCAGTCCAAGAGAAACCTTCATATGAAATCAACACTGGCCGAGGGTTTAGGAAATACGAGTCTGTTATTGATGTAGTTGAAGATCAGGCAATGACTCTGATGGTTAGTGGATGTTCGAGCTGCAATAGAAGCTGCTTGTAAATCAGAACATATATACGGTTAGCTGCAGGAGATCTATAAATAATGAGAAACTTGGGGAAGCAACGCTTGTACCGTCATTGAACTTCTGTTTGAGAAGCCGATCTTGTCTCATCACTTAAAGGGGTGATCTAATCAGCGGCCTTTCCAAATGATCATGTTAAAATTAATAACATTAACTCCCGCTGGTAGGTGAGATGATAACAAGTACCAAATCTTAAAATAATCTCCAAACAAAAAATGAATAGGGAAGTAAAATAAAACATTTATGCAGGGAATTAGAATTGTGGCGACTGTGCATTTGTGGTTGTGCAAATGAATGTCACTGGGCTGTGCATACGTGACAATGAAGAACCATTGTGAATGTGGATTCTCCCTCATAACAAACAGCTGCAGTAAAAAAGCACAGATTTAATTAAATGGGATTTGTTAGTACGCGTCCAAAATTCAACGCCCTCGGGTGTGAGACTGGGGTTTTCTCCACTTTCGGACGACGTCATATAAAGTATCCAAATCAAATGTTTTCTTTTGTACTTATCAGATAGGAGAGGAGTTATGTTTCTCCTTTGAGGTTTTACATGGAATGTTATATATTGACACTAATTTTCAGACTATCCTCTTATCCTAGACTCCCACCAAGCAAGCTATGTTTTCACTGTCTATCCTGACAGTTCCTTTAATAAATTGAAAATTTAACAAGATTACGGGTTAACTGTATTAATTCCAGCAACTGCACCACCAGTTTGAGTAAATTATACCACAGAGATCAAGTAACATTCTGGAAAACCAACACTACATTGCCTCCAACAAGCAGGTGAATTAAGTTAAACTACATAGCCCGTGTCATGATAAACACCAGCACAGGCATTAAAAGTTAAATAAGATGCTTCTGAACCGTAACTTATTATGATTGGTAAGCTTGCTACTTAAAGTGAATGTGCTAACCAGCTTCATGCACTGGTGTCTTGATGCATTGATGAGTAAAAGCCATAATCTGAAATCCTAGCTGGGTTATAAGGAGAAATCACACTCAGAGGTGATGTACTTTTTCACAATGAGGAAGTGAAGATTAGAAGGCGGTGCACCAGGCTCATTCTTACAATGTTAGTCATTTGAAAGTCTTGCACAAGAAGGCCAAGTTCAAAGGAAGACCTTTCAGACATGTCGTTAGGAACCACTTCTACATTCAAAGTGCAATGAAAATGTGGAACTCCCTTCTATGATTTTGATATAGTCAATCCGTCAGCAGAAACATGCAACTATTGGTGAACCAAAGCTATCCAAATGCTGACCAAAGTTCCTGCCTCAAGATGCTGCAGAGAACCTGGTCTCAGTGTTGACCTTTTCAAACAGGTTGCAAATTTGAAATAAATCCTGAGGTAATTCTTCAATAACACTTTGGCCCAATCTGTCTTAACAGGCAGATGCAAGAGTAAAAAGCAGGGGAAACATTTAACAATTTTCATCAGTCAGGGCATCTTTGTTGTGAAAATGGTTACAACATTCCTATATAGGACAGTGTTGTTCATGTCCAGTGAAAGGGGTGGGTTGTATCAGTCAAACCATCACCGGTATTTTGAGGGGGATATTAAAGTAAGGAGGACTCAGAGAGAGGAGGAGGAACTTGTAAGGAACTGCAGACTGAATTGTTGCACATTCTGTGAGATTGCCACTGTCAGCCATATCTCAGATCATCGTTTAAGAATAGAATAGAATAGAATGCCTTTTATTGTCATTCAAACAGCTTGGTTTGAACAAAATTGCATTTTCTACAGTCTTACATTACAAAAAAACCCAAGACCCACACTTAACACAGTTTACATAAACACAGTGAATCTCCAACACCTCCTCACTGTGATGGAAGGCAAAAGTCTTATCTCTTCCCTTGTTCTTCTCCCACGGTCCAGCAGTCCAAATGCAACGTCGAGGCGAACTGGGGCTCACGATGTTAAAACCCCCGGCGGGCGATGGTAAGTCCCATGGCTGTTTAAGCCACGCGGGGCGATGTTAGGCCCCGCTCCGAGTCCTTTAAACCTCGCGATTCCAGCGGGGGAAGTTACCATTGCGGGAGCTCCGAAAAGCGGTCTCCTACCAGGGACCTGCGAGCTGTCGATATTCCCGTCCACCGAGCCTGCGGCCGGAGCCTCCGAATCTCCGAAGTGCGCGCCACCACAGCTCTTCCCACTCCGAAGACGGCCACTCCGCGAAGGCGAGTCCGCTGGCTTTGCGACTGGAGCCCCAGGTTGGTCCCGGCCGGAGGCTGCCGACGGCTCCACGATGTTAGGCCCAATGACATCGGAGACCTGACAGGGAAAACGTCGGGTTCCCGTACAGGGAAGAGACTAACGGTTTCCCCCCACTCACCCCCCACCCCCCACATATACACAGCTAAAAAAAAAGAATCAACACATACATTTAACAAGCAAAATTTTTTAAAAAGACAGACAAACTGTAGTCAGGCCGCTGTCGATAGGTGCCTCCACACCACAGGAAGTGAGTAACTTTTAAAGTTAAAAATGGCTCGATGGCGCAGCAGTAGAGTTGCTGCATTACAGCTCCAGAGACCCGGTTTCGATCCTGACTACGGGCGCTGTCTGTACGGAGTTTGTACGTTCTCCCCGTGACCTGCACGTGGGTTTTCTTCGAAATCTTCGGTTTCCTTCCACACTCCAAAGGCGTACACGTTTGTAGGTTAATTGGCTTGGTATAAATGTAAATTGTCCCATGTGTGTGTAGGATAGTGTTAATGTGCGGGGATCGCTGGTAGGTGCAGACTCGGTGGGTCGAAGGGCCAGTTTCCGTATCTCTAAGCGAAACTAAACGAAAGTAAAGGAACTGCAAACAGAATTGAGCACTAGTACAAAGAGAGAAAGGCATGCATGTGCTGTAAGTTACAGTCAATGGATCTTAGTCCATTGTATTTGTAATATTTGTATTTCCTTTTTAAAAGGCATTAGATTAGCTTTAAGTATAAAGAGTTATATGAAGAGCTTGTGCTGATTTCTGAGCATTAACATGTTATCCACTTGGATAGATTTAGGCTGAATTCAGCGAATTAATTTGAGTGGAAGTACCTATGCTAGACAATGTTTAATTTCAAGTTTAGGTTTGATAGCTTTTCCTAACCATATGTATATAGGGACATGGCACAAAGGCAGATATATGAAGATAGGTTAATGATCAGCTTTTATCTCATTAAATGGGAGGACAGGCTTAATAAATTAAAACTTTTATGACTGCTTCTATTCACAGCAATTAGGGAGGAGTTTACCTGCCTAATTTCGCACATAGGGAATGGTGAAAGGCAAACCTAGACGGAGGAAATAAATATCTTGAAAGTGCTATCAGAATGGTGGCACAGCGGTAGAGTTGCTGCCTTACAGCAAAATGCAGCGCCAGAGACCTGGGTTCAATCCCGACTATGGGTGCTGTCTGTATGGAGTTTGTACGTTCTCCCTGTGATCTGCGTGGGGTTTCTCCGAGATCTTCAGTTTCCTCCCACACTCCAAAGACGTACAGGTTTGTAGGTTAATTGGCTTGATTAATTGGCTTGATAAAATGTAAAATTGTCCAGGTTGGCGATAAGCAGAGTACTGCACTGCCAACTACAAAATTCAGAAGATCAGTATTGCTTTACCCCTCAGAACACGAGATAGTCACAGTCATACATCACAGAAACATGCCCTTCAGCCCATCGGGTGTGTGCTGACCATCAATCCTACATTTATATATTTTCTTAAGGGCCTGTCCCACCAGCATGCAACTCTATGCGATGAACGCGATCAAACCAGCAGCGGGGGCCGCGCGGAGGTCGGGTGATCCCCTGTACAGGGCCGTTCCCACCAGCATGCGCCTGCATGCGGCAAGCGCAACCAAACCGGCAGTAGGGGCCAAACGGAGGTCGGGTGAGTGGCGCAATGCGGCGCAAAGTGAGGCGAACTTGGAGCGCAGTCCAAGGTAAGTTCACCAGGACAGAGAGGGGCACACAGAGAGGGGCACCGAGGCACACACACACAGGGCCACGGAGCCACACACAGAGAGGGTCACAGAGGCACGGGTCAGTCTGGTGTGATTGCTGTCGATGTTCTCCACCCCTGCTCCACCACTCAGTGCCATTGCAGGCCGCAGCCAATCTGAGCTTTCATCTAACCGCTGTGGGACCTCCAGCAGCATCAGTAGGCCCCACGCCACGGATATATCGTCCTGTCCCTCCCTCAGCCAATTCCGCATGCAATGTCCACACAGTCTGAGGTCTGGATAGAGCCCAGGTCCCAGTCACTGCGAGGCAGCACCTCTACTTGCTGCACCACTGTTATGCTCCACTAATCTATGCCAGCAGACGGACATGTATCTGTACACTGTGAATAGCTCAATGGTAATCATTTATAGTCTTTCCTGCTGGCTAGTGAGCGCGCAATAAGAGCTTTCACTGTACCTTGGTGCACGTGACAATAAACTAAACTGAACGAAAGATAGATGTGTTTAACCCCAGACCTCTTGGTTGTGAGGCGGCTCACATGACAAGATGTGAGATATGCAGGTTTTCCTTCAGCTGGGCCTAATGGTGGGACAGGGGCATGGGTCAACTGGTCCTGCACTCTATCCATCTGCGACATTTTGCTTAACCTGGGCAAGCTCAAGATGCTTTGTGCATTCACAGGGACACTTTCTTTATTTTTAGGTGATCTCTTGAAGTCAGCTATTCTCTTGAGTGGATGTGAACGCATTTATCAGCTTGGTGACTGGACTCCGACTGCCACCGTACTGCCTGTGATTACCATAATTTTCCGCGTCAGTGTTCTGTAGCTGTGCGCGGCTGGTGTAGCGTGTTCTACAGATGAGACAAAGCATTATTAAATGTTCCAGGTTCCTGACGGCACTGATACTTTGTGCTTAACTCAGCCAGTTAGCGATACTGTGTCATGCTGACTTGCAGCTCAGCAGCTCACTATGCTGGCCACAGGCAGAACAAGCCATCTCTCAGCACCTTTTTACCTGACGAACTGCCTCCAAAAACAGATTATACTCACAAAAACATTTTATCTGATTTAGGTTATTACGTGATATTGGCGTGAGAACTTTGGGAATGAAATAATGCTCTGCTTTTTATTTTAAATGAAGTTCTAAGTTGTCTTGTAAACCTATTGTAAGTTAATCGCAGCATAGTAGTAGCAGTGGCACCTCTGAACCCTTTCCCCTTCACTGTATCAACAGAGGCAGACTGGTTCACTGCTTGCAAATTATGTTCCTAAACCTGTGCCCCAAGAGAGGCTACCAAAAGTCCTATATCATCTTACTTTCCCTCAGCATGGTTGGATAGAGGAGTTACCGAGGCGGGTGTCATTATTTATTAAAATTTTCTCTTAGCACCCATCTTCGAAGACTTTAGTGTGTGACTTCAGATCAGTGAATGCATTGTATGAGTGGCTGGGGAATAAAGGCTATCTGAAGCAGCCTGAAGGCAGAATACAGCATAATACAATTCAGTCATAGACAACCAGGCATTAAGGGAGGATAAATGATTGTAGTGTTCCTCTCTGAATACTCAGTGCTGAATAACATTTTCCTATATATTAACAATTTCATCCGTTTAATTTTCTAAAAATTGTATGCTATAAATCACAATTGGAAAGCGTTATAAGATGAAATTCAAGGACAATATTGCGCTTTGGAACATGAGTCCAAATTCAGAGTGTTCACTGAATAAACTATCATTCTAGAGTCGTATGGCACAGAAACAGGCCCTTTGGCCCAACTTGCTATGCCAACCAAGATGCTCCATCTACACTAGACCCACCTGCCCGCATCTAAACCTTCCAGATCCATGTACTTGTCCAAATGTCATTTAAATGTTGATAAACAATCATTAAATAATTACATTTTCCAGTTTGCTCTAGATGTGATTATGCCTCTTAAAAATGGTAATGAAGATTTTTTTTCCCTTTAGGATGATGGGCAAATCTACCTATTTTGAAAATGGCAAATGATTTTATTGTAATATAAATGATAGGAAGGACTGAGGTTTTTTGTTTAAGAAAGATGCCGATGCTGTCTGAACAACTGTCAGTCTGAAGAACAGTCTCGACCCAAAACGTCACCTATTCCTTCCCGCCATAGATGCTGCCTAACCCACTGCGTTTCTACAGCATTTTTGTCTACCTTTAGAAGGACTGAGGTTTGCAATTTATTGCGACAAACACAAACATCTTAAAATGGGACTGTCAACTGCTACTCTGTGCAGACATTAGATATGATGAAGTACCTTTACATAATTGATTGTAATTTGACTAACGATCTCTGGCATACTTGTTGACTAATTTACGTGTTTTAGCAAATAACTTACAAATACATTAAACAATGACAGTCTATTTGTTAATAACCATTGAGACAAGAGAATTTGTTGATATTTAGTAATTGCTCTCAATGTAGTTAATTAAATCTTGTTGAAAAAAATTAGTGTAGACAAATTATGGAAATCAGGTCACAAAACTAACCATATGATTCCAGCATCTCCAGGTCCTAGTATCTACATTACATTTTGTTTTTAGAGTAAACCTTTATCAGCGGGTATTTTTTTGCTTTCTCAATGAACCAGGCACAGTTATTATTCATTAAAAAGATGTCAAAATATTAAATCCATGAAAGTGAACTAAGCCTTTGATCTTCTTGAGTGCATGAGACACGAGGTATGATCTTGTAGAGATGGATAAAATCATGAGGAGAATTGATAGGGTAAACGCACAGGGCAGGGGAATCAAGATCCAGAGTACATGGGTTTATGGTGAGAAGGGAAAGATTTAATAGGAACCCGAGGGGCTACATTTCCACTCTGAGTGTGCTGGGTTTATGGACACTGGAGGCAGGTACAATAAAAACATTTAAAAGACATTTGGACAGGTACATGGATCTGAAAGGTTCAGAGGGATGTGGGCCACATGAGGACAAATGTGACTAGCGTAGGTGGGGCACCTTGGTTGGCATGTGCAAGTTGCGCTGAAAGGCTTATTTCTGTCTACATGACTCTTTAGGGGGCGCCGTCCTGTAGGGTATGGCTGCCCAACCTGCAGCTGTCCGTTTTTTCTCTCTTTTTTTTATTTTTTAGTTAGTTGCGTTTTTTTGTTTTTCGGAGTCCTAGCCTTTTTTATGTGGGGGTGGGGGAGGGGAAGGGGGAAACTGCTTTCTAGGGTCCCTACCTGGTCGGAGAGGCAGCTTTCTCCGGGCTGCACCGTCGACCCGTCCTCGCGGCCTACCAGCAGGCACGGAGCAGCATTTCCTGGGGGGACCGCCCAGAACCACTGCTTTGGCAGCGGCGCAGCGCTGGAGCGCCATCGCGGAGCGGAGCGGAGTGGGCGATGCCTTGCCTGGGACGCCACGCTGGAGCTCCTGTGAGCTGAAGACCGCAGGAGAACATTGCGGAGCTGCGGGACTGTGGAGCGGCCAGCCGCGCTGAACTTTAACATCGGGAGCCTGGGATATCTCGGCAAGATCGCCAGTTGTGGAGCTCCATCCAGTGCGGCCTGCTGACGTCGGAAGCTGCGGTCTACTTTTTCCCAAGAGAATATGTATCTAGGCTGGGAATCCGGATGTTTAGAGAGGACCTGAGGGGGAATATTTGGAATCTGGAATGTGCTATTGAGTGAGTGCCGGAGGCAGCTATTCTCATGGCATTTACAAAGCATCTGGACAAGCACTTGAATCGCCATGGCATAGAAGAACATGAGCCTAATGTGAGCAGGTGGGACTAGTATAGAATAATACCATCATCGGCATGGACTTAGTGTTTGGAAGGGCCTGTTTCTGCGCTGGATGACTCTCTGACCACTCTTTTCCAAAAGACCTTACTTCCTTTTGAGAATATGTAGAATTGGGGATACTTTAGCACTAAGGTTTATGTATTCTGAGAAGTTTTAATTTTTTTATTTTAACATCATTTAGTTAAGTTTCATTATCCTTGCTGTGACATAATTTTTCCTGGAAAACATGAAATGTTTACGTGATGTTTAATGGTATTGTAATTGGCTAAGGTATTATGCAGTGTATGATTGTAATTGGGTAGAAAGATTGTCCCCACTTATATAACCATGTGATACTGTCGTTATTGGTCTAGAAACTCCACCCTTTGTAAGTTACCTCCCATGGTATCAACCATATATATATGCTAATTCCTTTGTTTGGACACATGTGTTTCTCCGTGATCCACTGGGAGAGCTTCTCAGGGCGGTAAAGAGAAACCAGGTCACCATGGTGAAATAAAGGATGATTTAAAGTATTCTAGTCGGTGTTTTCACTGAACGGACCAAGGGATACCGGAATTATCATTTGGGTGCTTCAACATGTAAGACATGATCATGTAAGACATGATGAAGTATGTGATGAAGCAAAGACTGAGTATGTTGATAAGGTGCAGGAAGAGTTTGAATGACTGGGAAGGATAGAAATGGGTGGGAACATGGGGAGTTATCATGGAATGATAAAAGGGAGGAATGAGAATATGTAGAATTGGGGATACTCTAGGACTAAGGTTTAAGTATTCTGAGTTAAGTTTTAATTTCTTTATTTTGACATAATTTAGTTAAGCTTCATTATACTTGCTGTGACATATTTTTTCCTGGAAAACATGTGATTTAAAGTATTCCAGTCGATATTTTCACTGAACGGACTAAGGGATATAAATACCGGAATTATCACCTTCACTTGTATCCCTTATTTTCACCCTCACCTTAGACTCTCAGATACTGAATAACCTGTCAACTATTTGTTACTTCATTTTTCAAGTATCCTCTCCCTCGCCTCTCACTCACTCCCTCACTACCACAGAGGAGCGGCATAGTGGCGTAGCAGCAAAGTTACTACCTTACAGCACCAGAGCCCCAGGTTCGATCCTGACTATGGGTGCTGTCTGTACGGAGTTTGTATGTTCTCCCCATGATGGGATGGCGGGACTGTCATATGCAGAGAGAATGGAGTGGCTGGGCTTGTATACTCTGGAATTTCGAAGGATGAGTGGATATCTTATTGAAACATAGATTATTAAGGGTTTGGACATGCTAGAGGCAGGAAACATGTTCCCGATGTTGGGGGGGATCCAGAATCAGGGGCCACAGTTTAAGAATAAGGGGTAAGCCATTTAGAACAGAGATGAGGAAACCCTTTTTCACACAGAGAGTTACGAGTCTGTGGAATTTTCTGCCTCAGAGGGTGGTGGAGGCCAGTTCTCTGGATACTTTCAAGAGAGAGCGAGATCGGGCTCTTAAGATAGCGGAGTCAGGGGATATTGGGAGAAGGCAGGAACGGGGTACTGATTGTGGATGATCAGCCATGATCACATTGAATGGCGGTGCTGGCTCGAAGGGCCGAATGGCCTACTCCTGCACCTATTGTCTATTACCATGTGGGTTTTTCTCAGGGTGCACCGGTTTCCTCCATCACTCTAAAGAAGTACAGGTTTGCAGGTTAATTATCTTCTGCAAATTGTAAATTGTCCCTAGTGTGTTGGTCGGCACGGACTCAGTGGGCCGAATGGCCTATTTCTGCGCCGTGCCTCTAAAGTCTAAATGTCTGAGGTAAATAAGACTTTGAGGTAAATAAAGGGACGGGTAATGTGGCGCAGAGGAGCAGCGGGTTCAACCCCGACTACAGGTGCTGTCCGTGCGGAGTTTGTACGTTCTCCCTTTGATCACGTGGGTTTTCTCTGGTTGGTCTGTTTTCCTCCCACATTCCAAACACATGCAGGTCTGTAGCTTAATTGACTTCTGTAAAATTGCCCTGGTGTGTAGGTTAGAACTAGTGCACGGGTGATCATTGGTCAGCAATGACTCGGTGGCTGAATGACCTGTTTCCGTGCTGTATCTCTAAACTAAACTAAACTAAAATTTAGAATCCAACCCGCCCAGATCATGACTTGCACAGAGCCAAGTACCTTCCATCATTGCAATGGGCCTACATTGAGTACCGGTACCTATCACATTAAATGGAGAACCCTTATGCTCATTTATGTTCATCCCTGACCATCTCTGGAACATGCACCAGCCTAACATTTGCTCTCACACTTTTAATACTTTCTCAACTGTCTTCCTCCCTTTGATGACAAAGAGTTCTGTCACTTAGATTCCACTATGATCTTGAATCATTTTGATTCTCCTTTTCTCTCCCAGACTTAACAAAGAGACCTTTTTAAACGTCACCTTGGTTCTAATGAATCTCGCAACTGCCGAAGGCAGCGTTTTGGGCACTCCTCTTTGTAAATGATAGGGCCTGATGTCTGTTAGAGGACTCCATGGAAACAGGGTGGATATCATGCCTCCCAAATTCAAGACTCCACAGCATTGGATGAAAGATAAAAACAAAGGGACATGAAGGAAAGATTTGCATTGATAGCACTGATGGTTTCCCTTCTCATCTACCTCAGCATGTGAGGACGATTGAATACACTGATATGGTTTAATTTAGAGATACAATGCAGAAACAGACCCTTTGACCCACCGAGTCCGCACCGACCAGCGATCCCCGCACATTAACACCATCCTACACGCACTAGGGACAATTTACACATGCCAAGCCAATTAACCAACAAACCTGTACATCTTTGGAGTGTGGGAGGGAGCCAAAGATCTCGGAGAAAACCCACACAGATCATGGGGTGAACGTACAAACTCGGTACAGACAACACCCACAGTTGGGATCGAACCCAGGTCTCCGGCACCGTAAGCGCTGTAAAGCAGCAACATTACTGCTGCGCCAACGTGCCGCACCAGATGCGAATGAATGGAAGTGTCTTGGATGGAGCATGAACTGGTTGGACCAAATGTCCTGTTTCTTAGCTCCAAATTCTATATTTTTCAATGTTATTGTCTTTTAAAATAATCTCTGGCAAAAAGAGCACAAAACATAGTGCTGCTGGAAATCAGCAGTAAGGCAGCATCTGTGGAGGTCAGACAACATTTCGGTCAGAACCCTTCTTCAGATTGAAACGTTATCTGTCCATTTTCCTCCATAGACACTGCCTGACCCTCTGAGTTCCTCCAGCGGTTGTTTTTAGTTCAAGATTCCAGCATCTGCAGTCTCTTGTGCCTTTTTTTTAAATGTATCAAATTAGCTTCAATTTGATGTTTCTCATTCATCACTCATTAATTTTGCTCTTTATTCGAGAGCTGTTTGCATTCCATACTAATGATTTGGAAGAGAATGTTCAAGGCATGTTTAGTAAGTTTGCAGATGACACAAAAATGGGTGGTATCGTAGACAGTGAATGTGATGATCAAACATTACTGTGTGATCTTAGCCAACTGGCCAAGTTGGCTGAGAAATGACTAATGGTGTTTAATTCAGATTTTACTTCGGAGTCACGTGAGTGACTACGTGAAGACCCCGCCAGCACGCATGCGCGACATATCGTCGTTCGCATGCGGAAGCGACAGTCGGGAGGAGCGGGGCTCCTCCAGCGTAACTTACGAACGGTAAGACTCACCGGAGTGGTGAGCGCGGCAAGAGTAGCGGCAAGAGCTGCTGCTATAGAGAGCAGCCAGCAGCGTGCCGTTTTTTCTCCGAGCTGCAGGTGCTACCTGCAGCTCCCGAATTCCGCCCGAGAGGGCTGCTGGTTCGCCACGGACAGGCGGTAAATCCACCCGTTTTTTCGCCGAGCTGCAGGTGACTACGTGAAGCAGGTGAGCTACCTGCAGCTCCCGAATTCCGCCCGAGAGGGCTGCTGGTTCGCCACGGTCAGGCGGTAAATCCACCCGTTTTGACTCCGAGCTGCAGGTGCGACCTGCAGCTCCCGACTTCCGCCCGGAAGGGCCGCTGGTTCGCCACGGACAGGCGGTAAATCCACCCGGAAGCCGATCGGGACTGCCGACTCAGCTGGGTCCAGTCCCGTGGACACCCCGTTCGCTGTTAGCGACGGAGGTCGTCTTACCCGCATGGAGCGGATGGTGGAGCAATTGCTCCAGCGTGACCTGCTTTTGCAGGGGCAGGGTCACGGTGGGCCTCTTCGCAGGCCCACGGCAGGATCCTATTATGGACTGCCTAAATGTCACCCTCTTCGCAGGGGAGCATTGGGGGTCAGAACTGGGCTGACCCTGAAGAGGGAGAGTTGGCTGAACAAACCAACAGTGTCAGGGGTGCAGTGAAGAGTTTCTGGATATGGTAAGTAACATGCAGTTCCTTCTAAAAAAAAAAGGTTACCTATCCACCCTAAGCTGGCAGCTAGTTCAATTATATGACTACAAACCAGCTTCAGGAGCAAGCCATCAATGCTACAGCTGATAAGTATCTTGCTCCTGATAATTGTAACTCGCTTATTGTTCCCGCGGTGAATACCCTATTTGGGGGATCATGAGCCCTACGATTAGAGGGCAGGAGTCAAACTTCAGAGGATCCTGAAGCTTTTGACCGCCGGAATTTCGGCAGTGCCAGTACTGCGGTGGGTATAGAACTACCGGTAGAAACAGGATGCTCTGGCCTTACTGTGTAACACAGTTTGAGATAATAACTACAGGAAGAGCAACTCAACCCCAAATTGCGGGGTTATGCAAACCAGGTACGCTCCACCACCAAATCTGCTGTGCGGAGCTCCCCAAATAGGTGAAAGACCTGGACAAAGAGCTACCAACAGCAACAGCACCCCTACACACCCACCGGACAGAGATATCACTACAGATCGTCCGGTGGTGAAAGCTCGAAGGCCGGCCCACCTGCACAACAGCCTTTTTTAGGCCATGGCCCAGCCCGGCTTTCTTGGAAAATGCGCCACCCCTACAACGCAGCAACTCAACAGAAGAAATAACGGTGGTATTGGACCGCAACACCGGCAATACCTTGGAGGTAGGTGGGTCTGCCTCCCCCAGGAACATCATATGTCTAAAATTCATCTTGTGGGGGAGGCCGGTTGCACTTGTTTTATAAAGTATGGCGCACTTTTACCTCTGATCCTTACATACTCGGAAGTATTCAGGGCTATAAAATTGAATTCATTTACGAACTCCCTACCCCGGTCCAGCATTCGCCTAGCCGAAAGTTTATACTTTCACAAAGAAAGAACGGCGGGCCATGCTGAACTATTAAGACTAATTAGCAAAGGGGTAATTGAGAGAATCACAGGAGTTCGTATCTAATATATTTACCAAAAATAAAAAGATGGCGGATGCCGCATAATCATAGACCTGACCGAACTGAATACTTCTGTTCAGTATGTTCATTTCAAAATGGACACTTTCGACACAGCAGATAGCTATAGCTATGGGTACTACATGGCATGCATTGACCTCAAAGATGCATACTATTCAGTACCAATACACAAGGATCATAGGAAATACCTTAAATTTATCTGGATGGGACAATTATGGCAATATATAGCCTTACCCAATGGGTTATCATCAGCACCCAGGCTGTTCACCAAATTATTGGAACCAGCTTTGGCCTATTTAAGGAAACAAAATCATACTGTTATGGCCTATCTTGATGATATCCTCATTGTCGGGGAGAATTTGGAAACGGCTACATTGGCAGTTCTAGCCAAAAAACATCTCTTTCAAAAGCTGGGGTTCATCATACATCCAGATAAATCAAAGTTGGAACCCTCTACTACCATGGATTACTTGGGGTTCACCATTGACTCGGTGCAAATGTCTACCACCTTACCACCGAACAAGGTGGTGGACTTGATAGAAGCTTGCAGAAGCCTTACTGGCATCAGGGATCCATCCATACGGTAGGTGGCCATGGTAATTGGGAAGATAGTGGCTGTGTTTCCCGCAGCGCAATTCGGACCACTACATTATCAAAACCTACAAAGAGCTAAAATTATAGCTCTCAAAAGTCATACCATTTCGACAGGCCTATGAAGTTATTAGAAAAGGCAAGAGTTGAATTAAATTAGTGGATGGGAAATGCTCAATTCTGTTCCAAATCCATCACTATCATAAATCCCTCGGTTACATTACAGACTGATGCCAGTGTTAAAGGTGGGGAGCAGCTAATACCACCACTGTTTGTGGTGGCAGATGGAATGCACAAGATTTAACCCTGTTGGGAGCACTAGGGTTTAATTATCTAGAAATACTGGAAGCATTCATGGACCCCGGGACCTACTGCTTAGATATGCACCAGTTGCATGTATGGTTACAAATTATAATACCACAGTGGTGGCCTATATTAATCTTTTGTATGGAATAAAATCGATATCATGTGATGAATTGCCTTTTTACAACTGGCACTGGTGTCTGGATAGAGAGATTTGGATCTCAGCCACTTACCTTTCAGGTAAACTAAATACGGTGGCGAACACCAGGTCACGCAATTCAACGACAACATTGAATGGATGTTGGATCGGGACCGGGGCCAGCAGCGATGGATGTTTCTCGCTGCATTGGGGGGATTCTTTGCTATGCATTTCCCCCCTTCTGCCTCATCAGTCGGGTCTTACAAAAATGTAATAGACTCCGCAACGGGTATTTCGGGTTTCCCGACTGGCCTACCCAACCATGGTCCCCAGCAGTACAAAGATGGCCGCAGAACACTGCTTTCGGATCCTCAAACGGCCGGGCCTGTTGGCACACCCTGTGACGGGTAAGTCATCCGGGCCATGATCGCATTAACCTATTGATGCTGTTTCTGAACAGGCCATTTCTGGACTTCGGATACTCCGACAGGACGATCAATGTCATCACTTCGTCGTGCAGGGAATCCACCAGGGACAGCACTGACATATGTCAGCAGATGAGAGTGTTTTCTTCTTCAGAACAAACACTTCATATGACTCGGCCACCATCACTGGATTGCAGGAGTTCTGGCCACCCTTCATTCCATGAAGGTTTGAGCTACAGTGCCATTAAATTTGCAGGAGTGCCCTACCTACCAACCTGGACCGAGGGGGTGATCACCAGCGTATAGGATCACACCCTCTGGTATCAATCTGATGAGGGGTATTAATTCTTTTTCCCCTAGGCCAGATACACCCATACATGGGACAGGCATAGAATTTACTATGCTTCGAGGATGGACACCAATATCGGGGCTCTCTCTGGATAACTACATATAATATGGTTATGTTTATGGCACTTGTAACAGCACAACGGGTCCAGTCTTATAAAGCTAAGGCTGCATCCACGTCAGCGGCTAGGATGATGGGAGTTCCTATGGACCACATCCTTGCTACAGCGGGTTGGAGCAGTGAACGGACTTTTCAGCACTTCTTTTATAAACCCGTGGCCGCTCCTGAGACGTTTGCAGGGGAATATGTTAAGTTTCTGTTACATGATTTACCCAATATGGGGCATATCATTTTAGGTATGATTAAATACCTTCTTTGTTTTTCAGCCAGTGTTATGTCTGAATTACGTTCATCCTCTTATCCCAGCATAGCGGTGTGTGAGCATGGAGCTTCCAGGGCATGAAATCACAAAGCTTTGAAATCTTCACGTAGTCACTCACGTGACTCCGAAGTAAAATAGTAAGATTAAACAAGAACTTACCAGTTTGAAGTTTGATCTTTATTTTATGAGGAGTTACGATGAGGGATTACGTGCCCTCCGCTCCCAACCCTCTACTATAAAGATCACCTGGTATGAAAGTTCTCTCTTATCTTACTATATTAGTCATTGTGACTGTCTGTGATTTCACACCACTGCTTTGAAGAATGTCGCGCATGCGTGCTGGCGGGGTCTTCACGTAATCCCTCATCGTAACTCCTCATAAAATAAAGATCAAACTTCAAACTGGTAAGTTCTCGTTTAATCTTACTATTAGCGTGAAGTGGTGTTTTTGGGAAGTCAAACCAGGGCTGCGCCACAATGAATAACAGGGCACTGTGGCGTATCGTAGAGCAGAGGGATCTAGGGGTACAGGAACATAGTTCCCTGAAAGTAACATCAGGGGGAGATAGGGTGGTGAAGAAGGCTTTTGGTTTGCTGGCTTTCATTAGTCATGGAATAGAAATTGGGACATTTTGTTACCATTGTGCAAGACATTGGGAGTATTGTGTTCCGTTTTAGCCACCTTCCCACAGGAAAGATGCCATTAAGCTGTCAAGAAGAGTTATGGGGATGGTGCCAGGACACAAGGGCCTGAGCTATAGGGAGCGTTTGAATAGGCTAGGACTTTATTCCTTGGAGTATAGCAGCTGTGGGGTGATCTTATAGAGGTGTATAAAATCATGAAGGGAGGAGACAGGGTGAACGCAAAGTCTTTATCCCATAGTAGGGGGGAGTCAAGAACTACAGGACATAGGTTAAAGAAGAGAAGGGAAAGATTTAATAGGAACCTGAGAGGTAACTTTTAATACAGAGAGTGTATAGAATACATAGAATGAGCTGTCAGAGCAAGTAGTCGAGTTTAGTTTAGTGATACAGCATGGAAACGAGCCCACCGGGTCTGCGCCGGCCTGCGATCCCCGCACATTAACACCGTCCTACGTCCACTAGGGACAATTTTTCATTTACCAAGCCAATTAACCAACAAACCTGTACGTCTTTGGAGTGTGGGAGGTAACCGAAGAACGCGGAGAAAACCCACGCAGGTCACGGGGAGAACATACAAACATCGTACAGACAGCACCCGTAGTCGGAATCGAACCCGTGTCTCCGGCGCTGCATTCGCTGTCTGGCAGCAACTCTACCGCTGCGCCACCGTGACCACCCAAAAGCTCGGAAACAAGCCTGAGGCACGCAAAATGACAACCTTTAAAAGATATTTGGGCAGGTGCATGGATTGGAAACGTTTGGAGATGTATCAGACTAACGTGGGCAAATGGGAACTAGCTTAGATTGGTTACATTGGTCAGCATGGCAAGTTGGGCCGAAGGGCCTTTTTTCAGTCTATATAACTGTGAGTCCCAATGTAGTAGCACTAACTTGTATTTCTCATTAATGATCCGATTATATCACAGATAAAAGATCTCCTGAGCCGTAGTGCCCTTGAATCTTTAACGTTTGTGGAGATATCATGAACTGACTGCGCAAGGCTCATACTAAGACTGCAAGAGGCTGATTGCAGCTGTGATCAGTCATCGTTTTCACTGACAGATTTGCAGGCTCAGCGAGTCGCCTGCCGGTAGAGGGCTGTAATTCATGATCGGAGCTGAAAATGCAAATCTGTCCCCTCAAAGTGGCAGCAAAGTGACCAGCCCTTCATTAACAAACAACTAGAATGGGTTGCAAGGAAGCAGTTGAATTAAAGACTACCAGGAGATCAACTATTACTCCTTTCACGAAAAGCTAATTCAACGGTCACGCTGACTGAAGAAGGAAACAATGGCCTCGTCATCTTGTACATAGTGTGTGGCACAGTGGCGAAAGCCTTCCTGCACCAGAGACCCTTGTTCAATCCTGACGATGGATGCTGTTAGTATGGGTTTTGCACGTACAGCATAACCAGAATTTGTACATTTTACTTCAGTCACGTGAGTGACTACATGAAGAACCCTGTACAGCGGTTCGTGCGTCATTGCATCAGACGCTTTCGTGCAGACGACTGTGGAGCAGCGCAGCTCCTCCAACGGTAAGTCTAAAAATGTTTCAGGTAAGTGCTATTTCTTACCTGTTCTAAGTCTCCTGCAGGAACCTCCGACGAGTGAACCAGCCTAGGGCTTTGGGGGAAAACCCTGGTCCAACCGCGGAAGCGGAGAGCTGGGAGTGTCAGGTTCGCGATCGGAGTCACTGACCCCACACGTTGGGATCCTGGGGAGGGGATACCCGAGAATAGTGCGGTTCCAGACCGCAATAATCCCTAGAGGATGGGGGCTTAACGGACCTGAACGGTCAGGTTGGGTTCCCGGTGGAGGGGAAACCCAAGTATATGCGGTTTTACATCGCAGTAGTCCCCATCACATGGGGTTAAAACAAACCTAAATGGTTAGGCTGGGTTCCCGGTGCAGGGGAAACCCAAGTATATGCTGTTCCCAGACCGCAGTAATCCCCAGGAAATGGGGTTAACTCACATAAATGATTAGCCTGGGTGCCAGGAGGGTACCGCGGGTATATATTTATATATATATATAATATATTTATATGGATTCCCGGGGAGGGGATATTCACCTATGGGGTTCCCAAACTACAATAATCCCCAGGATATGGGGACAACTGACAAAGTAGTCAGTACAATTAGGAAAGTTGGGAGGTTTCACCTCTTGGAATTAATTTAGAGACACTTCTTCAGCAGGGGTTGGGTCAGCAGTAAAGTTTTGGCAGTGTCAGCCTATTGGAGAGGCTGTGCCAGCAGCACCTTTGGGTAGGGCTGCTTCATGGGAATGCCAAGTTATGGCAGTGCCAGCCTATGGGAAAGGCTGTGCCAGCAGTACCTTTGCTCAGGACTGCTCGTGGGGATGCCAAGCTATGGCAGGCAAGCCTATTGCAGAGGCGGTGCCAGCAGCACCTTTGCTCAGGACTGCTCGTGGGGATGCCAAGTTATGGTAGGCTAGCCTATTGGAGAGGTTATGCCAGCAGCACCTTTGCTCAGGGCTGCTTCATGAGAACGCCAAATCTATGGCAAATACTGGCCTATGAGAAAGGCCGCGCCAGCAGCACCTTTGTTCAGAGCTGCTTCATGGGCGCCAGCGGTACCTTGTTAGGGCTGCTTTATGGGAATAGCAGTTTAGTAGGGTATTCCCATTTACAGTGATCATGGGGGATGAGGAGGCATTGTTAGGATAAGGTAATATAACAGAATGATGACAAAAAAGCATTCAAAGAAAACTATTCACAGTTTTAAAAAGGTTATATATGTGCTAAAATCCACTGCTAAGTCTCAATCTATATTTGAGAAATTGGGCTCCTCTATCCAGTTAGATTAAGTTCCTATCAAATAGACTTGTAGGATGTTGGGATTTACTTTTAGGTATTCAATTGGCCATGATGCCAGCCTGGGCAACAGATTGCAGTCAATAGACTTTGGTAACAGTTGTTGTTATAAACCAGTTCTAGTCGTTAGACTAATTGTTAATTGTATAAATGCAATTCAGCTGTGTAAGTAGAGAAACAGTTACTTTGTTAAATGGTTAATTATTAAGTGCCATCTAGATCATTGTTAACACCAGCTGAAATTAATAAAGTCACGATGATGGACAAACAGTGTTCATTACTGCTCCAGTAGTTCTTAGGTAAGTCTTTCATTATATTGCAAATTGGTGCTAATGACCCTAAATGGGAAATTATGTCAGCAGGGCTTTGTAGGCCTGCTTTATGGCTCCCTCATGTAAGAGGAGAGCATGTGGGATTGGTATAGTCTAACGCTGAGTCTGAGGGTATAGCCATAGAGCATGCCCAAGGGATCAGGGCATGTGCCAGAGGTCTATGCCTGGCAAGAAAGTTACCATCCCAAACACATATACAGTGAACACCGCTCTCAGGGGGACATTACAGTTGGCTGCCGAATCTTCTATTCAGGTAAGACTTTTCCATAGGTGAAACCTGGAGGGCGAAGCACAAGCTATTGGAACGAGCAAGGTTTCATAGGTTCAGCGACAATGCATCCCATGTCTTTATTGGCAGTAGCGGTTCACTGAAGTTGCTGGCAGCATGAAAGCTGGCCAGAGGTTCCACGCACAGTACCTGTGCTACTCTACAATTAGGGGACCACTTGCAGTTTGGTAAGGTGTATACTTAGTTATACATTACAAATGTTTGAGACATTATCAGCTACGTGCCCTCCGCTCCCAGCCCTCATAGATTTCATCTGGTAGTTCTAGTCTTTGTTATCTTACCATTGTACTTCAGTCACTATTAGCTGTGATTTCACACCGTTGCTTTGAAGATTGACGCACGAACGGCTGTACGAGGTTCTTCATGTAGTCCCTCAACTTGACTCCTCATAAAATAAAGATCAAACTGGTAAGTTCTCGTTTAATCTTACTATTCTCCCTGTGACCACGTGTGTTTTCTACAGGTGCTCCGGTTTCCTCCCACAATCCAAAGACGTGCAGGTCTGTATGTTAATTGGCTTCAATAAATTGTCCTTGGTGTGTATGGTGGACCAAGTGCATGGGTGATTGCTGGTCGGCGCAGACTCAGCGGGCTGAAGGGCTCGTCTCTAAATGCTAAACTCTAAACAATGGTAATTAAAGATTCCAGGTATTTCCTGATATTCTTACTATTGAGAGAGTGCAGCGTAGGTTCACCAGTGACATATGATGAAAGAATGGATCGACTGGGCATATATTCACTGTAATTTAGAAAGATGATCTTATAGAAACATGTAAAATTCTTAAGGGATTGGACAGACTAGATGCACAAAAAATGTTGGAGGAGTCCAGAACCAGGGGTCACAGTTTAAGAATGAGGCCATTTAGGACTGAGGTGAGGAAAACCTTTTCACCCACAGAGTTGTGAATCTGTGGCATTCTCTGCCACGGAAGGCAATGGAGGCCAATTCACTGGATGTATTCAAGAGAGTTAGATATACGTAGCTGTATCTCTGTCTGGTTTGGGGACTGTAAAGCCTTCGACTGGAAGTCCGTGCAGAGAGTGGTGAGGACAGCGGAAAAAAATCATCGGGACTTCTCTCCCCTCAATCGGGGATATTGCGACCAAATGTTGCAGGTCTAAGGCCTGCAGTATTATAAAAGACCCCACACATCTCCATAACGGACTGTTCACTCTGCTGCCCTCGGGCAAAAGATATCGTAGTATAAGGAGCAGAACGTCAAGGTTCTGCAACGGCTTCTTCCCACGAGCCATCAGACTCCTGAATGCCATGTAATGGGCTGCCACCGTTGTCTGTTTTATCCTTTTATCCATTTTTTTCCATTTTATCCTTCTGTTAATTATCGTGTTGCACAGGGAGCCAAATGCAACGGAATTTCGTTTGGAATTGCATATATCGATGTATTTCTAAATGACGATAAAGTTTATTTGACTTGACTAGCTCTTAGAGCTAATGGAATCTAGGGATATGGGGAGAACGTAGGAATGGGTACTGATTTTGGATGATCAGCCATGATCATATTGAATGGCAGTGGTGTCTTGTAGGGCCAAATGGCCTATTCCTGCTCCTATTTTCAATATTTCTACGTTTCTATGATACTAATACTTCCTTCCTTCCTCAACTTCTCAACCATGACAATGAATTCTAGTTCAGGGAATGCGAGCTTATGATATATTTCAGTCCACAAGTTGCATGATAAAATAGCAGGTTGTTAAACATATCCTCACCTTCTGAATCCCTCGCATGAAGCTCAAACACACATGTTCCTCATTTGCTGGGTGTCTGCATCTCTGACCTTGTGGTTACCAGATAGAATTCCATCATCTGGGAATTAACCTACCTGGCCTCACACTGCAGAGACAGACAAAGCACGCTGATGATGCATAATTCAGCACCACTGCACTGGTGTTCAATCCGTGTAACAATGTGCTGCGGCAATTGTCTGAATTTGACTCAGCATGTGTTTTTTTTAATTTCAAAAATAAACTTTATTCACAACACAATATATATACAACGGAAAATAGTGCAAAGCTCTTAATACATTCTTATTCCTGTCTACACATTCAGTTACTGTTTTATACATATTAGTGTCACACAGCACTGTTTGGTTTAATTTAGTTTACAAATACAACGTGGAAACAAGCCCTTCAGCCCACCTGCGAACCACTACACTAGTTCTGTCCTGAGGAGAAACCTTTTCAACCAGACAGTTGTGATTCTGTGGAATTCTCTGCCACAGAAGGCAGTGGAGGCCAATTAACTGGATGTTTACGAGAGAGAGTTAGATATAGCTCTTAGGGAATCAAGGGATAAGGAGAGGAAGCAGGAGCAGGGTACTGATTTTGGATGATCAGCCATGATCATATTGAATGATGGTGTTGGCTCGAAGGGCCGAATGGCCTACTCCAACACCTATTTTCTATGTTTCTACGTCCTACACACTAGGGACAATTTACAGAAGCCAATTAACCTGCAAATCTTTGAAGTGTGGGAGGTAACCAGAGCACCCGGAGAAAGCCCACGCGGTCACAGTGAAACGTACAAAGTCGGTATAGATAGGCAGCCAGAGTCGGGATCGAACCCAGTTCTAAGGCGCTATAAGGCAGCAACTATGACCACAAGTTCCTCTGGATTTGTGGTCAAAGGTGCTGGTCTGGAAGAACATTTTCACAAAGGATAGGTAGTGCCGCAATGTCCAGCTGATTGGGACATTGCGGGATACTTGATGATTCTGGAGTATTATAAGGCAAAGAGGGTGGCTTGCTGGCTCTTCTCCATATAACATATAACCATATAACAATTACAGCACGGAAACAGGCCTTCTCAGCCCTTCAAGTCCGTGCCGAACAACTTTTTTCCCTTAGTCCCACCTGCCTGCACTCATACCATAACCCTCCATACCCTTCTCATCCATATGCCTATCCAATTTATTTTTAAATGATACCAACGAACCTGCCGCCACCACTTCCACTGGAAGCTCATTCCACACCGCTACCACTCTCTGAGTAAAGAAGTTCCCCCTCATGTTACCCCTAAACCTCTGTCCCTTAATTCTAAAGTCATGTCCTCTTGTTTGAATCTTCCCTATTCTCAAAGGGAAAAGCTTGTCCACATTAACTCTGTCTATCCCTCTCATCATTTTAAAGACCTCTATCAAGTCCCCCCTTAACCTTCTGCTCTCCAGAGAATAAAGACCTAACTTATTCAACCTATCTCTGTAACTTGTTGAAACCCAGGCAACATTCTAGTAAATCTCCTCTGTACCCTCTCTATTTTGTTGACATCCTTCCTCTTGGAGTTCCTTCCTCACATCACCCCCTTCGACTGCAGATGGAAAGATTGGTGGAAGTTTGTCTGTGGTTGACACAATTCTCTTTGTCTTACTTCCTGAACAATTTCAAGGATGAAGAAACTCTTAATGTTTTTCATGGTTACTACCCGCCAGTGTATCGGGGAGTCAAAGAGGAACGTTGCTGATCTCCACTCTGTTAATCCCTGTGTAATCAACGGCTAAACACACCAGTCTTATTGTCGGATTCTATTCTGAGTGCTAATTGGAGCAGCTCGAATCGTTTTAATTCAATTTAGTTTAGAGATACAGCGTGGAAACATGCTCTTCAGTCTACCGAGTCCGCATCGACCAGCGATCCCCGCACATTAACACTATTCTACACACGGGACAATTTGCAATTTTACCGAGCCAGTTAATCTAGAAACCTGTACATCTTTGGCGTGTAGGAGGAAATCAGAGCTCCCGGGGTAAATCCACGCAGGTCACACGGAGAATGTACAATACGTGTACAGACAACACCCGTAGTTAGGATCGAACCCAGGTCAAGGCAGCAACTCCACTGCTGCGCCACCGCACCGCACTCATCCCGTCTTTCAGCGAGGGCATGCACAGTGGAGCAGCAGGGGGTAATCCATGCTGGACAGCCAACACTGTCAATATCCCTTCTGTGTTGCACTTACACAGGAGGATATTCCCACAACATTGATTTCCCTGGGGTAGTTTAGCCAGCCAGCCAAACTCCATAGTGCCGCAGTCTGTTCTTTCGCCAAGGCGATTGATGGAGTAATTCCTCTCTTCATCCACTCTTCACAAATAACTATTAACGATGGTTCTGGTGGATGGTTTGAAGCTGAAATGTTGACTCCCTAAACCTTTTGGGACACAATAATTGAATGTAGCATATGTTCTACCATCTGGCTAACACTCATTAGCTGTAAATTGAGCCTTGGTCTTTCAAGCTTAGGTACTCATTGACTCATCTGACTAGCCACAAGAGGATAAATAATCATAAGTCTCTAGTGATTTTAGCTGCATTCATAATGCAAACATAATTTTTCCCATGATGGATATATCAAATGCACAGTCTAAGGATGGTGCTAACGACCCAGACCCAACAGTCTTCAGGTCAGCAGTCAAATACCTGACACTGATCACCACAACTCTGTTCTTGTCGTAGAGTCGTGGAGTAACTCGGCATGGAAACAGGCCCTTTGGCTCGATTACCCACACTGACCAACATGTTCCATTTGCAGTCGTCCCTGTGTCTGTGTTTGGTCCATATCCCTCTAAACCTGCCCTACCCATGTACCTGTCCAAATGTTTTTTAAATGTTACAATAGTATCTGCCTCAACAGCTTGTTCTGTACACAAACTACCTTCTGTGTGGAAAAAGTTACCCCTCGGGTTCCTATTAATTCTTTCCTGCCTCACCTTAAACCTATGTACTCTGGTTTATAACCCGCAGAGTTACTCAAGCTGGAGTAACCAAGCAGGTGAGGCAGCATCTCTGGATAATAGGACAGGTGACGTTCTGGGTTGAGACCCTAGTTTCACTTCCACCACTTGCCTGATTTTTGCATTTTGAATTTGAGTCAAATTGTCCTTTAGCTTGCAACAAACTCGCATCCCTATCAGCCCTATCAAATAAAGTTGGAAAACTGTTAACAACAATACCTTTAAAAACACATAACTTAAAAAGAAGTCATTTTAAAAAGTGATTTCCCCTTTACCTCTGATGCCCGTATAATTCTCATTGAAATCACTGTGGCTTTAGACACCACAACAATCTAGCTATTCAGAGCAGGCAGCAGGATACGACCATATAAATCCAATGTTGTTATCACCTATCTTCTATATTTTCTGTTCTTTAACTGGTAATGAATGCTGCATATTTTAAGATGAAATCTTAAAGGACCAATATCTAAAGCTCCAGCTCATCTTCGAATAGCAGGCTAGAAGCAGACTATGCCAATAAAGGCCTATTGAAGTGCTTTGTAATCCAGGTGCCATGGCAACCGGACTGCAAGAAAATATATTAAATGCTTCTTATGAACAACCAATTTCCTCAAATGTGCCTTTGTTGCCCTCTTCTAAAATATCCTCAGCTTCAGCTAGGTATCAATCCAGGATGTTCATTTATGCAAGGAGTGTGAAGTAAATGGAAGTGGTACTTTATACCACAATTTATGCTGTCCGCAGAATAAATAATGGAAAATATAGAGTGATGCACTTTAGCAGTAGATTCAACACAGTCCATTCAACACCTGTGTCTGCAATGTTCTCAAGAGTTTCTTAGCCTTGTGCTTGCTAGTTAGTGATCTCACTGCCAGGAATCATGTATTGCCTCTCCACTGACTGGATTGCACGCAACAAAAGCTTTTCACCGTACCTCGGTACACGTGACAATAAACTAAACTCGGGGAGTTATTCCAAGGAAACAATAAAGGTGTTTTTTAAAATTGATTGCTAACCTGGATAAACTTTTGTTATTTTTAAATTAAATGATATAAATTCAATCAATTGGCCTTTAAGTACAATTAAAGATCATTTACTGCGTCTGAGCTACCCTATGTAGCTCTTTTAATAAATGAGTGAGTTTAATCATCTGGCCATTACGCAAGAGGAAAGATCATTTGGCTTGTCAATGTGATATTATTCTTTACTTAAAACATTCAGGAACCAAAAAGGAGCAGCTTCAGGTCAGACTAAAACTGGACAAAAAATCCAGTTCATCTGCTGGAATGTCCTCGGCTTGCCCAAGCTGGATGACAACTATCGGACACCTCCTTGTTCCTACCCCTTGACTGACCGCACCAATGAACACCAAGCCATTGCCTCCTAAACCATCACAAACCTCTTCATTTCTGGCAATCTCCCATCAGTCTCCAACGTCATAGTTCTCTCACCATGCACTGCCGGTTTCTATCTCCCTCCATTGATCCACAAATAGGACTGCTATTGTAGGCTCATTGCTTCTGCCTGCTCTTGCTGCACCAAATTTAATTCCTCACATCTGGGGCACTGGGCATGTACTCGCTGGAGTTTAGAAGAATGTGAACCTCATTGAAATGTACAGAATAGTGAAAGGCTTGGATAGAGTGGATGTGGAGAGGATGTTTCCACTAGCGGGAGTGTCTGAGACAGGAGGTCATAGCCTCAGAATTAAAAGATGTTCTTTCAGGAAGGAGATAGGGAGGAATTTCTTTAGTCAAAAGGTGGTGAATCTGTGGAATTATCTGCCACAGAAGGCTGTGCAGGCCGTCAGAGGATATATTTGAGGCAGAAATAGATTGATTCTTGATTAGTATGGGTGTCAGATGTTATGAGGAGAAGGCAGGAGAATGCAGTTAGGAGGGAGAGATAGATTGAATGGTGGATTCAACTTGATGGGTAGAAGGGCCTAATTCTGCACCAATCACTTATGATGTTACAACCATATAACAATTACAGCACGGAAACAGGCCTTCTCGGCCCTTCCAGTCGGTGCCGACCATTTATTTTCCCCTAGTCCCATCTACCTGCACTCAGACCATACCCCTCCATTCCCTTCCGGTCCATATACCTACCCACTTTACTTTTAAATGTTAAAATCAATCCTGCCTCCACCACTTCTGCTGGAAGATCATTCCACACAGCCACCACTCTCTGAGTAAAGAAGATCCCCCTCATGTTACCCCTAAACTTCTGTCCCTTAATTCTTATGTCATGCCCTCTTGTTTGAATCTTCCCTACGCTCAATGGGAAAAGCTTATCCACGTCAACACTGTCTATCCCTTTCATCATTTTAAAGACCTCAATCAAGTCCTCCCCTTAACCTTCTGCGCTCCAAAGAATAAAGACCTAACTTGTTCAACCTTTCTCTGTAACTTAGTTGCTGGAACCCAGGCAACATTCTAGTAAATCTCTTCTGTACTCTCTCTATTTTGTTGACATCCTTCCTATAATTAGGCGACCAAAATTGTACACCATACTCCAGAATTGGTCTCACCAATGCTTTGTACAATTTTAACATTACTTCGCAACTCCTATATTCTGCTCTGATTTATAAAGGCCAGAACACCAAAAGCTTTTACCACCCTATCTACATGCGATTCCACCTTCAGGGAACTATGCACAGTTATTCCTAGATCCCTCTGTTCCACAGCATTCCTCAATTCCCTACCATTTACCATGTACGTCCTATTTTGATTTGTCCTGCCAAGATGTAGCACCTCACACTTATCAGCATTAAACTCCATCTGCCATCTTTCAGCCCACTCTTCCAAATGGCCCAAATCTCTCAGTAGACTTTGAAAATCTACTTCATTATCCACAGCACACCCTATCTTGGTATCATCTGCATACTTATCCAATTTTCCACCCCATCATCTAGATCATTGATGCACATGACAAACAACAGTGGACCCAACACAGATCCCTGAGGCACCCCACTGGTCACCGGCTTCCAACCTGACAAACAGCCATCCAACATTACTCTCTGGCATCTCCCATTCAGCCACTGTTGAATCCATCTTGCTACTCCGCCATTAACACCCAAAAATTGAACCTTCTTAACCAACCTTCCATGGGGAACCTTGTCAAAGGCCTTACTGAAATCCATATCGACAACATCCACTGCTTTACCCTCATCAATTTCCCTAGTAACCTCTCCAAAAAATTCAAGGAGGTATGTCAAACATGACCTTCCAGGCACAAATCCATGTTGACTGTTCCTGATCAGACCCTGTTTATCCAGATGCTTATATATATTATCTCCAAGTATCCTTTCCATTAATTTGTCCACCACTGATGTCAAACTAACAGGTCTATAATTGCTAGGTTTATTCTTTGAACCCTTTTTAAACAATGGAACAACATGCGCAGTACGCCAAACCTCCAGCACTATTCCAGTTTCTAATGACATTTGAAATGTTTCTGTCATAGCCCCTGCTATTTCTACACTAACTTCCCTCAACGTCTTAGGGAATATCCTGTCAAGACCTGGAGACTTATCCACTTTTATATTGTTCAGAAGTGTCAGTACTTCCTCCTCTTTGAATCTCATAGTTTCCATAGCTACTCTACTTTTTTCCCTTACCTCACAGAGTTCAATATCCTTCCCCTTGGTGAATACCGAAGAAAGAAATTGTTCAATATCTCCCCCATCTCTTTTGGCTCTGCAGATAGCTGTCCGTTCTGGCTCGCTAATGGTCAAATTTTATCCCTCGTTATCCTTTTGCTATTAATATAGCTGTAGAAGCCCTTTGGATTTACTTTCACCTTTCTTGCCAAAGCAACCTCATCTTCTTTTAGCTTTTATTTCTTTCTTAAGATTCTTTTTACATTCTTTATACTCATCTACCACCTCATTTACTCCATGCCTCCTATAATTATTGTAGATATCTCTCTTTTTTCGAACCAAGTGTCCAATTTCCCTTGAAAACCATGGTTCTTTCCGATTTTTACTATTTCCTTTCAACCGAACAGGGACATAAAGATTCTGTACTCTTACAATTTCCCTTTTAAATGTCCTCCATTTCTCTTCTACATCCTTCCCATAAAACAAAATGTCCCAATTCACTCATTTTAAATCATTACGCATTCCCTCAAAGTTAGCCTTTCTCCAATCAAAAATCTCAACCCTCGGTCCAGTTTTGACTCTCTCCATAATTATATTGAAACTAATGGTATTGTGATCACTGGTCCCAAAGTGCTCACCAACGCATACCTCCGTCACCTGACCTGCCTCATTTCCTAACAGGAGGTCCAGCACTGCCCCTTCTCTGGTTGATACCTCTATGTATTGCTGCAAAAAACTATCCTGCACACATTTAACAAACTCCAAACCATCCAGCCCATTTACAGAATGTGTTTCCCAGTCTATTTTCGGAAAATTGAAATCACTTCCTTGTGCTTATTACTAATATCTGCTATCTCCTTACATATTAGCTCTTCCAATTCTCGCTCCCCATTTGACGGTCTATAATACATCCCAGAAGTGTTGCTACACCGTTCCCACTTCTCAGTTCCACCCAAATAGCCTCCCTAGACGAGCCCTCTAATCTCTTGCCAAAGCACTGCTGTAATATCTTCTGTGACAAGCAATGCAACACCTCCACCTCTGGTCCCTCCAATTCTATCACACCTGAAGCAGCGAAATCCTGGAATATTGCCCTCCCGCAACCATGTTTCACTGATTGCCACAACATCATATTTCCAGGTGTCAATCCAGGCTAAGTTCATCCGCCTTTCTTACAATGCTCCTAGCATTAAAATATACACATTTTAGAAACCCACCATCCCTTATTCTCTGTTTATTATCTTTTTCTCTCTTTTTCGCCTACATTTTGGGTCCAAGTGCTTCCCTTCTCTGCCTCTTGCCCCTCACCCTGTCCCCTAGCCCCCTCTACCCGAGTCCCTCTCCCCAGCCTTTCTGGTTTAAAGTCTCCTTTGCAAATCTCCCCGCCAGGATATTGGCCCCCCTCGGGTTCAAGTGCAACCTGTCCTTTTTATACAAATCATGCCTTCCCCAAAAGAGGTCCCAGTGATCAAGAAACTTGAATCCCTGCCCACTGCACCAGTCCCTCAGCCACGCATTTATCCTCCACCTGATTCCATTTCTACTCCCACTGTCACATGGCACAGGCAGTAATCCTGAAATTGTTACTCTTTTGGTCCTTCACCTTAACTTTCCCCCCCAACACCCTAAATTCTCCTTTCAGGACCTCTTCTCTTTATGATCTTATGATATCTTGACACTATCTCGACCCTCCCCCTCCCTTTTCCAGTCCCATCCCACCTACATCCAGGACACTTCAAACACTGTCTACCACTTTAACAATGTCCTATTGCTTGGTCCCTACTGCCTCATCTTTACCATAGGCACACAGTCCCTTTTCATTGGCATTTCCAACCAGGAAAACCTCAGAGCCCTACATTTCCTCCTAGATTAGAGACACAACCAGTTCCCATCAACGAATGCCATTTTCCACCTCGCAAAACCTGTTCTTATCCCCAACAAGAATTGTTTTCATAGACAAGACCCTAAACGTCACCAATTTCATTTCTCTAGAGATGCTGCCTGATCTGCTGATTTGCTTCATTGTAAACCAGCATTTGTAATTCTTTCCGACACAAGAATTGTTTTGAATTGTTCCTCAAATATAAGGTATAGCCATGGGTACTTGCATTGGCTGCAATCATGCCTGCCTTTTTGTTAACTACTTTGAACACTGTCTGTTCCACACATACCACACCCCAACTCATTCTGTGCTGCATCAACAGCGGCATTGGGGGTGGCTGCAATCGTGCAGAACACACCTATTCCATCATCTTCACCACCGGCTTCCACCCTTCCCTCACATTCTCTTAAACTATCTTTGAGGGCTCTATCCCTTTTTTTCCCATCTCTTTATCTCTATTTCAGGGGGCAGGCGATCCACTGCCAACTGCAAAGTACTACAAGGCACTGTCTTTCACATGCACTTCATCTCAATCCATCCCCACACACCCCCTTCCCACCGTCACTCTCATGTACCTAGGTCCTCTCAACTTTTATTCCACTCCCCCGGCCTCCAAGTCACCAAATTTGTTTATCACCCTCCTTCTGCGCATAATTTACCTGCTCCAAGTCTTCTATTCACCATTCTCTCCATTCCCATCTATCACCATCACTCACCCTGGCTCTACATTCAACTCCTCACCTTTATTTCTCATCAGATACCAACATTTGTACCCGTTTCCCTTCTCAACTGATTATTCCCAGCCTTGGTTGCTATCTCCACCCATCTCTCCACCACCTGCCCCTTCTACTTGCCATTGCCCCCTTATCTGGATCCACCTATCATTTGTGAAAGGATGAGCTGCAGATGCAGGTTTAAACTGAAGATAAGCACAAAGTGGAATGGATGACGTTTCGGGTTCAGACCCGGGTCTGGACCCGAAATGTTATCCATTCCATTCCTTCTCTCCAGAGACGCTGCCTGTCCCGTTGAGTTCTTCCAGCATTTTGTGCCCATCTTCTACCTATCATTTGCCAGCTTTTGCCTCGCCCACCTCCCATCCCCTCTTTCTTCCCACTATCTCCCCTGTACGCTAATGATGAAGACTGGTCCTGACCCGAAATGTTTCCCTCCACGGATGCTGCCTGACCCACTGTGTCGCTCCAGCAGTTTGTATTTAGTTCAGTTTAGTTTATTGTCACACGTATCGAGGCACAGTGAAAGGGTATTGTTGCATGCTAACCAGTCAGCGGAAAGACAATGCATGATTACGATCAAGCTATCCACATGATAAAGTGAATAACGTTTAGTGTTTCCAAGCCAGTAAAGTCTGATCATAGATAGTCGGAGGGTCTCTAATGAGGTATATGGTAATTCAGGGCTACTCAATGATGCAACATCTGCAGTCTCTTCGGTCCCCACTTCCAATCAGACCTTCCTTTTAATTTTTACCTCTCTGCTCATTAACTCATCGTGTTTTGGAGAAGTCCTTCCCATTCCTTCTCGATAATAAGGCTCAAAGGCAGAGGACACATAGCAACAGTAGAGATTTGCGGAATGTCGCAAACCATTTTCCGGGCTGAAGCTGTGACTACTAAACTGCTTAAAGTAAGTCTCGCATTCCCCATTACAGCAAAAGCCATCCACTCTAGTCAACCCTCTGAATCGGCAGCAGAAAAATAGTGAAGCTGACCTTTTCAGAGCTTAATAGAATTCTGATTGAGTTTCAACTGCAGAATTTGTGTCTGCGGCAGTTATGATTTTTCCAGGCAACTAGCCAATTTTACCCAGTTAGTGACTGTATCAAATGGGTCAGAATAGTCTTGTTTTTTTAGGTTTCATCCAAGCTGAGTTGACAGAAGCCTTTGGTATGTTCAGTATCACTAGTCGACGTCCAAAGTATACTAAATGTGTTGGAAGGAACTGGAAATGCTGGTTTAAACCGAAGATAGACACAAAATGTTGAAGTAACTCAGCGGGTCAGGCAGCATCTCGGGAGAAAAGGAATAGGTGACTTTTTGAGTAAAGACCGGATGGGAGTCTGAGGAAGGGTTTCGACCCAAAACATCACGTATTCCTTTTCTCCAGGGGGAAACTACAAGAGGGAGAGGGGAGAGAGACATTTTTTGACACTTTTCCTCTTTTTATTTTTGTACAGATCTAAAGCAATGAAGGAAGATAATGAACCTGGATAGTCTATCCTGGATCTCACAGGGAGCCAATGAAGGGAGAAAAACACTGGGGTAAAGTGAGGCGCCCACGACCATGCCCACACCCCACCCACACCCCTGAGTGACTGACTGAGCTGCCAGCCCACCTGCCACGCCTGAGTGACTAAATTGCCAGCCCACCAAGCCTGAGTGACTAAATTGCCAGCCCACCAAGCCTTAGCGACTGTGATGCCAGCCCACCAGGCCTGAGTCACAGAGCTGCCAGCCCACCAGGCCTGAGTGACAGAGCTAACTGCCCAAGAATTCATTCATCCCACAATGTCCATACTAGCCCTCTGGCAACCAGACCCTTCGGCCCACAACACCCATACTAGCACTCCAGAAAGGGCCCCCCCACTGGCCACCAATTTTGTAATTGGTGGAGAGGTGGAATATTGCCTTTGGGGACCAGCCCCCCCGGGTGAACATGGGACCCAACGGGTCCCACTTAGTCTAGTATTTTATAAGCTAGAGCTTAGCTGTTTTCCTGTGGCATTGTTCAAAGCAAGTCAAGTGATATATTGTTCAGTGAACTCATGATGTAATTTAGATTATGCACCATAATACATCACTTATAATGAAGACATTTTCTACCGATCTGAAATTATTCATTACCTGTAACATAAACATCGTCTCGGCTTTGTTTCAGGACTCGGAGCTTTTTAGAAATGAGTAGAGAAGAAATAGTAGATAGAAACATAAGCTGGAGTAACTCAGCGGGACCGGCAGCATCTCAGGAGAGGAGGAATGGGTGACGTTTTGGGTCTTCACTTTGTGTCTATCTTCGGTTTAAACCAGCATCTGCAGTTCCTCCCTACACAGAGAAGGAATGGTCTTTGGAGATACAAGATATGGCAATCCTGAGGGGGAAAAATGTTATGGAGAAACTTAGTAGGTCAGGCAGCATCTGTGGAGTACAATGTCCAGATGACATTTTGGGTTGGGACTATTCTTCAGACTGATGGAGAAGTGGAGAAGAAGCTGATAAAGGGAGGTTAAGTGGGGCCAAGCCTGGTGAGTGATGGGTGGATACAGATGGAGTGGTGGGTGGGGGGGGGGGGGGGTGATTGGTAGACAGTGGTGATAATGAAAAAATTGAACCAAAGAGTATCAGGTAAGGAAGGAATGAAATGTAAGGAGTGAAATGTGAAGCAGGTAGGGAGGGTAGAGACAAGGAGAGGGGAAAGATTGGGGATAAAATGGAAAGAGGGGACTGAGTGTAGGGAGTGCTGCGAAATGAGGCAAAGGAGGGGAAAGGAACTGGTTGACGAGGGTAACGGACAGAAGGGATGCGCAGTGGCGAGGAGGTTTAGGCACAGAGTCGGGAAATATTCTTGAAATTGGAGAGTTCATGGCATTGGGTTGGAAGCTACCTATGCAGAATATGTGGCTCTATTTTCCCAGTTTGTGTGTGTGCACTCTGGCAGTGAAGAAAACTGAGGGCAGAAAAGTCAGTATGGGAATGAGAAGGGGAATTCTGGGCTAACGACCAGAAGCTATAGTTCTATAGACTCTAGGTCAGTTCCTGTGGACTGGAGGGTAGCTAACGTAACTCCATTTAATAACCATGTAACATATAACCATATAACAATTACAGCACGGAAACAGGCCTTGGCCCTTCCAGTCCGTGCCGACCATTTATTTTCCCCTAGTCCCATGTACCTGCACTCAGACCATACCCCTCCATACCCTTCCTGTCCATATACCTATCCACTTTACTTTTAAATGTTAAAATCGATCCTGCCTCCACCACTTCTGCTGGAAGATCATTCCACACAGCCACCACTCTCTGAGTAAAGAATTCCCCCCTCATGTTACCCCTAAACTTCTGTCCCTTAATTCTCATGTCATGCCCTCTTGTTTGAATCTTTCCTATCCTCAATGGGAAAAGCTTATCCACATCAACTCTGTCTATCCCTTTCATCATTTTAAAGACCTCAACCTTCAGCGCTCCAAAGAATAAAGACCTAACTTGTTCAACCTTTCTCTGTAACCTAGTTGCTGGAACCCAGGCAACATTCTAGTAAATCTCCTCTGTACTCTCTCTATTTTGTTGACATCCTTCCTATAATTAGGCGACCAATATTGTACACCATACTCCAGAATTGGTCTTACCAATGCCTTGTACAATTTTAACATTACGTCCCTACTCCTATATTCAATGCTCTGAATAAGAAAGGCGTGAGAGCGAAAATAGGGAATTATAGACCAGTTAGCCTTGCATCAGTAGTTGGGAAGATGGTTGAGTCGATTATTAACAATGTAAAGTGGCTTGCAAAAGTTTTCATATCCCTTAAACATTTCCACATTTTGTCACGTTACAACCACAAATGTAAATGTATTTTATTGGGATTTTATGTGATAGACCAAGACAAAGTGGTGCATAATTGTGAAGTGGATGGAAAATGATACATGGTTTCCAAATTTTATTACAAATAAAAAAACTGAAAAGTGTGGCATGCAAAAGTATTCAGCCCCACTGAGTCAATACTTTGTAGAACCACCTTTCGCTGCAATTAGAAACATAGAAACATAGAAAATAGGTGCAGGAGTAGGCCGTTTGGGCCTGCACTGCCATTCAATATGATCATGGCTGATCATCCAACTCGGTATCCTGTACCTGCCTTCTCTCGAGACCCCCTGATCCCTTTAGCCAAAAGGGCCACATATAACTCCCTCTTAAATATAGCCAACAAACTGGCCTCAACTACCTTCTGTGGCAGAGAATTCCAGAGATTCACCACTCTGTGTGTGAAAAATGATTTTCTCATCTCGGTCCTAAAAGACTTCTCCCTTATCCTTAAACTGTGACCCCTTGTCCTGGACTTCCCCAACATCGGGAACTATCTTCCTGCATCTAGCCTGTCCAACCCCTTAAGAATTTTGTAAGTCTCTATGAGATCCCCCTCAATCTTCTAAATTCCAGCGAGTACAAGCAGAGTCTATCCAGTCTTTCTTCATATGGAAGTCCTGCCATCCCAGGAATCAGTCTGGTGAACCTTCTCTGTACTTCCTCTATGGCAAGAATGTCTTTCCTCAGATTAGGAGACCAAAACTGTACACAATACGCCAGGTGTGGCCCCACCAAGACCCTGTACAATTGCAGTAGGACTTCCCTGCTCTTGTACTCAAATCCTTTTGCTATGAATGCCAACATACCATTCGCTTTCTTCACAGCCTGCTGCACCTGTATGCCTACTTTCAATGACTGGTGTACCATGACACCCAGGTCTCGTTGCATCTCCCCTTTTCCTAATCGGTCACCATTCAAATAATAGTCTACTTTCCTGTTTTTGCCACAAAGTGGATAACCTCACATTTATCCACATTATACTACATCTGCCATGCATTTGCCCACTCACCCAGCCTATCCAAGGCACCTTGCAGCCTCCTAGGATCCTCCTCACAGCTAGCACTGCCCCCCAGCTTTGTGTCATCCCCAAACTTCGAGATGTTGCATTTAATTCCCTCGTCCAGATCATTAATATATATTGTAAATAGCTGGGGTCCCAGCACTGAGCCTTGTGGAACCCCACTAGTCACTGCCTGCCATCCTGAAGCGGACCCGTTCACTCCTATTCTTTGCTTCCTGTCTGCCAGCCAGTTCTCTATCCACATCAATACTGAACCGCCAATACCATGTGCTTTACGTTTGTATACTAGTCTCTTGTGTGGGACCTTGTCGAAAGCCTTCTGAAAGTCCAGATATAACATATCCACTGCTTCTCCCTTATCCACTCTACTAGTTACATCCTCAAAAAATTCAATAAGATTCGTCAGATATGCATTATCTTTCATAAATCCATGCTGACTTCGTCCAATGATTTCACCACTTTCCAAATGCGCTGCTATCCCATCTTTAATAACTGACTCTAGCAGTTTCCCCACTACCGATGTTAGACTAACTGGTCTGTAATTCCCTGTTTTCTCTCTCCCTCCCTTTTTGAAAAGTGGGGTTACATTAGCTACCCTCCAATCCTCAGGAACTACCCCAGAATATAAAAAGTTTTGAAAAATTATCACTAAGGCATCCACTATTTCTGGGGCTACTTCCTTAAGTGCCCTGGGATGCAGCCTTTCTGGCACTGGGAATTTATCGGCCTTTAATCCATTCAATTTACCTAACACTTTCCGGCTATCCTGGATTTCACTCAGTTCCTCCATATCATTTGACCCGCGATCCCCTACTATTTCCAGCAAATTATTTATGTATTCCTTAGTGAAGACAGAACCAAAGTAGTTATTCAATTGGTCTGCCATGTCCTTGTTCCCCATGATCAATTCACCTGTTTCTGACTGCAAGGAACCTACATTTGTTTTAACTAATCTTTTTCGCTTCACATATCGATAAAAACTTTTGCAGTCAGTTTTTATGTTTCCTGCCAGTTTTCTTTCATAATCCATTTTCCATTTCCTAATTAAGCCCTTTGTCCCCCTCTGTTGGACTGAATTTCTCCCAGTCCTCTGGTAGGCTGCTTACTCTGGCTAATTTGTACGCTTCATCTTTTGCTTTGATACTATCCCTGATTTCCCTTGTTATCCACAGATGCACTACATTCCCTGATTTATTATTTTGCCATACTGGGATGAACAATTATTGTAGTTCATCCATGCAGTCTTTAAATGCCTTCCATTGCATATCCACCGTCAACCCTTCAAGAATCAATTGCCAGTCTATCTTGGCCAATTCATGTCTCATACCCTCAAAGTTACCTTTCTTTAAGTTCAGGACCCATGTTTCTGAATTAACAATGTTACTCTCCATCCTAATGAAGAACTCAACCATATTATGGTCACTCTTGCCCAAGGGGCCACGCACAACAAGGCTGCTAACTAACCCTTCCTCATTACTCAATACCCAGTCTAGAATAGCCTGCTCTCTCGTTGGTTCCTCTACATGTTGGTTTAGAAAACTATCCCGCATACATTCCAAGAAATCCTCTTCCTCAGCACCACTGCCAATTTGATTCACCAATCTATATGTAGATTGAAGTCGCCCATTATAACTGTTTTACCTTTGTTGCACGCATTTCTAATTTCCTGTTTGTTGCCATCCCCAACTCCACTACTACTGTTAGGTGGCCTGTACACAACACCCACTAGTGTTTTCTGCCCTTTAGTGTTTTGCAGCTCTACCCATATCGATTCCACGTCCTCCAAGCTAATGTCCTTCCTTTTTATTGCGTTAATCTCCTCTCTAACCAGCATTGCTACCCCACCTCTTTTTCCTCTCTGGCTCCCTGTGGACCACCGGATTAACTACAAGATTTTACTGCTGACCTTCAAAGCCCTACGCCACCTTGCTCCCCAATACCCTCTGACCTGCTGCTACCATACACTCCTTCCCGGTCACTTTGTTCCTCCTCAGCTGCAATTTTAACTGTCCCCACATTTAGACTCAGCACCATGGGTGCCAGAGCCTTCAGCTGCTCTGCTCCACGTCTCTGCAACACTCTCCCACTTCCCATCCGTCACCTGGACACTATCGATCAATTCAAATCACAACTCAAAACACACCCGTTTAGATTAGCATACCCAACATAACCTCCACCATGTTCACCCTGATTTTAATGACTTAAAATGTTTTGTGTATTTTTTTGGGTCTTTTTGTTTTTAATCAACTTGATTTTAGTATTGATAATGTATTGTGATTGTATGTCCTGTAAGGTGTCCTTCGGTGTCCAGAAAGCCGCCAGCAAATAAAATGTATTATTATTATTATTATCCCTCCTGAATATTGAATTCAGCTCCCATTCAGATGTTCAGCTCCCAGCCTAGGTCACCCTGGAGCCATGTCTCCGTGATCCCAACTATATCATAATCATTAATAGCTATCTGCACATTCAATAGCTATCTGCACATTCAGCTGCAAGTCTTTTGGGGTACGTCCCTACCAGCTTTGCACATCTAGAGACTGAAATGTTTGCCCATTCTTCTTTGCAAAATAGCTTGAGCTCAGTAAGATTGGATGGAGAGCGTCTGTGAACAGCAATTTTCAAGTCTTGCCAGAGATTCTCAGTTGGATTTAGGTCTGGACTTTGACTGGGCCATTCTAACACATGATAATGCTTTGATCTAAACCATTCCATTGTAGCTCTGGCTGTATGTTTAGGGCCGTTGTCCTGCTGGAAGGTGAACTTCCGCCCCAGTCTCAAGTCTTTTGCAGACTCTAACAGGTTTTCTTCCAAGATTGCCCTGTATTCGGCTCCATCCATCTTCCCATCAACTCTCACCAGCTTCCCTGTCCCTGCTGAAGAAAAGCATCCCCACAGCATGATGCTGCCACCACCATGTTTCACAGTGGGGATGGTGTGTTCAGGGTGATGTGCAGTGTTAGTTTTCTGCCACACATAGCGTTTTACATTTAGGCCAAAAACTTCAGTTTTGTTCTCATCAGACCAGAGAACCTTCCTCCACATGTTTGCTGTGTCCCCCACATGGCTTGTGGCAAACTGCAAACAGGACTTCTTATAACTTTGTTTCAACAATGGCTTTCTTCTTGCCACTCTTCCATAAACGCCCGATTTGTGGAGTGCACGACTAATAGTTGGCCCGTGGACAGATTTTCCCACCTGAGCTGTGGATCTCTGCAGCTCCTCCAGAGTTACTATGGGCTTCTTGGCTGCTTCTCTGATCAATGCTCTCCTTGCCCGGCCTGTCAGTTTAGGTGGACAGCCATGTCTTGGTGGGTTTGCAGTTGTGCCATACTCTTTCCATTTTTGGATGATGGATTGAACAGTGCTCCGTGAGATGTTTAAAGCTTGGGATATTTTTTTATAACCTAACCCTGCTTTAGACTTCTCCACAACTTTATCCCTGACCTGTCTGGTGTGTTCCTTGGGCTTCATGATGCTGTTTGGTCACTTATGTTCTCTAACAAACCTCTGATTCCTTCACAGAACAGCTGTATTTATACTGAGATTAGATTACACACAAGTGGACTCTATTTACTAATTAGGTGACTTCTGAAGGCAATTGGTTGCACTGGATTTTATTTAGGGGTATCAGAGTAAAGTGGGCGGAATACTTTTGCACGCCACACTTTTCAGTTTTTTATTTGGAAAAAAAATTGAAAACCATGTATAATTTTCCTTCCACTTCACAATTATGCGTCACTTTGTGTTGGTCTATCACATAAAATCCCAATAAAATACATTTACATTTGTTGTTGTAACGTGACAAAATGTGGAAAAGCTCAAGGGGTATGAAAACTTTTGCAAGCCACTGTAATAGCAGCGCATTTGGAAAGCCGTGACAGGATCGGTCAAAGTCAGCATGGATTTATGAAGGTGAAATCATGCTTGACTATCTGGACATTTTTGAGGAGGTAACAAATGGAATGGATAAGGGAGAGCCAGTACATCCACTGAAATTAGTGTCCAAAATTAGAGCACGTTAGGAATAGGGCATTAACTAGCTGACAGGAAGCAAAGAGTAGGAATTAACAGGTCCTTTTCAGAATGGCAGACAGTGAATAGTGGAGTGCTGCAAGGCTCGGTGCTGGCCCAGTTATTTACAGAGCTGCGAGGAGGATGCTACGAGGCTGCATGGTGACTCGGATAGGTTGGGTGAGTGGGCAGATGCAAGGCAGATGCAGTATAATGTGGATAAATGTGAGGTTATCCACTTTGGTGGCAAGAACAGGAAGGCAGATTATTATTTGAATGGTGTCATATTAGGAAAAGGGGAGTTGCAACAAGTCATGTAAACATAGAAAATAGGTGCAGCAGGCCATTCGGCCCCTTCGAGCCAGCACCGCCATTCATTGTGATCATGGCTGATCGTCCCCAAACAATAACCTATACCTGCCTTCTCCCCATATCCCTTGATTCCACCAGCCCCTAGAGCTCTATCTAACTCTCTCTTAAATCTATCCAGTGATTTGGCCTCCACTGCCCTCTGTGGCAGGGAATTCCACAAATTCACAACACTCTGGGTGAAAACGTTTTTTTCTCACCTCGGTCCCAAACGGCCTCCCCTTTATTCTAAGACTGGCCCCTGGTTCTGGACTCGCCCAACATTGGGAACATTTTTCCTGCATCCAGCCTGTCCAGTCCTTTTATAATTTTATATGTTTCTATAAGATTGCCCTTCATCCTTCTAAACTCCAGTGAATACAAGCCTAGTCTTTTCAATCTTTCCTCGTATGACAGTCCCACCATCCCAGGTATCAATCTCGTGAACCTACGCTGCACTGCCTCAATCACAAGGATGTCCTTCCTCAAATTAGGAGACCAAAACTGTACACAATACTCCAGATGTGGTCTTCCCAGAGCCCTATACAACTGCAGAACCTCTCTACTCCTATACTGAAATCCTCGTGTTATGAAGACCAACATTCCATGAGCTTTCTTCACTGCCTGCTGTACCTGCACGCCAGCTTTCAGTGACTTGTGTACAAGGACACCCAGGTCTCGCTGTACCTCCCCCTTACCTAACCTAACCGAGATAATAATCTGCCCCCTTTTTGCCACCAAAGTGGATAACCTCTCATTTATCTATATTATACTGCATCAGCCACGAATCTGCCCACTCGCTCAACCTGTCCAGGTCACCCTGCAACCTCCGAACATCCTTTTCACAGTTCACACTGCCACCCAGCTTTGTGTCATCTGCAAACTTGTTAGTGTTGATCCTGGGTGTACTTGTACAACAGTCACTGAAAGTGAGTATGCAGGTACAGCAGGCAGTGAAGAAAGCTAATGGCATGTTGGCCTTCATTGTAAGAGGATTTAAGTTTAGGGGCAAGTAGGTCCTACTACAGTTGTACAGGGCCTTGGTGAGACCACACCTGGAGTATTATGTACCATTTTGGTCTCCTAATTTGTGGAAGGACATTATTGCTATTGAGGGAGTGCATTGTAGGTTCACCAGGTTAATTCCTGGGATGGCAGGACTGACATATGATGAAAGAATGGGTTGATTGAGCTTGTATTCACTGGAATTTAAGATGAGAGGGGATCTTATAGAAACATATAAAATTATGGGTAAATGCAGGAAAAATGTTCTCGATGTTCAGAACCAGAACCAGGGGTCACAGTTTAAGAATAAGGGGTAGGCCATTTAGGACAGAGATGAGGAAAAACCTTTTCACACAGAGAATCTGTGGAATTCTCTGCCACATAAGGCAGTGGAGGCCAATTCACTGGATGTTTTCAACAGAGAGTTAGATTTAACTCTTAGGTCTAAAGGAATCAAGGAATATGGGGGAAAAAGCAGGAACGGGGTACTGATTTTAGATGATCAGCCATGATCATATTGAATGGTGGTGCTAGCTTGAAAGGGTGAATGGCCTACTCCTGCAACTATTGTCTATGTTTCTATGTTTCTGGAAGTTCCAGCAGGCCTTTGCGGACCAAGCACATGTTTGGCAAGATGCTAGTCTATTTGGAACAGTCTATTTTCAATGTCACTTGGGCTCTCAGTTGGTTTCCACATGAGATCCTGAGCTCAGTGCCATATTTCCCTTCTCTATCCCCTTCATTAATCCATCCCCCCCCCCCCCACTTGCCCTCTCCACCCACTACCAAGCTGAACCCATACATGTGTGGCAAATATGTTCCCATGACCTCCAGAATTTGGCAGATTTTCACCACATGCCATGAAGGGTCTAGTCCTATGGGCATTACAGCCTTGGCCTTAGATTAGTGGTCGAGTTCCATAACCGGTACAACTTCAGTAAGCGTAGGAAGGGACTGCAGATGCTAGTTTAAACTGAAGATAGACACAAAAATCTGGAGTAACTCAACAGGTCAAGCAGCATCTCTGGAGAAAAGGACTAGGCGATGTTTCGGTTCGAGACCCTTCTTCAGACTGATTCAGAGAAGAGGAAAATGAGAGTTATAGATGGTGATATAGAGAGATTTGGAACAAATGAATGAACTAATGCAAAACGTAACGTTGATCAAGGAAATGTGGAGACCACAATGGTCCATTGTAGGCTGTCGGCTAGGTGATAGCGAGTTATAGAGACAGTTCAGTAATATTACCAGAGTCACTACACCAACCCTTTTGTCACGTAAAACTGTGGAGAAGAAAGGGTGCGAACTGTAGTGATACTTAACACTCAAAGTGCAATTTGCCCTGAATCTTTGTGGCATTGGTATATTTGTTCTTCCTACCTTGATGGGAATAATCAGGAGAGGGAATGATAGTCCTAATATAAACAATAGGATGGAAATATAAACCCTGCAATGCAGGGCCCCTGTTAAGAATGGACACATCAATTAGCTCTAGGTTAATTAAAAAAAAACCAGAGTAGCATAAAGGGAAACTGTGATGTGTGTAGGGGACACACCTGAGAGAAAACTTAAGCATGACAGATTTCATTTGTCAGTTGCTGTCTTTGATGCCAATGGAACAGGCAATGCTTGTTTTAAATGTCCGTCACAGTTAATAGCACAATATCCTCTCCCTATTATAGCAAATATCCATTACAAGGATTATAAATGCATTAGAAGTTGAGCTCTAATCAATATGTTGATACTCGAGGCGTTTGTTTCAATTAGTTTTATCGAGTAATCAGATGATTTGAAATGAATGTTGGAAAGCAGACTTGATGTAAAACCAGTGCTTTTGCAATTGTCTTCCTGAAGCCTAGCTGAAGTCCAGAATTAATGGGGATACAGTCTGAACTATTAGGATGGCTTTATTAAGATTGACCAGGGAAACACTGTAGCAATAACGTTATCAATACAGAATGACGTTCATTAAGCCAAAAGAGATATAGTCGCTATTTGCTAACGGACTCGGCTCTCAGGTGATAGACAATATTATCAAAGGGGTGCTACTTATTAGAGTAAAGAAAATTCCACGTAAGTATCTTTGCAGAAGTCATTCTGCACAGAAGATCTAAGAATAATGGGGTTGTGCACAAGGTGATTCGCATCTCATTTCCCCGTGTCGCCACTTCCACTGAGTGTTCCATGCCGTTTCTGTAAGACACCAGAAAAAAATAAGTTTAAGAAGGAGCTGCAGATGCTGGAAAAATCGAAGGTAGGATAAAAATGCTGGGGAAACTCAGCGGGTGAGGCAGCACCTATGGAGCGTGTTCGGGTTGAGACCCTTCTTCAGACTGATGTGGGGGTGGGAAGGAGAAAGGAAGAGGCGGAGACAGTGGGCTGTGGGAGAGCTGGGGAGGTGAACGAGGGAGAAACCAAGGACTACCTGAAATTGACAAAGTCAATATTCATACTGCTGGAGTGTAAACTACCCAAGCAAAATAGGAGGTGCTGCTCCTCCAATTTACAGTGGGACTCACTCTGGCCCTGGAGGTGGCCCAGGACAGAAAGGTTGAATTTGGAATGGGAGGGGAGTTGAAGTGCTGCGCCACCTGGAGTTCAGGTTGGTTACTGCGAACTGAGCGAAGGTGTTGGACTGCCAAAAATAAGTTGTCAATCAAGCTGTGAGGGGGTGTTGCACAAAAAGCTGGAGAAACTCAGCGGGTGCAGCAGCATCTAAGGAGCGAAGGAGATAGGCGATGTTTCGGGTCGAGACCCTGTGTGCTTGCTTCAACACAGGTAAACAATTTGGTTGCAAAGATGTTGCTGCAAAGTTTGACTGCAAATTATTCATCAAACTCCTTTGTTCAAATTCAGAGCATTGCAGAATGGAGGCATAGAAAAGCCAGACCGATTTAAGCAAATCTGCCAAATATATATTTTTTAATTCCAGCATGTTTGCAATTTACTTTACTTCGGCTTGGGAGAATGAACACAATGCAGAATGAAATTGTCTCCGGCAGAACTGTCGATTGTTTTCTATGGAGAGTGATGTGAACTCTATTTCTGCCAAATTCAGATCGAAACCCATTTGATATCCTTCATCATTTCTATCTTTGTTCTGCTGCACCTCATTAACTGAGGGGCATCTTGCCTTCTTCCTTTGTTGATTTATACCTATAGTGGATAATTCAGAAGATATTGGGCTGGATATTGAGTCACTGGCAAAGCAACAACATTTATTTCATCTCAAAGAAAGCTGACCACAATAAACTTGCAACATTGGTTCATTCTCCTTCTTTTTGATGTTTGATTTTATTTCAGGGCCATCTTTGGTGTCAACGATCTTTGATGGGCGGCACAATGATCCCTGAAAAGGGTCAGAGAATTGAAGTTAGCACCATAATGGGCCCGTCATTAGCAACTGGAACGGCGACTGCCAGAGTGGGACACACACACAAACACAAACACATCGCTTCCTTCACCAGCCTCTTATGCAGGCGGGGGACAGGGCAAGTGGGGGGGTGCACTGTCTAAAAAATTCACACGGTGCAAAGCCAAGGTGAAACTGTATTGTGTACAGTTTTGGTCTCCTAATCTGAGGAAAGACATTCTTGCCATAGAGGGAGTACAGAGAAGGTTCACCAGACTGATTCCTGGGATGGCAGGACTTCCATATGAAGAAAGACTGGATAGACTCGCTTGTACTCGCTGGAACTTAGGAGATTGAGGGGGGATCTTATAGAGGCTTACAAAATTCTTAAGGGGTTGGACAGCCTAGATGCAGGAAGATTGTTCCCGAAGTTGGGGAACTCCAGAACAAGGGGTCACAGTTTAAGGATAAGGGGGAAGTCTTTTAGGACCGAGATGAGAAGATTTTTTTCACACAGAGTGGTGAGTCTGTGGAATTCTCTGCCACAGAAGGTAGTTGAGGCCAGTTCATTGGCTATATTTAAGAGGGAGCTAGATGTGGCCCTTGTGGCTAAAGGGATCAGGGGGTATGGAAAGAAGGCAGGTACAGGATACAGAGTTGGATGATCAGCCATGATCATATTGAATGGCGGTGTAGGCTCGAAGGGCCAAATGGCCTACTCCTGCACCTATTTTCTATGAAACACACACCGCGATGAACAGGAGGTTGGCGTTGTAAAAAGATGGCTAAAGCAGAGTGTACAGTAAGTCATTTAAAAGAGGGGGGGGGAGAAGGAGTGGAGATGCCTTTTAAGAAGCCAGAGATACACAAAGCTCGGCGGACATTTAACATTACCGGTCGGTTCCTTGGTTCTGAAAACTACCGCTTACCTTTTTTTCCCAATGAGCCAATGAAATTCACCGGTCAGCACCGGCTCCAACCTACGAGAACCTTTGACCTCCTGGCGACCCACCTATGGCTCGAGAGTTCTCACTACTCTCCTTGGCGGCTTCATTCTAGTCGCTGCTAATTTTTCAACATGTTGAAAAATTCAAGGTGACCATAATGAGGCCACAACTAGTTCCCAGAATGCAGGAACTCCTCATGACCTTCATGGTCATCAGTTTCCTGCAGTCACCTAAAAAGCCGCCTAAGTGGGACAGACCCATAAGTTGACCTCATCCGGTAATATACACAGGTCCTGTCCATTGGCAATTCCCTTAATGAGTGGGTTAACTTATGAAGAGCATACAGAAATTACCAAGGAAATGTTATAAACACATCCTATTGTGGTCTAATATCTCTGGATTCAGTAGCTTGCATTACATTAACTTTTAAATGTAACTTTTAGTTCAGTCTGAAGAAAGGTCCCGACCGAAAACATTGTCTGTCCATTTCCTTCTGCAGATACCGCCTAACCAGTTGAGTTTCTCCAGCAGTTTTTATCCATCTATCCATCCGTCCATCCGTCCATCCATCTATCCAGTTTACTTGCAAGTTATGCCTTGATCCTAAATATTACTTATCAGGATGGCACAGCGGTAGAGATTGCGCCGTATGGGCCTGTGTCACTTGGCGATTGTTTCGGCGACTGCCGGCGTCATATCAGTGTCGCCAAAAGATTTTGAACATTTCGGCGACACTTGAAAAACACCGCGCGTCATATGTCATCACGCTGCATCATCGCCACGTCATCACGCCGCGCCAGTCCGCATCACAGCGCGTATTTTTTGGTGACCTGATACATCAGTCAATGATGCCGGCAGTCGCTTAAAACATTTCCAAGTGGGACAGGCCCTTTGCAGCGCCAGAGACCTGGGTTCGATCCTAAATATGACTACTATCTGTAAAACTTTGAATGTTCTCCCCGTGACCACCTGGGTTTACTCTGGAGTTCCCGTTTCCATACTCCAAAGACGTAGAGTTTTGTAGGTTTCATTGTCTTTGGTAAAAATTGTAAATTGTCCCTTGTGTGTAGGATAGTGTTAGCGCACAGGGATTGCTGGTTGGTATGGACCTGGTGGGCTGAAAGGCCTGTTTCCATGCTGTATCTGTAAACTAAACTAATTTAACTCAAAATCATGTCACACATGACTACCATTCAAAGTATTCTGCATATAAATCCTTACAAGTTGTCCATTCACCTTAAGTCCTCTTTATAATCCAAAATGTACACACATGAGAATGTCATTGACACTTTTCCTTTTTGGTTACACCATATTTGTCTTTTTCAATAAAGGAATGTTTGAAGTCCAACCATTAGCACACCAAAGATTATGTGTTTGAGCTTCTCTGTCGTGCTAAAACCTATTAGTAAATCTGTCTCCTGATATTTACACGCGCTAAGGTCTGTGGTTGATATAGCCAGATGTACTGGAGGCATCGCATTATTTGAGCAATAACATGTTACTTTGGAAACATTGTCACATAGGTAGGATCCTAAAGGAAAGCTTGTCTTTTCCATGAACAAAAACTTCAGAATCTCCTTTCTTGCTTGCAGCTTGTTTGATAGTTCTACACTGACACTGAAGTCCCCACAATGTCATGCGTTCGTGCTGAAAGCATCGTGTGACACCATATTGCAAACAGAACTTCAATGAACGTGGAAATTCAGTGCAGAGGAAGAGGCAGATAGTGAATAAATAAAACCAACGGGCAATCGTTAATAAGTAAATACATTAATAACTAATGAGTCGTTCATCAACTCTCAGTATATGAAAGTAATTAGGCAGAGGATGTCAACATTAACAACATTAACGTGATCCAAATTGCATTAAATAAAAACCCAGTTCTCATAAATAATAAATAGAAATGCAGATACCAAAACAAAAAAGTTAATAAACAAAATAAGAACCAGTTAAATTTTAAACTGAAACTAAAAAAATAAATTGTACTAAATGAGTATTTCTCCTCTGAGGAAATGTCTCCTACCTCTCTCTGCCTCTGTGTACTTCCCTATACCTCTGTGTCCCCCTGTGTGCTTCTGTGTCCCTCTGCGTGCCTCTGTTTGCCTCTGTGTGCTTCAGTGTCCCTCTGTGTGCCTCTGTGTCCCTCTCTGTGCATCTGTGTCCCTCTCTGTGCCCCTCTCTGTGATTCTGTGTCCCTCTCTGTGCCTCTGTGTCCTTCTCTGTGGCCCTGTGTCCTTCTCTTTGCCTCTTTGTCATTCGCTCTCTACCCCCCTCCCTCTCTAGCCGCGCTGCGAGTTGGGGGCTATGCGTGAGTGGATAGGGCGGGGGATGGGGTAAAAAGAGTGAATGAATAATATTAATATAATATCAATGTGGGGTGCTTAGTGTGTGTGGGGGGGGGGTTGGTTAGTGTGTGTGAGGGGTTGGTTAGTGTGTGTGACGCTGCAGGCCGCCCCCTCCCCCCCACAATTGCGCGTTGACGGGACGGGACCCAACGGGTCCCACTTGGTCTAGTGACTCTATAAAAATGATCAGGAATTCAAATATCAATTATATCTAGAAATGAAATCGCTATTAATATATGAAAACAATCTTGAAATGGTCGCCCTGGTTATTGTATGGCAGGAATTAGTGGATGGAGGAACGGGATACTGATTTTGGATGATCAGCCATGATCATATTGCTTTTCTTTGTAATCCTTCAACTTCCCTGGTGGGTTCAATTCTCATCACTTGGTTATGTGTCCTTTGTGTAATAGGCACAAATATGTTATAAACACCCCCCCCCCCGTCACCCGGTCCATTATTATGCAAGAGTGTTATGGAACATCATTCAACATGATGAATGCCTACCCTATTAAACCCTATTAAAATCGATTAGTTGAATATCTACACTTGTTCCTCAATTCTTACCATAGAGACTTAACTATTACGTTTCTGGATCAATAGTTTTCTATCATCTTTTTTTCTTGCTTATGTTATCGTTTGTGAGTTCAGTTAGTGGCATTCCCTTGGATACATATATTATACTGCACCTTCCTAAGGATGACTTCTCTCCACTCTCTAGGATTCTAATATCTTTGGGATTAGCAATGCTACCCTTTTACCTATACCATATCTCCAGCCCTTTCCAAGTCCTGAGAATCTGCCATATTTGGCTTTGAGTCCTGACCAGCTTGCAGCCATGCCAATGTATTGATTATTGTGTTATAACCCATCTTAAAACAGAGTCTGTAGTTCACTCAACATATTGTTCCAAATCTGTGCACTAGTATATAAAACACGTTTGGTTAAAAAAAAACGAATGCAACACATTATTTTGCACTATATTGCTATTTAATTGAATATGGTTCTTTGTTATTAGAAAATAGGTGCAGGAGTAGGCCATTCAACCCTTTGAGCCATTTGTACAGTTTGATAGCCAAAGGAAAGAAGAATCTGCTGTGGTGTTCTGTCCTGCTTCACGTGGAACAAGTCTGTTGCTGAAGGTACTACTCGGGTTGACCAGTGGGTCATGGAGGGGGTGAGCTGTATTGTCCAGGATGCTCCACAGTTTGAGGAGCACCCTACCCTCCAAGACCACCACCCATTAATCCAACTCCGTCCCCAGGTCGGAGCCAGCCTTCCTGGTGAGTTTGTTGATCCTATTGGCATTTGCAGCCTTCGCCCTGCTGCCCCAACACATGGCAGCAAAGAAGGAGCAGAAGAGGCTGAAGAATAATCTTATAGAAGTGCATACAATTATGAGGGGAATAGATAGGGTTAATGCACAGAGTCTTTTACCCAAGTTAAGGGAATCAAGACCCAGAGAACATGGGTTTAAGGTGAGAGGAGAAAGATTTAATAGGAAACTGAAGGGCAACTTTTTCACAGAGGGTGGTGGGTATATGGAACAAACTACCAAAGGAGGTATTTGACTGCCAAAGGAGGCAGGTACTATAACAGCATTTAAAAGACATTGGGACAGGAAAGGTTTAGAAGAATATGAGTCAAATGTGGGGAATAGGATTAGGTATCTTGGTATTTGGGGTATCTTGGTCAGCATGGATGAATTGGGCTGAATGGCCTGTTTCCATGCTGTGTGACACCATGACATTAGATACAAGAAAACAATTTAGGAAATCATAACCTAACATCTGATGGTATTTGGAATCTTGAAATGATAAAGCCCTCAGCATTTACTGTAAATATTAAATATTTTTCAAGTCATAGTAGATCTAACATGCATTTGCAAAGGATAGGTCATGTCAAAGACAATTGGTTTTTATTTTCAGGATGTGACTGAAATTGTAAATATATTTGGATTTCCAGAGAGCCTTGGATGAGTTCCCATATAAGGGACAAATATTTATAATGAAAGCTTGTGGAACTGAATTTAAATTGTTGATTAGCTCGAGACTTTCTTGCGATAATTGTAGATGAAAGGAAGCACAATGAGTATCTGTAATTGGAAAGAAGTGACCTGAAATATCATACAGAGATCCAAATAGACCCTCTATTATGCCACAAATATGTAAATTGAGTAACCCCATTGGGATCAAATGGATCGTGTGGAATTTTGCCAATGTGACATGGATTACTGGAATTGTAAACTGTACAGATAGGATTACAATTATATCAATATGCACGTTTTAAGAAAAATATATTTCATACGTTGAGCATCACACCAACTATGATCTCACTAATTGAGAAACTGGACATGAGAAACTGAATGCTCCATTCCCATTACAAGAAGCATGTGGAAGTTTTTGGAGAGGGGGCAGGAGGTTTACCAGATTGCTGAAGATGGACACAAAAGGCTCAAGTAACTCAACAGGTCAGACAGCATCGCTGGAGAAAAAGAATAGGTGACATTTCAGGTCGAGACTCTTCAACCCGAAACATCACATATTCCTTTTCTCCAGAAATGCAGTCTGAGTCACTGAGTTACTCCAGATTTTTGTGTCTATCTTCGGTTTAAACCAGCATCTGCAGTTCCTTCCAACACATTACCAGAATGCACCCTGGATTAAGGAGTATTAATTACAAGGAGAGTTTGGACAAACTTGGATTGTTTTCTCTGCAATATCAAAAGGTTGAGGGAAGAAGTATATAAAATTATGAGAAGCATAGATAGGCCTAGACAGTCAGAACCTTGTACGCAGAGTGGAAAGGTCAAAGGCTTAGAGGGCATGTTGCCAGAGGTGGTGAAGGCAGAAATGATAGTGGCATTTAAGATGCTTTTGGATAGGCACATGGATATGCATGGATTAACGGGATATGGGTTAAGAGCTGGCAGAGGAAATTAGTTCAACCTGGATCATGTTCAGCAGAGGATATTATAGGCCAAAGAGCCTGTTCCTGTGCTGTACTGTTCTGCGTTTTATGTTCTACGTTTATGATTTGATGTCCCAGTGTGTTTTGTTGGATTTCTGTGCATTTTCCACATCCCCTTCAGGCGTAGCCTTTGCTTTCGTTGCACTTTGCTGGACAGTGGAGAAGGAGGAGCAGCAACATACAACAGCAGAACGTCTAGCAGAAGCAGGAGAACACAGTGGCTTTAGGTCTGGGATATCCTTGCAGTAGGTCTTAGCAGGATAGATACGTCAAGAACCACACTCCTGGACTATCAGAGGAGCAGTGCTTCAGCAATGTTTTTACTCAGAGATAAGAAAATCAAAGGGCCTGCTCCTCATTCTTGCCAGCCATCCTTAAGCCCTGCTCCAGCGAGTAGTATTCAGAGACCTGCAGACCTCAAGCTCCTTAGTCAGAGGGTGGTGAATCTGTGGAATTATTTGCCACAGAAGGCCACGAAGGCCAAGTCAATGGATAATTTTAAGGCAGAGATAGATAGATTATTGATTATTACGGGTGTCAGGGGTGATGGGGAGAAGGCAGGAGAATGGGGTTAGGCGGGAGAGATAGATCAGCCATGATTGAATGGCAGAGTAGACTTGATGGGCCGAATGGCCTAATTCTGCTCCTCTCACTTATGACATTATAACTTATGACATGACTTTCTGTCATGGGGCTCAACACAAGAGTCCAACAGTGATCTGGATTGTGGTGAGTTTTGCTCCTTGGTGGAGTTTTGCACCAGATTTGCTTTAATTACAAACCATGATCCCAAGCATTTGAATAGGTTAACCATTTCCATTAAATTGTTAAATTCAATTAAGTTTTTTTTTGTTATTCTGCTTATGCTTTTAATTGATTTATAGTAGTTTAATGCCTCTTAATTAAACGATTAATTTAATAGGTTTAAATTATTTGAATCCATTTAAACTGTTTTCATTTGCATCTGAATATCGGGCTTTTAAAAACAGTGAGAATGCCTCTCGGGCTCCAGTACAATGGACCATGCAGGTGCCAAGCGGGTAAGAGTAAGCATAGGATCAGTGAGGGGGGCAAGAATGGGTAGCAGGTCGCATCCATCAGGATCAACCCAACGGTTTGAACGTTGATTTCTCTAATTTCAAGTAACTCCTGCATTCCCTCCCTTCTCCTCTCCCCCTTCTCTCCCCCGCCCTAGTCGTCCTGTGCCCATCCTTGTTATCACACATTCCACACCCAAGCAATGGGCCATTATGGGCTCCATCCTCCTTGAGGTCATCTGTTGCCGGCCCTAATTTGCTCCGGCCTTCTCTCGCCTCCAGTTTATTTTCTCCCCCCCACCTCTCCTCTCAATCTGAAGAAGGGGTCCGACCCCCAAAACATCACCTTTTCTCCAGAGATGCTGCCTGACCCACTGAGTTCATCCAGAATTTTGTGTCTATCTCCGTTATAAACCAGCATCTGAATTTCCTTCCTGCATAGGTGATAGATGGAAATGGGTCTGAGATTGAAACACAGCTATTAGAAACTGATCTGAACGGGGGTGATTAACCACATTGCAATTTCCCTGATCAGATTATCTCACCTGAATAGCACATGCAAATGAGATGGGCTTTTTAAGATAACTAGACAGTTTCATGACTACCATCACAAAAGTTATCTTCCCTTTAAATATACCACGTTTATTTAATTAGAATCATAGTCATACAACATGGAAACTCATTTTTCCAGCAACCCGAGTTCAATTCTGACCCCCGGGGTTGTCAGTGTGGAGTTTTTACACATTCTCTCTGTGGCCACATGGGTTTCCTCCAGGTTCCTACCACATCACAAAAATGTGCAAGGTGGTAGGTTAATGGCAGCTGTAAATTGTCACAGTGAGGAGCAGAGCCTGAGGGAAAGTTGAGGTGAATGTGGGAAGATTAAAATGAGTTTGTGTCTAATCTGACCCAAACTCATTTTAAAATTGTCTTTGACACTGGCCATGTACTTGGTGAGCCAAAGAGACTGTTTCTGCTGTTGTCTCTCTGTATGACCCCATGAATCCCACCAGACGAGCTGAAGAACTCAATTTAAGTAATTAAAGTAATTTATATGAATTGGAAAGGGAACCAATAACCAATTTGGATTCTTATTATGTTAAATCAACCAAAAGTTCAAATCACACGGGGTTTTATTTTGTATTCCGGAAAGTCCAAAAGCTGCGAAGGAAAATTAAAAATAACCCCCAACCTTCCGTCTCCCCCGGCCAGTGATGTGATGGAGGCGGGGGTCTGGACCAATCGCTGTCAAGTCCCGTCCCCCGGCGACGTTATGTCCGTTATTTGGCTTTTCGGCGATGCGTCCGTTCGGTTAGTTGGCTTTTAGACGTCCCGCCATTTCGGTTATTTGGCTTTTCGGCGATCTGCCCTTTCTGTGAGTTGGCTTTTTGGCGTTGTTTCCATTTGGTTAGTTGACTTTTAGGTGTCTCACCCGTTCGGTTATTTGGCTTTTCAACCTTGTTCCTTTTTGGTTATTTGGCTTTTCGGCGTCTTTTCTGTTCGGTTATTTGGCTGCCACTTCTTCGCTTCAACATCTCGCCTTTCGACGCCACGTCCGCACATGTCTCCGAGGACCTTAAATGGGGGGCCACCATCGACTCCACAGTCAAAAATGCACAACAGAGGATGTACTTCCTGCGGCAGCTGAGGAAGCACAACCTGCCACAGGCAATGATGGTCCAATTCTATACGGCCATCTGTCCTCACCTTCTCCATCATGTTCTGGTTTGGCTCAGCCACCAAGCACGACATCCGGAGGCTGCAGCGAATCAGCTGAGAAGGTTATTGGCTGCAACCTTCCCCCCATTGATGAACTGTACACTGCAAGGGTCAGGAAGCGAGCGGGCAAGATCATCTCTGACCCATCTCACCCGGACCACAAACTCTTTGAATCACTTCCCTCTGGAAGGCGACCAAACTGTCAAAGCTGCCACAGTCAGACATAAAAACAGCTTTTTCCATGAGTAGTAGCTCTACTCAATAACCAAAAATCTGTAACCTCCTTTTGCTCTGGTATTTTATTTAATTGACATGTTTAATCGATAAGGTTTTATTATTAATGTTTAATGTTTTATGTGTCATTCCTAACTGTCACTGTATGTCATGTGTTACTTGTGAGCGGAGCACCAAGGTATGTGAATACCTGGCCAATAAGCTTATTCATTCATTCATTTATTTAATATATTGATCTTTAATTCCTCAGTTGCTGTGGAGGGATTTCAATGCATGTCCCAAGGCATTAGTCCTGGTCCCTGGATTACACAGCCTGTAACTTAACCATATACTTCAGCTGTCTGTATGGAGTTTGTATGTTTTCCCTGTGACTGTGTGGGTTTTCTCTGGGTGCCCCAGTAACCTCCCACACACCAAAGACACACAGGTTTGTAGGTAAATTGGCTTTGGTTAAAATTGTAAATTGTCCCCAGTGTGTAGGATTGTGTTAGTGTACAGGGATCGCTGATCAGTGTGGACTCGATGGGCCGAAGGGCCAGTTTTCGCGCTGTATCTCTTTGCACTTCTTTAGTCAAAAGGTCAACTATTCATTTCAACTTGTGCTGGTGGCTCCCACAATCTCGCCACCATGAGTAAAATAGGTTTCTCCTGAATTCCCCATTAGGTTTTAAGCTGGCTGTCTGATTATGATGGCCCCCTGCTTACACTTACTCACATAGAAACATTATTTTTGTATTCACCAGATCAAAACCTTTCACGATTCTAACAAATTCCATTAAGTCATTCCTTTGCCTTCCATTCTCAAGGGAAAAGGGACCAATAGTTAACAAAACCTTTTATTTGATTCCTACATGGGATGTCGTTGTCTCGTCTCGGTCCTAAAAGATATCCATCCCCCTTATCCTTAAACTGTGTCCCATTATCCTGGACTTCCCCAACATTGGGAACAATCTTCCTGCATCTAGCCTGTCCAACCCCTTAAGATTTTTGTACATTTCTATAAGATCCCCCCTCAGTCTTCTAAATTCTAGCGAGTACAAGCCGAGTCTATCCAGTCTTTCTTCATATGAAAGTCCGGACATCCCAGGAATCAGTCTGGTGAACCTTCTCTGTACTCTGTACTCTGTACTGAGAAAGAGCAGGTGTTTGAACGTGACCAAGTGGATCTGGAATTAACTCCTTCCCTGGAGCATTTATGATTCAATTTGTGATTCAACTAAATTAAAGTTGATTGCTACAGTGAAAAACATTTGTTGCATGCTAACCAGTCAGCAGACATACCATACATGAATACAATCGAGCTGTCCACAGGGTGCAGATACAGGATAAAGGGTCTGAGAGGAGATTGAGTAGAGCATAGTTAAGGTAAGAAATGCTGCTGATGGAGTAAAGGTTTAAAAGAGTGGAGTGATTGTAATGCGTGATTGCCGATCCACCTCTGGGCCAAGCACGGAGAGAGTCGCCCGGCCTGGGCGCCATCTTTGAAATTAGTATTAATGTATAAATATGCTGATGGTCAAGGCAGCGAGCATTATAATCAAAACAAATGTATTAAATGGATTTAAGAGACAGTGAAAACAATGTAAATCCTCTGCGGTCGTGACATGTCACAGCCTGTTTTACTGGGCAATCCTCTGACATGCTGTCAACTGTTTTCAGTAACACAAGGCGATGTTAATATCTTTTGACAGCAGTGCTGCAAGGCAAAGAAACAGCCCAGTTTGGGAATGGCTACCTTATGTAACAGGCTTATTTCTGGAGGGAATCCGGCGTGTTGTCATGTGCATGCGCTTGTTTCAGAGATAATGAGGGGATTTTTTTTGAGAAGCAATGTTCTTACCAACATTTTGTTTAAGAAAGAACTGCAGATGCTGGACAAATCATAGTTAGACAAAAATGCTGGAGAAACTCAGCGGGTGAGGCAGCATCTATGGAGTGAAGGAATAGGTGACGTTTCAGGTCGAGATCCTTCTTCAGACTAATGTGGGGGTGGGGAGGGGCGAAAAAAGCCAACATTTCTCATTTGCAGTTTACCGATAAGAGCCACCTCTGATCTGAAACATTTCCCCTGAAACTGTATGAGAAAAATTCCAGAGCAACCGACAGCAAGCAGAAGTGAAGATTCGCTCGATAAAAAAACCCAATTGAGTTGGAGCTTCCTGGAGGGTTAAGAGGGGCAGCAGGAGCACTTGTACCGATCAAGGACAGTGATAGAAACATAGAACCACAGAAAGTAGGTGCAGGAGTACACCATTCGGCCCTTTGAAAGCCAGCACCACCATTCAATATGATCATGGCTGATCATCCAGAATCAGTACCTTGTTCTTGTATTTGTTGGAATTTAGAAGGATGAAAGGGGATCTTGTAGAAACATGTAAAATTCCTAGAGGATTGGACAGGGTAGATGCAGGAATATTGCTACAGATGTTGGGGGAGTCCAGAACCAGGGGTCACTGTTTAAGAATAAGGGGTAAGCCATTTTGGACTAAGATGAGAAAAAAACCTTTTCACCCAGAGATTAGGATTAGGCCATTCGACCCTTCAAGCCATCATCGCCATTCAATATGATCATGGCTGAATCCAAAATCAGTACCCCGTTCCGCTCTTTCCCCATATCCCTTGATTCCCTTAAGAGCCAACTCTAACTCTCTCTTGAAACCATCCAGCGAATTGGCCTCCACTGCCTTCTGGGGCAGAGAATTCCACACATTCACAACTCTTTGGGTGAAAACTTCTTCCTCGTCTCAGTTCTAAATGGCCTACTTATTCTTAAACTGACTCCTGGTCCTGGACTCCCCCTACATCAGGAACATTTTTCCTGCATTTAGCTTGTAATCTCTTAAGATTTTTATATGTTTCTATAAGCTCCCCTCTCATCCTTCTAAATTCCAGTGAATATAAGCCCGTTCTTTAAAATGAAACAAACTGAGAGAATGCAAAAGGAATGATGTACCAAGTATGCTATTTCCTATAGCAGTCCCTATGAGAAAGATACAATCCTCATCCCTCCTCATCCCTCACCCATTGCAAATGGCAGTGAGGGAGGTGGCACAAGTATTGCTGTTGGCAGTAGTTTTCATGGTTACATATTTTAAATGTTACTCTTTGCATTCTCTCAGTTTGTTTTAGAAACATAGAAACATAGAAAATAGGTGCAGGGGAGGCCACTTGGCCCTTTGAGCCAGCACAGCCATTCATTGTGATCATAGCTGACCATCCACAATCAGTATCCCGTGCTTGCCTTCTCCCCATACCCCTTGATTCCGCCAGCCCCAAGAGCTCTATCTAGCTCTCTTTTAACTTCATCCAGTGAATGGCCTCCACTGCCTTCTGTGGCAGAGAATTCCACAAATTCTATCCCATTTGATTTTTATTTACTAACGCTCCCACTCCTGTGTGTCCACAGGCATTGAAATAATCATTAATTTGAATTTACTGGATTCTGCAAGAACCAGATAATTAAGGCAACCACTGTTTGGGACTACCTTATCATTCATAACTGAGAATGAACAGCTGAATCTGGCTATCTTTATTTTACACATTCATGGAACATGGACACCGATGGAAATCCTAACGTTACTTTTTAAAACTGATCTGAACGGGGGTGATTAACCACATTGCAATTTCCCTGATCAGATTACCTCACCTGAATAACACACGCAAATGAGATGGGCTTTTTAAGATAACTAGACAATTTCATGACTACCATCACAAAAGTTATCTTCTCTTTAAATATACCAGGTTTATTTAATTAGAATCATAGTCATACAACATGGAAACGGGACCTTCAGCCCAATTTGCCCATGCCGACTATGATGCCCCATCTACACTATTCTCACCTGCCTGCATTTGGCCCATCTCCCTCTTCGACGTCATGTCTGGGTCCCCCTTGGAGATAATGGTTCCCAGGAATTTAAAAGACTCCACAGATGTGACTGTGGTGTTGTTGATGATGAGTGGGGTGAGGGGAGGGGGAGCTCTCCTAAAGTCTACAATCAATTCCACTGTCTTAAGAGCATTGAGCTCCAGGTTGTTGCGATGGCACCAGGACGCCAGCTATGTCACTTCCTATCTGTAGGCAGATTCCACCCCCATCCTGGATCAGTGTAATCAGGGTTGTGTCATCCGCAAACTTGAGAAGCTTGACAGAGGAGTCAGTGGAGGTGCAGTCATTGGTGTAGAAAGAGTAGAGGAGAGGGGAGAGTACGCAGCCTTGTGGTGCTCCTATGCTGAGGATCTGTGGGTCCGAAATATGCTTTTCCAGCCTCACATGCTGCTTCCTGTTTATCAGGTAGCTGGTGATCCACTGACAGAGGGGTTCAGGCACAGTCAACTTGGAAAATTTGGAGTGTAGCAGCTCTGGCACAATGGTGTTGAATGCAGAGCTGAAATTAACAAACAAAATCCTTGCATAGGTCCCCTGGCGGTCTAGGTGCTGGAGGATGACTGGTTGACTGTGTCATCCACAGATCTATTACCCCGATATGCAAACTGCAGAGGGTCCAGCAGGGGGTTTGTGATATTTTTCAGCTTGGCACAAGCCCTTCAAGGATCTTCGTGACTACAGAGGCCAATGCGACAGATCTGCAGTCATTAAGACCAGTAATACTTGCTTATTTGGGTACAGGGACAATAGTGGAGACTTTGAAGCAGACAGGGACAGTACAGGTTTGCATGGACTGGTTGAAAATGTCTGTGTAGACCGGTGCCAGTTGTTCGGCACAGAGCTTGAGAGTAAATCTGGAATAATACGCTAGCATCAGCTTTCTAGCGAACTTGAAACTATCAGATTGTTGGTGAAGATGAGCACCAGGCCATAATCTCACAGACCATTTCTGATTCCATCACTTCTGGCTGTCTGCCTTTCACAGCCTCCAACCTTATCGTTCCCCAGTCCTGCACAGCCCAGTTTTACCTTCTCCCCAAAATCCATAAACACAACTGCCCTGGCAGACCCATTGTTTCTGCCAGCTCCTGTCCCACAGAAATGATTTCCACACACCTCAACTCCATCCTAACCCCCCTGGTCCAATCTCTCCTGACCTATGTTCAAGATACCTCGCATGCCCTTCGTCTCTTTAATGACCCGCTTTCCGAGCCCCCACTCCCTCATTTTTAATATGGACGTTCAGTCACTCTACACCTCCATCCCCCACCAGGAAGACCTTAAAACCCACTGTTTCGTCCTCGACCGCAGAGCCATCCAATTTCCTTTTACTAACACTCTACTCCTAACAGACAGAGCTGGTCCTCAGCCTCAACAAATTCACCTTTGACTCCTCCCACTTCCTCCAAGTCTAAGGCATAGCTATGGGCACCCGCATGGGCCCAAGCAATGTCTGCTTCTTTATAAGGTACGTTGGACAATGCTTGTTCCAGGCGTATACAGGCCCTATCCCCAAACTCTCTCTCCATTACATTGACCACCACATTAGTGCTACCTCCGGCACCCATGCAGAACTCATGGATTTCATCAACTTCACCATCAATTTCCATCCTGCACTTAAATGTACTTGGACCGTCTCCGACACCTCCCTCCCCTTTCTTGATCTCACAGTCTCCATCTGTGGTGGAGGATGCCTATTACAAACCCACTGACTCCCATAACTATCTCAACTGCACGTCTTCCCAACCTGCTTCCTGCAAAGACTCAATCCCTTACTCCCAACTCCTGCGTCTACGCCGCATCTGGGCGCGAGATGAGGTGTTCCATACTAGAACATCCGAGATGTCCTCATTCTTTAGGGAATGGGGGTTCCCCTTTCCCATCATAGATGAAGCCCTCACTCGTGTCTCCTCGATACCCCGCAGCTCCACCCTTGCCCCCCCTCCCCCTAAAGAGACATAGTCTCCCTAGTCCTTACTTTTCACCGCATCAGCCGTCGCATACAACACATAATCCTCTGAATTGTTCGCTACCTCTAACAGGATCCCAACACTAGTCACATCTTCCCATCTCCACCCCTTTCCACCTACCGCAGAGACTGTTCACTCCGCAACTCCCTGGTTAACTCATTCCTTTCTACCCAAACCACCCCCTACCCAGGTACCTTCCCCTACAACAGCAGAAGATGCAACACCTGTCGCTGTACCTCCTCCCTCAACTCTGTCCAGGGACCCCGACTGTCCTTTCAGGTTCACTTGTACCTCCTCCAACCTCATCGACTGTATCCGTTGTTCAAGATGTGGACTCTTATACATTAGTGAGACCAAACATAGACTGGGCAATCGTTTTGCTGAACACCTTCTCTCAGTCTGCCTGAACCTACCTGATCTCCAAGTTGCTAAACACTTTAATTCTCCTTACTATTCCCACATAGACCTTTCTGTCCTCTGTCTCCTCCATTGACAGAGGATTTGCTAAATGCAAATTGGAGGAACAGCATCTCATATTTCGCTTCGGCAGCTTACAGCCCAGTGGTATGAATATTAATTTCTCTAACCCCAGGTAGCCCTGGCATTCCCTCTCTCTCTATTCCTCCCCCATCCAAGTCACACCAGCTTCTCGTTTTCATCCAACAAACAGCTAACGATAGCCTGCTTCCTTTATCATCGTTACTTTTTTCCATATCTTTCATTCATTGTTCTTTAGCTCTTGACATCATCGTCTATATCTCTTGTTTCCCTTATCCCTAACCAGTCTGAAGAAGGGTCTTGACTCGAAACGTCACCCATTCCTTCTCTCCAGAAATGCTGCATGTCCTGCTGAGTTACACCAGCTTTTTGTGTCTATGGCCAATAGTGCTTTATTAGTCACATATGCAACTGCACAGTGAAATTCTGTCTGCATATACTACACACGCAGACTTCGCCATCAAAGTATGGGCGGCCCATCTGGCCATCTTTGTGCCCCGGGGCATCTCCTGCAGCCCACCTTGAAGGTGCTGGAGGCATTATCCCGGATCACCCTCCTACCGGCCCATTCCTTGTATCCAACGTCTCCAGCTCCCTCCGGTTATGCCGCCCGATGAGCCTTCAGGCGGGTTCCCGGTCCCTCCGACGGAGGAACCTTTGGGCGGGTTCCCAGCCCTGCCAACCCATGCATCCCATCCCTAACCTACCCCAAGCACTTTCATCTCCAATCGTAGCAGGTGTATAACACCTGCCCCCACACTTCCGCCCTCATCTCTATCCAAGGACCTAAACAGCCCTTCCAAATGAGACTGAGATTCAACTGTACCTCTTACAACCTTGTCTATTGTATTTGGTGCTATCGATGTGGCCTCCTCTACAACAGTGCGATCAAGGACAACACTGTAACACAGTGCCAGTGTGGCTGCCTAACATCGCCAATGACATTTGTTCTATCCTGACTATGGGCGCTGCCTGTACAGAGTTTGTACGTTCTCCCTGTGACCACTTGGCTTTTCTCTGGGCACTTTGGTTTCCTCCAACACTCCAAAGACGTGCAGGTTTTAAGGTTCATTGGCTTCTGTGAATTGTCTCTCATGTGTAGGATAGAACAGGTGCAAGAGTCGGTGTGGACTCAGTGGGCCGAAGGGCAGGTTTCCACACTGTAAGACCAAATAGTAAGATTAAATGAGAACTTACCAGTTTGAAGTTTGATCTTGATTTTATGAGGAGTTACGTTGGTGATTAATCTCGGCGTCTCACTACATTCATGGACTCAGGATGAGTGAATAATAGTGAGATTAAACAAGAACTTGCCAGGTCGAAGTTTAATCCTTATTTTATGAGTTATGATGAGCAACTTCCATCATCCTCGCTGCACGATGTAGCTACAGCCCTGGTAGAATGAGATTTAAAATATCAGTGTCCACCCCTGCTGCACCTAACACCACCCTCAGCCATCTTGATATGGTCTGCACGGTACTCTGTGATGAGGACGTTTGAACTTATCAATAGAGCCATTTCTGTTCCACTGAGACTTTTGGTGACCTCCAGTTAATGTAGAAGGTGGGTCACTATGCATAGGCTCTATCTACGGGATACGCCAGGAACTCCAATTTGAGGCCAGATGACCCAGGCCTGTTTTGTTTAAGTAACTCATAAATGTGAAAGGTTACCTTATTTTGGGATGTTACCATGGGGTCCAGTCTAGTTTGTGCAGTGACTGGACATGCTGCGCCGTCATCAGCATCACTATTTTATACGTTTTAGTGAGAGGGACGTGGTTGGTGCCCAATCTCTGAATAGGTCAGGACAATGCCAATATCCCAGGTCTGGGAATATTGAGGCCTGGGGGAATTTGTGTTAAAATCCCCTCATGAGTTTTGACACCAGAGGGTAAGATCCTACTCCATGGTGTACTAACCCCTGTCCCAGATATGAGGATAGGACACTTATTGCGCAATTGATGGTACTATAACTCGAGCCTTCAAACTCCAGCACATCCGTGATGGTGGCTGTGTTGTAAGTTGTGTCTGTCCTGGTACAAAATACCTCCCATTTTTTTATATAGGTGAGGTACTGTTTCCTGGTGGACTCTCTGCATGATGCCACGATGATATTCATGGTTCGGTCTGACAGCCCAAATTCCAGGAGAGGTCTTTCTCAATCTCGCACCCAATATGTTCATTCGGTCATGGCACGGATGATTCTCCCTTGTCACAGGATGTACCAGAAAACTCGGGCTTTTTTAGAGCGGAATCCATGGCTCTGACCATGTCGAGTACCGCAGGATACCATGGGTGAGTAGGCCAATCGGGTACTCCCAAACTACCTGATGCGGAGTCTTGTTGAATTTTTCGCAAGTCCAACCTGATGAGGCAGAAGGGGGGGGGGGGGGGGGAATGCATAGAAAAACAATCCCCCCCCAGTGTAACGAGATGCGTCCATCGCTTCTACCCCAGGGTCTGATTCCGATGCAACATACGTTGGTATCTGGTGATTAGGTCTTGATGCAAAACAATCGATATCTGGCGTTCCATACCGAGCTATAATGTCAGTAAATAACTGGTGGTCCAACATCCATTCGGTGTTGTCATTGAATTTGTGTGACCTGGTGTCCGCCACTGTATTGAGCTTACCCGGAAGGCAAGTAGCTGATATTCAAATGTTTCTTTCTGTGCACCAGTGCCAGACTGTATTGATCAATTCATCACAAGATGTCGACTTAATTCCACCCATATGATTAATGTATGTCACCACGGTGGTATTATCAATTTGTAGGCAAACATGCAGATGATGCATGTCTGAAACAGTAAGCCCGGAGTCCATGAACGCTCCCAACATCTTTAGGTGATTGATACCCAGTGCCTGAAGTAAGGTTAACTCATGTTTATTCCATCTACCACCGCAACAGGAGGTGGTATTGGTGCTCCCCAGCCGTGAGCGCTGGCGTCAGTTTGTAACACAACCGAAGGGTTTGTGATTGTGATGGGATTTAGAGCAATGTCAAACATTGCTAATCCACCATCGCAATCCCAATTTTGCTTTGGCTGGTAACTGCATTGGTCTGTCAAAATGGCCAGCATGGTGTTTTGAGTGCTGCAGTTTTGGCCCTTTGTAGATTTTGGTAATGTAAGGGTCCAAATTGTGGTTGGAAAAGGCAGCCCAATTACCCTGGCTATTTGCCGAATAAATGGTTTACTGACGCAAACAAGGCCGTTATATGCCTCTATCAAGTCTGTTGCTTTGTCCTTTGGCAAGGTGACAGACATATGAACAGAGTCAATCGTAAATCCCAGATAATCCATAGTCACAGAAGGCATTTAACTTGGATTTGTCTGTAAACCCCAATTTTTGCAATAGGAGCTTGGTGGCTGAGACAGTCAATTTAGCCAATTCCAAGGTTATTCCCACAATAAGATGTCATCGAGATACGCCATGACAATATGTTTTTGTTTCCGAAGAAACGCCAACGGTTTCAATATTTTTGTAAACAGTCTGGGGCTGATGTTAATCCATTAGGCAGTGCTTTATACTGCCAGAGCTCCCATCCAGATAAATTTCAAATATCTGCGGTGATCTTTGTCTATTGGTACTGAGTGGTATGCATCTTTTAGATTGATGCAAGCCATGAAGTACCCCTTGGAAACTAGTTGTTTTTGCAGTAACAAATAATTTCCATTTTGAAGTAGGTGTACTGCACAAAAGTATTCAGTTGTGTCAAATCAAATGATGCGGCATCCGCCATCTTTTTTGTTTTTAGGTGAAGATGTTTGATACAAACTCAAGAGACACATGTTTGGTTTCCTCTATTGCTCCTTTTGTATATAGTCTTAACAGTTCTGCATGACCTTCCACTTTCTCTTTTTTGTGAAGGCACAAACTTTCGGCTAGGTGCACGTTGAACCGGAAAAGAGGAGTTTGTCAACAAATTCAATTTTGTATCGCTGAATACTGTGCAGTATGAAAAGATCAGAAGTTGTGGAACTCCATGCATCCCTAAACAAGTGTAACCTGCCCCCAACCTGTGAAGAAGTTACACATGCTATGTTCCAAAGGCAACCAGACCCACCTACCTCCATGGTTACCGGTGGTGCTGTGTTGGTTTTCTCCTTCCTTGGTTCCTGGGAGGTGAAGGCGCTGTGGTGTGGGGTTGGCGCATCTTCCAGGAAGGCCGTTCTGGGACATGGCCTGAAAAAGACCTTTGTGTAGGTTGTATGGCCTTCACCAGATTTTCTTTCGGTGTGATAACGCAGCCTGCTGCTGGATGCGTAGGGGTGCTGCCGCCAAATATATGAGGACCTGGTAGCAGCCGGCACTTTATTCATGCCGATGGCTTTTGCCTCTTTGTCGAGGTCTTTTACCTGTTTGGGCAGGTTGTCCCCGAATAACAGAGTAGGCGGCTGTGCACAGCTGGTTCTACACAAGCCCGCGTACTTGGGGTTTAGTGTAGGTCAGGTGGCATTCTTCCTGAACAGTTGATCTCAATTGACCATACAGGAGAGTGCCAGAGCTTCCTGTTGCTCCTCCAACATTGTTCTTGTAGCTGATGAGTTGTTAAGTAATTTATATTGGCTGCCTGCTGACAACGGTAGCCCCTTTTGTGAGGGCATCGCAACTTGGATGCCATCCCGAGTAGCTCCTCTTCTTACACCCCTAGCATGTTGTATTCTTTTGCCAACACCCCCTCTTCAGAGTCAGCCCAGACCTGACTCCTTATGCTCCCCTGCGAAAAGGGTGAGACATTTGGCAGCCCTGTAAAGGGTACTGCCGTGGGTCTGCGAGGAGACCCACGGTGACCAGACTCCTGCTGGGGTGGGTCACGTTGGAGCAAGTGCTCCACCATCCATTCCATGCAGGATTATCGACTGCCGTCGCTACCCGCAAATGGCGAGTCTCCGAGCCCGGACCCTGCTGAGTCAATGGGCTTGCCCAACATCTGGGTGGTTTTGCCACCAGTTCGAGGTGCTCCTGCGGGCTGTTGCGGCATTAAGTCGGGGCTGCCGCTTGTAACGAGCGGCTGTGGAGAAGTCGGCCGCTGCTGACTGCCCGCGTTCCCGCAGTCCTCCGCAATCAGTCTCTCGAAGCGGCCCATTCCATGGTGGGGTACTCTGTGCACAGAGTGCCTGAAAAGACGACCTCAGGTTAGTTGATCCTTACCTGTAGGTCCTTTCCGGTGGAGGAACGACCCTCCTCCCTGCCTGTCGCTTCGCTATGCGTTGGACGTATGTCATGCATGCATGCTGGCGGGGTCTTCACGAAGTCACTCACGTGACTCCGAAGTAAAATCAAAAATGCATTAAGCATGATATGGATTCAAATGTATTAATGGTTTACGTTAATAAAGAAATCAATACGGGGAGGCTAAAGTGGACGCAAAACAGAATGGGCAAAATCCCGGATCAGTAACCGGCCTATGGAAAAACAATTAAAATCAATTTAGTTGACCATCCTGCAGTTGCGAGGATATGGTCGATCGGCATGTCCATTGCCCTGGCCGCTGACGTTGATGCTAACCTGGTGGAATGAGATATACATTCGTCAGTGTTAATACCTGCATAACCCAGAACCTGCTGCAGCCACTTTGAAATAGTCTGAACCGACCTTCCTTGGTGTAGTTCTTTGATGATTAATAAACAATGCTGATTCTACACTTCTTAGGATTCTGGTGCCCTTGATATAATATAGCAATCCTGCCCTCCCACGTAGACGTGAGACCGTGGGGTATCCGAAATGATCTTAAATCCTGCCACCCCTGGTCTGCTCTGCTTGTGTAGATCAGAATGCAAAATACAATGGCACCTGCAGCCAATTCCATACTATCTACCACAGCGTTTGCAATGTTTGCCATCGTTGTGCTGATATTAGTGTCTTAACTAAAGATGTAGCTGGAACCCCTTGGTGAAGTAATGTTAACACATTTTCAATAACAAGCTGCATATTCTTGCAGTGGGAGAACTTGTGTCAAAATCTCTTTAACAACTCGATGTCCAGGTTGAACCCGACAATGTGGTTCCCATTTGTTGCAGCTGTAGTGTCTCTATAACTGAATTATTGTCAAATACCATTTAAGAATAAACTGGAAGATGTCAGTGATCTGTGCCGCATTAAATGTAACATTAAAATTTAAACAAAATCACTTCCAACCCCTCAGTAAGAATGTACTGCTGTTTTGGGTGCTATCCCTGCACTCTACAGTGAGAAACATAGAAACATAGAAACATAGAAAATAGGTGCAGGAGTAGGCCATTCGGCCCTTAGAGCCTGCACCACCATTCAATATGATCATGTCTGATCATCCAACTTGGTATCCTGTACCTGCCTTCTCTCCATACCCCCTGATCCCTTTAGCCACAAGGGCCACATCTAACTCCCTCTTAAATATAGCCAACAAATTGGCCTCAACTACCTTCTGTGGCAGAGAATTCCATAGATTCACCACTCTCTGTGTGAAAAATGATTTTCTCATCTCGGTCCTAAAAGACTTCCCCCTTATCCTTAAACTGGATCCCTATGTAATGGGCCTATGCAATTAATGGCTTGATGTGACAACCTGAGCCATAAGTCAATCCATTCAAAATGTGTAAGTCAATAATTGTTTTATTATGCAATGGCCGGTCTCCTGAACCACAGTTTGAACCAGCAAGTTTTCGTTTTTTGGAATAACCGTATACCGTTGTATTATTATACCTGATGAAGCAGGCAACTTAGCTGCTTAGCCAGTCCGACAGTATGAAGCCAAGCGAGGTCTTGCTGACTGTTTTAAGACCCAGCTAATGAGGCAAAAATGGAGGAAGGCATAAAAGAGCATTCCTCCTTTTGTAGCGAGAATGTATTTCTCCGCACTGTTGTGCCACATATTTTTGCAATCAGTGAATAAACATGAACCAACATGTCGATATTCGATGTAGCATTGAACCATTTATAATAGTTTGAGATCCAATACCTATTCTGTGTTGTCATCAATCGGAACTGGGTGATACACCAGTGGCAAAGGAGATTATTACAGGATACTTTTACTTGATTGCCATGTGACTAACGTATGTCACCATTGCAGCATAGCAACTAGAAGTTGAGCATGTAGAATATGTACATTCGCTCAATAGCCCCTTACCCATGGGGTGCATCTAGTGTATATATTTAGTTGATACCAACAATTGAATAATTGGTACCTCATGCAAATCTCCAATACCTCCAACTAGAGATGGTATTCGGAACTTCTCACCTTAGAGTCCTTAGCATCAGTTTGTAATAACTGAATTCGACCGACCACACTACTGGAGCAAGTTCAAGTTCAAGTGAGTTTATTGTCATGTTCAGCCATGCTGTATACTGCTTTTTCATCATTGTCACTGAGGTAGCTACAGCTGATAATAGCATAAGGTTGTTAACAATAGTCTATATGTCCTTTGAGAGGTTGCTACTTTGCACGATATCAGTTCCTTGATTTGCTCAGCTGGGGCACAGCTACTACATTGCCAATTACGCTTGATGAAATAAAAGTCAGTTCATAACAGGTTGCTATTAACTCCTTTCAAGCAGGAGCCTCTCTTCACAGACCGACGAGTGAACCGGTTATGGACTGAGGGTATTATCTCTTGCCACAGGGCGGAGTCATAGGCTAATTAATAGTTAAAGATAAATCCCAATGACCAACAAACAGTTTATCCCATTCTGCAATGTTTTACTGTTATTAGTACAGTTATATTGTCTTTGATAACCTCTGTAATGAGAATTGCATAGCATGGATCTTTGAGACTTATGAATCTGTTGTTAGTCAGGAAAATACGTTTTAATATTCGGAAAGTTCATATGCCCGACACTCTACATTTTTCATAATAAACATGCCACTCCTGCCTTATTCCCCTCAACCAGATGTTTTTATCCTTTGTGTGTTGTCTAACAATTGTAAATTTTACAACTTGTGAACGGTGCGCTTACCCATGTTTTGGAAGTGCTAGACCAACTTTGTTGAGTAGGGTTGGTACCGTGCATGGAATTTCTGAGCTATAATGCTGCCCCTAGATCCAGTGAATGGCCTACTGCCAATGAGCGCCTGGGGTGCATTCTGAAATGATGACCTTTGCCCGCCGTTGGCCTTAATTGATTCGTCTACCAGGTTTTTGTCCCCTGTTGAATAGGCCTACCTGAATAACAGATTCGGCGGCTGGCTCTCACATCCCCGTGTTGGCGCTGTTCACTGCCGGCACATATGTGCTTCAGTATGTTCCATTGACCTGTTCCATGTTCCTTTAGAGCCTGGAATCAGTTATATCTTGACCTTTTGCTCTCCCCTCCTCAGAGGGCGATTCGTAGGTAGCCCTGAACAGGCGCTGCCGCAGACTGCACGATACCTATACTGATATGAACCCATTGGACCTATACTGGAATAGAACATTCTGCTAGGATGGCAAAATTTGTTGTCAGGAAAGGGTACCTCTGACACGTGCCCTTCATCCCTTGGGCTATGACCCTGAGACTCAGCGTCAGCAGGATACTGACCAGTCTTGGTCTCTGCCTCCAAGAGGGAGACCTGAAGCAGCTCTGTCAACTGGCGTTGATGGTGCGGCCTGCAGAGGTGGAACTTCTGGATCAACCTTACCATCAGAGTCGGGGTCAGAACTAAAATGACCCATGGCTCGCTGCACCTCATCTATGAAGGTGCGATCAACCCTTTTTGGTCAGGGTGGCGCTGACACACCTCCTGCTGGTGTGTGCCCTGCTGTAGTACTGTATTGCAACAGTTGCTGCATTTGAGATAGTTGTTTCAATCGCACTATCCAGCCCTGGTGAGGAATCATCCCCCAACTCCGTGGGCCTTGTTAACCAGCCCCGGTGGGGAATCATCCCCCAACTCCCTGTGCGTAGCAGATTTATGTGCAAATTTGAGGAATCCTGTTCCAGGCGTTGCCGGCGCTGCCTCTCGTAGAGACCAGCGCTTTTTGACATGAAACAGCACTGTACCAAGCGCTGCTGGCGCAGCTCTCCCGTAGGCTGGCAATGTCACAAATGAAAAAGCCCTGTATCAGGCGCTGCTGGCGCGGCTCTCCCATAGGCCAGCGCTTTCATACATGAAGCAGCCCTGTCAGGCACTGCTGGCATGGCCTGTCCTATAGGCCCATGCTATTACACATGAAGCAGCCCTATCCCAGGCACTGCTGGTGCGGACTGTCCCAAAGGCCCGCGCTATTACAGTGTGGGCTCACTAAATCAAAATTGTTAGTGTACAGCTTTACCTGTGAAGGGTTAAAGCAATTTTTACCCCTTCACAGCAACTTGTGCTAAACAAGAAGAATTTCATTGTCAGGGACATATGACAATAACTTTATGACTTTTAACTTTGCCTTTAATTTTTAACTTTAAGAAAAACACTATAACATACATTAAACGTTATTATTAAGAGAAAAACCCTTGTAGCCCAACTCACCCGAGTCCAAATAGGGCTGAACGAGTCCTTTCTCACCAATTTTATTCCCTTTCTGGGGACCGACATATGTGAGCCGCTGACTGCTCTGCCAGCGACTGTGGCGATATTTCCCTGCCGTTCCATGGCATGCCCACAGGCTGGAGGCCGTTGATTGCCTTGTCAGCGGCTCCTTATCTCACAACCCGATCTATTTGCCGGTTATCCGCTTCCACGGTCGGACCGGGGTTTCCCCTCAGTCCATAACCGGTTCACTCGTCGGTCTGTGAAGAGAGGCTCCTGCTTGAAAAACCCCTTGGTAAGTAAAAACAAACTTACCTTCTAGGTTTAACTTACCGCTGGCAGGAGCGCTGCCCTGCGAGTCTGGTGCTTGCGTCAATGTTGCTGACGTACTGACGCACATGCGGCCTGGACGGGGTTCTTCACGGAATCACTCACGTGACACCAAAGTGAAATGAAACTAAACTATGTGTAGACTAGGTGATCACTTTGCCGAGCAGCTGTTCTCTGTCTACTGTGACCGTTTGGATCTCTTGGTTGCAGGCAAGGCGGGCAAGAAACGCAGGAGGTCGAGGAAGGAGAGTTACGCCATCTACATCTACAAAGTGATGAAGCAGGTGCACCCTGACACCGGCATCTCCTCCAAGGTCATTAACATTAAGAACTCTTTTGTCAACTATATTTTTTAGTGTATCGCAGGCGAGGCTTCCCGCCTGGCTCATTACAACAAGCTGTCGACCATCAGCTCCTGGGAGATCCAGACCGCCGTGCGCCTACTGCTGCCCGGAGCTGGCCAAGCGCGCCGTGTCGGAAGGGACAAAGGCGGTGACCAAGTACACCAGTTCCAAGTAAAGATCCTCAAAAGATGAGGAAAAACGTTTTACACAGAGAGTTGTGAATCTGTGGAATTCTCCGCCACAGAAGGCAATGGAGGCACTGGATGTGTTCAGGAGAGAGTTGGATTTAGCTCTTAGGGCTAAGGGAATCAAGGGACTTGGGGGAAAAAGCCGGAACGGGGTACAGATTTTGGATGATCATCCTAGTAGAGTGGATGTGTTATACCTGGACTTTCAGAAGGCTTTCGACAAGGTCCCACATAAGAGATTAGTATGCAAACTTAAAGCACACGGTATTGGGGGTTCAGTATTGATGTGGATAGAGAACAGGCTGGCAGACAGGAAGCAAAGAGTCGGAGCAAACGGGTCATTTTCAGAATGGCAGGCAGTGGGGTACCGCAAGGCTCAGTGCTGGGACCCCAGCTATTTACAATATATATTAATGATCTGGATGTGAGAATTGAATGCAACATCTCCACGTTTGCAGATGACACGAAGCTGGGGGGCAGTGTTAGCTGTGAGGAGGATGCTAGGAGGCTGCAAGGTGACTTGGATAGGTTGGGTGAGTAGGAAAATGCATGGCAGATGCAGTATAATATGGATACATGTGAGGTTATCCACTTTGGTGGCAAAAACAGGAGGGTAGACTATTATCTGAATGGTGGCCGATTAGGAAAAGGGGAGATGCAGCAAGACCTGGGTGTCATGGTACACCAGTCATTGAAAGTAGGCTTGCAGGTGCAGCAGGCTGTGAAGAAAGTGAATGGTATGTTGGCCTTCATAGCAAAAGGATTTGCGTACAAGAGCAGGGAGGTTCTACTGCAGTTGTACAGGGTCTTGGTGAGGCCACACCTGGAGTATTGCGTACAGTTTTGGTCTCCTAATCTGAGGAAAGACATTCTTGCCATAGAGGGAGTACAGAGAAGGTTCGCCTGACTGATTCCTGGGATGGCAGGACTTCCATATGAAGAAAGACTGGATAGACTCGGCTTGTACTCGCTGGAATTTAGAAGATTGAGGGGGGATCTTATAGAGACTTATAAAATTCTTAAGGGGTTGGACAGGCTAGATGCGGGAAGATGGTGCCCGATGTTGTGGAACTCCAGAACAAGTGGTCACAGTTTAAGGATAAGGGGGAAGTCTTTTAGGACCAAGATGAGAAAATCATTTTTCACACAGAGAGTGGTGAATCTGTGGAATTCTCTGCCACAGAAGGTAGCTGAGGCCAGTTCATTGGCTATATTTAAGGGAGTTAGATGTGGCCCTTGTGGCTAAATGGGTCAGAGGGTATGGCGAGAAGGCAGGTACAGGATACTGAGTAGGCTGATCAGCCATGATCATATTGAATGGCGGTTCTGGCTCGAAGGGCCAAATGCCCTACTCCTGCACCTATTTTCTATGTTTCTATGTTTCTAAACCCTTTTAATTCTTCCTCGCCTTCTCACACCAACCTGTCCTCAACCTCTTCCACTGCCATGGAGAGGCCAAATGCAAACTAAAGGCGCAGCACATCATATTCCACCTGGGCAGACTACAATACAAAGGCATGAGCATTGTCTCTCCAATTTCCGGTAACTAACAATCTGCTGGAGGAACTCAGTGTGTTCAGAAGCATCTGTGAGTGGAAGAGAATAGTCCCGATGCAGGTCAATCGTATTTCCCCCTCACCACCACAGATGATACTCAATCTGCTGTGAAGTATTGTTTGTTGCTCCAGATTCCAGTATCTCATATTCCTCTTTGGGTTGTGGGAGGAAACTAGAGCAGTCATGGAAAGGACATGCAAACTTCACACAGACAGACACAAAACGCTGGAGTAACTCAGCGGGTCAGGCAGCATCTCTGAAGAAAATGAATAGGTGATGTTTTGGGTCTGATGAAGGGTCTCAACCTGAAACGTCACCTATTCCTTTTCTCCAGAGATGCTGCCTGACCCGCTGAGTTACTCTAGCATATTGTGTCTATCTTCAGTGTAAACCAGCATCCGCAGTTCCTTCTTATACTTCACACAGACAGCGTGGGAGGTCAGGATCGAACCTGCTTCCCTGTAGCTTTGAAGCCACTATACTAATTGGTCCACCGCCGTGCTGTCCTGAAGCACTTTCTGAGTAATGGAATGAATAACACAAAAGTTTCGCTGCCATAATCCCTTTTCTGCATTATTCTGTTTATTGTTCCTGGTCAACAGAGGAGCCAGCTGCCTTCATTTAGTTTACATTCCAGTTGACAGCTCTGTAAGGCTTGACTGCTTGAGCAGACCCTACGCTCTGACCCAGCTCTCAGAGAGATAGAGGGAAAGAAGGAAAAGTGTAAGAAGAGGACAGAAAGACAAAGGACATTAAGGAAGAGAGCGATGGAAGGAATCATTAAATAATGTTGCCACCAGCAAGATAAATGTAGTAAGGAAAGAAAAAACAATTAAGTAGAGGACTTTATTTGTGGACCAGTTGAAAACAGGAGAAGCAGCAGCATTGGAAAGGAAGTAACTATTCAGCATTCACGATTGTGACATATATACAATAGCGCCACTTGGACAATCACCATGGGAACGAGAGGGTGACTGCAAGTTTTTCTCATCCCCTTGATAGAGGATATGTCTAGGAACTCTAATTATTGTTTCTCTAAGCGAGGAAGGCAGGAAAATGCATACCCTCGGACCAAGAGCACTCCAGAGTTCACCTCCTGCCACTTCCCAGCGCGCCACCAATCTCAGTCCTAATGCAAGATCTATAAAAGCCGCATAATCAGCAGAGCTATCATCCCCCTTGACACTTTCTGGCATTTTACAGGGTGAAGATATAGATTTAACAAGTTACAGGACGCAGATTCGGAACACTACTTTGAAAGTCTTCCGAATCCTATCAGCTGCCTTGTCCTTTATTGCTTCGCACTGCTTAAAGAGAATTTAATGGGTTCTGTCATTGGGAACGACCGTGTCAGAAAGAGAGGGAGCGAATGAAAAGAACATGGAAGGAACACATTAAGGGACAGCAATTCCCATGTTCGTGCATTTAAGAAAAAGGTGCAACTGGTCCTGGGTTTCTTAAGTTGTGTTCTGCATAACCCATATTACTGAGACAATTTTGTTGCCAAACCACATGCAGACAGAAGTACAATAAGTACAATTTGGTATATTTAACAATTAATGGATGACATTCCGGTCTGTGATATCAATGCATTATTGTTTAGTGCACTTACTGTAAGTGATGTTCCTCTCTTGGTGCATGTTATGGTGGTTAATGACTGCTAAAGCAACAGAAGACAAATTTATCAATTGAGGGAGCATCAGAAGGACGCAAAATGCTGGAGTAACGCGGCGGGTCAGACAGCATCTCTGGCGAACATGGATGGGTGATGTTTCGGGTCGGGACCCTTCTTCAGACTGATTGTTGGGGGTGGGGGGGGGGGGGGGGTGGGGTGGGAAGTTGGAAGAGAGGAGAGGCAGGAGCAGGAAGCATCAGACCCTGTCTTACAAACTCCCGGAAGTACACTCCTGGGATGCCAAAGCCCATCTCTGTCATTGAAGAGCCAAGAACAACCAGAGATAGTGGAGAATGAATCACTGGGCAAGGTTTTGAAAGAGCAAAGAGCATAGAGTCAAAGAATCATTGCAGCATGGAAACAGGCCCTTCAGCCCAACTTGTCTACACCAGCCAACATGTCCCATCTATACTAGTCCTACCTGCCTGCCTTTGGCCCATATCCCCCTGAACCTGTCCTCTCCATGTACCTGTTCAAATCTTTATTAAATGTTGCGATGCTATCTGCCTTAGCAACCACCTCTGGCAGCCTGTCCCATACAGCAGTGGCGGACTGGCCAGGATGTCAGCTTGCCCGATGGTAGTGGGCCCCCGTTGAAGTGGGCCCCCTATATCAAATAAAAATGCAATAAGGAAACAAACACAGACAACTGTTTTAGTAATAAAAAGGAATAAGAAAAAAAAGAGAACAGGACACAAATAAGCAGTGCATGAAAATAACGAAGCAGGGGAGGTAACGGAAGGATGTGGAATAGGGGGGCCCGGGTCGGGCATAATGAACAAAATTCCATGTTTTCAGCAAGAGTGTGTGAATTTAAAGATAAAGTTACAATTTGTGATTTGAGATGGTCGGCAACTTCAAAGGATATGAAGCAGTAGTCTTGGTTCAGCCGGTACATCGGTCCGGGGCCTGAAGAGCCAAGAAGAGTCCCGTGCATATCTCTCAAGGTTACAAAATATAAACGTGATATAAATTATCTGTCATCAGTGATGCTAAATGTATAAAAGTTCACAATTTTTCTTTCTATTTTTGATTTGATGTTTCCTGCTAAAAAATGGTAACGATTCACTTCTGTTTCATATGTAGGTAAAATAACATTATAATATTATCTCTGTAATTTGTATGTATCATTCATAAGGGATTAAGAATCAATAAAAGGATATCTTTAACAATTTTATTTCCTTTTATTGTGCTTTAGTTAAGTAAAACGATTAAGAGATTGCATAGACACTGAAATGTATTGGGTAAAACTTGAAAAAACTTATGGCTGATTTAAAAAATTCAGAATTATTGCTTTTTATTTTGCTGATGCTAAAAAATAGTGTCTTTAAATTGTGTGGATGTATATGGCAGGCAGCTAGAATTACACTGAAAGTCTAATTAAAAAGAAATCCATGGTGTCAACAGGGACGGACTATCTTCGAGTTAAAATTTGTCACAAAAATTCATTCAATCTCACAGGACTTATCTTATAATAATTATTTACAATATTCTCTGATTTTACCGCTCCAGTGTGATTTTTAATTCTTTGAAAAGGTTCTCCCAATACTTAAAAGACACCACATAATAATATACTCCCAAAAACTTTCGGTTGGCACCTGAGAAAATTTTGTATCAAAGATTTGTCCGATTTTTGTCCCACACACTTGAAAAGCCTCAGCCTGCCCCCCTCTTAGTGAAGAGATTTTTTAAATTTTGAGTTTTTGTATATGTATAAAAGATCATTGTTGCATATAACTTCTTGTTGCATCATTCACCAGGCGGCCAGACGTGGCGTGGCTCCTTTACCATTCTTTTTACATATTTTTTCGAGTTTCGTAAAAAAAATTATAGGTAAACAATATCCAAGTTCAGCTACATGAGAGTTCAAACTTAGATATTAGAAAAACATAATTCTTACACCACGGTAGGCTCCAGTTATCCGTAGTAATTATCTGGTTATCAGTGACTGCATTGAAAATATTATATGAAAAGTTAATGAAGCCTGTGTGCTTAAACATAACATAGAAACATAGAAAATAGGTGCAGGAGTAGGCCATTCGGCCTTTCGAGCCTGCACCGCCATTCAATTTGATCATGGCTGATCATCCAACTCAGTATCTCGTACCTGCCTTCTCTCCATACCCCTTGATCCCTTCAGCCACAAGGGCCACATCCAACTCCCTCTTAAATATAGCCAATGAACTGGCCTCAACTACCTTCTGTGGCAGAGAATTCCACAGATTCACCACTCTCTGTGTGAAAAATGATTTTCTCATCTCCATCCTAAAAGACTTCCCCCTTATCCTTAAACTGTGAATCTTTGTTCTGGACTCCCCCAACATCGGGAACAATCTTCCTGCATCTTGCCTGTCCAACCCCTTAAGAATTTTGTAAGTCTCTATAAGATCCCCCCTCAATCTTCTAAATTCTAGCGAGTACAAGCCGAGTCTATCCAGTCTTTCTTCATATGAAAGTCCTGCCATCCCAGGAATCAGTCTGGTGAACCTCCTCTGTACTCCCTCTATGGCAAGAATGTCTTTCCTCAGATTAGGAGACCAAAACTGTACGCAATACTCCAGGTGTGGCCTCACCAAGACCCTGTACAACTGCAGTAGAACCTCCCTGGTCTTATACTCAAATCCTTTTGCTATAAATGCTAACATACCATTCGCTTTCGGTTATTGTTAAAGCTATGTTATTGTTAAAGCTATGCGAGAGGTATTATCAATATTCAAGATTTTTTCATATACATATTCTTGTGAATCATTGTTCTCAGTGATCAACTTTAAGTATCATAATAGTAGTAGCCTTACGGATGAAATTAGTAGTGCTTGCGTATCTCTCAAAGTTAACAAATATAAACCGGATATAAAATATTTGTCATCAGCGATGCCGCAGCAGAAGTCTCATTGATGCTAAATGTATAAAACGTCCACAATTTTTCTTTCTCTATTTTAATTTGACATTTTCTGCTAAAAATTGGTAAAGTTTCATAGATTATGTAGGTTAATTAACATTATAATATTTTCTCTGCAATGTTTATGTATCATTCGTAAGGGATTAAGAGTGAATACAAGCATCCTACAAGAGAATGGCTGTATGGATAGAAGTTGTTGGAAAACATCTAGGACAAGAAAAAATGAAATTATTAAAGCTAATTGGTGAGACCAGATGGCCAGGAAAATCCAATGCAGCAACAACTATATTTGGACGTTCTGATGATGCCGCTGCCAGTACTTTCGTAAATCTATTGACATGCTTATCAATGGTACAAGATTCAGAAAAGTTTGATGCAAAAACAAAACATGAAGTAAATGTTTCACTTCAAAGACTTCTAAAGTTTGAAACAATATTGACAGCATTTACTTACTTGTATATATTTGAAACTACAACCCCGTTATCAAGTTATCTACAGACAAGTGGTTTACATATGTTTACTGTGTGGAGTTTGGTAGATTCAGCTACAACAAAGTTGAAGGAACAGACAAGAACATTTTATAACGTTCACAGCAAGGCTTTGGAATTTGTAAACAAATGTAATGACAGGATTTCACAGATGAATATGGATGAAAATCAAACAATGGATATTGATGCGTTGGAAACAGCATTGCCAGTTAAGAGGCAGAGGAAGAAGAAAAGAATGGCAGATGAGCTTATTGATGATGAAAGAAATTCCTCAGATTCTCTAGCTGATTCTCGAGTAAATGTGTTTAACCCAATAATGGATCGCATTGTCCAGTCACGAGAATCACGCTTTTAACAACACAAACAGTTGTATAAAGATTTGTCCTGCTTGGACCCAGCAAAGTTTAAAACTATTGCAGAGAAGGGCCTTGAAGATGAAGCATCGGAAGGTATCATCAAGCTGTTTCCACAAATCAGCAAAGATCAAGTAATATTGGAATTGTTTTCTTTTGCTTCAAACTATGATGTATTAAAGCTATTGCTTAATAATGGTGAGAATATGGATTCCAGTTGCAACAATTGTAAAATTTGCAGCACTTGCCCATCGTGTGTACAAAAAATTCTGGCATCCAACAGACTTCATGACAAGGCATATGATAACCTTTATGAACTTTATAAAATCATCTGCACATTATCAGTTACTCAAGTCCAATGTGAGAGGACATTTTCAAAGCTAAAGATCATAAAGACAAGGTTAAGAAATTTGCTGTCTGAGGAGAATTTGGAATCATACGTTGCTATCCATTAAAAAGGAATTGTTAGATGAATTGGATGCAGAGCAATTATTGGCAGATTTGCACAATCATCCAGCGAACACAAACGATTGCTCTTAATATAGTGGACTGCATGCAATGCTCCATTATGCTTTGAACTATCTGTTAATGTGTAAATTGTGCAGTAAACTATTAAAAAATATCAACAAATTACTTAAAATTAAAAAAATAATAATAATTCAATTATAACATTCTGTATTTACATTTGGTATCTACTACCAGTAATATGTACAGTACATGTACACTGTAATTACTAAGAAATACACATTTTTTCCCAGAAAATTTTAGTTGTACCCTTTTTTCCATATGTATTTTTTGAAAATTGTATTTATTCGTTATGAAAATTAAATGATAGCATTGCAATTGTGGGTGGCCCCCCTTTGTCTCCTGGCAACCAATATTTTTAGACCCAGTCTGCCACTGCCCATACGCCCACCACCCTGTGTGTGAAAGGTTACCCTTCGGGTTCCTATTAAATCTCCCCCCCCCCCCCCCCAAATGAATCTGTGGATCTCATTGAAACATATAAGATTGTTAAGGGCTTGGACACGCTAGAGGCAGGAAACATGTTCCCGATGTTGGGGGAGTCCAGAACCAGGGGCCACAGTTTAAGAATACGGAGTAAGCCATTTAGAACGGAGACGAGGAAACACTTTTTCTCATATTGAGTCTGTGGAATTCTCAGCCTCAGAGGGCGGTGGAGGCAGGTTCTCTGGATGCTTTCAAGAGAGAGTTAGATAGGGATCTTAAAAATAGCGGAGTCAGGGGGTATGGGGAAAAGGCAGGAACAGGGTACTGATTGGGGATGGCCTACTCCTGCACCTATTGTCTATTTATAAAAGGACGTACCTTTAGAAAGGAAGTGAGGAGAAATTTCTTTAATCAGAGGATAGTGAATCTGTAGAATTCATTGCCACAGATGACTAAGGAGGCTTAGTAATTGGATATTTTTAAGTACAGTTGTCAGGGGTCACAGGGAGAAGGCAGGAGAATGGGGTTGAGAGGGAAAGATAGATCAGCCATGATTGAATGGCGGAGTAGACTCGATGGGCCGAATGACCCGATTCTGCCCCCATGACTTACGAGCTTATATGCTAGTGTTCACAGAACATCAGGATCAATTTGGATCATAATTGGTCTGAACGCACATGGAAACAATAAAAATGCCCAAATGCTTCACGATGTAAGCCAAGATGTGAAATACACTTGATGTGCTATCTTCTGTCATTATTATTCAGTGGCCTTCACAGATGGCAATATCCATTGAATGTACATTCCAATGTTGGTGCAGCAGTATAGACAAGAAGACAAGAACACAGAAGCAGCAGCAGGCTACTCAGCCCCTCTGGCCTATCCCACCATTCATCTGATTTAGGCTGATCTGCCCCAGGCTTCACCTCATCTGGTACTGGGCCTGTACTCGTTAAAGTTTAGAAGAATGAGGGGCGGACCTCATTGAAACATACAGAATAGTAAAATGCTTGGATAGAGTGGTGTGGAGAGGATATTTCCACTAGTGGGAGAGTCTAGGACTAGAGGTCATAGCCCCAGAATTAAAGGGTGTTCTTTTAGGAAGGAGATAAGGGGTAATTTCTTTAGTCAGAGGGTGGTGAATCTGTGGAATTTTGTTTGCTACAGAAGGCTGTGGAGGCCGTCAGTGGATATTTTTAAGGCAGAGATAGATAGATTCTTGATTAGTACATGTGTCAGAGGTTATGGGGAGAAGGCAGGAGAATGGGGTAGGAGGGAGAGATAGATCAGCCATTATTGAATGGCGGAGTAGACTTGATGGGCTGAATGGCCTAGTTCTACTCCTATCACTTATTACCTTAAACTGCCTTGCAATAAGGGCCAACATATCATTTTCTTCATGACTATTTGCTGCATCTGCTAGCCAACTTTTTTGTGATGCATTCACAAAAACAAGCAGATTCCTCTTTAATACAGTCAGTTCCAATCTCTCTCCATTCAATAATATTCTGCCTGTTGGTTCCTCGACAAAAACCGTGGCTTCACTCTTTCCCATTTTAATCTCCATTTGCCAAGATTTTGCCCACTCACTCATCCTGCTTATTTCCTTATTGCAACATGCACTCCCAACAATCATAGCAAAGTTAAATATTTTACACCCTACCCTATCCTCAGGGTCATTAATATGAATACTAATAAACTGAGATAAAACTGATCCCTGGGACACTAGTTGCTGTACATCCTTCCAGCCTGAAAAAGATGAGTTTATTCCAACATCTCTGTGTTAGTCAGTTTTCACTTCATGCCAACACACTCCCACCAGTACGTGTGCACCAGCTTTTGTGTGGCACCTTGACAAAAGCCTTTAGGAAATGCAAAAACACGACACGTTTCTATTGAATCTATTGAATCTTCTTGTTACATTTCTCAAACATGATTTATCTTTCATAAATCCATGTTGACTTGGTTTGATTTGCGTCTTGGTGCCCTGAGATTAACATAGTCGTAGAGTTATACTCGAGGAAACTCATCCATGGCGACCAAGACTGAGCCAGTCCCATTGGCCTGCGTTTTGGCACATTTCTCTCCAAACTTTTCCTATCCACGCATCTGTCCAAATGTCTTCTAAACATTGAACTGTAATTGTGTTTGACTCTATAGCTTCCTCTGTCTGATCGTTCCATAAACCCGCCTCTGTCTATGTGAAAATGGTGGCCAATTAGGAAAAGGGGAGATGCAGCGCGACCTGGGTGTCATGGTACACCAGTCATTGAAAGTAGGCATGCAGGTGCAGCAGGCAGTGAAGAAAGCGAATGGTATGTTAGCTTTCATAGCAAAAGGATTTGAGTATAGGAGCAGGGAGGTTCTACTTCAGTTGTATAAGGTCTTGGTGAGACCACACCTGGAGTATTGCGTACAGTTCTGGTCTCCAAATCTGAGGAAGGACATTATTGCCATAGAGGGAGTGCAGAGAAGGTTCACCAGACTGGTTCCTGGGATGTCAGGACTGTCTTATGAGCAAAGACTGGATAGACTCGGTTTATACTCTCTAGAATTTAGGAGATTGAGAGGGGATCTTATAGAAACTTACAAAATTCTTAAGGGGTTGGACAGGATTGATGCAGGAAGATTGTTCCCGATGTTGGGGAGGTCCAGGACAAGGGGTCACAGCTTAAGGATAAGGGGGAAATCCTTTAGGACCGAGATGAGAAGGACTTTTTTCTCACAGAGAGTGGTGGGTCTCTGGAACTCTCTGCCACAGAGGGTAGTTGAGGCCAGTTAATTGGCTATATTTAAGAGGGAGTTAGATGTGGCCCTTGTGGCAAAGGGGATCAGAGGGTATGGAGAGAAGGCAGGTACGGGATACTGAGTTGGATGATCAGCCATATTGAATGGCGGTGCAGGCTCGAAGGGCCGAATGGCCTACTCCTGCACCTAATTTCTATGTTTAAAAGGTTTCCCCCTCAGGTCCCTTTGTTCTCCTCTCACTTTAAATCTATGCTCTCTAGTCTCACTCTCCCCTACCCTGGTAAAAAGGCTGTGCCACGTCTATGCCCTCATAATTTTATATAAAGCTACTCCTCAACTTCCTTTGTTCCTGGGGAAAAAAATTCCAGTCTATCCAGTTTCACCTTATAACTCAAACCCTCCACTCCACTAACATCCTAGTGAATCATTTCTGCACCCTTTAATAAATCTACACTCTGAACTTCATTCTGCACGACAATATTCAGTCTTCATGAAGCCTGGGGTTTATAAGATGGGTGTGTCTCCAACATGTATAATTTACTCAATCTGAATCCTTTAATATTCAGAGGTCCCATCCCATCTGAAAGAATTTGCAAGGCTCTGTGTCTGAGTCCTTTTATGTGACACAGGGCAGGAGAGTGCTCTTGCATAAAGCGCAGGCTGGATGATCTGAATGCTCCTCCCATGCTGTAACTATTTTGTGATTCTGTAAAACATGCCCTCCGTATCTGAAAGCTACAAAGATTGATCAGCTTGTACACAGTATCTTAGATATCTTAATATTAAATTTATTTTTCTAATAACAGACCGACCAGTGCAGATTGCAGCTGTTAGAGCATCAAAAGTATTTTATCCTGAATAATTTGTTACAAAAGGAAGATTAGTAAAACCCTTTGCTCACTAATGTTTAATTCACTATCTCCAATTTCCAGCAGAATATTTCTGCGGCTGTTCAAGTAGAGGAAATTACTGGTACTATTTCATCTTAATAATGTCATGAGAATTCAATTCAAAATGGTGATGAACAGTGATTTTACTTCGGAGTCACGTGAGTGAATCCGCGAAGAATCCCGCCAGTGCACATGTGCGTCAGTGCGTCAGCCGCATTGGCGCACGGAGGCTGTGAGGAACAGAGCTCCTCCACCGGTAAGTACTTAGACTCCATGTAAGTGCCAACAAACTTAGCTGGAGTAAAAAATCCGTTTGCTGTGGTGCCGTTTTTTCCTATCTATAGTTTAGCACCATGGACAAAACGGGAAAGGGGAAGAGGCGAGCCACAGCCAGCCGCGGGAGTATGGGCTGTGAACGGCTGCCTCATACCCCTGTACAGTCGCCGGCAGAAAGCATAGCGACTGCAGACTTGGTGCTACACAGCACAGAGCCAGCCAGGCACAAGGCAACACATAAGTCTGCTAGGCCAACGGAGTCGGGGGAAGAATCCCCACCGAGGCTGGATAGCGTGTTTGAACGACTATCCGAAATGGAGCAACTATTGCATAGAGTGCTCCAACAGGGCACACTCCAGTAGGAGGAGTGTCAGCGCCACCCTGAACAAGAGGCGCCAGCAGCACCTAGTAGAGGGCTGCTTGATAGCACCCTCAATGATGAGGAGGCGCGTGCGACGGGTCAGCTTAGCTCTGACCCCGACTCTGATGGTGAGGTTGAGCCAGGTGAAGAACGGGATTTGCAAGATGTTCCATCTCTGGTAGCACCATTTGCTGTCCCATCAGAGTCAGGAGAGCCGTTGGGAGAATACCTGGCCCCCACAAACAATTACATGGTGTCCCATCAGCTCCAGGAGCTTACCATGAATGAAACTGCTGAGAAGCATGACTCTAAGGAACTGCGTTTTATTAAAGGTTCCAACAGTTCCAATAATATGGGGTCAGATGGGCGTGGGCATGCATCCCCAAGAAATAAAACTGCAGAGGATTCTAAAGCTATTGGGCTCGGGAATCACGGCGTTCGCGAGAACGATGGATGGAGGGCATGTGTCGGGGACACACCAAGAGGCACTAGGGTTGCTGTGCAGCGCCCACTTTTAAATTAACTGTCTCAGAAAAATTGCTATTAGGCCCATCATCAACCCGAGGTTCGCAGCACTCTGCAAGCCCACCAATGTCCAACCACCCAACCTACTTTTTGGAGAAGACCTCGCAAAATGGGTCAAGGAGATAGATGATGAGGCAAAAACGGTGGGCCTGATCAAAACAACGATGACCGGCAAACCTGTAAAGAGGAGATATCCTTACAGGAAAAGTGCAGATTCTGGGTCTACACCAGGAACAAGCCGGCCATCGATGCAGGGGTGTGGTTGGCGCTCTGCGGTGGGTTCACGAGCAACAATGGGACTTCCTGCCAGGAACTGAGGACAGCAGGTCACACCAGTCACCAAGGAGGTAGGTGGGTTGGGTTCTCATGGGAACATTTTAAGTGTAACACAGCAAAAAATTGGGGGTAGATGACATCTATTCTATGAAGAATGGAAGCAACTTACCTCAGATCCATTCATCTTGAGTGTTATTCAAGGGTTTTGGATTGAGTTCGATCCAAATGGGGATTTGCCTCTCCAGTATGTTCCCAGCAGAACACTCCATTTTTCACAAACAGAAGTAATGGAGGTTCAGGCTGAACTTGAAAATTTGTGTAATAAAGGAGTAATTGAGAGGACGGTTCATCAAGTCCTTCAATTTGTGTTAAATATTTTTCCCCGACCAAAAATGGATGGAGGATGTAGAATTATTGTGGATCTAACTAATCTAAATCCTTTTGTACAGTATACACACTTCAAAATGGAAATGTTTGTTACTGCCAAACAACTGATTTCCACAGGTAGTTATATGGCAACCATAGATCTGAAAGATGCGCATTATTCAGTGTCTGGTCATTTGGAGGATAGAAAGTATTTAAAATTTACTTGGATGAATCAATTATGGCAATTCAAGGCACTGCCTAATGGGTTAACTTCAGCTCCTAGAATATTCACTAAATTGTTAAAACCAGCACTGGGGCTACTTAGAGCTCAGGGCCATGTGGTTATGACTTATCTGGATGATATCTTAATTATAGGAGAAACAAGTGAATTAGCTGAAGCATCTGTGGCAGTTGTTAAATTCACACTTGAAAAATTAGGGTTTGTCATTCATTTAGGAAAGTCTAAATTAACACCACTTACAACAATTGACTATTTGGGTTTCACAATTGAATCACTTGATATGGTAGTGACTCTGCCCAGGGAAAAAAGGGTGGAGCTAATTGATGGTTGCATTAAACTTTTAAAAGAGCAACAACCTTCAATCAGACAGATGGCCAGTCTGCTCGGAAAATTTGTGGCAGCATTTCCAGCAGTTCAGTATGGGCCTTTGCACGACCAGCACTTACAGAGGGCAAAGGAACAGGCACTCAGGATACATTCGGGCCATTATAATAGGCCCATGTAATTATCAGCAGATGCTGTTACTGATCTGCAATGGTGGATTCAGCATGTCTCCAGTAGTTTCAGCAAAGTGGTGCTTGAACAACCTTCCATGGTCTTACAGACTGATGTCAGTGCACTCGGGTGGGGTGCCACTGATACGAGCTCCAGCTGTGGAGGCAGATGGAGTGTGGAAGAAGCATTGCTTCTGCAAACATGGGGAATTAACTACTTAGAGCTTTTGGCGGCTTTTTATGGGCTCAAGGCTTATTGTTCTAACACAAGTAATCTGCATGTTCAGCTTCAAATTGACAACACTAACTACGGCAGTGGTGTATGTCAATCACATGGGTGGCATCAAGTCGGTATCTTGTGACAAACTGGTTAACCAAATCTGGACCTGGTGTATTGACAATAACATTTGGCTTTCAGCTATTTATCTACCAGGTAGACTCAATATAGTAGCAGACACCAGGTCTCAGAAATTCCATGACAACACAGAGTGGATGTTGAATCGGGACGTATTCAATGATATAGTTGTCAAATATGGAAGGCCAGATATCGATTTGTTCGCATCCAGACTCATCCACCAGCTACCTAAATATGTGTTGTGGGAACCAGATCCTGGGGCAGTAGCGACTGACGCTTTCTCGCTGCATTGGGGTGGTATGTTTTTATATGCATTTCCACCATTCTGTTTCATAAGTCGATGTCTGCTTAAATTCAAGCAGGATGCCGTTTCAGGGGTGCTGGTGATACCCGACTGGCCTACTCAGCCACGGTTCCCTTTGATATTGCAGTTGATGACACAACCCCTGATGGTAGTTCCCAAACGAAGGGATTTACTGGTGCATCCGGTAACTGGCGAATGTCATTCGTTATATGACCGTATTGATTTGTTAATTTGCAGGTTTTAAGAAGGCCGTATCTGGGGCGAGGATTGTCTGGTCGAACTGTGGACATGCTCACTGCAGCTTGGAGAACGAGTACTCAAAAGCAGTATATTTCTTATGTAAAAAAATGGGAAGTGTACAAAATAACATTGACTATTGTACAGCAGGTATTTCGCATGTTCTAGATTTCCTGTCAACACTCTACTACGATGAAGGGCAGAGCTATAGTGCAACCAATTCAGCCAGAAGTGCTTTGTCATCGTACTTATTGACGGGGTCAGACGAACATTCTATTGGGTCTCACCCTCTCGTTGTTCGATTAATGAAAGGAATTTTTAACTCCAGACCCCCTAAACCTAGATATATGGTAATCTGGGATGTAAGCGTGATCCTCAGGCTACTTCATCAGTAGATCCCAAGACACATTTGATGCAATACATTGCAGCTCCAGGGGCCTTACGTAACATGGAAACAGGGTTGTTTATCAGTTACAAAACGCCACATAAAAGAGTGTCAGTTCAGACTATCTCAAGGTGGTTGAAACAAGTGTTGGTTGATGCAGGTATTAACACTGATGTATTCACATCTCATTCCACTAGTGCAGCAGCAACGTCGGCGGCAAGGGCGATGGACGTGCCCATCGACCATATTTTGGCAGCCGCCAGGTTGGTCAAATTAGTTGGTTTTTCAAAACTTCTACCATCGGCCGATTGCCGATCCGGGGCTGTTTGCCAATACTATTTTAAGTTCTGTTTAAAGTTCGCCTGGGTTAGAGGGGTACTGTTGTTTTTGTTATTCAAATTAAATTTGTTACTGCATTTAAATGCAATGTCAACACTAATGCATTATTTCTCATCCGAGTCAATCAGTGCAGTGAGAAGATGGCATTTGAATCTGCGGCATGAAATCACAAAGCTTCGAACCCTTCACGGAATCACTCACGAGACTCCGAAGTAAAATAGTAAGATTAAACGAGAACTTACCAGTTTGAAGTTTGATCTTTATTTTATGTGGAGTTACGTTGGTGTTTACGTGCCTTCCACGCCCAACCCTCTCTCACAAAGGTCATCTGGTAGTTCTCAAGTTGCTCATCCTACTATGGCACTTCAATAATTGTTATTTGTGATTTCATACCGCTGCTTTGAAGATTGATGCACATGAGCACTGGCGGGGTTCTTCACGTAATCACCAACGTAACTCCTCATAAAATAAAGATCAAACTTCAAAGTGGTAAGTTACCATTTAATCTTACTATTTCACAGGTATTCCTGCTTTGGAAAATTATGCCCGTCCGGCCTTGCCATATTTCTATAATTGTGGAGTGTTGATGTGTAAGTAGGAAGGAACACTCTTCTGAAGTTGACGTTTCAGCACATTGTTATACAATTGCAGACTAATTGCTCTGCAGTTAAAACTTACATAACAATAACAAAATATAACAACAAACTTGCATTTACACTTTCGACTTTAGAGATACAGCTCGGAAATAGGCCCTTCAGCCCACCGAGTCCACGCCGACCAGCGATCACCCCGTACACTAACACTATCCCACACACACTAAGAACAATTTACAATTTTACCGAAGCCAATTAACCTACAAACCTGTATGTATTTGGAGCCTGGGAGGAACAGGTACTTTGGATCCATCTTCACTAAGGAAGACACAAACAATCTTCCTGATGTACTAGTGGCCAGAGGATCTGGGGTGATGGAGGAACTGGTGCAAATCCACATTAGGCAGGAAATGGTGTTGGGTAGACTGATGGGACTGAAGGCTGCTAAATCCCCAGAGCCTGATGGTCTGCATCCCAGGGTGCGTAATGCCCCTGTCCCACTTAGGAAACCTGAACGGAAACCTCTGGAGACTTTGCGCCCCACCCAAGGGGCTTTAGGAGGTTGCTCTATAAATCGTGGATGCATAGGTGATCATTTTCCAATGTTCTATAGATTCAGGATCAGTTCCTGTGGATTGGAGGGTAGCTAATGTTATCGCACTTTTTAAGAAAGGCGGGAGAGAGAAAACAGGGAATTATAGACCAGTTTGCCTGACATCGGTGGTGGGGAAGATTTAAAATATGAAATAGTGGCACATTTGGATAGCAGTAACAGGACCGGTTCAAGTCAGCATGGAATTATGAAGGGGAAATCATGCTTGACTAATCTTCTGGAATTTATTGAGGATGTAACTGGGAAAATGGACAAGGGAGAGCCAGTGGATGTAGTGTACCTGGACTTTCAGAAAGCATTTGATAAGGTCCCACATAGGTGATTAGTGGGCACATTTAGGGCACATGGTATTGGGGGTAGAGTGCTGACATGGATAGAGAAGTGGTTGGCAGACAGGAAACAAAGAGTAGGGATTAACAGGTTCCTTTCAGAATGGCAGGCAGTGGAGTACCGCAAGGCTTGGTACCGCAGTTATTTACAATATGCATCAATGATTTTGATGAAGGGATTCAAAATAACATAAGCAAATTTGCAGAGGATACAAAGCTGGGTGACAGTGTGAACTGTGAGGAGGATGCTATGAGAATGCAGGGTGACTTGGACAGGTTGGGTGAGTGGGAAGATGCATGGCAGATGCAGCTTAATGAGAATAAATATGAGGTGATCCACTTTGGTAGCAAAAACAGGAAGGCAGATTATTATCTAAATGGTGTCAAGTTGGGAAAAGGGGAAGTACAACGGGATCTTGGGGTCCTTGTTCATCAGTCAATTAAAGTAAGCATGCAGGTACAGCAGGCAGTGAAGAAAGTGAATGGCATGTTGGCCTTCATAACAAGGGGAATTGAGTATCGGAGCAAAGAGGTCCTTCTGTAGTTGTAGCAGGCCCTAGTGAGACCACAGCTAGAGTATTGTGTGCAGTTTTGGTCCCCTAATTTGAGGAAGGACATTCTTGCTATTGAGGGAGTGCAGCGTAGTTTTACAATGTTAATTCCCGGGATGGCGGGACTGTCATATGATGAGAGAATGGAGATGCTGGGCTTGTATACTCTGGAATTTAGATGAGAGGAGATCTTATTGAAACATATAAGATTATTAAGGGTTTTGTCACGCTGGACGCAGAAAACATGATCCCGATGTTGGGGGAGTCCAGAAACAGGGCCACCGTTTAGGAATAAAGGGTAAGGCGTTTAGAACAGAGATGAGGAAGTACTTTTTCACACACAGAGTTGTGAGTCTGTAGAATTCTCTGCCTCAGACGGCGGTGGAAGCCAGTTCTCTGGATACTTTCAAGAGAGAGCTAGGTAGGTCTGTTAAGGTTAGCGGAGTCAGGGGATATGGGGATAAGGCAGGAACGGGGTACTGATTGGGGATGATCAGCCGGAGAAAACCCACGTGTTCACAGGGAGAATGTACAAACTCCACACAAATATTACCTTTAGTCAGTATTGTACCTGAGTCTCTGGTGCTGTAAGGCAGCAACTCTACCGCTGCACTGCTGTGCCACCCTTTCTCTCTTGCACAAAGCAAACATCCAAAGAGGTTTTCATAGAGAATCCCAAAGACAGGTTAAAAAAAATCAGAAGGATTTAAGACTGAAGAAGAAAGGCAAAAGAAATGTGTTTAGAATTAAATGATAGGGAGACAAGTCAATACTGTAAGGTATAATATAGAATTGCAGGAGGGTATAGAGGTAAGAAAAACAGGCTCAACAACAGATTCTTCTCATCACCCATTAGTGTATTGAACCACCCTGCAGAACCCTGTCTCAGCACTGACTTCTATGGACTTTCTTCTGCATTATGTTTTATGACTTGTACTATTATGGTCTGGTTTACCCAGTTCAACCACTATATTTATTGTACATATATTTATCAAGTTGTTGCTTTTAATCACTGCTGTAAAGATGCAGCGAGTAAGAATTTTATTGGTTCTGTCCCAGTGCTTATGACAATTAAACATAGACGCAAAATACTGGAGTTCTTCAGCAGGACAGGCAGCATTGCCGGAGAGAAAGAATAGGTGACGTTTTGGGTCAAGATCCTTCTTCACCTGAAACATCATCCATTCCTTCTCTTCAGTGATGCTGCCTGCCCCGTTGAGTAAATGTGAGTAAAGGCCCTGTCTCACGGTGCGCGTTGACCCACGAGTGACCCAGAGTGACAGACTCGTGGTTGTGTACGATATTCCAAGTTGATGTTCAAGTGTTTGAGGCAAGTTCCCACGGGTATGGTGAGTTTGCCGTTTACTTGTACTTTCTGCGATGTTCCGAGTTCGTCTCCAGAGTTACCAAGTTCCCCTCCCGTTTGCTCTTGAGTTACCAAGTTCCTCTCCCGCTCAGGGCGTGTGTTGCTGCCGCAGTCCGGGAGTCGCATTTAAAGCACTCGGTTATCTTCAGCAGTTCATGCGAGGACAGGTTGGGGGGGGGGGGGGGGGGGGGGACGAGGGATGGTGGAATTGGGAGAAGGCAAGGACCATGGATGGGGAGGAGTGAGAGGGGGGCTGGGAACGGCGTTGGCAGTTGAGGAGAAGGAATGAGAGGAAGGGGTAGAGGAGTGGGTCTGGACTCGGCTGGAGGTCAGAAGAGGTGAAGAGCGAACTGGTCGAGATGAAAGAGCATGTTGAGGGAATTACCATTTTGTTCATTCAATTGAGGAAGTTATGACTTAATCTGAAGCACAAACCGAGTGCTTTGGAAAATTGTTTCAATTCCGTCGGCATCAACCACGGAAAAAGAGTTTGAAGCGGTTTAAGGTGCAGGTTGATTTTGCAGTAAGCATGGGTCAATATCGACCTTCGCTTCACGAGCAACTTTTCCCTTTGGAGGCCAAGGAAATTGTAAATGCTGGAGTCTGGGACAAAAGCAGACTGCAGGAAGAAGCCAACAGCCAGGCAGCATCTGTGAAACGGGTAGTCAACCTTTAGGGTCCCGGCCCAAAACATCCGTGTACATTTTATGATTTCCCTCCAAAGATGCAGTCTCCTGTGGTTTGTTTGCACAACTCTCTCCCCTTTCTCTCCCAACATGGGGGGGGGGGGGGGGGACGAGATAGTTTAAATGGACCTTACCCCCACTTCATGCTTCTGTTGCGCATAATTCAGCAGTAAAACCTCTCTTCCCCTTACCCAGCGACGCCCGATTCCTCGCACCCCCACAAGTTCACATCGACGAGGGAAGGATGAGCGGGGAATCTGAAGAAGGGTCCCGACCCGAAATATCACCCATTCCTTCTCTCCAGAGGCGATGCCTGTCCCGCTGAGTTACTCCAGCATGTTTGTGTCTATCGTCGATGTAAACCAGCGTCTGCAGTTCCTTCCTACACACGGACAGTGAAGTGCCTCAGCCAAATTGCACGTGTCCTCGGTCAAACCATACACACTAATAAGTACTGGGATTTGGGCTCAGTGTGGTGTCCGTAGCCTGGGCACACTGCCTGAAAAAATATCGATAAATATGTGTGGAACTTTCACAAATAAAGGGTTAGATAAGTCTGGAGTGTGGTGTTAACCATGGGACTGTGCCCTGCTGAGATAGACACAAAATGATGGAATAACTCAGTGGGACAGGCAGCATCTCTGGAGAGAAGGAATGGGAGATGTTTCGGGTAAGTTTGAAGAAGGGTCTCGACTCCATTCCTTCTCTCCAGAGATGCTGCCTGATCCGCGACTCCAGCATTTTGTGTCTATTAAAGAGTTCCCACGGTAGACGCACAAATCACTAAAGTTAACGCACGGGCCACTACGATATTACAATGAGTTTAAATGTTTCAATTTTAAACTTGGACAATAAATTTGACTCGTGGAAAATATCAAACATGGTTGATTTTTTTCATGAGTTGACAAGTTTCACAGGTACCTGACGTTAGCGCCACGAGTCGCTAAGTTGCTCACGCGGGTTCCGACGTCCCCGCTATGTTGGTTGTACGGGATTACCGCGAGTGAAAACTCAGGGTACCTCATGGGACAACTCGCACCGTGAGACAGGGGTTTAAATCCTATCCCAAAGTATCTTCTCAACTAGTTTCCTGAACAATTGGCAAGGGGCTCACCAGTCTGCAAATTACAAGACTATCTCTACTCTCCTCCTTAAATAAAGGAACAATATTGACTACTCTCCATCAGCCCCCACCTGAGACCTCACCTGTAGCTAGAGTAGATACCAAGATCTTTGTCAAGGCCCCTGCAGACTCTTTTCTCAGGATAGTCCGGATAGATCCCATCAAACCTGGGGATTTATCTACGGCATTTTGTGTCTTATCTTCGGTGTCTACCATGATCTGCATTTCCTTCCTGCACATTCCTGACAGTTAAACATTCTTGACTTTAGACTCTTTGACTGTGTGCAGCAGTAGTTGGCAAATGACGAAGAGCATTGTGAGTGCATTCATTGTTGGAGAGAGATATATGTAAGAAAGTGGATGATGTGGGGCAGAATGTAGAGAATTGTATTCTAAACATCATGTAGTCAAACAGAGAAAATTAGTTATGAAAGCATCAGAGAAAATAATACTTTTAACACAGGTAAGGAGTTAAACATCAGTTAGGCAGAAGTAATGGGCAGATCTCAGAACATGGAATCTTGAAAACAACAGAACAGGAACAGGCCCTTAGGCCCATAATGTCTGCGTCGAACAAGATAAATTAATCTGATTTACCTGCGTGTGAAGCCTATTCTTCCATTCCCTGCATAATCATGTGCCCACATAAAAGTCTCTTAAATGCTACTATCATATATTACGTTACTTTAGAGATACAGCTCAGAAACAAGTCCGTCAGCCCACCGAGTCCAGCGATCATCCCGTACACTCGCACTATCCTACACGCTTGGGACAACTGACAAATCTTTTTACAGGAGCCAATTAACCTACAATCCTGTATGTCTTTGGAGTGTAGGAGGAAATTGGAGCACACAGATTAAACGCACGTGGTCACATTGAGAATGTATTTTATTATAGTCACCCCACAGAGCCCAGTCCCTCCATGCACTAGAGTCTCCCAACCTCTGCAGAGTAGTTATTAAGATGGCTGATCCGTGGGCGGTTGCTGCTGGGACGCAAGTCGGGGCCTGATCAACCACGCCTGGGTCGCCTAGGTGAGGGTGTCTGATGTTGTGAGACCCGAAACACCCGATGACCCCAGGTCACATCACTGAGGATGCGTCCCAGCTCATCTAGAAGATGTACAGTTTTTACATAGAAATATATAAACATAGAAAATAGGTGCAGGAGTAGGCCATTCGGCAATTCGAGCCAGCACCGCCATTCAATCTAATCATGGCTGATCATCCAGAATCAGTACCCTGTCCCTGCTTTCTCCCCATATCCCTTGATTCCATTAGCCCCAAGAGCTATATCTAACTCCTAACTCTCTCTTGAATACATCCAGTGAATTGGCCTCCACTGCCGTCTGTGGCAGAGAATTCCACAGATTCACAACTTTCCGGCTGAAAAAGTTTTTCCTCATCTCAGTCCTAAATGGCCTACCCCTTATTCATAAACTGTGACCCCTGATTCTGGGCTTCCCCAACATGGGGAACATTTTTCCTGCATCTAGCCTGTCCAATCCCTTGAGGATTTTACATGTTTCTATAAGATCCCCTCCCATCCTTCGAAATTCCAGTGAATATAAGCCCTGTCAACCCATTCTTTCATCATATGTCAGTCCTGCTATCCTGGGAAATAACTGGTGAACCTACACTGCACTCCCTCAATAGCAAGAATGTCCTTCCTCAAATTAGGAGACCAAAACTGCATACAATACTCCAGGTGCGGCCGGTCACTCCAGGGCCCTGTACAACTGCATAGGACCTCCTTGCCCCGATACTCAAATCCTCTCACTATGAAGGCCAACATGCCATTATCATTCTTCACTGCCTGTTGTACCTGCATACTTACTTTCAGTGACTGATGTACAAAGAGACTACATTGGCAATGCTTACCTGGCCCTCTATGTCTTGGATATGTAGGAAGGAAGTGCAGATATTGGTTTATATGGAAGATAGACACAAAATGCTCGAGTAACTCAGCAGGGTCAGGCAGCATCTCTGGAGAAAAGGAATAGGTGATGTTTCGGGTTGAGACTCTTCTTCAGACTGAAAGATATAGAAGCATCTTGGAGTCTGCACCTTGGAGTGCAGCAGTGTGGCCCATGTGATGAAAGTGTTCCCAGCAAAATCCCCTATCTCAAATCCCGAAACGCCCCTGAAAATATTTGACAGGAAGCAAAGCTGGAGCAGGGCTCAATTGGTAAGAAGTGAGAAATTGATTTCCAACAATGTTTAAATATTTGACATTTAGAAATATTTAAAACAACATTATTTTTTTTAATTAAATAACTATTAAAACAGACTAACAACCATATTAAAGAACAACTATTAAAAGACTTAAAACACAATTGAATTTTCATCCCTGGAGGGCGAACAAGCTCAGCTTCTAAATTCATTCTAAACAGAAATTGATACAATTGTGGTCAATTAAGCAATCAAGAGATGTTAAGATAATGCAGGAAAATAAACCAAAGGTCAAAGATTAGCCAGAATGGTGCAAGGATCCAATTCTCCTGCTCTAAATTCTGGCGTCATACAAAACCTAAGGCAAAATTAATATTATTTTAGAAGTAACTAATCTTTCCTGCAAATTGCAAACTCTTTAATCCCCTGTCAGATTCAAAATGTTTTCAGTTCTTGTTTGGGTCTAACTTGGCACAAGTTCAATGGGGAGATATCCCAAACTTTCTAAGGGAATTCTAGCAAGGCTGTGCTCTGAAGCTGGATTCCATGCAGACATCTTTGAATCTGACAATATATCATGGGCTTTCATGTTTGACAGCACTGGCTGAAAAATCCAGAAATATACTGTGGTTGAGGTGGAGCTGGAAACAAATGGTTGAAGTTACAAAGTGAATACTGGTTGCTCAGGGGGTTTCACTCTAGCTGCTGTCTCTTATCAACATTTTAGAAGTTAGTGCTATTAAAAGGATGCAAAATCCACAAGAAAATTACATCGGTGGGGGGGGGGGGGGGATGAAATTGTCAAGGGCCTGTCCCACTTAGGCGGCTTTTTAGGCGTGTGCAGGAGGCTCTGCACTCGCCACACGTTCGCTGGTGGTCTCTGGTGAGTCTCCTTCATGGTCGCGAGGCATTCCCGCATTCTGGGAACCAGTCGCGGCCTCATGTATGTTCGCCGCAAATTTTTGCAACATGTTAAAAAAGTTTCTGCGACCAAAAATTGGTCACCATGGAGAAAATCGATAATCCTGTAGTCGTAGGTGCAGTTATAGTGGGGTGGCCATGTCGTTATAGGTAGTCGAGGTAGTTTTAGTTAATCGCCTTTGCTGACCGGGCATTTTCATTGGCTCATTGGGGGGAAAAACCGTAAGCACGAGTTTTCAGAACTAAGGAGAACCGACCGGTTAAATGCTTAAATGTTAAAAGCCCGCCAAACTTCACAGCTGTGTATCTGTGGCTTCTTAAAAGTTACTCCACTCCTTCTCCTCCCTTCTCCCCTCCCCCCCCCCCACCCCCCCTTTTAAAGGACTTACCGTACACTGTGCTATCTGTCTTAACCTTCCTGTTCATCGCGGTGTGTATCTGTATCACCTTGGCTTTGCACTGTGTGAATTTCAGACAGCGCTCTCCCCGCTTGGCCTTTCCCCTGCCTTTGCGATGTGTTTGTGTGTGTGTGTCAGTGTGTTCCACTCTGACAGTCGCCGTTCCAGTTCCCGGTTTTTCTGGCGAGTGCTGGCAGCTTGACAGTCGCCTGAAAAATCACCTGTGGGACAGGCCCTTCAAAGTCTCAGGTCAAGGCCTTGCCTCAGGATCGAGTACAAAGGGGAGAGGGGGAGTGATGACACAGGGGCCAGTAGATATTTCGTGGACCGAGCATGGGTGAAAGGTAACGGGCAGATGGAGACAGGTGGGCTGCATGGTGGGGCAGCAGTAAAGTTGCTGCCTTACATCGCCAGAGACCCCAGTTCGATCCTGACCACAGGTGCTGTCTGTATGGAGTTTGTACATTCCCCTCATAACCTGAGTTGGTTTTCTTGGGATCTCCGGTTTCCTCCCACCGAAAACGTACAGGTTTGTAGCTTAATTGATTTGGTATAATCAAGGACCATTTTGTTGTGTGCTATCCAGTCAGCAGAAAGACAATACATTATTACAATAGAGCCATTTATAGTGTACAGATACATGATAAGGGAATAACGTTTAGTGCAAAATAAGGACAGATCTGAGAGGAGTTTAAGAAGATCATAGTTAAAGTAAGAAATGGTGCTATAGGAGTAGAAATTTAGGGGTATGGCGTGATTGTAGTTCTGCTTCTGTGGATAGCACGCATCTGACTAGTCGCCACCTTGGAAAGGAGAGTGCTGAAGGCCAAATAAAAGCAGGTGGGGAACTGGCGGGTGAAATGTATAGTGAGTGGGCTTGGAGAATAGGAATGAGAACGGGTGCAAAAACGGTTGGACGAGGTAGATTAGGCAGAGAGAGAGATACCATTGGGTGGAGACTTTCTCGTGTCTCCTTATTTTTCAGTGCTGATTTTTAACATAATATATTACACGAATGTCTCTTTACTGCATTCCATCATCTGAGGGACACGTAGTACAGAAATAGGGCTTCAGCCCACCAAGTCCATGCTGACGAAGGGTCGCGACCCAAAACGTCGCCTATTCCTTTTCTCCAGAGATGCTGTCTCACCTGCTGAGTTACTCCAGCTTTTTGTTTCTTTCTTCGGTTTAAGTTCGTTCCCACACCGACCATCAACAACAGTTTTTGCTAATCCTACATTAATCTTATTTTTTTTATTCTTCCCATATTCTCATCAACTATCCCCTCTCCACCGTCCCTTTAGTTCCATCACCCACCCACACATTAGGGACAATTTACAGTGGCCAATTAACCGACCAACTATGATATTTGATTAGTACGGATGTCAACAGTTATGGGGAGAAAGACAGACAATGGGGTTGAGAGTGAAAGATAGATCAGCCATGGTTGAGTGGCGTAGTAGACTCGATGGGCCGAATGGCCTAATTCTGCTCCTATGACATGAACATGACATCTTGACATGTGGAGGATGTTGGAGTGCCAAGAGGAAACCTCACATCCACAAGGAGAACGAGCACTCCACACAGACAGCACTCAAAAAGTCAGGTTTGAACCCAAGTCTCTAGTGTCGTGAGGTAATGGCTTTACTAGCTTCACCACTGCGCTACCCATAGTTGATCTTTTCCCTTGTGATTCAGCAATATGAACACTGAATGATGCCTGCAATGTAACCAGAGCACCCCATAGTCTGAGTACTCATCTACATCATCAGCTACAATGGGTTGCAAAAGTATTCACACCCCTTGAACTTTTCCACATTTTGTCACGTTACAACCACAAACGTAAATGTATTTTATTGGGATTTTATGTGATAGACCAACACAAAGTGGCGCATAATTGTGAAGTGGAAGGAAAATGACACATGGTTTTCAAATTTTGTTACAAATAAAAAACTGAAAAGTGTGGCGTGCAGAAGTATTCAGCCCCCTTTACTCTGATATCCCTAAATAAAATCCAGTGCAACCAATTGCCTTCAGAAGTCACCTAATTAGTAAATAGAGTCCACGTGTGTGTAATCTAATCTCAGTATAAATACAGCTGTTCTGTGAAGGCCTCAGAGGTTTGTTAGAGAACATTAGTGAACAAACAGCATCATGAAGCCCAAGGAACACACCAGACAGGTCAGGGATAAAGTTGTGGAGAAGTTTAAAGCAGGGTTAGGTTATAAAAAAATAACCTAAGCTTTGAACTTCTCACGGAGCACTGTTCAATCCATCATCTGAAAATGGAAAGAGTATGGCACAACTGCAAACCTACCAAGACATGGCCGTCCACCTAAACTGACAGGTCGGGCAAGGAGAGCATTAATCATAGAAGCAGCCAAGAGGCCCATAGTAACTCTGGAGGAACTGCAGAGATCCACAGCTCAGTTGGGAGAATGTCCACAGGACAACTATTAGTGGTGCACTCCACAAATCGGGCCTTTATGGAAGAGTGGCAAGAAGAAAGCCATTGTTGCAACAAAGCCATAAGAAGTCCCGTTAGCAGTTTGCCACAAGCCATGTGGGGGACACAGCAAACATGTGGAGGAAGGTGCTCTGGTCTGATGAGACCAAAATTGAAGTATTTGGCCTAAATGCAAAATGCTATGTGTGGCGGAAAACTAACACTGCACATCACCCTGAACATACCATCTCCACTGTGAAACATGGTGGTGGCAGCATCATGCTGTGGGGATGCTTTTCTTCAGCAAGGACAGGGAAGTTGGTCAGAGTTGATGGGAAGATGGATGGAGCCAAATACAGGGCAATCTTGGAAGAAAACCTGTTAGAGTCTGCAAAAGACTTGAGACTGGGGCGGAGGTTCACCTTCTAGCAGGACAACAACCCTAAACATACAGCCAGAGCTATAATGGAATGGTTTAGATCAAAGCATATTCATGTGTTGGAATGGCCCAGTCAAAGTCCAGACCTAAATCCAATTGAGAATCTCTGGCAAGACTTGAACATTGCTGTTCACAGACGCTCTCCATCCAATCTGACTGAGCTTGAGCTATTTTGCAAAGAAGAATGGACAAACATTTCAGTCTCTAGATGTGAAAAGCTGGTAGAGACATACCCCAAAAGACTTGCAGCTGTAATTGCAGCGAAAGGTGGTTCTACAAAATATTGACTCAGGGGGGCTGAATACTTTTGCACGCCACACTTTTCAGTTTTTTATTTGTAATAAAATTTGGAAACCATGTATCATTTTCCTTCCACTTCACAATTATGCACCACTTTGTGTTGGTCTATCACATAAAATCCCAATAAAATACATTTACGTTTGTGGTTGTAACATGACAAAATGTGGAAATGTTCAAGGGGTATGAATACTTTTGCAACCCACTGTTCCACCAGTCTATCAGCTGCATTTTTTATCTCACTCCAAAAGAGGCCCAAGCTTACTGAAAATAAACCAGTCAATGACTTTGTGGGCACACAATGAATTTTACAAGGATATGTTACTTATTATGATATTCCATCCATCTGGTCCATGCTGGTCCCCTGTGGAACAATCCCATCAGTCCATTCCCCTTCCTTCTTATTCCCCTGTACCCTTGCAATTTATTCTTCCTTACACATCCATCATCTTCATCCTGATTTTCCTACTACCCACCTACACTAGAGGTAAGTCACATAACCAATTTGGTTACCAATCAGCACATCTTTGGCAAGCGTGCAGATAAAACCCATCCAGAAAAAAAAACACACAAGTCCCAGGGAGAACGTGCAAACTCCACATAAACTGCTCCCGAGGTTAATGGCAAACCTGGGATCCTGGAGCTCTGAGATCGCAGCATCCAATACCTTCCCACTATACATCAGCAAATCACAGTGCAATTTCAATGTAATAATGCAGAGAAGATTTACCAGGATGTTGCCAGGACTCAAGGGCCTTAACTATAGGGAAAGGTTAAGAAGGCTAGGACTCGATTTCTTGGAGCACAGGAGGATGAGGGGCAATCTTATAGATGTACACAAAATCATGAGAGGAATAGATCGGGTAGACGCGCAGCTTCTCTTGCCCAGAGTAGGGAACTGAGAACCAGAGGACATAGGTTTAAGGTGTGGGGGGAAAGATTTAATAGGAACCTGAGAAGTAACATTTTCATAAAAAGGGTGTATGTAGTTGAGGCAGATAGCATCACAAGATTTAAGAAAAATGTAGGTACATGGATAGGACAGGTTTAGAGGGATATGGGCCAAATGCAAACCAGTGTAGATGGGGCATGTTGGTCGGTGTGGGCAGGTTGGGCCGAAGGGCTTGTTTCCACAGTGTATGACTATGACTAGTCTCAGCAAAATACCTGTTTTGTATCTCTGAAGATTTATGACAGATTTTTTATTTTGCATTACCAGTTTGTGAATCATATCATGTATTTATCTTGAAGCCAACATTTTTCATGAGCGGCAATAAAGAATGCAATTCAATTTTATTAACTGAATTGTAAGTGGCTTGTTAAAAGATATTGAGGACGTTCTTCCATCCTGCAGCATGACAAGATGCTAACTGTTTGAGGTATCGTCTCAGCGCTTTGCATTCATTCCCACAGAGACTGCCCAGTTACTTAAAGAGGTAACAGTAGGTGAACTTTGAGCCCAATTATAATGGGAATGTAGTGGCCGACATGGCAAACTGCTTTCTAATTAATGTGACTGCATCTTCTGTGATCTTCAATAGCAAATCACTAGGACAGCCGAGGTGATCTTATATCGTTCGTCAATGAGTTCGAGTGAGATCTCACAGCCAATTTAGAGCCATTTCTATACTGAATTGCATTTAGCTCATTGCAGTGCAGAAGGGACGGATGTGTGGCTGTGGGCGTATCTGGTTCCAGATGTAGTAACGCTGTAAATACATTTATATAGAATATGCATGCAATTAGAGAAATCATCCTCAGAATACAGGGAATAGCAAATACATAGGAAGAAGGGTCCTGACCCAAAATATCACCCATCCATGTTCTCCAGAGATCCTGCCTGACCAGCTGAGTTATGCCAGTCATGTCTTTTTTCACATATTAGTATCTGGTGGGATTATAGTCATAAAATCATAGTGTCATACAGCATAGAAACAGCCCAACTTGCCCAGAATGACCAACATTTCCATCTACAGCAGTCACACCTGCCTGCGTTTGGCCCATATCCCTCTAAACCTATCCTATTCAAGTTCCTGTCTGAATGTTTCTTAAACTATTCTTGCGATAGTACCTGCCTCAACTACCTCCTACGGCAGCTTGTTCCATGCAGCCACCACACTCTGTGTAAAATAGTTCCTATTGGATCTTCCCCCCCCCCCCCCCCCCCCCCCCACCGCCCCGCCTTACCTTAACCTACACAGTAACTGCACAGTGTGTCTAGATGAAGCTTTTGGAACAGCAAGTGCTTGTATGAAAATAATAGGCTACATTCGAACCATCTTGCACTTATTATGAGTAGATATTGGCTTAATCTTGCAAGCTAATGAGCGGAGAAACTCCCATTTAAAGGCAGGGGCAGGGAGTGGAGTAAAGAAAGGCTTGCATATAATAACGCATTTCATGATATTGTTTGCACATCCAAGACTACTTTATAGTTAATGAAGTGTTTTCACTTTAGTGATGTCGGGAAATGGCAGAAAGATTTGGCGCAGAGAGCTCAAACAAGCTCAAACAAGCAGCAATGCCGGCATAATTTGTTTTAGTCATGTTGAGTGATGGATAAATATTGGCCAAGACAGCAGGGTTAACTTCCCCGTTCAACTTTGAAAAATTGCCTTGGGATCTAAGGCTTTCGAAGGATTTTAATAGACTAAAAGCCTCTGTAGGATAGCAAGCACAGGAGTGATGGTTGAGAGGGGACTGGGTGAGATGTGATACAAGCTCAGGGGATGTTTACAGAGATATATTTAATAACATAAGTATTAGGAACAAGGGTAGGTTACTCAACCCCCCACGTCTGTTCCACCATCGAGCACGATCATGGCATTTTCTGTCCCTATCCTCACGTTCATTCTTTCTTTTAAGGTCAAGCAATCTATTGACATTGCCAGAGTGAGGCCACACGCAAACTCGAGGAACAGCACCTCATATTCCGCTTGAGTAGCTAACAACCCAATGGTATGAACATTGAACATTAGGTAGCTCCAGACCAGTCCCCCCCCCCCTTCTCCCCTGTGTTCCACCACCTCTCCAATGATGTTCCACCTCTTATTTGCACCTATTTCCCCCCTCTCCCTTCCTTTCCACCTATATTCCTTCCTCTAGCTTCACAACTCCCAACCCTTAAATCCCTTTGGCTCACACCTGTTTCTTCATCTATGGCCTTTGTCCAACCATCACAAAACCCCTCACCTGTATACACCTGCCAGACTTTGTCCTGCCACTTGTCTCTCCCAGCTTCCTACACTACCCCCCACCCCCCACAATCAGTCTGAAGAAGGGTCAAAATCCGAAACGTCACCTATCCGTGTTCTCCAGAGATGTTGCCAGACCCGTTGAGTAACTCCAGTGCTTTGTGTTTTGTGTATTATCCTCCATCAATAGAGGCGATCTTCCTTGCGATATATTATTAGAATGTATATATATTGGAACGTATGCCTGAATCAAGTCCAAAGACTGCGTGCAGTATCAGTAGCACATGCTGGAAAGAAATGTTTCAAAGCAGCCATCTCCATGTAGTTTATTGAATCTCTGTCCTTGATTGAGTCAGCACAGGAAAGAAAGATGGGCAAAGGAGAATTATTTAAATTGTTATTGCAAATTGATTTCCCGCAGGTGTTTGGAACTGTATCAGGCATTAACAAACCTCCAATCTCTTTCCAAAAAAAAATGTGCCAGCATACGATGTCCTCCTGAGTGGATTTACAATTCATCTTCTTTTTTGTGCTTCCAGAAGAGGCCAGCATTCCTTGCATTATTACAATAATAGCACTTATGGCTGTCTGCAGGGATGGCAGATAACGCAGGTTTAATTACGTCCACTGAAAAGATCACTCAAGTGAAAATGCGGGTCAGAAAGCTCCTTCCATTAGAAACTCTTCCCACATGATTTATACGACCATCTCGGTGGCAGGGAAAATTAAACGCCACGAATCAGGGTCAAACTGTAAATGAGAAAGGCCATTTAACACACTGCGGAACTTAATAACCCTTCATCTTACCCACTCAGCGATTGGCTGCAGCTGTATACTAACAATTATTTCACTGCAGTATCAGTTGGCCAGGAGTGAGACCAACGAGAGTGAAAGTACACCGACTGTGGCCATCTCAGCGTTTCCAACATGCCTCTTCTCCTTTGATGAAATAGGAAGCCGGCCCCAGTGCAAGCTTAAAACGAGGAATGAATAACTGTGTTATTCCATTTCGAGCCGGGAGCCTGAATTCAAAAAACACCAGGAACTAATGAGGCAATATGTGACTTGGATACAGCCCAAAGGAAGTAAGCAAATAAGCAGAAAGGTTTTGATGGCAGCAGGAGCTCTGCAAAAAAACAAAATGAATGGAGCATTTTGACATTCTAAGACTTTGATGTTAAGACCTATGCTTCAAGAAGGTGAACTGATTTAAACAGAGAAATCCATACAGGACTGAGTGGCTTTAGGAACAGGTTTGTTCTCTGCAAAGATCTTTCTCATTTTTATAACAAAATGAATATAAGTTTGTATGTTCCTTACACAAGGTGAACCAGAATGATATCCAGAGCTCTCAAGCTTATATAATTGATCATTTAAAAAATAGATAAATCATTAATTTAGTGTAGTTTAGTTTAGTTTGGAGATAGTGTGGAAGCAGGCACACTAACACTATCCTGCACAGGGACAATTTACAATTTTACAAAAGCCAATTCACCTACAAATCTGTGCGTCTTCGGATTGTGGGAGGAAACTGGAGCATACAAACGGTGTACAGGCAGCACCCTGTGGTAAGGATCGAACCTGGGTCACCTGCGCTTTAAGGCAGCAGCTCTACCGCTGCACCATTGTGCCGCCCTTTCAATGGAAACCCAAGAAACTGCAGATGGTGGATTACAAAAAAACAACAAAGTCCTGGAGTAACTCAATGGGTCAAGCAGCATCTTTGGAGCACATGAATAGATGTCATTTCAGCTCAGAACTCTTCTTCAGACCTGACCCGATAAGTTGCCTACCTTGTTCTCTGGAGATGCCACGCTGAGTTACTCCGGCACTGTGTTTTTTAAACATTCCATTCTAACAAGGTTGACTGAAAATACTCAAATAGATCAGTTTGTTTATAAATGCAAGTGCAGGGTAGATAGAGTTCAATATTGCATGCTGTGAACAGATCAGAGAAAACTGAGAGACAAATAATCCCTTTGTAGTCTCCATGAAAATGTATGGCTCATAATTTATACAGTATTTTTCGCAGAATGACTATAAATATACTGATTATTTTGGAATGGGTCTTGATTCACTTCTTGAGACATATATTTTAAAGCTATTAGTTTCAATATGTATATTAACGATACACAAAAGAACCTGTAAAGCAGATGATGAAATTAGAAGCTTGTTGTAGAGTTTTTCGAATAAATGGGAGTGAATGCACAGAGTAGGGGAATGAAGAACCAGATGACCTAGGTTTAAGGTGAGAGAGGAAAAATTTACTAGGAACCTGGGGGACAAATTTTTTCACACAGTGTGGCAGGCATATGGATCAAGCTGCCGGGTGAGGTAGCTGAGGTTGCTGTGACAACATTTAAAAAATATTTGGATGGGTACATGGAGAAGAAAGGTTTAGAAGAATAAGACCCATATGTGGGCAGGTGGGACCAATGTTGATGGGGCCGATGGGCCGAAGGGCCTATTTCCGTGCTGAATGACTCTCGGAGAAACCGTAGTAACGTCTCTTTGTCCATTCGTCTTCCAGTGTAAGGAAATGTCCGCTGGTGTATGTAGCCAACTAGCGCTTTCCAAGGTGCAGGAGAACGCGTTGAGAGAGGCACTGAAAGTCAGCATGACCATCACCAGGCTCTTTGGGGAAAACCACTAGGATCTTGCTGCCTTGTAACGTCGAGGGGCTAAGTCCTCTGTGACAACCGTACAAAACATTTCACTTTTAAGGAGGAAATGCAAGTAGTGCTGATGCATTGTAGAAGGACGATTAATTAGTGATACAATAAATGCATGGAAAGACATGTCCTAATTATATTTACTGTGTACAATATGAATGGCATGCAGAAATCTCCCTGCTCCAATACTCCACGGTGTCAAAAGGGCCAGTGTTCATGAGAGATGCAGACCTAACATGCTCTATCCTGCATGAACCGTGCAAAGTAGAGAGATAGGGGCCGATTGACCTTCCTTCCCTCATCCTCTGGAGCATTTCACCCAGGGCACAAAGTTAAAGGAGATAATAAAAAACTTCCCCCACTGAACCTTTCTATCACCAGAGAGATGTTTAGAGTAAGGGGCAATGGGTTAATTGGGGATGTGAGGAAGAGTTGTTGTTTCATTCTGAGGGTGGTTTGAATCCAGAGCTTGGTGCCTGAGTGGGGTCACAACATATGATATATGTAGGATGGAACTGCAGATGCGGGTCAGGCAGCATCTCTGGGTGGGTCGCGGCATAAACATTGGCTTCTCCAATTTCAGTAGCCCTTACTGTCTCCTCCTCTTCTCCTCCCCTTCTCAGCTCTCCCTCAGCCCTCTAGCCCCTCCCTTTCTCCCTTCTTCAACCCCCCCACCCCCCACCCCCACCATCAGTCTGAAGAAGGGTTTCGGCCCGAAACGTTGCCTACTTCCTTCGCTCCATAGATGCTGCTGCACCCGCTGAGTTTCTCCAGCACTTTTGTCTACCTTCTCTGGGTGATATTTTGGATTGAGGTCCTTCCTCACACTGAGAGTCATGGGAGAGGGAAACTAGAGGTATGAAAAGGTATGGAATAAATTAGAGCCAGCGCTGATGACAACATTGGAATGCCTGGATGCGTTTGTGAATCCACAAGTGATGGAAGGCTGTGTCCTAAATGTTTGTACGTGGGATTGGATTAGATGGGTATGTGATTTTATGCATGGGAACTGAGAGCTGAAGGGCCTGTCACTCTGTGATATGACTAGAAGTCTACGAGAATAGCCAGCAAGACCAGAAACCTGCCGGTCATCAAAGTGATATCTGAGAGTAGCAAACAAAAAAATGTCAAGAAGACCCCATGTTCCATTTGTGCAGTATTGAGTTTTTTTTTACTTCAGGCAAATGTTGCCTGTGCCTTACTAGTCCTGCACTCGAAAGTGGGCCGTAACTACAATGCCAGTGTGTCTTCAGCGGGCAGCAGAGTGGCACCAGCTCTGGTGGCTCAGGTTCAATCCTGACCTCGGATGCCGTTTATGTTGACATTTTCCACTCTCCCTGTGACTGTGTGGGCTTCTTCCACTTTCCCCTTGATCCTAAATACAGTGGGTTAATTGGTCAGCATAAATTGTGTGTAGAATCTGGTGTGTAGAATCTGATGGCAATGTAAGGAGAATAAAATAGGATTACATGAATGTGTGTTTGATGATCACTGTGTGCTCAGGGGGGCTGAAGGGATTGTCTCTACACTTTGAGACTCTATGACTCTTTAACAAGCAATCTTACCTAGAGCAGCAGTCAGCGATAGCAACAAACACGACACTGTTACAAACAGATGCTACAGTGAAGACACAAAGTGGATCAAACATGATTTTCTAAAGAAATGAATTACAAAGTGTAGGCTTTGTAATATATATACGCCCATGAGAGAGTGGCAGACCTAACATGCTCCATCCTGCATGAACCGTGCAAAGCAGAGCGACAGGAGCCAGCGTTTCGTTAATTAGCAGATTAAATCCACAGGGGTTCACATGGTCAGAGAAAAGACAAGGATATCCCCGTGTGAAACAAAACCCAGCGGGTGTGATCAAACTGAAGAAATGGGCCAGATGAATGGCTCATGATAGAATCGCTCAAAGCAATAAAGCTCTGGCACAAAGCAACCAAATGGCATTCTTTCTCTCCAGAGATGCTGCATGTCCCACTGGGTTACTCCAGAATTAGTGTCAACCAAATGGCAAGGCTTGATTTGTCTTCACTTCAGCTGGATTTTCTTTTGCAGCCACATGCCCAAGACCCTCAACAATTCTCAAGGCGATCTGGACCAGAAGTTGATAAAAAAAAAACAAATATGAATTTCAGCAGGGAAATGTAACCGAGATAGAGCATGGAGACAGGCCCTTCGGCCCACTGAGTCCACTCCAACTACCCATCACCCGCTAACACCTATGTTTTATGTTATCCCACATTGGACTCAAATCGAGGCAATTTACAGAGACCAACTAACCTGCAAACCTTCACATCTTTGGGATTTAGGAAGAAATCAGAAGAAACCCACACAGTCATGGGGAGAATGCGCAAACTCCACACAGACTGCACCTGAGGTCTGGATTGAGCCCAGAGCTCTCTGGCACTATGAGGCAGCAACTATACCAGCTGCACCACTGTGCTTCTCAAAGCTGAAACACTGAGACACATTGTTAAAATTAGGGGGGAGAAAAACGATTAAAAAATCAGTTGAAGAAGGGTCTCGATCTGAAACGTCACCTTGCCAATCCCTCCCAGATGCTGACTGACCCACTGAGTTCTTGATTAAAACAGTTGTCAAGTGTTATGGGAAGAAGGCAGGAAAATAGGATTAGGAGGCAGAGATAAACCATGATTGAATGACAGTGGACTCGATGGGCCGAATGGCCTAATTCTACTCCTCTAACTTGTGAACTTGTGAAGATGAGAGAGACTGTGACTGACATAGCCAGAACCACTGGCATGGGAAATAAACAGGTCAACCAGAATGAATGCAAGAATAAGGACATTAGAAATGAAGCAAGAACGGCCCATTTGCCCCCTCGAGCCTGAGCAACTACTCAAGAAGCAGATCTGATGTGGAACAGAACAGATATCCTGGTCCTTATAACCATTGAGTCTTTGAAAATCTGAAAATCTGTCAGCCCTGCAGAAAATTCACCTGTTTGGAGATGTTGCTGTATGCAACATTTCCCAACATTTTGTGCATTTATACCAGTGAATGCACCATTCCAGAGATACTACACAAACTGTAAAATGCTCTGGGATATCCTAAGAGTGATGCAAAAGGTGCCATGAAGGTGCAAGACTCTCCACCTTTAATTGTAAACCTGTGACAGAAATGACCGTTGAGTTGCAACTCCACACCTTGTCTGGAATATAATGTGGACATTGAATATCTCTCGCCCTTTGTTTTCTTTAGTTGCATCAGATGAGTTCAATTGCCACAGGAACAAGGACACATTGTCTCCCCTTCCCTGACACTCATCTCATCCGCCAACATTGCTTTCCATTCTCAATCTGGAGGTGCTCGCAATAGATTTATTTTTGCTTCCATGAAAGCTACATCCAAATCACATCAATACATTTTATAACCAGCATCTGTAAACTAGCATCTCCTTGGACACATTTCAAGACCTTTAAACGTGAGTCAGATCAGGAGAGGTTAACATGGCGGAAACTATATTTGGCAAAAATAACAGATGTTTTCCCATTTTTGAGCACCAAAACAACATTAAGAAGGGTCTCGACCCGAAGCATCACCCATTCCTTCTCTCCAGAGATGTTGCCTGCCCCGGTGAGTTACTCCAGCATTTTGTGTCTATCTTCGATTTAAACCTGCATCTGTAGTTCTTTCCTACACATTTAAAAGACACTTGGACAGGTACATCGAGTCGAAATGCTTGGAGGGATATGGGCCATGCACAGGCAAATGGATGGATGAGGCATCTTGGTTGGCATGTACGAATTGGCCGGAGGGACCTGTTTCCGTTCTGTATGATTCTATGATCATTAAAGAGTCAACAGGTCCTTCTGCTGGATCTGGTTAACACAGATACTTGCTGGCCCTCTGCTCCATGTTGAGACTGCCTATGTGGTATACATGGTATACGTACTATGTGGTATAGAGGATTTGCACCACTCTTGTGGTGTTTCAGGTCGAAGGGTCTTCCAGACATAACTGCACTGCTATGATGTTTATGTAGTCACATCTCTAGTTCAGCCGGAGGAAGAGGCAGCATCTTGAACAAAAACCTTTGGAGAGAGTCCAGCAACAGATGCCACAGGCAATGCAAACATGAATGCAGAAATGAAGAGAATACTGAGAATACACAGTAGAAAGAGAACGAGTCGACCTGATGCAGGGCTCATGACCAGGAACTACCTGACCTGCTGGATGCTTCTGGTGTTCCTGTTTTTGTTTGTGTAATTTCCAAACTTTGTATTTTGCTACTCCCACTAAAGTCTAGCTATTAAAGCTGAAAGGCACACAGCAACCTTTGTGGATTACAGACATTTTCGTACAAGAGATTTGTATCTCTGTAAAATAAATCAGGATCAGCGTGATCTCGGGGACTAGTTTCAGTCACTTAATGAGCTCTCAAGTCATTCAATCGGACAACATGGAAACAAGCCATTCAATTCAACTCCTTTATGTTGACCAGTCGGCATATTTCCACATTAATCCCATCTCCCTGCGCTTGGTCCATGGCCTTTAACACCTCAGCGATTTAAGTGCTTATCTTAAATACTGCCAGTGATCCAGCTTCAAACATTCGCTCAGGCAGTGTTTTCCAGGTACTTAAGGTCCCCCCTCACATAGAAACATAAATACATTGAAAATAGGTGCAGGAGTAGGCCATTCGGTCCTTCGAGCCAGCAGCACCATTCAATAAGATCATGGCTGATCATCCAGAATCACTGCTTTTTCACCATATCCCTTTGATTCCGTTGGCCCTAAGAGCTATCTAACTCTCTCTTGAAAACATCCAGTGAATTGGCCTCCACTGCCTTCTGTGGAAGAGAATTCCACAGATTCACAACTCTGGGTGAAAAAATGTTTCCTCGTCTCAGTCCTAAATGGCCTACCCCTTATTCTTAAACTGTGACCCCTGGTTCTGGACTCCCAGTCATAATCCCTTCTCACAAACCGTCTTAATCCCTTCTCCATTACCCTAAATCTATGTCTGCTGGTTTAATCTGTCTCCGACAAGTGGAAGGGTTTCTGGCAGACTACCCCAATCTAAACCACTCATACATTTAATTTAATTTTAATATATATCTCGATCAATTTCCCGCAATTAAAAGTAAAGTGGATAGCTATATGGACGGGAAGGGAATGGAGGGGTATGGTCTGAGGGCAGGTAGATGGGACTAGGGGAAAATGAATGGTCAGCACGGACTGGAAGGGCCTAGAAGGCCTGTTTCCGTGCTGTAATTGTTATATGGTTATATGGTTAATCATTTCTCCGGGGAAGCAGATCTAGTTTCTCCCGTCTCTCCTCATAAGTGAACTGCTGCATCCCGGGTTCGAGAAAATATCAGGCCACTCAGTTGAAGGGCAACCAAGAAGAGGCAAACAGGAATTGATATTGCTAGCATTGTGCAAACCACCTCCAAAAATGGCTGGTCCCATTTGCTGGTGTCTCTGGAAGTGCGGGCACAACCAAGATTGCGTGGTGCACAATTGAGAGGGAATCGTAATGGTGGGTGTGTTTATAGTGGACATGTTCAACAAGAAGATCAAAACCCCAAATGCAGTGTTATCCTTCCCGCTGCATATATTAAATTCCATCAAGCTTTAAGGTGAGGTAGAAGCTGGTTAACATCTTGCTTAACTTCTCTGCAGATAAAAGAAGGGTTTATAAGAGAAGAAAGTAATTGGATTTGTACTGGAGTAATAGTCACTTGGATGAAATTCAGTACAGACTCTGGTAGCTATGGATGAACATCATTCTCAGTTTGTATGTTCAGGAGAGAGTGGAGGAGGAGGGGGGATATTGGTGGTGATTATATCCAAGTGGTTGTATCCTGCATTTAACATAATACCAAGAGACAGTAGCACATTGCCCAGTACCCCAAAAGACCCCTGGGAAAAAATGATCATGAAATGCTGCTTTCTGCCTGAGCTCTAGTGACAATTAACAATAACAGTGACAGTGACAATCCAGTGAATAAGAGGAATCGCAGGTGATAGGAGCATAATCCGGTCATTCAGCCCGTCAAATATACTCCTCAATTCAATCATGGCTGATCTACATCTCCCTCCTACCCCATTCTCCTGCTTTGTCCCCATGACCCCTGACACCTGTACTAATCAAGAATTTATCCATCTCTGCCTTAAAAATATCCATTGTCTTGGCCTCCACAGCCTTCTGTGGGAATGTACCAGCCAATGTGTGATTTTGCAAACTATTTAGTGAAAGCATTTCAAGGATGTCGTGGGGCTAGAGAAAGAAAATGACTGATCTTGAATACACAACACAGTGAAGAACTGGAATTATTTTCAAAGGTGAAATTGCCAGTGAGTTGGACTGATTCTTCAACATGACAACAGCAGCAACAACAATGGCCTTCAAATGAGCTGTGCAATATTATATGGCTGCGTGTTCTCAAACAATCATTTAAAATCAATTCCTCCCTGGCAGAACACAAGATCTAGCCTTGGTTTTGTTAAGTCATAACGCAGACAGAGGAGAGAAAGGTAACAAATGTTGTTTGGTTAGAGACACTGCCCTTTAAGGAATGGGGGCTGTTAGTGTTTGTCCAAAATTGTGGCTGTTGTCTGTTTGCAGATGCAGCAGCCCTGGGACTGAAAAGGAATTTCTCTCCTTTGCATATGTTCTGTAAGCTTTGAAGATGAAACAATCTCCTGTGGCAGAAATGGAAAACGCCAGAGTCGTTGTCAGTGAGTGAGCCGCTCATTCTGTTTGACAGAAGTTATTTACTGGAGTGACATGGGGTAGGATGGCGCACCCTGCAAAGCTCCAATTTTTCTCCCAGCAGATTCACACCGTGGCTGACAACAGTCGAGATAGGTACAAAAATTGTGGATTAACATTTTTCCTTATTGACCTTTGAAAGGGCTGTGGGGAGTGATAAGCTGATTAGCATACACAGCATCTCAAAGGTGCCTCCATTGGACTTTATGATGGTCTTTTGCAGTTATTTAGCTATTATTATTGGTACCAAGAAGCAGTAGCATCCTTTCCTGCTTAATAGGAACCTGAGGGGCAGATAAAAAAAATAAAAGACACAACGTGCTGGAGTAAAGGGCCTGTCCCACTTGGGCGTCATTTGCGCATCATTTACGCGACATCATTTACGCATCATGACACACGACACACGCGTGCATGGCGTGCATGCCGTGCATTACGCGCGCATGGCGCGTGGTGAGGCGTGGTGGCATATGCAGTGACGCACGGTCGTGCACGGTGCCCCAGGATTCACAAAATTTGGGCGACTGCACATAATCATACAGGCTTCACCCCGCGACATGTCACCGGGGTATCACCTGTATGGTCATGAGTAGTCTCCTCAGTTGCCCCAAAGAGTCGTAGCATCTTTCTGGTCGCCGCTGGATTTTCAACATGTTAAAAAGTTTCGCCGACCTGCAATGACCTTTGACGGGTGCCGGCAGTCGCCGAAAAAGTTGCGTAAGTGCGACAGGCCCATAACAGAAGCAGATGCTGTCTTGAACTCTCATGTGGTTGTAGTCAAATAATCAGGAAGGCTTTCTCCTGTCTTAATCCCTCACCATTATATCTGCCAATGGCTACATATCCAGTGAAGGTCAGTTTAGATAACTTCATCAGATGCTTGTGTGTACATCTTGCTGTGTTTGTTCAACAGAAACTGCAGGGCTGAAAGAAGGAGGAGCATGGGAGATTATAAAATTGGTTGTTAATGTCCAGGAGTGAAAGCGAGAGAGAGAGAAACTTTCAAGAGAGAGCTAGATAGGTCTCTTAAAGAAAGCGGAGTCAGGGTATATGGGGAGAAGGCAGGAATGGGGTACTGATTGGGGATGATCAGCCATGATCACATTGAATGGCGGTGCTGGCTCAAAGGGCCGAACAGTCTACTCCTGCACCTATTGTCTATTGTCTATTGTCTATTGTCTAAAGCCCCAAGTGGAGTACAAAAGGGAACGCCAGGAATAGCAGAGCAGCCATTTTGGAACAGCCATTTTTAAAGGGTAAGTGTGGAGGCTTGAATTTGTGCGGCTTCGACGAGGAGAGAGAGCAAAGGATGAAGGTGAGATCGCAAGTTCTTTTTAACTTTCATCCTTTGGCTTTGTGCAGTGGGGATGAGCGGTAGGCACTGGTATGCTCCTCCTGCAGGCTGGAAAATCACAGAAAGTTCCAACATCCTTGATGACTACACCCTTTAACATATAAGACATTTGGACAAGTATTGGCTGATGTGCGTGGCTAGAATGCTCCCAGAGGACACCATGCGGAGGACGGCTCCACCCGAGCCAGCTGCCTGCCCCCTTTCCGGGGTTACATCTGTGCTCGGGTGGTAATAGAGAGGGACTAGGTGCTGTCCACAGGTGACCCTGGGGATTTTCGTGACCGTTAGGCACCGCGAGGGGGTGGAATGCTTCCTTGACAAGAATTGTAATATGTCGTTTTTTAATTTTCAGTATATTGGATATTTAAGAATATTTGTTTTACTTTGTGCTATGGTGGTGGGTTTGATGGTGTTGTTTTGTAATGTACATATTATTCTTGTAAATAATTGAAAAAACATTTTTTTTTGTTAAAAAAACAGCCTGTGGAGAAACCGGCGCAGTGTGTGGTTGGATTCCCGTCGGTCTGTGTCCATCGGGGTCGTAGTCCCAGAGCGGAGTCCATGCGGGGAATCCCAGTGTGGAGTCCCACCGCGGTCCCACCTCGGAGTCCCACCGTGGCCCAGCGCGGAGTCCCAGCACGGAGTCTCCGCGGGGAGTCCCAGCGCGGAGTCCCATCGCGGAGTCCCAGCGCGGAGTCCCAGCGCAGAGTCCCAGCGCGAAGTCCCAGCGGGGAGTCCCAGCGCGGAGTCCCAGCGCGACGTCTTTACTATTTTACCTGACCCGTTGAGTTACTCCAGCATTTTGTGTCTATCTTCGGTTTAAATCAGCATCTGCAGTTCCTTACTACTCTTTGTGTGACATTTTCTGCGCCATTATGGCGGCGCTTTTGTGTTGTTTTTATGCAAAAACAAAGAATTTCACTGCACCTAGGTCAAGTGACAACAAAGTATCATCATCATCAAAAACCACCCCTTCCCCCACCCGCAACAGAAACACCAGCCCCACATAAAACGATGCCTGATAAACCCCCACAACATGACCGTGAGAGACATCAAACCACTGCCTATTAACTCAAAGTGCATTATATCCATTTTGTATTTTGCCTTCAGGTGAGCATATTTCAATTCATACATATTTCACTTCAGCTGCAAGTGTGAACAAAGAAAAATATAAAATGCTGCAGTGTGAACACCCACTCACCTCACTTCAGCATTTATTATACTTGCGTGAAGCCACTTGTCCTGATGATTTTCCATTCCACTCTTTTTTCTTTCCTGCATTTTCAAAATTGTCGACCATGTACGACTAATGTTTGGATCCCATATCAAAAATTCTAACTGTGGAAATATGAATGCTTGAAATATTCAATTGGTTGTTACAACAGCTCCAAGACTTGGGTCTCTGAGCCTCCCTTTGTCATTGGACCCTTAATTTTCACATCGGCAGATTTCATTCATTTTTTATGCTAATTGATGCAACATCTCCTCCTAAGATAGACACAAAATGCTGGAGTAACTCAGTAGGACCGGCAGCATCTCTGGAAAGAAGGAATGGGTGACGTTTCGGGTTGTGACACCCATTCATTCCATCCAAAGCAGCTGCCTATCCTGTTGAGTTACTCAAGTATTTTGTGTCTATCTTCGGTGTAAACAAGCATCTGCAATTCCTTCCTAAATATCTCTTCCTCAGCCGTGACTGAGACATGGCTCCAATGCCATCAATAAACTTGCTCGTGGCATCATTGTTGTTTGCCAAATAACTTGAGGTGATGGGTAGCGATGAGACAGGATGCAGGAGAGAGATGGAAGATCTGGTCTCAAGGTGAACTCAAAGGTGAACTCAAGCGACCACGTGCCTGTTTACATCAGTGGGTCGCTGGTGGAGACGGTTACCAGCTGCTAACATCTTGGAAGACCTGACCTAACCCAGCACTTTGATGTAAACACAGAGAAGTTTAAAGAAGTTTGGCATGTCCTTGAATACTCTTAAAAAGGCCTAAAGATGCACTAAAGAAAGTATCCTGATACGCACGATTTTCATTGCAGTTGTACCTCATTGTACTGGTTGCATCAAGGGCTAGTATGGCAATTCCAACTTGCAGGGCAGAATTGCTGACTTACAGCGGTGGAGACCCAAGTTCAATCCTGACTACAGATGCTGTCTTTATGGATTTTGTACATTGTCTCCGTGACTGTGTGGGTTTTCTCCGTGTGCCCCAGTTTTCTCCCAGACTCCAAAGACGCACAGGTTTGTAGGTTAATTGGCTTCAGTAAAATTGTAAATTGTCCCTTGTGTGGGTAGGTTAGTGTTAGTGTACGGGGCGATCCCTGGTCAGCATGGGCTTGGTGGGCCAAAGGGCCTGCTTCGCTGGTCGGCATGGACTTGGTGGGCCGAAGGGCCTGTTTCCACGCTGTATCTCTAACATCTAAAGAATGCAAGAGGCATATTATATACTCAAATAGAATTGCTAATGCAGATCTAGCAATTATTTCGCTAGATGCTGAAAAAGCCTTTGATCAAGTAGAATGGTCATATTTATTTTCAGTGATGGAAAAATTTCAACTGGGAGAGAAGTACCGTACATGGGTTAAACTTTTATACTCTAATCCAACAGCTATAATACTAACAAACCAAATGTTATCAACTAAATTTAATCTTTCTGGAGGGTGTAGACAAGGATGCCCATTATCTCCATTATTATTCGCTTTAGCAATTGAACCACTCGCAGAAAATGTCAGATCTAATCCAGAAATACATGGGTATAATACTAAAGATACAATGAATAAAATTTCTCTATATGCAGATGACGTGTTAATATATATTACAAAGCCAGAAATTAGTATTCCAAATTTACTAAATCTAATAACTCAATTCAGTCAGTTCTCAGGATATAGAATTAATTGGAATAAAAGCGAAATTATGCCAATAACGGAACTCAATGTACATATACTACAACAATCACCTTTTAAAATAGTTGAGGAAAAATTTAAATATCTAGGTATTTATGTAACTAAGGCGTATACTTCTTTATTTAAATCAAATTTCTCACCTTTACTGAATAAACTAAATAAGAATATTCAATACTGGAAAACACTCGCTATTTCAATGTTCGGTAGAGTTAATGCCATAAAATGATCTTTTTGCCGCAATTATTGTACTTATTTCAGTCAATCCCGATATATATTCCATAATCTTTTTTTTTTAAAGTAGGCTTTACTGTTACAAGTTTTATTTAGGACTACAAGAATCATAGAATAAATAAAAAACATTTATGTAAATCAAAGATTAATGGAGGTTTGGCTCTACCAAATTTCCTGTTTTATTTTTGGGCTGTCCATATTAAAAACATGAATTTTTGGCTGGAAGAAATCGATCAACAACCAGACTGGTTAAGGATGGAAAAGGAGGACTGTTTACCTTTTGAAGTCGGTTCGATTATATTTGCACCGACAAAATTGCACAAAAAAACCTATAGGGAAAACCCTATAATATACAGTGGTACACGAGTCTGGAAACAACTAAAAAAGGCTTTAAAATTGGATAGTATACCACTCTGTCTCCCTATTGTAAACAATCCCTTATTCAAACCTTCCATGCTGGATAAAGGTTTTACACAATGGAAAAACAATGGAATCAAAAAGATGGAACACCTTTATAAGAAAGGCACTTTTCTTTTATTTCAGGAATTACAACAGATTTATGGATTACACTCAAATAATTTTTTTCGATATCTACAACTCAGAGATTACGTTAAATCAAATACACAAGATTATCGGAATAAGGAACCAGAAATCCTTGATGAATGTTTGAATAAGCATCCTAATACAGAAAAACTAACAACATATTTATAAGTGACGTTTCGGGTCGAGACCCTTCTTCAGTCTGAAGAAGGGTCTCGACCCGAAACGTCGCCTATCTCCTTCGCTCCTTAGATGCTGCTGCACCCGCTGAGTTTCTCCAGCTTTTTGTGTAACCCTCGATTCTCCAGCATCTGCAGTTCCTTCTTTAACAACATATTTATAATATCCTTTTAGATAGCGAGATAACAACAATGGAATCATTTAGACATACTTGGGAAAATGAAATAAACCAACCCATAACAAAAGATATATGGGACAAAAGTTTACAATATGTACACCAATGCTCGTTAAATACCAGACCTGCTTTAATACAATTTAAAGTATTACATAGATTACACTACTCAAAAGTTAAATTGAATAGAATCTTCTCACAAGTCTCCTCTATCTGCGATAAATGTCAGCATCCAGAGGCGAATTTAACACATACTTTTGCAAATTGTGTAAAAATTAAGAATTTCTGGATTGAGATTTTTAGAATAACTTCTGAAGTTATTAATACCAAATTGGATCCGGGCACAAAATTAATAATACTTGGAATATCAGAACAAAGTTTAACACTTACAACAAGTCAAAGAAATTTCCTAGATTATAGTATAATAATTGGGAAGAAATTAATATTAAAATTTTGGAAAGGCCCTATATCCCCCACAATTAAAATGTGGGTTACGGAAATGTCGGAGACCCTACACCTGGAAAGAATTAGATTTGCCCTAATGGACAAACAAGACGTTTTAGTTAGAATATGGTCTTCTTTCATTGATTATTTAAAGGGGTAGATCGGTTCAGTGGGGAACCCTAACTGACACTTGAACTCAGGATTAGATGAAAAGTTATATTCTATATTCCTTGATCTTATCTCCAATGATGTATTAATGGTAAATTATTCCATTCTTTATGATTTCTTTTTGATTTTTACTTTCTTTCTGTTTTTCTCTCTCTTTATAAAAAAATTTTTTTTTTTAATTAAAAAAAATGATTCTTAAACGTTAAAAAAGCCCTCCCCAATATCAAAAGCATCTACATGAGGTGCTGTATCAGGACGACCCCCACCATCGGAGCCATGCCCTTTTCTCGCTGTGAGCATCGGGCAGGAGGGACAGAAGCCTGAAATCCCACACCACCTGGTTCAGGAACAGCCACTTTCCTTCAACCATCAGGTTTTTGAACTGACCTGGACAACCCTAATCCTTCCTTGGCCACAGAAGACTAAGCGCCACCTCATGCTCTAACATGGGCTAGTTTTCTCATTGTATTTTGCACTGGTGTTTTGTTGTGCACTGTCTATTTCCTTCCACACAAATCTCTCTAGTTCTCCAGTTTCTTTCTCCCCCATTAACACTATTTTAAACCTCCTCACTTCTTTGAGCAATCTTGTCTCCACTACATTGGCAGGACCAAGCGTTGACTCAGCAATTGTCTCCTTGAACATGAGTTCAGTCTACCAAGGCCTACGGGATCTTTCGGTTGCTAACCACTTTAACTCCCCTTCCCATTCCTATACTGACCTTTCTGTCATGGGAGTCCTCCATTGGCAGAGTGAGGCCACATGCAAACTGAAGGAGCAGCATCTCATATTCCGCTTGGGTAGCTCACAACTCAACAGTATAAACATTGAATTCTCCAATTTTAGGTATCTACCAAGTTCATAAATTCATAACTTGCTGGAGCAGAATTAGGCCATTCGGCCCATCAAGTCTACTATGCCATTCAATCATGGCTGATCTATCTTTCCCTCTCAACCCCATTCTCCTGCCTTCTCCCCATAGCCCCTGACACCTGTACTAATCAAGAAGCTATCAATCTCCATCTTAAATATATCCATTGACTTGGCTTCCACAGCCTTCTGTGGCAATGAAATCCACAGATTCGCCAACCACTTTCTTCCCCTCCCACTTTTGATTCCCCCCTTCTCTCCTCCGTGGCCCATCTGGACTCGCACCTATTTCACCGCTCCACCTCCTCTTTCACCTAGCTTCCTACCTCTAGCTTCACATTTCCCAGCTTTTCAATCGTCTCACTCTTTATGTCTTTTCATCTCTGGCCTTTGCCCAACCATTTGCCTATCAAAAGCCCCCCTTGCCTGATCCTACTACTTGGTATCCTATCAGCTATCACGTGCCAGGCTTTGTCCTCCCCGTCCTCCCTTCCAGTTTTTCTCTCTTCCTCCTCCATCCCCTCCACCACAACCAGTGTGAAGATGGGCCCCGAATCTAAATGTCAGCTCTTCATATTTTTCTGAGCTGCTGCCTGACCCACTGGGCTACTCCAGCGCAATCCGTTGTCTTAATGCCTAGACTGCATGGTTTAATTTAGCGATACAGCACGGAAACAGGACCTTCAGCCCACCGTGTGTGCACCGACCAACGATCCCCGTTCATTAACACTACCCAACACACACTAGTGACAATCTACATTTACACTAAGGCAATTAACCTACAAACCTGTACACCTTTGGGTTGTGGGAGGAATAATAATAATAATAATAATAATAATATATTTTATTGACATTGCAGAGAGATACAACAAGGTTTGGTATGCAGCTTCCATCCGATGTAATAACTTAATTAACTAAAAATTAAGACACCCAGAAAAACAAAATTTAAAAAAAACCAGTAAAACAGTATAAAGTGCAAATATGTCTGTGCCGGGTCGATGTGCGACGTGACCATCCGAGGGAGACAGTTTGGGGGGGGGGGGCACTCAACAGGGCCAGTTCAGAGCAGCTGTAGCTCTGGGGATAAAGCTGTTCCTAAGTCTGGATATGCGGACTGTAGAAGGCCCTGTAGAAGGCCTTGTAACATCTGCCGGAAGGTAGAAGTTCGAACAGACTATTGCAAGGGTGTGAGGAGTCTTTGTGAATGCTGACGGCCTTCCTGAGGCACCGTGTATTGTAGATGCCCTTCAAGGCCGGTAGTTGTGTCCCAATTATCTTCTTCGCTCTGCGGACGACCCGTTGAAGAGCTCTCCTCTCCGCCTCCGTGCAGCTGAGATACCACACAGAGATGCCATATGTTAGTATGCTCTCTGTGGTGCAGTGGTAGAAGGTTGTCAGCAGCTGTTGGGGCAGACCTGTCTTTTTCAGTGTTCTCAGGAAGAGCAGCCTTCTTGCCCAGCGCAGCGGTGTTGGTGGACTATGTGAGGTCCTCTGAAATGTGTGTGCCCAGAAACCTGAAGCTGGACACTCTCCACACTGTCCCTGTTGATAAAGATTGGAGTGTATTCCCCATTATGTATCCTTCTGAAGTTGATAATCAGCTCCTTGGTCTTAGACGTGTTTAGGGACAGGTTGTTATCTGAGCACCAGTCCACCAGGTTCTGCACCTCCACTCTGTAGTGTGTTTCATCCCCGTTGGTGATCAGCCCGATCACTATTGCATCGTCTGCACACTTGACAATGGTGTTGGTGTCGAATGCAGGAACACAGTTGTGTGTGAAGAGGAAGTAGAGCATGGGGCTCAGTACACAGCCCTGTGGTGTGCCGGTGCTCAAGGTGATAGTGGAGGACAGGTGCGGGCCCAGTCTCACTGCCTGCGGTCGCTCCATCAGAAAATTCAGAATCCCATCGCATATCAACGAGCTGAGGCCTAGCTGGTGGAGTTTGGTGGTGAGCTTGGTGGGGATGACCGTGTTAAAGGCAGAGCTATAGTCTATGAAAAGCATCCTCGCATACGTGCCCAGTCTTTCCAGGTGAGTCAGGACAGTGTGAAGAGCCAGAGAGATGGCATCCTTTGTGGATCTATTTGCCCTGTATGCAAATTGATGTGAGTCCAGTGAGGCAGGGATGCTGGATTTGATGTGTGAGAGGACCAGCCTTTCAAAGCACTTCATGGATATTGGTATTAAGGCAACCGGACAGTAGTCGTTCAGGTTGGTGATATTTGTATTTTTCGGCGCCGGCATTATGGTAGCTGACTTCAGGCACTTGGGGACTGTTGCCAGAGATAGAGACAGGTTAAAGATCCTCGTGAATATCTCAGCCAGCTGTCCAGCACAGTCCTTAAGTACCCTTCCTTGGACTCCGTCCGGGCCTGCAGCCTTGCGTGGATTGACCCTTCGCAGAGCTGAAGATCTTGGAGAAAACCCATGCGGGTCACTCCGTACAGACAAGCACCCATAGTCAGGATCAAACCCGGGTCTCTGGCGCTGTAAGGCAGCAACTCTACCGCTACACCCATGTTGTTCTAGCAATTGTTCTATTGTTTTGCTCAAATATGCTCAATATGCTCAAATCATACTGAGGCCTCTCTGCATCCTCCTCACAGCTCACATCCCCAAATCAAATTTGAAGATATTACATTTAAGTCCCCTTATCTAAATCATATATATTGTGAATAGCTAGATCCCAGTGCTGATCTCTGCAATATTCCACAAACAACTGCCTGGCATTCAGAAAGAAGCCTGCTTATTATTACTCATGTTCTATTCATTGTTTTGTGCTTGCCAACCAGTTGTCTGTTCATATTAGTACATTACTCCCAATCCCATGTGCTACAAATTTGCACACTAATGTTTATGTAGGACCTTTTCAAAATGCATTTGAAAGTTCAAATATGCCACGTCCTCTGTTTCCCACACCCCTCCCCACACCATCTGCTCAACTAGTTACTCAAAAAAAATTCAAGTAATTTCTTCAAGGATGATTTCCCTTTCTAAATCCATGTTGGAATGTGTGTGAAGGAGCTGCAGATGCTGGTTTATACCGAAGTTAGACACAAAATGCTGGAGTAACTCAGCAGGTCAGGCAGCATCTCTGGAAAAAAAAATAGATGAAGTTTCGGGCTGAGACCCTCCTTGACTCCCTGATCCTGTTTTCCAAATCTTATCTATTACATAATTAATAATGATGCCAGGCTACTCAGTTTATGATGCCTGTCAATGATCTTCTTTTTTTAAATGGTGGAGTTACATTAATTAGCCTCCAGTCCACTGGAACTGATCAAACGATCAAGAAATGTTTGAAATGAGCATCGACGCATGCACTCTTTCTGGGGATATTGCTCCAAGACCCTTGCTCTCCAACTGGCTAAACTCATTCCCCTTGTATTACCAAGGCCTTCTCCCCAATAGGACCTGACTGACATTTGGACTTCTTTGGACAATATGACATTTGGCTGACATTTCTCCAGAGATGCTGCCTGACCCGCTGAGTTACTCCAGCTTTTTGTGTCTATCTTCTGACATTTGCACCACTGGACAGAGGGTTGACCTGCCCATTTCTCCTGTGAACCACCCAAGGTGACTTCATGATGGTCTTCTGCTCCTCCTATCCATGTCCTGGCCTTCATTGCGAGAGGATTTGAGTTTAGGAACAAGCTGGTCCTACTGATGGTGCACAGGGCCCTGGTGAGAACCCATTTGGAGTATTGTGTGCAGTTTTGGTCTCTTAATTTGAGGAAGGACATTCTTGCTATTGAGCGAGTGCAGCGTAGGTTCACCAGGTTAATTCCCGGGATGGCGGGACTGACATATGATGAAAGAATGGATCAAGTGGATGAGAGGGTATGTTATAGAAACATAACGTTCTTAAGGGATTGGACAGGCTAGATGCAAGAAAAATGTTCCCGATGTTGGGGGCATCCAGAACCAGGGGTCACTGTTTAAGAATAAGATGTAGGCCATTTAGGATTGAGATGAGGAAAAACGTTTTCACCCAGACAGTTGTGAATCTGAAGACAATGGAGGCCAATTCACTAGATTTTTTCACGAGAGAGTTAGATATAGCTCTTAGGGCTAAGGGAATTAAGGGCTATGGGGAGAAAGCAGGAACAGGTTACTAATTTTGGATGATCAGCCATGATCATATTGAATGTGATCATATTGGCTCAAAGTGCCGAATGGCCTACTCGTGCACCTATTTTCTATGTTTCTATGAGACAATAAACCGAAGTACTGTTTTCCTGTACTCTCCTTTTAATTAAGGTAGTTATTCCAAAAAAAGGAGCATCATAATTCCTAATTCTACCAAAGTAGGTAAATTGATCTCAAATCCTTTTGTTGCTGATGGGATCTTAGACTCTTCAGGCTTTTCTTGGCATGTTGGTGATTGTGCAAGGGGTGGCGGGGATCTGTTTCCGCATTGAAGCGTTTTACTTCAGCCTCCGATCACGTCTTCGAGATGGTTCATCGATGCTGCCAGCTCGTACAGGTGTTTACCTCTGTCGGCTTCAGGCATCCAGTGGTTTTCCTGCAGAATCCACCTTGCGTGCATGTTTAGAGCAGCTGCAGACGGGGCTTGCATATTCTGCCAATGAGAAATAGAGCCCCAGAGCTGCAGTGTGGATTGTTGTTGGGTCACTTCCAAATGAGCTGTTTGCCAATTTTCCGATGACATTGTACCGGGTGTTGACCTTTGCCTTGGTTTTCTCAACATGTTGGCGATATGATAACGTTCGATCGAGGACCTCACCTAGATACTTTGGGGCTTTACAGTGTTCCAACAGGACATCATTCCAGTTGACGTTTCGCATCCCGGTTCCGGAGTTGGAAAGCTGCACTTTGCGTTTGTGTTGGGTTTGGGCGCAGGGAGTTCTGTTGGTAGTATGTTGTCATATTCTGCAGAGCAGCCTCTAGTACGGTCTCAATCTGGCTGACGTCTGAGGATTGCGTTGTGATACATAAGTCATCAACATACAGAAACGACCTCGTTTTCGTGGTGATGGTTTGCTCATTGGTGTATATATTGAACAACGTTGGGGCAAGGACACTGCCCTGTGGTAGACCATTCTTTTGGCGTCTCCAATGGCTGTTCAGACCATTCAGGCATACGAAGAAGTGGCGGTTCTCCATCATTGTCATTGACGAACTGGACAAGATGAGAGTCCTGTAGTGTTTGGTGCAGTTTGGCTTTCATGGAACGGTGGTTCACAGTGTCATATGCTGCGGACAAGTCTACAAATACTACACCTGCGATCAGCTTCCCCTCGAAGCCATAGTCTGAGTAAAAACACTGAAGATTACCCATACATAATATGTTACTAAAGGCCACTTTAAAATAATTTCTACGCTAGCTGCTGAGACGTGTGATGAGATGCTGTCTAAATGGAGTATCCTTATAGACTAGTAATCGATCATGGTTACAAATGGATGTCATCATATCTCTTACCCCCTCCACTCTTCCAGTCCAAATATGTCTGCTTATTTTACAACTGAGGAGAGAAGGGCAGTGGAGTAAATCCCATTATAGTTATTTGATCCGAAGTGTCAGGCAAATTTCCCACGCTAGTCATTTCTCTGTAACGTTCATTCACCAGGCTACATACGTTGCCGAGTTATTCTTGAAAGGACTCACCTATTGTTGCTAACTGTTCATAATCATGGGATGAAATGCTCCGTACATGGTGTACACCAAGTAGAAATCAATAACGGTGTTTCTGTCACGTTGTGACAGAACTTATTAGGAAGAACACACAATAAATGTTGCAACCTTTTTCAATTTCCCGGTTCGATAAGCCTAGCCTCATAAGAAGAAAATAGTTCTAAAAGATATGTTATGTTTAACAAAACCAGCCAAGACAGGCATATTTCTCAATATATTTGCAATGTTCAACATTCATCTTATTGTGACGGATTTAGTCACAAGCCAACTACAGTTAATAAGCCATTTCGCATGACCAGCCCGCTCATTTCTCTGCCCTACTGTTTGTACTTTGGCCCCAATTCTGAATTCAAAATGAAAACCGGGTCTAATCTGGTGCAAAATTGTATGGAAACTAATTGGGGATGAACTGAAACCTGTCAAAATAAAAACAATAATATAGAATTGGACATCCACAAAAATGAGCTGATTCTGTGCCGTATAATTGAAGTCTTCTGCATTCCACAGCTCTAACATCCTTCAAGTCAAAGGCCCTTCAGAAGGACTCTGATAACATAGAATAGTACAGCACAAGAACAGGTGTTTTGACCTACATTGTCTATGCCGAGAACAGCTGCAAATGAGTACCCTCTGCCAGTGTTTAGTTTAGAGCTACAGAGTGGAAATAGGCCCACTGAGTCCATGCTGACCGACAATCCCCAACACTCGCACTATCCAACACACAGGGGACAATTTACAATTTTATCAAAGCCAATAAACCTACAAACCTGTACATCTTTCAAGAGTGGGAGGAAACCGGAGCACCCGGAAAAACCCCACGCTGTCACGGGGTGAACGTGCAAACTCCGAACAGACAGCACCGATAGTCAGTGTAATGAGTCGAGTCCAACACATATCAGGATACAACACAAGTTTATTAAATGTACTTACAGAATCAGTCTGTAGGACGCATGGTGTAGGTAAACTCTTGCTAATATAAAACCATATTGGGCGGAGCAACTACTAACAAGCACTACAATTGGCTAGTAGGAAATAACCATTCTACATCTTTCCTTGTAGAAACAAAAAGAAAGCATCGGTACATAGGAACATGGCAGCTAAGCAATATAGGTAGCGGAACGCTAATAACACGCATGGGGAAGTTTATATAGTTACACAAAATCACCATATCTAATGGGTGGCCTGCTAACCCGCCCGGCACGTGTGCGGTACGAATCCGCTTCACCTCCTTTCACTGGAGAAGATACCGGGGAGGAAACGGGAGATGTGACCAGGGACCCACCGGGGCGGGGAGGTGGTGGCATAGGCGAGCCAGGCGGCAAACGCCGTGTAGAGGCCGCGGGGGGAAACGGTCTCTGATAGTGAAGCAGCGGGACCGGTAGTGAGAGGGAATACAAAACGCGAAACATCTGGATATGGAGTCGCAGCACACGGTTCTTTCAATGGAAGGATATGTTGACTGTTGCATCTGTAAATGGCTCCGTCCGCTTCAACCAGATAAGAGCACAGTTCTTTGGCAGGGCCATAGATGTGACCCAGATGGCCATGGCCCTTGTTGGTCTGGAGGCGAACCACCTGTCCACTGGTGAGAGGTTTAAGAGAGCTTTAAGTGTTTTTTTGTCAAAAAAACGTTTTTGTGTATGGAGTTTGAATTGTAGTTGTTTCTGGACTGCAGGCGGAGAACGAACTTGTGGCTGCAAAAGCTGCTGGGACACAGACAGGGAAGCACGGGTTTGGCGAGACATCAGTCGCTGGGCTGGGGAACCCAGTATGGGATCCTTTGCAAAGTTCCTTAAGTTGAGCATGTCTAGGTAGACGTCTGATTTTGCAAGGTATGAACGCTCCATTAGTTGTTTTGCGATTCGGACGGTTCGTTCGGCGAATCCGTTGGACTGCAAGAACTCAGGGCTGCTGGCGATATGTCCAGTCCCATCGTTTTGCAAAGTTTTTGAAAGACTGGCTGGTGAACCATTTTTGGACGTGCGGGGGAGCCGTGCACGGAGAAGTGACGCTGCAACTTCTCCATAACCGCTTCACGTGTAATGGTTTGGAGTAGATCGATGTCGAACCAGCCCGAATAAGAATCAACAAGCACCAGATAGTGTTTTCCATGCCATTCGAATATATCGGTGGCTAACGTGGACCACGGGAGAGGAGGAACCGGGTGCAGCAGTAAGGGCGGCTTCTGCTGGTGTGGCGTCAAGCTTTTGCAGATGGCGCAGACTTCAGTTTTGTCAGGTATGTACTTGGTCATACCAGGCCAGTAATCTGTGCCCATTGTAGGGTGGCCCCTGAGGATGATGTCGAAGTACTCGTCCCGGAGGACAGATGGGACAACTAACTTGTGGCCCTTAACTATAATCCCGTCCTGTAACACCAGTTCGTCGCGAACCAGGAAGAATGGGCGGATTGCGAGCGAGGTGTTGTGTCGTTTATCCAGACAGCCACGCCTGATGACTGCGGACAGCAATTGTAAGGTCTCGTCAGCAGCCGTGTGTTCTGCTAGGCTGCTCAAGCAATTAGTGGGAACATACGATACCTTCATTACTGAGAACTGGTCCTGTTCAGAGAGTTGTTGTTCGCTGGATTTGCGTGGGGCTCTTGATAGCGTGTCAGCTATGTGCATGTCCTTGCCTTTCTTATAGACAATGTTGAAATCAAACGCTGCAGCTGCATCATCATCCGTTGTAGGCGGGCTGGGGCAGCATGAATGGGTTTATTCAAGATAGTGACCAGCGGCTGGTGGTCAGTTTCTATTGTCACAGACTTCCCAAAAATAAAGTCCTTGAATTTTGTGTATGCGAAAACCTCTGACTGGAGGCGAGGGTTCGAATCCCACTTCTGACACCATGTAATGAGTCGAGTCAAACACATATCAAGGTACAACACATGTTTATTAAATGTACTTACAGAATCAGTCTGCAGGACATAACAGTTCCTGGCAGCTATCCATACTGAATGGTGTAGGCAAATTCTTGCTAATATAAAATGCATATGGGGCGGAGCAACTACTAACAATAACTACAATTGGCTAGTAGGAAATAACCAATCTAGAGTCAGGATTGAATCCAGGTCTCTGGTGCTGTTGGTCAGAAACTCAAATGCTGCATTACCATACTGCCCTTAGTGATCTGATAATACTGGGTTTGGTGGGGAGGGTTGTGGGAAAATGTCAATAAATGTCAAGGGTAGGTTATTCCTTCCGACCATGGTAATTTCCTGATTTTTTATGGTGTGAATTTGGCTCACCATTTACCAGATCAAGTCTGAAAATTCTCAAGGTCTTGTTACATGCTGAAGCACACTGCCCCATCATCTGAGAGACGGTGAAATAAACTGATCTCTGTGCAATCACCACTGAACATTCCCACTTCAGACTTTATGAGGGGGGAATCATCATTGATGAAGTGGTTGAGAAACATAGGGGCACAATTACAGAGTTCCCTGAAGATGGACACACGGGTGGACAAAGTGGTGAAGAGGATATTTGGACGCTTGCTTTCATGAGTCAGGGTATTGAGTAAAGGAAAAGGGAAACAAAATGCTGGAGTAGCTCAGTGGGTCAGGCAGCATCTCTGGAGAAAATGAATAGGTGACTTAAAAGAATAAGAACTGCAGATGCTGGTTTAAATCGAAGGTAGACATAAAATACTGTAGTAACTCAGCAGCATCTCTGGATAGAAGGAATGGGCGACGTTTTGGGTCAAGACCCTTTTTCAGACAAGTTCTGGAGATTGAAGCCTCCATACCTCTCTCAGACAAGAGGTGCAGAAGTGTGAAAATGCACACCTCCAGACTCAGGGACAGTTTCTTCCCAGCTGTTATGGGGGAACTGAACCATCCTATCATCAGCTACTGAGCGGTCCTGACCAACACATCTACCTCATTGGAGACCCTCGGACTATCTTTAATTTGATTTTATCTTGCACTAAACGTGAATCCTTTTATCCTGTATCTGTACACAGTGGATGGCTTGATTGTAATCATGTATGTGTAGGAATAAAGTGCAGATGCTGGTTTAAACCGAAGATAGACACAGAAAGCTGGAGTAACTCAGCGGGTCAGACAGTATCTCTGGAGAAAAGGAATAGGTGACGTTTTGGGTTAAGACCCTTCTTCATAATCATGTAGTCTCTTCACTAACTGGACAGCATGCAACAAAAAAAAAACGTTTCACTATACCTCAGTAAATGTGACACTAACACACTAAACTCATAATACAAACATTTTGTTAGTTGATATTCCATGAGTTTTAAAGCTCCTACTTAATAATAATGTGCATAATGAACAGGGTAGGTGGAAGCATATTGTTTTGGAAATGCTTGTAAGCTCTAGCAAACATTCAATGTCTGAAAACCATAACATTATTTGCAATTGTTGTAATGGGAAAATATTTTGTATCTACAAATATGCCCCTAAACACGCAGATAAATAAATGGTTCCCTAAGTCCAGAATCTTTAAAATACAGTCTCTATTTTTATGCCAAGTGCAGTGTCTATATAACATGAAGCTCTGAGCTGCAATGCAGGGCATATCTGACATCCTCTGGAAGTGAAGCAGACAGACCTTCACTAACATGCTGCCTGTGTCTGGGTTTAGAAGGGTTATCTCTGTGGGAAGAAAACATACCTTCTAGCGGGTCGTTCCAAGAGTAGGAAATCTATAAAGACAAACACTGACAGGTTAAAATGAGATTGCCTTTCAGAGAAGCTGCATCTTCTGCAGGTGGCATTCATTCCTTACACTTTGTTGCTGAACTGCTGGAGAAAACAAACAAGTTATTGGATTTTGAAATAAATAACAAATGTGATCTCTATCTGTTGATAAAGATATGGATATCACAGAAGCTAACTGATTGTTCAGCACATTACGTTCTGCAGATGTAAATAAACTAATGAACGCAATTGGTACAGATTTCAGACGATTAGCTGAAATTTTTAAAATGGCACAATTAAATCTCATAACTTTACATTCCCTCACAATACTTAGCAACACAACATTGTCTCATCTAACAGACAGAATCATCAGCCAGAGAGCTTCAGTCGTATGTGTGAAAACTGCTAATTGCAACATTGTGTAGAAAGGGACTGCAGATGCTGGTTTTTACAGAAGATAGACACAAAGTGCTGGTGTAACACAGCTGGACTCAAATGAGTAACTCATTTCTCCAGAGATGCTGTCCGACCCGCTGAGTTACTTCAGCACTTGGTGTCTGATTGAAACATTGTCTTTGGTTGCACAGGATCAATGGGCAGCCTGTGTTTAGCCCATTTAAAACAAAATCTAAAATGTTATTTCAAGAAACTAATGTAATAGAGCAAGAAAGAAGAAGCTGTTCCTATTGACAAAAGACTCAATAACTAGAGACCTTAGGTTTAAGGTAGTGTGGCACATTTATATCTAAATATATAATGAGGCATGGGTAATTGATATAATGACATAATGATACCTGTGACATAAGCAGAAGTGGTTATTATGATTTTTCAACAATGAGTTGATGCATTTCAGAAGCGTCATGATGGCGCAGTGACCATGTTTTGATCCTGGCTACGGGTGCTGTTTTTCCGGAGTTTGTACGCTCTCCCCGTGCCCTCTTGGGTTTTCTTCGGGAACGCTGGTTTCCTCGCACACTCCAAAGACATACAGGTTTGTAGGCTAATTGACTTGGTAAAATTGTAATTTGGCGTTTGTGTGTGCTGGATGGTGTTTGTGTGCGGGGCTCGCTCGTCCGCATGCACTCATTGGGCTGAAGGGCCTGTTTCCTATTCTCTAATCTAAACTAAACAGTACACTTCCATAAAAATGGCTCACAGATCAAGCCTTAATATACGTCATTTGTCACATGCGCTAGATATGAACTGAAACAATGAAATTCTTACTTGATCTGCCAACGTCTCTGTCAAATGGTGATGAGAATAATCATAGTTGCTGATATGTGATGGTTCCAGAGAAAAAAATGATGTCAGCTTTAAAGTACTATGCATTGCAAATTATCAACAGCACTGACCAGGAGTGAACAACATCCTATAGTCAAGGGAAGTGAAAATGGTTGGGGTTTTGAAATGTTCCTGGTTGCACAACAGATGAATATAGTTTACAGATATAACATGGAAACAGGTGCTGCGGACCATTGAGCCCATGCTGGCCATCTATCACCCATTCACATTAGTCCTGTGTTATCCCACTTCCTCATCCGCTCCCTACATATTAGGGGCCATTTTACAGAGACTAATTAACCTACAATCCCACACAACTTTGGGATATGGGAGGAAACCGGAGATCCTGAAGAAAAGCTGTGCAATCACAGGGAGAACGTGCAAGCTCCACACAGACAGCAGCAGAGATCAAGATAGAACTTGGGGTCTCAGGCATTGTGAGGCAGCAGCTCGAGTAGCTGCACTGTGTTGGCCATCTAGCACTAAGGCAAAAGGAATTAGAACATTGGATCAGTCGGTAGTGAAGTGGGATAGGTTGACAACATGGACATTTAGTACAAGGGAGGATTGAACACTGTGATGGGCAGCTTTTAGTTTAGGTGGGAAAGGAGACAAAATGGTAGTTGAAACTATAGAACAGATACAGGCAGCCATGGCGTGCTGAAATGAGCATATGGGACTGTTGTAGCATCTGTGAAGAGAGCTGAAATCGTCTTTACAGGAAATTATATTTTGGAATAGGGAATTGATAGTGCACAAGCATTGAGGAATACCATAAGATTACATAAGAAAGCTCTATCGACACAGATTAGTTCTGAGACCTATTGCATGCTTACTAAATTGTTAGCCTGTGGCAACAGAGGGTAAGGATGTTTCATCCTTGCATGTAATACAGAAATTGCAGGATACTTTCAAATCAAAGCCATTTCGAATTACACAAGGAATTCAAGAATGGGAGAAACAGTTACTAGGTAGATTAATGTGTTAAAGGATTTATTCAGACAATGCAGCTTCGATGAATTCTTCAACTGTGCTCTTTGGGGTAGATATTTAACAAACTCTTGTCAACAAATAGATTCAGTCCAAATTGTTGACGTTTGCAAAGTTGCTAAGCTTGTAATGTCACTAAGCTGTGTAGAATGCAGAAAAGAATTGGTAGAATCGGTGGCCGATTAGGAAAAGGGGAGATGCAACGAGACCTGGGTGTCATGGTACGCCATTCATTGAAAGTAGGCAGTAAAGAAAGCGAATGGTATGTTAGTATTCATAGCAAAATGATTTGAGTATAGGAGCAGGGAGGTTCTACTGCAGTTGTACAGGGTCTTGGTGAGACCACACCTGGAGTATTGCGTTCAGTTTTGGTCTCCTAATCTGAGGAAAGGCATTCTTGCCATACAGGGAGTACAGAGAAGGTTCACCAGACTGATTCCTGGGATGTCAGAACTTTTCATATGAAGAAAGACTGGATAGACTCGGCATGTACTCGCTAGAATTTAGAAGATTGAGGGGGGATCTTATAGAAACTTACAAAATTCTTAAGGAGTTGGACAGGCTAGATACAGGAAGATTGTTCCCAATGTTGGGGAAGTCCTGAACAAGGAGTTACAGTTTAAGAATAAGGGGGAAATCTTTTAAGACCGTGATGAGAAAAACATTTTTCACACAGTGAGCGGTGAATCTTTGGAATTCTCTGCCACAGAAGGTAGTTGAGGCCAGTTCATTGGCTATATTTAAGAGGGAGGTAGATGTGGCCCTTGTGGCTAAGGGGATCAGGGGGTACGGAGAGAAGGCAGGTACAGGATACTGAGTTGGATGATCAGCCATGATCATATTGAATGGCGGTGCAGGCTCGAAGGGCCGAATGGCCTACTCCTGCACCTATTTTCTATGTTTCTAAGTTTCTAAGATTCAACAGGTGTTACTAGACTAGAGGGACTAGAGGGCTTACGTTATAAGAGGAGGCTGGTTAGGCTGGGACCTTTTCCCTGGAGTGTAGGAGGCTGAGGGGTGCCCGTATAGAGGTGCACATAATCATGAGAGGTAAGGCGAGGCAAGGCAAGGCAAGTTTAATGTAATTTGCAAAAGTATGGTGGGGCACCTACAGGCACAATTAAAATGGTCTCTTCATTCCTTCTTCATCCCGATTGCAAGGTAGAGATCATGCTTTAGGAATTGGACTGAATAGATGCAGAGTTGATACACCTCCTGGCTGGGATTTCTGGAATGAAGTATCACATGAAATGTAGCGACCCATTCACAGCAGAAACAAGAGGACATTTCACCCAGAGGCCATTGAATCTTTGTAATATTTTGGTGTAAAAGAGCAGAGGAGTCTCAGTCACTGAAAATATATTCAAGACAGTGATCAATGCATTTTTAGATAAGAAGGGAACCAAGGGATATGGGGTTAGTGCAGCGAAGTGGTTCTGAGGTAGAAGATCAGCTTTGAATGCTTCCAATTCACCACAAAATACCTCAGGGTACTCGTGAAGTACAGCTGACACAGACAATTTTTTGCCCCTTTTGATCTCTCCCTAATCCAGCTTCACCTTCAGTGGCCAATTCTCGTCAATCAAATTAAAATCCTTGCCCTGAAACAATCATAAGGAGCTTTGCTTCATTTTTATTGCTCTGCATTCCAACTTCACACATCCTTCCCATCTCAATCCTTTCCCCTGTGGGAGTGCAAAGAAAGGCTGCTGATGCCTTGAGCTGAGTGTGAATAGTTTTTTATCATAATTATCTTCTCCATAATGCCGCTTACTGCTCATTGCAATATGTCTCTTTTCTTCCCTATTTCTGAGTTTGCCATGGACCAGCTTTGCTTTCAACCAAACTGTCGGCAGATGTCCGTAACCGGCCCCTCTGTCTGCTCACAATCTCTGTCAAAATTCACTCACTCACTCTGTCTGCTCATTAGCCCAATGTCATGAGTGAAAGGAGTAGAATTAGGCCATTCGGCCCATCAAGTCCACTCCAGCAATCATGGCTGATTTTGTCACGGGTTATGGGGAGAAGGCAGGAGAATGGAATTAGGAGGTAGAGATAGATCAGCCATGATTGAATGGCGGAATAGACTTGATGGGTCAAATGGCCTAATCCTACGCCTATCATTTATGACCTTACGATCTATCTCTTCCTCCTAACCCCATTCTCCACCCTTCTCCCCATAACCCCTGACACTCGTACTAATAAAGGATCTATCAATCTTTGTCTGGGAAATATCCGTTGACGGCTTCCACAGCTTTGTGTGGCAAAGAATTCCACAGATTCACCACCCTCCAACAAAAGAAATGCCTCCTTATCTCCTTCCTAAAGGAATGTCCTTTAATTCTATGACCTCTGGTCCTAGATTCTCCCACTAGTGGAAACATCCTCTCCACATCCACTCTATCCAAGCCTGTCACATGATATCACATTGATTCTCTTTCCCATTCAAGTAATTCCTCACTTTTCCCAAATATACTGAAGAGCTGGGACCCAGCTTGTTCATGCCAAGCTTCACTGGATAACATTGTAAATCCAGCCCTTGCTTGACTGCCATCTCCACTATAGGAATGGGCAGTATTCATCCTGAAGTCTGTTCCTCAATAACCCCACCCCTGTCCATTTTAGTTGCTGTATATACAACCTTCATCCCAGTGCAAATGCTGTGATATGGGAAGGATATTTCAAATGTCTGATTGAATTCAGTTTTTTCTCACTCAGAAACGTCTTCTGAATATGCACATCACAGATACCACAAAGAATGTGATGCCAATGTTTTTGGAGTAATTCACCAGGTCACGCAGCATCTCTGGAGAATATGGATTCCAGACTGACATGTGTGCAAATATGTAGGTTTGAAGAAGAGTCCCGACTCAAGAGTCCTGACCCGCTGAGAGAAGGAATGGGTGATGTTTCGGGTCGAGACCCTTCTTCAGATTGCCTTGTCTTCTGAATGCGCTGGAGCCAGCAAGGTTTTTATTAACTTGTATCCTGAGTTCCTTGGCTGACACCAAAATGGATTTATCCCAGGGTGCTGTAAGGAACCCAAATGGACGGTGCTGAACTTTTCAAACGGGTTGTAAACAGAAAGAACATCCTGAAGAATTAATTTATTGCTATATGCTGCTTATTTATTTATTTGTTTGTTTTTTAATGGCTTTCTTCCGAACACCTGCCAAGGGGCAATGTCACCAGAAATGTGTAGGTTAGCACATTAGTAACAAATTGCCTCCGCTACATCTGTTTCTCTCCACAACTGTCTTTAGAAGTGATAAACATCAGAGTTATCATGAGGGTGGAAACTATCCTTTAACCTTCTGGAATGCTGATAAGAAAAAAAATATTCCTTTGTTGTGCTAATGCTTAAACATCAAACGTTCCTGTATCGGATGACTCATGGACATAGAGGGCAAATGGGATGAAGGTGGTACAATCAAAGGGAGATTTTTTTGTCAGTCAAATTGTCACCAAAGTGATTATTGTTTCCATAAAATAAGAAGGTGCCGTGAAGACATCAGCAACTTACAGGAAGCTAAACACAGACTTATACCAAGAGATAGACAAAAAAAGTTGGAGTAACACGGCGTAACAGTCAGCATCTCTGGAGAGGAATGGGTGACGATTTGGGTCGAGACCCTTCTTCAGACTGGTTAGGGATAAGGGAAATGAGAGATATAGTCAATGATGCAGAGAGATAAAGAACAATGAATGAAGGATATGCAAAAAAGTAATGATGATAAAGGAAACAGGCCATTGTTAGCTGTTTGTTGGATGAAAAAGAGAAGCTGGTGCGACTTGGGTAGGGGAGGGATAGAGAGAGAGGGAATGCCGGGATTACCTGGTTAGAGAAATCAGTATCATACCACTGGGCTGTAAGCTGCCCAAGCAAAATATGAGATGCTGTTCCTCCAGTTTGCGTTTAGCCTCACTCTGAGAATGGAGGAGACCTAGGACAGAAAGGTCTGTGTGGGACCATTTCTGACTTCATCGCTTCTGGCTGTTTCCTTTATCTTCGTTACAATTTTGCATATTTTTCATTCATTGTTCTTTATCTCTCTGTATCATCGACTATATCTCTTGTTTCCCTTATCCCTAACCAGTCTGAAGAAGGGTCTCGACTCAAATCATCACCCATTCCATCTCTCCAAAGATGCTGTCTGTCCTGCTGAGTTATTCCCACTTTTTTGTGTCTCTCTTCGGTGTAAACCAACAACTGTAATTTCTTCCTACACTTGTATCAAGAGAGTGTGGCGAGCTTTGCAAGGGTCCCTGTTATGATTTATTCCATACAGCTCCATCACAGAGGACTCTGTGATTTACGGACTGTTCCCAGGGACACATTGAGAGACGGACATCAAGTGCTGCTGGAAGGTCATCAACTCCGTGAAAGGCACTCTTTGATCTGCCCGAGCTATGTTGACCTCCCTGCAGAACGAGATGTCCATCGTGGAATGTAGCCGACTGACCCGCTCCAGAAGGAGTGCGTGTTGAGGGATGCACTGAAGCTCGGTGCAGCCAACGCCAAGGCTCTGTGAGAGCAGACCACAGTCTAGGGTCCTTACACTGCAGGGTGTGGTGGAGGCGCCCCTCAAAATAAGGGAAGGGATTGCATGCCAGTGGGCTACATGAGTGGCAAGTGTGTGAGATGAAATTGTGTTTTAGGTAAACAGTATTGCATGTTTGTATAGCTTCCAAGCATTCTGGCCGGCAGGTTTTCCACTGCTACACGGATGGTTTTAAACTGAATAAGGGGGGTGGGGTGTCAAATGGGATAATCGAGAACGGAGTTAAAGGGAAAGAGAGTAAAGGGATGGTTAATGACCCCAGAATTAACGGGAAAGAAAGCTCACAAAGGGATAGGAGAGTATAGCCAAGTGTAATAGGGATCGATGTGAAAGGGGCCACTTGTCAACATAATTGTATAAGGAGTAAGAGTGTTGTAAAAACAAGCCTGAAGGCTTTGTGTCTCAAGGCGAGGAGCATTCGTAATAAGGTGGATGAGTTGAAGGTGCAGATAGCGATTAATGACTATGCTATAGTTGGGATCACGGAGACATGGCTCCAGGATGACCAAGGCTGGGAGCTGAACATCCAGGGATATTGAATATTCAGGATGGATAGATGAAAAGGAAAAGGAGGTGGGGTAGCGTTGCTGGTGAGAGAGGAGATTAATGCAATAGAAAGGAAGGACATTAGCGTGGAGGATGTGGAATTGATATGGGTAGAGCTGCGAAACTCTAAGGGGCAGAAAACGCTAGTGGGAGCTGTGTACAGGCCACCTAACAGTAGTATTGGAGTTGGGGATGGCATCAAACAGGAAATTAGAAATGCGTGCAACAAGGGTAACACGGTTATAATGGGTGACTTCAATCTGCATGTAGATTGGGTGAATCAAATTGGCAGGGGTGCTGAGGAAGAGGATTTCCTGGAATGTATGCGGGATAGTTTTCTCAACCAACATGTGGAGGAACCAACGAGAGAGCAGGCTATTCTAGACTGGGTATTGAGTAATGAGGAAGGGTTAGTTAGCAGTCTTGTTGTGCGTGGCCCCTTGGGCAAGAGTGACCATAATATGGTTGAGTTCTTCATTAGGATGGAGAGTGACAAAATTAAGTCAGAAACAAGGGTTCTGAACTTGAACAAAGGTAACTTTGAAGGTATGAGATGTGAATTGGCCAAGATAGACTGGCAGGTGATTCTTAAAGGGTTGACAGTGGATGTGCAATGGAAGGTATTTAAAGACTGCATGGATGAAGTACAAAAGTTGTTCATACCAGTTTGGCAAAAGAATAAATCGGGGAAGGTGGTGCATCCATGGATAACAAGGGAAATCAGGGATAGTATAAAAACAAAAGATGAGGCATACAAATTTGCCAGAAAAAGCAGCCTATCGGAGGACTGGGAGAAATTCAGAATCCAGCAGAGGAGGACAAAGGGCTTAATTAGGAAAGGGAAAATAGATTATGAAAGGAAACTGGCAGAAACATAAAAACTGACTGCAAAGGTTTTTATAGATATGTGAAGAGAAAGAGACTAGTTAAAACAAATGTTGGTCCCTTGCAGTCAGAAACAGGTGAATTGATCATGGGGAACAAGGACATGGCAGACCAATTGAATAACTACTTTGGTTCTGTCTTCACTAAGGAAGACATAAATAATCTGCCAGAAATAGCAGTGGAATGGGGGTCAAATAAGATGGAGGAACTGAGTGAAATCCAGGTTAGCCGGGAGGTGGTGTTGGGTAAATTGAACGGATTGAAGGCCGATAAATCCCCAGGGCCAGATAGTCTGCATCCCAGAGTACTCAAGGAGGTAGCCACAGAAATAGTGGATGCATTAGTGATAATTTTTCAAAATTCCTTAGATTCTGGAGTAGTTCCTGAGGATTGGAGGGTAGCTAATGTAACCCCACTTTTTAAAAAAGGAGGGAGAGAGAAAGCGGGGAATTACAGACCAGTTAGTCTAACATCGGTAGTGGGGAAACTGCTGGAGTCAGTTATTAAAGATGGGATAGCAGCGCATTTGGAAAGTGGTGAAATCATTGGACAAAGTCAGCATGGATTTACAAAAGGTAAATCATGTCTGACAAATCTGATAGAATTTTTCGAGGATGTAACTAGTAGAGTGGATAAGGGAGAACCAGTGGATGTGTTATATCTAGACTTTCAGATGGCTTTCGACAAGGTCCCGCATAAGAGATTAGCATACAAACTTAAAGCACACGGTATTGGGGGTTCAGTATTGATGTGGATAGAGAACTGGCTAGCAGACAGGAGGCAAAGTGTAGGAGTAAACGGGTCCTTTTCAGAATGGCAGGCAGTGACTAGTGGGGTGCCGCAAGGCTCAGTGCTGGGACCCCAGCTATTTACAATATATATTAATGATTTGGATGAGGGAATTCAATGCAACATCTCCAAATTTGCAGATGATACCAAGCTGGGGGGTATAGTTAGGTGTGAGGAGGATGCTTGGAGGCTGCAGGGTGATTTGGATAGGCTGAGTGAATGGGCAGATGCATGGCAGATGCAGTATAATGTGGATAAATGTGAGGTTATCCACTTTGGTGGCAAAAACATGAGGGTAGACTATTATCTGAATGGTGGCAGATTAGGAAAGGGGGACATGCAACGAGACCTGGGTGTCATGGTACACCAGTCATTGAAAGTAGGCATGCAGGTGCAGCAGGCAGTGAAGAAAGCAAATGGTATGTTAGCATTCATAGCGAAAGGATTTGAGTATAGGAGCAGGGAGGTTCTACTGCAGTTGTACAGGGTTTTGGTGAGGCCACACCTGGAGTATTACGTACAGTTTTGGTCTCCAAATCTGAGGAAAGACATCCTTGCCATAGAGGCGGTACAGAGAAGATTCACCAGACTGATTCCTGGGATGTCAGGACTTTCATATGAGGAAAGATTGGATAGACTCGGCTTGTACTCGCTGGAATTTAGAAGATTGAGGGGGGATCTTATAGAAACTTACAAAATTCTGAAGGGGTTGGACAAGCTAGATGCTGGAAGATTGTTCCCGATGTTGGGGGAGTCCAGAACAAGGGGTCACAGTCTAAGGATAAGGGGGAATTCCTTTAGGACCGAAATGAGGAAAACATTCTTTACACAGAGAGTGGTGAGTCTCTGGAATTCTCTGCCAGAGAAGGTAGTTGAGGCCAGTTCATTGGCTATATTTAAGAGGGCGTTAGATGTGGCACTTGTGGCTAAAGGGATCAGGGGGTATGGAGAGAAGGCAGGTACGGGATGCTGAGTTGGATGATCAGCCATGATCACATTGAATGGCGGTGCAGGCTCGAAGGGCCGAATGGCCTACTCCTGCACCTATTTTCTATGTTTCTATGTTTCTATGTCGGATGAAGTTTTTTTGCACAGTTTATGTATTGTATATATGTATTTACTTGAATAAAGTCTATTTTGAAATTTAAAAAATATACCAAGTGGCACTACGAGATATAACACTAACGAATGCGTAGACGGAGAATGTCGGAGGAATTTTGCGCAGTCCTTGATTCGTACCTATTTTTTATTCTGAATCAAGTTTATTTAGATTTAAACATTTCGAGAGCAGGGATATCACCCCAGCGGGGCCACACGAGTGGCAAAGATGCCGGGTATAATTATAGTTTATCGGAACGCTATGATATATAACATTAACGAATGTATGTGCAGCCTGAGGAACGTTGTCTGAGGAATTTCACACAGTTCTTGTTTTGTACGTATTCTTTATCGTGAATAAAAGTTTATTTTCATTTTTTTAAATGCCAAGTGATCAGTAATTTTGCCAAGTGATCAGCAAGGTAGGTTCCATCCCTAATCATCCAGCATTAAGGAGGAGGTAATATTTAAAGCTATAAAGCAGCTTGTGAAGAAACTGCAGATTAGGTCATTTGTCCAGAATTGCAGAGATAAATGATTAATAGTCACGTGTTACCGTTGTGTGTTAATTGCTGTGCAATGTACAGGGCATGGAGACCACCCTAGTTTACAGTTTCTGGCATTTTAATTCACATAATCTTTCATAATTTCGAATGTAATATAATTTGCGATGTTCTTTACACCAGGCGCACGTTCACTCGAAACTCAAGCCCATACATCAAGACAGCGTAGAAACCCAGCTTAATCAGCGGGAGTAAGGGTCTCGACCCGAAACGGCACCCATTCCTTCTCTCCAGCGATGCTGCCTGTCCCGCTGAGTTACTCCAGCATTTTGTATCTATCTTAACCTTATTAATAACTCACCTGTTCCATGCTTCAATGTCTGCCCCATTTGTGGAAGAATCTGTGGTTCCCATTTATTAACCCACAGTAGATACAAGGAACCGCAGGTGCTGGTTTACAAAAATAAGAAACAAAGTGCTGGAGTAACGCATCGGTTCAGCTTCATGTTCAGCATCTGTGAAGAACATGGATAGGTGACGTTTTAGGGCAGGACTCTTCTTCAGGATGGTTGTGGCAAGAGGTGGGGTGGTAGAGAAAGATGGAAGGGAGGAGGGGCCAGCAAAAGCCTGGTGAATGATAAGGGGATAGATGTAAAGGGTTTTTTTTTGACAGGGCAGATAGTTGAACAAAGGCCAGAGATGAAAAGCTGAAAGGACACAAAGTGCTGAAGTAATTCAGCAGGTCTAGCAGCATCTTAGGAGGACCTAGATAAGTGACATTTTGTGTCGAGATCCTTCTTCAGATTGATTACAAGGGGTGGAGAAGATAGCTGGAAAAGGTGAGATATAGGTCAACGCCTGCCAGGTAATAGATGTACATCAGTTAAAGTCCACAGGTAAGTGCAGAAGTGAGACAGGTTGAATACGTTTTTTTATTAGCCAAGTAAGTATACATACAAGGAATTTGCCTTGGTGCTTTGCTCACAAGTAACAACATGACATACAGTAGACAATTAAAAATAAAACATTATAATTTAAACATGCGAAGAATAAAATAAAAAAAACAGAGAAAAAGGAGGCTACAGACTTTTGGCTGTTGAGTAGAGCTACTGCTTGTGGAAAAAGGTTGTTTTTATGTCTAGCTGTGGCGGCTTTGACAGTCCGGAGTCGCCTTTTAGAGGGAAGGGATTCAAAGAGTTTGTGGCCAGGGTGAGACGGGTCAGAGATGATCGTACCCGCTCGCTTACTGGTCCTTGCAGGGTACAGTTCATTGATGGGGGGAAGGTTGCAGCCAACAACCTTCTCGGCTGATTGAACGATGCACAGCAGCCTCTGGATGTCATGCTTGGTGGCTGAGCCAAACCAGACCATGGTGGAGAAGGTGAGGACAGACTCTATGATGGAAGCACAAATTTGCCATCATTGCCTGTGGCAGATTGTGTTTCCTCAACAGCTGCAGGAAGAGTTATGGATTGTGAAGCCAGAAGGAGGAAAGTGTTGGGGTGGGGGGGGGGGGGGGGATGGGATGGGTGGAAGAGGAGGAATTTGGGAGTCCAGGTGGGGCATAAGAGAAGAAAGGGAGGGGTAGAAAGGGAGGGAGGTGTGTGGTGGAGAAAGGAGGGGTAATTTGGGGTTACCTAAAATTGGAGAATTCAATGTTCATACCTTTGAGTGGAAGCCACTCAAGCGGAATATGAGGTGCTGTTCCTCCAGTTTGCTTGTGGCCTCACTCTGGCAATGGAGGAGGACCAAGAAAGAAAGGTCAGTGTGGGAATGGGAAGAAGGGTTTAAATGGTTAGCAATCTTTCTGTCCTGGGCATTATATGTCGCTTGGACAGCTAACAACCCAATGGTATGAATATTGATTTAACTAACTTCAATTAACCCTTGCATCCCCTTTCTCTCCCTTCCCCACCCTAGTCGTTGTACTAGTTTCACTATTGTCCTGTTGAGTTTCACTGTTCGTATAATTCGTTATCACCCACCCCACAGACAAACACCTGTAGTCAGGATCGAACCTGGGCCTCCCGCATTGAAAGGCGATAGTTCTACCGCTACGACACTGTGCAGGGAAGTTTTCCAATTTTGTAACTTTCTAAGAACTAAGTTTACTGGATAAGAGTGCTAAACTTACTAGACAGAAGCACTAAACTTTTACTACATACTAAACTTAACAATCAAAAGCACTGTAACCTAATAGACACTAAACTTCATAGACAGCAGCACTAAACCTGCTAGACACTAATTCACTACACATGAAACTTATGAGACGATAGTTGTACTCACCTCCAACATTATTTTGAGGGGGAGTGTTGAATAAATACCTGGGACCATGTGCCAAGTTTGGACTATCGATCAGGATTGAATATCTGGGCAAAAGTATTGAGAAGATTAAACTCCTTGTCTTCAATGTTTCAACGGTTCCTTTATTATCACATGTACCAGGTTACAGAGAAATTATTTTTTTGCAAACAGATCAGAGGAAGCATGATCAAGGACGAGTCGCACCCTGGCCACTCCCTCTTCTCCCCTCTCCCATCAGGCAAAAGGTATAGAAGTGTGAAAACGCACACCTCCAGATTCCAGGACAGTTTCGTCCCAGCTGTTCAGGCAACTGAATCATCCTACCACAGCCAGAGAGCAGTGCTGAACTACTATCTACCTCTTCAGTGACCCTCAGACTATCTTTGATCGGACTTTGCTGGCTTTACCTTGCACTAAATGTTATTCCCGTATCATGTATCTATACACTGTAAATGGCTCGATTGTAATCATGTATTGTCTTTCTGCGAACTGGATAGAACGCAACAAAAGCTTTTCACTGTACCGGTGACACTTACACTACACACGTGACAATAAATTAAACTGAACTCAACTGAAGATTATTGCCCTACATCAGTACAATAAGAAGTACATAATGCATAAAATCGAGTCTATATAGAAACATAGAAACATAGAAAATAGGTGCAGGAGTAGGTCATTTGCCCCTTGGAGCCAGCACTCTCATTCAATATGATAATGGCTGATCATCCACAATCAGTACCCTGTTCCTGCTTTCTCGCCATATCCCTCGATTCTGTTAGCCCTAAGAGCTATAGCTAACTGTCTCTTGAATACATACTGTATGCAATAGTCACCAGTTTTAGCGCCATTTCACAATCCCAACTGCAGTTGGCCATGAAGCCCCATTGAATCTGCCACCTCCATCTGTTTGTCCTACGAGCTGTCATCCCACTCCTTGCAGGACCAACTTCCTAAACTCTGGGATTTCTTCTTACTTTATGTTCTGCCCACCTCTGTTCCATCACAACATTCCTTAAAATGTGCCTCACGAGATACGCTTTCGGTCATCTCTCCATAAGAAGCTCAGAGTTCATTTATTTTTCAGATGGGTGTTACGTGATGTGTTTATAATACGGTTTTATTTTCCACTTTGGAGACGCGTTACCAATGGAAGTTTGTTGTGATCGTCGTTGCTGCTCGTCGAGCAGGAATACTTAACATTTTTTACCCTGTGGCAAGAAAGTGCATTAAGAAAATATAAAATATAAGGTGAGGAGACACGCTGAAGGTATGCCTGTTGGGGCAGAGCTGTACTTAGTGTAAGGTAACTTATAAATCCTTTATTGGACTGAAGAAATTGGTGAAAGCATCAGAATAGATGACAGATGTGCCCAGGTTCAAAGGGAGCACATAACACCGATCTGTTTGTTTTGATAAAGTAGATCGGAGTAGAAAGCATAGTGTAGGCTGTGATCTGAACTGTGATTGAATCTCAGCAGGGAGTCCAATGTTTGAAATAAGCAATAGGGATAACTCTAGGCATGACAAGGTAGTATCATAAGTGCACTCAATAAGAACCTATTGTGCTCAATAAGAATTGTGCTCTACTCAACAATCAAACTAATACGTGTAAAAAGGAACTGTAGATGCCGATTTAAACCGAAGATAAACACAAGAAGCTGGAAAAACTCAGCGGGTCAGGCAGCATCTCTGGAGAGAGGAATAGGTGACGTTTCAGGTCGAGACCCTTCTTCTGGTGGGGGGAGGGGGGGTTGGAGGAAACCTTTTTTATCTCTTTCCTCGACGGTGATGCAACTTTTTCATCGTATCTCTGTCTGCACTGCAGCTTTCACGTCGTTGGCGGACCCTTTTTTGGGGATCGACTGCGGGAGCTCCTACCGCAGGAGCTTCGACTGCCCAGATCGCGGGAACTTCGACCAGCCAGATCACGGGAGCTTCGATTGCCCTGATGCAGCAGCTTTGACCGCTGACTGCCGGAGCTTCGATCGCCCTGACTACGGATGTTTCGATTGCCCCGACCGCAGGAGATAAGGAGGAAAGAAGGTATAAGTTATTTGCCTCCCATCAAAGTGGGGAATGTGATGTCGCCGAAAAAACAAAATGGACGTGCTGCCTTCACTGGCGGGGACCCGAGTGCAGCGTTCTCGGTGTTTTGCGGGGACATCGCACCATGAGAACATCATGGAGTCTAGTGCGAGTGTGGACGGCTTTCTGACTGTTTGAGCGGACAGGGACTGCAGAGAGAGTGACAGCAGTTGGTACAACTCTGGTCACATCACGGTGAAGGAGCGTGTGTGTAGCCCGGACATTGAACCGATGGCTGTGGGTCTTCGCTTATGCTGTGTGCCCTGGGGATTCTCACACACCGCTGTGGTGGCTGTTTAAGTCTATGTTAAATTTTTATCAGTCGGTCAGTCAGTCAATTTTATTTGTATAGCACATTTAAAAACAACTCACGTTGACCAAAGTGCTGTACGCCACAACAGATACTAATGTGCTACATACAATGGTACACAGACACAACAATAATACATAAACTGTTTACAGTGACCCCTCAGAGGGCCTCAAAAAACGCTAGGGAGTTTTGAGCATTGATTTAAAGGAGTCGATGGAGGCGGCAGTTCTGATGAGGAGAGGGATGCTGTCTAGGTGCTCCAACCGCTAAAGCACGGTCACCCCTGAGCTTAAACCTAGACCGCGGGATAGTCGGTAGCCCCAAGTTGGCCGACCCGAGGGACTTGGAGGTAGAATGGTGGTTTAGAAGATTTTTGATATAGGTGGGGGAGGAGGGCAGGCATCTTGTTGCTTTTTTGTATGACTGTTGGCAAATCAAATTCCTTTGAATGTTTACATACTTGGCTAATAAATTAATTACAATTACAATTACAATTACATTTACAATTCAGAGTAGTCAGCCAATCTTCAAAGCAAGCCATGTGTTCTGAATTTGCGTAGTTATCTCATTGGAGCACTATTGAAACTTTTCTGAAATTCCAAATTTCAACACATCCTCTTATCTATACTGGAGACACGAGGAACAGCAGATGCTGGAAATCTATGTGAAGAGGGAAAAAAAAGGTAAGACCAAAGATGGACCCTTGAAGACTGAAAAAGGTGAATTTATTATGGGGCACAAGGAAATGGTAGATGAGTTGAACAAGTACTTTGGATATGCCTTCACTAAGGAGGACACAAACAATCTTCCTGATACTAGTGGCCTGAGGATCTGAGGTGCTTTGGGGAACTGAAGGAAATCCACATTAGGCAAGAAATGGTGTTGGGTAGACTGATGGGAATGAAGGCTGATTAATCCCCAGGGCCTGATGGTCTGCATCCCAGGGTACTTAAGGAAGTGGCTCAAGAAATCGTGGACGTATTGGTGATCATTTTCCAATGTGCTATAGATTCAGGATCAGTTCCTGTGGATTGGAGGGTAGCTAATGTTATCCTGTTTTTTAAGAAAGGTGGGAAAGAGAAAACAGGGAGTTATAGACCAGTTAGCCTGATCTATACCCTGGGGTGATGGGGAAGATGCAGGAGTCAATCATAAAAGATGAAATAGCAGCACATTTGGATAGCAATAATAGGATCGGTCCGAGTCAGCATGGGTTTACGAAGGGGAAATCATGCTTGACTAATCTTCTGGAATTTTCTGAGGATGTAACTAGGAAAATGGACAAGGGAGAGCCAGTGGATGTAGTATACCTGGACTTTCAGAAAGCATTTGATAAGGTCCCACATAGGAGATTAGTGGACAGAATTAGGGCACATGGTATTGGGGGGTAGAGTGCTGACATGGATAGCAAATTGGTTAGCAGACAGGAAACAAAGAATAGGGATTAATGGGTCCCTTTCAGAATGACAGGCAATGACTAGTGGGGTACAGCAATGCTCGGTGCTGGGGCCGCAGCCATTTAAAATATACATCAATGATTTAGATGTAGGGATTCAAAGTAACATTAGCAAATTTGCAAATGAGACAAAGCTGGTGGCAGTGAGAACTGTGAGGAGGATGCTATGAGAATATAGGGTGACAGGTTGGGTGAGTGGGCAGATGCATGGCAGATGCGGTTTAATGTGGATAAATGTGAGGTGATCCACTTTGGTAGCAAGCACAGGAACGCAGATTATTATCTAAATGGTGTCAAATTGGGAAAAGGGGAAGAACAACGGGATCAGGTGTCCTTGTTCATCAGTCAATGAAAGTAAGCACGCAGGTACAGCATGCTGGCCTTCATAACAAGAGGAGTTGAGTATAGGAGCAAATAGGTCCTTCTGCAGTTGTACAGGGCCCAAGTGAGACCACACCTTGAGTATTGTGTACAGTTTTGGTCCCCTAATTTGAGGAAGGACATTCTTGCTATTCAAGAAGTGCAGCGATGGCGGGACTATCATATGCTGAGAGAATGGAGCAGCTGGGCTTGTACACTCTAGAGTTTAGAAGGATGAGAGGAGATCTTATTGAAACATACAAGATTATTAAGTGTTTGGACACGCTAGGGGCAGAAAACATATTCCCGATGTTGGGGTAGTCCAGAACCAGGGGCCATTGTTTAAGAATAAGCGGTAAGCCATTTAGAACAGAGATGAGGAAACACTTTTTTACACAGAGAGTTGTGTGTCTGTGAAATTCTCCACCTCAGAGGGTGGTGGAGGCCGGTTCTCTGGATACTTTCAAGAGAGAGCTAGATAGGGCTCTGAAAGATGGGGAGGCAGGGGATATGGGGAGTAGGCAGGAACGGGGTAATGATTGGGGATGATCAGCCATGATCACATTGAATGGCGGTGCTGGCTCGAAGGGCCTAATGGCCTTCTCCTGCACCTATTGTCTATTCTCTATTGTCTATTTTGAGCAAAACACACAGTGCTGGAGTAACTCAGTGGGTCAGGCAGCATCTGCGGAGGGAATCGACAGACGGCTTTTTGGATCAGGACTCTATTTCAGACATATTTATTCTGCTAGTTACAATCTCAGAGGGTTCCAACAGAATTGTCATATGCATTTTCCATTCCCAAAGCCAAGCCATTTCTGTTCAATCCTTTCTGCTATTTTCTAAGTGCCCTCCCACCAACCCCTTAATAATAGATTTCAACATTTCTCTACTCCTGATGTCAGGCTACCTGGTAAGTTGTTCCCCGTTTCTATCTCGCTCTTTCCTTGAACAGCGAGGATACATTTGCCACTCTTCAAGCTTAAAAACCATTCTGCAATCTATGGAATTCAAAGAGATAACAAGCTGTGATTCCACTATCTTTACAGACAGCTCTATTAAAACCTTGGATTAAGGTCACCAGTCCCTGAAGATTTATTAGCTTTCGATCCCATTAATTTCTCCAATACATTTTTTTTTAACAAATGCTAATATATTTCAACTTCACATTCACTGTAGATGTGTTGTCCTTGAATATTTACAAAAGTTTCTGTGAATTCTTCCACAAAGATAGATATTAAATATATATACACACACATAAACACATCTATATATATATATTATATATATATATATATATACACACACACACATATACATATATATAAATACAATATGTATGCGTGTGTGTGTGTGTATGCGCGTGTGTGTGTGTATACATATAATTTATATATATTTAAAATTTAATTTCCTGCATCTTGCTTAAACCCTAACATCATTTATCTTGTGCCAGTTGCTACAAGACCAATGAGAACTTTTGTTAATCTTTTCCATTTTACATTGCTAAAGAAGCTTTAACAGTCTAGCTCCATGTTTCTTGCTAGATTACTCTCATGTTCAATTTTCATTTATCACTGCTTCGGTTCTCTTGGATGAAATCCATAATGTTCTCAATGCTGAATACTCTAACTGTTCTTTGGCAGTCTTTCTAAGCCTTTTCCTTTGAACTGACGCTATCTTTAACTTCTCTTGTTAGCCACAGCAGGATAAATACTTTTATCTTCTTCACTTGCTGCAACCCATGTATTAATTCTTCAAATTACAGCAATTGCTCATTTATTAACATGCCTTCTAATGCAGTTCCCCATTCTACCATAGCCAAGTCGTGCTTCATATCTTCTTAGTTTGCTCATTTTGTTTCAAGGCCCTGGTTTTAGATCAAGTAAAACTACTTCCAAGCCTTATGTAAAATTCTATTGTACTATAATCACTCTTCCTTAAAGGCCTCTTAATTACCAGAGTGACCTCTCCTCTCCTTCCCAGGCCAGATGAATGTCTATTAGCTTCTTCCTTCCACTCAAATCCCTCGATGGGGAGCTGAGTTTGAGTTTAGACACAAAAGGCTGGAGTAACTCAGCGGGACAGACAGCATCTCTGGAGATAGACAATAGCCGATAGACAATAGGTGCAGGAGTAGGCCATTTGGCCCTTCGAGCCAGCACTGCCATTCAATGTGATCATGGCTGATCATCCCCAATCAGTACCCTGTTCCTGCCTTCTCCACATATTCCCTGCTATTTTTAAGAGCCCTATCTATCTTGCTCTTGAAAGCATCCAGAGAATCCAGTCCACCTCCCTCTGAGGCAGAGAATTCCACAGACTCACCATTCTCTGTGAGAAAAAGAGTTTCCTTGCCTCCATTCTAAATGGCTTACTCCTTATTCATAAACTGTGGCCCCTGGTTCTGGACTCCCCCAACATCGGGAACACGTTTCCTGCCTCTAGTGTGTCCAAGCCCTTAACAATCTTATATGTTTCAATGAGATCCCCTCTCATCCTTCTAAACTCCAGAGTGTACAAGCCCAGCTGCTCCATTCTCTCAGCATATGACAGTCCCGCCATCTCGGGAATTAACCTTGTAAACCTACGTTGCATCCCCTTAATAGCAAGAATGTCCTTCCCCAAATTAGGGGACCAAAACTGCACATAATACTCTAGGTGTGGTCTCACTAGGGCTCTGTACAACTGCAGAAGGACCTCTTTGCTCCTATATTCGTATATTCGATGATCCCTGGGAGACTGTCCCTCTGAGTTACTCCAGCTATCTTTGGTTTAAACCAGCATCTGCAGTTCCTTCCTACACATTGAGTTTGAGTTTAGTTTATTGTCACGTGTGCCGAGGTACAGTGAAAAGCTTTTGTTGCGTGCTAACCAGTCAGCGGAAAGACAATTCATGATTACGATCAAGCCATCCACAGTGTACAGATACATGATAAAGGGAATAATGTGAATAAGTACAATTAGAGGCACAGGTTTAAGGTGTAAGGAGAAAGATTTAAAGTTGTTCCACACTTACAGTGGTGTGCATATTTAAAAAAAGTCAGAGGAAGTACTAAGGTGGGTACAATTCCACTTAAAAGGCTTTTAGACCGGTTCATGGACACAAAATGTTTGCCGGACTTTACTGGCTTTACATTGCACTAAATGTTATTCCCTTATCATGTATCTATACACTGTAACTGGCTCGATTGTAACCTTGGTACATGTGACAATAAACTAAACTGAATAGAGGGATATGGGACAATAGCAGGCAACTGGGAAAAACTCTGGAAGTGTTCCTTGGTCAGCATGGAGGGATTGGGCTGAAGTGCCTGTTTCCATGTTGTATGACTTTATAAGCAAGACATGAACCAGTGATTTCTTGTTTTAAACATGTCCTTTGTTACTTCTACTATTTATGGGCATATTAATAACTCCCACCAATGTGTATTGCTTCTGCTGCTTCTCACCTCCACTTGATTTTCCATGTTATAAAACCTTTTCTCTGGAGCTTTATTCCGTCCTTCATTACCAGGGCTTCTCATGGCCATATTCATAGATCACAGAAACATAAAAACATAGACAATAGATGCAGGAGGAGGCCATTTGGCCCTTTGAGCCAGCACCGCCATTCATTGTGATCACGGCTGATCATCCACAATCAGTAACAGTGCCTGACTTCTCCGCAGATCCCTTGATTCCGCTAGCCCCTAGAGCTCTATCAAACTCTCATTTAAATTCATCCGGTGAATTGGCCTCTTCTGCCTCCTGTGGCAGAGAATTCCACAAATTCACAACTCTCTGGGTGAAAAAGTTTTTACTCATTTCACTTTTAAATGGTCTCCTGTTTATTCTTAGACTGTGGTCCCTGGTTCTGGACTCCCCCAACATTGGGAACATTTTTCCTGCATCCAGCAGCTTGTCCAGTCTTTTTATGTCATGCAGTGTGGAAACAAGCCCTCGGCTCCACTTGCCCACACCGACCAACTACACTAGTCCCAACTGCCTGCACTTAGCCCATATCTTTCTAAGCCTATCCTATCCATGTATGTGTTCAAGTGTCTCAACTACGTCCTTCAGCAGCTTATTCCATACACCCACCACCCTTTGTGTAAAAATGTTACCCCTCAGATTAAGCTATTACCTTTTTCCTCCCTTGCCTGAAACCTATGTCCTCTGTTTCTCATTTCCCCAACTCTGGGCAAAAGATAGTGTATTTACCCTATCTATTCCTCTCACAAACTTGTGCACCTCTATAAGATCCGCCCTCATCCTCCTGCAGTCCAAGGAATAAAGTCTTAGCCTGCTCAACCTCTCTCTATAGCTCAGGCCCTTGAGTCCTGGCCACATCCTCGTAAATCTTCTCTGCAACCTCCCCAACTTGACAACATCTTTCCTGCAACATGGTTGGTGTGTTGCCTATTTCTATTTGCCCTTTTTCATATAAAAGACTAAATATCGTTAATTGCCAACCTTGATCACTTTGCAACCACATGCCTGCAATGGTGATCAGATCACACCCATTTGTGTGTGTATGTGTTTCTGCATTTGTTACACAATAATTGCCTCTGCCCTACCTATTATTGGGACAGTAACATTAACCCATTTTTGGAGGAATTATGGATAACTAAATCCACCAAATTGATAACATTTTGCAAACACAACAATTCTAACCCAGAACTCATTACCACCAACTTAAAAAAAATTAACATTCTGCACCTTTACTCAAATCAGTACAGTGGCAACTTTTTAGCCTATTGACAATAATGAAAAGACTGAAATCTGGCCCCGCATTTTTCACTTCTCCAATCCGCGAGGTAGCAGGATAGTTAAAATATCGGACTAGAGCACGGAGACCTAAAGTAACGATGTGAGACAGCAGTTCAACTCTCACCGCAACCACCCACTGACAACATATGGGCCAAAATTAATTTAATTTATCGGAAAAGCCAGCCTCCGTACTGTTGCCAAAGAACCTTGGGCTCTGAGGAGCAATTTTAGCATGTTAATTGCTCATTAAGAACAATATTACCAGGAGTTCTGAGCTGGAACTCTGCTCACAGAGCTTTTCTCAAGTCTCTGTAACTCACCAGTGAAACCAAGTCAGGGACCTGATGACGTGGATAAGGGAAGATAATGACAAACTCCGAATCCCTCAGTGACTGAGTGCAAGGGCTTCTTGCCATCGTGCACTGTAACATTCTATGTTTAAGAAGTGTAAGAAAGTACTGCAGATGCTGGTTTAAATCGAAGGTAGACACAAAATGCTGGAGTAACTTAGCGGGTGTGGCATCATCTCTGGAGAGAAGGAATGGGCAATGTTTTCGGTTCGAGACCCTTCTTCAGACTGATGTCAGTCCAGTATTTTGTGTCCTGTTCTATGTTTATTTCCATATTCTATGAATGTACCGAGAAAGCCTTAATGGTGGGCGTGGTATATTTTGGGTTACACAAAAAGCTGGAGAAACTCAGCAGGTGCAGCAGCATCTGCAGTTCCTGCTGAGTTCCTTCTTTAACACGTGGTATATTTTGGGCTGACTTGGTAACGTTTTCTCTGCTTTGATGCTGCCCTTTCGCGCTCTCTGTGCTTCACAACTCTGCATAACACCATCGCCTGTGCACTGCTTCTGTTGCCCTCCTGCATCCCAGAGGAGGGTCACAATGACCAGACTCCGAGAGCTTCGAGAACAAGCAGTATAACAGGAGGAAGCTCAACAGGGAGTCAATGGGGAGGTGCAGCTTGAAGGAGGCTGAGCAGAGGCAGGCAAGTCTGAACATCAGTGTCCGAGGAAGCTCCAGGGATCATGCAAAATAACCATTGCCCTCAATTTACTCTCTAGGTAGAATATAGAACAATATATCGCTCAGGCCGCCTGGGCCTATGCGATCGGTTGCTAAACACTTTAACCCCTCCTCCCATTCCCACACTGACCTTTCTGACCTGGGCATCCTCCACTGTCAGAGTGAGGCCAAGTGCAAATTGGAGGAACAGCACCTCATATTTCGCTTGGGCAGCTTACAACCCAGCGGTGTGAACATTGATGGGTGTCGGCTGTTGGTGGTTATGGAGAGAAGGCAGGAGAATGGGGTTAAGAGGGAAAGATGATTGAATGGTGTAGACTGGATTGGTCAAATGGCCTAATTCTGCTCCTATCACTTATGAACTTATGATTTCTCTAATGTCAAGTAACCCTTCCTTTCCCTCTCTCTCCATTCATCCCCAATCCCAGTTCTCCGACTAGTTTCACTGTCCTCCTGATTAATTTTACTGTTTGTCACCTCGTTGTCACCTTTCCCTCAGCCATCGATGAACCATTGTACATTTCCTTGTCCATTGTCTGCTTTGATCTGTCCTTTTCACACCTTACGTTCTCTTGGTACTCTTCCATAACTCCAGTTTATCTCTCATCTGACTCTCAGTCTGCAGAAATGTCTCAACCCAAATCCACAACCCATTCCTTCTCTTCAGAGATGCTGCCTGTCCTGCTGAGTTACGCCAGCATTTTGTGTCTGTCTTCACTATAGCATCAGGTACAAGCCCTTCAGCCCACAATGTCTGTGCTGATCAGGATGCCAATCTATTCTAATCCCATCTGCCTTTACAAGATCCAAATATGTCCATTCACATGTCTGTCTAAATGCTTCTTAAAAATACATTTGTATATGCTTCCACCACTTTCCCTGGCAGTAAATTCCAGGCACCTATTAATCTCTGTGCACAAAGAATTGTCTTATACTTTTGTCCAAATCATTCATATATATCACAAACAACAAAGTCCCAGTGGATCATCACTGATCACAGACCTCCACTCAGAATAATACCTCTGTCTTCAATGACCACCAGGTAGTTTGTCAAATGCTATTTTAAAGCCTACTCTTTGATGCCTCCTTAAAAAAACGCAATCATTTGTAAACCTGTCATTGCCTATACAAAGGCATGCTGACTAACACAGAGGTTGGATACACTTGGGATCGTTTTCTCTAGAACATTGGAAGGTAAGGGGAGCCTTGATAGAAGTACATAAAATCACAAGAGGCATTGATAGAGTAGACAGTCAGAGCCTGTTTTCCAGGGTGGAAACGTCTAATACTAGAGGCTGTACTGTAGCTATAAGGTGAGAGGAGGAAAGTTTAATGGAGATGTGTGCGCAGGTTTTTTACACAGACAGTGGTGGGGACCGTGGGGTGGTGGTGGAGGGCCGTGGGGTGGTGGTGGAGCAAATGGTATGTTAGCATTCATAGCGAAAGGATTTGAGTATAGGAGCAGGGGGGTTCTACTGCAGTTGTACAGGGTTTTGGTGAGGCCACACCTGGAGTATTGCGTACAGTTTTGGTCTCCAAATCTGAGGAAAGACATCCTTGCCATAGAGGGGGTACAGAGAAGATTCACCAGACTGATTCCTGGGATGTCAGGACTTTCATATGAGGAAAGATTGGATAGACTCGGCTTGTACTCGCTGGAATTTAGAAGATTGAGGGGGGATCTTATAGAAACTTACAAAATTCTTAAGGGGTTGGACAAGCTAGATGCTGGAAGATTGTTCCCGATGTTGGGGGAGTCCAGAACAAGGGGTCACAGTCTAAGGATAAGGGGGAATTCCTTTAGGACCGAGATGAGGAAAACATTCTTCACACAGAGAGTGGTGAGTCTCTGGAATTCTCTGCCAGAGAAGGTAGTTGAGGCCAGTTCATTGGCTATATTTAAGAGGGCGTTAGATGTGGCACTTGTGGCTAAAGGGATCAGGGGGTATGGAGAGAAGGCAGGTACGGGATACTGAGTTGGATGATCAGCCATGATCACATTGAATGGCGGTGCAGGCTCGAAGGGCCGAATGGCCTACTCCTGCACCTATTTTTCTATGTTTCTATGTTTCTATGTTTCTATACTACAGTGGCATTTAAGTGGCTTTTAGATAGGTACATGGAAGTGCAGGGAATAGAGGAATAAGATTATGTGCAGGCAGATGAGTGTTTAACTGGACATCATGTACGGCACAAACATTGTGGAACAAAGAGCCCGTCCCTACTGTTCCATGTTCTATGTTCTACCAGGTTCTTGAACAGACCTGCACAAACCTAATCTTACCTCGACAATGGAAAACTACAGAATATCTCTTGCATTACCGTGAGCTATTTTTCCAATTGTGTTTTGCAGTCATAGAGTCATAGAGTCATAGATTAATACAGTGTAGAAACAGGCCCTTTGACCCAACTTGCCCAAACCGACCAACATGACCCAGCTACACAAGCTCCACATGCGATAGTCCCTGCCTCAAGTATCTCCTCTGGCAGTTCGTTACATACACCCACCACCCTTTGCATGAAAAAGTTACTCCTCAGTTTCCTATAAAATCCTTCTCCATTCGCATCTGGTTCTCGATTCCCCCTCTCTGGACATGAGACTGTGCGTCTACTCGATCTATGCTGTGTTTTTTTTTTTGCAGTCATTTTGTTTTCACTGTCTTGTTGGCCAGTTTGTTTGTTATTCCATCAGCCGGGAATATGTTGCCGCTATAGACCCCTCACAACTCACACCATGACATCCAGCGAGTAATTGCTGAATTTTAGAGCAACCTCAGAACATCAGCCGTTCGTTTTCTGAATTCTTTTGGATGTATTGCCAAGATAACTAGAGGGCATAAACTGAAAGAATGGCAGAATAGGGTGGTGAGTCTCTATGGAATGAGTTGTTGAGGCAGGTAAAATAGCAACATTTAAAAGACATTTGGGCAGGTACATGGATAAGAATGTTTGAGAAGGTTTCTGGCCAAACATTGGAAAATGGGATAACTTAGATGGGACAACTTGTTTGGCATGGATGATCAACTTGGTTGGCATGGATGAGTTGGCTGAAGGCCGGTTTCTATGCTGTAAGACTCCATCAGTCTATGATTGATCGACAGTCCAACATGCCTTTCAACTTTGAAGCTCAAATGTTGTTGTGGGCATTGTTATCAGATTGTCTTAGCCTAGTTGTTTGGGAATCCTGGAAAGGGATTCGGGTTGGATCCTGACTAAGGGTGCTGTCTGTACAGAGTTTGTATGTTCTCCCTGTCACCGTGTGGGTTTTCCCCTGGAGCTCCGGTTTCCTCCCACACTACAAAGACCCAGAGTAGGGGAATCGAGGACCAGAGGGCATAGGTTCAAGGTGAGGGGGAAAAGATTTAATAGGAATCTGAAGGGTAACTTTTTCGCACAAAGGGTGGCGGGTGTATGGAACAAGCTGCCAGCGGAGGTAGTTGAGGCTGGGACTATCCCAACGTTTAAGAAACAGTTAGACAGGTACATGGATAGAACAGGGATATAGACCTAGGGCAGGCAGGTGAGACTACCGCAGCTGGGACATGTTGGCAAGTTGGGCCAAAGGGCCTGTTTCCACACTGTATCACTCAATGTCCCTATGACTCTATGACATGCGGGTTTGTAGGTCAATTGGCTTCGGTAAATTGTAAATTGGCCCTCGTGTGTAGGATAATGCTATTGCATGGGGTGATCACTGGTCAGCACGGATACGACGGGCCGAAGGGCCTGCTTCTGCACTATATTTCTAAAATCTAAAGGTGTAAATTAGATGATATCAGGCCCGCCATATGCAGGTAGTCTCGCTGTCCTCCTTCCAGACCATCATAAAATTAATATTCAGCGCTCTTCTCCTGCTCACTAATATAACTATCGAAAACCAGGTGGTGCGCTGGCATTGAAAATCAATGCAGACTGTTAACAAGTGCAAACTAATGCAACTGGGTTTCACACCATATGGCAGGGGTGGTTAAATCAAATGCTTTTCCTTCATCCTCGCCTACTTATTTTTGTTTTCATATGTTAATCGCTTAAATTATCTTCCTCTCTTTTTCTATTTTCATTTTCAGTAAAACATTTTCAGTCCACAAATATACTGTGTGGTTAGTTAACCATCAAGCTAGCCACAGTTTACGTTGCATTTGCCCTTTTGTCACACCTGGAATACCCCTGGTCGAATCGTTTTATTTTTCCTTGTCACTGCAAGACCAAGATTAGGAACTCAGTAGAGCAGGAAAGACGAGCCATCTCCAATACTCCGCTGTGATGTGCAACGCAGTCGTGTCACTGCTGTAGGAGCTGAAATCCAAGAAACATAATTTGTTTTAGGCTCCCAAAGGCTGCTGGAGTCACTGCATTACATGTACAGTGGCACAGTGAGGTCACCAGTAGCCCCACTGTGCCCAGAGTGAGGCCCATAGCTCCACAAATAGAGATCCACAGACAGATAAATGAACAAGAAAATCTGCCAAGACTCATGACAAAGATTGATAGAAAACGCAGGATTTTCTGTAGCTGTGTAAAAAATGAAGTATATTTTCTTCTGAATCATTTTCTGCTTTTGATGGATTGATTGAAAGATATGACATGGAGACAGGACCTTTGGCCCACTGAGACCACGTCAACTATTGATCATCTGTGTAGGAAAGAACTGCAGGTGCTGGTTTACACCAAAGATAGACACAAAATGCTGGAATAACTGTGGGACAGGCAGCATCTCTGGAGAGAAGGAATGAGTGATGTTTCAGGTCGAGGCCCTTCTTCAGACCACGTTTCGTGTCGAAACACTTATTCTGACCCAAAATGTCACCCATTCCTTCTCTCCGGAGATGCTGCCTGTCCCACTGAGTTACTCCAGCGATTATCTGTTCACAGTTCTATGTTATCCCATTTATGTGTCCGCTCCCCACACACTGGGAGCAATTTTTACAGGGGCCAATGAACCTACAAACTTGCACATCTTTCGGATGTGGGAGAGAACCGGAGCACATAGGGGAAAGCCATGGGGGAACGTGCAATCTCCACAGAGACAGCACCTGAGGTCAGGATTGACCCAAGGCGTCTGGTGTTGTGAGACAGGCTGCACCGCTCTGCTGCCTAATCCAAAATAACCAACGTTATATTCCAAAAGCAGTTTATATTTATATTTCAAGCCGGTTTCTAAACAGTTGAAGCTACTAACAAGAAAGCTTACAACAAGTTCTCCAGTGAGGGCCGTAAAAAGAGGAATACATCTTTTCGGTGACAACATAATTAGCCACAAGAGTTGAAACATAAAGAAATATGAAGGCTGGGATTCCTGTACTTTGGCTCAGGGACATAATGATGGACATTGTATGGTGAATCCGAGTGCTGTGTATGTTATTGGGAGCCAAGACATTTTGTGAGCAGTCAGCATCACCACAGTTCACTCTCACTGTGGAATAAAGATGAATTCAAGTAAACAACCATTGAGTCCCTGCACAAAGCCAAGCCAAGCAGGTTTTTTTTTACTGGACTGCTTCTTAACCCTGCGTGCAACTTTTGTCCTGACAGATCAGCAGTAATGGAACTGCCTTCACACTGGCGATGTTGACGGATTGTAAGGGCTTCATATATTTGTTCAGTTGCTAGGACCAACATCAAGGGTCAGCTGTCATTTTGGAGAAGCATTGGTGTTATTGCTTACCAAGGCAAATAACATAGTTAGAGCTATCAATAAGCACCCTTTACTAGGAGCAGCAAACCTCCTGCTATATAACAGTGTGCAATAGGACGTTACATGGCATTCACACCACCTGATACATTCTTAAAGGAACCTTTGCACCTTGATAACCCTACCCTGAAGACACAAGAGACTGCCAATGCTGGAATCTTAAGCAAAAAAAAAGACTGCTGGAGGAACTCAATAGGTCAGGCAACACCTGTGGAGGGAAATGATCAGATAATGTTTCCGGTCGGGACACTGCTTTAATCTGAAGACGGATCCCGATCCAATATATCATCTACCCATAGACACGAAATGCTGGAGTAACTCAGTGGGTCAGGCAGCATCTTTGGAGAGACCCTTCTTCAGACTGACCTGACCCAAAACAACACCTGTTCCTTTTCTCCAGAGATGCTGCCTGACCCACTGAGTTACTCCAGCATTTTGTATCTATCTTCGTTGTAAACAAGTATCTGCGGTTCCTTCCTACACATATCATCTGTCCAGTTCCCCCCACAGATGTTGCCTGATATCTACCCTAGTAGACTTGGTACAAGATGAAAATGTCAAATATTTAAAACAACTAATATTACTCAGGAAGATAATACTGCTACCATCTTCCTGTTGCATTTATCTGTTGGGAAGAAAAATTAAGTTACATTTTCATACATTGCTGACATTTGTCCTCCAGCTACATTAGGATGACTTCTGTTGATCCATCAACAAAATGGTAGAATCTCTGGATGGTGAGACTGATTCCATGAAAATCTGTGGAAGAGAAAGAGTTTACATTTCATATCCATGACCCTCACTGTCTGACCTGCTGAGTGTATTCTTTTTTCGTTCAGAATTCCAGCTTTTGCAGTTACAGTTTGTTACAGGCCTGGGGTGGGGGGGGGGGGGGGGGGGGGGGGGCGGGGGGGGGAAAGGAATGGTATCCATTATTGTCGATGTCCGCTATAGAGTATCATTGTGAACGTTCAGGTAGCAGAAACCAGGGGCTGCGGGACGTTTTTGTAAGTGGGGGGGGGGGGGGCTGAGCGATCACTGATCACCGGGCTCCGGGGTACCCGGTGAGGGAGCAGAACGACCTAGTGGACCGAGGGTGGCACACTTATTATTTGTTGTTGTTGCTCGACCTCCAAAAACTGGGGGATAATACAGGCCATCCCCCAACTCAATAGGTCGCAACCTGCGGGCGGCCGGAGTGTAGGTAAGGGTTGGCAGTGGTGGTGGCAATGGTGGTAGGCACGGTCTAGGAGCGGAAGAGGAAGCTGTGTGGGCCGGGGGTGGTGGCAGTAGGTAAAGCCTGGAAGTGGCCAGGGGGAGGCGCTGTGGGGCAGTGCTGGCATTGACAGCGGTGAAGATCGGTAGGTCCATCCGCTATAACTGAAATCCGTTATAAAAAGGTCAGTAACACAGAGCGTTTACTGTGTTTGGTTTCTACAAAAACCTCCCTTACTGTCCACTGCTGGGTTAAAGGCAGAGGAATAATGAGAACATAAAATCTGGAAACCAGGAACTGCAAATGCTGGTTTAAATCGAAGATAGACACAAAAAGCTGAAGTAACTCAGCGGGACAGGCAACATATCCGGTGAGAAGGAATGGGTGATGTTTCGGGTCGAGACCCTTCTTCAGACTGGTTAGGAATAAGGGAACCGATAAATATAGACGATGATGTAGAGAGATAAATTGATTGAAAGATATGAAAAAAGGAATGTTGATAGACAATAGACTATAGACATTAGATAATAGACAATAGGTGCAGGATTAGGCCATTCGGCCCTTCGAGCAAGCACCGCCATGATAAAGGAAACATGCCATTGTTAGCTGTTTGTTGGGTGAAAACAAGAAGTTAGTGCGACTAGGGTGGGGGAGGGATAGAGAGGGAGGGAATTCCGGGGTTACTTGAAGTTAGAAAAATCAGTAGTCATAACCTTTAAAGTTAATGGGTGTCAAATGGGATAGTCAAGGACAGAGTTAAAGGGAAAGGGAGTAAAGGACCCCAGAATTAACGGGAAAGAAAGGACCCCAGAATTAATGGGAAAGAAAGGTAACAAAGGGATAGGAGAGTATGGCCAAGTGTAGCAGGAATCGATGTGAATGGTGAGATGCATAAGGAATTAAAAGTACTGTATTTGAATGCGAAGTATAAGAAGTAAAGTAGATGAGCTTGAGGCTCAGATAGAGGTTGGTAGATATGACTTTGTGGGGAGTACCGAGACGTGGCTGCAGGAGATTTGGGCCTGGGAACTGAATATTCAGGGTTATAATCTTATAGAAAGGACTGGCAGGTGGGCAGAGGAGGGGGGTAGCTCTTCTGGTGAGGAATGGAATTCAGTCCCTTGCGAGGGAAGACATAGGGACTGATGAGGTAGAGTCACTGTGGATTGAGTTGGGGAATTGCAAAGGCAAGAAGACACTAATTGATGTTATCTACAGACCCACAAATAGTAGCCCAATGTAGGGTGCAATTTGCAGCAGGAGTTAAAACTGGCATGTAACAAAAGTAATGCCACCGTGGTGATGGGGGATTTCAATATGCAGGTAGACTGGGAAAATTAGGTTGGTTCAGGATCCCAAGAAAGGAAGTTTGTAGAGTGCTAGAGGATTCTTAGAGCAGCTTGTAATGGAGCCGACCAGAGAAAAGGCAATTCTGGATTTAGTGTTGTTCAATGAATCAAATTTGATAAGAAAACTCGAGGTAAAGGAACCGCTTGGAGGTAGTGATCATAATATGATTAGTTTTAATCTGCAATTTGAGAAGGAGAAGGTTAAATCAGAAGTGAACAAAGGGGATTATGAAGGCATGAGAGAGGTGCTGGCCAAGGTAAACTGGAAAGGGAAACTAGCAGGAGTGACGGTGGAACAGCAATGGCAGGAATTTCTGGGCATAATCCGGAAGACACAGGATCATTTCATTCCAAAAAGGAAGAAAGATTCTAAGGGGAGTAGGAGGCAACCGTGGCTGACAAGAGAAGTTAGGGGTAGAATAAAACTAAAAGAAAAGATGTATAACACAGCAAAGAGTAGCCGGAAGCCAGAGGATTGGAAAACTTTCATAGGGCAACAGAAGGAAACAAAACGGGCAATAGGGGCGGAAAAGATGAAATACGAAGGAAAGCTGGCCAGGAATATAAAGAAGGACAGTAAAAACCTATTTAGATATGTTAAGAGAAAAAGAGTAGCAAAGTCAAATGTGGGTCCCTTGAAGGCAGACACGGGTGAATTTATTATGGGGAACAAGGAAATGGCCGAAGAGTTGAACTGGTACTTCAGATCTTTCTTCACTAAGGAAGACACAAACAATCTCCCAGAAGTACTGGAGGACAGAGGATCTAAGGGGGTTGAGGAACTGAAATGAATTTTCATTAGGTGAGAAATAGTATTGGGTAGGCTAATGGGACTGAAGGATGATAAATCCCCTGGGCCCGATGGACTGCATCCCAGGGTCCTCAGGGAGGTGGATCTAGAATAGTGGATGCATTGGTGATCATTTTCTAATGTTCAATAGATTCAGCATCAGTTCCTGAGGAGCGAGAGAGAAAACAGGGAATTACAGACCAGTTAGCCTGACTTCGGTGGTGGGAAAATGCTGGAGTCAATTATTAAAGAGGTAATAATGGGGCATTTGGATAGCAGTAAAAGGATTAGTCCAAGTCAACATGGATTTATGAAAGGGAAATCATGCTTGACTAATCTTCTGGAATTTTTTGAGGATGTGACAAGCAAAATGGATGAAGGGGTGCCAGTGGATGTAGTGTATCTAGACCTTCAGAAAGTTTTTGATAAGGTCCCGCACGGGAGACTGGTGACTAAAATTAGGGCACATGCTATTGGGGGTAGGGTGTTGACATGGATAGAAAATTGGTTGGCAGACTGGAAGCAAAGAGTAGGAGTGAACGGGTCCTTTTCAGAATGGCAGGCAGTGGCGAATGGAGTGCCGCAAGGCCTGGTGTTGGGGCCGCAACTGTTTACCATATATATTAATGATTTGGAAGAGGGAATTAGGTGCAACACTAGCAAGTTTACGGACGACACAAAGCTAGGTGGCAGTGTGAACTGTGAAGATGTTAGGAGGTTGCAGGGTGACCTAGACAGGTGAGTGAGTGGGCAGATGCATGGCAGATGCAGTATAATATAGATAAATGTGAGGTTATCCACTTTGGTGGCACAAACAAGGGGGCAGATTATTATCACAATGGGGTTAGGTTAGGTAAGGGGGAGATACAGCGAGACTTGGGATTCCTTGTACACCGGTCACTGAAAGTTGGCGTGCAGGTACAGCAGGCAGTGAAGAAAACTAATGGAATGTTGGCCTTCATAACAAGATTTCAGTATAGGAGAGGTTCTTCTACAGTTGTATAGGGCTCTGGTAAGACCACATCTGGAGTATTACGTACAGTTTTGGTCTCCTAATTTGAGGAAGGACATCCTTGTGATTGAGGCAGTGCAGCGTAGGTTCACAAGATTGATCTGTGGGATGGCCGGACTGTCATATGAGGAAAGATTGAAAACACTAGGCTTGTATTCACTGGAGTTTAGAAGTATGAGGGGGATCTTATAGAAACATATACAATTATAAAAGGACTGGATAAGCTAGATGCAGGAAAAGTGTTCCCAATGTTGGGCAAGTCTAGAACCAGAGGCCACAGTCTTAGAATAAAGGGGAGGCCATTTAAGACTGAGGTGAGAAAAAACGTTTTCACCCAGAGAGTTGTGAATTTATGGAATTCCCTACCACAGAGGGCAGTGGAGGCCAAATCACTAGATGGATTTAAGAGAGAGTTAGATAGAGCTCTAGGGGCTAGTGGAGTCAAGGGATATGGGGAGAAGGCAGGCATGGGTTATTGATTGAGGACGATCAGCCATAATCGCAATGAATGGCGGTGCTGGCTCGGAGGGCTGAATGGCCTCCTCCTGCACCTATTTTCTGTGTTTCTATGTTTCTATGTTTAATCACTTTGAGTCTTTTTTTACCGTTCATGGGGTGATATATCTATTCATAGAAAATGCTGATCTTTTCAGATTTTACAGATGTTCCTCAGCCAAAGTATTTCAATTGAAGGGACAGGAAATCTGTCGATGGCACAGTTCACCGCAGTGCTGGTGATGGATGTGGAAGAAGGCAGTATTTACTGACTGCAGATGCAGCTGCAAGTAAAACAGCACCCTCTTTAGGAGTAACACAGAGGCCACATTTCAATGAAAAACAATGCTTTGCTCTAGTAAACATTTTTACATTCCATGCCCAGATTATCCTGTGGAAATTATTCTTAAAAATACATTGCTGACACTGCAAAGGGAGTTAAATAGTAGAATGGCCAAACATTCTAGCAAGAGGGAGGCAGAGATACAAAATCTGCTCTCATAGCAAGCTCCCTGGAAGAAGTGTTAATGTACTGATCAGATGGGAGGATTTTTTTGTAACAGATCCATTATTGGTGCAGCATTGAGAAAAGTAGGAGACTAAGTAAGGGGAGCAGTTCAAAGGGACAACTGCTGCCTTGGAAGAGTTACTCTTCAAGTCCTAATGATGTTTTATTAAACCACCCAAATACAGTTGTGCCTTTGGGATTGCAATTGCAATACATTTACAGGCTGTAATAACGTTTCAGTACATGAAATGCTGGAATTCTAGGTAAAATAATTCCACTTTCTTTCCCCCAGAGAAGCATGCAGCCTGGCTCTGGTTTATTGGAGATATTTGCAACTTAGCTACGATCCTGGAAGCGTCTGAGGGAGTTTTTGCAAACCGTTGTGCCGTCGCTGTCGATGCCAGCTGAACAGACAATTCCTATCTATCACCAGAGCATTCTTGCGACTGTTCTTGGCAGCTTGGTCCCCGCGGAACAGCTGCCTGACAACCTCAATAAGGCTCATCAGCCCACAACCTGCCCCGTCCCACCGCTGTATATCACTCGCACGCAGAACTCGCTCCGCGCTCTCCCAATGCCGTCTAGGGAATGTTGGGAAAGGCGAGGGAGAGCTGCCTAATCGGAATCGTTCATGCCATCTTTCTGCAGGATCAGGCGTGGGGGCTGGATCACTAGGAGTTTACAAAAAAGATAACACATTTTCTCAGTCCACTTGGGAGAAATACAGAAACGTGTAGGTGTGAAGGCAAGAGCATTTTACCACGAGCACTTTCCTTGAGTGATCAGCATATGGGACCGAGCAAACTTTGCAAAGTTGCCCTCTCCAGAGGCTAATTTATGTATTCCAATGCACTCGGTTTTACCAGCTGTTCCACAGTGCCATCTATTCAAATCCCTATTTTCTGCCTTTTGAAGCTTGGCATTCCTGTGTGGTTTAATATTTGGTAGACCTCAATCGTAACCTTTTCTCTTGGGTATTTTATTAATCCCATTTGTTTTGTGGTCAGATTCTTAAGAATTACAAGCACAGGAAATGTAGGAAATTCTCAGCAGTTTCCATGGAGACAGGGTTGATATTCAACTTCTGTATTATTTTGCTTCTGAGCAACTAAATGGTCGGCACGGTGGAGCAACGGTAGACTTGCTGCCTTACAATGCCAGAGACCCGGGTTTGATCCTGACTATGGGTGCCGTCTGTGTGGAGTTTTTACGTTCTCCCTGTAACCGCATGGGTTGTCTCAGGGTGCTCCAGTTTCCTCCCACATCCCAAAGATGTTAGAAAATATGTGCAGGAGCAGGCCTTTCAGCCCTTTGAGCCAACAATGACCCTTTGAGTCAATATGATCATGGATGATCATCCAAAGTCAGTACCAGTTACAGGTTTGTAGGTTAATTGGTTTATGTAAATTGCCCCTAGTGTCTAGGATATAATTAGTGTATGAGTGGTTATTGGAAAGTGCGGACCCAATTTCGAGAAACACTACTTTAGTTTAAAGAAAACTTAGGTAGCCTGCAACCTTGCCCCTGCCCCTCACTACCCCACTCACTTATGGGAACCGTTTACAATGACAGCAAATCTATACTAAACGTGCACAGAGCAGTTAGCCGCAATTTTGCTATGGGAGTATATTAGAGTATAGATATTTCTGTGGCTGAAACTCTGCAAGACTCATTCAGTCTCCCCCCCCCCCCCCCCACTGAGTCTCAGGACAAATTCCTCATCTCACTGCTACTCCATCTTGCCTGGCCCCTCAGCTTTGTACCAGTTGGGACATCAGTCTGTAGTAGGATCTCAACCCCATTCCTTTTCTCCAGAGATGCTGCCTGTCCTGCTGAGTTACTCCAGTATTTTGTGTCTACCAGTTAGGACATGTTTGTCTCACCTCCCCACCAACATTCGTTTGAATGGCCTTGTCAACCACCATTAATAAGCTGAGTGGAACAAAGCATTCTGGTTTGAATATTTTAATTAATATTAATACTATTAATTCTTCCCACGTTCCAAAGACGTACGAGGTGTGTAGGTTAATTGGCTTTTGGTAAAAATTGTAAATTGTCCCTAGTGTGTATAGGATAGTGCAGGATGATCGCAGTTCGGCACGGACTTGGTGGGCCGAAGAGCCTGTTTCTGCGCTGTAACTCTAAACTAAACTAACCTAAAAATTAATTAATATGAATCAAATGTTTCTTAAAATAAATGTATTATTTTGTAAAACGTTTACCAATATTTTCAGAATTATTTCAATGTACTTCCACCATTTCAAAACTGCGCTGTGATCATGGGAGATATTGAGAACCAGTGGGAAACACCTTTAACAGCATGAACTGTCACAAGGCCATCTGGATGATCCTCAAGTTGGCCCTGTCCAAGGTCCTGTCACCTTGGTGAGACCTTGAGGGGTTGTCACTTCCTGAGACAAGTGTGACCACGAGCATTCTCAGGAGGCAATGGTGAGGTGTGGATCAGTCGGAGGATGATCCAACCCGATAATTACTCTCACTGTCAGAATAACAGTGGTCAGTTGCACAGACAGAAGCAGCGCAAATGTCAGCCTTCTTTATGTTGAAACCATTGTCCTCTCAACTGGTAAATAAGGTGAAATCTGGGGATAGGGGTGAGAATGGACAGGCTAGGAAGTGGGATGAGTATGGTTTGGTACTTGATAGTTACCATAGACATGGTGGGCTGTCGGGCCAGTTTCTCTGTTGTGTATATATCGAACAGTGCAACAGCAGAACAGGCCCTTCAGCCCACAATGTCCATGCCAAACATCATTTCCTTTCTTTTTCTGTCTGTAGAAGGGTCACAACCATACCCTTGAGAGATGTTGCCTGACCAGCTGAGATACGCCAGCACTTTGTATTTTTGGTTTGTAAATCAGCATCTGCACTTCTTTGTACCTTCCTTGATTCATTTATTAATTTATTGTATTTGTGTTTGTTAGATGTTTTCCATGAGTATTGTGTTTATAAGCTTGTTATGCTGTTGCAAGAATGTTATTCTTTCATTTTCAGTTCATATGAGAATTAAACATTTGACTCTCTCTTGACTCATGATGCCAACTTAAACGAATCTCCTCTGCTTGGACTTGATGCAAATCCCCCCCCCATTGCCCGCCTATCCTGCATATGCATGACTGGTTCTATCAAGGACTGGTTTGGCAAATTGAACGCCCAGGAACGACGGAGATTGCAAAAGGTGACGAACACTACCATCAAGGGTTCTGACGTCCCCGCCCCATCGAAGGAATCCACAAGAGTCGCTGCCTCAAAAAAGCAGCCAGCATCATCAGAGACCTACACCACCCTGGCCATGTACTCATTTCACTCCAGCCATCTGTAAGAAGGTATAGGAGCCTGAATTGGTTTTATGGAGTACTATGTTTACATATCTGTTGTGGTGCTGCAAGTACGAATTTCATTGTTCCGTTTGGGACATATAACAATAAAATATTAGCTCCTTGAGCTCTTGACTCTTTTGCCTATCTAACATGAGCTCTTGACTCTTTTGCCTATCTAAAAGTCTCTTAAATGCCATTCTCGTATCTTATATCTGCCTTCAACACCACCCTTGGCATTGTGTTCCAGGCACCCACCACACTCTGTGAATCTACGTCTTGAGAAGCTAATGGTTACTTGAGTTCCACAACTGGCATAAGCGGGTCTGGCGTTTGCTAGCTTGCAGGCCCAGAATGCAAAAAAACAAATATCCAAACATCTGCATGAATTCTGTTATATATAAGAAAGATTGTCAGCAATAGAGTACAGCACATGATGTAAGGTAGCCAAAGAAAAAAGAGTTTATTTTATTGCCACGTCCACTGAGGTACAAGTGGTGAAGCGCTTTTGTTGCATGCCCACCAGTCAGTGGAAAGACAATACGTGGTTACAATCGAGCCATCCACAGCATACAGATATATCATAAAGGGAAAAAACGTGAATGACGTTTAGTGCAAGATGAAGCCAGTAAATTCCGATCAAAGATAGTCCGAGGGTCTCCAATGAGGTCTCTAGAACTGCTCTCTAGTTATTGGTTGACACTGGATATGCTGGAGTAACTCAGCGGGACAAGCAGCATTTCTGGAGAGAAGGAATGGGTGATGTTTCGGGTCGAGACCCTTCTTTGGTACATATACCTGATAAAGGGAGTAACATGACATTTGATTACATAGATGCAATTTGGTCTTCATCTGGTGGAAGTAGTTGATAGCATGAACTGGTCATGAGGACAGCAGTGGTTTTCCACGTACTGCTTTACCCACGCAGATCATTTTCCTCTTTCTTAACAGAAGACATTATTTTTGCCATTTTTTTTGGTTCATTAGCACAGTAAGCCTTGCCTGCCATTTCGTTCAGATGTCATAAATTATTCCAATGCTGAGATATGGAAATGAATAATTTTCTCTTTGTGCTAAGAAGAAACACCATTTGACAACAATTAATTCACCCCATGTATTTGCAACATCTTTTGTAGTTTGCTGTCTATGGATGTCATTTCGGGGAAATGGGAAGTTGGACCTCCCACTGGTTGATGCGGTTAGCAGAATAAGCTGCTTCCATCTATGTTTACCAGTTTAGATTAGTTTAGAGATACAGCATGAAAACAGGCCCTTCGGCCCACTGAGTCCGTGCTGAACAGCAATCCCCGCACATTAACACTACCCTGCACACACTAGAGAACATTTACAATTTTACCAAGCCAAATAACCTACAAACTTGTACGTCTTTGTAGTGTGAGAGGAAACTGGAGCACCCTGGAGAAAACACACAGGGAGAACGTACAAACTCCATACAGACAGAGCCCGTAATCAGAATCAAACCCAGGTCTCTGCCATTGTAAGGCAGCAACTCTACCGCTGCGCCACCGTGCCGCCCATACATGTATAAAACTGAATTGTAGTGGGCCCTCTCAGCATTTTCTTTCTTTTAAACCCATTAACCATATTTTAATATGTTCGTTTTATTTTCCCACAAAATAGTTCAGTTGTAGGAGTTGGTAGAATGCCATTTAGTTGAGTTCAGAGATACAGCACGGAAACAGGCCCTTCGGCCCACCGAGTCTGCACCGACCAGTGATCCCTGCACACTAACGCTGTCCTACACACAAGGGACAATTTACAATTATACCAAGTAAACAAACCCAAGTAAATTAACCTGTACGTCTTTGGACTGTGGGAGAAAACCGAAAAGCTCAGAGAAAATTCACACTGTCACGGGGAGAATGTACAAACTCCATACAGACAGCACCCGTAATCGGAATCAAACCCGAGTGTCCGACGCTGCAAGCGCTGTAAGGCAGCATCTCTATCGCTGCGCCACCATGCCACCCAATTGGTCGATATTGCAATTAGTAGATCTTCTCTGTTTGCCTGCACTGGAAATAGAGCTGTGTCTCGGACATCCAAACTGTTTTTGTACATGACCTAATCTCCTTATGGCCGTGAGTCATATTAATAAGTAAGTAATATTAATAAATAAATAAGTAATATTAAAACTGGTGCACACCAGGAGACCAGTCAAAGCTGATCCCCTGAGTGTGCCTTTGGTGCAGAGTTTATAATGTCAGCTGGCCAGATACACAGAAATTTGATCAACAGCAAAACTAGGTCTTGATTACAGAATAGAGGTTACAGAAATACTTAATTATGTAACAAACTACAGAATAAAATGATTATTCACAAGTCTAATGTGGTTGACAGTAGACCCAATCCATCCCGATGGGTGCACGCTATAACATGATCAATAACGTTCCTGAAACTTGGGTTTCATCACTGCTGCCCCTATTTTTAGGTTTTGTCTGCGGTTCCCGGTCACCATATTAGCACAATCTGCATCGAGGCCCCACGGTTTCGAAGCCTCCCGGATCACCGCGTAGAAGCGCAGGTCGGGGTCCGGCCGGGGCCTCGCGGGCAGTAGCCCGGGTTGGCAAAGTAGCCGGCGGAGCACACGGCTGGGGCCCGGGTCGGCACCACAGAGGCGTGAAATGGGGCGTCGACAGCGGTGAGGCCTCGGTGGCGGCAGTGGTGAAACTTTGCGACGATGGAGCCTAGGCGGTGGTGAAGCCTCGTGGCAGTGGGTTGATCCAAGGACGATGAGAGCGTGAAGGACCACCATGAGGGGGGGAGGGGACGAACAATGGAGGACCCGCATGGGGGGGGGGGGGGGGGGGGGGGAGAGGAGGAGAGGGGGGAGGGAGAGCCAAAAGGAGGAGCCGGCGTGCTTTGTAACTTTCTCAGCGCCGTAGGTGGCTGCTATTTGTATACATTGTATAGGCAAACAAAGATTCTCACTGTGCCTAGTCACATGTGACAATAATGTATTACTATTCCTATTTACTATTCCTTCCCCTACAACACTGTAGATACACATGATGGTTGGCATAGATGTGATGAGCCCAAGGGCCTGTTTCCAGGCTGTTGCACTCTATGACTGTATTGGATTCAAGGCTGTGCTCTAATTTCAATGATGTTTCTCCTGGTCACACACTATCCTTAATGGATGCTATGTCGTGTATTATTTTATAACCACAGGGTTTAATTCCTGAAACTCCTTTCTGCAAACACTCGTGATTATTTGTTCCGCATGGGCCCCAAACATTCAAGAAGGGATACGTTCACCAGCTATTCCCAGGAAGTTAGAGTGGACACAAAAATGCTGGAGTAACTCAGCGGGACAGGCAGCATCTCTGGAGAGAAGGAATGGGTGATGTTTCTGGTCGAGTCCCTTCTAGAGATGGACATTCAATGCTGGCTGCATCTGTGATAGCACATCCCATTAATAAAAACAATGTGCTCTTGAGAAAGCAGAAAGGAATAGAATAATAACTTTGCAATGAAATGCAAACTTTGCAGTGCAAATGATAGAAACATAGAAAATAGGTGCAAGAGTAGGCCATTCGGCCCTTTGAACCTGCACCGCCATTCAATATGATCATGGCTAATCATCCAACTCAGCATCCTGTACCTGCCTTCTCTCCATACCCTGATCCTTTTAGCCACAAGGGCCACATCTAACTCCATCTTAAATATAGCCAGTGAGCTGGCCTCAACTACTTTCTGTGGCAGAGAATTCCACAGATTCACCACTCTCTGTGTGATTTTTTTTTTCCTCATCTCTGTCCTAAAAGATTTCCCCCTTTGATTAGGTGCATCCAATTATCAACACAAAATCCTGGAGTAACTCAGCGGGATAGGCTGCATCTCTGGACAGAGGGAATGGGCGCTTCCAATTGACATATATGAATAAGGACATTTTTCACAGGAAGAATGATAGATTCGCAGGCTTCTCCGCAATGTACGGTAAATGCTACCAAAATGAAAGTGGGCTTAAAACATATGTTACCATAGTACAGGTTAGAACCAAGCTGAAGATAGACTCAAAATGCTGGAGTAACTCAGCATCTCTGGATAGAAGGAATGAGTGCTTCCAATTGACAGATATGTATAAGGGCATTTTTGATGCTGCCTGTCCCGCTGGGTTACTCCAGCATTTTATGTCCATCTTCGGTTTAAACCAGCATCTGCAGTTCCTTTCTACACATTATAAACAAGCTGTTTGTGTATGGCACGTACTGTCCTTCCTCTGAGACCTACTGAGAGGGGAAACAACAAATTCGACATAGGCCACTGAGTGGTGCTGTGGAGCATAGGATTTTGCTGGGTTAATTCGAGCTGGAAGTTTAAGGCACTTTTGGCTTAAGGTAAATAAGCAGCTAAGTATGTGGAATGAGTTAACACTATACTTTTTGGGTAAAGGTATTCTTAAGATCGAAATTCTCCACATACGTGTTTTGTTTCACGAGAGCTGTCTTTGACAATAATAAGTTTGTAGTTTGGTGTGTTTTGGATTTGGATGGAGTAGGCCTCAGTTTCCTCCAGCCCTGTTAGCTTGCACTCCCACTGACAGAGTGCCGTGGCTGGGATTGGTGTTCAAATCCAGGGTGCTGGCATTTGAGGCCTAGTGGCCTAGTCTCAAAGACAGACCTCGAGTCTTGACAGAAAAGAATGTAAAAAAAATCTGTAGTTATCTGCATGCAATACTGTTGAACTGTGTGGGATTTATTAATACGTATTAGTTTTGGTTGAAAATATCTATACGGAGTCATGTATTTATTTGCTCTGTTAGCAAACTCCAGGTCAGAAAAATTGCCTGAGGTTGAAGCACAAAAGATTAGTCTTTTGCAGGTTACTGATGATATTGAAACTAGCTTAGTTTAGAGATACAGCACAGACACAGGCCCTTTGGCCCATCGAGTGCACATCGACCAGCGATCCACGTACACTAACACTATCCTATACACTAGGGACAATTTACAATTTTCACCGAAGCCTATTAACCCACAAACCTGTATGTCTTTAGAGAGTGGGAGCAAACCGAGCACCCGGAGAAAACCCATGCGGTCAAGGGGAGAAGGTACAAACTCACAGAACGTACAGACACCACCCGTAGTCAGGATTTAACCTGGGTCTCTGGTAAGGCAGCAACTCTACCGCTGCACCACCGTGCCGCACAGAGTCATACAACGTGGAAACAGGCGTTTTAGCCCAACTTACCCATGCTGACCAAGATGCTCCATCTACACTAGTCCCACATGCCAGCGTTTAGCCCATAAACTTCTAAACCTTTCCAATCCTATCTTGTCATTATTATATTGTTTTGTAAATTTACCATTTGAGGGGATGGCAAATGCTTATAAGAGACAAGGTTTTGTATCGTACAGCATTTTTCAGGAATGATTTAAAATAAGGTACAGGCATGGGACAGGAAGGGTGGATGTGGGGAGGGTAACTTTCACAAGCTTCACGAAGAAGTTTCAGTTTAGTTTAGTTTATTGTCACGTGTATGGTGAAAATCATTTGTAGCGTCCTATCCAGTCAGCAAAAAGAAAATCCATGATTACAATCAAGCCATTTACAGTGTATAGGTATATGATAATAGAATGCGTTGTGCAAGGTAAGGTTTTCCAAGGGATTTTTCAGGCAACGAGTGATGTGTTTGGTTCTGAGAGAGAATTTAAGATAACATTGTGTAGTGCCATGAGAGAGGTGATTCGGCTGTTAACCTCAGTCACATGAATGGAAGTTGCTGGCGGTGATGTTTGACTAGTTGAAATAGCTCTGGGAAGCGGGAATGAGGCCTCAAATGGTCTACAAACTTCCCAGGCTGAGTAATGTGGAGAAATGATTGAACTACACAGAGAAAGCCTGTGCTATTCCCAGGGTGGAAGAGCCCAGTCTGGTTGATAGACCGGGCGTTCAGTAAAAATCCAGAGATTGTGCGGCACTGGATGTATATAAGTGACCAGTCGTACGGATTGTGGAACCAGAGCCCTTCAGATGTGGGAAGGAGAAAGGACGGTAGACTTGAGCCCCGCTGTTCAGAAACAACATTTATCTGTCTCAGCGGTCTCTTCCTTATGGCCCTGTCCCACGGTACGAGTTCACCCAAGAGCTCTCCCGAGTTTGCCCTGATTCGAACTCGGAGATTTACGGTAATGGCCGCTCGTCCGTACTCGGGGCTCTCGTGGACATTTTTCAATATGTTGAAAAATCTTCACGAGTCTTCCTGAGCTTAGCTGCTGTTAGCGAGTCTTCCCGAGTACCTGCCATTAGCGTTACGAGCCTCTAAGAGACGTCCCCGAGCTCCGATGTACCCGCTACGTTCATTCTCCGTGCTTACCACCAGTTTGATTTTTTTAAACTCGGAATTTTTAACTTGGAATTAACTCGTACCGTGGGACAGGGCCATTAAGCTTCCTAAACCAATTGCAAAACCACCATCGCCACTTCAAACCCACCTCCTCGTCTGTCTTGAAGATAGACACAAAATGCTGGAGTAACTCAGCGGGACAGGCAGCATCTCTGGAGAGAGGAATGGGTGACGTTTCTGGTCGAGACCCTTCTTCAGACTGATGTCAGGGGAGTGGGCGGGGTACACAGATAAAATGTAGTCGGAGACTGGTCGGAGAACTGGGAAGGGGGATGGGAGGGAGAGGGAGGGAAAGCAAGGGCTACCTGAAGTTAGAGAAGTCAATGTTTATACTGCTGGGGTGTAAGCTGCCCAAGCGAGATATGAGGTGCTGTTCCTCCAATTTGCGCTGGTCCTCACTCTGACAATGGAGGAGGCCCAGGACAGAAAGGTCAGATTGGGAATGGGGGGGGTAGTTGAAGTGTTGAGCAACCGGGAGATTTAGGCAGAGGTGTTCAGCAAAACGATTGCCGAGCCTGCACTTCGTTCCCCTCCTATGTCTTAATACCTTGCGGAACCTCGACCCTGCACCTGGTCTCTCCTCCTCTGTCTTAATTCCTTGTTATCTGGTTCTGTGGAACCTCTTTTGTGGTAATGAACATCCTTTACAGGTGGATGAACATTTGGAACACTGGACGGACGGAGATGAATCTACCGGCTACTGCGGGGCTGCAGGCATCTTCTGCCGTGTGGGAATGGAGCATATTTGTAGGTACAGCAGGCAGGGAAGAAAGCTAATGGAATGTTGGCCTTCATAACAAGAGGATTTCAGTATAGGAGTAAAGAGGTTCTTCAGCAGTTGTGTAGGGCTCTGGTGAGACCACATCTGGAGTATTGTGCACAGTTTTGGTCTTCTAATTTGAGGAAGGACATCCTTGTGATTGAGACAGTACAGCGTAGGTTCACAAGATTGATCCCTGGGATGGCGGGACTGTCATATGAGGAAAGATTGAAAAGACTAGGCTTGTATTCACTGGTGTTTAGAAGGATGAGGGGGGATTTTATAGAAACATAAATTGTAGAAGGACTGGACAAGCTAAATGCAGGAAAAATGTTCCCAATGTTGGGCGAGTCCAGAACCGGGGGCCACAGTCTTAGAATAAAGGGGAGGCCATTTAAGACTGATGTGAGAAAAAACTTTTTCACCCAGAGAGTTGTGAATTTGTACAAACTCCGTACAGACAGCACCCGTAGTTGGGGTCTCCATGGCTGCATTCGCTGTAAGGCAACAACTCTACTTCTACCGTGACCGTTGTATTGCAATGTTGGATTGCAATGTTTCTGATAATGGGAGAGTCTAGGACTTGATGGCATGGCGTCAGAATAAAAAGACATACCTTTAGAATGGAGATGAGGAGGAATATCTTTAGCCAGAGGGTAATGGATCTATGCAATTCATTACCACTGATGGCAGTGGAGACCAAGTCATTGGATATTTTTAAAGGTTCTTAATTGGTAAGGGTGTCAAAGGATGTATAGCAGTAGAGTGGCTGCCTTCCAGCACCAGAGACCTGGTTTCAAACCTGACTACAGATGCTGTCTGTACAGAGTTTGGACGTTCTCCCTGTGACCCGGTGAGCACCGTTTTTCCTCTCACACTCCAAAAATGCACAGGTTTGAGGGCTAATTGGCTTGGTAAAATTGTAAGTATTCCCTAGTGTGTTGGATAGTGTTAGTGTGGGGAGAATCACTGGTTGGTGCGGACTCGGTGGGCCGAAGGGGCTGTATCCGTGCTGTATCTCTAAACTTAAACTAAACTACTAGCACATTTTGTGGCCTTGAAATGGCATCCGCTTCTTCTGAATAAGATGTAGAACTCTTATCTTAAATTAGAAAATAATGCAAATGTCACAATATGCTAAAAAAAAAAAACCTCTTTGTACCAGCTTTGTGTCGCCTGGTCAAATGTCTGTTAATGTGATTCAATATTTTTTTTGTTTGGTGACCCTGCTGTGAAGTGGCATGAAACATTCGACTGCATTAAGTACCAAATGCAAATTTTAGTACTTAAATTCATAGAAATGTGTGTGCCACATGGCATTCCAATTGGCTTTCATTTTAGAGATGCAGCTTGGAAATAGACCCTTCGGCCCGTCTAGTCCACACTGACCACCGAGATCCCACTGTTATCCCACTTTCCCATCCACTTCCTACACATCAGGAGCATTTTTACAGAGGCCACTTAACCGAGAAACCTGCACGTCATCGGGATCTGGGAGGAAGCTACATGTGGTTGGGATGTGGTGGTGAACCTTTGGAATTCACTACCACGGTCGGTGGTGGATGCTACGACATTGGGTATTTTATAAGCGGAGATTGAGTAGTATTGGTGTCAAAGGTTATCAGGCGAAGTCAGGAGAATGGGGTTGAGAGGGAAAAATAGATCAGCCACGATTGAATGGTGGAGCAGGCTCGATGGGTTGAATGGCCTAATTCGGCTCCAATGCCTTACAAACATATGAAATTAGAACACCCCGAGGAAATCTACACGGTCAGTGGGAGAACATGCAAACTCTACACAGATAGCACCCGAGATCAAGATCAAACGCGGGTCTCTGGCGCTGTGAGGCAGTTGCACTACAGGGAGGCAAACTAAAAAGTGGCATTTTTATGACTTTTATGACTGAAGGAAGAAGATATCATTATTCCTGTTCTCCGAATAGCAAATGTAAAGATGTAAAATTGATTGTAACGGGATGCTGCAGGATTACTATAAAGGATGGGAGTGTGGATGGAGAGTGTGATCCCACCACTCCTTCTTCTTCCGCAAGCAGACATTCCCAAATTCTCAAATTTTAAGCTCCTTTTTCTCTCTCCTCTGCCACAGAAGGCTGTGGAGACCAAGTCAATGGCCGAGATAGGTAGATTCTTGATTAGTACGGGTGTCAGGGGTTATGGGTAGAAGGCATGAGAATGGGGTTAGGAGGGAGAGATAGATCAGCCATGATTGAATGGTGGTGGACTTGATGGGCCAATTGGCTTAATTCTGCTCCTATCACTTATGACTTGCCTTGTGCCACCCTCCACCCAAATACGCACCCATTTTTCCCATTCTACCACCCCCCCCCATTCCATTACCCCCCTCCTCCCTATCCACGTATATCCCTCCCTCTGGCCTTATATCTCCTTATCTGGCACCCTTTTGACTCCTTTTCATCCCTAGCCTTTGTCTACGTATCAGCCAATCAAACTACCCTCACCTGTATCCACCTATCACTCATAGAATCATAGAAAATAGGTGAATGAGTAGGCCATTCGACCCTTCGAGCCTGCACCGCCATTCAATATGATCATGGCTGATCATCCAACTCAGTATCCTGTACCTGCCTTCTCTCCATACCCCCTGATCCCTTTAGCCACATCTAGCTCCCTCTTAAATATAGCCAATGAACTGGCCTCAGCTACCTTCTGTGGTAGAGAATTCCACAGACTCACCACTCTCTGTGAGAAAAAAGATCTTCTCATCTCGGTCCTAAAAGACTTCCCCCTTATCCTTAAACTGTGACCCCTTGTTCTGGAGTTCCCCAACATCGGGAACAATCTTCCTGCATCTAGCCTGTCCAACCCCTTAAGAATTTTGTTAATTCGCCAGGCTTTTTTCGACCCCCTCTTTTCCAGTTTTCACCCCGCTACAAAAATAAATCTGAAGACAGGTCCCGCCCTGATACATCACCTATCCATGTCCTTTAGAGGTGATACCGATCCCGCTGAGTTACTCCAGCACTTTGTCGATCTTTTACTCATGATTCCGGCATCTGCAGTTCCTTGTGTAGCCATTCCCAAAGGCTCAGTCCATTGTAATTGGATAGGGCTGGAGACGGGCCCATCAAATCTAGTCTTCCATTCAATCATGGCGCATCTATTTTTCCCTCTCCATCCCATTCTCCTGCCTTCTCCCCATAACCCCATGTCACCCATACTAATCAAGAATCTGTCAACCTCCACCTTGAAATAATCTGGTTGGTGGAATTGGTTTGTTTGCCCATTCTGTTCTGATATTTCCCCTTCCTGTGTTTTCCGAAATTACTTTCCATCCACAGTATCATTTTGAATCAGTCCAAGTTGTGCGCACTGTCATCATTGTCCAAAGCCATCCACAGTTAATAGGTTCAAAATAAACCCCACACCTTCCCACTGAGTGGAGAGCTAACTTTGATTTCTATCTCCTCTCTCAATTGCACTTAGATAGAGATCTCGGAGCCAGATTGACAATCTTAAAATGGTGCCTTTGCAGGCAAATTCTCCAAATCCCGTCTTTGTCATTTTTTTGCTAAAATCATCAGCAGTTATCACTGATGTTTTCTATGCACCCCCCCCCCCCCCCCATTCTTCCAGCTCCTTCCCCAAGTGCTTTGTTGTTATGGAAACCCAAGCAGGTTGTGTTTTATGTAACAAGATGTTTGGCCCTGAGGTCTTCTGCTGGAATGACTTAATTTAAAACCAGTATGGGGTTTATTCATTTAAGTCAATTTATATGCAAGAGAGTGAACAAAAATATCAATAATATATCAACTGCCAAGTTCTAGAACTCGGGAATTTTAATCCTCGTTGATGGAATAACATTTAATAATTAACCATAAAAGTTAATGATTGTGGAATTCATTATCTCCCACTCTCTCTCTCGCTCCGAGGCAGTGTTGGGATAGTTGCAGTGTGTTTGTTAAATCTATTTTTTACATAAGAATAATAGGTAATTATATCTATATGCTGTCAGCTCTGGGCAATTTGCTGCAATTCTCTCTCTCCTACGCTGGCATGGGCTTAGGTGTGGTGGATGATAATGTTTCCTATCTTGTGGCAACATATCAGGTGAAATAGGGCCCGGTTGTGTGGATCAATAGACTGCTCCCCAGAGAAGAATCTCATTACATGTTAACCTTTGCGACGAAAGGACACAAATCCAAAGGCCTTGTACAACTTACTTTAGACTCTAGAGATAGAGCATGGAAACCAGGCCCTTTGTGTCTTTTTATGTTATTAAATTGAATTGAATTTAATAAATGTCATTAGCCAAGTATGTATACATACAAGGAATTTGCCTTGGTGCTTTGCTCGTAACAGCACGATATACAGTGGACAATTAAGAATAAAACATTATAATTTAAACATGTGAAAGAAATAAAATACCAGAGCAGAAGGAGGCAACAGTTGTTTAGGAAAAAAAGCTGCGGAAAAAAGCTGTTTTTATGTCTGGCTGTGGCGGCTTTGACAGTCCGGAGTCGCCTTCCAGAGGGAAATGCTTCAAAGAGTTTGTGGCCAGGGTGAGAGGGGTCAGAGATGATCTTACCTGCTCGCTTCCTGGCCCTTGCAGTGTACAGTTCGTCGATGGGGGGAAGGTTGCAGCTAACAACCTTCTCGGCTGATCGAACGATGCGCTTCAACCCCAGGATGACATACTTGGTGGCTGAGCCAAACCAGACCATGATGGAGAAGGTGAGGACAAACTCTAAGATGGCAGTATAAAACTGGACCATCATTGCTTGTGGCAGATTGTGTTTTCTCAGCTGCCGCAGGAAGTTCATCCACTGTTGGGCCTTTTTGACTGTGGAGTCGATGGTGGCCTCCGATTTAAGGTCCTTGGAGATGATGGTTCCAAGGAACTTAAATGAATCCACAGATGTGACTGTGGTGTTGTTGATGGTGAGTGGGGGGAGATCTCCGAAAGTCTACAATCAATTCCACCGTCTTAAGAGCATTGAGCTCCAGGTTGTTGCGATGGCACCAGGACACCAGCTGCGTCACTTCCTGTCTATAGGCAGATTCCTCCCCATCCTGGATCAGTCCAATCAGGGTTGTGTTGTCCGCAAACTTGGGAAGCATGACAGAGGAGTCCGTGGAGGTGCAGTCATTGGTGTAGAGAGAGGAGAGGAGAGGAGAGAGTACGCAGCCTTGCGGTGCTCCTATGCTGAGGGTCAGCAGTTCTGAGATGTGCTTTCCCAGCCTCACATGCTGCTTCCTGTCTGTCAGGAAGTTGGTGATCCACCGACAGAGGAGTTCAGGCACAGTCAACTGGGAGAGTTTGGAATGTAGTAGCTCTGGCACAATGGTGTTGAATGCAGAGCTAAAATCCACGTACAAAATCCTTGCATAGGTCCCCTGGCGGTCTAGGTGCTGGAGGTTGAAGTGCAGGCCTAGGTTGATTGCTTCATCCACAGATCTATTGGCCCGTATTGCAAACTGCAGGGGGTCCAGCAGGGGGTTTGTGATATTTTTCAGGTGGGCCAGCACAGGCCTTCCAAGGGTCTTCATGATTACAGAGGTCAGTGCGACAGCCCTGTAGTCATTAAGACCAGTAATCCTTGGCTTCTGTGTACACTTTCTCACTCAAGGCAATTAACCTACAATCCCGCATGTCTTAGGGATGTGGGAGGAAACTCATACAAACCCCACGCAGACAGCACCCGAGGTCAGGGGCGAATCCAGACCATTGTGGCATCTTCTTAGGCAGTCCCTTGTGCCTTTAGATTTTAGACTGTAGAGAAACAGCGCAGAAACAGGCCCTTCAGCCCATCGAGTCCCTGCCAGCCAACGATCACCCCGTATACTAGCACTATCCTACACGTTAAAGACAATTTGCAATTTACAGACACCAATTTACCTGCAAACCTGTACGTCTTTGAAGTGTGGGAGGAAAACCGAAAACCCACGCAATCACATGGAGAACATAAAACTCCGTACAGACAACACTCGATCAGGATCGAACCCGGGTCTCTGGTGCTATAAAGCAGCAACTCTACCAATGCGGCACTGTGACGCCCCTCCACCACTATAACTGGTGGACAATTTCACTTTCGTTTGAAGATACAGCATGGAACAGGCCCTTCGGCCCACTGAGTCTGTGCCGACCATCGATCACCCATTCTCATGTCCTATATTATAGAAATAAGGAACAGCAACTGCTGGTTTGCATAAAAGGACACAAAGTGCAGGAGTAACTCAGTGGATCAAGCAGCATCTCCCTGATATCTTTCCCCCTCTCTACAATCTGTCTGAAGGATGTCACCTATCCATGTCCTCCAGAGATGTTGCCTGACTGGCTGAGGCTTTGTGTTCTTTTTAGTTCGATATTATCCCACGATCTCAAGGACTTCATACATACTCGGGGCGATTAACCTACAAACCCATGCTTCTTTGGGGTATGAGAAGTTACCCATGCAAACTCCGCACAGACAACACTCGAGGTCAAGATCTTAGACAGTTCCTTGGGTCTTTAGACTTCAGAAATACAGCGCAGAAACAGGCCATTCGACACACCGAGTCTGTGCCGACCAGCGATCATCCCCAACACCAGTACTATCCTATTACCAGGGACTCTTTGCAATTCACTGATGCCAATTACCTGGCATCAGTGAATCAACCTACAAACCTACAAACCTGTACGTCTTTGGAGTGTGGGAGGACATCGGAGCACCCGGAGAAAACCCACGCGTTTGCAGGAAGAACGTACAAACTCTGCACAGACAGCACCCGAGGTCAGGATTGAACCAACATCAAGCCATTTTGGTGGTCTTTGAAGAGAGCATGGTCTGTCAGACTCTTTCCAGCAACCTTTCTTCTCTGGCTGTTCGGTGGCAGGGAGCGTGGGCAATCAGGCCAGTATTCATTAGCGATGACTGCGGGTTAATGGACCGCTTCCACTAAAGGTTTACATTGTTTATGAAAGTCATTATTCCCCTTCCTCCCACTTCTCTCAGTTCCACGTTGATGCATTCTCTACATCAGTGCACTCTAATTATTGGGTCAACTAACACCAGCACCAGAGATAACGCTGAATAACATTCACTGATTTTGACACAATTAATAAATTGTCCTAGTGCTATGTGAGTATTGGTTGTCATGGTTACCGGGACACTGTTGAATGCCACTCTTAACTGATGGACCACTCCAGTCAAAGACTGAGCCCAGCTGAGATTCCTTCCAGTCAATTCAATTTGGCGTTGAAAATATCTGCAGTAAATCTTTACAACTACGTGTTTCACATGCCGTATGCACGGCTACAACTCCAGACCCCAGCACGCAAGGAAGATCAGCGAACTCGAACGCCCAGGAATGAAGGTGATTACAAATAGAGGTGAACACGGCCCAGTCCATCACGGGCGTTGACCTCTCCACTACCGAAAGGATCTATTGGAGCAGTCGTCTCAAAAAGGCAGCCAACATCATCAAAGACCCACTCCACCCTGACCACACCCTCATTTCACTCCTGCGATCGGGAAGGAGGTGCAGGAGCCTGAAAACTGCAACATCCAGCTTCAGGAACAGCTTCTACCCAACAACCATCAGGCTATTGAACACTTCCAAGTCCAACAACACTCCGAACTGCAAACTGCCTAGGTGAAAAAGGATGGGCGACGTTTCGGGTCGGGACCCTTCTTCAGTCCTGACCCGAAACATTACCCATCCAGGTATGCTGCCTGACCCGCTGAGTTACTCCGGCACTTTGTGTCAATCTTTGGTATGTATCAGCATCTACAGTTCCTTTCTACATATACAAACTGCCTAGGAGCACTAGGGGCTTCAGGCTTCGTTTTGCTCTTTGAACTATGTATGCTTCTATATTTATTGAACATCTTTTTTATTGTTATTAAATAGTACATATTATTTCATATATATTAGTTCAGTATATTATCTAATGAATACTGTGATTATAAACCCGTTGTGCTGCTGCAAGTGAGAATTTCATTGTTCCGCTTCAGTACCTATGACTATGAAACACTCTTGACTTGAGGTGTTCTTGTGAGTCTGGAGTAAACAGCAAGTCCAGGGCACAATACATATCATGAATGCGGACGATTACGTTTACATTCTGGAGTTAACTTTTAAGATATCGGCAGCTGAAATGATGTTAAATTGGAATGAATGGTTAAGAACGATCACACCTGGTGTGGAGTCATGTTGAAGAAGAATAATGGCCCGTAATTGAATTTTTATGTGTGATCACAAAACCGGGGGGGGGGTGTATTTCTTACAAATAGTATTGATGATTTCATCTGTTAAATTTGCTCAATGGAACACCCGCAGAACAATCTAACTTGTCTTAATCATAGCTGTTTATTGTCTTCTAAATCGATGAGGAATATCCATTAAAGGCAAACTGTGTGGCAAAGCTGAATCATAGTAATTCAGTCCTACTCTTCAATATGTGTAATAACTGTGCGGTAATAGTTCCATACAGAGTAATCCTGACTCGCAATCCAGCGTTGATTCCCACGCACTTCAGAGGATGAGGCTTTATCACTTTTCTCTCGTGACCTTGCTCACATTTTCTTTGCAGTACTAATGCCGTGTCCCCACCGTTTTGCCGCCAATGTCTCCTGGCTTTTCTCGGAGGTGGATTCGCTGCCGCAGCGGGTGGATGCCGCTGCCTGCGCGGGGTTCCAGGCAGTGGAGGTCGCCTGGCCTTACGATACTGAAGCCACAGAGCTAAACAAAGCGTTGGACAAATATGGAATGGAGCTTGTCCTGATTAATACCCCGCCAGGTAAATATACCTACTGAACTAATGTCACTGGTGACACAGTGGCACAGCTGATAGAGCTGCTGCTTCCCATGCCAAAGACCCAGGTTGGATCCCGACCTCGGGTGCTGTCTGCGTGGAGTTTGCACGCTCTCAAAGGAAGAGGTCCAGGTCAGAATGTTCGCTATGGAAAAAAGGCTCAAAGTTTTGGAGATATTCACAAGATATAGGAGCAGAATTAGGCCATTCAGCCCATCAAGTTTACTCCGCCTTTCAATCATGGCCGATCTATCTTTCCCTCTTAACCCCATTCTCCTGCCTTCTCCCAGTAACCCCTGACACTCGTACAAATCAAGAATCTATCTATATCTGCCTTAAAAATATTGATTGACGGCTTCCTGTGGTAATAAAATCTAGAGATTCACCACCCTCTGACTAAAGAAATTCCTCCTCATCTCCTTCCTAAAGGAACGTCCTTTAATTCTAAGGCTATGACTTCTGGTCCCAGATTCTCCCGCTAATTGGGTGAAATGCATCTCAGGAAGGCATGGATAGGCGATGAATTGGGTCGGGACTCTTCCTCTCTTTGGATCAGTGTGGAAATAGGAAGGGGAGTTAAATGGTTAGCTCTAGGATCCTCCTACCAGCCCTGCTCTGGGACCCTCCTTCCCTCTTCTGTCCCAGCCCCAGTTCTATCTCAGTCTCGGCTTAATGGAACCAAGGCCACAAGGTAGACTGGGTCTACCTTCACCCTGCTATCTGCATCTGCAGGGCATTGCTCTGTAACTACCACCACTGCCCTGTACAGATCACTGCTGCCCTTCCTTCACCCACGTGCAGAGTTAGAAACATAGAAACATACAAAATAGGTGGAGTAGGTCATTTGGCCCTTCGAGCCAGCACTGCCATTCAATATGATCATGGCTGATCATCCAAAATCAGTATTTAAGAAGGAACTGCAGATGCTGGAAAATCGAAAGTAGACAAAAGTGCTGGAGAAACTCAGCGGGTGCAGCAGCATCAATGGAGCGAAGGAATTCCTTCGCTCCATAGATGCTGCTGCACCTGCGGAGTTTCTCCAGCACTTTTGTTTACATCCAAAATCAGTACCCTGTTCCTGGTTTTTCCACATATCCCTTGATTCCTTTAGGCCTAAGAGCTAAATCTAATTCTCTCTTGAAAACATCCAGTGAATTGGCCTCCACTGCCTTCTGTGGCAGAGAATTCCACAGATTCACAACTCACTAGGTGAAAAAGTCTTTCCTCATCTCAGTCCTAAATGGCCTCCACATCTCAGTGCTAAATGACCTTCCCACCACTTTTATTTTGTGCCGGTCTTTTAATTTGTTAGGAAATAAAGAAAGAGGAGAACTTGGGCTTGGAGCAGATCCGAAGCAGCGGGCCGAATTCCGCAGAGGGCTGGACCAAGCGGTGCAGTATGCTAAGGCTGTGCACTGCAAGCGGTAAGCATCGTCCCCGAGCTTGTGTTGAATAGACTTTGACAATTGACCCCTCTGTCAGGATTGCAAGCACAGGGGGAAGACGAGGGAAAGGGCTGAACCTGGGACAAGGAGGAAGGTGGGGGGGGGGGGGGGGGGGGGGGTTGAGAAAGGCTGGTGAGGGTAGGAGGGTCCCAGGGCAGGGTCGGGGGGAGGAAAGCAGGTTCTTAGTGCAAGGCTGGGAGAAGCGATAAGGTTCCCAGATCACAGCTGGGGCAGAGAGGGAAGGAGGGTCTCACAGCAGTGGGTGGGAGAGGAGGGGAGTGGGATGCTGGAGCTAACCATGTAACTCCCCTTCCCATTCCCACACTGATCCAAAGAGAGGAAGGGTCCCGACCCGAATCATAACTTCCTGAGATGCTGTCTGACCCAATTAGTTCTCCAGCACGTTTTTCCTTACCGATCTTTCCGTCCTGGGGCTCCTCCATTGTTGAAGTGAGACCACACACAACATGGAGGAACGGCACCTCCTATTCCAATAGGATCCCTTAAACCCACCAATATTAACATTGAACTAATTTCAAGTAATACCTCTTTCCCCCACTCTCTCTTTCCCATGCCCTCCCCCACCCAACCACCATATCTCCTACCATCACCCTCGTCAACCTGCTCCTTTCCCCTCTGACACTCATCTCCCTTCCTCTGCTCCCATTTTTTTTAATTTCTCCTCCCATTTTCCCCCCTGCCACCCATATCCCACCATCTGGATTCACATCTCACTCCCCTTCTCTACATGTGTCTCTCTCTTGCCTGCTTTTCACCTCTAGCCTTTACCACTATCTCCACCCCTCTGTTACCCCCCCCCCCCCCACCCCCCCCCAGAGTTCAACTGGCAGAACTCGCCATGATTCGGCTTGTACTCGCTGGAATTTAGAAGATTGAGGGGGGATCCTATAGAGACTTACAAAATTCTTAAGGGGTTGGACAGGCTAGATGCAGGAATATTGTTCCCGATGTTGGGGAACTGCAAAACAAGGGGTCACAGTTTAAAGATAAGGAAGAAGTCTTTTAGGACCGAGATGAGAAAATCATTTTTCACGCAGAGAGTGGTGAATCTGTGGAATTCTCTGCCACAGAAGGTAGTTGAGGCCAGTTCGTTGGGTATATTTAAGAGGGAGTTTGATGTGGCCCTTGCGGCTAAAGGGATCAGGGGGTATGTAGAGAAGGCAGGTACAGGATACTGAGTTTGATGATCAACCATGATCATATTGAATGGCGGTGCAGGTTCGAAGGGCCAAATGGCCTACTCCTGCACCTATTTTCTGTGTTTCTATGTTGAAGGAAAGTCCCAGCCAAAAACGTCACGTCAATTCTTTCCAGAAATATGCTGCCGAACCCACTGTGTTTTACCAGCACTTTGGTTTTTGCCAAGTGTTCCCAGTATTCCCTGACTTTGGAATCATAATCTGAGTGATGCAAGTCAGTTTGTAATCAGGCAGTTAGAAAAATTAAGTTCAGATAAAAATAAAATCTAGAAATAAACCCCATAAAGCAATTAGATAATGAGTACAAATACCGACAGGTTCCCAAACTTTCGAAGATAGACACCAAAACCTGGAGTAATTTCGAACGACTTCTTCAGTCCGAAGAAGGGTCTCGACCCGAAATGTCACCTATTCCTTTTCTCCTGAGATGCTGTTTGACTCGCTGAGTAACTCCAGTTTTTGGTGTCTATCTTCGGTTTAAACCGGCATCTGCCGTTCCTTCCTACACGGTTCCAAAATACCTATTAGGTAAAGAGGAGCCTGTCTTCCATGCACTGACAAGCCGATATATGATTTGCACCTCACACCTTTGTGGTTGACTCTGAAGCACCTTATGAAAGTGACCTAAGAGGCCACAATATTGGATCAAAGTAGGACAATTAAAGATGAAGAATAAATGCCAACTTTTGCCAGAGATATCTGTGGCCTCAGAATGAATAAAACAACAGTTATTATCTACACCACGAGATGTTTTTCATAACTACACTGCTCTTCTTTCTGCAAAGGATCCATTTGATGGCAGGACGTGTTCCAACGGGCCTGGACAGAACAACGGTTGCCATGGAGATGGAGGCCACGTTTATTGAAAATCTTAAATATGCAGCAGACGTCCTCTCAAAGGTAGACTGAGGTCGAGGACAAATGACCGTGTAGAGCATGGTGAAGATGACTATGTGAAACTCTCACTTCCCACTAAATCTGTCTGTAAGCTTGATCACATCCCAGCTCTCACTGTTGGTGGGATTCGCTGCTACATCCGAGTAGATTCATATCTGGCAGCTTAATGGTTAAAAACAATTGGTTGGTGCTTATTGCTGTCACCAGGGAGATTACACACTGGTAATCGTTGAGTGTAGTTAGTGTTTTTTTTTTAGCTGGATATGTGTGGGGGGGGCGAGGTGGGGGAAACTTTTTAAATCTTTTCCCTGTACGGAGGACCCGACCTTTCCTCTGTCGGGTCTCCGTTGCCGTTGGGGCCTAGCACCGTGGAGCGGCCTCCAACCGGACCTGGGACTCCAGTCGCGGAGCCTGCGGACTACTCACCGTCGTGGAGCTGGCCGAGTTCGGAGCGGGAGGAGCTGTGGTGGCGCGCTGCTGCTGCCCAACCCCGGAGATTCGAAGGCTCCAGCTGCAGGCCGGTGGACGGTAACACCGGGGGCTCGCGGGTCTCTGGTGGGAGACCGCTTTTCGGAGCTCCCACAACGGCAACTTCTCCCGCCCGAGTTGGAGCGGGGCCTTACATCGCCCGGCGCGGCTTTGATGGCCACGGGACATGCTGGCGCCAGCCGGGGGCTCTAACATCAGGACCCAGAGCGCAGCCTTGCATCGCCCAGCGCGGCCTTAATGGCCGCGGGACTTATTTATCATAGCTCACCGGGGGCTTTGAGTCTGACATCGGGAGGAGAATGGGGAGTGCAGGGGAGAGATACGACTTTGCCTTCCATCACAGTGAGGAGGAGATTCACTGTGATGGATGTTTGTGCGAATTATGTTGTGTCTTGGTTCTTTTCTTGTCTGTATGACTGCAGAAACTAAATTTCGTTTGAACCTCAATGAGGTTCAAATGACAAAAACCGTCTTGTATTGTATTGTTATAGTATTCGACATTCGGCAATAGTAAGGGAGGCACGGTGGTGCAGTGGTAGAGTTGTTGCCTTACAGTGCTTGCAGCGCCAGAGACCCGGGCAGATCCCGACTACAGGTGTTGTCTGTACGGAGTTTGTACGTTCTCCCCGTGACCGCGTGGGTTTTCTCTGAAACCTTCGGTTTCCTCCCACACTCCAAAGACGTACAGGTATGTACGCAAATTGGCTTGGTATATGTGTAAATTGTCCCTAGTGTGTGCATAGGATAGTGTCAATGTGCGGGGATCGCTGGACTTGGTGGGCACCTGTTTTCACGCTGTATCTCTAAACTAAACTCAGTGATGGAAATGGGTTTTAGGAACTAAGGTTACTCTAAAGTCCGTGAGGCTGAGATTGGGAAGTGGGGGCTCTCTCTCTCTCTCTCTCCTAATCCATTCCCTCCACAGATGCCGCTTGCCCGCTGAGTTCCTCCAACACTCAGTGTTTTTTATTTAACTCTTGAAATTGAAGTTAGACACAAAGCTGGAGTAACTCAGCAGGACAGGCAGCAACTCTGGGGAGAAGACCCTTCTTCAGACTGAACTGAACTCTTGTCGGTGAGAGTCTTGTGATTGTCTGCAGATTGTCTCGACCCGAAATGCCACCCACTCCCCAGAGCCGCCGCCCGTCCCGCTGAGCCACCCCAGCCCCCCGTGTCCACCGTCAACTCCAGAGCCAAACAAAAAACAGAGTGCTGGAGGCACTCAGCGGGCCAGGCAGCACCCACGGAGGGAATGGAGCAGGAGCCGCCATGGGCCAGGTTCCCTCCCCCCCCCTAACAAGGAAGGAACCGTAGATGCAGCCGCCCCGCAAAACGGCCAATTATTCCGGGAATGCCGAGGCGAGAGGGTGAGAGAGAGGGAGTGAGAGAGCGAGAGAGAGAGACGAGATGGGGAGCGGGAGAGAGAGCGCGCGAGAGAGAGAGAGAGGGAGGGAGGGAGGGAGAGAGCGAATGATAGTGAGGGGGAGAGAGGGAGCAAAAAACAGAGAGAGGGGGGGAGAGGGGGGTGAGGGGGGTGGGGGAAAGAGGATAAAATAATGTGACTTTACCTGAGCCCGTGCTCGCGGACCGTAGCCCGGACAGTGAGTTTTAAGAAATTCTGCCGTGAATTTTATTCAAAGGAATGCAACGTCATTAATACTTGGTCGAAACACAATTACATTTACTGAAGAATGTGAATTGATGTATTGATGACACATTGTATAAATACGTGTTAACTACTGGCTGTTAACAAGTGCTAACAATGGTAGTTAACAAATCATTTTCGTCTCATGGCCGATGCAGCGTTGACTCGTTGTAACGATTATCCATGGTCGTTTAAAAAAAAAAAATCCGTATTTAACAACTCTGACTCCTTTCTTGTACAGAAATTGGACATAAACTGGAAACTGAAAAGTAGAGGAGCGCCGTCCCCCTGCGTACCCCCCCCATTTCCATCACCGACTAAACTGATTCATTGATAGCAGTAGTTGGTGACATTAGATTCAAATTCACAATATTAGAACATTAACATTGAGAATAGAAACGATGAATGTTCCTACCATTATTTTTATCAATAGCTGATATGATTAGATATTAGTAATCGTAAAACACACAATACATGTAATTGTCATGTCACCAGGTGGCTGGCTTGATTTTAATTGTAATCATGTGTTGTCTTTCTGCTGACTGCTTTGCACGCAACAAAAGCCTTTCACTGTACCTCGGCACACGTGACAATAAACCAAACTCAAACACTATCAATATCAGTGATTAATGATATTACACTATTGACACTAGTAACTGGGTTCTCTTTGTAGAACTTTGATCTTTTGACCCCAGTGTGTTCTCTTTTGCCTGCTGTGCTGTTACTGAAGCATATACAGTCCCCTGTATCCAATTCATGCCTGTATGAGTCCATTGTCCATTATGAGGCTCCATTGTTCAGACCCCAGGGAGGAGTGGAGAGCAGGAGTGGAGGAAGGAACTGCAGATGCTGGTATAAACCAAAAGGTCGACGCAAAAAACCGGAGCAATTCACCGGGACAGGCAGCATCTCTGGAGAGAAGAAATGGGTGATGTATCGGGTCGAGACCCTTCTTCAGACCGCACCATCTTCAGGAAACACCATCCACAGTGTGACATGACAATTACTTGTATTGTGTGTTTTACGATTACTAATCTCTAATCATATCAGCTATTGATAAAAAAAATACCTACCCACCTGCCCAAAAAAAAGTGCCTGAAACTTTCCTTCTCTGTTCTCTCACGAATTCTGGACTGAGCACACTTTTCCTTGCTTTCAACCAGGAGGGAATCATGGGGTTGATCGAACCCATTAACACGCGGATCACGGATCCACGCTACTTCCTGAACACCCCGCACCAAGGTAAGAGAGAACTTGCAAGGGGGAAAGTCAACAAAAGAGCCCACACTGTTGGGTTATTTTTATTCAAAGTTCAAAAAGACCCGGGATGGCGGAACTGACAAATGATGTAAGAATGGATCGACTGGGCTTATATTTACTGAAATTTAGAAGGATGAGAGGGGATCTTATAGAAACATATAGGGTTTGGACAGGCTGGATGCAGGAAAAATGTTCCCAATGTTGGGGGAGTCCAGAACCAGGGGTCACAGTTTAAGAATAAGGGGTAGGCCATTTAGGACAGATTAGGAAAAACCTTTTCACCCAGAGAGTTGTGAATCTGTGGAATTCTCTGCCACAGACGGCAGTGGAGGCCAATTCACTGGATGTATTCAAGAGAGAGTTAGATATAGCTGTTAGGGCTAATGGAATCAAGGGATATGGGGAGAAAGCAGGAACGGGGTACTGATTCTAGATGATCAGTCATGATCATATTGAATGGCGGTGCTGGTTCGATGGGTCTACTCCTGCACCTATTTTCTATGTTTCTATGATTGAGCTTAAATTTGCACACTTTTAGATGGAATCACAAATGAAATCTTCTCGGGCTCACTTTCCCCACTGCTACCTGATTAGTAGGAATGTAACATGAATTAAAAATAAATGAATGGAAAACCTATGAACTATTAGTGTATTAAAAAGATTCTGTCCGCATGCATTTCATGTCCACTTGGCTATATTTAAGATGGAAACTGCCTGTGTAAATTTGTCTCTCTGTAGTTGCACTAACCCTGCAGTGATGACATGATAGATCATCAGTTCCACGTCTCCCTGCTCCCTGGCTTATCTCCAGGTAAACCGCTGCAATCACTTCCAATTTCAAAGCTGCTGCAGCTTTTCCCCCACTTGTTTGAGGATGTGTCTTGGGCAGTAACCTAGGCTTGGGACTGAGTTGTATCTACTATATTTCTGAGGGGCTTAGTTTTAGTTTTAGTTCAGAGACACAGCGAGGAAACAGCCCTTCGGCTCACCCGAGTCTGCGCCGGCCAGCGATCATCCGCACAGTAGTTCTATCCAACACACTGGGGACAATTTACTGAAGCCAATTAGCCTGCACTTCTTTGGAATGTGGGAGGAAACTGGAGCACCCGGGGAATCGCTAGTTTGTTGACTGAAGCATATGAGAGAACAGGTGTCTGAAAAATGTTTCCACTTGTAGAAAATATAGAATATAAGGGTGCTATTTGACTGTTTAACATGAGGCAGCATAGTGGCCCAGCAGTAGAGTTGCTGCCTTACAGCCCCAGAGACCCGGGTTCAATCTGCTGTCTGTACGGAGTTTGTACGTACTCCCTGTAACTGCGTGGGTTTTCTCCGGGTGCTCCAGTTTCCACCCACACTCCAAAGACGTGCAGGTTTGTAGCCTAATTGGCTTCTGTAAATTGTCCATTAATGTGTAGGATAGAACTAGTGTGTGTGTGTGGTCACTGGGAGGCGCGGACTCGGTGGGTCGAACGGCCTGTTTCCATGTTGTATCTTTTCACTAAACTAAACAGCAGTGCACTATTTAAAAACGAGAAGATTGCCCACTTAAATGTGGATTGTTTCTCTCTGTGATTCATTGGAACTCGCTCCCTCAAACGACAGTAGAAGTAGTCTTGTTTCCACAGTCTTGTTTCCACAACAATCTGTGGAAACACAAAGTTTAACGCAGAGGTAGATGGATAATAGATAATCAAGGAGATGAAAGGTTAACAGATGCTGGTTTAAATCGAAGGTAGACACAAAATGCTGGAGTAACTTAGCGGGACAGGCAGCATCTCTGGAGAGAGGGAATGGGTGACCTTTCAGGTCGAGACCCTTTTTCAGATGACAGGTTAACCTGGATAACCTAGAACATGTAGCCGAGGTTACAAGTGGATCAGCCAGGATCTTATTAAATGACACACCAGGCGCAACAACCTGCCTTGCTCTTAATTTGTTTGGAAGAAAAAACGATTGCTGGGCTGTGGGGAAGGAGCAGGGTCCTGGGACTAATTGGATGGTTATATGAAATGCTGTCAGCAAAGTGATGTGAAGTGATTTCCTTTGCTGGGGTATAATGTTGCTGTTATTTTCCCATAAAATACCTGTCTTGGAGATGAAATTAATTGCTAAGTTTTCTCTGCAGTTTTCAATCAATCACACGATGTAAATACCAGCCCTCTTGCCTCTGCACTAAGTTCACATAAACTACTAACTCTGACACTCCAAGAGCTGTAGCCTTCGGCCGAGTCCCTATGGAACGAAACCACCAGCCTGTAAAGTTCGTACACTCGGATAATTAGTTGCAACAGTGGGGCTTGCAATCACAATGGAGCTTTGCGGTTCAGTTTAGTTTAGTTTATTTAATTTAGAGACGCAGCGCGGAAACTGGCCCTTCAGCCCACCGAGTCCGTGCCGACCAGAGATCCTTGCACACTAACACTATCGTACACGCATCCGGCGAAATTTAGTTTAGTTTAGAGATAAAGCATGGAAACAGGCCCTTCGGCCCTTCGACCCACACCGACCAGCGATCCTTGTACACTAGGACAAAGGACAAAGGACAAAGGACATTTATTGTCACATACACCAATTGGTGTAGTGAAATTTGTCTTGCCGTGCAGCACATAGATAAAGATAAGACATAACATTAAAGAATTTAACATAAACATAAAAAACATCCCCCCACAATGGTTCCCATTATGAGGGAAGGCACAAAGTCCAGACCCCATCCCCAGTTCACCCATAGTCAGGCCTATTGAGGCCCCAACAGTCGCCGCTATGGGGGCCGATGTTCCAAGCCCTTCTTCGCCGGGTGATGGTGACGGGAGAACCCCCTCAGCGGCTCAGGGTGCCTGTAACTGCCGCTTCCTTCTTGGAGACTGCGGCTTCCGACGCCAACAGGCCGCGCTGAATGGAGCTCCACAACTGGTGATCTCGTCGAGAGATCCCAGGCTCCCGATTTAAATTTCAGCGCCGCCGCCCGCCCCGCAGCTCCGCGATGTTCACCTGCGGTCTTCAGCTCACCGGAGCTCCAGCGCGGCGACCCAGGCAAGGTATCGCCCGCGATGGTGCTCCTGCGCTGAGCCGCTGCCGAAGCCGTGGTTCTGGGCGGCCCCGCCAGGAAACGCCGCTCCAGGCCAGCTGGTAGGCCGCGAGGACGGGTCGACGATGCAGCTCGGAGAAAAGCTGCCTCTCCGACCAGGTAGGGTCCCTAGAAAGCAGTTTCCCCCTTCCCCCCCCCTCCACCCCCACATAAAAAAAGGCTAGGACTCCGAAAATCAAAAAACTCAACTAACTAAAAACTCACTATCTTACACACATCAGGGGGAATTTAGTTTAGTTTAGTTTAGAGATACAGCGTGGAAACAGGCCCTTCGACGCCGCACAGACCAGCGATCCCCACACATTAACACTATCCTACACACACTAGGGACAATTTACATTTATACCAATCCAATTAACCTACAAACCTGTATGCCTTTGGAGTGTGGGAGGAAACCAAATTTCTTGGAGAAAACCCATGCGGTCACGGAGAGAACGTACAAACTCCGTACAGACAGCACCCATAGTCAGGATCGAACCCGGGTCCCTGGCGCCATAAGGCAGCAACTCTACCGCTGCGCCACCTTGCCGCGAACAATCCCACACGCACAAGGGACAATTTACATTTACACCAAAGCTAATTAACCCACAAACCTGTACGTCTGGAGTGTGGATGGAAACCGGAGCTCCCGGAGAAAACCCACGTGGGTCACGGGGGGAACGTACAAACTCCGTACAGTTTGCGGGAGGTATCTGCCGTCCTTTCACATCAATAGGAAGATTGAAAGAGGATGTGCTGTTTGTTGCAGCTGTGAAGATCTTGCAGCAGGTGAATCGGCCCAACCTGAAGCTGCAACTGGTGAGTAACACTGAACACTGACGACGATCCCCGTCCTTCCCAAACAACCAGAGATTGAGGACGGAGAAGCTAGGGGTTTAGCGGGACTAATTTTAGCAATGGGAACACCAATTAATCAATATTGAAATCTCAGTTGATGAGGGATAGCAGCCAGAATATTGATAAGTTTATGTTCATAGGTTCTAGGAGCAGAATTAGGCCCATCAAGCCTACTCCACCATTCTATCATGGCTGATCTATCCTTCCCTCTCAGTCCCATTCTGCTGTCTGCTGCCCGTAATCCTGACGCCCGTACTAATCAAGTATCTGCCAGTCCCTGCCTTGAAAATATCCATTGACTTGGCCTCCACAGCATTCTGTGGCAATGAATTCCACAGATTCACCACCCTCTGATTAAAGAAATTCCTCCTCATCTCCTTGCGAAAGGTACGTCCTTATATTCTGAGGCTTCGGCCTCGATTGATGTTGGTCGCACGGCCGTTGTAGGTTTATAAAATGACAGAGTCGTTTATGGGGCAATCCAGCGCAGAGAAATCTCTACTAATTTGAAGTTCCCCAAGTCGGGATCCTGAACCTGCGGTGAGGAGGTGGGTCCACATCGAGTAAAGGCATCGCCCAGCTGGCAAAGCTGACCGCAGGAACAAGCACAGCCGCGCAGAGCATGGCTAATTTCCTTATTTAATGTTAATATAGCTTTAGGTATTGTAAATGATTAATAAGTGTGGGTGAAGTAATCACAAATGAAACTCATCGGCAGTGGACCTGGCAAGGAGCGCTGCCGATTCTGCCGACGTGTGATAGTTTTGCCGTGATTTTCTCGTGATCACTGCAGTCGCACTTTATGAATAAAAGCATTTTTTAATGCTTTTAGGTGCTGTATTACTTTGGGTAATACTTAGGAGCTAAAGTAACAGACAGGGAAACGCCGTGCAGCTGTATTAACCGTTTATTATTAACTATTTTGGAGCAGTTATTTCTGCAATTACAGGACAACAGGGGCAAGTGTAGGATCTGCTGCTGTTTGCAATCTACATCATTGTCTGGGATTAAGGGACCGAGTGTTTTCTGTAGCCTGATGCAAGAGTAGGTTGCTAAGCACTCTGTGAGGAAGCCAAGAAAGGCCTGCAGAGGAATATAGGTATGATGAGCAAGAAAATGACAGGTAGAACACAACTGAGGAAAATACGAGGTTCTCCACTTTGAAAGGAAGAATGAATAAAAAACAGATAATTCTTTTAAAGGAGTGAGAACACACGATGCAGTGTGATAAGGGACCTAGTGTTTCTGTGCATGAAAGGCAAAGGCTTGGCACTCAGGTACAGCAAGTAATTGGAAAAGCGAATGTAATGTTAGCTGTTTCTGCAAAGGGTATTGATTCTAAAAGTACGGAGGCTTTACAGAGGCCTGTTGAGACCACACTTGTTCCTCGTGTTAAAGGAAAGGATATTCTTGCACCGAAGGCAGTGCAGAGAAGGTTTACTCATTTGGTTTCTGGAATGAAGGGTTTGATGCATGGGGAGACATTGAACAGTTTGGGCATATACCAAAGAATAAAACGGAGTCTTATTGAAAGATGAAAGGATTGTGAGGAGGATCGATGGGGCGGATGCTGAGAGGATGTTTTCCAGAGTGCGAAGATCTTGGAAGGCAGAGATAAAAAGGAATTTATTTTCCCTGAAGAGCATGACTCTGTGGATTTCCTACCAGACAGAGCTGTGGAGGCAGAGGCAGTGAACATATTCAAGGGTAATGTGAAGAGGGCCTGGAAATGGTGTTGAGGCCAAGTTTTCATATTGAATAGTGGAGCTGACCTGAGGAGCTGAGTGCCCTATGCTTCCTCGTGTTCTTATGATCTTATATTTGCAAGGGTTCATTACCACAAGTTGGCTTCGTGCGAAGCATGCATCTTATCTGCATGACATATTTTAGAGATACAGCATGGCGAACAGGCCCTTCGACCCACCCAGTCCATGCTGACAGTCAATCACCCGTTCACGTGAGTTCAATGTTGCCCCACTTTTTGCATCCTACATCCAAGAGGCAATTTACAGAGGCCAAATAACCTACAAACCTGCACGGCATTGGACAGGGAGAACGTACAAACTCCGCACAGACAACACCTGTATTCTGGAACAAACCCAGGTCTCTGGGGCTGTGAGGAAGCAAGTCTACCACTAAACCACTGTCTGCAATTTTCCAAAGGAATCAGTGGCACTAATTCTTTGAAAGTCACTGCTCACAACATATACTCTCAGTTCATAGTCCTCTCTTGGTAATATCCGCAGTCTCTGAATGAAAACACTGCCTCATTCTTGCCCAAAATTGAGAATCGCTATCCTGTAATGGAATCAGGAATGATAAATGATGAATGGTAAAAATGCTTACTACTGAATGGGATAGTTGAGAGAAGATTCCATTGATGCATTAAGGGCAAGTAGATAAGCGCGAGTGACAGAAAAACTGGGATTAATGTGTTAAAAAAGTCAATAAAGATTGGAGGAAGGCAAGAGAAACTCCACCTGGTGAGCCAGCGATTGATCTCAGGATGCCGTCCGCATTCTTGTGCTGTGAATTGTTTTCTGGTGAGTGACTACATCTCTACAAATATAATATGTGCTTGTGTTTGATGCCTAATGTGGTAACAATACGCGGTGGGTTGTGCCTTTGTGATAACTACTGTGTTTGGATACAGGACCTGTTTCACTGGCAGATTATGGATGGGAATCTCACTCAGAACATCACCAACTACTTCCCTCTCATAGGCAAGTACTATCTTTCAGTGCACATAGAACACGGAACAGTACACCACAATGTTAAACTGATCTAATCTTCCTGTACATTATCCATATCCCTCTATTCCTTGCACTTCTAATGTGTCTGTCTAAAAGGCTTTGATATACCACCATTGTATCTGCCTCCACCCACCACCCCTGGCAATGTGTTCCAGGTCTCCACCACTCTGTGTAGAAAACATGCCAAACACATCTCAATTAAACTTTCTCCCGATCACCTTATAGCTCCTCCCTCTAGTGTTGGGACATTCTCATGCTGCAAAAAAGGTTCTGACTGTCTACCATATCTGCGCCTCGTCACTTTATATCCTTCTATCAATATTCCCCTCAACCTCCGACGTTCCAGACAAAACTGCCCAAGTCCAACCAACCTCTCCCTGTAGCTGAAACCCTCGAATCCAGGCACTGTGTGTGTTTTATAAGAAGTTGCCCAATGAATTCCCCATGTACCAGAGTGAAGCTTTATGGAAACCATTACATAGCAATACCTACTCATGCCCTATAGATGTGGAACATTATGGATGTGGAACATAATGCATAATCATATTTATACATTGCACATTATGCATTGTGCAATGCATAAATATGAACCTCTGCATTATTTTTTGATTTGAGCTCCCTAGCCTAGAGTATGAATGTTAATTGTTATCCCCTTTGCAGTGATGCAGAAGCAAACGTCAAATAAATTAAATATCTAGCTGACTGAAAAGGAAAACGTGAATTATATTTAAAGATTGCCTTTCTCATTACCTTTGTTCCCTTTACATTTAATAATTCAAATTCATGATCGGCATCCGAGATTCTACCTTTCATAAACTGGAGGTTATACAAAATTCTACCATTTGAAAGTAACTTCTACAAAATCCTTCTTGCGTTGATCAATTGATCTCAGTGGGATCTTTACCAGCCCTGCAGTTCCGTCCATTTTGCTCATCCCTGATTTTACCTGTTTTGGCGTTTCTGGCTGTAATATCAAGGGGTCTGCAAGTCTCTCCTTGGTCACTGAGAGAGGCTTTTTGGGCACGACTTTGGAAAAATTCCCTTCAAAACCATAGTTAAGGGCCTGTCCCACCAGCATGCAACTCCATGCGATGAGCGCGACCTAACGTGGTCGCTTGAGCCGTCCGGCGTCGCAGGGCCGGTCCCACTTCGATCGTCGGAATTGTGCGGAGTTCGTCCCGACATTGCGCGGGGCTCCGAAAAACTTACCATGTTCAAAAATACAGCGCGGCAACGGCTTGTTGGCTCGCAGTCGCCTCGACGCATTACACACCGCCTCGACGTCGTGCCTCCATGACCCTCTCTGTAGGTGCCTCCGTGACCCTCTCTGTGTGTAGCTCCGTGGCCCTCTCTGTGTGTGCCTCTGTGCCCCTCTCTGTGTGTCCCTCTTTGTCCTGGCGAACTTACCTTTAAGACTTCGCTCCAAGTTCGCCTCACTTTGCGCCGCATTGCGCCACTCACCCGACCTCCGCACGGCCCCCGCTGCCAGTTTAGTTGTGCTCGCCACATGCAGGTGCATGCTGTTGGGAACGGCCCTGTACAGGGATCACCCGACCTCCGCGCGGCCCCCGCTTCTAGTTTGATCGCGCTCACCGCATGGAGTCGGATGCTGGTAGGACAGGCCCTTTAGTCATAGTTATACAGTGTGGGATTCTGGAAAAATGCACCAACACCAACGCTTAAAATGTGGATTTCAAACATGTCTGAAACACACCTAGAAGATATGAGATTCGTCCTAGCAGGCAAATCAGACTAATTCTTAAATATTTGGTCTTCCTTTATCGATTTATTACAAGCATATAGTGCAACATAATCCTGAAAATAAACTGTTTCAGAACCGCGTGAGGGGTGTGCAAAGATACGAAGTAGGTATATCCCTTCCTTATCTTCCTTTTATTATCCATTTTTTCCTTTTTTTTTTAATATCTCTCCTTTCTCTCTTTTTCTTGTACTTTTCACGAACTATCACTTTCACCACCTTACCTAACTTTCTTTTTCTCTCCTTGTGCTTATATTTTATTATTAAATTCAAAAACAGAAGTTGTATATGAAATGTATTTAGTTATTCTTAATATACCCTATTGTATATGACTTCTAATAAAAATATTATTTTTAAAAAAGAGTTATACAGTGTGGAAACAGGCCCTGTGGTCCAACTTGCCCACACCAGCCAACATGTCCCAGCTGCACTAGTCCCACCTTCCTGCGTTTGATCCATATCCCTCCAAACCTGTTCTATCCATGTACCTGTCTAAGATAGACAAAAGTGCTGGAGAAACTCAGCGGGTGCAGCAGCATCTATGGAGGGAAGGAAATAGGCAACGTTGCTTTGTATGTACCTGTCTAACTGATTCATAAACGTTGGGATAATCCCAGTCACAAATACCTCATCATGTTTTACGTTCCTGCAGAAATGGGCAGATGTGGTTGGTTTAACATCTCATTCCAAGGAAAGCAAGTTTCAAGGAACACAAACTAAGTTGTGTTCATTCAGTGCGGTTCTGGACTGAGCCTATATTATGCATTGGGGCCTGGAACTTGCTATCAGCTAACATTGGCTAATAGATAGATGTTCCAATGTGACATTGGGAATCCAAATTTCTAATGTTACAAACTTCTTTATTCTGCAAAATAATGGAATAAATTGAGGTACAGAATGTGACTGAGGTCCTCATTCATACACAGGGGATCCTTTAGTGGATTGTATTATGTAGAAACAAAAAACTGCAGATGCTGTTTTACACCAAAAGTAGGCAGAAAGTGCTAGAGTAACTCAACGGGCCAGGCAACATCTCTGGACAAAAAGCTTGTGTGTGTTTCGGGTCGGGACCATTCTTCAGACTCCAATGTAAAGAAGGGTCCTAATCCTAAAAGTCAACCTTGCTTTTCCTCCAGAGATGTTGCCTGGCCCATTGAGTTACTCCAGCACTTTGTGTCTATCTGTGGATTGTGTTTTGTTTGTTCAGAATAAAATAACCTCCTACTGAGTTCCAACTGCTGGTTGGAAAAACATTGATTCCTTAACAAACAAGGAGTGTTCAAGATGGAACCATGGCAGTTGAGATGCAGAAGGATTTCTGTGGTCTTTGATACATGTAAACTGTAGCAAATCATTAATTTACAAAGCTCAAAGTTTCACAAAGGCCATTGAGATGTTAGGCCAAATGATCCATTTTAATGAATATCCTGCTAAAGCTTTTTCTCCAGTCACGCATTAAATGTGGATATAACAGGAAAGGCCAGCATTTATTTTTAATCCGTTGACAATGCATTAACTACAGATTGTTAGCACGCTTTTTTGAGAGTAGTTAGAAGTAATTGGATATTTTTAAAACTAGTTGGTTGGAAGACCTGTTTCCACACTGTATGTCTGTCTCTATAGCTCTAATTGTATTAAACACTTCCTGTTCTTGTGGGTTTTGAACTCGAACCTCCAGATCATTCAGATGCTGGCTCTGGATACGGTTCAGATTATGGCTCTGGAGAGGGTCCAGGGGAGGTTGCCAAGAATGCTCCCAGGAATGAGCAGGTTGACATATGATGAGCATTTGACGGCACTGGGCCTATTGTCACTGGAGTTTAGAAGAATGAGGAAGGACCTCATTGAAACATACAGAATAGTGAAAGGCTTGGATAGAGCGGATGCGGAGAGGATGTTTCCACTAGTGGGAGAATCTAGGACAAGAGGTCATATCCTCAGAATTAAAGGACGTTATTTTAGAAAGAAGATGAGAAGGAATTTAATTAGACAGGAGAATGGTGAATCTATGGAATTCTTTGCCACAGAAGGCTGTGGAGGCAGTCAGTGGATATATTTAAAGCAGAGATAGATAGATTCATGAATAGTACTGATGTTAGAGGCTACGTGGAGAAGGCAGGAGAATGGGGTTAGGAGGGAGATATAGATGATCGTTATTCCTGGCCTCTAAATTTCTATTCAATTAGTGTGATCAATATGCCAAACATTCCTGCCGTTCTGGAAAACGATGCATCTCACTTTGCATGCCGTCACACACTCAGTAACATGTGCAGAGATCTCTAATGGACAATTTTATGTGCTTTCAGTTGAGATTCCCGAAGAATAAAGTACTTGTCTAATGTGTTGCCGTTTTGCGTCAGGACACGTCCAAATTGCCCAGGTCCCCAACCGGAATGAACCAGATACTCCTGGAGAGATCAACTACAGCTACATATTCAAACTGCTGGAAAATTTAGGATATCAAGGTTATATCGGCTGCGAGTATACTCCAAAAGGTAAGTTTACCTGGAAAATTATTGTTTTTACATGACTTTATTTAGACACATCAAACATAGAATATGTTAGTAAGCAGAAACAAGGAACTGCAGATGGTGGTTTACACAAGCGGACACAAAGTGCTGGAGAAACTCGTCAGATCAGCAAACATCACTGGAGAACATGGATAGGTGATGTTTCCGTTCGGGACCCTTCTTCCAACTGGAATACATTAGTAATCTTCCTATGGTACAGCACCAAAGTTGGACACAAAATTCTGGAGTAACTGAGCGGGACAGGCTGACGTTTCGCGTTGAGACCTCTCTTCAGATTTACTCCTTCTCGCTAGAGATGCTGCCTATCCCACTGAGTTATTCCAGCATTTTGTGTTTATCTTCAGAATAAACCAGCATCTGCAGTTTCTTCCCACACATCTTGCCCATTAACCCTTGGGTTGGTTATTGAAAGAGAAATACAAATACGTTTTCATCGTAGATCAGGAGTTTCTTCCTTTTATAGAATTCATCCCATTCTTTTTATAAAGTTTAAAAAAATGTTCCTCCACCAGCCTTTCGCACAGTTCAATCCAGATCATTGTAACTCACAAGGTTAAAACAAAAATCGTCAAAAACCGTCGCCTCTGTTTAATTTTTTTGCCAATTAATTCTCAGAGCATCAGGTTTATACATCAGAACAATAAAGACCAAACACGAGGTTTTGCAGATACATTTGTAGAAAACCTGGACTTAATCTCTATTATCTTTACTTAAAACAGGCAACACAATAGATGGTCTTGGCTGGCTGAGGACCCAATGGACAGAACATTGACTGGTCCTGCTGAATGTTGGCAATGGGGGTGAAGAATAGATGGCTAACCAATCAACAAATACCCATCTAATTTCTGCACAATCAGTTTCTAATTCAGTCCAACTATGCAGCTAGCTGGCAAGAGCAAATTAATTTGAGCAAATGTTCGTCAAATAATCCAGAGATCTGGAAAATGAGCTGGAAAATAAGCAGACATGAAACCACCAAATTGCAGCTTGGCTCACCAGCCTTGGGTGGTGTGGGACCCGCCTCACCTGGTAAAGCTCCACAAGAAGACGTCGTGATCCCGACAGATAATCGAATGAAACTCGGCGATGTTCATTTGATTCGGTGACGCTCGTCGGTTATCATTGTATCCATTCCTGAAAAGATAGTGCAGAACAAGTCCATCGCTCTGTTAGTCATCATAACTGGATGATTCGAAATATGTAATCAGCATTTCCATTAAAAAAAAGAATTAATCTTCTCAGCTTCAGCAGCTTTTTGTGATTGTTTTCTGACGCTGTAATGAACACTGGAATCTTCTAATTCATCATAAGTAAAACAAATGTTTTGGTTTTATTTCCAATTTCCAGCAGCTGTAGATTTTGGTTTTAAATTCTAATCCCTCATTTTAACTAAGTAGAGTTAATTATTAAACCCTTCTGATGTATCATCGACTTGCATTCATATAATCTGCTTTATTCTGCATGAATGGTGGCTTAACACTTTAAAAGCCTTGGATCGCATCCCTACCCCAGTTTAATAAAATAGTAAGATTAAACGAGAACTTACCAGTTTGAAGTTTGATCTTTATTTTATGAGGAGTCGAGTTGAGGGACTACGTGAAGAACCCCGTACAGCCGTTCGTGCGTCAATCTTCAAAGCAACGGTGTGAAATCACAGCAAATAATAACTGAAGTATAATGTAAGATAAAGACTAGAACTACCAGATGAAATCTATGAGGGCTGGGAGCGGAGGGCACGTAGTCCCTCAACTCGACTCCTCATAAAATAAAGATCAAACTTCAAACTGGTAAGTTCTCGTTTAATCTTACTATTTTACTTCGGAGTCACGTGAGTGACTACGTGAAGACTTCAAAGCTCTGTGATTTCATGCCGTGTGAAACGAGTATACACAACCACAGCTGCTTCATTGACAAATGAAGGGAAAACATTCATAATGCATACAGTCATAACATAGATGTAAAACATGCTGATGCTGTTTAAATGAAACAATAATATTTCCATCTCTCACCCAGATGGAACATATAACCAGAACATAAATAGAGTTAACAATACTCCTGGTTCACCAATGGGTCATTACAGATGTTTGGAGATTCATTCGATGGACCATACTCCAGCCGCAACAATGCGACCCAACGGAACATAAATACCCTTGCTGCTGATGTTGTAGTAGCCCTGGTGGAATGAGATCTGGAAACAGAATCCATTAGTACATAACACAACTCCGTTTTCCTCATCTGGAATGCCATGAACAATACGTTCTCCCAAATTCTTTGTGACTAACAACATTGCTAGTCCAGAACTCCAAGGCTCTTGATGACCTTGACATATTGTTGTATACATGTGTGCTTACCTTATCAAAGGTCCCCTGGTATGCCTGTGACTATTTTGAGACCTGACCCCCTTCTGGTCTGCTCAAGTATTTATAACATATTATATATTATAATTTACAGACATTATCATCCTGTACCATCACAATTATTTAGCGACTGAACCTGCTGCACTAAACCAGTGCCAGAAGGATAACTACCTAATAAACTCCAGCCAAATTTAAGGATATAGTTGCTGCCTCCTGGTGAAATAGTGTTCACAAATATCAACATCGCATATGGCATTATACTGGTCCTGGGACCTATGTTGAAGATATCCTACCCCTTGATAACCGGTGTGGACCCGACAGCGAGTCTTGTTTGTTACAGCCAATTCAATGAGGAAGCTCATCGAGCCAATTAATGGCCGTATAACTCTATAATTAACAGACAATCATTTAGCATGAACTCGAAACATTAACAATCAATACCATTTTCCATGGAACATAAGCATAACAAACTCTTTCATCTCCTGGAAAAGAAATTCAGCCGTTTGGTGCCATGCAAACACTTTGAACACATAGAAGGATAGATGTAACAACCCAAACTTTAGGGCAGTTTGTTAGACCTGCAGAACATAAATTTGAGTTTATCATGCAACATCTGATTTCCGAAGCCTCAGGCTGAACAAGCAAATTCAAGTTTAAAATAACCAATAAGGTTATATAATTATTCACAACAAATTGGGAATCAATTTGCATAATCACACAATAGGAACTTAAAGCCTCTTAATGACTTTATTTGAAACCTCGATTGATGAGACAAAATGGAGGTAGCCATAAAAGATCCACCTGCTCCTTTTGGCGAGAATGTATCTTTCGCCACTGCTATGCCAACTATTTTGCAACCAGTGAAATAAACATGAAACCAACATACATATGTATACACATATATTCATATTAGGTGTTCCATTGAACCAGAATTTCATAATATAGTGCAATTCAACACCAACTCTGTGTTGCCATTACCCACACTTGATGATTCTCCTGTGGCAACAAAATTATGTAACCATTCCAGTGATTCTTTAACTGATTACACCCTCGTGACTAAAATATGCCATCACAATGCATCAACCTGAACATGAGCATGACAATATGCTTATTTGTCCAATCACTCTATAGCCCATACAATGCCCGTAGAGTCTATACATAGTTGATACTAATCACAGAACTTTTTGGGCAAGTCATGCAAATCTGTTCCATCTCCAAACTCGAGATGATCTTTCAGCTACTTGGTAACTACCTTAAATAGCAACTGTGGCCCGATTTCCGAGCCAGTCTAGCAAGACAATCTTGGTCCTTATACTGAACCTGTCCAATTCTAACCTGCTTGAAAACCAATATTGTACATTTTACATTTACCGTTCAAAGTAGCTGATAATGTCTCAATCATTTGTACTGTATAACTAAGTATACACCTTACCAAACTGCAAGTGGTCCCTTAATTGTAGAGTAGTCCAGTGCGTGGAACCTCTTGCCAGCTTTCATGCTGCCAGCAACTTCAGTGAACCGCTACTGCCAAAAAAGACATGGGATGCATTGTCGCCAAAACTATGAAACCTTGCTTGTTCCAATAGCTTGTGCTTCGCCCTCCAGGTTACACCTATGGAAAAGTCTTACCTGAATAGAAGATTCGGCAGCCAACTGTAATGTCCCCCTGAGAGCGGTGTTCACTGCATATTGTGTTTGGGATGGTAACTTTCTTGCCAGGCATAGACCTCCGGCACATGCCCCGATCTCTTGGGTATGCTCTATGGCTATACCCTCAGACTCGGCGTTAAACTATACCAATCCCACATGCTCCCCTCTTACATGAGGGAGCCATAAAACAGGCCTGCTACAAAGCCCTGCTGACACCATTTCCCATTTAGGCCATTAGCACCAATTTGCAATAGAATAAAAGGTTTACCTAACAACTACTAGAGCAGTAATGAACACTGTTTGTCCATCATCGTGACATTATTAATTTCAGCTGGTGTTAACAATGACCTAGATGGCACTTACTAATTAACCATTTAACAAAATAACTGTTGCACTACTTACACACCTGAATTGCATCTATGCACTTAACAATTAATCCAACGACTAGAACTGTTTTATACCAACAACTGTTACCAAAGTCTTATTGACTGCAATCTGTTGCCCAGGCCGGCATCATGGCCAATTGAATACCTAAAAGTAAATCCCAACATCCTACAAATCTATTTGATAGGACTTAATCTAACTGGATAGAGGAGCCCAATTTCTCAAATATAGTTTGAGACTAGACAGCGGATTTTAGCACAAGCGCTTTAAAAACTGTGTATAGTTTTCTTTGAATACTTTTGTCATCATTCTGTTATATTGCCTTATCCTAACAATGCCTCCTCATCCCCCATGATCACTGTGAATGGGAATACCCTACTAAACTGCTATTCCCATAAAGCAGCCCTAACAAGGTACCCCTGGTGCCCATGAAGCAGCCCTGAACAAAGTAGCTGCTGGCCCGGACTTTCCCATAGCCCAGTATTTGCCATAGATTTGGCATTCTCATCAAGCAGCCCTGAGCAAAGGTGCTGCTGGCATAACCTCTCCAATAGGCTAGCCTACCATAACTTGGCATTCCCTTAGAGCAGTCCTGAGCAAAGGTACTGCTGGCACCGCCTCTGCAATAGGCTAGCCTGCCATAGTTTGGTATCCCCATGAGCAGCCCTGAGCAAAGGTGCTGCTGGCACAGCCTCTCCAATAGGCTAGCCTGCCATAGCTTGGCATCCCCATAAGCAGTCCTGAGCAAAGGTACTGCTGGCACAGCCTCTCCATCAGGCTAGCCTACCATAGCTTGGCATCCCCATTAGCAGTCCTAAACAAAGGTACTGCTGACACAGCCTTTCCCATAGGCTGGCACTGCCATAACTTGACATTCCCATGAAGCAGCCCTACCCAAAAGTGCTGCTCTCTAAATTAATTCCCAGAGGTGAAATCTCCCAACTTTCCCATTGGTACTGACTATTTTGTCAGTTGTCCCCATATCCTGGGGATTATTGTAGTTTGGGAACCCCATAGGTGAATTTCCCCTCACCAGGAATCCATATAAATATAATATATATATATAAATATATACCCACGGTAACCTCCTGGCACGCAGGCTAATGATTTATGTGAATTAACCCCATTACCTGGGGACTACTGTGGTCTGGGAACCACACATATACCTGGGTTTCCCCTGCACCGGGAACCCAGCCTAACCATTTAGGTTTGTTTTAACCCCATGCGCTGGGGACTACTGCGATGTAAACCGCATATATTTGGGTTTCCCCTGCACCGGGAACCCAGCTTAATCATTTAAGTTAGTTTTACCCAATGTCCTCGGGACTACTGCGGTCGAGAACCGCATATGCTTGAGTTTATCCTCCCCGGGAACCCAGGCTGACCGTTCAGGTCCGTTAAGCCCCATCCCCTGGGGACTACTGCGGTCTAAAACCGCACTATTCTCGGGTTTCCCCTACCCAGGAACCCAACGTGTGGAGTCACTGACCACGTTATCAGTGACTCCGATCGCGAACCCGACTTTCCCAGCTCTCCGCTTCCACGGTCGGACCAGGGTTTTCCCCCAAAGCCCTAGGCTGGTTCCCTCGTCGGCTATCGCGAACATCCACTGCAAAAACCCCGGAGGTTCCTGCAGAGACCTAGAACAAGTAAGAAAAATAACACTTACCTGCAACTTTTTTAGACTTACCATGGAGGAGCTGCGCTGCTCCAGTCGTCTGCACGAAAAACGTCTGACGCAATGACGCACGAACGGCTGTACGGGGTTCTTCACGTAGTCACTCACGTGACTCCGAAGTAAAATCAAATTTCAGTTCTGCAGTTTTTTGTAGGCCCGGTATTATTTCTGTTGTTGTTCCCACAGTGGCACAGCTGGTTGAGCTGCTGCCTCATAGCGTCAGGTTCACAGGTTCAATCCTGACCTTGGGCGCTGTCTGCGTGGAGTTTTCACGTCCTCCCTGTGACCGCGTGGGTTACCTCCAGGTGCTCCGGTTTACACCCACATCCCAACGATGTGTGGGTTTGTTGGTTAATTGGTCTCTGCAAATTGCCCCTAGTATGTAGGGGGTGGATGTGAGAGTGGGCTAACATGGAACTAGAGTGAACAGGTCACCATTGGTCAGCGTGGGACCAAGGGTCTGTTTCCATGTTGCATCTCAAAACTCTAAACTAAACATTCAAGTTGTTTTCCTTCACCTTAATTAGAAGTCCAAAAGAAAATGTCTCCTGGATAGTTCGTTGCATCTCCACCCTTCCTAGTTCCAGTTATACTTTAGAGATGCAGTGCGGAAACAGGCCCTTCGGCCCACCAAGTCCCCGCCGACCGGCGATCATCCCGTACACTAACCCTATCCTACATTCTAGGAACAATTTACAACTTTGTCTTCGGGGTGTGGGAGGAAACTGGATTCTCGGAGAAATCCCATATGGTCATGGGGAGAACATGCAAACTCCATACAGACAGCACCCTTAGTCAGGATCGAACCCATGTCTCTGGCGCTGTAAGGCAGCATCTCTACCGCTCGGACACTGCTGGTAGAGTTTTTCTTCACAAGTGTCTCCCTTCCTAATGCAGATATTTGTGGTTTCATGTTGCATAAAATGCCATTAGAATCTACCTATGGTTTCTGAGCACATACGTATAATTGGTTTGGGGCTCTGAGCACTGATTATCTTCCTAAGGTTTATTACCTAGCCACTTAGCTGGAAATCATCACCAACACTGATGCACAAACATTCCTCCAGGTTACTTATGAATTATGTGAACAGCAGGGAACCAGTGTAGATCTGTATGCTGGGCTGTTGTTCACTGTCATTGGAGCAGAGATATTTTATTTTATCACCAGCTTCACATTGCCAAGTTACTGTTCAATCCAGCTGGCACTCTAGTTATTTGTTCCTCAAGCTTCATTATGAATTAAACAGTTCAAGTTCATCATTTGTCTAATGAAAGAATATTCCCATGTTGCGAATGGCCATACTCTGTTTAAAAATAGATGCTGAGGGGTTTTGCATCTATCTATCTATCTATCTATCTATCTATCTATCTATCTATCTATCTATCTATCTATCTATCTATCTATCTATCTATCTATCTATCTATCTATCTATCTATCTATCTATCTATCTATCTATCTATCTATCTATCTCTCTATCTCTCTATCTCTCCCTCTCTCTATCTCTCCCTCTCTCTATCTATCCCTCTCTCTATCTCTCTCTCTATCTCTCTCTCTATCTCTCTCTCTATCTCTCTCTCTCTCTCTCTATCTCTAAAACTCTGATCTTGTTATCTTCTGGTTTGTGCAGTCTTTCTATTTGCGCAAAAACGGTTCGCAATAGCGCTATGATTTTTCGCCAGTTCACTCACCGTCTCCTGTGCTGCGATTGCACCAAGTTTTGTTCCGATCGGTTGAATGTCGTAAAGGTTAGCAAGGTTTAAAAAATCTTAAAAACCGCGCATGCGTAGATCTTTTCACTCCTCCTGCCGTTCAGCACAGCATGGATTAGTCTCTTCCCCTGTCAATCATCGGGACGGTCCGCGCCTTCCTGCGCCATCGTTTCTTTACTGTTGCTGAGGATGGCCGGCGGAGGTTTCCAACCGGACACAATTTCATGGGGACCCGAAGCAGCCCCGCCCCGCCCCGCCCCAAGCAGCAGCCTGGCCCCAAGCAGCAGCCCGGCCCCAAGCAGCCCAGTGTCGGAGACCCAGCATTGGAGACCTAGTCCAGCATCGGAGACCCGACCCAGCCCAGCTTCGGAGATCCTGCCCAGCCCAGTTGGAGACCCAGCCCAGCCCCAAGCAACAGCCCAGCGTGGGAGACCCAGCCCAGCCTGGAGTTGGAGGTGTCGCTGATGTTGCCAAACGGAAAGCGGAGACTCTGAGGAGAACTACCAGCGAACAGCGCCCGCTGAGATTCCCCATCGCACCGCCAATTCCAGCCACTACCCCTCTGGTCCCCCTCCCTGGCCCCTCCTCCCCCACTCCCGTAATACCCCCCTCTCGCCCAAGGCTCTTCTCCCGTCTTTTCCCCGAGCTCACTCCCCCTTCCCCTACTACCCCCTACGCACACCCCCCTCTCCCCCCACAACTCTCCCCCACCACACACATGCCCCCACAATCCCCGCCCACACACACCCCTCTCCCCCCACAACCCCCGCCCACACACACCCCTCCCCCCTCACAACCCCCCTGCCCACACACACAACCCCCCCCCACACATCCCTCCTCCCCCCTCCTACACCCGCCTACATACACACCTCCTCCCCGCCAATACCTCCCTCCCCCCACACCATCTCTCCCCCCCCACACCTCCCCGACCACACACACCCCTCCTCCCCTCCCACCCCACACCACCCCCCCCCTCCCCACACACACACCCCACGAGTGCTCGGGGATGAGGAGAAATGAGCAGCGCCTGCGCAGTTAGGGGCTATATGTGAGTGGTGGAATATTGTGTTAGGGGAATGGTTTGTGTTGGGGAACGGGTGAATGGTGGAATATTGCAGTGGGGAATGGGTTGCGTTTTGGGACCAGGTCCCCCATGTGACTGGGACCCTATGGGTCCCTCTTAGTCTAGTATTAGTTAATAACGGGACTGAGTTTAGTTTTTAGTCTAGAGATACAGCACAGAAACAAGCCCTTTGGCCCACCGAGTTCACGCCAACCAACAATCCTCGTACATTAACACTACTCACCACACAGCAGGGACAATTTACAATTTTACCAATCCCGATTAGCCTACAAACTTGTACGTTTTTGGAGTTTGGGAGGGAACCGGAGCTCCCGGACAAAACCCACGCAGGTCATGGGGAGAACTGCAACATCTTCTGTCTGACTGAGGCACGGCTGACCCTGCTGGTGCCGGATCAGGTAATCTACCCAACTGAGTCCTTCACTGTTTTCCGTGCGGACAGAACGGAAGAATCCGGGAAATCCAAGGGTGGAGGAGTCTGCTTCATGACCAACAATAACTGGTGCAACCCTAAGAATATTAAGACACTTTCTCGTTCCTGCTCGCTTGACCTGGAACATCTGACGATCTCATGTTGTCCATTCTACCTTCCCCTTGAGTTCGGCTCAGTGATCATCACAGCCGTCTACATTCCACCGCATGCAGACACTGACGTGGCACTATCAGCCCTACACGATGTGCTATGTGGGCACCAAAACAAGAATCCTGATGCGGCTATGGTAATGGCTGGAGATTTTAATGTCAAATCTCAAAAAGGTCATGCCTAACTTCTGCCAACACATCGCATGTGCCACCAGGGGGAAAGAAACTTTGGACCACTGCTACATGCCATTCAGGAAAGGCTACAAGTCCTCTCTTCCGGTGGCGCCATGTTCTAAGAAGGAACCGCGCCAGATCAGCTCCGAAAAAATCTGAAAAAAAAAAACGGGGTTAAAGGAGGCTACTAACCGTACTTACCGCAGGAGAACGACTTTAAACGGCTCCGGGTGCGATTGCAAGCTGCGTGACGTCATCAGGCGCGCGACTTCAGTAAGAAATTTAAAATGCATTCCTCCTCCCCCCCGCGACTAAAAAAGGTCCAAGAAGGGAGGTAGGCCTCGCCAAAGCCTCGGGCTCGAGTTTGGCTGCCTCCCAGGAAGAGATCTCACTGAGGAAAAGTGAAATGGAAGAACTTAAAAACTCCTTGCTAGGTGAGATGAAGAAACTGCTGAAAGAAATGAAGAAGGAATATAAAGATGAAATAAAAACTTTAAGAGCAGATATCCAGGTGTATCACGAGAGAATTAAAGAAGAATTAACAAAAGAAGTTACAGAGACGGTAAAGATTATGATGAATGAATGGAAAATAAAGGCGGACGCTGAGTTTCAAAACCGAATGGTTGAGGTAAACGACAAGGCTGCTGGGATGGAACAAATGTTGGATGCGAAGATAGATCCTATTTTAATCTCACTCGACCAACAAAATGATGCAATTAAAGAACTGACTAATTTTGCTGTATCAAGTGCTAAGGAAAGTGAGAAGCTACGCGCTGAGAATAAACGTCTCTCAGAGTTACTACGTAAAATAAACGAGAAATGTATTGATTTGGAGGGACGACAAAGACGTAAGAATTTGCGTATAGTAGGATTGACCGAGGGTCGTGAAGGAAATCAAGACCCGCGAAAATTTGCTGCAAAATTCCTAAAGGACATTCTGAATTTGGATCAAGAGCCCCTGTTGAGCCGTGCGCACAGGGCTTTAAGACGGGCCCCTGGGAGAGGTGCACCACCAAGACAAATGATTGTAAAGGTGGCCTATGATCACGTCTTTGAAGAAATGATGAAGATAATAATAAGAAAGAAAACTTTGAAATACGAGGGAGACAACATCAGTATCTTCAGAGATTACCCGGCTGAAGTGGCTAAGAGAAGATCTTTATTCACAGAAACAAGAGGTATTCTGCGGAATATAAAGGATACAAAGGATCTCAGATATGGTCTGATGTACCCAGCAACATTGAGAGTGACCTACGACAACAAGGAATATCGTTTCGTTAAGCATACTGAAGCACTGGAATTCGCTCAAGACATACAGAAGAAGGCAGAAGAGGAAGCAGAAGAAGAAGCATGGGAGGAAGAAGACGAAGACTGAACTTTTATCACCGGCCTGCGGTTATGAATTATTCATTGAGAAAGAGGGGGAATAATGGACACGAAGTTGTAGTTTGGTATTAATTAGTGAAATTTCAATTGTTCCCATAATATAGTATTACTTATTATAATACTAATTATAATAGAAATTAGTAACTAGTAATTAGTAATATGAATAATAGAAATAATTACTAAGTATTTAAAGTTAGTACCCCACCCCAATATACACAGCATTCTAGATAGGAGCTGGAACATTTAACATCTTTTTTTTTTTAAACGGAAGTCAGTAGATTAACAGCCACGCTAGTGTGGCTTTCACTAATGCACACTACACAACATATAAGTGTAGTTTCTTTTTTTTCTGGGCACCCTATTAACACCCTTTTCTCTTTTTTAATTTACATTTCTTATTTTTTTTTATATATCAAGTATTTGATTTTATGTTATATATTATATGAATGTAGTTATGAACGATATTGTATAATTATTTTAAGAAGACATGTATATGGATTATTGAGGATAGTAATTTCATCAGGTTGCCGTTTGGGTATACCGTTGGGCTGGAGGAGTCGAGAAGGCTACTCCAAAAAAAAACCACCCTAACAGCAAAATGCAAGACATGAATGTGAAGACTGGGGGGGATGGAATTACCTTCTGTAGTTGGAATGTTAAGGGAATTAATGAACCAATTAAAAGGGGAAAGGTGTTATCTCAGTTGAATAGATTGAAATCAGATGTTACTTTCCTTCAAGAGACTCATCTTAAAAAGGATGCTCAACATAGATTAACAGCTAAATGGATTTCAAAGGTGTATCACTCTTCATTTATACATAAATCTAGGGGAGTTGCAATAATTATTCGTAAAGGTATACCTTTTAAACAAAGTTCTATAATAGAAGATAAAGAGGGCAGATATGTAATAATCACAGGGGAATTATACTCAAAAAAAGTAATTCTTATGAATATATATGCCCCTGATAATCCATTATTTTTTAAGAAAATATTCAATAATATTCCTATATCCACTCAATATAATTTAATTATTGGGGGTGATTTAAATTGCACTCTAGATAACTACCTAGACAGATCTTCAACAAAAAGGAAAGCTGCCTCTAAATCGAGTAAACTTATAAATTCTTTTATTAACACATCTAATGTTAAGGATATTTGGAGATTAGATAACCCATCCGGACGAGAATATTCCTTTTTCTCGCCCGTATATGGAATTTACTCGAGGATAGATTATTTTCTAGTAGATTCAAAACTACTTCCTTTTACGTATGATGCTAAATATCACAATATTATTATTTCAGATCATGCGCCACTAACATTTAAGATAAAATTAAAAGATATATTTAATAAAACTACCACTTGGAGATTTAATCCCCAGATATTAAAGGATAAGGATTGTTGTAAACATGTGGTGGAACAGATTAAATTATTTTTTGAAACTAATGACAAACCTGAAATTTCACCATCGCTACTTTGGGATACATTTAAAGCATTTATGCGTGGTGCAATAATATCAGCACAAGCATATTTTAATAAAGAAAATCGAAAGATGGAACAAAAGTTAGAAAATGAGATAAAACAACTAGGTAGCGAAAATATAAAACATCCTTCTAAAGAGTTAAGTAATAAAATTGCAATAGTAAAATACAGACTAAATAAAATATATTCTAACCAAGTCATTAAACTTTTTCAACAAACTAACCAAGTGCATTTTGAATTTGGAGACAAACCACAAAAATTGCTAGCACGACAACTTAGAAAATTAGAAGATGAACAAATGATACATGGAATTAAATCTGTGCATGGAAATATATTGACTATACCAAAAGATATTAATGACAGATTTTTACAATATTATCAAAATCTTTATTCATCGAAATTAACAGGACAAACAGATGGTATGGAAACATTCCTACAAGAATGTCAAATTAATAGTTTAGATCAGGAAGGTAGACACTTGTTAAATGCTGAAATAACAGTAAAAGATATTGAAGAATCAATTAGTTCGTTAAAGAATGAAAAGCTGCGGGCCCTGATGGCCTGAGTGCAGAATTTTATAAAAAATTTCAAGATCTGATTTCCCCAAGATTACACACAGTGTATAGATATGCATATGAACAAGGAAAATTACCAGAATCTTTAAATGAATCCACAATTACACTTATTCCTAAGGTAGACAAGGACTTGGAAGATCCAGGATCATATAGAGCGATTGCCCTTCTAAATACAGACCAAAAAATATTAACTAAAGTTTTATCTCGGAGATTAAGTTTGGTGATTTCTAAATTAATACACTATGATCAAACAGGTTTTATTCCAAAACGCTATTCATCCCATAATCTTAGACGTTTGTTTAATATCATATATTCAAAAAAAGTACGGGACATGGAATTAGCGGTTGTATCGTTAGATGCAGAAAAGGCATTCGATCGGGTGGAATGGTTATATTTATTTAATATAATGGAAAAGTTTCAATTGGGGGATAGATTTTGTAAATGGGTAAGAATTCTATATTCGAACCCTACTGCAAGAATCTTAACTAATCAAATACTATCAGCTAAATTTAAGCTCTCTAGGGGATGTAGACAGGGATGTCCGTTATCGCCTTTATTATTTGCTTTGGTGATAGAGCCTCTGGCGGAAAGAATTAGATCTGAACCTGAAATATATGGCTATAATACTGACACAACAACTAATAAAATATCTTTATATGCAGATGACGTTTTGATTTATATTATAAAACCGGAAATTAGTATTCCCAAGCTGTTTAATGTTATAACTAAATTTGGCACATTTTCTGGATATAGGATTAATTGGAACAAAAGTGATATTATGCCTATAACTGGAATAAATTTACATATATTAGAACAATATCCATTAAAAATAGTTACAGACAAATTTAAATATTTAGGAATTAATGTAACTAAATCCTATAATTCATTAATTAAATCTAATTATCCTCAACTACTAGACAAACTTAGAAAAAATATTTTATATTGGAAAACACTTCCTATATCTATGATTGGTAGAATAAATGCTATAAAGATGGTTTTTTTACCACAATTGTTATACTTGTTTCAGGCTATTCCTTTTTTTCTCCCGAAAACCTTTTTAAAAAAAATAGATAATATTGTTAATAGTTTTATTTGGGACTATAAAAATCATAGAATAAGTAAAAAACATTTATGTAAATCTAAGATAAATGGAGGATTAGCACTTCCAAATTTTTTATATTATTTTTGGGCTGTCCAGATTAAGAATATGAATTGCTGGTGGGTAAATATGGATCATGAACCAATGTGGTTAAAGATGGAAAAGGAAGACTGTTTACCTTTCAATGTAGGCTCGATTCTCTTTGCCCCAAAGGAAGTACAAAAAAATTTTTATAGGGACAACCCTATAATTTATAATAATAGACGTATTTGGAAACAAATAGTTAAGACTTTACATTTAGATAACCTCTCACTTAGACTACCAATTACGAATAACCCATTATTTAAACCCTCTACATTAGATGGGGGGTTTAGACACTGGGATGATTTAGGAATTAAAAGGATAGAGCACCTTTATAGAAAAGGAAAATTTCTTTTATTCCAGGAGTTACAAGATATCTACGGATTGTCTCCACAACACTTGTTTAGATACTTACAAATTAGAGATTATATTAAATCCAATACACAAGATTATAAAAATAAAGAACCAGGATTATTAGATGAACTGTTTAACTTGCACCCAAATACAGAAAAATTAATAGCTTATATATATAATATTATTTTGGATAAGGAGAATCCAATAACTGAAACATATCGTCAAGCATGGGAAAATGAAATTGGTTTATCTATAACAAAAGAAAATTGGGAAGAAAGTTTACAACGAATACATCGGTGTTCGTTAAATGCCAGACATACATTGATACAATTTAAAGTATTATATAGATTACACTATTCGAAAACTAAATTAAATAGTATCTTTCCCAATCTCTCCTCGATTTGTGATAAATGTAAGAATTTAGAAGCAAATTTAATACATAGTTTTGTTACATGTCCCAAACTGAATTATTATTGGATAGAAATTTTTAAAGTTATTTCTGAAGTTCTTAAAGTTAGATTGGACCCTGACCCAAAGTTAATAATATTTGGAATTCCGGATTCAAATTTGGTACTTACAGTAAATCAAAGAAATTTCTTTGATTACTGTTTGATATTAGGGAAAAAAATCATATTGAAATTTTGGAAGGGAACATTATCCCCCACAATTAAAATGTGGGCAGCAGAGATGTTGGAGACGTTACATTTAGAAAGAATTAGATTTGTCCTATTGGACAAGTATAATTCCTTCGAACAGATATGGTCTCCATATATACAGTATTTAGAGAAGTAGCTGTTCTTGGCATCACAGCTCGGCGGGTACCCTGCGGGATTTGATGAGAATAATTTATTTTCATAATAGGATTAATATGCATGTCCCTATTGATATTATTATTCATATTAGTTTTATTTACAATATATTTTGTTGTTTTTCATTTATATATATATAATATTTTCTCACTTTTTTGTTAACCTTTTTTCCTTTCTCTTTTTTTTTCTTATATATAATCAAATTATTATTTAATCATATCTTTATTGATTTATAACTGCTCTATCTCTTTTCTATCTTTATTTCTAAAAAAATAGAAGATAATAATTATCAATGTGTTATTTGTTCAAATATTGAATTAAGTTGATGTTTGTAAATCTGTATAAAACATTGCAAATTGGTTACTTCTAATAAAAAAATATTTTTTTAAAAAAAGGAAAGGCTACAAGGCCGTTTCTCTCCCTCCTTTTGGAAAATCTGACCACGCTGCCATTTCCCTTCTGCCGGAGTATAAACAACGGACACTACGGGAAGCGGCAGTGACGAGAGACGTACAGCGGTGGTCTGACCATCCAGAGGCCATGCTGCAAGATGCACTGAGCGATGTCGACTGGAATATATTCCAACCAAGTTCCAGTGGCGTCAATGAGTTTGCGGAAGCGGTCACGGACTTCATTGCAACAATAGCCGATGACATCGTCCCCGCGGTAACGGTTAGCATCTTTCCTAATCAAAACCCTGGGTGGACAGGTCCATTGGTGTTGCCTTGAATGCTCGCACCGCTGCTTACAACTCCGGCCTGGCATCCGGCAATATGGACGACTACAAGGCAGAGTCCTACCGACTGCGAAGGGCCGTGAAGGACGCAAAAAGGAGGTACAGGGACCGGATGGAGTCGCAGATGGAGCAGCGGGACACCAGATGCCTTTGGCAGGGCCTACGAACTATAACTAACTACTGGAGCAGCCCCCCTTCAACCGGAAGTACCGGCACCTCCCTAGCTAATAACCTGAACTCCTTCTACGCACGATTCGGAACGGGCAACATCACCCCTAGCTCGCCGGCTAAGAACAACACCGCCAGCACGCAGGCTAGCGAGGCTGGAGGGAAGTCCCCCGCTGGGGATGTGCACACATTCTCGGTGTCCGAGCACGACGTGAGGAGGGGTCTGACGCATGTGAACACGAGGAAAGCTGTAGGCCCAGATGGTATATCTGGGCGAGTACTAAAGTCTTGAGCTACTTAGCTTGCTCCAGTGCTCACCACAATATTCAACTTCTCCCTGGCCAAGTCCGTGGTCCCTGCCTGCTTCAAAAGATCCACCGTTGTTCTAGTGCCAAAGAATGACTCTCCAGCCTGTTTGAATGACTATCGACCAGTTGCCCTCACCTCGGTAGTCATGAAATGCTTCGAGAGGCTGATCAGAAACCACATCTGCACCTTCCTCTGTCGCACCATGGACCCGCTGCAGTTCGCATACCGTCCGAACAGATCCACGGATGATGTGATCTTCCAGGTTCTGCACACCACTCTCTCTCACCTTGACAGCCAGAAGGGGGGCTATGTGAGGATGCTGTTCATTGACTTCAGCTCAGCTTTCAATACGATAAACCCCACCAGACTTGCTGAGAAACTGCTGAAACTGGGCCTTAACACTCCCCTGTGTGCCTGGGTCCTGGACTTTCTCACCACCTGGCCCCAGGTGACTAAGATGGGGAGACATACATCCAACCCCCTCACCATGAACACAGGATCCCCCCAGGGTTGCGTCCTTAGCCCCCTACTGTACTCCCTGTAGACACATGACTGTGTGGCCGGGTTCAGCTCCAATGCCATCATCATGTTTGCTGATGTCACTGTGGTGGTGGGCCTGATCTCTGATAACGATGAGAAGGCCTACCGGGAGGAGGTGGCTGATCTGGCACACTGGTGTCGGGACAACAGCCTCCTCTTGAATGTCACAAAAACAAAGGAGCTGATTGTGGACTTCAGAAGGGTACAACATCCGAGGACGTACACACCATTGAAGATTAATGGGGCTACAGTGGATAGGGTGAGCTGCTTTAAATACCTGGGAGTCCACATCACAGAGGAACTAACATGGACAACACACACTGCTGCACTGGTGAGTAAGGCAAGACAGCGCCTTTACCACCTCAGGCAGCTGAGGAAATTCAGAGTCTGAGGATCCTTCAGTGCTTCTACTCAGGGGCTGTAGAAAGCATCTTGTCCGGTAACATCACAATCTGGTTTGGGAACAGCTCTGCCCAGGACAGGAAGGCTCTGCAGAGAGTAGTGCGTTCGGCCGAACGCACTATGGGAAGTGCACTCTCCCCCCTGCAGGACCTATACACCAGGAGGTGCAGATCCAGAGCCAGCAACATTATGGGGACCGCTACCACCCCAGCATCGGACTGTTCCAGCTGCTATGGTTAGGCAAACGCCTCCGCTGTCATGCTGTATTAACAGAGAGGATGAGACGGAGTTTCTTCCCACAGGCCATCGGGACTGTAAACTCTTATCTCACCAGGGACTAATTTACTGTTGTGTTGTGTCTTTTGTAAAAAATTATTTTCCAACACGTAAATACTATTCTGTTCTGTAGTTTTTGCACAATCCGCAGGCATTGCCACTTTCATTTCACTGCACAACTTGTATGTGTATGTAAATAAAGTTGACTTGACTTGAACGTACAGACTCTGTACAGACTGCACCCGTGGTCAGGATCGAACCGGGGACTCTGCCGTTGTACAGCAGCAAATCTACCACTGAGTCATCATGCCGCCCCAGTTCAAAAGATACATATACACACCCATATATAACCACTGAAAAGGAGGGAAAAGAATGTAATAATGAACCATCTGCATACATTAATTAGGTAACAACAAACATGATATATAATTAAATATTTACAAATACAAAAATGCTTTCAATTTAACCAAATACATTTATTCAGTTTCTTAATCTTCTCATTTGCAAAGATTTGTAATTATTCCTTAATATTTCTCAAGTGGGCAAAGTTACAAATCAGTAATGTTTTTAGCAGAGAAGGATGTTGTCTGGATTTCCACCCTATCACAAACACTGCTCTTGTTTCCTCCACCGCTCAGACTTTTCGCCACAACTGAAACATGTTTGATTTGCATCTTTGTTCTGTTGCAAGGTCATCAGCCTGAAATATTCACGTATTTTCTCTCCCTACATAACATGCTGTGTACTGACAGCATTCTCTGTTGCTGGTTTAAAAGATAGACTTCCTTCTGGTCCTCTGTCGACCAGCACTGTTTCTATTTTGACCTTCAGTCCTGAAGCCCATCTGGGTATCGGACCGAGATATCCAAAGAATTCACTGCTTTATTTTTTTCCAACCCTGTGCCATACAGGTTCCCATCCATCTCATTCTCTCTGGAAATGCTGACTGATACAGCAGCTCATGAAGATCAGCTATCTATCTTGGGAGCTTGCCAACTTTACTTTGACTTGATTTAATTTGCTCAAGCTCATTACTGTGTGAAGGCTTTTCTTCCAAAGACATTAAGTTGTCAGCCATATTTCCTGCAGTTTCTGAAATATACCTTTCACTCGTTGAGAGAATTTGCAAAGTAACATCTTCATCTAATTTCATTCCTCATGCAGCTTTATTGTAGCTGTCGGGACATTAGTTCTTATAGCCACCATGGTCGAGGCTGCTGTCTGTAACTCTTGTCTGCAAACGTTTCATGGGTGTCTCCTACAATAGTGGTCTGCTCAAGTAGAGTCAGTAAATCACAGTGTGTGAGTGTCTTCTGGATATTCCTGCTGCTTAAAGTGGCAATCCTTTCAATAATACAGTTCCTTAACCCAGTTAACTATCCAGTCTGTTGCATTGTCCACAATTGCATTAGGTAACTGGGCCCATCTGTCTTGCCAGATATCCAGCGATCCTTCTCACCCACAACTCCGAGACAGTCTTCTGAATAGATGCACAATGTTGTTTTGGTTCATTTCAGCAAATAGTTGGACTTTTACCCAGGAGTAACTCAGCAGGACAGGCAGCATCTCTGGAGAAAAATGATCGATGATGTTTCTGGTCGGGTCCCTTCTTCAGACGGCATCTGGGGAGAAATAGGAGGGGGTGATGTTTCGGGTCAGGACCCGACCTGAAACATCACCCATCCTTTTTCTCCAGACATGCTGCTTGACCCGCTGAGTGACTCCAGCACTTTGTGTTCATCTTTGGTATAAACTAGCATTTACAGTTCCTTGTTTCTGCTATGAAAGTGTGCTGATGACACTGTCTTGCCAACAGTGGTGGAGTCTCACCAACAGGCACATGTTGGGATTGATGAGAATAAATACCATTTACTCATGCCTACAATATTGGATCCCTTTTTTACTGGATTGGGGGGGGGGGGGGAGTACAACCAGTGGTATGTCACCTGATATGCACTCAGTCTTGTGCTTCTGACCCATGTCCTGTTCAGCAACTGCAGTTTCATAGAATCAAACCATGTCTGTAGAATGTTATATTCTCAGTAACCACCATCTTATGCATCATGTTCCCATTGAAACCAAATAATCTGTGTGAACTATCCAATTAATATTTCCTATCTGCACCTTATAATTCTAAATAACGTCACAATCTAGCTCGAGCTCCATCTTGACAATCTAGCCTAGTGATTAAGATGTGTGCAGAATGTCTAGCACTTGAGGCCATCTCCCCTGATTTTGTGAATTTTGCATCTGGTTTGGGCTCCTTTTCTTCCTAGTTAAGCTGCACCAAGATGTTGATAGCTGGGGAATCCCCTGTGTCGGAGTGAGCTGTGGTCCTGCATATAACAGAAACAATGGCAGCAGATGAATTATGGACGAGTTATTAAACTAGAAAGGACGAGGAGTCTGTTTCCTTCACTGTGTGGACTGGTTGTTCAGACTCATCAGGGGGTGGGAGATTGCAACCTCCACCCTGTTTCAACGAATGCAATCAACCTGGCATGCACAAACAGAAGATCAAGCAGAACAAGTTGTCTTACAACTTTAGGCTGTGCACGCCATACGCAAGAAGAAGACTCATCAGCAGGCCCTGGTTGGTGTGGGAACATTAAGCCTCACTGGATTTGATTACAAAGGAATATGACAAACTGTGTCAATCTTAGCTGTGGACTATTGCTGTCTTTTACCCCCAATGTGTTAGTCTGCTACTTTTTCCCCCATAGATGGTGCTTGTCCAAATACATTAAGTTGTCAGCCATATTTCCTGCAGTTTCTGAATTGCAGATTAACTCTTTGGGAATCCTGCACCAGCACTCCCAAGACCCTTTGCCCCTCCGATTTCTGGATTCTCACCCCATTTAGAAAATAGTCAACTCCTATCCCTTATGATCTTGTCATATTGAGTGTTTCCAGCACTTTTTATTTTTAATCTGTTTTAGATCTCCAGTGTCTTCAGTTTTCAACCTTCTTCCGCACATTTTAGTTTTCAGGTGGCTCCATCTCCAGGTTTGCATGCCAGTACACAATGCCATGGAATTGGTCCAAGGTTGCTATAGTTTCCAAACTACTCAATCCTGCCACGGATGGTTCTCTCCAGTCCCCGTGGCCTTGCGGACCAGTGCCATTGGGGGATCCCCACTGTTGGAGCTTTACTAACTGTTAAAGTTTGCTTTTTAAAACAGACAACAACAAATGATTAAAGGTAAACAAAGTCAAGCTTTTAATAGATCGTCAGATGGGAGTGGCGGGAATCTGCAACAAGATAGCATACAGCTATACTATTTTGCTCCCCGTGCTTTCCACTCTCTGAACAAAGGAAAGTTAGTGCAGTTATACATTTTTCTTATCAGTAAAACACTCCTACCATGTCTGAATATGGCATGACTGAAAGATTCTACAGCTCCTCCAATAACAAGTTATAATCCTATCTTGTTTCATCTCCAATAGCGACTCCACCACATGCAGTCATGGCATGGGGAAAGCGGCCAATAAAAGCATCCAATTTAACTCTTCACCAGCTTATACCAATAATTCCACCATTGACAAACTGAACGTGCCCTCTAATCTCCACACCACACCACTTCATAATTTTCCATTTATAGTATAATGTATTATCTTACACAGCTACTTCACATGGATAGGACAGATTTAGAGGGATACATGGGCCAAATGCAGGCAGGTGGGACGAGTGCAGATGGGACATGTTGGCCGGTGTGGGCAAATCGGGCCGAAGGTCTTGTTTCCATGCTGTAGGACTATGACATTATCTTTGAATTAAATTCCATTTGCTACTCTTTTGTCTAACTGAACATACCATCTCCAAGTTCTGGCAATCTAATGCTTACTGTTAACCATGTGACAAAATTTGGTCCCATCTACAAACTAAAAACAATTGTACAGCCCTCCACTCAAAAAGACACACACACACACACACACTTAGATCTAAATCATTAGTACTAACTATGATAAATAGCAAAACAGTGATCATTGGTCCCTGTGAGATATAAATGTTAATAGCCTTCCAGTGATAAAAACAAATGCTGTATCGAGTCATAGAGTGACACAATATGGAAACAGGCTCTTAGACCTAACTTGCCGACACCGGCCAACATGTCCCAGCTACACTAGTTCCATCTGCCAGTATTTGGTCCATATCCCTCCAAACCTGTCCTATCCATGTACCTGTCTAACTGTTTCTTAAATGTTGGGATAGTCCCTGCCTCAACTATGTCCTCTGGCAGCTTGTTCCAAACACTCACCACCCTTTGTGTGAAAATGTTACCCTTCAGATTCCTATTAAATATTTTCCTCTTCACCTTAAGCCTCTGTCCTCTGGACCTCGATTCCCCTTCTCTGGGCAAGAGACTCTGTGCATCTACCTGATGTATTCCTCTCAGGATCTTATCCACCTCTATAAGATCACTGCTCATCCTCCTGCGCTCCAAGGAACAGTCCCAGCCTACTCAACCTCCCCCTATAGCTCGGACCCTGTAATCCCTGACAACATTCTCGTAAATCATCTCCGTACCCTTTCCAGGGTGACAACATCTTTCCTATAACAGGGTGCCCTTGTTTCCGGACACCGAGGAAGTTTTGATTGAATCTATTCCTCTCCTTTGGATTCCACATGTTTTGTTTTTACTAGCTTTCCATACAGGGCCTTGCATGCCAAATGCACTATCTGCATCAACCCTCCTCGTCATCTCCTTGAGAAATTCTAATTACCCAGGCATGAATTTCCTTTAACAAATCCATGGTGATATACAGTCTCTAGTTACACTGTCCCTTACAATGGATTCCAATGATTTGCTCGCAGCTGAAGTAAAACTAACTGACCTGTAATTACACAATTCATCTCCTTTCCCCTTTTTAAACAATAGTACTGACATTACTAATCTAGCTGGAGAGAAGCTCAGAAAAGATTGTAGGCAATGTCTCTGCAATTGCCTCCCTTGCTGCTTTTAATAGCCTTGGATGTATTTCCTCCAGGCCTGTGAATTCATTCATTTTCAAAGATAAAAAACCCTTGATGATTCCTCTTTTACCAAGTTTAACCAATCTAATGTTTCACACATATTTCCCATAACTATAACATCTGAATCATTCGCTTATGAAGACTGTCACAAAATATTAAACAAAGGACCTTATCTCTGCCTCACACACAGTTTAGGTTTCCTGGTCTCAAATTGCCCATACTCATTCCTCAGTTATCTGCTTATTCTTTATATATGTTAAACATATACGATTTTGATTCCTGCAATATCTTAAGCATATATTTGATTCCTGCTATATCCTAATCATATTTAGATTTTTATGATTTTACTTGTCAATATTTTGCCATGCCATACCATCCTTGTTTTCCTATTTTTTTATAATCTCAGTCTTAGTTTAGTTTAGGAATACAGTGTAGAATCAGACCCTTCGGCCCACCAAATCCATACCGACCATTGATCCATTAATTCTCCTTCCCACACTGGCCTTTCTGTCCTAGGTCTCCCCCATTGTCAGAGTGAAGCTAAACGGAAATTGAAGGAATAGCTTCTCATATTTCACTTGGGCAGCTTACAGCCCAGTGGTATGAATATTGTGTAGGAAAGATATCACAGAGTCTGAAGAAGGGTCTCGACCTGAAACGTCACCCATTCCTTCTCTCCAGAGATGCTGCTTGTCCCGCTGAGTTACTCCAGCATTTTGTGTCTCGGTATGAATATTGATTTCTCCAACTTCAAGTAACACCGGCATTCCCTCTCTCTCCATCCCTCCTCCACCCATCGCACCAGCTTCTCCATTTCACCCAACAAACAGCTAACAATGGCCTGTTTCCTTTATCAGCGTTACTTTTTGGCATATCTTTCATTCATTGTTCTTTATCTCTCTACATCATCGTCTATATCTCTCATTTCCCTTTCCCATGACTTTCAGTCTGAAGATGGGTCTCGACCATAAACATCACCCATTTCTTCTCTCCAGAGATGCTGCCTCTCCCACTGGGTTACTCCAACTTTTTGTGTCTATCTTCGATCACCCATGCACACTAGATGTATGTTATCCCACTGTTTCTCCCATTCCCTCCACGCTGGAAACAATTTACAGAGGTCAATTAGCTTACAAACCTGCATGTTTTTGGGTTGTGGGAAGAAAGTGAGTAGTTTTGCAGATAGTGAAGATGGTTGTGAACGATTGCAGTAGGATCTGGATCGAATGGCCAAGTGAGCGGAGGAATGGTTGATGGAATTTAACATAGAGAATTGTGAGGTATTGCATTTTGGGACCTCGAACAAGGGCAGGACCTACACAGTAAATGGTAGGCCTCTGGGTAGTGATGTACAGCAAAGGGATCTAGGAGTACAGGTGCATGGTTCCATGAAGGTTGAGTCACAGGTAGATTATGTGGTCAGAAAGGCTTTTGGCACTTTGGCCTTCATCAGTCAGAGTATTGAGTATAGAAGTTGGGAGATCATGTTGCAGTTGTACAAGACGTTGGTGAGATGGCATTTAGAATATTGAGTTCAGTTCTGGGCAACATGTTAAAGGAAAGATATTGTCAAGCTTGAAAGGGTTCAGAAAAGATTTACGAGGATGTTCCCAGGACTAGAGGGTGTGAGCTATAGGGAGAGGTAGAGTAGGCTGGGCCTCTATTCCATGGAGTGCAGGAGGATGAGGGGAGATCTTATAGAGGTATACAAAATCATGAGAGGAATAGATTGGGTGGATGCACATAGTCTTTTGCCCAGAGTAGGGGAATCGAGGAACAGAGGACATAGGTTCAAGGTGAAGGAGAAAAGATTTAATAGGAATCCGAGGGGTAACTTTTTTCACACAAAGGGTGGTTGGTGTATGGAACAAGCTGCCAGAGGAGGTAGTTGAGGCTGGGACTATCCCATTGTTTAAGTAACCGTTAGACAGGTACATGGATAGGACAGGTTTGGAGGGATATAGACCAAGCACAGGCAAGTGGGACTAGTGTGGCAGGGACATTGTTGGCCGGTGTGGGTGAGATGGGCCGAAGGGCCTGTTTCCATACTGTATCACCCTATGACTATGACACCCAGGGAAAACCCATGCAGTCACAGGGAGAATGTTCAAACTCCACACAGGTAGCACCTGAAGTCAGGATCGATCCCAGTACTTTGGTGCTGTGAGGCAGTGGCACTTTCCATCCTGTTCCACGCCATCCAGAACATCTGACATTAGATTTCCTTATGGAGTCTGAAGGAGGATATGCCCCAAAATGTCATCTGTCCATTCTCCTCCACGGGTTATGCCTGACCCACTGAGATAGTTTTCTGCATGTTTGTTTTTTGATTCCTGCAATTGCCTTGCTACCCGTTATTTGATTGCCGCCAATGCAAGTGCATGCAACGTTGAGATGCAAAATGGCTCACTCCTCCTCCCATCATGTTCTGCCAATGAGATTTATTTGGGTGGTGGAGAGTGTGGTGAGATTGCTAAGAGCTTAAGAGTACTGTGCCTGAAGTTTCTTATCTTTACCATTTAATGCAAAAGTGGAGGTTCTTTCAGAATGTTATATTAAAGAAATATCATGGTCTCAATGATATCAGATTTGTATTACTTCCATTCCATTCCTCACCCAAAGTTTTAAGACCCTCCTACAATAATGACAAAGATGTGGCTGAAAGTTGTAACTTAAATATAATTGGCTGACTAAAAACAGTTAAAGTTTGAGGAAAGGCACAGGTTGGCCAATAACATATTGGAAGACAAAGCTAGATTGAGGGACCAAATTACTTACCCCTTCTCTTAATACATTTTCATGATGATCAAATTTATGGAATTGGTGGAGAATGGAGGCATTCACGAAACTAGCAAAATATATTAAAATATGATAACATCATGGAGGACATTCCAGATATCAAAAGGAATCATTCAACAGCAGAGGATAATGATATCAAGCGAAGGTTAATCATTTAAAAGCATTATCGATCAGTAAATTTGTTTTGACATTAAAGATTTTTTTTCAAAGAAAAAGCATTAGCAGCTGGAAGAGCTGATTATGGGCAAGGTTAATATCATCCATTAGGAAGGCTGCCTCATGTTGAAAGGGGCGTTTTGAGGAAATGAATGCAAATCATCCTGCAAACAGTTGGTGCAGGATGACTTTGAATAGGTCAAGAATATCTAGCTCATATTTATTTAAAGAGGCTGAATTGGTCATTGTTAGTCTACACTCCAGTAACCACAAACAGTTAAGTTAGTTTTATCATGAGACAACCTAGAGGAGATGGGGATCAAGTCAAGAGAGTTTTATTGTCATGTGCCCCAGATAGGACAATTAAACTCTTGCTTGCTGCAGCATAACAGAATATTGTAGGCATAAATACAGAACAGATCAGTGTGTCTATATACCATAGACCATATATATATATACACATAAATAAACAGATAAAATGCAATAAGCTTCGTTCAGAGTTTGTTTGAAGTTGTGTTTAATAGCCATCAATAATTGATGGGTGTGAGGAAGAACCGGTTCCTGAACCTGGATGTACCAGATTTCAGGCTCCTGTACCTTCTACCTGATGGCAGCGGATAGATGTGTGGCCAAGATGGCGTGGGTCCTTGATGATATTGGCAGCCTTTTTGAGAACAAAGTCAAATCAAAAGTGCTGTGTCTCTGATCAGCTAATTTTAAAGGTAATCCAAAGAGAACTTCAGAAGATACTTCTGAAAATAATCTTGGTATGTTTGGGCACAAAAAAAATTTTGGAACAATATCAGAAATGATATAACTGATGAGGAATAAATGATCAATAGAATTGAAATAAAATTGGAAATATAAAACATTTTTTAAATCTTTGGAAGCATCAGGAGTTAAATAATATGCAATTAAAATTATGCTGGAATTCTAATCCGTACGCAAGGAAATCTCAGATAGGGAAAAATTCACTTCGAAGGAAAGAATAATTCCCTTAGGAACGAGGATTAGGCCATTCTGTCTATTCTGCCATTCAATCATGGCTGATCCATCTGTCCCTCTCAATCCCTTTCTCCTGCCTTATCCCCATAACTCCTGACATCCTAATATCAAGTTACTAGATGCAGATGAATGTCGTCCAAGATACAGATTAAGATGGTTATTGATGATATGTGACTCCCAACTTTGAACAAGTCATCAGTTTCTTTCTATAGCAATATCAGGAATCAGAAGTGTTTACCAGCACAACGCCAGCCAACTGGGTGGTCAAAATTAGGCAGGATATTGGTCCCCAGGGATCCACGTTTCTACAGACAAGAAATAAAATCTTGCATTACGAGTCTCGGGTCATCTCAAGGGATTTTGCAACAATATAAAAAACAATTTATTGTAATCTGAGGTGGAGGGTGTCAATGAGGCCAACTAAGTTCAGCATGGCCTTCTACTAAAAATGCAAAGGTGTTGATATCAGGCAGCAACTGCAATTTCCCCAAATACTACCTTTGCTCTTCCAGCACGCCTGAAATTCCCCTTATTGAAGTTTTGTGAATGTAGCCCAGTCCATCACAAAACCAGCCAGCCCCCCCCACCCCATTGACTCCATCTACATTTCATGCTGACACCAACATAATCAAGGACCATTTTCATCCGATAGGCAGAAGATACAAAAGTTTGAAAGCACCAGGTTCAGGGACAGCTTCTACCCCGTTAATATCAGATTACTGAATAGTTCTTCCGCAAGCTTGGGTGTAAAATCAAGACAAAGAGCATATTTGTTTTAAGTGCAATAAGGTTTATTTGTGTTTTAGAGATACATCGTAGAAATAGGCCCTTTGGCCCACTGAGTCTGTGCCGACCAGTGATCCCCGCGTGTAATCGTACGGTGACAATCATAAATTACCATGGGGAAACTGACTGAAAACCAGAGATCCCAAAACATTGAGAGATCCAACGCTTCCCATTTCTATGAACCCTAAAACCCTAAAAATGAACTTTCCATTTAACAAGGGACAGAACGGTATAACCCATGCTCAAGGAATTAACCAATCTGAACATCATATCCAACATGTACTACCAATAAAATAAGATAAAAATATTATCCAATAACTGATAATAAAATTATGGCAACACTGGGTATGATGCTACAAATTATTTTATTCCCTCCAATGATATTTCCTTAATATTAAAGAACACAGTCAATGTCATCCATTGAATATTTCTTCTTCCCAAAGGTAGAACTAACCACAGATGGTTTAGAAATAAAAACAATCGCCTGGAGAAGGATCCCTTGCATTTATTCCTTAGTCATTTGACCTCAATGCAAGAAGGAAAGGGGTTCTAGGTCGGTTTATTAATGGGAGAACATTTCATGGGTTTTATCATTAATCTTGTGCAATATCTATCCTGTTATAGTCAAAATCATACAGGGTGGAAACAGGCCCTTCGGCCCCGCTTGCCCCGCCGACCAACATTCCCCATCTACACTCATCCCACCTGCCTGTATTTGGCTCCTATCCTTCTAAACCTATCCTATCCATGTACATGTCCAAATGTCTTTTAAACATTGTGATAGTTAACGAGTATAACAAAATCTGCACATACTTGTTCCCTTGGCAGAAACAAGAATCATTAATACATTTCTAAATCACTTATGCTTTACATTACTTTTGCAAATAATGTGCTTTAATTCCACTTTTTTTTTAAACATTACCCATTTTATCTGTTAAGGCCACAGTGTAGTTCTCTATGTTTGAAATGAGTGTATGATAACTATATTACATGGTTGGATACCCTATTGAGTTTGAGATAAATTTCAGTGACTGCTTCATTTACAATGGGATAGATGGGCAATTTGTCATTAGTTGATAACATTCAATCTAACTGCCTGTGCAACCTTACGGCTTTTAAGTTCCAGCCACAGATTGGAGCACTGACTACATTATAACAAAGAAAAAATGGAAAAGGCCATCATTTTTTTTCCCCATATCATTAATCAGTCTCAAAGTATACCTGGATCTTGAATTATTAAAAGTCTCTCCTTCAGGTATAGAAAATGCTGCTTAAGCAGAGGAATAACTGTTCCCTTATTAAACAAGTAAAGCTCCCAGTATAAAATGTACAGGGTGTGTATCTTGTGTAACACCATGGAGAGCTCCTGGGAGGAAGCTGCATTTTCATTTCTTTAGACAAAAACTGATGTTAAATTAATTTCTCTATGCCGAGAAGAGACAAGGATGGGCCCGTCGGCCGCTGAGAATGACGACCCAACGGCTACGTGCGGGGTAAACTCGGAGCCACGAAGACCAGAGAGTCGAGAAGGGAGCCGCTGGCAGCGACGGACATGAGGAGTGGGGCGGTGGGAGAGGGATGGGGAATGACCTCAGCACCTTCAAGACCGGCTGCAGGAGGCGCCCCCCTCAGATACAGGGGCGGTCGGCAGAGGAGAGGAACGTCGGGTCAGGCTTACCTAGACGTATCTGGACCGGGGGCATTCCAGCACTTCCAACACATGGACTTGACTTTGCATTTTGAACTCTTTGTGTGTTATTTATTTTTTTTTTTTTTATTATTTTCTTTTTTTGTTAAACGCTGCCAAAATTCCGGCGACTGTGCATTTGTGGTGGTGCATATATGACAATAAAGAATCATTGAACTCTGAGAATGAGCAAACACATGTAAGGTTACTCCAATATATAGACTGATACTTCCCATCCCATCCCACATACCCCCCCCCCCCTTAGATAACCTTAGAATACAGTAGCGAGGATGGTTTAGGTTTATTATTGTCACTTGTATCGAGGTACAGTCAAATACTTTGTTTTGCAGACTTTCCAATCAAATCAGAATATATTATACATCAATATATTCAAGCCAAACCTAAGTGCAATAGAAACATAGAAAATAGGTGCAGGAGGAGGCCATCCACCTCTTTGAGCCAGCACCGACATTTATTATGATCATGGCTGATCGTCCCAAATCAATAACCCGTGCCTGCCTTCTCCCCATATCCCTTAATTCCACTAGCCCCTAGAGGTCTATCTAACTCTCTCTTAAATCCATCCAGTGATTTGGCCTCCACTGCCCTCTGTGGCAGGGAATTCCATAAATTCACAACTCTCAGGGTGAAAAGTTTTTTTCTCACCTCAGTCTTAAATGGCCTCCCCTTTATTCTAAGTGTGGACCCTGGTTCTGGACTCGCCCAACATTGGGAACATTTTTCCTGCATCTAGCTTGTCCAGTCCTTTTATAATTTTATATGTTTCCATAAGATCCCCCCACATCCTTCCAATCTCCAGTGAATACAAGCCTAGTCTTTTCAATCTTTCCTCATATGACAGTCACACCATCCCAGGGATCAATCTTGTGAACCTACGTTGAACTGCCTCAATCACAAGGATGTCCTTCATCGAATTAGGAGACCAAAACTGTACACAATACTCCAGATGTGGTCTTGCCAGAGCCCTATACAACTGCAGAAGAACCTCTCTACTCCTACACTGAAATCGTCTTGTTAGGAAGGCCAACATTCCATTAGCTTTCTTCACTGCCTGCTGTACCTACACGCCAACTTTCAGTGACTGGCGTACAAGGACACCCAGGTCTCGCTGCACCTCCCCCTTACCTAACCTAACCCCATTGAGATAATAATCTGCCCCCTTGTTTTTGCCGCCAAAGTGGATAACCTCACATTTATCTATATTATACTGCATCTGCCACGCATCTGCCCACTCACTCAACCTGTCCAGGTCACCCTGCAACCTCCTAACATCCTCTTCACAGTTCACACTGCCACCCAGCTTTGTCATCCGCAAATGTGCTAGTGTTGCTCCTAATTTCCTCTTCCAAATCATTAATATGTGGTAAACAGTTGCGGCCCCAACACCGAGCCCTGCGGCACTCCACTCGCCACTGCCTGCCATTCTGAAAAGGACCCGTTCACTACTACTCTTTGCTTTCTGTCTGCCAACCAATTTTCTATCAATGTCAACACCAAACCCCCAATACCATGTAATCTAATTTTGGTCACCAGTCTCCCATGCGGGACCTTATCAAAGGCTTTCTGAAAGTCTAGATACACTACATCCACTGGCTCCCCTTCATCCATTTTACTTGTCACATCTTCAAAAAATTCCAGAAGATTAGTCAGCATGATTTCCCTTTCATAAATCAATGTTGACTTGGACTAATCCTTTTACTGCTATCCAAATGCCCCATTATTACCCCTTTAATAATTGACTCCAGCAGCTTTCCCACCACCAAAGTCAGGCTAACTGGTCTGCAATTTCCAGTTTTCTGTCTCGCTCCTTTCTTCAAAAGTGGGATAGCATTAGCTACCCTCCAATCCACAGGAACTGATCATGAATCTATTGAACATTGGAAAGTGATCACCAATGCGTCCACTATTTCTATAGCCACCTGGGGACCCTGGGATGCAGACCATCTGGCCCAGGGGATTTATCATCCTTCAGTCCCAACAGCCTACCCAATACTATTTCTCGCCTAATGAAAATTTATTTCAGTTCCTCTACCCCCTAAGATCTTCTGTCCTCCAGTACATCTGGGAGATTGTTTGTGTCTTCCTTGGCAAAGACAGATCCGAAGTACCTGTTGAACTCTTCTGCCATTTCCTTGTTCCCCATAATAATTTCACCCGTGTCTGCCTTCAAGGGACCCACATTTGACTTTGCTACTTTTTTCCCCTTAACATATCTAAAGAAGCTTTTACTGTCCTTCTTTATAATCCTGGCCAGCTTCCCCTCGTACTTCATCTTTTCAGCCCGTATTGCCCATTTTGTTTCCTTCTGTTGTCCTATGAAAGTTTCTCAATCCTCTGGCTTCCGGCTACTCTGTTATACATATTTGCTTTTAGTTTTATTCTATCCCTAATTATCTTGTCAGCCACGGTTGCCTCCTACTCCCCTTAGAATCTTTCTTCTTTTTTTGGAATGAAATGATCCTGCGTCTTCCGAATTATGCCCAGAAATTCCTGCCATTGCTGTTCCACCGTCATTCCTGCTAGGATCCCTTTCCAGTCTACCTTGGCCAGCTCCTCTCTCATGTCTTCATAGTCCCCTTTGTTCAACTGCATCACTGCCACTTCCGATCAACCTGGCGGTGCAGGCTCGAAGGGCCGAATGGCCTACTCCTGCACCTAATTTATATGTTTCTATGTTTCTCTTTCTCAAATTGCAGATTAAAACTAATCATATTATGATCACTACCTCCAAGCGGTTCCTTTACCTTTAGGTAGAACAATGTGAAAGATACAGGGTGCAGTACATAGTAGGGTTAATAAACACATACCAATCCTCTGCCAATCTTGCTCTTGAGCAGGTTGTTGGCAGATATGTTATGGAATTGCTTTGCCTCTTTTATCCCCCAGAGTAAATTGCGAATGACAGATCAGTCAATATCACCGACTGGTTCATCACAGTTTTAACACAACATGCATTTGCTTACAGACTATGATGTTTTATCAAAAGTTTATGCTACCACTTCAATAAGGAGAATGGAAAGGAGAATCGAATGGCTGCTGTAAAATGACAGATTGAGTTCAGTTCTGCCGCTTCAACTGACCTTCAATAAGATGAGGTGTTAAACGTAACAGCTTTTCCAGATTAACTACTATCAAATCCAGCTGTCACTGGTGCTCAATTAATCAATTTATACTACATTCACTATCCTTACAAGTTTTTTTTTTGTACCACATTCACAGATTTCAAGAATCAAAATCTTTGACTGTGGAGGTTTTTTTTATCAAATTAGATAAAAAGGGAATTAAAACATCCTTGTATTTGCAGACCAAGGAGCATTCAGATGGTAAAGAGAAACAGGTAACTCGGAGAGAAAATGATTAATATAACTTTATTATTTTACAATGATAATTCTGCCATTTTCATTTATATACATAATGTACATCAAATATTTTCACTTACTATTAATCATCTCTAAGCACGGTGACATTGTGCAGAAAGCAACTAAATGTAGTTGACTGTTTAAATTTTACAAAGGAATGTGCTTTAAAACCGCTGAAATACTCCAAGCTCACATTCCAAGATGCACTAGCACCTTCATTTTCATGATCAAAGCAACACCTCTACCAGAGCACGGATGAAACTGGTGCCACCGGTGCAGGAAAAAAAAAGGTATTCCAAAGAAATTGGGATTTTGATTTTTTGTAAATGTGGAAATCAGTCTGAATTTTAAAATGATACCTGCGAATCTCACAAAAATATATTCAATTATTTTACAGTGTTTGTACGTTTGAGATAATACAGGCAGCTAATAAAACTAAATCTTTAAAAGGTTTAGGTTTACCAGCCCAGACATTTCATTTACAATTTTGCAGTCTCAGGTACACACTCTCACTGCACTTAGTTGCTTAAATCTGTCCATAACACTGTGATGAGTTTTGTCAGTTCATCACGTTGATGGGGGAGGGCGAGACCTTTCATGTAGTTTGCCCTTAAGCCTCAATGCTGTCTTGCTGTCTGAACGATGCTTCGAAAAAAAATCTCTGGATGTTCAAACTTCCTGAGCTGTCATTGTACACCGATGAAATAAACATGATGAAGAAAGGGAGGGGAACAAAGATTTCAAAAGGAAACTCCAAACAAATGTGATGGCATATATTAACTATTATATGCTATAAATTTACTACATAAAATAAATTAATAAACAAACATCTAGCAGGCTCACTATTGTGAGGTGCCCACAAATCCCTTTAAGGATTCCCTAAAATGATGTTCAAATGAATGAAATGTGGAGGAAAAGAATGGGCTGTAAAAAAAGTAATACTTCTCTGTATGAAGCTTGCAATGCCACAATTTCTTGCATCAAGCAATGGAATAACAGCAGTGTGTGCGCAGAGCTTGGTGCAGAGAGGGAGACCCCTCTCAAAGTCAAAGCAGGTGATTTTGCAGTCTGCTACTGTAGCATACCAGTCCATAGGTTGAAACAAGCAGTGTTGATAACAGACTCCAGGTGGTAGTACATGGATACAAGCTGAGGTAGGGGGCTCTCGCTGTTCTGCGGCTGGGCAGGAAGTGGCTCTCTGAATACGACCTTTAGATTCTAGGGAGGGGTGGGAAAAAAAGTTATTCAGGAATGGTGCATATTTATTTTAATAGTTTATAAAGTCTCCATTTGTCCAAAAAATACAATGAGGTAATCAAGCATGCAGAAATCAGAAATTTCTACTGCTCTTTACAGCAATTAGGATATGTGGCAATGTGATGACTCTGATTAGGTCAAATCCTATACAATGTTAGGAACTGCAGATGTTTGTCTACACAAAAAGATACAGTGCTGAAGTAACTCAGTCGGTCAGGAAGCATCTTTGGAGAACATGGATAGGTGATGTTTCGGGTCCCAACCAGAAACGTCACCTATCCAAGTTCTCCAAGGAATCTGCCTGATCCACTGAATTATTCCAGCACTGTATCTGGTTTTGTAAACCAGGACCTGCAGTTCCTTGTATCCCCTTATATAAAGTAGACAAAAAATGCTGGAGAAACTCAGCGCGTGATGCAGCATCTATGGAGAGAAGGAATATGCGACGTTTTGGCTCGAGACCCTTATCAGATAGGTTATCCAAGTTTCTTTGAATCAACTGGCGGTGTATTCATACAATAATCTACAGCAATAAATCCTCTTTATGACTGATCTTCAAAATGAAGATGTGCGGAGTCCTCTCAAACAGAATGCAATTGGAAATCCCTTCCATGTGGGTTTTATACAACTTATTTATCCTGTCCATGTCAGAGCATTCTGTCAAACCTTAGAAATCAACATGAGTGTCAAAAGGCACTGCCAGAAAAGCAGAATATTTTCAAAACACCCGTAGTTGCTGTCAGGCATGTTGAGTGTTTCCACCATGGAATACATTATTGTCACATGTGCCAAAGCAGACTGAAATTCTTTGCTTGCATACCCAATGTATACAAATAGCAGCCACCTACGAAGCGGACAAAGAAACAATGTACACCGGCTCCCCCTTTTGTCTCCCTCCCCCGCCCCCCCCCCTCCCACAGTGCTTCCCCCACGCTGGGTCCCCCTGTCCTTTGTTCTCCTCCCTCCCCATTGTCCACCGCTATCGGATTTTAATAAAAATTCTATATGTGGGAGGATTTAAGATCTTACCATCTTTGCAGACTGTGAATCAAGGAAGATGAGAACAAAACAGTCGATAAATTTCTGATTCAACACGGCCTGTAAGGAAGGTAGATCACTGTTATAGAGGTTACAGAATGCCGCAGTTCTGCCCAATACAGGTGAATGACAAGATCACAGGAATGAACATCACATTAGAACCACCACTCACTCAGACAGACTCCAAATTTTAATTTATAAACACAAAGTCTCTGAAAACTGCACAAATCCCCCAAATTACAGGAACTTTCAGAAAATGAGCAGAAATTTAGACCAGGAGAAATTTAGGTGACACTGCCTACATGTGTTCAATGCCTATTCTTGCAAGACGGGTCAAACACTTTGTAGATTTAGATTTACATATATTATTGTAAAATGCACCAAGGTACTGTGAAAAGCTTTGTTTGCATGCTATCCAAACAAATGAGATATACCATACATAGATACAATTAGTTTAAACAAGTCCAATAGATAGAGCAAAGGGGAAGATTTTGAGTGCATAGTTCTCAGCATTATACTGCATCAATTTCATAGACGAGGTCCAATGTCCGCAATGGGGCATAGGTGAATCGGACTGTACCCACACTTATGGAAGGACCAGTAGCTTCATAAATGAGGGGAAGGCCGCATTTATCTTCCAAGTGATCACTTCCAGCTAGGGAAGTATTCATCAACAGGATAAGGATGGGTCAGGTCTACAATTGCTTTGACATTTCAGATTATTAAATCAATACAATGAAAGAAGTTCAGTTATCCAACATTGCCCATGGAGTTAAAACACCTGGAGTCACGCAATGACAATCTTAGCGGATTCTGTAAACAAAATGTGTTTTTATGAGTTTTCTTTTTCATGGGAAGGCCCTTCTTAGATAATGCTGATGGATGGTATAAATGCAGCAAAATGGGTGAATAGGGAATTAGTTGGCTGGCAGATGCAGAGTTAGCATGCATAGATTTTGCTAAGATTGGAGAAAAACAGTGATGGCACTTGTTCAATTTAGGAAATTCAGTTTGAAAAGGTGTTTATAAAATGTAGAGACACTACAACTTATGGGAACAATGAGTTTACGAGGATGTTGCCTGGACTTTACCAGGATGTTGCCAGGACCAGAGGATCTGAGCTACAAGGAGAGGTTGAGTAGGCTGGGAGCTATTCCTTGAAGCACAGTAGGATGAGGGGTGATCTCATAGAGGTGCATAAAATCATGAGAGGAATAGATCAGGTAGATGCACAGAGTCTCTTGCCCAGAGTAGGCAAATCGAGGCCAAGAAGGCACAGGTTTAAGGTGAAGGGAAAAAGATTTAATAGGAATTTGAGGGGTACCTTTTTCACACAAAGGGTGGTGGTTGTATGGAACAAGCTGTCAGAGGTGGTCGTTGAGGCAGGGACTATCCCGTCATTTAAGAAACAGTTAGACAAGTACATGGATAGGATAGGTTTGGAGGGATAACCGGCGAAACGCGGGTAAGTGGGACCAGTGTCGCTGGTACGGTCATGTTGGGCTGAAGGGCCTGTTTCCATACTGTATGACTCAATAACAATTAAGTATTTCAGAAGTTATTGGAAAAATAATGTAATGGATGCAAATTAACATACATACTGATGTTTCTGACAATAAAGAAATACATACTGACAATAAAGGTAATCTGAATCTGAATTTCTGCAGCAGAAGGGATCGGGGTACAATAAGACTGCCATTTAAATCTTGACAACATTATTCAAAAATACATAGCTAATAAAAATCATATGGTGAGATAGAATGACTTTGTGGGAAGTGACTGTTTATACTGGACCATATATCCATTTTGGTGAACTTGCATGACATAAATAGCACAACAAACTGTAAGTTCAGGTCTGCCTATGGAAAGAATGTAAAATGCCAATGGAAAGATGCTTATCTATCGGCGTCATGAGGATTAAAATTACTAAGTCACCAAAATCATCTGCATGATTAAGTAAAGCAGCAAAAAAAAAATAACAAGCACATAATTAGGTGTATATTGTGCAAAAAAAAAAGTTGTGTAAATGTTATGTGGAATATTAAAAGGCATGCTTTAGAGGAAAAGGGAAATTAAACTAATCATGTTCAGTGCAAGTTCATCAGGTATTGCAAAGTTTAGTTGTGAGAAGAGACTAGAAGTACGATACTTTGGATTATTTTCATTACTGCTGTGAAGGTTGAGAAAACTTAATCTGTTTTTAAAATGTTATGAAGCATCCCAATCGTCTGACATGGAATAGACTGAGTATAGAACCAGTTTAGAGAGACGAACAGTTTTAACATTTTCATTTAGCATGAAGTAAACAGTTGTTGGAGGCGGCTTTTTGAACTACTCGAGAAAAATTGATAAAAATTTGAGGCAAAGAATACAAGGTAAGAGCAACAGCACAGGATACATTTTACATTGCTTTGACAAAATCTCTTATTGATACTGATGCCCATGGTCTCCTTCTGAGCAATAACCTCGTGACCTTGTGCTGTTTAATGATTTATCATGCTATTATTGCAATAACACATTAATAATGGACGACTACAATCCCAAATGGAACCCTGCGGCATTCTAAAAGATGGAGAGCTAGCCTTGATTGTAAAGTTGGTGTAAAGCCAAATGATTAGCAGTATTTTTGTGACTTTTGACCTTTGCATTGAGCCCTCGGCACTTCTATTGATGGTCTGCGAATGAAACATATTCAATATTGAAATATTACTTTGAAAACAAGCTTTTCAAATGCTTCCAGCTCACGATATATCTAAACCTCAACTCGTTTTTGGGCACAGAAATGTCGGAGTAAATTCAGAGCAAATGTTTTAATTTTCCCTTCGAGAAGAAGTCTAACATTTTATAACCATTCATCAAAACAATCTAAGTTTTGCAAATAACCCCCCGAAAAGAAGTGCGTGTCATTATCGCCTGGCAATCCAGAACCCTATTCACCCATCTGCTGGTCCACTCATTATTGAACATCAAGGGATGTGGCCCTCCTTCCACAAGAGTATTCACCTGTGCGATTTTATCACAAACCTACATCTTAAATCCTCCCAACCAAAACATTGCTTCTGCAAGGCCTGGACAGAGCCCACATCCCTATAAAGTATCTGCGGCCACACCGTAGCTGCCAATATCTTGGCCCATTTTCTTCAAAGTTAAATAATCATCTTTATCATGACAACCGATTTAAACATCTCAAACAAAATCATAGTAGTTCAACTCGAAAACATCACCAGCAAGTGCTGCGTGGCAAAAATGCAACTGATGTCAATCAATCATCTTAAATCTTTTTCTCCAGTGATGCATGTATGATAAAACATTTTATCCATAAGCAAAAGGAGATCTATTAAATTATTAGTTTCTAATGATTAAGTTATTAAACCAATTATTTACAGTGTACAGTTGCCTGACATCTAATAAGTTCATTTTCAATAACATACTCTGACAGTCAAAGAGCTATACAGTAGAAAAACAGGCCCTTCCTATTGTAAAATCCATACTGACCATCAAGTACCCAACTTTTTTTTACATAATACCAAACTAACCCATTTCATTCTCCCCACCTTCCCATCATCTCCCACCCTCAGATTCTGCCATTCCCCTACAAGCGAGGGAAAATGTCAACAGCTTTTCAAACCACCAACTACCTAATTTACCATTTAAGGATGTGGGAGTAAATGGGAGCGCCCAGAAGAAACCCATGCGGTCATAGGGAGAATGCACAAACTCCCCAATGTCTGCATCTGAGGTCAGGATTGAACCCAGGTCTCTGAAAATGCGAGGCAGCATCTCCATGAGCTGTGCCACTGTGTTTAACACAACAGATACAAATCTGTCAGATGCTGGGTTTTAACATACCAGATATTGGATTCCTCTATCTGCATCTACAAAGTGTCGGCAACTCTGGGAGAAACGGTTGAGTAAAACCTTGATCAAACTCTGATACCAGCTGGTACTCATCGATAGGAAGCAATCCTGAAACAAAAGAGTAATGATAAATGCAAGATAAGTGGGTGGAAAGAATAACTACAAAGGTGTGAGTAGGATTGGCCCATTAAAAACACATGCCTTAAGAGTGACAATAGAGTTTTGTTTCCTTTGTACATAATATTGCTTTTCGGTAAAGTAATTAAAATTGAAATCATAGAAAAAAGATGACTGTCTAATAATAAAGTTGGTGCTGGAGATGAAATGAGGGCATACTGTTGAAGCAGTTAGTCCACGCCCTGCTGTTCAGCTGCCCTATACCAGTCTGCCTGCTGAGTACAAAAGTGCTCATTCCTCAACACTTCCATTCCTCATTTCAGATGATGACGTGGTTTATAACAATGCTGTAACATCGGATGGTGTTATCAATGACTGGAGGAACTGCTAATCTTTCTACTGCTCTTTTCAGAATTTAGATTAGACTTTGGAAAAGTTATATCCATGTATTTCAAAAACTTCGCCTCACCACAACAATGGTTTAAGACTGTACATTACTACAGCTACATCTTTCATACATCCAAAAGTATAATTATATTTGATCTCAATATAATGGGAAATGTTATTCAATGGAATGGCTTTAACAGTGGTGCATCTCACTCTGCCATCTGAGGTGATGCAATCCACCAACTTCGAAGAGAACCTTAAATATAAAATATGTCCTACATCATGTAATGTCACAAACAAAAATCACACAACCTATTGATTTTCATCCCATGGAATATTCAGCAAGAGAGCTAGTCTATCACTGCTGATTGTGACAAAATAAGAAGAAATTATCAACTCTCCAGGAATCTTTGGTGGCTCAGATAGATCTCCATTGATGTTGAGTCTGAAGAAAGGTTTCAACCCAACACATCACCTGTCCATGTTCTCCAGAGATGCTGCCTAACCTGCTGAGTTACTCCAGCACTTTGTGACCTTGTGTGTATTAACCAGCACCTGCAGTTCCTTGTTTCTCCATTACTTTGTGCAGGATAGCTGCTGGATTCCAGTGCTTTGCATTTCCTGTGTGGCCAATCCCCTTCACACCAATGGACTAACATCAGTTTTCAAAACTATAAAACTCCACTACATGCATGCCAATGAACAAGTCAGGATGCTCAGGAGAAAGGGTCTGAGCCACCAAGAGTTAAGGATTTATAGATTGTATTGAAAGTAATAATTCAATGTTAACTACAGAATATTCTCTCACCAGCTGCGGGTCAATCTCCGAAATGGATTTGCTATACACAGCACCAAGTAACTCTTCCAGCTCAGCAAAGGACAGTTTGCTCATTTTGTGTTTGTCTGAAGACATATGCTCTCCCAGGAAGAGACGCTGCCAGAGAACATCACGGCGACAGTGAGACTTTGCTTGTTGGACCATCACCGCAATCTGTTCTTGAGCACTTTCTACCTCCGATGTCAGTAAAGGAAAGAGCGGAGAGGAATAGAACAGCTCTGGAGCCATCTTCAATTGTTTCCCATGGGAGTAAAACTCGCTGGAATCTGTCGTCTCATCCCACCCATCCGGATCCAACTCCCTCCGTTCGGCATCAGATTTTCCCAACACTGGGGAATCTCTCGGCAACTCCAAAGAATCCCTCCGAGTTCTTGGTAACTTTTTAAAACGTCGCATGTCAGCAGTTAATCTCGGGAAGAGCTCCCTGCAGCTTGTCATTATCACGTAGAATCGTAACCTTAAAGAAAGATCAAACCTTGGTTTATTTCAAATGACTCGCAATTTTTAATCTTTTAGGCAGGTGTAATTTGGTGAAGGACCAGACACAAGCAAACTGCATTTACTTTCAAGGTGAAAGAAGCTTAAGATCTTCCATGTGCTTTATGTGACCATATTCATCATGCCCCGTTACTGGCAAACAGACATATCTGTATGTCTTGGAGAGGGCTCAGAGTTTAGAATTTGTAATAAAGGACAATCACGATTCATCCATGAAATGGGGAAAAATGTATATACCATTTAAAAAAATTCTTGTGCAGGAGGCAGTGGGGGGGGGGGGGGGGGGGGGGGGCGAGGAGTGAGAGTGGAAAAGTCCTTAAATTTACAAAATTCAATGTCCCATGCTATTGATTCACATTCATGAGCCATGCATCATACTATATATATATATATATATATATATATATATATATATATATATATATATATATATATATATATATATATTTTTTTTATTTATTTATTTTTTTACATCTAAAAAATGTCTAAACATTTGCTATCCAATACAAGTTCTTTACATCTTTAACTACATCCTTTCTGCAAGCAAAATATAAATCACTTTTTAAAGTGCATACATTATCTAATGTAGGACTTTAGCTCAGCAACCTGTCTTCCTTGGTTTTTCTTTAGCTTCCCTACCCCTCAACATTAATCCAATAACCACTATTTCAATATGGTTTGCAGAAAGTGTTCTCAATAAGCGAGTTCCGTATTCCGACTGCGCATGCACAGGTCATAGGTCACTCGCTATAAACATTCTCAGCAGCTGTGCTGCTGCATGGACACAGACCAGCATTTCATCCGTAGTCAGGATCAAACCCGGGTCTCCGGCTCTGCAAGCGCTGTTGAATTGCCCCCTCCCGAGTGTCCCATCCCTGTCCGGGGGCTGCCGGAGATGTCCGGAGCGACGCTGAACTGACGGGACACCGGCCCAGACTTACAGCCAGCATGGAGAAGAAGCGCAAACTCCAGCTCAACTCTGCCTGTTCCGCCAGGTTAACCGACAGCCCAGGAATGATGGGACACCGGCCCAGACTTACAGCCAGCGCGGAGAAGCGCTAACTCCACTGCTCCGGGCCGGTGTCCCGTCAGTCCAGGCAGCCGTTAACCCAGCGAGACAGGCAGAGTTGAGCTGGAGTAAGCACTTCTCCGCGCTGGCTGTAATTCTGAGCCGCTACTGCAACAGGCCGGCGTCCCGCCAGTCCAGGGTCATCCCAGACATCTTCGGCCGCTCCCGGACAGGGATGGAACACTCGGGAGGGGATGGGGACGGTTCAGTAGCAATTCAACAGCGCTTGTAGCTGGAGCTGGAGACCCGGGTTCGATCATGACTACGGATGAAACGCAGGTCTGTGTCCATGCAGCAGCACAGCTGCCGAGAATGTTTATAACGAGCGACCGTTGACAAATCCCATAATACCTTGCGTTTTTCAGAATACCAAACTCGCTTATTCTTCAAAGACTCTACCTTTACCATGGTTCTGACTTTGACCACACTACAAGATAATTAAAGGACCATAATATTGTGATCAGATTCAGCCATGCTCTGTTACCTGATGAACCATATCCCATTCAGAAATGACTTCAATTACAATTTATACACAAATCGACCAACAGCATAATTAACAAGTAGTTTCACTTGTATCCAAGGATTGTGTCAAATAGGTCTACACTTGCTAATTAGATGTGTCAAAGAGCAAGACATCAGTAGACGATTTACTTTGGAAACATTAGATTACATTTTCTATAATTAATTTAATCTTGTTTCTTAGAATAACAATTCTTGAGATCACCATTTAGGTAAACAATCATACATGCTTCAATTATGATAGAAACCCATATCTTATTTGAAGGTAATTAGCAATTTCACACCAAGATGTTAAAATTTAGGCAGAAAAATAACTAAACGGTGACAAATTTGATAAGATGCTCCAAGGAAAGTTATTGGGGAAAATAAACACTCATGGTTAAGGAACTAAGCATATTGGTGTGGTTAGCAGGTGAACATGGTGTATTTCAGAAAACCTTCAATGGGGTGCCATATTGTTACAATAATCAGGTTAACATATTCTTATTACAAAGAGCAACATACGAGCAACATGTTATTTTTCTTGCCTTTTAAAAAAAATAACAAAATGGGTTTAATTCAATTGGATAGCAGATTGGCTGGTTTATAGGAATAATTGGTTGCTTTTCAAGTTGGTGAGATGCAATGAGTAGCAATGTTATAAAATTTTGTGATTTAAAAAAAAATTTAATACTGAAGATATGAAAGTGAATTAGGTGTCAAAGTTTAATTTGACACCTAATTCACTTTCATATCTTCAGTATTAAAAAAGTTATGGCCATTTTCATACTCGGAAATTAGCATCTTGTTCCCCATTGCCTTTCCATTGACTTAACTGAAAAGCTGTGATCTAGAACTGTTAAAAGCCCATAACTTTCTTAACAATTAAGAGAACTCAAGGAAATTTTCAGTTATTATAGATTGAAGCATTCTGAAACAAATATGAAACAATCTTACTTGGATGACCTGAAATTAAAGCATATAATTAGTTAGTTATCTAATTGCAGCTAATTACAAAATTCAATTACTAGATCTAAACATCTATCCATTTCTTAAGAAAAGATAAACTTTTTTTAATTGCCTAAGTGTCCAAATAACATTCACACAATAATCCACAATATAACATGATTTTTAATTACTCATTTTCATGAATTTATAGGCCAAATGGAAGGAATTTAGTGTTTAATGCCTGTAAATTAATGGCCATTTAAATCAACTGACTAGTGGGTTTTAGTGGAATGTGGTGGATTGAAACGTTGCGGTTTGCGGTGAAGTCGGTATGAAAAATACAGCCGGTTCATACATTTTTTTGGTCCCCTTTTCGCAACATGAAAATGTGATTAAAGCCTTCCTAAAAACCAAGTTTTAATGTAAAAATATATTGTGCACTTTATTTTCTCCCCTACGTTAGGTCCGTTCTGCTGTCGGCGTTCACAGCTTTAGAAGATGATTTTTAAACTACTCTAGCTAATAACTAATCTAGTGTAGTTTAAAAATACCTTCATGAATGAAATGTCGGAGCGATTTCTCTTTAGCGACGAAATCGCCCGACGTGGATCGATTTGGACTGCCTAGGAAAAAACGGCATTTTAAACCCGCCCCCCTCTGAAAGGCGCCAAAGTCGCGCACACGGGGAGTGACAGAACTGCAGCTACAATGAGTGATAGGCAACTGGATTGGTTCTGAAGCCTCAATCTTTTTGATTTATCACTGCTATAGAGATGAACAACGCATAAATATCCTTCAGTCTACCAAGTCTGCACTGACCCTCGACGCCCATTCACATTAATTCTGTATTAATCCCATAATTAATTCTACCACCATTGTCATCTAATCTCTCAGATTTTGTCACTCACCCTCATGCTAGGGGGAATTTACAGTACCCAATTAAACTACCAATCACATCCCTCAAAATTGAAAGAAAACCGGAGTATCTCTAGGTATCTTCTCACACACACCATATCTTGAGAGCTTCATCGAAGTATTCAAATGACTTGGATGAGGAAGTGGGTGAAAGGTTCCAAAGGTATACAGGAGTTGAATTATAATCAGATCAGCCATGATCTACAAAAGATGTGCGGGGTAACTTCTATTTTTACATAGAGGGTGGTGAATGTGCTGCCGGAGATGGTGATCGAGGCAGATTAAGAGACTTTGGATAAGCATTTGGAAATGTAGGGAATGGAGCGATATGGATTATGTGCAGGTAGATAAGACTTGGTCTAGGCATCATGTTCGGCACAGACGCTTTGGGCCGAACAGCCCATTCTTGTGCTAAACTGTACTATGTTCTAAATGGCAGAGCAAGCTTGAGAGATGTAGGGCTACACCTGCTCCCAATGTATTTCTTTGTAACACTTGATACAAAGACACCTCAGAAGGTGATTCGGCTCAAAATGGCTCACAACCAGCCTTACTAACTCGCTATGTCGCCATAATCCTGTACCTTTTCTTTTAATTGCCTATCCAAATTCCCTTTTCACTCACAAATTCTACATAGGTCCACAATTTTTGCATGCTTCTCACAGCAGCAGCAGCATTGACAGATGCTGAGACTACTCCACTCTTCCAACCGAGCAAAGAGATTTGAACCCCCCCAAAAAATACAGATATTCCTGGATACGAAAAAGAAACAACATGCTTACTTTAAATTTATAAAATACCAGCATTTAAATGAATCAGAATTGGTAAGGTGTATCTCACCGAAGCATGTTGCGCTCTGTTTCAGGCTGTTCTTCAAAAGGTCCTGCACTGTGGCACACTAATAGGGATACGTCAAACTCATCGTGATGTCTGATTCCTTCAGAGTCTTTATACGATCCAGATCTGCATTTAGGTCGGAAATTCCTATCAGCGATATCATAACCTCCAAAAATGCTGTGTTGTTTCTCTAAGCTAATAACGCTACCTCGATTGTAATCATATGTGAAAGCTGACAATTCAATATCTATTAGAATGGATAAATGTGTCCTATTTGAAATGCTCAAAGAAATACATGCATTACACATTATGACTTGGGAACACATCTATGCTTTTGGACAGTTACAATGCAATTTAATCTAAAAGCTGCCCTAATAAGTAAAAAAAAAAATCTAAATTTGATAATGTTTTGATAAAGAAGATTCAGAATATTCTGTGCAATTTTGCAATGAGAGGCTTTAATAATTTGGTCTGTATTCAAACTAATCAAAGCTAATCGAGGATCAAGGGGTGCTGAAGGGTGAATTTGCTTTGACTGGAGACAGTGAAGACGGAACTTTAATTTGCGGGGTAGCACAGCAGCACAGCCACTATTTGGCATCCATCCATCCATCCATTGTCTTCAGCATGTACCATCATAAAAGGCAGTGTTGAATTTCACATCTGTGCTCAACCCGAAACGCCGCCTACTCCTTCGCTCCATAGATGCTGCCTCACCCTCTGAGTTACTCCAGCATTTTTGTCCACCTTCAATTCAACCTCAGCATCATCACTCTCAGCTTCTCCCATAATCAGTAATTTACCATGCTTTTGTCTCCAACAAAGTCAAAGTCAATTTTATTTGTCACATAAAATGGTGACATTTCAAAAATGAACACATAAAATGCTGAAAATACTCAGCAAATCAGGTTGCACCTGTGGAAGAGAAACAAAGTCTATGCTTCAGGAAGGAGACCTTCATCAGAACTGAAAAGGAGAGAGAAGAAAGCTGTAGGAAGTCAAATTTTCCTTTGGACATCCTCCCCCCCCCCCGCCATATTTTCTAGCCAGCCTCCTATTTTCCACTGAAGACAGACACAAAATGCTGGAGTAACTCAGCGGGACAGGCAGCATCTCTGGAGTGAAGGAATGGGTAACGTTTCAGGTCGAGACCCTTCTTCAGACTGAGAGTCAGGGGAGAGGGAAACTAGAAATATGGAAGGGCAAGATGTGAAAACGATAGATCAAAGCAGATTGATCAATGAAATGTAGAATGTTTCATTGTGGCTGAGGGGAATGTGACAACGAAGCATACAAAGAGTAAAATTAATCAGGACAGTGAAACTAGTCACATAACTAGGGTGGGGGAGGGACAGAGAGACAGGAAAAGCAAGGGTTACTTGAAGTTAGAAAAATCCATATTCATATCGTTGGGTTGTAAGCTGCCCAAGCGAAAACTGACGTACTGTTCCTCCAATTTGAGTTTGGCCTCACTCTGACAATGGGAGGGGGAGTTAAAATGTTTAGCAACTGGGAGATCATGTAGGCCAAGGTGGACTGAGTGTGGACTATTTTCCACACTCATTGCAAACTCCATTGTCCAACTTCGAAGTTGCAAGCATCAATTATTTCAGTGTTAAGCTCTAAATTGGCACTTGGTAATACAAAACCTTGACTTTAAAAGACACATCCTTCTTTTTAAATCTCCCGAGGAACCACATCCCTCCTAGAGGAGAAGAATGGAGAGCAGGGGAGAGACAAGACTTTGCCTTCCATCACAGTGAGGAGGAGATTCACTGTGATGGATGTTTGTGTAAATTGTGTTGGTGTGTGTCTTGGTTCTTTTCATGTTGTATGACTGCAGAAACCAAATTTCGTTTGAACTTTATTTGAGGTTCAAATGACAATAAACGGTATTGTATTGTATTGTATCTCTGCAATCAACTTCAGCCCGAGAGGACTGAAGATAATTGTATACTAATTCTGAGCTTGTATCAGTTTATTTCACCACTGGTGATCGTGCCTTCAGTTCCAGAAAGCAACTTAGCCTCCCTGTCTCTCCTTCCTCTTTACAGGTTCTTTGAACTTAGTTCTTTCGTCACCTTCCCTCTGACAACCTACATAACACTTGCACTTCAACATGTTTCATGCTATTATATTAAAGAGATTATGTAAAGTGCAAGTTATTCTTGTTGTGGTTCAAGGGGCAGATTCCCAGTGAAAGTATTGATGAAGTTTAAGTTAGGTTCTTTGCAAAGGAACTAAACTTCAATTGATAATGTAATTAGAGGCAGCAATATAATCTGAAGAAAAGTATTCTAACAGACCAGCTTGCAGAATATTATTTTTACCTATTCCAGAGTGCCACTAATGCATATTCATGCATTTCTGTATTCTGGGTCCCCTTTCTTCCATCCATACTCATTGCTGTTCTTGACATGCGGAGTGGCTTCATTCCATAGATGCTGGCGTGATCAGTGATATAGTTATAGAGCTGATGAGCTGTTGTCATGTTTGTGGAGAGGGCTATAGTCCCTAAAAAAATGGATTTTTAAAAACAGATTTTAAAAAATCAGAAATGAAAGTACATTCTTCTCATTAACCATTTTACGTCTGATTTGTTTTCAACATGCATCAACGTCAAGCATGTCGTATCTTTTATTTAGGTTCTTCCTCCATCCCTCATATCCACATGCGACTATGATATCAGCAGTTCATTAGTAAACCTGCCATATTCATGGCCATGTGCACGAAGAAACTGCAGATGCTGGTTCACACAGAAGACGGACTCAAAACGCTAGAGTAACTCAGCGCGTCAGCCACTGAAGGTCTGAAGAAGGGTCTCGACCCATAATGTCTCCTATTCCATTCCTCCAGTGATGTTGCCTGACCCGCTGAATTACTCCAGAATTTTGTGTCTACATTCATGGCCATTGTGTTCCTTAGTCATGCTGCAAATTTTGCAAACTATTTTTAATGTGAGAAATTGATTCACATAAAGGTGAAGTATAAGAATTATAAATCTAACCAAAAACCAATAACTAGCACTTAGCAAGCACATAAGGTTGCAAATCAGGCTCTTTTAAATCCCCTATTCAACAACAATAAATATGAATGCTTTCAGCTTTACATTCCCCTTACCTTCAAAGATGTGATTCCTTCCATACTTTGGAATATCTGGATGGTGACAGATAAAATCTTCCAGGAAGCTAGTGAGGTGGTATCCCTGTCTCAGAGTCATTTGCCGGCCAACCAGATATTGGTGAATGATCCGCAGATGGAAATCATAACTGAAGGAGTGAACGTGCATGAGATCCCGCACCTTGTCACACTCCTCTGTGAACAACATTGAAAGCTGCCAGGATAGAAACAACAGGTTACGCTGTGGATTACGCTCCCTACTCACATGGTAATGGCTTGTCCCCTCAGCGTTCATGCAAATCTCCCTTTACTTAAACAAATGTTTTAGTTATGTCAAATTGTGCCATAATTGTAATATTAAAATGATTGAATCACTGCAATATTGTGAAATGACGATGGCTCGTGTCATTTTCAATTCCATTGTTCAATTATCATGGATGGAAAGCTGAGCTTCAAATTAACTGCTCAACCCATGACTACGTCCCATGAAAGAAGAGATAATATTAATTCTGATACTATAAAGATGTAAAAGATCCAAGAATTTGCACTGTACATTTTAATAAAGAACCACTCATCGGTTTTTAAAATTCTCTTGGCAGATTACAACTTATGTACTGCCATCTTCGTTTATAATTATTCAGAAGAATCATCCGACCCCATTGATAAAACCTTTAATTTTGTGGTAAAATTATTATTTTTTTTTTTACTTTTCTGGGATTTCTAACATATCCTAAACATCATTATTCTTGGATCAAACACACTTGAAAACAAATCTGACATATTTGAACAAGGCAGGAGAGAACAGTAAACTTACAATCTTGGAGCAGCTGAGAAAACTTATCCTCCTGTGTAAAACTGAAATCTGATTTAAATACCCTGAGACTGTTCAATTTTTATTAGTATTATAGTGAATGGGAGGAAGTCACTATCGGACTTGTCAGTGAATCACGTAGAAATTAGATTCCCAACCGATCTTGAATCTAAAGGCTGCTATTTTAAACTATGAAGTTAAAGAAAATGTATTCCGTCTATTCCAGCTTTATAATGACCATTGCTATTTCTCTACTATTTGTAAACAACAACTTTCCTTCATATCCCGTTCACCGACACTCATTATGATTTGAAAAGCCTTGATTCGATCTCCCCTCTAACTCTGCGATTTATCTTTGAGTTTGAACAGATTTGGGGCCCAAACAAATAATTTACGGCATATAATATTAAACCGATCCTCTCATTTTGCTCCAGCCTTCGTTTTGACTACAATATCCCATTTGATATTAAAAGCTTGTTGTTTTGAAGCTATAATTTAGAGGATGCCCTGAGAAGTGTCCATCTTCAAAAAGACGCTTAACACTATAATGTATGATCAGAGGTGCTTGGCTGCTCCCAGATATTGAGCCGAACCGAGGGATACCCATTAAAGCATGTGCACTTGGCACAGTTGGTTAGAAAATAGATGTGATAAAATATCTTTTCCTGGTTCACCCTTTCTTCACTGCTGTGAATGAAAAAAAAAGCAGATCAGAGCTGTACTGACAGTGGACAAGGAGAGGGTTGGCAAATATTCTGGCAAATTGATAGAAATAAGAGGAAAAATAATGTGTGGTATCACAAAATGGCTAAGTTGAAGCAGAGCAAGGTGAGCAGCTAAATAGGCACTTAAATTCTGTTACTCCCACTCACTGATGTTAGCCAAGTACTTGCAATAATATTTAAAGCTGCGGAATGATGTCTTGCAGCAAGTCTGCCTACAATCCTTACATCCAGAGCAATAAAATGCAGCTATATTTCATTTTTATTACTTACAGAAAAAACCCCTCTGGAACACATAATGTTAAGTCTGAAGCTCTCATCTTTAATTTTAAAATGTTTTTGTTATACTTTGTCAAGTTATATTAAAAAAAAATATTTTAATCAAACTCGTCTTCATTTCAGGGAAATTGAGAACAATGTTATTTTTAAATTTGCATTGTTTGCAGAAGACATGTCTTATAGGGGGAATAATTTTCAGGACACATCTCCCTGATGTAAGAAATCCACTAATTTAAGACATCATGCTGGAACAGATGCACAACACTCTATTTCCCCAATCACTAAATTAATACTGCTGACACGTATAAATAGCACAAGCAGTTGTGCAGTCAACTTACCAAAATAGGAAGCCAGCGCTCAAAGAAGCCTCAAAAAACAACACTACTAAATAGAATAGCCCAAGAAATCCCATTGAGCATCCGTAGTGCTCACATTTCCACAGAAGTAACACTTCATAGTGATTCAACCTCAGTAGCACCATTAGATTCTTCCAGCATTTCCACAGATGTCCATCTGGTTGCACTGACAGTTTTTGGCACATTTTCCCAAACCAATTACTTTTCTTTCTTATGCAAAGTGCTGATAATGAAAACTCGATAATTCAAAGAGTAATTGTTGTCCCCATACAAGTACAGAAAACGTAAATGGAGACTTTCTATCTTTACAAAGAAAATGGCATAAGCGTAGCAAATATTGGACATCTTATGGACGAGTCCAACTGTAGTGCCGTCCTCCTGCATTGAGTTAGACGGGTAACGTTCTTTGGTTTGGGGGAATTTATAGGGCCTAGGAAATGCCAGAGAAGCAAGTGGGCCACGATGAGGGGGCTGAGTTGACACGCTCTTTGGAGAGCATCCAGGAGTAACTCAGTGGGTCAGACAGCATCTCTGGTGAAAAAGGTTGGGCTATGTTTTGGATCAGCACCCTTCTTCACTGCTGTCTTCACAGTCCCACTTGCCCATTATTCTTGTGCTCCCTGATTAATGTTGGTTCCAGATTTCCAACGTCAAATGTTATATTTAAATTTCTATTAAGTTTTCCTTTTCCTCATTTTATTTATCCTCAAATTCAGCTTCCCTTAATTAAGAGTTCCCTTAATTTTTCTGACTCAGGTCTGAAATGCAAACTCACTTTGGATCAACTCATCTTTCACAGTTATTCGGTCATCCAGCTAAATCCTTGCTCTGGATTTCACTCACTTTTTCCAAGTTCTTTAAAATCTCTCTTTCTCCACTATTACCGATGGATCGAGGAACCACCATGTGTTGTCCTCTAACATAAGTACAAAACATATGCAAGATGTTGCGTATAGACACAAAATGCTGGAGCAACTCAGCGGGACAGGCAGCATCTTTGGAGAGAAGGAATGGGTGACGTTTCGGGTCGAAACCTTTCTTCAGGTCTCGACCTGAAACGTCACCCATTCCTTCTCTCCAGAGATGCTGCCTGTCCCGCTGAGTTACTCCAGCATTTGTATCTATCTTCGGTTTAAACCAGCATCTGCAGTTCCTTCCTACACATGTGCAATATGTTGTTTATTTAGTGGTATCAGATAACAGATAAGACCTAGGCTGGAAAAGGGGTGGAAAGGAGTGGTCATCGAATATAAATGGCAGTGTCTGTACCGTTTCTAGAAGGGGCATCAATCCTAGTTATTGCTTTTCTCCTTGCATGAAGACAGCAATTTTAATTTGCATATGAATTCTGAGCAAATGAAGAGCATGCATTTGCAGAGGGAAGAAAACAGTAGGGATGGATTCTCCCCATTTTCCAGTCATCAAATCCCAGTAATGGCTGAACAGTGCAACACAAAATGAACATCTACGAATTGGAAAAATAGCACAATGTCAGTACCACTTGAACCACTGTACATGCCTTTACAATGACTGACAGTCAGAGTCCGAAGAGAATGAGCAAGACTAGCAGAAGGAAAGTCAGTGTGCAATAGGGAAAGATAGAGTTTATGAGAGAGGCCTCGGGAGCTTGGGACATACCGCTGACTCTGAGACCGAACTCACTTCGGCAAGGCACTTGACGCGAGCTTTGGACACTAGAGAGCCCTAATGGGAGACAGGAATGGAGATGGATATGGTACTCAACACAGATGTACATGCAGTTTCTATTCTAGGTACAGTACATTTAAGAGAGGCATTGCCATCGGTCAGGATTTATCATAAAACTTAACAACACCCCATACGGTCCATCAAACATGTTATTCAGATCTTAAACTCATCACAACCCAAATCACATCTTTCAAATACCAAAGCCTCAAGACATTGGAAAGGATTAATTGTATGTTTTGCAAAAATCCATTCTTCCATGTATACAATGAAGACATGCTTAACTTGGTAAACTGCTACTTCATCTAGCACCCAATTCACTGCCTATGCAACAGGGTGACATCCACTGGCTTAATAAACTGCCCAATCTCAGGTTATCTGCATGCACTGTGTGCATCACATAAATATGCTCCTGATGCGGTTCTGTAGTTGAAATTAAATCCCCAGCTCGTTGATCTATGAAGCAATCTCAGTTGTCCGAGAAATACAGATCCAGGAACCAGATAACCAAAGTAAATGTTCAGTATCATTTTGATAATTTACTGCAATGAAAGCTCCACTAATTTATAACTAAAGTTGCCTTTATACATTGGGGTGCCTTCTTCAGAAACTTTGCCTCATTTTGACAAGATCCAGACTATAGCAATCTATCGTTCTCAGCTTTAATCAATGTTGTTATCCATGTTCTTTAAGAAGTTCTTTGTAATAGGCAAGCAGTGGCAGGTTCCTCATATTTGTACAATAGTATGCCAAATAGGAATGATCTTAGTGCCTGAAATTCTTTATTCTTCAATGTTTCAAGAGCTTGCAAGATATTATATTATATTAAATTCCAAAATATTCAAAAATTAGATCGTTAAATCAGAGATAAATCACTGCAACTTTCAGAAGAGGCTGATGAGGTTTCACTACAAGCCAAGTTACTCAACCGTAGACACACACACTTGCTCTTTTTGTATTTTTCATTGTGGATTTATTCTATCAGATTTTGCTTACAACACTAAATCCAAATTTGCCTATCAAAAGACATCAGAATCTATGATTAAATGTCACCTAACTATTAAGTGGCAATGCCTCAATCAAATGCCTTAAGCAACTGAACATATAGACTATGAAGAGATTACAAATTACTTACAAACATGTAGACCGGTAACTATTTTTACTTAAAAACATGCAGGCATAATTTTAAACAAATTTCTTACTAAAACAAACTTGATACAAATCATTCAGAAAAATCAAATCTACACAACATTTTCTCAACATATGCATAAAATGGCCAGGGTAGAACCACGTCATTGTACAGGTTCAGCAACACACATACAAAAAATGTTGAGTCAACTATTACAGTCCTTTAAAAGCATTCAAAAGACATCAAAAGGATTGTGGAACAATAGTTTCCTATACAACATCTTTGACTTTGATGCAAATTGATGTCAGAAGCAATAATTTGCTATATTTTAAATAGGTCCATTATTATGGTAAGAAAGGAACAAAGACCTGATGGCTTGTTAAATTTTCTTTTCATACCAGTGGCTCAATGGTAGCAGCACTTTCTTAAATTAAACTATGTGAATGCTTACTTGTTTTTAATGTTTCTCACCAAGGTAAGTTCAAACCCAAGAAAGTGCTGGAAGCAGATCAGCAGTGACCAAGTTGAATAGATTGAATGATCAGTTAATGTTCCCATCAGATGGTTCCAATAAGCTGCACTACTTAAGGAATAGGCCAAACAGCCTTTCAAAATCAAGGCTGCCATTCAGTTAAATCAGGGCTGATCCCAAGTCTTGTCAGTTTGCTGCCTGATCCACATATACGATCAGATTTAATTTAGCTCCGCATCGTTAATAATTTTTAAGCAAGCATCGTCTGGTTAAGTTGCCGTTTGAAAATGAAGCAAAAGCCTTTTATATTTTGTCGAAAATCTACAATAATTTTATTTTAAAAAGCCATCTGTTAAGAGCTATGCTGTGTAGCCCTGATTTCTTTTTAAGCTTCATTAATTTAGGTTAGCTTAATCTTACTTTAAAATTTAGTATGACCACAAGGTGAAATATATCTTCAATTTCAGTTACCTGGGAATTGACAGTTTGTCCCATTGGAATCCGGGAGCATTCAAGGGCATATTGTTTCACACAGAAGTAACAACCCTGGAAATCAGAAAGAGTGAAAACTTTTTTTTTTCATTTTTAGAGAATAAGTATTTGAATGCATTTTATTCACTGGTCTTGTAACAAAACTGGCTAATAGGCTTATAATTTGCAAGAGTGACAGAAGAGGAATGCAATAACCATATAACCATATAACAATTACAGCACGGAAACAGGCCATCTCGGCCCTTCAAGTCCGTGCCGAACAACTTTTTTCCCTTAGTCCCACCTGCCTGCACTCATACCATAACCCTCCATACCCTTCTCATCCATATGCCTATCCAATTTATTTTTAAATGATACCAACGAACCTGCCGCCACCACTTCCACTGGAAGCTCATTCCACACCGCTACCACTCTCTGAGTAAAGAAGTTCCCCCTCATGTTACCCCTAAACCTCTGTCCCTTAATTCTAAAGTCATGTCCTCTTGTTTGAATCTTCCCTATTCTCAAAGGGAAAAGCTTGTCCACATTAACTCTGTCTATCCCTCTCATCATTTTAAAGACCTCTATCAAGTCACCCCTTAACCTTCTGCGCTCCAGAGAATAAAGACCTAACTTATTCAACCTATCTCTGTAACTTAGCTGTTGAAACCCAGGCAACATTCTAGTAAATCTCCTCTGTACCCTCTCTAATTTGTTGACATCCTTCCTATAATTGGGCGACCAAAATTGTACACCATACTCCAGATTTGGTCTCACCAACGTCTTGTACAATTTTAACATTACATCCCAGCTTCTATACTCAATGCTCTGATTTATAAAGGCTAGCATACCAAAAGCTTTCTTTACCACCCTATCTATATGAGATTCTACCTTCAAGGAACTATGCACGGTTATTCCCAGATCCCTCTGTTCAACTGTATTCTTCAATTCCCTACCGTTTACCATGTACGTCCTATTTTGATTTGTCCTGCCAAGGTGTAGCACCTCACATTTATCAGCATTAAACTCCATCTGCCATCTTTCAGCCCATTTTTCCAACTGGCCTAAATCACTCTGTAGACTTTGGAAATCCTCTTCATTATCCACAACACCCCCTATCTTGGTATCATCTGCATACTTACTAATCCAATTTACCACCCCTTCATCCAGATCATTGATGTACATGACAAACAACAAAGGACCCAACACAGATCCCTGAGGAACCATCATGAGCATCCCTGAGCAATCCCCAAAACCATCATGGAACATCAGATTCTATTTTTGCAAGTCTCTAACACTCAAATACGTTTGATTTGCTGTACAATGATTTAGATGGTAGGAACAAAAGTGAGCCTGGTGGACTTTGACGTTCAGTAATACAGGCAGTTTTATTTCAATGAAAATTTGACTAAACCATCCAAGCTGTGCAGATTGCAAGAGGCGACCTAAGTTCTATAGGATATACATGAAGACACAAGGGTGATAAATTCATCCTTGCTTTATTAGTGCAAATAAAATGCTTGGGAGTATCAACTACCATCTGTACTTATTTTTCAATATCCAGATCTATTAAAGGACTGAATATCTCGAGGCGGGTACGGCAGTGGCCAATGCACTTGCATTTTACAATAGTGAAGGAAGGTGAATGCAATTCCCGAAATCATGCACTCCATTTGCAATTCTTTAAAAACTCAATAGATACAATTGTACAAATATTCTAGCTACTTCAATAATTCAACTCTATAGTAAATGGTACTGAATTCTAAATAAGGAAGGGCACTGTTGCCATCTAGTGTTGTAAGTCAATTGCAATGTTACGTGCTGACTGCACTGTCCAATGCAAGCCAACGCAGAAATATTTGATTCACATGAAACTTGACGGATATATCTATTACAAGTGTACCCCTTGAATTATCGGTGTTTTGCTAGCCCTCCTGGAGAACGTAAAGCCATTATGATTCTCAAAGTAGATTAACAGAATGTACTCTGCTGAAATTCAACAAATACGTCAACATGATGGGAATGTCAACCTAACTAATGATTGCATCTGCTATCACTTCCGGTGGAAGACACTGTAGATTTGCTTGACAATTATTATTGCTTTGAGGATTGTTGCAGAATACAATTACGTTAACATCACTGCTATGCAGGGAACCCATTATTTTATCTTTTAACACAGTGACTGAATATTGCCTGTGGGATCAAAATTTCTAGTACTGCATCGGGTACTATGATCTGAGAATGCTACAGCATTACATGAATTACATCACTGAGATCCAAGAGCTTTGCAGCAATAGCTAGATCCCAACTAGATCCTGGCTGATATGTGGGTCTTCCATTGCACTCCCTGCCAGAAGGGGTAGAGTTAGCTGCAGGCATTTTGAGATGGAAAAGACACATTGAAATGCAGTTCACAGCACCATGCCTTTCAACAGTCTGGTTCATTGTAAACCATAGGTAAAGAAAGGGATTGAATTATTGGCTCGGAGAAGCGTTTGTGGCAGGTGAAAAAGATAAAAGCTTCAATCTTCCTGATGCCAACATGGAGGAAGTTTTCATTCATTCAAGTCTGGATGGCTGAAAAGCAATCAACAGTATGATCATAGTCTGTGACATTTAACTTTTCCGATGGCTCTGAAATAAGAAATCTCTGTGCAACTGGAGAAGAATTTCTGATCAAGACTCTCTTTATGGCCTTTTCAACTCTATTAAAACGTAAACCAATTCAAATGTGAAAGTGCAAAGTATGATTGAGGATAAAGAAAAGCCATTATTGTACAAACACAAACAAAACTACATTGACAATTTTTTGATAAACAACTTAAATGAGTCACTTGGAGGGAAAATCTAGCCGCTGATTCCCATGTGTGAAGAAATATGATAAAATGGATCAATCTGCGATAGTTTATCTGCAGTCTACATATCCAGGTCGACACTCACTCATGAGTTACGTGATCAAACATCATTCACTGGATCATTCTGACTGTTCTCATTCATAGTACTCGATTTTTTTCATGTGGAGGAAGAATAAATTTGATTAATTTACAAAATTAAAAGGTGGTTAATTAGTCACATGAAGGATGTCCGAATACTTTGCAGGGGCAGTATGTTGTCCTTACCTGAAAAGCAAGTTCCATGAGCACTATTCCACCTGGAAGAGCTCTTTGAAGATGATAGGTTATTACACTGGAGCCATCCATGCTCTGTAAAAGGTTTCAACACATAAATCAAGTGATTCAGTTGCTGCAAATATTACAATCTTTTACAGCATGCCTAGTAGGGCTTAATGCTGGGAGAGAACTGCTTTGTACAGTATCAGCTTGACAAAGGCAAGGCAGAGTGAACATCACACAGAGATTTTGCAGCAACACACCCGTGAACCCCACAAAAGAAATGCTTCCTTTTCCAATTGTGGGATTAAATAGCTCACCTATGTCAGTAAGCCACAACTGGATAAAACTCAAATCTCTCTGAGAACTCGGGTAATTCAGGGATACAACAAACAACGAGGAGGCTGTGAAGCACAATTTGCACAGTAATCCATGAGGCCAACTTCAGCTTTACTTTAGTGGTTATTGTAAGTGGCTTAACTCTTGCTTTTGTATCCATGCTGAAATGTCGTGTGCTTCTTTGAGAGCGTGATTCAAAAATTAAAGACCAATCCAGCAAACTCAAACAATTTCATATTTAAAAATCTAAGCATGACTTGATTTTTTTAACAGAGTGCACATTATATTATATATATATATATTATATCCAATTTTCATTGGCAGGCAACATAATAGATGAGATTATATTTGTACTGATTATGACCTTGCTTTAGGGATATGAAGTGACATAAGGAAACTTTTGAACTAAAATCTACACCGTTCCCGAGTGTCTAAAAATATTATCTTGGTCCCCATTTGGCTAAGAGCAGTACAGTTCCGGGCATAGTGCTAAATGTTGCCATACTGACTGAATGCATGCATATTGCTTATGTGGCAGCACAATGATTGCTACTAGACCCAATGCAAATATTCAGATTAGTTTACTTTCATATACAGTTTATGCGATTAAATTCCTTGTTCGCTCAGAGTACACAGTATACAGGGAATGATATACAACGAATACAAAACCGCAGAATGGTGCAAACATATTAGTGCAAACTGAAGTAGGACAACAGAAAAAAATTGCAATAATGGAATAACCAAATAAATGGGGTTAAGAGCATGTGGCAGCACCTCTGTGAAGGGGGAGTAAGAGGTGAGTTATATCGGAGTACAAGGGCAAGACACTGTTCTTAAGTCTGAACATCCAGGTGTTCATGCTCCTGTATCCTTTCCCAGAAGGTAGAAGAGAGAAAAGGACGCTGACCATAAACCATAATCCTTCATTAATCCTCCATTTTCTTCTCTGTACATTCTCATTAGCACTCCTCAGATTATACACTGACCCATGCACTAAGGGCATTTCAATGGACAATTAAACCTCAAACTACAGGTCTTTGGGATATGGGTGGAAACAGGAGCAAAACCATGTCAACGTGACCCAGAATGTCACTAGCAGTCCTATTCCTGCAATCAGAGTAATCAGGCTAACCAGATTTCCATGTGGCAAATAGCTTAGTTTTGTAGGTGTTTCATTGCTGGCATGGGATTTGGATAGCATCATTTTTTTTGTGCCAAAGCCATGCAAGTGTGCTGTCCCTGGTGGCTCAATAGCAAGTGTACACAATATATCACTGGCAGCTGATTATGTCTCTGGCATGGTCCAGACAGTAATGGGGTCCAAAATCAACCAGCATCATTCATTTTAATTATGCTATGAATGTGATCAACACTGAAGCTTGCACTTAAATATCTTCCTGTTTCATGACCTGCAGTGAGGCTTGGCAATGCAAAAGTCACTTATTATGCCATTTCATTATATTTAAGTGCTCTGCATATTTTATTTTTGCTTCAATGGAAGTATTCTCTCCAGTTGGTCTAAAAGGACAGTGGGAGGATAGCATGCTGTGATCCCTGGCTGTCAAGTCTTCACAGTGATACAGAAAAGTCATGGGTCATAAAATTGCAATTTAAGCAGCAAAAAATGACAGTCAGTAATATTAATGAATGCACATGTTACCAACTCATATGTTATTTCTCTGTTACATTATGAAATATGCTAACCTGCTTTGAATGGAAAATGTAGACATGCGTTCATTAACAAAATAGATGACAGTCAGTGACTCTGAGCAATTCATCTCTAACACCACAATTACCATTGCACGACTTCACAGATAATGACTTACAAACTATTCTCTGAACATTGTCTCCTGCTCACCTTTGGACTATCATCACTTTTCTGCTTGTGGATAGAAGGTACAGATCTCGAATCCACTGGCCGCGTTCGCCCCAAACTGTAAAAAAACAAATATGGGATTAGTATTAAAATATGATCAATGGACTCTGGATTACAATGGGCAGAATATCTAAACAGGGACAGCAAGAATTATTGTTAGAAAAGATAATTGGTTGAAACATTGGCTTTGGGATTGAGATGGGATGTTGGAAAAATGTCAGCAAATGTGGAGTATCTTCCATTAACATAGAAATATAGAAAATAGGTGCAGGAGGAGGCAATTCAGGACTTTGCGCCAGCACCGCCATTCATTGTGATCATGGCTGATCGTCCTCTATCAACAACTCGTGCCCGACTTCTCCCCATATCCCTTGAATCCACTAGCCCCTAGAGCTCTATCTAACTCTCTCTTAGATCCATCCAGTGATTTGGCCTCCACTGCCCACTGTGGCAGGGAATTCCATAAATTCACAACTCTCTGGGTGAAAAAGTTTTTTCTCACCTCAGTCTTAAATGACCTCCCCTTTATTCTAAGACTGTGGCCCCTGGTTCTGGACTCACCCGACGTTGGGAACATTTTTCCTGCATCTAGCTTGTCCAGTCCTTTTATAATTTTATATGTTTCTATAAGATCCCCCTCATCCTTCTAAACTCCAGTGAATACGATCCTAGTCTTTTCAATCTTTCCTCATATGACAGTCCCGCCATACCAGGGATCAATCTCGTGAACCTTCGCTGCACTGCCTCAATCACAAGGATGTTCTTTCTCAAATTAGGTGACCAAAACTGTACACAATACTCCAAATATAGTCTCACCAGAGCCCTATACAACTGCAGAAGAAAACTGCAGAATTACTACACAACAATATGTGAAAACAGGGAACACAATTGTAGCAGAAGAGGCGAGTCAGTTTCAGCACTTGGCTTGCCACCACAGTGCGGGAAATGTACCATGACCCATCAAAGAGGGAAGTGAATGCTACCATACGAGAATGACTGGGTACCAAATCAGGTAACTGCGTCTTCAGTGCATCACTTGCAAACTATACTTTCATTATTTGCCTAGCCTTCGCTAATTACATCTTCCAAATCTACAACCATTGCCACCAAAAAAGGACAAAGGCACCAGGGGTTCAGGAACACCACCGCTTGCAGTTTCCTCTTCAAATCACATAACATCCTGACTTGGAAATATATCAGAGAATCAGTCTGAAGAAGGGTCTCAACCCGAAACATCACCCATTCGTTCTCTCCAGAGATGCTGCCTGTCCTGCTGAGTTACTCCAACATTTTGTGTCTACCTTCGATCTGCAGCTAATCCCTACCCTATCAGAGAACCTTCATTTGCACCAGATCAAAATTCACAAACTCCTTCCCGAACAACATTGTGGGTGTACCTTCACGAGAACCTCAATGGTTCAACATGACTCACTGCCATCTTCACAGGGCTAATTAGGAATGGGGAATAAATGCTAGATATTCCAGCAAATGGGCCGCAGTATTCAGTTTACTTTATTGTCAAGTGTACCGAGGTACAGTGAAACGGTTTAGTTGCGTGCTAACCAGTCAGCAGAAAAACAATACATGATTATAATCGAGCCATTTACAGTGTATGGATACATGATAAAGGACTAATGTTTAGTGCAAGATAAAGCAAGTAAAGTCCAATCAAAGATAGTCTGAGGGTCACCAATTAGGCAGATAGTAGTTCAGGACTGCTCTCTAGTTGTGGTAGGATGATTCAGTTGCCTGGAAATACATCCTGGTGGATGCTGCATCCTGAAAAATGAACTGAGCAATGGGGCCTAAGAAATCAAAATCAATTTGATCATTAGGGAGAAACACTATTTTAAGCAAATGACTGGCTAAAACATGGCAAACTCCATTATTACTTGGTAGATTAGAATGAACGCTTCCAATTTTTTTTAAAGAATTGAAATTAGAAAAATAAAGAATCGAATAAACCAAGTCCAGTAAAATTCCCTCTTTCTTTTTTGGTGGATGCTATTTCTATTGAAAAATCCAAAGAGCGGTATAGAAATCCTGCCCTATCATTAAATAATGTTTATATGTTAAAAGACATGAAACCTGTATTACACGCACATATAATATTTTGCAACAGATGGTGCATAGTTGCAATACACAACAATGGCTGTAGCAATTTGGAAATTAATTGCTGTAAACATTCTTTTGTCATGGCGTTGCAACTCAAACTGTTGCTCGAGTTACAAATGAGATTTATAAACCAACGGTGATTAATTCATAGCAGCCTTGGAAGTCTAATGGTGCCCTAGTTATTATTTCTCCTTGGACCAAAGTAGTTTGAGAAAAGAATGCGTGAAAAATCATATTTTGTTTTAAACACAGCAGCTGTGATCTGAAATGATGGAAGCAGTGGGATGATGGAAACAGAATCAGGCAGTGCCTTCAAAAAGGAATTGGTTAGGCACTTGAAGGAGAATAAGTTGCAGCATTACAGGGAAAGAATGATGAGGTTCTTCAAGGAGGACTTGACACACAGACTGTTGAGTTAAATGGCCTTCTGAGTCAAAACAATTTTATTTGGAATATAAATGGGCTGAAAATAGTTTTCAAAGCAGAAACTATCGGATACGTTCCCCTTCTTATCCTTTCTACCATTTGGTTTAACGTTCCACCTGATCGCATTTTGTTTACATTCCATGTGTTGTGAAAATGTTAAAACAAGGGATGGAACAACCGATAAATAATGCTTTCTTTCAGTTTGTATTGAGGATATTTACAATCTCATTTACCCAACATTTAAACTACATGGATTATTTCGATGCAATACACTGTTTACTCATTTCTACATATTATAAGGATGGATAGAGTATTGATTAAATCATTTCACAGTATTAGGTCAGTGTGCTGCAAGAAATCACATATATTCACATCTATTTACAGGCTATATTACAAAGATGCATCAGTTTTAGTTTAATCTAGAGTTTAGTGTAGAAACATGCCCTTTGGCCCAGCGAGTCCACGCCGACCATCGATCACCTGTACACTAGTTCCATGTTGTCGTACTTTCGCATTCTATATACACCAGAGGCAATTTACAGAAGCCAATTAACCTACAAAACTGCAGATCTTTGGAATGTGGGAGGAAACCGGAGCATCCGGGGAAAATCCATACGGTAACCAGGAGAACTTACAAACTCCGCACAGACAGCTCTCGTGGTCAGGATCGAACCCTGGTCCCTTGTGCCGTGAGGCAACAGCACAAAATGGGTCATATCACGTCTGCGGTAACTGCACTGTTTCAGTTACATGAATTGAACAGAAACTTCTTGATTTATAATTCTGGCAGCTTGTATTAAACAGCTATCTTTCTTACTTTCTCGTCGGTGAGGGTGGGCGGACCTGTACGAGGATAAAGCCCATGCTCTGTAGATATTGAATATACTGTTGCATGAATGCATTGGAAATCTCGCCCAGCCACTGTTCCTCCTTCAGCTTAAAAGGCATTGTTTCTACAGAATCACAGCTATGGCTTCGGTCTCTCCCAGATGCTGTGGAGTCACTCGAACGATGACGTTTCTAGGGAAGGGCAATCAGATGAAGAATTATGAAGACACAAAAATAATAATCCATCATTGCATTAAATTAGGCTTTAAGGAGATAAATAAACATATGTTCAAATCTTTCAAATCCTGATTAATGTCAAAACCAATAAGACACTTTTGAAATCATGCTTGAATGAAGGGGAATTTTGCAGTTAATTTGCACATATTTGGGACCAAAATTCATTCATGAGATTTTTTTTAAAATGAGCAAATATTCTCTTTGGTGATATTGATTCCAGCTTAAATATCAGCGAGGAAATCTTAGAACTCTACTTTTTATCCCCAAAATAATGTGATAGGAATTGTTTTACTGCCATCTAGATATTTGGTTAAATTGGAACATTTGACAGGCATCGTAAAGGAAAATTCTAGGGGGATTCAACTGGTATATTAAGAGTAAAAGGGAGGCTAGAGAAAGGATAGGTTCCCTTAAAAATCTGCATCATTGTCTTTGTGTAGATCCACAAGAAATGGGGGAGATATTAATTAATACCTTATCTGTGTTTACTGAGAATATCATAGAAGTTAAGGGGCAAGAGAGATGATGTATGATCATATACGAATTACTATAGAAGAGGTATTGGCGGTTTTAGAGTGTGATGTGGATAAATCCCTCAGGCCTGTCCAAATGCATCCTTTTAGGCTTCATAGAAAATTAGGGAGGAAATTGCAGAGGTCCTTGCAGAGAAATTTGTATCATCTTTAAGCCTCAGGCAAAGACAAGCCAGGGAGGTACAGGCTAGTAAGCCTGACGTCATCGGTGGAGGAGATTCTTCGGAACAGGGTCTATCAGCATTTGGATAGGCATGGACTAATTACGAAGAGTCAGCATGACTTTGTGCTTGGGAACTCGATTCCCACAAATCTTGAGAATTATTTTTTGAAGAGGTCACCTGGAGAACTGATAAGGTCTGGGCAGTGGATGTTGTCTCGATGGACTTTAAGAAAATCTGGACAAGGTGCCATATCATATGGCCAATATATTGCCATCAATCTCAAGGAATCCAAAGTGAGTTCTCATTGCCAAGCTATGGGAAGGATGTCATTAAGTTGGAAAAGGTGCAGAAGTGATTCACCAGGCTGGTACCTGGGTTAGTGGGCTTGGGTTATGGGGAGAGTTGGATAGGCTTGGACCTTTTTCTTTGGCGAGTAGAAGGAAAGGAATTAAACTATTGAGGTGTACAAGATAATGAGGAGCATGGATATAGTGAACATTTATAGTCATTTTCCCCAAGGGCAGAAGAACTAAAACTATAAGGTATTAGCATGAGGGGAGAGATATAACAAGAACCTCAGGGGTAACTTTTTCCACTTGGAGAGTAATCTGTGTCCGGAATAAGTTGCCAGGAGAAGCAGATTAAATTGTGATTTTTAAAAGTGTTTTGGACATTTATATCAATTGGAGGATATGGGCCAAATGGGGCGAGTCCAGTATGGCATCTTGGTCAGTTTCTATGCGGTACAGTCCCATGACTATTGCACCAGAAATACAGCACCACTGAAATGAGCATTACTTCATTGGTTCTGCACTGTATTGTTAACCTAGATTAACTGTTCAAGAGTGGAGAAAAGAGTTTGAATGCTTTGGACTGACCTTGTAATTCAGAGGCGAGAGCATGAACATTTATTCAAGGATTGACATTCAAAACATTGACCTGCACTAAACCGCATCCTCCCCTCTACCTACCAGTTTACTACGTCTTACAATCTTGTTCTAATTTAAAGCGCAATGTTTTGTATATACATTAAAACAATTTTCATAAATGTAAAATTGAAGACATTCCAGCAGAATATACAGCAATCCAAAAAATCACGTTCATATGACTTTTATGTTTTCTCTCTTGGCAAAGAACTCTATGAAGCCACATTCACTTCAAGGCAACATAACTTATTTTTTGCAATCTCTTGTTTGGCATTTTACCAAAAAATGTTTTGAAAATCCATTCTTGTGCCAAAACATGACATTCACAAATTGTTAAACGCTTTGGGATTCCCAAAAGTTCTAAAAAGTTTTATACAAGTCGAAGTTCTTTATTTTGTTTGACAATGGTCTCTAAATCTCTCTAAAATATAGGGCCATAACAAATGGGGGCAGGAGAAAGCTATGCAACTTCACAAGCCTGCTTTGGTTTTTAATAAGATGATGGTTGATCCAATGCCTGATCCCTATAGCATTTAACTCATCCTGTAATCCAGGGTGCATGGTGAAGTAAATGCCACAATCAACATTGGGCACATTGGGGCGAAACGGTGGCACAGCGGTAGAGTTGCTGCCTTACAGTGCTTGCAGCGGCAGAGACCCGGGTTCGATCCCGACTACTGGTGCTGTCTGTACGAAGTTTGTACGTTCTCCCCGCGACTGCTGAGATCTTGTTTCCTTCCACACTTAAAGACGTACAGGTTTGTAGGTTAATTGGCTTGATATAAATGTAAATTGTCCCTAGTGTGTGTAAGATAGTGTTAATGTGTGGGGATCGCTGGTCGGTGCGGACTCGGTGGGCCAAAGGGCCCGTTTCCGCACTGTTACACTAAACTAAACTGAACATCAATGATGCCGAAATGGAAATGGTTGAGAGCTTCATGTTCCTTATCAATAATATTACCAATGACCTGTCATGGACCAACCGCATTGCTACTTCCTGAGGAGACTGAGAAAATTCGGCATGTTACGAGCGGCTCTTACAAACATCTACAGATGCACCAGTGAAGGCATGATGTCGGGTTGCATCACAGTATGGTTTGGGAACGGATCTGCCCAGGACCATCAGATATTGCTGAGAGTTACAGATGTAGTCAGGTCCATCACAAAGACTAGACTTTGATTAACTCCATCTACACTACACGCTACCTCGGAAAAGCAGCCAATATAATCATGCCTTCTTCTCCCTGCTCCCATTGGCCAAAAGGTACAGAAGCTTGAAAGCACGCAACACAGCTTCTTCCGCTCTGTTAGCAGGCTTCAGAATCGTCCTTTCATTAGCAAGGGAAATGTCCAATTCACCACTACCCCAATGAGGACATTGTACTCTGTCCATTGAACGGATGCGCTACAATGCTGAAAACTATATTCTGCATTAGGTAACTTCCCCTTTGCTCCATCTATTGTATTCGAATTTGACTTGGTTGTATGGTGTACCTGGTATTTTTGGATAGCACACAAACCAAAGCTTTTCACAGTACCTTAATTCATGTGATAATAATAATACACCAAAACCTGCATTGTAGCCAGCATACCTAAGTGGCTCAATATTCACAACCTTCTAGGCAGAGAAATCCAGAAATTCATTAAAAATAAATTACTCTCAATCTTACATGATGAGCCTTATATCCTTATGATTCTGTCCTCGGTTCCTAGATTCCCCTACTGGGTTAGTATCCTTATAGAATCAGCCTTGTCAAGATCCAACAGAATCTCTTGTGTTTTAGTGAGATAATCAAACACAATTGTTATGTTAAAAGTCGATAACTAAACATTCAACAATTTTGCCCTGATTTTATAAATTTAGACATTCTACTACAAACAAGCAAGAAAAACACAAAGTTCCTGAATTATCGATGGCCCCATTTTGAGCAGGATTACAAATTTACTATGTTATTTGGAAAATTGCCTGCTTATAGAGATCCAACGAAAGATGAATCCTAACATGAAAACTTCCTATTTAGAATGTTTTATCTCACATGCAAGTATCACGAAGAGAGAAGCTCATTTTTGAAATTATGTGTGTTCTTTCCTGATTGATCTGAACATTTAAAAGGAAAAAAAAATGATTTCCAGTAAGCCACAGAAAATAGGCTCTATATTCAGTGAAGTGGAAAATACAGGCTTACGATTCAATTACTGTAACATGGTTATTTTATAAATTAAAACCAACAAGCCTGATGGAGAAAACTACACATCCCGTGGCCTAACATCAATGGCATCCATGAAGGAGTTAGCTTAACTCAAAGCATTAATTCAATGAAGGAAAAGACTTGAACAATTTAGTAAAGGACTGACAGCCACAATAAATATTGTTTGCTTTGAGAATGCTATAAATAAAAAGGATAGAATAAGGTTTACTTCAGCGCCCACAAACCCTTTGATGAATCATATAGGGCAGAAGCCACCAATTAACGTCAAATCTGGAATTGGAAATGAAGTTGCTTAAATTGAGACTATAAAATGAGGACTGATAGGGGAGAGGAGGCAGATAGGAAGGGACGTACACTGATTTAAGTATAAGAAGGAACAGACTTTGGGGCTTTTGTGGTTTTTATCCAAATGCAAAAAAAAAAATCCTTGTGGCTTGTTGTATTTCAAACAAATTGATGGTGTGCTGCAGAATATGTTGAATATGATCAAAGAAACCTGTAATCACCACATACTATCTTCACACAGCTGATGAATCAGTGTACCATAACTAGCAAGGGCACAAGATGTATTCTAGGGAGTCTTCAATTTCCCTCATCAAAAGCACCAACACTGACCAGGTCTGCTCAAGAGCATTAAGATTAATTAGTACACGTGCACGCATACACACGCGCACAAATGGAAGTAACAAGAAAAGCTCCCGAGTAATTATTCCCTGTTTGTATATCAGAGATATGATTCGAGAATGTAGACGAGTGGTATTGCATTTTAACTCTAAACCAATCTACAGTTTATCAAGCCAATTCAAATTAATATAATGAGAATTTAATTGCACTGTGGGAGGAAAAGAAAGATCAAGCACAGTTCTTTCACAAGATATTGCCTTATGAGATTCCCATTTGTGAAATCTCAATGAATTGCACCCCATTTGTTTTAGACTTTAGAGTTTTTAGACTTTAGAGATACAGCATGGAAACAGGCCCTTTGGCCCACCGAGTCCATGCTGACTAGCGATCACCCGCATATTAACACTTTCGCACACACTAGGGACAGTTACTTTTACAATTTTTCCGAAGCCAAATAACCTACAAACAAAGTGTGGGAAGAAACCGGAGCCAATAGACAATAGACGCAGGAATAGGCCATTTGGCCCTTCGAGCCAGCACTGCCATTCAATGTGATCATGGCTGATCATCCCCAATCAGTACCCCGTTCCTGCCTTCTCCCCATATCCCCTGTCTCCGCTATCTTTAAGAGCCCTATCTAGCTCTCTCTTGAAAGTATCCAGAGAACCGGCCTCCGCCGTCCTCTGAGGCAGAGAATTCCACAGACATACAACTCTCTGTGAGAAAAAGTGTTTCCTCGTCTCCGCTCTAAATGGCTTACCCCTTATTCTTAAACTGTGGCCCCTGGTTCTGGACTTCCCCCAACATCGGGAACATGTTTCCTGCCTCTAGCGTGTCCAAACCCTTAACAATCTTATATGTTTCAATAAGATACCCTGTCATCCTTCTAAACTCCAGTGTACAATCCTAGCCGCTCCATTCTCTCAGCCATCCCGGGAATTAACCTTGTAAACCTTTGCTACACTCGCTCAATAGCAAGAAAGTCCTTCCTCAAATTAGGTCCCGGAGAAAACCCATGCGGCCACAGGGAGAACATGTAAACTCCGGACTGACAGGACCCAAAGTCAGGATCAAACCCAGGTCTCTGCCGCTGTAAGGCAGCAACTCTACCGCTGCGCCACCGTGCCGTCTCCTTTTCATGTTTAGTCATACCTGAATAGAGAGTGACTGTTTATATGTAGCAACGAACAAAGAAATTAAGAGGTCAGAGAACACGTGGAGAAAAAAAAACTATAAAGGGTTAAACTAAACAGAAAAACATAGCAGAGAAAAGGGTGGGTAACAAAACTTAGAGATAAGTGCAGATGTTGGTATCTGGAGCAACAACTCAGAATCAAGCAGAATCTGTATCAGAAAAGGAATAGTCGATGTTTTGGGTCAAATCCCTGCATGAGGATCCAGTTACAAAATTGAAATCTTTTCATGCAATTTAACTAATTATACCGAAAGGATAAAAAAAGTTACAAATTCTGAAGTGAGTTGTGGCAGGCCCCTATAATGAATACGTCTGTAATGAAAGCCAAAACTATCAAAGGAAGAATAGAATCATATCTCCCTAAGGACAGAAAAATCTTGATGCAAGTAAAATCCTGTCAACATTAAATGGAAGATATGAAATAGAAATACATTTTGATTCCTCAAAATATTACACTTGCTTTAAATATTATGCTCAATAAATCTGCAAGTATGGTCAAAATTAATATATGGTTAATGTTTATGTTCACCAAGGTGAATGCTGTTTGTTAAGTGCCGAATAATCTCCCTTTCCAGGTACATTGAATTACCATAAAACATGTCCAGATATTAATTAATATGGGCTTCTTCAGATTGAATACTTTCTGTTTTGCTCACCCACTTATCCGAACTGAAAGGGCGGCACAGCGGCGTAGCGATAGAGCTAATGTCTAACAGCGCCAGAGACCCGGGTTCGATCTTGATTACAGGTGCTGTCTGCAGGGAGTTTGTACGTTCTCCCCGTGACCTACGTGGGTTTTCTCTGAGATCTTCGGTTTCCTCCCACACTCCAAAGACGTACAGGTATGTCGGTTAAATGCCTTGGTGCAAAAATGAAAAATTGGCCCTGTTGTGTGTAGGATAGTGCTAGTGTGCGAATATCGATGGTCAGTGTGGACTCGGTGGGCTGAAGGGCCTATTTCGGTGCTGTATAACTAAACTAATCTAAACTCAAGACTCAAAAGTGCACCAATGCCATTCTTCATACCAGCTGCACTTGTGCCAGAGGCCAAATTAGGGAAAGTTACAGCTCTGGGCAGCAGAAGCATTCAACAGATCCATCCTGGCAGATCCAAAGTAAAGTTCCATTTCGTATACCACATAATAGTTTTCAGAGCAGGTAATTTAAATGGCATTATTAGTCAAGATGAGCTGCACATGATCAATTGCTTCTTTAAGGAATGTGTTTCCCATAGAGTATGTCTCAATTAATTTTATTTGTCTGCGGTGATTGGGCAAATAAATAAAGCAATATTTAAAGTCTTCTAAATTCACAGCAAGTGCTCGATTTAATTCAAGGCACAGACATCTCCCTGCAAAAAGTATCAACATAGGAATAGTTAAAGAGATGCGACTCTCTTTCCTGGCAATACATTGGCAGATGCTCACTGCCTCTCTGCACTGCTCGAGGCTCTTGTTTTGCTTCAGCAAATTCCAGATTTATAACAGATGCTGACTTGTTCTTAGGCATGGCATGACTGATCTTTAATACACAATTAGTTTTAACTCAGGCAAGGTCAGTTATAGTTTCATATGATACAGCATAGTTCTATTTATCATCCAACATTCCCCATTCCTTCAAAACTTTCCAGACCTATTTCCAGACTTCCAAATTTCTAATCCTTCCCCAGTCAATTCTTCAAGTTTATTTTTTCTGTTTCCTTTCTTCACACTAACACAATGTACTTCCTTCCTTGGATAGGAAATTGTCTTAATTGTAGGAAGCAGAGGGTGATGGTAGAAGGTTGTCTTTCAGACAAGAGGCCTGTGACTAGTGGCATGCCACAGAGGTCAATGCTGGGCCCATTGTTGTTCATCTTTATATAAATAATTTGGATGAGAAGCCACAAGACATTGTTGGTAGTTTGGAGATGACACTAAAACAGCACTGTGAAGGTTGTCAAAAGGTTACAGTGGTATCTTGATCAGCAAGCAAATAGGCTGAGGAACGGCTGATGGTGTTCAATTCAGATAAGTGAGCGGTGTTGCATTTTGGGCAGTCAAAGCAAGATAAGACTTTCATGGATCAGATCCAGGGGAGTGCTGTAGAATAGGAGCCAGGAGTACAAGTATATAGCTCTCTGAAAGTGGAATCGCAGATAGACAGTGTGGTGAACATGGCTTTTGGCACATTAGCCTTGATCAGTCGGGCATTAAGTACAGGAATTGGGACACTATGTTGCAGGCTTTAGTGGGGCCGCACTTGGAATACTGTGCTCAGTTTGGTTACGTCTTAAAACTCATCTCTCATGCAGGGACTCGTTTTGCTATTCTAATCTGAAGGGTTGGATTTTCCCAATCATTCCAGAGTGTACTAACTCACCAACAACTACGCAGATTTAAAAATTGATTCAAGTGACAACATGTGTTTAAAACACACAAACCACAGACTTACCTTCCCCTCAGATCCAACCTGCTGCTCTGCCTGGATTTGTTGTCTGAAAATGGGATCAAACAACAATGGCGTGGCACAGTAGTGAACTAGACGTGAGGACTGTTTCAGAGTGTCCAGATCACCAACCTAAACCAGAAAAAACATTGAGAGATTACTGCATTTACTTCCTAGTTCGCAGAATAGTTAATCATGATGTGCAAACACTCAAGGAACCACTAACTACACTGTTGAAAACTTAAAAACTGCAGATGTTCAAAATCTGAAATAAAACAGAAGCAGCTGGAAACACTCAGTAGATTAGGCAGCATTAGTGGAGAGAGAATCAGAGTTTATATTTCCAGTAAATGAGTATGGTAAAATAGTTGTCGTTTATTATTATTATATTAATATAAAATATGATAACTGTTTCAGAATGTTACTTACAGTGATGGGCATGTTTGACTGGGCAGAACGCTGTTGCCATGTCACAAATAAGTTCTCAATTTTCATTTGCTTCTCCATTTCTAAAAGAGAAAAAAACAGATCGGGTCACAAACTAGTTCTTTACAGAATGTTCTAGTTCTAAGTCGACACATTGAACAGGTGAGTCAAATATTGAAGCCCTGATATCATGTACAATCCAAATTGACACCAAATAAAGTAACCTTAAATAACCTTCAAGGGACTGATGCAAATTCATTAAATTAAAAAACAATTCCAGATAGCAGTGAGTCAGTGTATTAGATTACCTAACCTTATCTCCAATGAGCAGCCCTTTTCACCTTAACATTTCTGTATTTGCTCAACATTGCTCTGTGCAATATCCAATAAGCTTTGTTGAGCTAAATGTGAAGATAAAAGTAGGCATGAACATGCTATATACAATTTTACTTCGGAGTCACGTGAGTGACTTCGTGAAGACCCCGCCAACACGCATGCGCGTCATATCGTCGCGCGCATTTGCTCACGGCAGCTGGGGGGGGGGGGGGAGTGCGCTCCCTCAACCGGCTCCTTCAAAAGGTAAGCAGCTGCAGGTAAGTCTAACCTTAAGCTGGTTCGTTGTGGTCTGTATTGTTTTTGCAGGGCCATGGAAGGAGGAAGGTGTGTAAAGAGTCGCGTTCAGCGAGTTAAGTCCCCGGAGCTGCCCGCTACATCGGGAGCAGCAGAGACACCCTCGGGGAAGAAGTCGCGGAAGTCGGGGAGCTCTGGGCAGCTGGTCAGACCCGGCACAACCCCTCTGGCAAAGAAGAGGGTGTCCGCGCAGGAGCAGGGGCTGGGAGACCCTGACTCCAGGCCTCCAGTGCCCAAGTCCAGGGCTGGAGGTAAGACACGTGGGGCTGTTGGAGCAAACGTGTCTGCGGGTGCATCCCCCCCTTTAGAGGTCCCTTGTGGGCAGAACAGGGGGGAAGCCTCGCTAAAGTCCAGCCTTGTCGGTGCGGCAGGCAGGGACAAGCCACTGGGTAAACCTGCGAGGAAGCAGACCAGTGGCAATGCTGGCGTGCCGAGGATCCCTGTGGGGGCAGGATGTACCGGCACACCACCGGAACAGGCTGCCGTAGTGCGGGACGGTGGCAGCAAAATACGGTCCAGCACCCCTGCCGAGGCGGGTATAGGACCATGCGCCGCCACATTCCCGTTTATGTGTGGAACACTGTGGTGGTAAGCCCGCACGGACATCGAGGAGTGTGGCTTCTGGTGCAAGCACTGACTCAAGCCCTCTTCCCTCCCACCAGACAGAGGGGCCGCTGCTGTCCAAACGACGGCGGACCAGCGGTATGTCCGTGCGGGAGTCGCACAGCCCCGCTGGAGCGGGAGCTGGCGACTTCCTGGCAGTGCATTCCGTGAGGGTGCTGACAACTGCCGGAAGCCCCAGTTCCTCTGGAGAGGCTGGGGAAGACGACCAGTGGCCCGCGTGCAGCGGTGACGGTCGTATGGCCCGGTTGGAGCGGATGGTGGAGGTGCTCTACCAACGGGACCTGGAGCGTCAGGAACGGCAGTCCCAGAGGTCTGGGAGCTACGTACAGCCGCCACCTTCCATCTCACCATCGCTTATTGAGAGCCAGCAAGGAAGTATGGGTGAGTCTGAGGAGGAGCGAGAGCTCGAGGACCCACAGGAAATGTTGGAGGCGGTCTCAAAATTTGGGAGGCCTGCTACAGCAGGGGACCCATTACATCCCAAGATAGCGGCTTCGGTTGATTTCCTGACTACGCACCAGCTCCAGGATACCGTGCTCACGGAAACAATGGCGAAATATAAAGCACCAGCGAACTGCAACTCCCTCAACGTTCCGAAGGTAAATACAGCGATATGGGGGAACATGTCTACCAACACAAGGATCAAGGAGGGCAAGCTCCAGAAGATCCTGAAACTGCTGACGGCAGGTATCACGGCCTTTGCTCGGTCTCTGGATGCCACGAGTGTTTCCGAGGAGCAGGATGCACTAGCTCTCTTGTGCAACACCCAGTTTGAAATAAACTGCTTTAGGAAAAGCTCCATCCGGCCAAATTTAAATCCCAAGTTTGCGGGATTATGCAGCACCTCCACCGCACCACCACCAAGGCAGCTGTTTGGGGAAGACCTGCCTAAACGGGTAAAAGAGCTGGACGAGGAGGCCAAGACCGTGGGGATGATGAGGCAGCCTCATTCATCTAAGGCTCAAGTTTACACTAGGCAGCAGCCACATTCCTCGGTCAGGTCCCGCACACCGGCGGACAAGGTCCCCAGAACATACCCGCAAACAACATACTCCACGCCGGGGCCCCAACAGCAGAAGCCTTTTTTAGTCCAAGGCCAGCCCAAGCCGGCTTGGAAGATGCGGCAACAGGGCCACGCCACACGGCGAGCAAAAACGCCACAGTCCAGGCCCCGGCGCTAACCTTGGAGGTAAGGGGGCTTGGTTCCTTCCACAAAGTAGCAATAGTAACCTCACCAGTTGGGGGATGGCTACGGGAATTCCGGTCTGCCTGGGATACCATAACTACGGATCCTTTTATTTTACAAAGCATTCAGGGTTATGAGATAGAGTTTATTAATGGCAGGGATCCCCCTTCGCAACACGAGCCTAGTCGCAGATTTGCACTCTCTCAATTAGAGAAGGAGCGGGCTCATGTTGAGATACTACGATTGGAAGAAAAAGGGGTAATACAGAAAACGACGCATGAGCCACTGGAGTTTGTATCCAACATCTTTACTAGAACCAAGAGGGATGGAGGCTGTCAGATTATCATCGACTTAACCCAGTTGAATGCTTTCGTACAATATACCCATTTCAAAATGGAGACATTTGAGACAGCCAAGCAGTTGGTCAGTCACGGGTACTTTATGGCTTGCATTGACCTGAAGGATGCATACTATACAGTCCCTATCGCTAAACAAACATAGAAGGTTCTTGAAATTTGTCTGGGAAGGTCAATTATGGCAATATAAAGCTTTGCCTAATGGGATTACAACAGCGCCGAGACTATTTACTAAAATTGTTAAACCTATATTGGCACATTTTAGGAAACAAAACCATATCATAATGGCATATTTAGATGACATATTCATAGCGGGGGAAACCCTAGCGCTAGCCCAGCTGGCAGTCTCAGCCGCCATCTCTTTGTTTCAAAGAATGGGGTTTATAATCCATCCAGACAAATCCAAGTTCAACCCTTCGCAGGTCATGGACTATTTGGGGTTCACTATAGACACTAACCAGATGAAAATCACCGTCCCAATTGACAAAGTGGTGGACATTCAACACGCATGCATCAGTTTAATTGACAGCAACAGGCCAACCATTCGGCAGGTTGCAAAGGTAATTGGGAAGCTGGTAGCTACGTTCCCAGCTGTAAATTATGGTCCATTGCACTACCAAAAATTACAAAAAAGCAAAATTCTGGCGTTAAAATTGAATGCCGGACATTTTGACTGACCTATGCAACTGGCCATAGGGGAAAAAACCGAGTTGAAATGGTGGGTTCACGGTATTAGAGTAAGTTCGAAACCCATCATTCTCCCAAATCCAACAGTTCTGTTGCAAACTGATGCAAGCGCCCAAGGTTGGGGAGCAACTGACACCGTAACCAGCTGCGGTGGTAGATGGGACGCTCATGAGTTCACCCTTCTCCAAGTGCAAGGCATTAATTATCTGGAGATGCTGGGGGTCTTTCATGGGTTACGGGCATATTGCAATAATTTGCGTCATGCACATATCCGCCTTCAAATAGACAATACCACGGTGGTAGCCTATATAAATCATATGGGTGGTATCAGGTCAGTATCTTGTAATAATTTTTTTTTTTTTTAATATTTTTTTATTAGAAGTAACCAGTTTACAATGTTTAAAACAAATTTACAAACATCAGCTTAATTCAATATTTATACAAATAACACATTGATAATTATTATCTTCTATTTTTTTGTAAATAAAGATAGAAAAAGAATAGAGCAGTTATAAATCAATAAAGATGTGATTAAATAATAATTTGATTATATATAAGAAAAAAGAGAAAAGGAAAAAAAGAGAGAAAAAAACAAAAACCACAAACAAAAAGGTGAAAAAAATATATATATATATATATATAAATGAAAAACAACACAATATATTGTAAATAAAACTATTACAAATAATAATATCAATAGAGACATGCATATTAATCCTAGTATGAAAATGAATTATTTTCCTCAAATCCCGTAGGGTACCCGTCGAGCCGTGATGCCAAGAACAGCTACTTCTCTAAATACTGTATATATGGAGACCATATCTGTTCGAAGGAATTATATTTGTCCAGTAGGACAAATCTAATTCTTTCCAAATGTAACGTCTCCAACATCTCTGCTGCCCACATTTTAATTGTGGGGGATAATGTTCCCTTCCAAAATTTCAGTATGATTTTTTTCCCTAATATCAAACAGTAATCAAAGAAATTTCTTTGATTTACTGTAAGTACCAAATTTGAATCCGGAATTCCAAATATTATTAACTTTGGGTCAGGGTCCAATCTAACTTTAAGAACGTCAGAAATAACTTTAAAAATTTCTGTCCAGTAATAATTCAATTTGGGGCATGTAACAAAACTATGTATTAAATTTGCTTCTAAATTCTTACATTTATCACAAATAGAGGAGAGATTGGGAAAGATACTATTTAATTTAGTTTTCGAATAATGTGATCTATATAATACTTTAAATTGTATCAATGTCTAGCATTTAACGAACACCGATGTATTCGTTGTAAACTTTCTTCCCAATTTTCTTTTGTTATAGATAATCCAATTTCATTTTCCCATGCTTGACGATATGTTTCAGTTATTGGATTCTCCTTATCCAAAATAATGTTATATATATAAGCTATTAATTTTTCTGTATTTGGGTGCAAGTTAAACAGTTCATCTAATAATCCTGGTTCTTTATTTTTATAATCTTGTGTATTAGATTTAATATAATCTCTAATTTGTAAGTACCTAAACAAGTGTTGTGAAGACAATCCGTAGATATCTTGTAACTCCTGAAATAAAAGAAATTTTCCTTTTCTATAAAGGTGCTCTATCCTTTTAATTCCTAAATCATCCCAATGTCTAAACCCCCCATCTAATGTAGAGGGTTTAAATAATGGGTTATTCATAATTGGTAATCTAAGTGAAAGATTATCTAAATGTAAAGTCTTAACTATTTGTTTCCAAATGCGTCTATTATTATAAATTATAGGGTTGTCCCTATAAATTTTTTTTTGCACTTCCTCTGGGGCAAAGAGAATCGAACCTACGTTAAAAGGTAAACAGTCTTCCTTTTCCATCTTTAACCACATTGGTTCACGATCCATATTTACCCACCAGAAATTCATATTCTTAATCTGGACTGCCCAGAAATAATATAAGAAATTTGGGAGTGCTAATCCTCCATTTATCTTAGATTTACATAAATGTTTTCTACTTATTCTATGATTTTTATAGTCCCAGATAAAACTATTAACAATATTATCAATGTTTTTTTTAAAAGGTTTTCGGGAGAAAAAAAGGAATAGCCTGAAACAAATATAACAATTGTGGTAGAAAAACCATCTTTATAGCATTTATTCTACCAATCATAGATATAGGAAGTGTTTTCCAATATAAAATATTTTTTCTAAGTTTATCTAGTAGTTGAGGATAGTTAGATTTAATTAATGAGTTATAGGATTTAGATACATTAATTCCTAAATATTTAAATTTGTCTAACTATTTTTAGTGGATATTGTTGTAGTATATTTAAATTTATTCCAGTTATAGGCATAATATCACTTTTGTTCCAATTAATCCTATATCCAGAAAATGTACTAAATTTATTTATAACATTAAACAGCTTAGGAATACTAATTTCCGGTTTTGTAATATAAATCAAAACATCATCTGCATATAAAGATATTTTATTAGTTGTTGTATCAGTATTATAACCATATATTTCTGGTTCAGATCTAATTCTTTCCGCCAAAGGCTCTATCACCAAAGCAAATAATAAAGGCGATAACGGACATCCCTGTCTGCATCCCCTAGAGAGCTTAAATTTAGCTGATAGTATTTGATTAGTTAAAATTCTTGCAGTAGGATTCAAATATAGAATTCTTACCCATTTACAAAATCTATCCCCCAATTGAAACTTTTCCATTATATTAAATAAATATAACCATTCCACCTGATCGAATGCTTTTTCTGCGTCTACGATATAACCGCTAATTCCGTGTCCCATACTCTTTTTGAATATATAATATTAAACAAACGTCTAAGATTATGGGATGAATATCGTTTTGGAATAAAACCTGTTTGATCATAATGTATTAATTTAGAGATCACCAGACTTAATCTCCGAGATAAAACTTTAGTTAATATTTTTTGGTCTGTATTTAGAAGGGCAATCGCTCTATATGATCTAGGATCTTCCAAATCCTTGTCTACCTTAAGAATGAGTGTAATTGTGGATTCATTTAAAGATTCTGGTAATTTACCTTGTTCATATGCATATCTATACATTGTATGTAATCTTGGGGAAATCAGATCTTGAAATTTTTTATAAAATTCTGCGCTCAGGCCATCGGGGCCCGCAGCTTTTCCATTCTTTAACAAACCAATTGTTTCTTCAATATCTTTTACTGATATTTCAGCATTTAACAAGTGTCTACCTTCCTGATCTAAACTATTAATTTGACATTCTTGTAGGAATGTTTCCATACCATCTGTTTGACCTGTTAATTTCGATGAATAAAGATTTTGATAATATTGTAGAAATCTGTCATTAATGTCTTTTGGTATAGTCAATATATTTCCATGCGCAGATCTAATTCTATGTATCATTTTCTCATCATCTAATTTTCTAAGTTGTCGTGCTAGCAATTTTTGTGGTTTGTCTCCAAATTCAAAATGCACTTGTTTGGTTTGTTGAAAAAGTTTAATGACTTGGTCAGAATATATTTTATTTAGTCTATATTTTAATATTGCAATTTTATTACTTAATTCTTTAGAAGGATGTTTTATATTTTCACTATCTAATTGTTTTATCTCCTTTTCTAACTTTTGTTCCATCTTTCGATTTTCTTTATTGAAATATGCTTGTGCTGATATTATTGCACCACGCATAAATGCTTTAAATGTATCCCAAAGTAGCAATGGTGAAATTTCAGGTTTGTCATTAGTTTCAAAAAATAATTTAATCTGTTCCACCACATGATTACAACAGTCCTTGTCCTTTAAAATCTGGTGATTAAATCTCCAAGCAGTAGTTTTGTTAAATATATCTTTTAATTTTATCTTGAATGTTAGTGGTGCATGATCTGAGATAATAATATTGTGATATTTTGCATCATACGTGAAAGGAAGTAGTTTTGAATCAATTAGAAAATAATCTATCCTCGAGTAAGTTCCAAATACGGGCGAGAAAAGGGAATATTCTCGTCCGGATGGATTATCTAATCTCCAAATATCCTTAACATTAGATGTGTTAATAAAATAATTTATTAGTTTACTTGACTTAGAGGCAGCTTTCCTTTTTGTAGATGATCTGTCTAGATAGTTATCTAAAGTACAATTTAAATCACCCCCAATTATTAAATTATATTGAGCGGATATGGGAATATTATTAAATATTTTCTTAAAAAATAATGGGTTATCAAAGTTAGGGGCATATATATTCATAAGAATTACTTTTTTTGAATATAATTCCCCTGTAATTATTACATATCTACCCTCTTTATCCTCTATTATAGAACTTTGTTTAAAAGGTATACCTTTACGAATAATTATTGCAACTCCTCTAGATTTATGTATAAATGAAGAGTGAAATCTTTGAAATCCATTTAGCTGTTAATCTATGTTGAGCATCTTTTTTGAGATGAGTCTCTTGAAGGAAAGTAACATCTTATTTCAATCTGTTCAACTGAGCTAACACATTTCCCCTTTTAATTGGTTCATTAATTCCCTTAACATTCCAACTGCAGAAGGTAATTCCATCACCCCCAGTCTTCACATTCATGTCTTGCATTTTACTGTTAGGGTGGCTTTTTTTGGAGTAGCCTTCTCGACTCCTCCAGCTCAACATTATACCCAAACATCCATTTGATGAAAATTACTATCCTCATTAATCCATATACGTCTTCTTAAACTAATTATACAATATCGATCATAACTACATTCATAATATATAATATAAGATCAAATATTTGATATATAAAAAATAGTTAAAAATGTAAATAAAAAAAGAGTAAAGGGTGTTAATAGGGTGCCCAGAAAAAAAAGAAACTACACTTGTATATTGTGTAGTGTGCATTAGTGGAAGCCACACTAACGTGGCTATTAATCTAATGACTTCCGTTTTTTTTTAAAAGATGTTAATTGTTCCAGCTCCTATCTAGGATACTGTGTATATTGGGGTGGGGTACTAACTTTATATACTTAGTAGTTATTTCTATTATTCATATTACTAGTTTCTAGTTACTAGTTTCTATTATAATTAATATTATAATAAGTAATACTATGTTAGGGGAATAATTAACATTTTATTATTTAATACAAAACTACAACTTCGTGTCCATTATTCCTCCTCTTTCTCAATGAGTAATTCATAACCGCAGGCTGGTGATAAAAGTTCAGTCATCTTCTTCTTCCTCCAGTGCTTCTTCTTCCGCTTCCTCTTCTGCCTTCTTCTGTATGTCTCGAGCGAATTCCAGTGCTTCAGTATGCTTAACGAAACGGTATTCCTTATCGTAGGTTAATCTCAATGTTGCTGGGTACATCAAGCCATATCTAAGATCCTTCGTATCCTTTATATTCCTCAGAATGCCTCTTGTTTCTGTGAATAAAGATCTTCTCTTAGCCACTTCCGCTGGGTAATCTCTGAAAATACTGATGTTGTCTCCCTCGTATTTCAGATCTCTCTTTCTTATTATTATCTTCATCATTTCTTCGAAGACGTGATCATAAGCCACCTTTACAATCATTTGTCTTGGTGGTGCTCCTCTCCCAGGGGCCCGTCTTAAAGCCTTGTGCACACGGCCCAACAGGGGTTCTTGATCCAAATTCAGAATGTCCTTTAGGAGTTTTGCAGCAAATTTTCGCGGGTCTTGATTTCCTTCACGACCCTCACTCAATCCTACTATACGCAAATTCTTACGTCTTTGTCGTCCCTCCAAATCAATACATTTCTCATTTATTTTGCGTAGTAGCTCTGAGAGGCGTTTATTCTCGGCGCGAAGCTTCTCTCTCTCCTTAGTACTTGATACAGCAAGTTCAGTCAGTTCTTTAATTGCATCATTTTGTTGGTCGAGTGAGATTAGAATAGGATCTATCTTCGCATTCAATATTCTTTCCATCCCAGCAACCTTGTCGTTTACCTCAGCCATTTGAGTTTGAAACCTTTACTTTCCGCCTTTACTTTCCATTCATTCATCATGATCTTTACCGTCGTTATGACTTCTTTTGTTAATTCGTCTTTAATTCTTTCATGAAACACCAGGATATCTGCTCTTAAAGTTTTTATTTCATCTTTGTATTGCTTCTTCATTTCTTTCTGCAGTTTCTTCATCTCACTTAACATGGAGTTTTTAAGTTCCTCCATTTCACTTTTCTTCAGTGAGATCTCTTCCTGGGAGGCAGCCAAACTCGAGCCCGAGGCTCCGGTGAGGCCTACCTCCCTTTTTACAACTTTTTTTGCAGTGGGGGGGAGCGATGCATTTTAAATTTCTTACTGGAGTCGCGCGCCTGATGACGTCACGCAGCTTGCAATCGCACCCGGAGCCGTTCCAAGTCGTTCTCCTGCGGTAAGTATCGTTAGCAGTCCCCTTTACCCCCGTTTTTTTTGCAGATTTTTGCGGAGCTGATCTGGCGCGATTCCCTCTCAGAACATGGCACCACCGGAAGTCAGTATCTTGTAATAATTTGGCAAATACAATTTGGCTCTGGTGCATCGAAAGGGATATTTGGATATCAGCAACGTACCTCCCGGGGATACTCAATACAGTGGCGGACACCAGGTCACGAGTGTTCAATGATAACATCGAGTGGATGCTGAATCCCCATGTGTTTGCTGAAATTGCAACAAAATTTGGTATGCCAGATATTGACCTATTTGCGTCTAGGTTGAACCATCAGATACCAACATATGTATCGTGGGAACCAGACCCTGGGGCAGTGGCGTTGGATGCTTTTTCGCTCCACTGGGGGAAATGGGATTGCTACGCATTTCCCCCATTCTGCCTCATCAGCCGGGTATTGCAGAAGATCAAATTGGACTCTGCGTCAGGCATTCTGGTAATACCCGACTGGCCGACACAACCATGGTACCCGGTGGTCTCCCAGATGTTAAAACATCCTTGGGTGCAAATTGCAAACAACCCACAATTGGCAACTAATCCTGTCACTGGCGAATCGCATCCGTGCCACGGCTGTCTAAACCTGTTGGTCTGCAGGTTCTGAGAAGGCCTTTAATAAACACCGGGATTTCATCGAGGGCCATGGATTTAATCGCTGCATCGTGCAGAACATCTACCAGACGGCAGTACCTGACCCAGATCAGGAAATGGGAACTATACTGCTCAAGGAAGAATGTTTCCTATGATTCTGCCACGATACCTGACGTCCTGGAATTCCTGGCGGGCCTCCATTACGATGAAGGGCTCAGCTACAGTGCCATCAATAGCGCCAGGAGTGCGCTGTCCTCGTACCTTCCGGTAGGAGTGGGGACCAACAATCTGGTGTCAAAGTTCATGAGGGGTTTATTTAAAACAAATCCTCCACGGCCCAGATATAACGTTGTCTGGGGTGCAGGAGTGGTCCTGTCCCTTTTAAGGTCATGGTCTCCCATGGCGGGGTTACCACTTCACCGACTCACCCTAAAGGTGGTCATGTTGATGGCACTCACGTCTGCTCAGCGGGTACAGACGCTTCAAAAGTTACGCATTGACAATATGCTCTCTACCCCTGGGAAAGTAACATTTTACGTTGCAGAGTTGCTGAAGCAGCATAGACCCGGAACTACGGGGCTGCAATGGGAATTCCAGGCGTACCCCACTGATGCCACACTCTGCACAGTCGCCCACCTCCGTTACTACATCGAATCAACCCGGTCAATCAGGAACTCAGAACAAGGACTGCTTATAAGCCACAAAAAAACACATCACCGGGTGACAGTGCAGACGATCTCCAGGTGGCTCAGGGAGGTGTTGGATGCAGCAGGTATTGACACTCACATTTTTAAATCTCATTCCACCAGGGCTGCATCCACATCAACAGCGAGGGCCATGGAGGTGCCCATGGATCACGTCCTCGCTACAGCAGGATGGGCCAGTGAGTCAACCTTCCAACGGTTCTACCACAAGCCATTGGCCGGACCTGCAACATATGCGGATGCAGTACTCAGGGCTGCTCCCTAATATCATTTGTCCCCAGACAGGGGGTTGTTTATGATTTGTTTTTAATAAATATCCATTATTTTGTTTTCAGCTTGTCCAGTCTGGATTGCATTAACAAACTTCCTCCATCAGGATTGCGGCAGTGTGGTAGCATGGACGTTGTCCAGGGCGTGTAATCACAGAACTTTGAAGTCTTCACGAAGTCACTCACGTGACTCCGAAGTAAAATAGTAAGATTAAACGAGAACTTACCAGTTCGAAGGTTGATCTTTATTTTATGAGGAGTTGCGATGAGGGATTTCGTGCCCTCCGCTCCCAACCCTAGATCATTATGTTCAACTGGTTAGTTTAATCTTAATATCCTTACTTTTGGTCGGGTCTGTGATTCCACACCGCTGCTTTGAAGGATGCCGCGCATGCGTGTTGGCGGGGTCTTCACGAAATCCCTCATCGCAACTCCTCATAAAATAAAGATCAACCTTCGAACTGGTAAGTTCTCGTTTAATCTTACTATTAAAGCTCACAATATGAACTCAGTGGCAACTGATCATTAGAAACCTAATCTCCAATGAACTTGAATAAAATATATTCCAGGCAGAAACCGTGCCATATCAGTTGTTCAGTAGAAATTCTCAAAAAAAGTAATGAAAAATTGTAGACAAACTATTGCAAAAGAGATGCAGGACTCGAGTGATATTGGGAAAAGCACATATCAGGAAACATGTGCTGACAGCACTAAGACTACTTTCAATGACTGAAGGACTCATGGTAACACAAATTCAATTAATCATTACATATTTACATACACTTATCACTCAGGCAGAGAAACCAAAGTGACATTCATGTAACAGTGACACAAAACATAAGTGAATATAGCTCCAATTGTCTCCAGTGATTATTCATTATACAAAAATGAATATGGAAGGAATTTTTTTTTTGCCCTTCAAGCACAACTTGGTTGCTTGCAGATAATCAAGTCATTCTCATTTGGAATTCCATTAATTTTTCCACATGCAAAAATAGATGTGCAATAGATAATTATATAAATTACAATGGGTGTGCATATGATATACATTACATTTATATACATTAGATGTTGTCACTTATCAAGAACCAGGGGCAAAGGTAAGGTGAGGGGGGAAAGATTTAATAGGAACCTGAGGGGTAACTTTGTCACACAGAGAGCGGTGAGTGCATGGAACGAGCTGCCGGAGGAGGTAGTTGAGGCAATAGTATCGCAACGTTTAAGAAACATTTGGATAGATGCATGGATAGGACAGGTTTAGAGGGTTTTGGACCAAACGCATGCAGGTGGAACTAGTGTAGATGGGACATGTCGGTCGGCTTGGGCAAGTTGGGCCGAAAGGCCTGTTTCCACACTATGCTTTCATATAAAATCTGCATTGCTTGTATCTTGCTCACCTCTCCGCTCCAGGTTTTTGATTTCCAGGAACTGTGTGCCATGGCGTGAAACTGGGTCAAACAGCCCAGCATCGTGTGACTGCTTCATTGTTTTAGGCACCGTGATGTCTCGCAGAGCCTCATCAAACGGGACAATCTCTGGTGGGAAGTGAAGAGGTGGAAGACTCCTGTTTGTTGAGCTCAGCCGTCCTTGTTCCTTACTTGGTGGGGGAGTTGGGCTCTTGATAAGTGAATCAGCTTCCAATGTGGAATGAAGGAACGGATTTGCTTCCTGCGTAGACAAAGGGATGATGAGACTTAAATCTAACTGAATGTAATGACTTCAGATAACATGATTCAATGGAAATTACTGAAAGATGCCTACTTTTAGAACACATTTTCAATTGCAATGACTATAACTGGCAGAAATCAAATTTGTTAAATGCTAGATAGAACTAAAAACATTGAAGGTGTCCTATCCAATGAGATCTGTCAAAGGGAATGACACTCCGTCAACTCTTAGTCAAGTTCATGGACAGATTGCTTCAAGTTTGCAATTTAGAATAATAACAGAAATAGGTCAAACCACCCTCAGAATTCCAACCAGTTAGGCAATAATTTACCTAATTCAGTTGAATAAGACAGAAAGAGTTGCAAGCGGATGAGAATGTAAACATCACAATAATAAAAATAGATGAAAACATTATAAACACTGAAGCTCGTGTCTTCTACTGACATACTATTTCAACACCTTTCTCAATGATCAGACTTGATAATCCTTCATGGAATTTACATTATTTGAAGATTGAAAACCTGTGACAATTCTTGTGGGTCAAATATTCCATTCATAATTTACAGAGAATACTTCAGTGTTTATATCTGTAGGAAATGGGCTCTTGCTGAAAAGTCCAAGGGTCAATACCAAATACCAAATATGATTCTAAGCAATAATACATATTATACAAGTAATACCCGACTTCCAAACAAATAAACTTTTTTTTTAAAATAGTGAGAGATGGGGTAACAATGTTCAAAGGGACCTAATGCCCTTAAGATGTCCCACTGTGGCAACCTAATTGGCGAATTTAGAAGAGCTTAGGAGAGTTTGAAAAAGTGTCATGTTGAAGACATCCTTCAACTATGTAGAAGACCTTCTTCGACCTCCATCGCCTATGTTGAAGACTAGCTTCGGGAAAATTGGAACCGAATAGTGGAGAGTGAAGACGACCTCCTTCGATCTCCCTTCGACTATGTTGAAGACTACGACTACGTTTGATTACCCTCGATTACCTACGAATAACATGCCGACCTACTACGACCTACTTCGACTAAGCCTACGAGTAAAAAAAAAATTGATTTTTCAATGGCGACCTTTTATTTTTACTCGTGGGCATTTTTCAGAATGTTGAAAAATACGCCGCGACCTAGCTGAGGCCTCGAGTACACGGGGACTACTCTCGAGCACGAAGGAGAGTTACAAAGACGTCCTAGGACCTAGTGTCGATCACGCTGCGAGTATGAGTCGAGGGAAAACTCTTCTGAACTTGCCAATTAGGTCTCCGCAGTGGGACAGCCCCTTTATACAGTAACTGAAAGCCAGCATGCAGGCACAACAGGCAGTTAAGGCATTTGGCACGTCGACCATTCTGCAACACGATTTGAGTGCAAGAGTAAAGATGCCTTGATATAATCATATAGAACCTTAGTGAGACCACATAAGGTTTATGTTAAATTTTGGCCACCGCCGTGAAGAACAATAGGGACCCAGCGTGGGGGAACCGTCGTGAAGAATGGGGACCCGGCCAGGGGGGGCAACTGTGAGGGACGGTGGGATAACAAAGGGGGACCCGGTATGGGGGACCCCTCTAGTTTAGAATCCTCTGTCCCGGGGATAAGTCTGTGTTTGTTTGTTCATTTGTTCCGTTGAAGGCGCTGTGCACACGGCAGCCAGACAACAGACACTTGTCTTTTTCTTTTTGCTTTCACTTTTAATTTCAAGTTTTTGTGTACCTTCGTGTGTTGTGACTGTCGGCAAGCAAATTTCCCACCGGGGATAAATAAAGTTTTATCGTATTGTACAACTGGCTACATTTGGGGAGGAAGTTTCTGCTGGCTGAGGAGTCTTGTACTAGGGGTTACAGTCTCAAAGGAAGGCTATTTGTGAATGAAATAAGGAGATATTTGGTTGCTCAAAGATTGGTGAATCTTTAGAATTACCTATTCCAGGGGCTCTGGAGGCTTAGTCATTGGTTGCATTTAAAACCAAGATCAATAAATTCCTGGATTTTGGAGGAATTAGGTGACATAGAGATCGGGTACAAGGCTGAAGATCAGCCACCATCCTACTGATTAGCAGAGCAGGCTTGAGGGGCCAAATGGCCTGCTCATACTTCTATTCCCAAGCTCTTATGCACATTACAGAGATTGAAATTGCTTTAACATACATGACTATTGCATTATGCATCCTTCCTCTTGTTCTATCTATATCTACTTTGGGTAAATCAATATCACTTATCTGTATGTAAGTTCTTAATATAAATTACCAACAATACTCATGTTTGCTATTGAATGAATCTCTGAACACCATCTGGAGCAATGCTTGTGTTAACTCTTCAGCTGCATTTAGTGCATGACCTCAGCTAGAATGCCTTGAAAACAAATTCATCTTGGGTGTCCAGCACAATGATGTGAAGTCTCTTATGAACACCACCAGCTGCGGGGAGGTTCGCAAAGAGTAGCATATTGCATAACGTCTGCTCAAAGACATCCTCTCGTCTGGGAGTGGAGAGAAATCAACATCCTTTCAAGTTTTATAACTTATCAATAATTGCTGTCTCTCAAGATTCCTAACTAAGGTTCAAACTTGTTTATACTGCAAAAAAAAAGCTCCAGTTTATTTTCAATATAATTAGACCACAAAGTAGCAACCCTTTCTGTGCCTCAGAGGTTCCCTGGTAACAATTGGCATATTTGGGTTTTCTTCATGGAATTCAGGGACAGCTGAAAATGATCATTCATTCCATGTTCTCATGGCGGTATTTTTCAAACGTTCAATATTTAACATAGTATTCAGAATGACGCCCATCTAAAGCTGCAGGGAAATATATCGTGTTAGTTTACCCATGCAGTTTTGCAAAAGACACTGCAACATGAGATACAGAGCACCATTTTTCAGGAGAGAAGTTGGAGCTTCTTATGTCTGCTCTCCTGACATAAAACAGGGGCAAAAATGACCGGTTCTGGAGAGTATGGCCTGAGGCAATGTTAGATTACTTCTAAATGTTAACGTGGTCAAGTGCCAGTTTTAGGACTGTCAGGGAAAATTAATCTTCTTTTGTCCTTCTACTCATTTTTCTGGCCTAGTCCAACAGGTTTTCTTTCAAAAGAGCACGTTTAATTATTTTAAAATTTGAACCCAATAGTAGTAGTTGGCTCCATTGAACTCCCAAGGGTTCCTGCAACCCACTCTCTCTATCATCCTTGACCCATCATATACCTGAAGTCTGTTGATAACGATGCAAGTGAAAAAAATATCTCATTAATGGCATTGAGGAAATTCTTATGGGATGCAGGCATTTCACTTAATAACCTATACAATGGAATCACTTATTTGCACCACCATAGACTTGTTTTCTGATTGTGTTTTGTACTAATTTTCCTTTTCATTACCCTGTAGAATGTTGTAATTTAGTTATAATTTTTATTTTCATGTGTGATCAGAGTCAATGTGCCTGTGTTACTGCAAGAAAGATTTTCATTCTACTTGCATCTTACTGTACTTGGTCACATGATAAACTTGACTTGATTTATTGAAATAATCCCCTCGTCCCAATTTCGGTTGACTGGCCTCTCAACTGAGGTAAATGCTGTCTGCATAGTGCTGTCTATACAGCCAAGATAATTGGAACGATTAAAACAATCTTAGCTCGTCATATCCTAAATCAAGCACCAAGCCAATATATACTCCCCTTTCATCAATGTCTGTTAGAATAGTGGAATTGGCCTTCCCAATTAGTACAAGAACATGCAATTCAACAGAGTTTATTATCCTTATCTATCTGTTGCCTTTGTTCTAGAGCCACAATGTTGAGAGTTCCTGCCTTCTGTGCCTGTGTTTTTCACTGCTATCAGAATTTATAGACAAAAGCTGCTTAGCTCCTCAAGCCTGAATTCTGCTAACCCTTTGAATGTTCCACCAAGTTTGATAGAGTTTACACAAAATTCTGTTATTGTGCAAACTGTTCGCAAAGTGGCAATGCGTCGGCTGTTAAAGTAAGCACAAACAATTTATTCAAAAAACTATAGTACAAATGAGTTGGCTGAATGCAGTTACAATACAGCAATATCTGTATGCTGTAATCTTATTCTTGCTCTTATTACAAAGAGATAACATCTTTATCTAATAGCTAAAAGAAGGTACATGGGCTCTCCAGAACATCCAAGAACACATTCCGCTGGTTTTTCTTGCTGGGTAAGAAGTTAGTTCATAAAAATAATGTTACACAAATTATATATTAGTGATAACATGGAATTAGAACAGAATAAAAAGTAGGCTTGTTCACGTATGCCTGCTCAAAGGATAGAGCATATTGGTGCACAATGTTGTGGATTGGCAAGGTCACAATTCTGCTCTTTCTTATTGTTCAGCTTGTGTTCCTGATGTATACTGACATTTGTGAACAGGTGGTCCACCGTGGCATGGATTTTTCCCATTTAACTGTTAACATCCAGAGACTGTCCCTAATGTGGGCTGACAGCACCTAACAGCAGGTTGCCATCACAAGTTACAGTCATGCTGATCAATGTTCGGAATGCCTATGCACAACAATGGCTGTTATCGGCAGTCTCAGTTGCCCTGCCACCCCTTTCAAGGCAAGTACCTGCACAATTCTGAACAATTTTATTAAACAGCATCGTTCTTTTGTACAACACGTTATTAAATTAATTTCAAAATTGCACGCTTCAAAAGACAAGCCATCTGTTCCAGTATGTCATTATAGCTTGCAGTTAAGAGCCATTTTTATGCAACTTAAAGAGAATTTTGTTGCAAATCATCTTGTATTCATGTTTTGCATGTATTTGTTCAGCAACAATATTTTACAGATCTACTTTAAGATGCTAATTTGAGTTTGTTAAGTTTCAGTTACTCTTCCAAACTTAAGGCAGGAAACAAGTGAAATGGAGAACTAAATAGTTCATGGACATTTAATGCCTACTGCCAGTGCATGAGGCACCATTAACATGTGCCTAACCACATGACATTGTTATAACTTTGTAATTATATTTTAGCACTAGACAATCTAAAGTTTGGTAAAGACCCAGTCCTATGTAAAATTCCACATATCTTAGAGTCTTAGTCATATAGCGTGGAGATAAGCCCTTCGGCCCAACTTGCCCACACGTTCCATCTGCCTGCATTTCCTGTCCTAAACTTGTACTTGTCTAATTGTTTCTTAAAAGTTACAATAGTCCCTGCCTCAACAACCTCCTCTGGCACCTAGTTCCATACACTCACCACCCTTTGTGTGAAAAAGTTACCCTCTCAGATTCCTATTAAATCTTCTCCCCTTCATCTTAAACCTATGTTCTTTGGTTCTCGATTCCTCTATTCTGGGCAAGAGACTCGACTCTGTGCGTCTACTCGATCTATTCCCCTAATGATTTTATACACCTCAGAAGGTCAACCCTCATCCTCCTGTGCTCCAAGGAATAGAGTCCTGGCCTGTTCAACCTCTCCTTGTAGCTTAGACTCTTGAGTCCTGGCAACATCCGTGCAAATCTTCTCAGTACTCTTTCCAATTTGACGACATCTTAATAGCCATTCATTAGAATCAAATCCACTGGAATACGAGGGTGGTATTTGACATTTCTCAGGTGAGTCCCTCCAGCACTTAATAAGGCAAATTATTTACAATTAATCATGACTGAGTCACTTGTGTTGCAATCTAGTTTCAATTTTAAAAAAAAGAAAGATTACCTCAAAAATCTGAAAAAAAATCCATATTTGGATAGGAAAGGTTTAGAGGGATATGGGACAAATGCAGACGTGTGGGACCAGTGTAGATGGGGCATTTTAGTCGGCATGGGGAAGATGGGCTGAAACGTTTGTTATTGTGCTGTCTGACCTCTCATTTTGCGGTGTCTTATTACAAAATTTCAGTTCCTCCAAACTACTGGCTCTAATATGTGATACAGACTTATGGTTCTGATGCAATGGAGATTTAGTCTTTTGGATTGCACTTGGGTTAAGATCCCATTACACTATCTAAAAATGTAGTGTGGCGGTGTTGGTTGGCATGGGCAAGTTGGGCTGAAGGGCCTGTTTCCGCGCTGACTTTATGATTCTATGAAAATGGAACAGATGTGTTGGCTTATATTCCTCTCTCAAAGTCACCATGTCAACCAGCTCTTAGGGCTAATGGAATCAAGGGCTATAGGGAAAACATGGGAACAGGGTACTGATTTTGGATTATCAGACATTATCATATTGAATGACGGTGCTGGCTCGAAGGGCCGAATGACCTACTCCTGCACCTATTGTCTATGCCTCTATGTGAGATTAATTTGTTATTTACAACATTTTGTGTATGGTAAATTGACTACTGAGTATTCCTATCTAACAATAGGTGAATACAAATCCACCAATTTTGGGGACAACCCGATAGCAACATATAGCAAGTTCAGTCTTCCATTTACTCTTGATTTGGAGCTGTCACAGAAAATTCTCTTTTCATGCTTGTTATATATTGAAGTCATTTAGGTTACTTAGAGAATTTTATTTTCCATTGATTCCATTACTCAAATAATAAAATCTTCAAAGAGCAGAAAACTATTCAGTTCATTCACATCTACTAGTTAAAGCATATTTCAAGCAGTTCACAGCCCAACAGCAATCAAAGCATAAAACATACATTAACATACTTGTACAGTCGGAAAACATTTCTGCCTTTCGTTCACCTCAGGCATGCTGTGGTCCTTTCAATCATGTGGTTACTGAACATATATTCACTTTTGGATTCAAATAACCTTCTTTACCAGCTGTCAAGATTCACAAACAACCTTTCACTGCAACCCTCTATTATACTTTAATATTATTTTCAACAGAGCAATGACGATCATATTACCTGCAACCTTGCGGATGGTGAAACGGAATACACTGGCATATACCATTATCTGATGAATGTTCGTAAGAACATAATGAACTCTTAAGCCTGTAAAATATAGACTATGCACGTTACAATAATCATAAGGTTCATTACCTGTTTGGATTCATCATATACAGGTGTGTCAGCATAACAGTAGTGGTGGAAGAGACCCATTTTTTGAACGAGGAGACAATGCACCACATGAGAGCGTGCATTTTGCCACTGGATAAGACGAACTAATTCCCGATTTAATGACATTCCCAGATCCACTGACCAATTATAGGTATACAAAATCAACTAGAATAAAAAGAATGAGAGTGCGTCAGCATGCATAAACAAATTATTTGTTAAATGGAGTACAGAATGCATTTTAAAAATAGTGACAGAAACATGTCAATAGAAAAGACTGCAAATACTGCAATAACAGCAATGTCACCTGCATCCATAAATGAATATGACCTTTAGCATTTCAGGAACCACATTTGCACCTATAAATTAACCTATAATTTCCCTTTATTAATATTGATGGACATGATCGTTGTAGTGCTTCCCACTTCCAATATAAATTAAAAATGGGTCAACATTGACTTGATTTCCAAAAGCGCATTTCATTCTTCAGGAAATGTATAAGATAAAATTGCTGCAATCAATAATTTTACTTTCAAAATTGCCATGACAATCAAAAATATCCTATTTTATACTAACAGTAACATTTAAAGAATTTCACTGCCTTATTGTAGCAGTCAAGGGACCTGGTAAGGTTCTTCCAGAATGGATACCTTTTCGATTCTTCATAAAATGTGCAGGATGAAATTGCCACAATCATTTATTTTCCTTTCAAAATTGTCATGACTTTCAAAAAAGGCACCCTTTTTTATACTAACAGTTAACGTTTAAATAATTTTACTGCATTACTGTAGCTGGTAAGGTACCTTTTTGTCGATAATGTCTATGATGAGAAATCGCTGCCGGGGAACTATACCCTTTCCATTCATGCCTGGGCTTGTGGGATCACCCGATTTCTCCGCGGTGCTGAACTCCACAGCCTCAAATCTCTGAAATCCTTTGTGAGCTTCATATTTTTTTCATGGAAAGAGAAAGAAAAAGGAAATAATATTCAGACATTATAAAACTGTGAGGAAATCCATTTCCCGGTCTTGTTAATAAAACTGGATTTTCAAATAAGCGGCACTTCATGGAAAATTAAGAAAGCACATTAGATATCACAGCACATGGGACGTCCATTGCACCATTCCAGAGTGGTAAGCCATGTATTGCATTTTCATCCCTGATAAGGTTAGTTCAACTATAACAGCATGAGAAGGCATAATAATGAAGAATATAAAGTCACTCCAAGGGGTGTTTCTATTGAAAAGCAGATTGATATTCCAGTCTCCATCCATGAAGCTTTCAGATACTGCAGTGATGTCTTAAGCCTGGCGATTGACCTCCAATAAAGACAACCATCCTCCTTTTTTGCCAGGCACTGCTCCAGGTATTGGAAATATATCTTTCTTCAACCTCAGCCTTAGGTTCTACTAAGGCTCTGCGGCATGTTTTCAGTTAAATGTTGCCCTAATTGCACTCCACTAATTGAATAGAGCTCTTGCCATGTTTGTATGGAGGCTGTAACAAGGCACAGCATATGGATGCGGCAGTTAGTTCTGCTGCCTCACAAGTCTGAGTCTGAATCAGCCTTTTGGTGCTATACTTGCGTACTTTGCAAATTCTTTCTGTGACCCCCTTCGTGCTGTGATGCCCTCCCACATCCTAAAGACATACTGGTAAGTTAGTTAGTTATCATAAATGATCCTATAATCTAGGTTGTTGCAAAGAATCGAAGGGGCTGGGACTGATGGCCATGTGCATGGGAGAATGTTGAGATGGTATAAGTAAAACAAGTAGAAAGAGAATGGGATTAATAGGCTTGTTACCTCAGAATGCCAAATGACCCCCTTTGCTGTCATTTCAAGTGCAACATAGAAAATAGGTGCAGGAGTAGGCCATTTGGCCCTTTGAGCCAGCACCATCATTCAATGTGATCATGGCTGATCATGCACAATAACTATCCCGTTCCTAGTTCCAACAAGATCAAAACTAAGCATCAGAAATCAGCATCTGCAAATGTTGCTTTCACAGAAGGGTTGACAACTCCTTCCATTACTTTTATAAATGTAAGTGAGGTGTTAGATTGGAGTTATCATACAACATGGAATCAAGCCCTTCAGAACACCCTATCCACGCTGACCTACAATCCCATCTATACTAATCCTATTTACCAACACTTGGCAAATAACCTTCTGTTCTTTGGTGATTTTTGTCCAGATACATAAATGTTTTGAGGTTGGGTTGAATTTGTGCAGCATTATGGCTACATTAGAGCTCATTGAGGAGGGATTTGGCAAGATACAGCCTACAATTTGTCTGCACTTCATTTGGGATGTTGTTTGGCTGGTAGGCTTTCAGACTACGCTTTTGACTCGAGACTTTACTGAATCTCACTGGCAAACCGAGATTGTTTGGTAGCAGAGGTGGGCATCGTAATGTTGCTCGGATCGTTTTACTCATCTGCTGGATTTCCTTGGTGCAAACATCAACAGGATATGAAACTGCACAGTAGTCAGGGGGAAATGCTTGCAACTGCATGGTCATTTTTGCACACCAAAGCCTGGACATAGATACATGGGTATGTTTTCAATGGAGCCCTGATTGGGAGGGTGGATAAGATTGCTCCAACATTATTGTGCACCTTGAAATCTCAGATGTATGCATGCGTATGGTCATCTATACTTCTGGATAAACAAATTATGGTAAACCTGCATTTAAACCTTCGAAACACCTCAATATTCTGAAATTCTATGACAAGTTTAACCCACCACCAATATCACCATAAAAATGATCTGGTGAGACTTACGTTTGATACTAGTTACCAAAGGTCTGCTTTCATCACCATCACAGTCAACTGTAGGCACATACAATATGAGGAGCACAGCATAGCAGAGCATGACATCAACAATTCACAGCCAAACTACACTCAAGCATTCGGGACTCACGAGGACACAGAGGTTTCAAAACTAAACAAGACTTCATTCGGTAATAGGACATGTTAGCGAGTTGATTTAGTGCTCAATACCTTATCTTCTAAAATTTATTACACCTGTTGTGTGTGAAAACAAATCAATCTGATTGATTGCTTCAATTAAATAGCTTTCCCATGAATACCAAGCGTCAAAATGACCCACAATATATCTATTGTTAAACTTTCTTTTGGTATGAGACTCTGAGACAAGCTGGAATAAGATAATTCAGCAGTGTGCTGAAAATCATTCACTGGGGTGTAATTTATTAAGCATTATAAAAAATTCTGACTTCTCAGCAAGAATGACTAACATCATTACTTAATCCAAAGAATCCTTTTCATGTATTCTGTAAATTTCAAATTGTACTGAAACATTTGGAAAGCTTTTCTTTCCTCCACCCCCACTTTCCCTTGTATCCCACACATCATAATTAACAGCTACCAGAAAGCGAGAGGATCATCTCGACAATGAAATAAGGATATAATGCTGGAAACACTCAACATAAAACATTCACAGATGTTCTACACTCAGGTACTGAGCACTCACAAGACTCAGACTAAATAAGACTTCACTCGGTAATAGGACATGTAAGTAAGTGGATTTAATGCTCAAGATCTTTTCTTCTAAAATTGATTACATTTACTGTGCCAAGCATCTGATGAAAGGGGAACAGAAGTAGGGGTGATCAATGGTCAGCGAGGTCTCGTTGGCCAAAGGGCTTATTTCCATGATATATCAATCAATCAATCAATCAATCAATATTTTGGGTTGGTAGAAAGTAACATTCTATTTTCCCCAGAGATGCGGTTGGACCTTGAGTGTGTCCAGTATTTTGTGTTTCTATTTCACATTTCCATTCACTGATGCACACCTTTGTTCCACAATGGAAGGAGCATCCAAAGACTGCTCCATCTTCCAATCACGGAGACAGGTTATCATTCCTCTCCTGGGGATCAAACCCCATGCTGTAAAAGTAACATCCAAAATGTTTTGACAAAAATGCTGGAGAAACTCAGCGGGTGAGGCAGCATCTATGGAGCGAAGGAAATAGGCAAAGTTTCGGGCCGAAACCCTTCTTCAGACCAACATTTTTTTTAGTAATTTTAGTAATCAACCAAAAGTTTATACGATTTGGCTAGGATTCTAATTTTACTTTCATCGTTGCTCATATGGACACTGATCAATGTGAAGGTTCTTGACCCAAAATGTCACCTATTCTTTTTCTCCAGAGATGCTATCTGACCCGCGGAGTTACTCCAGGTTTTTGTGTCTATCTTCGGTTTAAACCAGCATCTGCAGTTCCTTCCTACAAATGTCCTACACTTTACCTGTTCAAAGTAATCTCAATCTATTTAATGCATGTCAATTCTTTTTTTCCTGAGAGAATATCAAGAGATGCAGTGAATATCTTCATCATCATAGATAATCTAACTTCCCGGTACTCTTACACTTGTATAACCACACTGAATAACGCAAAGCTCAATTGGATTAATATTTTGTACAAGGTTAACTGGTTTTGCCCAGTATCCAATGCAAACCAAAGTAACCAAAGTAAAGTTATTAGTACAGCTGTCAGAGGTAATGAGGAGAAGGCAGGAGAATGGGGTTAGGAGGGACAGATGATTGAATGGTGTAGACTTGATGGGATGAATGGCCCAATTCTCCTCCCATCACACGATCTTATAAACCAATACCATTTCCCCCACCAGGAAGGCCTTTAAGCCGTCCGTTTCTTCCTCGACCACAGAATCATCCAATTTCCCTCTGCTAACACTCTACTCCGCCAAGCAGAGCTGGTCCTCACCCTCAACAACTTCTCGTTTGACTCCTCCCACTTCCTCCAAAGCATAGCAATGGGCACCCGCATGAGCCCCAGCTATGCCGGCCTCTTTGTAGGGTACGTTGAACAATCCCTGTTCCAGGCGTACGCTGGCCCTATCCCCAAACTCTATTAAATTGATGACTGCATCAGTGCTACCACCTGCACCCGTGCAGAACTCATGGACTTCATTAACTTCACCACCAATTTTCATCCTGCACTCAAATTTACTTGGACCATCTTCGACACCTCCCACTCCTTTCTTGCTCACAGTCTCCATCACAAGAAATAGACTATTGACCGACGTCTATTACAAACCCACTGACTCCTGCAACTATCTCAACAACACTTCTTTCCACCCTGCTTCCTGCAAAGACTCTCAACCCATACTCCCAATTCCTCTGTCTACGCCGCATCTGCGCCCAAGATGAGGTGTTCGATACTAGAACATCCGAGATGTCCTCATTCTTTAGGGAACGCGGGTTCCTCTCTCCTATCATAGATGAGGCGCTCACTCATACCCCCACGGTACCCGCAGTTCCGCCCTTGCTCCCCTCCCCCTAGTCGCAACAGAGACAGAGTCCCCTTAGTCCTTACCTTCCACCCCATCAGCCGTCGCATACAACATATAATCCTCTGAAATTTCCACCAACAGGATCCCACCACTAGCCACATTTTCCCATCTCCACCCCTTTCCGCCTTCCGTAGTGACCATTCCCTCCACAACTCCCTGGTTAACTCATCCCTTCCCACCCAAACTACCCCTTCCCCAGGTACCTTCTCCTGCAACTGCAGAAGATGCAACACCTGTTGTTATACCTCCTCCCTCAACTCTGTCCAGGGACCCGGGTATTCCTTTCAGGTTAGGCAGAGGTTTACTTGCACCTCCTCCAACCTCATCTACTGTATCTGTTGTTCAGGATGTGGACTCTCATACATCGGCGAGACTAAGTGCAGATTTCGCGGAACACCTTCGCTTAGCCCGCGTGAACCAACGTGATCTCCCGGTTGCCGGGCACTTTAATTCTCCTTCCCATTCCTACACAGACCTTTCTGTCCTCGGTCTCCTCCATTGTCAGAGTGAGGCTAAACACAAATTGGAGGAACAGCATCTCATATTTCGCTTGGGCTGCTTACAGCACAGTGGAATGACTTTTGATTTCTCTCACTTCAGGTTGCCCCGGCATTCCCCCTCTCTCATTATCCCTCCCCCACCCAAGTCGTACTAGCTTCTCATTTTCACCCTACAAACAGCTTTCAACGGCCTATTTCCTTTATCATCGTTATTTTTTTTGCATATCTTTCATTCATTGTTCTTTATCTCTAGACATCACCGTCTATATCACTCGTTTCCCTTATCCCTAACCAGTCTGAAGGGTCTCGACCCGAAACGTCACCCATTCCTTCTCTCCAGAGATGCTGCCTGTCCCGCTGAGTTACTCCAGCATTTTGTGTCTATCTTCGGACATATCAATACCTTGTTCAGTACTGCAACGCCATTGGTGGAAATTCCGTCCTATCAGAATGAACTGTCTTGCTGCACCAGGACGAGTACTGGAATGCTGACTGAGCGAATACGGCAGGAACGTGGAGCCCTGCGGAGAGCTATAACACAAACAAAGGGGGGAAACACTTTAGTTTCCATTCAAAAAGCATTACCTCTTAAATTATAGAATAAGCCCGAGGCTGCAGAACCATGAAGTCTTTATCGATCAGTGATGCTATCATGGACAGGTTGGGGGAGTGGGAAGGTGCATGGCAGGTGAAGTTTAATGTGGATAAATGTGAGGTTGTCCAATTTAGTATCAAAAACAGGAAGGCAGATTACTATCCAAATGGCGTCAAGTTGGGAAAAGGGGAAGTACAACGAAATCAGAGGGTCCTTGTTCATCAGTCTATGAAAGTAAGCGTGCAGGTACAACAGGTAGTGAAGAAAGCGAATGGCATGTTGGCCTTTATAACAAGAGGAGTCGAGTATAGGAGCAAAGAGGTCCTTCTGCAGTTGTACAGAGCCCTAGTGAGACCACACCTGGAGTATTGTGTGCAGTTTTGGTCCTCTAATTTGAGGAAGGACATTCTTGCTATTGAGGGAGTGCAGAGCAGGTTTACAAAGGTAATTCCCGGGATGGCGGGACTGTCATATGTTGAGAGAACGGGGTGGCTGGGCTTGTACACTCTGCAGTCTAGAAGGATTAGAGGGGATCTTATTGAAACATATAAGATTGTTAAGGGTTTGGGAACACTGGAGGCAGGAAACATGTTCCCGATGTTGGGGGAGTCCTGAATCAGGGGCCACAGTTTAAGAATAAGGGGTAAGCCATTTAGAACGGAGATAAGGAAACACTTATTCCTCACAGAGAGTTGTGGGTCTGTGGAATTCTCTGCCTCAGAGGGCCTTGGAGGCTGGTTCTCTGGATACTTTCAAGAGAGAGCTAGATAGGACTCTTAAAGATAGTGGAGTCAGGGGATATGGGGAGAAGGCAGGAACGCGGTACTGATTGGGGATGATCAGCCATGATCACATTGAATGGCAGTGCTGGCTCAAAGGACCGAATGGCCCACTCCTGCACCTATTGTCTATTGTCAATTATCATCTATAAATGAATGGACTGGAATTTGCTGTTATATGTGATAGTTTAGATTAGGTTCAGGTTTGGGTTTGGGTGACAAGCTTGTGGCAGCACGATGTAGACACTAGAGGGATAAACAGACACTGAAAGAATAACAATGATTAGTCAGCATGGATTTCAAAAAAAGGGAAAAAATCTTGCTGGACCAATTTTATGATTAAAACAAACAAATTTGTTGCATAAACAGATTTTTCACTCCAGATTTAATAGTAGGTCCAGGGGTGTGGCAATATTAATCAACAAAAGAATACAGTTTACACCGTCTGACGTAGTTAGTGATCCTAATGGTCAGTTTATTATAGTTTCCGGGTGTCTTTTTCAAAAACCTGTCGTTTTAGTGAATGGTTATGCTCCTAATTGGGATGATGTTCACTTTGTAAATAAGGTTCTGTCATTAATACCCGATCTGAACACGCACCAGCTAATTTTTTCGGGAGACCTGAACTGTGCTATTAATCCACTGCTTGATAGGTCTAGTTCTAAGGGGACACTTTCTGGTATGGCAAAGACCTTCTCACTGTTTTTTTTTTTTTTTAATTTTTATTTATTAGAGGTAAATACATCAATATACACATATATACTGTTACAATCATTGTACCCCATAATTTTATGGCCTTTAAAGAAAAAGAATAGAGAGAGAGTGAAATGTGAAAAGAGTTGTGATAGTGAAAGAGTGTGCCAAAGGGGAGAAGAAACCTTGGTCAAAGAATTAGAAAAGGGGGTTAAAAGATAGACCCTAAAAAAAAGGAAAAAGAAAAAAAAAGCCAGTTATTATGTTATATATATCACGCAAAAGGAATCCACCAACTCAATAGTTTTTCATCCCCCTCCCTACCAAGGCCCGAGGTACTCCTGCACCCTATCTTTGTAGTAATTCTATAAATGCAGACCACGTCTGATAGAAGCGTTCTGATTTTCCTTCCAGGTGGAGTCTCATACCTTCCAGATGTAGTGTTTCAAACATAGTTGAAATCCATATATTTAATGTTGGTATAGGAGCATTTTTCCAAAATTTTAAGATTCGTTTTTTTCCTATTATTAAGCTGTGATCAAATAAATTCTTTTGATACACATTTAATTCCGAACTACCTTCTGTCATTCCGAAAATAATCCATTCTGGCTTTGGTGTCACTTTAATTTTAAACAGTTTTGTGAAAATTTCAAAGATTTCAATCCAAAACCTTTGAATTTTTGTACAGATTATACAAATGTTTGTACCTTCTCACTGTTTATGCAACAAAATGGTTATGTAGACCCCTGGAGATTTCTGAACCCAACTGCTAGACAATTCTCTTTTTTTTCTCATGTTCACCATTCTTTTTCCAGAATAAACTATTTTTTTATAGACAGCCCCTTCATTCCTAGGGTTAAGAAAATTGAATATACTGCTATAGTAATATCAGATCACTCACCTGTGATACAGGACCTAGGCTTTCCTTTAAATATTAAAGAACAACCTCTTTGGAAACTCAACCCCCTTTTGCTTTCCTTTTGAATAATTTTTTTATTAGCAATAAACAATTCTCAATGTTTAAAACTGAGTTATAAACATCAACTTAAATCAATATTTGTACTCTAATGATTATTATCTTATTTTTTTTGAAAATAAAAGTGGGTAAAGAGAAATACCATTATTAATCAATAAAATTATAATTCCTTAATAATTATCTGGTATAAAAAAAAAAGAAAAAATGAAGAAAAAGAAAAAAGACATATTATGTATATATATCAATTAAAAGCCACACAATATATTATAAATGAAACAACTACAAATAATAATATCAGTAAAGACATGCATATATCCTGGTATACCAATACATTATTTTCATCAAATCCCGCAGGGTGTCAGTCGAGCCGTGATGCCAAGAACAGCTACTTCTCTAAATACTGTATATATGGAGACCATATCTGTTGAAAAGAATTATACTCGTCCAAAAGGACAAATCTGATTCTTTCCAACTGCAACGTCTCCAACATCTCTGATGCCCACATTTTAATTGTTGGGGATAATGTTCCCTTCCAAAATTTCAATATTATTTTTTTCCCTAATATCAAACAATAATCAAGGAAATTTCTTTGATCTAGTGTAAGTATCAAATTAGCCTCTGGAATTCCCAGTATTATTAGCTTTGGGTCGGGTTCTAATTTAACCTTAAGAACTTCAGAAATAACTTTAAAAATTTCTGTCCAATAATAATTCAATTTAGGACATGTAACAAAACTGTGTGTTAAATTTGCTTCTAAATTCTTACATTTATCACAAATAGAGGAGAGATTAGGAAATATACTATTTAATTTGGTTTTCGAATAATGTAATCTGTATAATACTTTAAATTGTATTAATATATGTCTAACATTTAACGAGCACCGGTGTATTCGTTGTAGACTTTCTTCCCAATTTTCTTTGGTTATAGGTGATCCAATTTCATTTTCCCATGCTTGACGATATGTTTCAGTTATTGGATTCTCCTTATCCATAATGATCCCTTTTGCTTTCCAATGAAACATTTTACAGTTTTGTATCAGCTAACATAGACACATTCCTTGAAATTAATAAAACTGAGTCTGTATCCTGCCCTTTAATTTGGGAAACTTTAAAAGCCTACTTAAGAGGTCAAATCATATCTTATACTTCATACGCCAATAAAGAACGCAAGAAGGAAATGGAAACCCTGTTAAAATCCATCTTGACCCTGGATAGGCAATATTCTGAAGCACCCACCACCCAATTATACAAAAGCCGGGCTGATTTACAAACAAAATTCAATCTTTTATCTACTAATCAAACAGAACAACTAATTCTCCGGACTCGTAGTTTTTATTATGAATATGGTGATAAGGCGAGCCGGATTATGGCTCACCAGCTGAAACGTCAATCCGCGTCACTCCTTATTCCTCAGATAAGAGACATACACCAAGACATAACAAGCAATCCAAAAGAAATAAACAATACTTTCACTGCCTTTTATTCTGCTCTTTACCCCTCAGAATTCCTCTTGGATACTATGAATATGGAAACTTTCTTAGACGATTTGGAAATACCCACTCTGGAATTAGAAGACGCAGAAAATCTACACCAACCCCTTGGGCAGGAAGAGATTAATAATGCCATTATGGCGATGCAGAGTGGTAAAACCCCTGGCCCTGACGGCTACCCATTAGAATTTGATAAGAAATTTAAGGATAAGCTCACACCTGTTCTTTTAGAAATGTTTGAAGAATCTTTGGAAAAAGGTTCACTACCCCCCACTCTTTCACAGGCTTCTATATCACTTCTTCTTAAAAAAGACAAGGGCCGACTCAATGTGGATCATATCGCCCCATCTCACTTTTGAATGTAGATGTAAAAATTTTGGCAAAGGCGCTGGCTTACCGTTTAGAATGCCAAGTTCACAAAATAATCTCAGAAGATCAAACAGGTTTCATTAAAAATCGTCATTCCTTTTCTAATATCCACCGATTGGCCAGCGTGGTCTATTTGCCCAGTGCTTCTCCGCGCCCAGAGGCTGTTATCTCTTTGGACGCGGAGAAGGCATTCGATCGAGTGGAGTGGCCATATTTGTTCAGTCTTGGAGAGATTTGGATTTGGCAAAATATTTGTAGCCTGGGTTAAGCGATTATATCATTCACCCTTAGCATGTGTACAGACCAATTATTTGCGATCTGATTATTTTCAATTAACCCATTGTCTCTGCTTCTTTTTGCGATTGCAATTGAGCCCCTCTCTATTACACTTAGGTCAACTACATTATTCCAGGGCATTAGGAGAGGAAACAGGGAACATCGTGTGTCTCTATATGCTGATGACCTCCTTCTTTATGTGAGCGACCCTATAGCCAGTAGCCCTGCAATTGTGTCCTTGTTGGATCAGTTTGGGACTTTTTCCGGCTATAAACGAAACCTCCAACTTAGCCCTACAGATCCAACAGGAAACCCTGCCCTTTCCCATATCTCAAGAAGGGTTTGTATATTTAGGAATACACATCACCCGCTTTTTCACATCCCTGTTTGCAGCTAACTACATGCCTCAAGTTAGCCAAATGAAGGCTGACTTGAGAGATGGCGTAGTCTGCCACTCACTATGGCTGGGAGAGTGCAGTCAGTGAAGATGACTGTACTTCCCAGATTTCTTTACTTGTTCCAATGTTTGCCGGTTTTCCTACCCAAGTCATTTTTTAACTCAGTTAATCAATCTATAACCTCCTTTATATGGGGTAACAAGGTTCCAAGGGTCAATAAGTGCACTCTCCAAAGAGGTCGTGAAGTAGGTGGATTGGGCCTTCCTAGCTTTATTAATTATTACTGGGCATCCAATATCCAAAAGATATTATTCTGGCTCCACCGACCAGATACAGACTGGTGTCCGCTTGAATCACAATCCTGTTACTCCTCGTCTCTCCCAGCTTTAGTATATTCCTCCCTGCCATTGAAACCCTCTAGATTTAAATCCAACCCTGTCGTACTAACAACCATCAAAATGTTTAACCAATTTCGTTGACATTATAAGCTTACATCAGCTTCAGTTCTGGGTCCCATTCACAGTAACCATTTATTCCCCCCCTCTACACTTGACTCAACCTTTCGACAGTGGGGTTTGAATGGTCTTATGTCCATTACGGATTTATATACAAACAACATATTTGATAGTTTCGACTACCTACACAAAAAACATGGCCTCCCACTTAATCATTTCTTTAAATATCTTCAGGTTTGCCACTTTGTCATGAAAAAATGTCCTTCTTTTCCTGATCTCCCTCCTGTCACAGTGTTGGATAAACTCACTCTTACCTTTGCAAATAAAGGACTGATCTCTGCAGTATATTCTCGATTGATGTATTTAGGAGATCGAAACCTGAACAAAGTTAAAGCTAGGTGGGAGGATGACCTTGGTATGGATCTGTCTGAGGAATGCTGGACAGAAGCGCTGAAAAAAAATCCACTCCTCGTCATCATGTGCTAGATTGGGGCTCATACAATTTAAAGTTTTACACAGGGTTCATTTAAGCAAAGCCAGGCTTGCTAACATATATCCAGGGACAGACGCTGGCTGTGACAGGTGCTCGTTCTCTCCAGCCAATCTAGCTCATGCATTCTGGTCTTGCCCCAAACTTGTTAACTACTGGGCAGTGGTTTTTAAAACCATCAGTGAAGTCCTTGGGATGACAGTGAGACCTTGCCCGCTTGTAGCTGTATTTGGTGTAACAGATAAAACCTTGGGTTTAAATACAACCCAGTCTGATATCATTACATTTACATCACTTTTGGCCCGTAGGAGAATCTTGCTGGTCTGGAAATCTACCACTCCTCCATCTGCCGCTGCTTGGCTGGAAGATGTCATGTATTTTTTAAGGTTAGAAAAGATTAAATTCACATTGAGGGGGTCTGTGAAAAAGTTTTATTTGAAATGGGAACCCTTTTTTATCATACTTTGAGGGTCTAAAGGAACTAACTATTGACTGAGGGCACTCGACATTAAGTGGGGATCTGCCTTTATTCTGTTTTGTTACTTTATTATTGTTAAAAAGTGCATTTGATTTTGTGATATATTTGGATTGTGAAAAAATAAGCTGCCATGGGGTGTTTAGGGACGGTGGGTTAGGGTTATTTTGTTTATATTATTATTATTATTATTTATAAAAAACAAAATGGAGGAAAATGTAATGCCATACATCAGATGTACTGTGAATTTATTTTAATTTTTTCCCTCCAATAAAAATTAAAAAATAAACAAATTAAACACACAGGTTAATTTCCAGAAGAATACAATTCAAAAGTTAAACTACATTTTTGTAACGACTGTTGGTTACACCACACTCGAGTGCTGAAGACAATTGCAACCTCCATATTATAAAAGGGCCAGAGGCACTGGAGGTACAGAGGCACTGCAGAAGGTGCGTGGAAAATTCATGTGGATAAAACCAGAAATGTACAGGTGCACCATATCAGGAAAGGATGATGAGAATGCTGAAAGGTTTTGGAGAATGGATATAGAATGAATATTTCCTCCTGTGTGGAGAAGTATAACTAGAAGCATCAATATAATATGTCGATGCCAAGAAATCCAAAAAGCTTCAGAATTCAGAAGCTTGTTTACTTCACGGTTAAAATATATACAGTTGCTACCACAAAGAGTGGTTGACGCAACTCACAGAGGGGAGCTTAGACATGCTTATGAGACAGAGAGGTATTGATTTAAATGAAGAAAGTTGACAGAAGGCTTGAATGGAGAATAATTGCCAGCATGGACAGGTTGGGACAAATTACCTGTTTCCATGCCTTGTATTCTTTATAATTTGTTCATATTCACTCTTGGGAGGCTTATTATACTGCACATAGAGCTCTGGGCTGTATGGGCAATGTAATAATCGCTGTCAAAGCACAGTCCCCATTATCCCCACACTCCTCTTGCCCGGCACCACTTTAGCTCATGTCTTCCAGCACTTTACCACTTCTGCATCAATGCCTTGGTGCTGTTCCCTGCCTGCAGAGCCATGAATGTTTCAGCACTATTTCTACATTGCTTTGTCTTGATCTCACACTGTGTGATGAAACAATAGGTCTTAAAACATGCTGCTCAACCACTGCAGTAAATATCCCAAGAGCACAAAACTTACCTAATTTTCTCAAAGATCTTAACAGTTGTATCAGTGGCAAGGCTGCTAACCAAATTCACAATCTCTGTCAGAATAGAGCTGAGTAGAAACCGGGAGCCAATATTAACAGAGCACTGTTGTACCGAGGGACATCCTACGAGAGAAAATGAGACAATAAAATGCAGTATAACATCCAGTCTTGTCAATGCAGTGGCAATAAAGAACAGTGGGAGTAAAGAGTAAGTTCAATCGTGCCATTCACCAATAGAGAAATTCTAAGTTTGTAGCAGTTTCATTCTGAGGAAGTAATACTTACTTACAAAATGGATGGGAAATTTAAGACACACCGGTACATTTCTAACAGTTGGAGCAATGATATACAGACCAAGTCACCCACTTCACTTTCCAGGAATTCTGAGAGGTTGACTGGAGACACACAACAAATAGAGGCAACCACCCCCGCCCGGAGTTTGGGAGGGGATGGTGGGAGAAGGGGTTGCAAACCTAGTAAACAGGCAGCATTGTGATATTCCATAATGCAAAGCCATATCATGTGAGCATGATGTGGAACTACAGATGCTCGTATATAGAGGGGCAGAAATCACTATCAAAACATGTGACTGTACGGGTTTTCTCCGGATGCTCCGGAGACGTGCAGGTTAGTAGGTTAATAGGCTTTGGTAAAATTATAAATTGTTCTTAGTGTGCAGGATAGTGCTAGTGTACAGGTGATCGTTGGTTGGCACGGACTCAGTGGGCCAAAGGGTCTGTTCCCTGTGCTTGTATCTCCAAAGTAATGTAATGTAAAGTACTGTGCTCAAAAGGAATCTTCGATCACCTTTATCAAGATTGAATGGCTAAAATTACAGATGAGAATATCATTTGGATTTTAAAGCACTTCTGCTCATAGCTGTCAAGTTACAATGAAATCAGACTATAAATCATCCTTCAAAAGGCTTTTATTAAGACCTGTAATCATCTAAAGATTTTGTTTATCTGCAGAGTTATCATCCAGTCATGTACATTTCACTGCTGATTTGAGCTGCAGTTAGTTATGTTGTTACTAATGCAGGAGCTTTGAAAGCAGATTGCACTTTTCTTAGGGAAAAGGTCAGACAGTGATAGTGGGACAGACAGAAAACTCAGGCAGCAAATGAGACTTCAGAATAGCGCGCTGCCTCCATGGTGCCAGAGACCAGGGTGTCTTAGAGCGGCTGCAAAACATTTTTGGCTGGGAAGTGGGGGGTGGAGGGGGGGTTGAGAGATGAAGGGTGGGCAGCCAGAGGTTGTAATGTACATTGGCACAAATGACAAAGGTACAAAAAGTGCATGAGGTCCTGCAGAGTGAGTCCAGGAGAGTTAGGCAGAAGGTTTAACAGCAGGCACTCAAGGCTAGTTATCTCCAGGTTACTCCTGGTGTCATGCGCTTGTGAGGATAGGAATAGGAGAGTAAGACGGGTGAATGCAAGGCTGGGGAGTTGGTGCAGGGTGCAGGATTTTTGGACCATTGGGGTCTCTTCTGGGGCCTGGCACCTGTCCAAGGACCTGTTGCACCTGAACTAGATGGGAATCCATATTCTGGCGGGCAGGTTTGCCGGTGCTACTCCAGGGGGTTTAAACTAGATTGTCAGGGGATGGGATCAAACAAGGCAGTGAGGCAGATGGGAGGCTGGAATCAGTACAGAAGGCAAACACCATGTTCAGTGGACAGGATAGGCAGGAGCATCGCAGGGAGCAAGGAAGATAGTTGGATTAAATTGTATTTATTTCAATGCTAAAAGCCTGACAGGTAGGGGAGGTAAACTCTGGGCATGGAAAGATACATGCGACTGGGAAGTTATAGCCAATGCAGAAACTCAGCTAAGGGAGGGACATGACTAACAGATTAATGTTTGTAATGGACGTTGGGCCAAAGGGCCCAATTCCGTGCTGTATGCTCTATGACTCTTGTTTAAACTCTCACAATTAGACACCCTTCAGGTTAATTCTATAGGATTCCATTCGTCAACATTAAAGAGCTTTCAAAGCTTTTAAGTACTTCAGCACTCGCAGTACTTCATAACCAATGCCCTACTTAAATTATGACTGCTGAAATTACATATCCACTGGAGATTGTGGCCTCCATTGCAATGAGCTGCTGATCCCAACTTTAAGCTAATCTCCACCAGAGGACATAGGTTTAAGGTGAGGGGGGGGGCAGGGGGAAATTAATAGGAACACACGGGGTAACTTTTTCACACAAAAGGGGGTGGGTACATTGGAAGGAGCTGCTGGAGTACATCATTGTGACAGCTGCTATCACAACATTTAAGAAACACTTAGACAGATACAGGCATAAAGGGATATGGAAAGATGGGGCATGTTAGTGGGTGTGGGCAAGATGGGTCGAAGGGCCTGTTTCCACGTTGTTAGACTCCATGACTCCTATAATCTCCCTCCGAGAAGCTCCCACAGTAATGCTGGCCCCCCCTCCTAGATGCTCCCACAAGGACTTAGGGCCTCTCATGGGGATTCTGACCTCCTTCTCTTTTGATGGTTTCAATTTTTGAAATAGAAGTTAAGTATTTTTGAACAATTTTGGATATCCAGGATGCAAAGTCAAAGTCAAAGTCAAAAGAGTTTATTGTCATGTGTCCCTAACAGGACAATGAAAATCTTTCTTTGCATAGCACAACAGAACATAGAAGGCATTGACTACAATTCTATACATAAATACACCCATGAATTAATAAATTCATGCCACTCATCCACAATTATTTGAAGTCGGTCCAGAGATTTAGGTAGAGCCTTATTCATTTTTGTACACTGACAGACCATGTAATTCTTCCATTACATGAAGGCAACATCACCATGCCAATTACTCATGCACTGGTGTTTGTATATTTTAAAAGTCCCATCTTATGCGTTGCTTAAGTTCAAATCTGCAAGTTTACGGGATTTCAAAATGAACTAAATCTGATGTACACAATTGACGTGGCAGCTCTCTCCCTATAAATGGCAGTCACACTTAGTTTGAGTTTCAACCCTTAAATAAAAGTGTGGTCAATTTATAAAAAACAAAACTACATATAATGCGCGTTGGAAGTTTACTCCTCTGATACCTTTGAATTATTTTAGAATTTAATTAAATTTCTGCAACCTTATAAATGCTTCTTTCACATTAAAAAACAGATGTCATTTCATCCTGATTTTACAGCAAAGCAATAGTTATGTTGTTGGCAAAACATCAGGTCATGTCTTTACTCTTCGATGTTGGAATCACTGGTTTCTTCCACACCCAAGGCTTGTTCCAGCTAAAGAGAGGTAATCAGCTCTGAAGAAAGACTAATCGGAACTCCAGGAGTAAACATCTCTGAGTTTATTATAACGTATTGCACCTGCAGGTTTGCCCAGCTGGACTTTAAAAGATTGGTGTTTTAATTGAAGTACTTTCAATACAAAATGCGACAGGAGATGAATGAATCCTGGCCAATTCAGGCCCACAATTTTACCAACATGTTCTGTTTGTGGACAAAGAGATTGATGAGGGCAATTAAGCTGCGCATGGGAGACTCAGTACACATTTCCATTCATTAAAACGTCTAAATGTACTGTGGACAGAGTCACATTACAGAGAGAGAAATACTATTAATTTTAATTTTCAGCACTTCGACTGAGGTCCATGATCTCATCACAGTAATAAATAAATTAAAGTGGCTTTTGATCCACAAAGTACGACAGTTGAACTTCAATCTTCAAAAGAATGTGCATTTATGCAGTGCCTGATAACATCCTCAGGATAACACCAAATTATTTCAAAGCCAAAGAAAGCCAAAGCCAAATGAATCGAGAACCAGAGGACATACGTTTAAGGTGAAGGGGAAAAGATTTATTAGGAATCTGAGGGGCACATTTTTCCACACAAAGGGTGGTGGATGTATGGAACAAGCTACCAGAGGAGGTAGTTGAGGCAGGGACTGTCCCAACATTTAAGAAACAGTTAGACAGGTACATGGAGAGGACAGGTTTGGAGGGAATGGACCAAATGCAGGCAGGTGGGACTAGAGTAGCTGGGACATGTTGGCAGGTTGGGCCAAAGGGCCTGTTTCCACACTGTATGACAAGTATCTTTGACAAAGAAAAGACACAAACTAATGGAGTAACTCAACGGGTCAAGCAGAATGTCTAGGGAACATAGATGGGTGACGTTTCAGGTTAGGACCCTTGTTCAGAATGATTATGGGGTGAGGGCCAGGGTGGGAAGGGAGAGAAGAAAGCTGGGATAGAGAAGGGACAGGGCAAAGCCTGGCAGGTAATAGATTGATACAGTCACGGAAGGTTTTCTGATAGGCAGATGGTTGGACAACGTTGAGAGATGAAAGGACAGGTATGAGACACAAGAATTGAAGGGTTGCAAATTGTGAAGCTAGAGGAAGGAAAGAAGGCAGGGAAGGAGGAGAGGAGAAATCAGTACAAATTAGGTGGGGCACAGGGGGAATGTGGGGGGAGGGAGAGAGTAATATGGGGGGGGGGGAAATGGGAGAGGGGGGGTGGTTATGTAGTTAACCCAAAATTGGATACTTCATTGTTCAGACTGTCAGGTTATAAGCTACCTAAGTGGAATATGACGTGTCGTTCAGTTTGCACGAGTTACAATAGTTGGCAATTGAGAGATACAGCAGGCCCTGGTGGATCAAATGCAAGTGTTTGGCGAAACAGTTGCTGAGTCTAGGCTTGGATTCACCGATTTACAGGATGCCACATTGAGAACACCGGATGCAGTAGATGGGATTTGATAACGTGCACATGAACCTCTACCCCACATGGAAGAGCTGATGGGGTCCCTAGATGGAGGTGAAGGAGGAGATATTTGGGCAGTGTGTTACTGCGGAAGGCTGAAAGGGGGTGCGGATCGTTGGGGGTCCTCCACCTCTTTCTCTGCAACATTGATAACTATGCTGCACCCATGCAGAACTCACCAATTTCATTAACTCTACCACTAACTTCCATCCGCCCTCAAATTCATTTTGACTATCTCCCCGTTCTTGATCTCTCTTCTCCATCAAAGGGGGCAGGCTACAAATTGTCTCCACTACAAACACCCAGCTATCTTGACTACACTTCTTCCTATTCTGCCTCTTGCAAAGACGCTATCCCCTACTCTCAATTTCTCAGTCTCCGCTGCATCTACTGTCAAATGAGGCTTTCCATTCACCATTCTGCAGAACTGCCGAGTTATTTCAGCAATTTGCGCCTTTTTTTTGTAAACTAGCCTTTGCAGTTCCTTGTTTCTCTTAATTATTTTTGACACTGTTTATACTGAAACCCTGACACTAATTCACTCTGCTAACTCCCATTACTGGCCAACTATTGACTGAGAAATACATGTTGACCAAAACAAAAACAGGACCTGACCAGAAGAGGCCTCAGCTTAATTTTTCATCCAAAAGACAATGCTATTAACAATGCGAGCTCCCTTGGTACCACACAAAAACCATCTCCCAGATTCTGAGTTCAAATGCAGGCTTGAATTTGAGCCATAGTTTACACACAGAGTGCATATATTTGCCTGCACAAGCTAAAATAGTGTTCTGAATATGCAAAATTTAGCATCAATTTATCCGATCAGTTAATCAGTGAACGTGCAACAAACATTGAGGTTTTCATGTCAACGCCCATCATTTGTTTAGCATTTTCTACAAAGGCAGCACGGTGGCGCAGCGGTAGAGTTGCTGCCTTATAACGCCAGAGACCTGGATTCGATCCTGACTATGGGTGTTGCCTGTACGGAGTTAGAAGATTCTCTCCTGCGTGGGTTTTCTCCGGGTGCTCTGATTTCCTCCCACATTCCAAAAACGTACAGGTTTGTAGGTTAATTGGCTTCGATAAAACCGTCATGTACGTAGGAGAGTGCCAGTGTACGGGGGTCGCTGGTTGGAGCGGACACAGTGGGCCGAAGAACCCGTTTCCACATTGTATCTCCATTTAACTAAAAATAAAAGTAAATATGTACTTACCAATTCCCCCCATGAATGCCATCCATTGCTGACAGGTGACATGGAAAAGCTGATTCAGAGAACCCAGGTCTCCTTCCTCCAGCTGACTGGTCTGTTTCCTGTGGAGATTTAACAATCAGCGCAATGATATATTGATTTGTTAGAAAGCCACATGCATGCACTGGAATATTAAATGGTGCGTGATTTCTGATGTGTTTGCGGACAGCTAGTCATGAAACACACATCTTATTTTCAATTGAAAACTATTGAATATTCTCTTACCAAAGGAATAAAGATGTAAACTCAATAAAAATCTAATCAGTGTCATAGTGGTCAGCAATTTAAATAAAGTGAATGGGGATGACAACAAAAGTTACAGACTGGTGTACAGCACTGTACTCAATATTCTTGGACATATTTCTCAGAGAAAGTTCCAATGCGAATTAGGGTACTAATTAAAAATCCTCAACAGAAACATAGTGCAAATTATAGACTACTACACTGACAGAAGTTAAGCACATCATGAGCAAATGTACACAAGGATAGAAGATCAACCTCAGTCATTATGTCAAATAGTTTCATAGACCAACTGAAGGTTTGATCTGCGAAGGTTAGAAATAAGGAGATCCCCAAATACAGTTCAAATGTTTGAAACAAGGAACTGTTGATGCTGGTTTACACAAAAGGACGCAAAGTGCTGGAGTAACTCTGCGGGTCAGGCAGCATCTCTGGGGAAGATGGATAGGTTCGAGTCAGGACCCTTGTCAGGCTGACAGGGTTCGACATCGATAAGTGACGACCCGAAGCGTCACCCAACTATCTTCTCTAGAGATGCTGCTTGAACCCTTGAGTTACTCCAGCACATTGTGTCCTTTTCAGTTGAAATGGCTACTGCCACTTGCTTAATGCGGGAAATTGACTCAGATAAATGGAAATCCTATCAATGATATGGTCTGTACCTTCTTGAAACCGCCTGGCGCTGTGTTTGCTCCAGTTCCACTGTCGATGTTCGCTCCTGAATGGAGGATTGCTTTAAATGCTCTGTCTTGTGCCTCCTGCGAATGTGACTGTCGTTGGTCCTCTCCAGAACTATGTCGTCTGTTGTCTTGGGAGTACCAGTGTCTGAGAAATCGGTTTTGCTCTAAAAAATACATGTTCCCAGTTACCTTTAATCTTGAGGTAAAACATGCTCTGAAACACAGTAAGATTACCAATACAGCCCAAAATAGCTGCAACAATATTTCATACTTTGGGTGAAACATTGCACTCACCAGCATATCCCAGAAGCTGCGCCGGCTAGTCTTGCTCGTGGGAGTGGTAGATTCTGGATTACTCGAGCTGGAGGTTTGGACAGGTGTAACTTGCATGGACACAGGACTGTTTTTACTTCCAGAAAGGTTGATTGCTTCCTTAATCTCTGACCCAGACTTGCTGAGTTGACCTGACAAGGAACAGAAATAGTGGATAGAAATGTTAAGCAAAGCTTGTCCAAGAAAAACAAAATGTGAAATTCTGGGTCTCATAAAAGTTTCGGAAGTGCTTTTTTTGTGTCAATGGGCAGCATGGTGGCATAGCAGTAGAGCTACTGCCTTACAGTGCCAGAGACGCAGGTTCGATCCTGACTACGGGTGCTGTCTGTATGGAGTTTGTATGATCACCTCATGACCTGCATGGGTTTTCTCCGAGATCTTCGGTTTCCTCCCACACTACAAAGATTAATTGGTTTGGTATAAATGTAAAATTGTCCCTAGTGTGTGAAGGGTGGTGTTAGTGTGCGGGGATCGCTGGTCAGTGCGGACTCTGTGGTTCGAAGGGCCTGTTTCCGCGCTATATCTCTAAAGTAAATTATCTATAAAATTTGAACATATTGTAAAATAAAAATTAATGCCAAAACCAAAAGCCTTAGTATATGTGATCAAATGCTTAGGTAAGAACGATTTGAAAGACAGAAAGGGACAAGTAAGATAGACACAAAATGCTGGAGTAACTCGGAGATTAATAATCTCTCGAGAAAAGGAATAGGTGATGAAGACTCTGAAGAAAGGTTCCAACCCGAAACGTCACCTGTTCCTTTTCTCCAGAGATGCTGCCTGACCGCCAATTATTCCAGCAATTTGTGTCTATCTTCAGAATAATCCAGCATATGCAGTCTTCCTACACAAGGGATATGTAACACTTTCGGTAAGGCTTTATCAAATGTACTGGATCAAGTTGTCGAAGCTAATGGCAGGGTAAGAAGAGGGTAGTGTTGAACAAGACCAGGTTTTGAAGGTTAGATAGCCCTGTGAAATTATGAGCCATTGAAGATTATGGGGGGGGGGGGGCATGAAAAGATACAAACACAGGGATGGAAACTTAAAGGCTAGAGGGTTAATGCAGACAGGAGTGAGAGAACTTGATATGTCAGGACATGGAAGGTAAAATATTAAAAGCAGATCAACCTATCCCATTTGAACCTTAAGCACATTACAAAAATCATCTTACATTAATAAGCATTCTCACGGCTCTTTAAAAATGAGCTGAAATGCATGCTTATTGCGTGTAACATTTTTTTTTGATTGCGGTGTTATATTGATTTGGATTTCAACATCTTACCATTTTTGCTGTCACTCTCTGGTGTCATTGTGACTAGATAGTAGGACTCCACACACAGAGGGCACTGGAGCATTCGAAACTCCATCACAACATCGCAAAGAGCATGACGGAGGCCATTCTGAAGTTTTTCAGTAAGCTGCAGGAGACTAATGTTCCCCTGTTCCCAGATGTCAAAACGTACAAGTGTGTTTGGCTCTAAAACGATAAAACAACGATTACATACAGCCGTAGGCTCAAACTGGGGACAGACGGTTACAACTATATTCTGTGATAGCCATCCGACCGTCTACTTGTGTGATGCTCACTTATACCTGAATCTTGTTAACTACATTTGAATATTTAATCACATTACTGCTCATGTGGCACAAAACTCTCCAGGCATTTAAGACCAGGGATGAAGCATCCAAAGAGATAACTGCCCTCACGGGTTGCATTTCCCCATTTGGTTTCTTTAGTAGTCCAACAGCTGAGCATGCTTGTATCACAATCAGTTGAACAGAACATAAATGACTTGCGGTTCTAATTGGGAATCCTGAACTTTCTCTGAATTATGAAAGTAAAAGCAGTGAGTTCCCACCAGAACCACCAGCTTTTTACTCCGAAGACTAAGAATGAATAATGGGAAGCCGCTACCTGACCAAGCTGCTTCATCTTTTGGAGCAAGTGACTTTCCATAGATATTGGAAAGCATTGTGACATTGTACATGTCAACCTCCAGCAAATCCATGATAAAAGTTCTGCTTGATACCACGGGGGTGAAGAGGTGCTACGGATTAATATAGGAAGTGGTAAGGAATACATGTGATGGCAAGTGCAGCAGGCACTTGTCAGGAAACTATCATTTAAGGGGACATACTGACCACTACCTTTATAATTGTGTCAAAATTCCCAAGTAAAATGCATAGGATATGCTCTTAAAGAAGGCAAATGGGATAGGTGTAGATGGGTATAAAGGTAGTTATGGAAGTGGTGGGCAAAGGGCCTCTTCTGTTCTGTACAACACAATGACACTATAACGCATTGTAAGAACTCCTCCACCAGACTATATTCAGGGGAAGCTTAAAAGGCTGGACAATTAATTCTCCACCCTATTCTCAAGTTAATAAGATTGTACGATAAATATGAAGGTAGATAAAAATGCTGGAGAAACTCAGCGGGTGAGGCTGCATCTATGGAGCGAAGGAATAGGTGACATTTCGGGTCGAGACCCTTCTTCAGACTGCTGTACAATAAATGTGCATCTGTCCATTCCAAGATTTTTTTTTAAACTAATCTCCTCAAAAAATGTTATCTTGGATACATCATTAATGCTCCTACCCCCAAGTTGCTTTGAAGGCATTCAGAATCAAGTCCATTTTTACATCTGGAAATATACAAGCAGCTACCTGTTATTTTCCCGTCAGAGTTGCTCTCATATCTGAAGACATTTGTCAGGCTGTTGAAATCTGCCTCCTGAATGAGATCCATGCCAAAGCACAGTTTTGACGGGTCTGCTTGTGCCAGTTGTGGAATTGTCACCACGGAGTTTCCCTGCTGATCCACGATGGATAAGGCAATACAGGCAATGCCTGGGATGAACACACACCAAATAAAATGATTAGCACCAGTTCAAGAGTCAGAATAAAACTAATTTCCAAAAGACATTATTTAAAATGATATGCTGGTTCACCATGATGCCACTACTTTGCTTTGTTGCTTATGGCTTGGTTGACCATTAAAATATACAGTGCCAAACTACCTCAAGCTATGGTTTCAGGAGATTGGACTCCATGAGAAAAATAGACAAGCATCAAAAGCGCAATGTACACTAACATATTATTATTGTTTGCAGTGGGAGAATGATCTATTATTATTGTTTGCAGTGGGAGAATAATACTGCATTAATATAATAAAAAGGCAGTGAAAATAGTAACTACCCCACCCCCCAAATGTATTTGCTGGGTTGTTCCCCAGATCTCTATCTCTTAAAATTAGCAGTGACCAGATCACATTTAGGAATTTTATAACTTTTATTTTCTCTTGCCCTGAACTTACCCAACCTGTGGAAAGGGGGGGGGGGGGGTGGGGGGAGAGAAAGATAGGGTGGGGGAATTGCACATTTTGTTGTAGTTTCATTTAAACAGCGGGAAAACTCCCATAAGCTCTTTTCCTACAAATAATGTAACAATATTTCAACATTCCTTAATATGCACAAAGCGGTTACAGTTACAGCTTTCAACATAAACACGAGCTACTCCATGAATGGTACAGTGATTGGTGCACATGAAGGTGGCAGCATAGGTTGATAATGTGGGTAAGGGAGCATATGAGTTATTGGCCTTCACTACTCAGGCACTGAATTCCACAGTAGGGAGGGAGGATATGCTCAACTTTATAAAATATTAGTCAGATCTCAGCTGGAGTTTTACATCCGGTGCACTACACTATAGGAAAGATGTGATAGCGCTGGAGAGGGTTCATTGGGGATTGACCAGGGAGGAAGCATTTCAGTTATGATGAGAGACTGATGGGGTTAGGTCTATTTTGTCTGGAGTGGAGGAGGTTAAGGGGGATATATTTGAGGTATAATAGATTATGAAGATTACAGAGGAGACTGCAGGAAACATTTCCCCATTGTGGAGGAATATAAAAATAGAAGACATTGATATAGGGTTGGGAAGAGAGATTTAAGAGAGAATCAGGGGAATCCTTTCTACCTAGAGAATGACGAGTACCTGGAGCACACTGCCTGAGAGAGTAGTGAAGTCGCTGACATTTAAGAATTGCCTAGAATTAGTATTTAAATTACTTAGGCATTGAAGACTGTGGGTTAAGTGCTGGAAGATAGGATTAATATGATCAGGTGCCCACTTCCACGCTATGTGACTGTTTCATTTTACGCAAGTCACCAAAAAAAAAATGTAAGGCTTCCAATGTGTATGGTGGGTGAGAATGTTAAATGTTCTGAAACAAGCCAAGCCATTTATTTGGATAACCAGAAGGCTGATGATTTGTTTTATATAAATCCAGACTACTTTATGTTAGTAAAAAGCAGTTTGACTTTTCCACGAGAAGCTCAAAAATTAACCACAAAGATATGAAAATGGATTACACCTGCATGTGGACGTTATGCTTTGAAAATGTACAATGAAAATAGGTTCCTGCATCCCAGACCTGAAACTTTACTGCAGCAAATGGGCTGTAGTAAATTAAGGCAATACCTCACTTCCATATTCCCTTGGGCAGTTAGAGGTGCTGGTTATGCTGGTTACTCATACTTTGTAAATCTGACATCTCGCTCCATGAATTTTATTCCTCCACACGTTTGTGTATAAGCTAAAAATTGAGTTGTCTCAAAAGTCTCATTTGCGGCATGAAAGATTTATAGTCACTTTAAACCGAATACATATTTTTCTTTTATACAGCTCCTTTATATTTCCATTTCTGTCGGATTCCCTAATTTTAGCCCTCACCTAATTCTCCTGTTGCTAAAATACTCGTCCATACCTGTGATCTCCAGAATTTACAGTCCAATGCTTACCTAGTTGGCGTTAGTTTCCAATCACCATAGGCCTGAGCTCATTCAAAACTGTTAAGCATCTCTATACCATCTAGGTTCATCCATTCATCACTCTGAACTGCGTAGATTCTCAGTCTTGTAAAGCCTGTATTTTAACATTCTCATTCTTGTCTCACCCCAATTTCAGTCGCTAGGTTTGTAGGTTTTGTAAAGGTTCAGCAGCCACGGCTCTCTGCTCCAGAATTCATTCCCCAAATCAGTCACCTATTTTCAACCTCCAAGCCTCTTCCAAATCCCATTTAAACATTAGTTTGCATTTTAAATCCTTCTGGATGATCTCAGGATACTGGCCTTGTTTAAGATGATATGAAGGTGCAATTGCTTGTTTAAAAGATCCCATCGCAACAAACTGAAGGCAGTAGTGAAACCAATAATATTTGATAGTTATAGAGTTAATTAGGCTGTAAAAATTCACTGCTTCTGGTACATTACATGTAATAGTCACAAAATCTTTCTGGTCCTAAAATATTAAGTTGTAAATTATTACTAGCTTTGCAAGCCTATGTACATATTAAACTGAACAACGATGTTCACCAATTATAATTTTAGCTATAAAAATAATGAATACGTCTGCCTCATGCTTAAACTTAAGGTTACCATGAGTCCTCAAAGCAGGTGAAAACAGAACCCCTTAATCATAGTCCGCTGATACACGTATACAGACACCTCGTGTTTTATGTGTTTGATTTATGCATTTTTTAAATAATTCCCTTGTTCCTTTAATACCAAAGCTTGATTTACACACTGGTAATTTCGGAATAACACACTCAAATTTACTGCTGATAGGGTAGTCATGTATATGTATAATTTACTCATTTTGAATTACGCACTGCTTTTCAAGCATGTAACCCCCGTATATAATATAAGGTGCCTGTATACTCCTGTGTTTTTCCAAAAGGTCTCAGAGGACAGCAAGATAGCAGAAGCAGCAACAACCAGATGGGAAGATCAAACATCTTTCCAGGCAAACTTTAATCTGTACATAAATAAAAATACTGCAGATGTCGGAAATCTGAAATAAAAACAGAATTGCTAAAAATGCTCATCTGGTCAGACAGCTTCTTTGGAGAGTGAAAGATAATAACATGTTAAATCAATTACTTTTCTTTGGAAGTTTTAGTTATTCTGAACAGAGTTGTAGAAGTTTCTGTACCAGTCTCTACAGTAACCACCCAAGAACTCTTCAAGCCTCCCTGAACTTACTTTAGATCTATACAGTGGGCAGATATATAAAATCACTGAAAACACAGAACTTTCTCATTTTTAAACTTTAAACCAAAATGCATTTCAACGTAATACCAGTCAAACTTCTTTTGAAAGGAACGGTTTGTTTTTACCCAAAGCACATGGCAGGCAATACAATACTTTTCATGTGCATTTATTGTTGTAAATTCGATAAGGATACTTGCCACTTAATGTGCAATCGAGCTCCCCAAACCAACAATGCGATATGGAACAGACAATTTATTTAAAAAATGCTAATTGAGTAGATATTGACTGACACCCCTGGTCGTCTTCAAAATTGGCCCAAACAAGTTTTTCTATCTCTGGAGCAGGCAAATGGAGTCTTGGACTAAAGGTTCATCCAAAAGTGCTGCAACAGAGTGTAAATTGAGATTATTCTGCGCATGACCCTGGAATGGAACATCAAATCTGAATCGTTCTGTGTTTGAGGCAACAAATTGGAAACCCCCAAGTGCAGATTGGAATCCTCAGAAGTTCATACACACTAAAGCACTGATTGGCATGAAACCAAATGCTACTTAGTACCAAAATAACAAATCATGGTGCCCATATCCAAAATGGCAACGAAATGGGATTGAGAGATTCAGGAAAGTCAATTCTGCCCACTGTGTTGGCCATCACTTTAGAAATTGCAGTTCAGCTTTAGAGAGCAACAGCAACATATAATAGGTGAGAGATTTGTTTTAACTGTTCGGTAAAGCCATTAGGAACCACAGTTACCATGTACTATAAATAATCTACCGTTAAACATGCAGCAGAGCGCAACAGCAGAACATGCAACATCAATAATACCCTCCCCTCAGAAAATTCGCACACTTCAGTACTAATTGGCATGAAATCAAATGCTACTTTGTGCCAAAATAATAGGTCATGGTGGCTATGCTCAAAATGGCAATGAAATGGGATTGGGAGATTCAGAAAAGACAATCAACAACATAAATAAGCTGTGAGGAAGGGTTTTAAAAGCACACTGCTGCATTTACAAAAGAAGCAATACCTTGGAACTGGGAGGGTGGAAATAGATGCTGCACAAGTTCCACCATGGTACCTACATCAATGAAAGAAAATTCATAGATGGCTTTGCACCTAAAATACCTTTAACATCATATGATTAGAAGAGAGGCTCTACACAAACTTAACAAAACCTAGAATGAAGAAATGAACTGTAGAAAAAAGGCAAAATGCATTCAGATGATTCAGTTCTCGTCTGCGTTTAAGTCATGTAAAAAATGCTAGCTTCAAGAAAAAGGCAGGGATAATGGCAGAAAAGATGGACACAAAATGCTGGTGTAACTCAGCGGGTCAGGCAGATCTCTGAAGAAAAGGAATAAGAGACGTTTCAGGTCCAGATCCCATCAGTCTGATGATGGGTCTCGACCCAAAACGTTACACATTCCTTTTCTTCAGAGATGCTGCCTGACCCACTGATTTACTCCAGCATGTTGTGTCATTCTTCAGTGTAAACCAGCATCTGCAATTGCTTCCTCCAATGGCAATGACATTGGCACAGTAAATGGCAGTCGCCTCACAGCTCCAGTAATTGGGTCCAAGCCTTATCTCCTGTACAAAATGTGTACACCACATAGGTTTTAGTTGCTGCTCTGGTCTCCTCCTCTGTCCCAAGGGCATGCAGGTTGGTAGGTTAATTGGATGATGTAAATCAACCGCGGTGTACATGGGCACTGGAGAATCAGAGATGGGGTTGGAGGTAGTTGATGCCCATGCAGAAGATAAATAAGTTACATAGAAATAAGTGGGGAATGTGACTGATGGGGTAGCTCTGAGGAAGGGCAGAGACTCGATGAGCTAAATGACCTCCTTCTGTGATTCAAGGTCATCAGACATTTGCTCCACTTCAGCATGGAGGAGGAGGAGGAGGAGGAGGAGGAGGAGGGGGAGGAGGGGGAGGAGGGGGAGGAGGGGGAGGAGGGGGAGGAGGGGGAGGAGGGAGTGGAAGGTGGAGGTCAGATTTACAGACTCTTCTCACATTTTCAGAAGTACTGAGCAAATGCACATCCAAAATCCCACGCCACTCACAGCACAGTTCTATCTATTTGAAAGGTAACCGCAACATCTGGCATTTCAAGCACTGCTGATGGAATGTTGGAGAGCTCCGTTAGCGCTGCTCTTTCCATTCGGCCAATTCTGCTTGTTCTTGCAGTAGAGAAGCTGTAAGGAAGATGTGGCACTAATACTATTTGCTGGAGAGCAAGGAAATAAGCAGGGCAAATATAAACGGTTCAAAACAACCTGCTCTCTAATTAAGATGCTGCTTCAATTATAACTAACACCCCCCCAAAAAAAAGTACATTTAATTATTTCTGAAATGTTGCTGCAAGATCCTCGGGAGAAAATGTTCAACAACACAATGAGTGATGTAGGGTAAGTTTGATCTAAGAGGCTGTTGAACTCCTGGCCCCAATATTGTGGGAGGGTACATCAAACTCAGCACAGAAAGCTCCCAATGAAAGTATTGTGTCCAATGAGTCAACACTACACAGTAAAACCTTGAGACCAAGTTTCTCCCTGTGTTGGAATCAGTCCAGTTAACCTTTGTGATTTTGTGTCACCAAACAGGGAGCTAAAATAACTTGTCTGAATGGAGGTAGATAGTTTACAAAGAGACACAGGCAAGGTGAATGAAAAAGACAAGATGAGCACGGATTACACCCACACCAGTTCTGTGGAAGGCCAACTGCAATATTTTTCTTTTCTAAGCTACAAGTTTGCAGAGCAGAGAAGAGGTCAACATATTATATATAAAACAGTGAAAAAAAATCTAGCCGATACATAGAAAATAATCTAACTCTCTAATGGAATATTAAGCTTATATAAATAGGATTGGAATACGAAAGCAGAAAAAAAAATATTTCAGTTGTATAGTCTTTATCAAACACCATCTGGAGCACTGCATTCAGTTTTGGCTATGAATCTCAGGAAAGACACATTTGGCCTTGGCAGTGCGACAGAACAGAGTCACCAGAATGAAAGAAGACCTTAAATAGTAAGCTTATAAAGGAAGATTGGCAAATTGTGGCTCGCATTGCCAGAGGTGGACAATGTTGAATAATTAAAATAAAAAATTATTTTGATAAGAGTAGATAGAGAAATTATTCCTGATTGTGAAATCCAGTATAAAACATAATGTGCAATTGAAAATAATTAGGAATTAAATTAGAAACCATGTTTTCACACATGAACTGATGAAAATCACAAACTTACTTCCCTAATAGGCCATGCCCCAATAAGGACGGCACAGTGGTGCAGCGCCAGAGACCCAGGTTCGATTGTGACCACGAGTGCTGTCTGTGCAGAGTTTGTACGTTATCCCTGCGACCTGTGTGGGTTTTCTCGGGGTACTCCGGTTTCACCCCACATTCCAAAGATCTGCTAGTTTGTAGGTTAATTGCCTTCTGTAAATTGCCCCATAGTATGCACGATAGAACTAGTGTAGGGGGGATCCCTGGTCGGCATGGATCGGTGGGCCAAAGGGCTTGTTTCCACGCTCTAGCTCTAAATTCAACTAAAATAAAATAAGCAGGGTCAATTGTTGCAATGTATATAAAGGTATATAAAGGCCAAGAAATGGTGAGACTGAAGTATAAATGGAGCCTCAAAACTGAGCTGTCATTCAATAAGCAGGAGTTGTGTGGCCTACTCTTGTGGAAAGACTGAATCAAGTTAATTTATGAACCGCAGTGCCCAGTGATATCTGCAAATGGCTGAAGCCAGCATACTAAGAAATCTGCAAAATATATTACCCCTTTCCTCAAATACATGGTGTTGAGCTATTGATATAAGCATTCTCATTAGCCATCTACTGTTGTAGGCAAAGCAAGTAAAAGCAAAAGGCCTTATCAGACAATCGTTTGTAGCTGTGATTGCCATAAAAAAATACTGCTTCTATCAGTATTTTTTAAAAAGGAATCAGCACCATTATGATGCAGGAACATGACACTTTCACCAACGAGAAGATTCACAATGCTGTCAGATTATTATTACCATGGTGAGCAGTGTTTGCTTACATCAGACAATTTACAACATAATGGCCAATTATTAATATTAAGTTCCAGTTCACTTCCTTTTAAGTTCACAAAACATTGGCATGCAAACATAATTCAATCAGATATTCTAATCCAGTTTCAGATTTTGTTAAATACATCTTAAATGTTCAGGTGGTCCGCTATATTTCAAATGAGCAATTTGTACGCTGCAAAACTGTGATATTTCTCTTCCTCTGCCATTACTCTATCATGCAAGCATTTCCCATAATCTCCCATGTATTCTCCAAATCAGCTATGGCTTACATAAATCCATGTCATAGGAGCAGAATTAGGCCATTGAGTCTACTCTGCTGTTCAATCATGGCAGATCTATCTTTTCCTCTCAGCCCTATTCTCCTGCCTGCTCTCCATAACCTATGACACCCTTACCAATCAAGAACCTGCCAATCTCTGGTATAAAAATACCCAATGACTTGGTCTCCACAGCCGTCTTGGAAATGGATTCCATATATTCACCACCCTATGACTAAAGAAATTCCTCCTCATCCCCTTCCTGAAGGTACATCCTTTTATTCTGGGGATGTGCCCACTGGTCCCAGACTCTCCTACTAGTGAAGAGTATCAGCACCAACACCGACCTGTGCAGAACACCACTAGTCAATGGGAAACAACCAGAAAAAGACCCCTCTTTGCCTTCTGCCATTCAGCCAACCTTCTATCCATGCTAGTATCTTCCCCCTGATGCCAATCTCCTATTACTTTCTCATTCCTACAACATTTTCAATTCATCTTATTACAGAATCCCATGTCTTCCTTCCCCACATCTGCCAGGATTCCCTCCCCTTTTCTCCTCTGATCTCCAGAAAAATATAAATTCCCCTAAAACCCCCACTTGCTGCAGCACCATGATTCCCAATCATAGCCAGTAATATTTTGGCCTTATCTCTCTTGTTTAACTTTAGCCTTCCCATGTCTTCTCCCATCCATCAGGGTAATACTGCCCTCCCTACGCATTTCAGCAACACAAATTAGTTTTACTCTATCTTCGCAGCACATGGTATTATTGAAGTGTTATTACCGCTATGCCACAGAATGTCTTCTCTGCATTCCCCTATGTTCTTGTCCCCTTGGATATTTTGTTCAAACACACTATTGCTCCCTCCCTATCAAAGCACTACAACCTTTATCCAATTTTAAAAAAACTGCAAAGTGTCAATGGTTTTTAAAACCAGAGGTGCAATAAAAAAAAAGACCAGTGAGTTAAACTTGGCTTGAGTATTGGCTGTAAACGTCCTCTGTGAAATCTGCTCAGACAACATTAGCCTTCCGAGGGATTGTAAAGGAATTGGTATTCTGACCATATACAGAGACACTGAATGAAATTCACACTGATGCAGCAGCACAAACTCCTTCAAAACTCTTCCACAGCAAATGGAGCTGGGTTCCCTATATTTAACCAAGAGTGGCTGATGCTGGTACTGAGGGACAAAATTTGATGAAACGTTGCTCCTCCTAGTACTGACATCGTTGGTGTTTAATAGCAAAAAAAAAACACAAAAAAAAAGTTATTTCCAAATTTTATATAAAATCTTACATCCTGCCTAAAACACTTAGTTAGAATTAAGCTTCTCAGTGTGAAACAGACCTTCCACTCATTTCTTTCTTCATGCATCAGATCAACTTGTTGGAATATTAATTTCCTTAAATATTGGTTCTATTAAAATTAAATTATATTATAACTGAAGATAAATCATTAGATTACGATCTCAAGTTACACACAGGATCATGTATCATTCTTTATTAAGGAAACCATTTGAGTGCACTGCCTTATTAAACATCATTATGCATCTCTGCTGACAACCATATCCAGATATCTGTTCTATTCAGAGTCTGTACTTTGTCAAGAAATAAAGTTACATTTATACTCTTAATTTCACAAATATCTTTGGGTAAATAGTGTGTCATGCACTTAAAACTATTGATCACAGCTAATAAACTATTGAAACAAGTGTCTCTCCACTTCACCAACATTCTGTTTTTCTTTAGTCCCAATTCAATTCTCCACACCCAGTATTAGATTCTTAGAATTAATATTTACCCATTTATCTTCCCTTCTACTCTTTTCAACCTTGGTAACATTTCCAATACAAGCTATGACACTTCACTATGACTCCTTGATAAATACACCCAATGCAATAAGCCAAATGAAATCCTTCAAGTTAAACAAGACCTGTTCCCTGAAACACAAGCGCAGCTTGTGCCAAGAAAAAAAATGTAATTGAAGGGTACCAAGCAAGCAAATTAATAGCTGCAAGATTGGTTTCTCTCTGAAAATGCTGCTCTTTGCTTCTTGCTTTCTATACAAAAAGAAAATGTTCTGATGGGACGGCGAATGTCATGTCATGAATGGTCATCTCTTAGAATCATTATAGGCTGCCACAGCTTGTCTGTAAAGCAGTATTTCTGCATCCCAAAGGAGACCGCTAATAGCTTGCTGAGTTACTTGAAAAAAACACCCCTCAAACAATTGAATCCATACAGAAAGATCTTGGTATTGACAGAGGGTACACAAAAGGCTGGAGAAACTCAGCGGGTGCAACAGCATCTAAGGAGCAAAGGAGATAGGCAACGTTTTGGGCCGAAACCCTTCTTCAGACTGATGGGAGGTGGGGGGGGGGGGCGGGGAGAAGAAAGGAAAAAGGAGGAGGAGCCCAAGTGCTGGGGGAGAGGTGGGAAGGGGAGGAGACAGCAAGGGTTAACAGAATTGAGAAAATTCAATGTTCAAGCCCAGAGGATGCAGACTCCCCAAGCGGAATATGAGGTGCTGTTCCTCCAACTTGCGGTGTTGCTCACTCTTGCCGTGGAGGAGGCCCAGGACAGATAGGTCAGATACGGAATGAGAGGGGGAGTTGAAGTGCTGAGCCACCGAGAGGTCGGGTTGGTTATTGCGGACCGAGTGGAGGTTTTCGGCGAAACGATCGCCAAGCCTCCGCTTGGTCTCACCGATATAGATCAGCTGGCATCTAGAGCAGCGGATGCAGTAGATGAGGTTGGAGGAGGTGCAGGTGAACTTCTGTCGGACCTGGAAGGACTGCTTGGGTCCCTGAAAGGAGTGGAGGGGGGAGGTAAGGGACAAGTGTAGCATCTCTTGCGGTTGCAAGGGAAAGTGCCCGGGGCAGGGTGGAGCGGGAGGGAAGGGTAGAATTGACAAGGGAGTTGCGGAGGGAGCAGTCTTTGCGGAAGGCAGACGGGGGGGGAGATGGGAAGATGTGGCGAGTGGAGGGGTCACGTTGGAGGTGGTGAAACTGGTGGAGGACTATGTGTTGTATGTGCCGGCTGGTGGGGTGAAAGGTGAGGACCAGGGGGACTCTGCCCTTGTTGCGAGTGGGGGAATGGGGAGAGAGGGCAGTGTTGCAGGGTATGGAGGAGACCCTGGTGCGAGCCTCATCTAGTAGGTTTCTCACCGTCACTTATGTAGCATGTGGAATAACGGCCATGTCTAGTTATAATTTTAGCGGCCGAGGTATATAGGACCCCACTACCATGCAAAACATTTCGACCATCTGTTAGGGTCTTATGCCAATAGATAAATAATTACTAGAAAACTTAGTTAAGAAATTTTAAGTATTTCAATTGTAGTGAATTGATTTCAGAATGAAGCTGGATACACAATGGAAGGAAAAAATGAATTCTAAGATCGAGCTATGTTTTACATTTTACACAAATAGTCACTGTATTTAGGGCAGAATATCCCATTTATATAAATGCATGATTAAACGTTAATGTTGATATGGTTTTCCTTTTACTTGTAAGATAGATGAAAGCCCCTTTAAAAATTGATGCAGATTTCATAATTTGAAGGAAAATTAATACCTTTCCCACCAGTTCCTTGACCACCAGGCTTATTGTAGAGGTAAATGTCAGCATCAGATACATTTTTTCCGTGAGGGTAGTGCTGCAAAAATTAAAAATGAGGCAATTTCACGTCATCAAAGATAATCTCAGGTCCACGCATCATAAAATATTCACCTCACCCAATCCACTGTAATACATTAACCTCATAGAATTTCTTCCATAATCCACAGGTGATAAAGAGAATGACACTTGTTAACACTCAGTAGATACAAGAAAAAAGAATAGCACACGGAGTGTGATACGCATGATTGTGCCAATCACAGTACACTGAGACAACGAGACAGCAAGTCATTAATACTTGGAGCTCAATTAATTTAATTAATTCCTATTATGTAACAATTTGCAGATTTAACTCCGCTATTGGATATTTGACAAGATGACAACTTGGGAAGATATAGTAACTGCACAACTATAATATGTATACTCTCCATCAATTTCCACAGGGATGTCACTCTATGGACAAGTTTTGTTTTTGAGTGGGAAGCTCAAAGTTTCATAAACGTAAATTAGATTCCAAAAGGAAGTTTTTAAATCTCCCACCTGCTACTACTTATGATGTAGAATCTTCATAATAAGCAATATATTAAAATAAAAATTCTAGCCATGATTCAACATCTATCCATACTGCAAATAAGCTCATAAGTTCAAAGAGCAGAATAGGGCCATTTGTCCCATCGAGTCTACTCCACCATTCAATCATGGCTGATCTACCTTTCGCTCTCAACCACATTTGCCCCATAACCCCTGATTATTATTATGACTATCTGACTATTATTGGATTGGGCTTGATTAAGCTGCACTTTAAGTTAAAATTAAGCATTTAATTTAAAACACGCTACATCAGACCCAAGTTGATCCATTAGAAATCGGACACGTATAATCAGCATCAGACACAGAACTGAAACACTGCAGAATGTAGGCACATGGAGATAATTACAGTTGTGCACATTTGACTTCATGCCCTTTACCGAGCAGAAATACTGCATGTTTTGCTTCTAAGGATAAAACAACATCTTCAGAACCAGAAAATTACCTGGAAATGATGCTCCACATTACTGTCGGTGTACTTTGGCGTATGAAGGAAAATGAGCAGGTTCTGGCGGAGGTAATGTGCAGCAGCATAAAGCCAAGGTAGACATCTGCGAGAGATCGTGAACTGCACCACTTCTGTTGGACCTGTCCCAGGAGGCTGAATAAACTGGATGGGGAGGCAAAGCAAAATTAATAAAAAGCTAACGTTAGGATGGCTTATTAACCTTATTGGGTTACTGAGATTCATCACAAACTCTCAGGCCAAGCACCAAGATATAATCTGAAAGATAGAACGGTGAGGAATCATGTTGACCATGGCCACTCAAGGGAACATTTTTAAAGATGTTGGAATACAGTGGATAAAAAGGGGGACGGTTTTTTAATATATACTAGGCCAAGTGAGACCCATGGGGGGTGGGGGGGGGGCGGCCTGAGGCATCACACATACAGACACACACTAACCATCCCCCTGCCCCACACACACACACACACGCTAATCCCCCCCCCTTGATATTGTATTAATATTAATCATTTGTTCCTTTTCCCCAACCCCTGCCCTATCCACTCACGCATGGCCCCCAACTGCGCAGGCGCGGTTGTAGACAGAGGGGGGTAGAGAGGGAGGGGGGTAGAGAGGGAGGGGGTGAGTGGGGTAGAGAGGGAGGGTAGAGGGAGGGGGGTGTAGAGATTGAGGGGTAGTGGGGGACGCGCAGCGTCACTGGGGAGGAGGGCTGGTCCCCAATCGCAATACTCCACCACTCACCCATAGGTCCCAACACTCACCACTCCCTAGAGAGGGAGGGGGTGGGGTAGAGAGGGAGAGAGGGGCAGAGAGGGAGGGGGATCATAGAGGGAGGAGGGGGCAGAGAGGGAGGGGGGGTGCAGAGAGGGGGGGCAGAGAGGGAGGGGGGCAGAGAGGGAGGGGGGGGCAGAGAGGGAGGGGGGGGCAGAGAGGGATGGGGCAGAGAGGGATGGGGGCAGAGAGGGACGAGGAGGACAACTTGTTCTATTTGATCTTATTTGATTGTGCACGCCAGGTTGATTGCATTCGTGGAAACTCGTGAAGGTTGCAATCTCCCACCCCAGTCCTATTGTGATGTCATATGTAAATGAGAGCCATTGAGATTGGACGTCAGTGAGATGGCACTGTGACATCATCAGTGGAAAGTGCTGCAAGAATCACCCACTGAAAAGCAGTTAATTTTTTAAAATATACGATTAAAACTTTAAAAACTTTGGAAATATTGGTTGGAATGCGACGGGAAGACGTTTATCCCGTCGAGGGAAAAAATGTGAGTAGCATGTGTGAAAATGGAAGGCTGTGGCCAGGCGTTTTGGAAGAAGATACAAATTAAGGAGATTAAAAGAAAGCCAACACAACCCTGCATACACACGGAAATTTAGAATGTTGGGAACAAAGGGGAGAGTTTTAGCATAATATAGATATTTCTGCTGAATTAAGCTTTAAAGTGATTTAAAGTTTTCATCTTTGATAACAAAATTAATCAAGTTATTATAACAATCCACTGCTGCCATCTTGTGGGCTTCTTTTGCAGCATCACAACTGAACTGGAATCAACAACTGAACTGGAATTTTAGAATAAAGGGGAGGTCATTTAAGACTAAGCTGAGAAAAAAACGTTTTCACCCAGAGAGTTGCGAATTTATGGAATTCCCTGCCACAGAGGGCAGTGGAGGCCAAGTCACAGGATGGATTTAAGAGAGAGTTGGATAGAGCTCTAGGGGCTAGTGGAGTCAAGGGATATGGGGAGAAGGCAGGCACGGGTTATTGATAGCGGACGATCAGCCATGATCATATTGAATGGCGGTGCTGGCTCGAAGGGCCGAATGGCCTCCTCCTGCACCTATTTTCTATGTTTCTATGTAACATTAAAGTCTGACGAAGGGTATTGACCCAAAATGTCGCCCATTCATTCTCTCCAGAGGTGATGCCTGTCCCGCTGAGTTACTCCAGTGTTTTGTGTCAATTTTCAATTTTAACCAGCATCTGCCGTTCTTTCTGACACAATGGAATCATCATTGCTTTGTGATTCGATACAAATGATTACAACAGTCCTTTGTTCACAATGTGACTTTATATTTTACAACTCTGTCTGCACAAGTGGCTTTAGAATAGTTTCACCTGATGTTATTCTCTGGGCTGTGTGAGTGTGGTTGCTCGCAAGACTCAGTAAAATGCTCCCCATTGCAGGCTCAACAACTGAACTTAGCCCATTTAGAGTTGCTACTGCAGCAGATGGTTAAGCAGTTAAGAAGGGACATTTACCATCATTTCCCTCAAGCAAATGCAACTTCAACCACATAACATCGAGCTTCTGCTTCATACTTCCAATTGTAGAGATATTGCTAACTTCCCTGCAACTAGCCACCTCCTCATTATAGTTATTACATTGCAGACAAAATGTGTAGGAAGGAACTGCAGATGCTGGGTTAAGCCGAAAATAGACGCAAAATGCTGGAATAACTCAGCGGGACAGGCAGCATCTCTGGAGAAAGAATGGGTGACGTTTCGGGTCGAGACCATCAGTCTGAAGATGGGTCTCGGCCCGAAACGTTACCCATCCTTCTCTCCAGAGATGCTGCCTGCCGGCTGAGTTACTCCAGCATTTTGTGTCTATTACATTGCAGAGTTTGCTATACCTCTACATCAGCAGGAGTCAGTTTACAGTTCCTGACAAGCATGACGGTAATGATATCAAGTGTTGCCTCATCCAGACGCCTCCGCAGGACCTTCACCAACTCATCTGTGATCTCAGGCCCTGTGAACACCAGAAACCTTTTTCAAACGATCTACAATAACAGCACTTTATATTGTAATTACTGCAAAATAAATATAGTCTAATAAAGACAATATACCATATAAAGTACATACAGTGCCCTCCATAATGTTTGGGACAAAGACCCATCATTTGTTTATTTGCTACTGTACTCCACAATTTGAGATTTGTAACAGAAAAAAATCACATGTGGTTAAAGTGCACATTTTCAGAGAGAGAAAGAGAGTGAAAGAGAGAGGGAGTGACAGAGACATGACACCTGTATTGATCTGTTGGGGTTCAGCTGATTAAAATGCTTTGTCCTCACATCCAGTGTACACGACATTTCAACAAAGACTTGACATTTTTAAAGAATAATTTGATTAGAAGGGCTTTCTTGATATTACGTCAAACATTTGGAGCTAAATTTAGTCAATTTGACATCTATTAGCCAATTTTACTTGTTTCTCTCAGACACCATTTTTTAATTTGCAGCTCTTGAATTCCCAGGATAATCTTCCTGTTGTGGCGCTGGTAACAGACTTACCTGCCTGTCCTACACCATGTACCATGAGCAGAATGTGCTTATCCACTTGGCCTATGGGTCGTGATGACTCTGCACTTCGGGAGGATATGGAATCAGAGTGTTTGAAAATCTAGATTGAAAAGAAAATCAAAAGTTATGAGAAGTGGTCTGATAATGTCTTGTACTGGGTGTCATACCTAGTTATGGAGTTATGCACAATGGAAACAGGCCCTTCGGCACAGCACGGCCATGCACACCAAGATGTCTGTCTGAGCTAGTCCCATCTGTCTGTATTAGGCCAGGTCACTCTAAACCTTTTCTATCCATGTACCAATGTCCTTTAAATGTTGTAATTGTACCCTCTTCTACAGCTTCTTCTTGATTTATTCACCCACCAAACCCTCTACAAAAAAATGCACCTCAGGTTCTTATTAAATATTTCCATCGTCACCTTAACCTATGTTCCCTAGTTTTAGACTCCCCAACGTCGGGAAAAAGACCATGACCATCCACCTTATCTGCACCCTTCATGGTTTTATACGCCTTCACAAGGTCACTCCTCGGGCTCCTATTCTCAGTGGGGAAAAAAAGATCTATCCAGCCACTCAGAACATAGAAACAGGTCCTTCGACCCAGCTTGTTCATGCCAACATAGATGTCCCATCTAAACTGGTCCCAGTTACCTGCATTTGGCCTGTATACCTCTTTGCTATCTTTACTATCCATGTACCTGTCCAAATGTATTTTAAATGTTATTATTGTATCTTTCTCAATCACTTTATTTGGCAGCTTGTTTCATTTACACATCACTCTCTGTATGAAAATGTTGCCCCTCGGGTTCCTATTAAATCTTTCCCCATTCACGCTAAACGTATGATCTCTAGTTTTTGATTTCCCCACCTAGGGAAACAAAATCTATTCATTCCCCCCTTTTTTTTCCCACATGATTGTATACACATCTCTAACACCCCTCAGCCTTCTGTGCTCCAGGGAATAGTCCTAGACTACCCAACCTCCCTTTATAACTCAAGCTCTCCAGTCCTGGTAAAATCCTAGTGCATCTTTGCTGCACCCTTTCCAGCTTAATGACATTCTTTCCCTAGCTAGGTGACCAGAATTGCGCTCAATACACAATGGCAAGCGTGGTCTTGGCAATGGCCTGTACATTTGAGACAAAACATTTAATCTCTCAAATCTGTTCAATTCATTGGACAAATCAAGACTATAACATCACAATATCATACATTCCTTAACAAATGTACAACCACTCACATACCTTTTCTGAAATATTGATAGGCTTTCAGTTTCAATCATTAATTTTGGCAATACATTCTGCAGCCTGATATGATTGCAGAGTTTATCCTGACTCATGTAAGAGTTTATAAAATGTTCCTGATTTGATCTTACCCCAAGGTCGTCCACAAGAATTGGTTCCTGACTGCGTGTTAGAGCCAATGAACGAGAAAACAGCATGGACTGACACTCTCTATCTGAATCGGGTGTATTTCCACTGAATATTGTCTCAGACAGCCTGTCAGAATAACACAGAGCAAAAGGAAAAGGCCAAAACTGAATTATATTTGATGTGCTTAAAACACAATGACAAAAATCATTTGTATTTATTTTAATTCAACATGATCCATTGAGCAATCATGACAGAATTTTACTGAATACTGAAACAGGCCATTTGGCCCAACTCTTGCATTGATTGATTGATAGCATTTAAAGTAATAAAGTGACACAGTAAAGAAACAGGCCCTTCAGCCCATCTTGTCCACACAGAGCAAGATGGCTTACTGGGCTAGTGCATTTACATAGATACATAAACAATAGGTGCAGGAGTTAGTCATTCGGTCCTTCAAACCAGCACCGCCATTCAATGTAATCATGGCTGATCACCCACAATCAGTACCTTGTTCCTGCCTTCTCCCCATACTCCTTGATTCAGCTAGCCCTAAGAGCTCTATCTAACTCTCTTTTCAATGCATCCAGTGACTCGACCTCCACTGCCTTCCACGAATTCACAACTCTGTGTGAAACAGTTTTTCCTCATCTCAGTTCTAAAAAGCCTGCCCCTACTTCTTAAACTGTGGCCCCTGGTTCTGGACTCCCTCAACATCGGGAACATGTTTCCTGCATCTAGCGGGTCCAATCCCTTAATAATTTTATATGTCTCTATAAGATTCCCTCTCATTCTTCTAAATTCCAGTGAATACAAGCCCAGTCATTCCATTCTATCATCATATTCCAGTCCCGCCATCCCGGGAATTAACCTCGTCAACCTATACTGATGATGTTACTTGATCTGGAGCTCGTGACCAACACAGACAGTTAACTCAATTTTGTTATGTGCTTTGTTTCTATTTCACAGTGTTTGTTGCTTCAAGATCTACATGATAGTCATGTATGCAATTCCTTACTTGTGGCTGAGAGTGAAGAAGATATTTGGAAGAATGAAACCCCATACACTTCATATCGCCCGCGAATTATCGCCAGTGATGGTATGTAATTATTTTCCTAATCAGCCAGCTTTGTTTAATTTATATGGGCCGTTTTACTCCATCTTTCTGAAATACTAGTAAATATATAGGATGTTGTAACCAATCTTTTTCTAATGTGTTGCAATTTAATTATTTTTATTATTCCTTTATTCAACAACTGGTCATTATAGAGTTTTCCACTTGTTGGAGAGGAGTATATCAGGTTCAAGCGTCTTATCCAAAAGTATGTAGATGTAGAGTTAAATCTTGGTTGAAAATCAAAATGATATGCCCATGTCCTAGATTACAAACCCATTCAACCTCACCATTCCCACTAAGGGCAGAAACCCTATACCCTGCCTATCCTATAAATTTCATTATAACTTCTCAGAGCCAATACAACACTAATTAATATAATCTTTCCTTATTATTTAAACGTTTGGATCCCAATAATATTAATTCTAACACCAATATGACCATTCTGTGAGTCTGAAGAAGGGTTTCGGCCCAAAACATTGCCTATCTCCTTCACTCCTTAGATGCTGCTGCACCCGCTGATTTTCTCCAGCCTTTTGTGTACCCCCATGACCATTCTGAAGTTCAGTATCTTTGCTCTGTATATTGCCATACCTATGATAATAGACAATAGGTGGAGGAGTAGGGCATTTGGCCCTTCGAGCCAGCAATGCCATTCAATGTGATCATGGCTGATCATCCCCAATCAGTAACCCGTTCCTGCTTTCTCCCCATATCCCCCGACTCCGCTATCTTTAAGAGCCCTATCTAGCTCTCCCTTGAAAGTATCTGGAGAACCGGACTCCACCGCCCTCCGAAGAGTATATCAGAGAATGCCACAGACTCACAACTCTCTGTGTTAAAAAGTGTTTCCTCATCTCTGTTCTAAATGCCTTACCCTTTATTCTTAAGCTGTGGCCCCTGGTTCTGGACTCCCCCAACATTGGGAACATGTTTCCTGCCTCTAGCATGTCCAACCCCTTAATAATCTTCTATGCTTCAATATGATCCCCTCTCGTCCTTCTAAATTCCAGAGTATACAAGCCCAGCCGCTCCATTCTCTCAGCATTTGACAGTTCCGCCATCCCGGGAATTAACCTTGTAAACCTACGTTGCACTCCCTCAATAGCAAGAATGTCCTTCCTCAAATTAGGGGACCAAAACTGCACACAATACTCCTGGTGTGGTCTCACCAGGGCCCTGTACAACTGCAGAAGGATCTATTTGCTCCTATACTCCACTCCTCTCGTTATGATGGTCAACATGCCATTAGCTTTCTTCACTGTGTAGTGCAAGACATTATCAGACCACTTCTCATAAATTTTGAGTTTCATTTCAATCTAGATTTCCAAACCCTTCATTTGGCCCATACCTCTCCAAATCCTTCCTTTCTGTACACCAGGCCAAATGTTGTTTAAAAATCATAATCATATCCACCTAGAGCCTCCTCTGGTAGTTCAGCTCCAGCTACAGACTACCCTCTGAGTGAAAATATTGCCCCGAGGTCCCTCTTAAAACTCTCCCTTCTCACTTTAAGTTCTCACTATGCCCTCTAGTTCAGAATCCTCCAATTGGAAAAATTACGAGGATATTATCCACGTCCCTCATGATCTTGTACAACGTTCAGCCTCTAGGCTCCAGAGAATATAGTCCGAATCTGTTCAACCTTTCCACATATAATTCAAGCCTGCAAGCCCATGTAACATTCTGGTGAATCCCATCTGCACCCTTTCAAACTTAAAGGCATCATTCCTTTAGCTGGGTGACCAGAACTGTACAGAGTACTCCAAGTGTGGGCTCACCAATTTGGTTCATATTCCACTCTGTTCAAATGAAAAATCCAAAACGTTTACAATTTTTACCATATCTTAAAATACCTTCTAGCATTGCCTTTGATCTTTACAATTATTATGTATGCAGTTTTAGTATCATTTGAAAATCAGGATACGACTTCCTCCACTCCTACATACATAAGCAAAACCTTTCCTTTCTGGCATACATATTTTTAATCTAATCTGCATTATAAACCAGAGCATCGAATCAATATTATCCAGAAACTGGTCTTCAAAGGTATTTTACTGAAACAAAACCAAAGTTACAACCACATTTGGAATTTTTTTTCCAACATCTTGTGTGCAATTGAGAGACCCTTGCTGCCTGAAAAATGAACCCAGGGATGTTTCTAACTGAGTAATGCCTTCTGAAAATAGAAAGAACTAATCATTTTCCCCTCTCAAGGACATTAGTCGGGGATGCGTCACAACAGACATGGATCACACCTCTTCTCTGCTGCCTCAACACATTTCAATCCCGACCTACATCTGATTCTTTTAGTTTCTCTGACTTTCTCCGATTGTTCAGACTGGTGCAAAATTGCCAGGTTAATACCAATTACTCCAGCCTCACAGGTAATGGATTTTGGAGTTCCTTCTTACCTGAGATAAAATACAGACTTTGTAGTCCTTTCCTGGTACACAAACATGTTTTTCCTGTTCACAACCGAGAAAGCATTTAGAACTGAACGCAAGGCCTGAATAGCTGGAAAAAAAAAGCACAATTAGTCATCCATTTATAATATAGACACAGAGAGAAATTTTAAATTAGTACATCTACGTTTCATCCAACAACACCTAGCTGTGGATGTAAGAGGGAGGGGATGGGACAAAATTCATCACTAAATATAAAATTGCATAATGTTGCATAGCTTGATTTTTTTTAATTTAGATGCCCACAACCATTTAGATAACTTGCCAGAAGTGCGTGTTGGAATAATGGCTGCATTTAAATCTGAAGGCACTATTTTAACCAAGCAGACATATGACCACTTGGAGAATCAAAACAAGCCCGAGGCAGTGTGCCCATCAAGTGTCTTGGCTCTTTCAATAAGCAACCACTTCTGTCACACTCATCATTCTTTCTGGTATCCCTGCGATTTTAAACCCCTTCAAATATTGATTCAATTTCCTCTTGAAGGCCAGTACAGAAATATATCTATCATGCAGCAGATTCCAAATTCCAATCACTTCCGCTCTTCACATACTTTAGCTATTTTAAAAAAATATTGTGATTGGCTCTTTTGTTCTTCACCTTAAATCGGTATGTTATTAAACTTTCACCCAAAAGAAAGATTCACTATAAATCACAACTTTCATGTTTTAAAGCGATTAAATCTACTCTCGACCTTTTGTCCTCCAAGGAAAATAGCCTTGGCTTCCATAGTTTATTTGTGTACTGAAATACTTCAGCGCTATAAAGCTTAGAGTAAATCTCTTCTGTAACCTCTTCAATGCCTTCGTTGTTCCTAAATTGTGGTGCCCAGAATTAGACATAGTTCAATATAGGTTTATCTCACCTTGCGAGCTTTTGTAACTAGAAAATCAGAAAAAGCTGAACTCATCTAAAAGGGCATCTATCAAGGGAAATGACAAATTAGCATTGGAGGTGTTTTTCTTCAACTGAAGCACAGCTACGCCTGGTTTGTTGAGAATTTCCGTCATATTTCAAAACGCCTACGTGTAATTTACTAATAAGTGTGCTTCAAAATACTGTTTTGTTTAGGTATAATGTCAATAAAGTTACAAACTATCTTTTAATGCAGATTCCATTTATCCTGGGGACAATGGGAACACCACTCTGATCCAAGACCAGATGGTGGGAGATGGTCACATACAAATTAAGTGACTAGAACACAAAAAATTAGGAGCAGTAAGCCACGCAGTCCAAGCCTTTTCCGGCATTCATTATAGTCACAATGAAATTTACTCAGATCTCAATGTCCATGACCAGATCCCTACACCTCTCAATTCCTGACCTTTCCGATATTTATGCACCTTCTCATACTTCAAGAGCAAGCCTCCAAAACTCTCCGGGGCAGAGAATTCCAGAGATTCGCCATCCTCTGCAAGAAGAAATTTCAACATGCTTTTAATTTAAATGACCGGACTCTTATTTACAGCTATGTCTTCTCATTGCAGATTCCCCCATTACTCAAAAAAGGCTCTATCTAGTTTCATAATTTTTATATAGCTATTAATTATTGAGAACATCTGCTTAGGTTTGCAGTGAACCCCAAATCTGTTGAACATGCATTGCTAGATCAACTAAATTTAGCCCACCTCTTGCAACACCCATGTTGGGTCCCATCTTCAGTCGAGGATGAATATGTATAATGGTTTTCGACACCACATCACATGCAAAATGGCCTGGTATAAATTGCATTGTGGCAGCCAAGTAATCCCTTGATTGGTAAGTATCATCTGCTGAATAATCTGTGATTTAAGGGGGAAGAATTAAACAAATACACAATTCCTTCAAAAACAGACTTAGCAGGAACACAAGGTAAATTGTGCTTGTGATGGAAACTACGAGATATTTTTACATTACAGATAAAATTAAACGGAAGCTGTCTCCCTCAGTTCAGAAAGCAATTAAATCGGTTCTTATTAAAATTGCAGCAATTTATGAGGAATAGAATAAATGTAAAAATGTAGACAGTAATACATGCTATGTGATTACTGTGCTATTACAAGATGTTAAACTGAGACGAAACTACATCAAGGCTATTAACATAGCAATTTGAAGGTGTACATCTGTTAATCCTTTTGATTGTTGAGTTTAATAGCTTTATTTCAAACACATTGACTTGAACATGACAGAAGATCTATGGGTTGAAATTGCAGGCGGACTTAGCCTGATGCAAGTGGAATTATCTTTGTAACTCAGTCATTTTTATTACTGAGTTGTGATAACCCTTACAGGAGAGCGGTCAAATCCAACCTTTTCTTATAATCTTGCAAAATACATTTCTGAAAAATGGAGGTTAACCCTTACTGCATTGAATTTAGTTCCACTGCCTGCTTCATAAATATGCTCTAGACTTGAGGAGAGTTAGTGAGAGATTGGGCATATGAGACCGAGAGGTGATCTTATAGAGGTATATAAAATCAAGAGGAACATAGAAAGGGTGAATGCACAGCCTTTTCCCCAGGGTTGATGGATCAAGAACTAGGTTTGTGAAAAGGTAAAGATTTAATAGGAACACGAGAAGCAACATTTTCACAGAGGGTGGTGCGTAGATGGAAAAAACTGCAAAGTGGCGAGGCACATAAAATAACCTTTAACGGACATTTGTTCAGGTACATGGATAGGAAGGATTTAGAGGGATATGGGTCAAGCACGAGCAAATGGGGCTAACTTAAATGGGCTCCTGGTTGAAATCGACTAGTTGAGCCAAAGGGCCTGTTTTCATTTCTCTATGACTAGATTTCTATTTATTTATGCAATATTTAAACTTACCTGTCAATAAGATCAATTAATTTTTAGGGAGGTATGATGGAGAGACACCAGGATATTATTGTCTTAGTAATTCAACATTTAATGTGGGGAAGTTACAGAAATCTATAATCCAGGTCAAAGTTACTTAATACTTAGGAAACATTGGTGCTGATGGAAGTGAAAATGTTTGTATAATGGATAACTTGTACGCACTGTATCTAGCTAATTTTGAGCAACTAACTAAATTAGCAGAGAAGAGAATATTTATTGATGCAGTTTATGTGAATGTCCTGAATTGATTTGCCTTCACAAGGAGGGGATAACCAAAGCGCTATCTTTCTAAATGATAAAAGAGATCAGTAATAAAATGAAACAGAGAAACACAATGGATAATAAAATTTCAGGTTGATAATGCAAGCAAGAACCAGGCCAAATTTAGAACGTCCAGAGAGGAAGTGAAATAAGAAATAAGGGTTAAAGAGTTTATGATTAATTTGCAGCCATGATATGCGTACACATAGTGAATGGATCATAAATGGAAATATGGAGTTGATTAGGATCACAGCAGAAGACATAGTTAGAGAATTAATTGACAACTCTGCATCTGTTTTTATTGAGGGAAATGCTACCACAGCTAAAATAAGAGGGAAATTAAATTCTAAATGGACTATGAAGAGAAGCGACCAGTAAAGCAGCCTGTACGAAAAATAGATAAATCATCAGGTTCAAATGGGTTACAAAAAAATGTACATGTTCAAAATAACAAAGGTTGTAAAAGCATGAATTGCATGTGGTTCAGGCCACAATCAACTCGGATATGGAGCTAATGACACGCAAATGAGAATTGTTAAAAAGTCAGCAAGAATTAAACCAGTAATTAGTGGCCAGACACTTTAATCTAATAAATTAATCCTGGACAAATTAACAGGCTTTCGGACAAGTATGTATGCAAATAGTAAATTCTGTTTAAATAATCTCATTGAGAGTTGAGGCAAGGTTATGAAAAAGCTTGATAAGGGCAATATGGTTGACAAATACATGGAAGCTTCTACAAGACGTTTACTAAAGTGCCACATAATTAGCTTGTTACCAAGGTGAAGCTCATAGAAAAGGGGAGCAACATGGATAATAAATTACTTTAAAGACAAAGAAAACAGTTGTATAAATGGCTAATTTTAAGACTGGATATAATAAACAGTGATGTACCCCTGGGATCAGTGCTGGGGCAACTGCTTTTAACGGTATAATTTCATGACTTAAAGCTGGCAGTATGGAGGCATCAAAACTATTTATAAATTACACCAAAGTTAGAATTACAATTGCAGAAACAGAGAGGCCTTGGTGTACATGTCCATGTAATTGTAGGTGGCTGAAGTTGAGAATCTGATTAAAAACTTATATGGGATCTTGAATTTAGAACACGGCCACACAAGATATACCTGGAATATTGACTCAATTTCAACAATTGCAAATGTGGTGCATTTGCATTACTTTGTTTTAAATTCTCCCCGTTGGATTGCAACCTTGTCGTGGTCGGGGAGCTTGTGTGTCTCAGCGACCACTAGAGCTATGCCAGCGGGAGATGAGTCTCCTGTTAGGGTCTCCCATGCTGGACAGGTCGAAGGGTAGAGGAAAAAATCATGTTATATTGTGAATTCTTGTGTGAATGTTATTTGGACACTTAGGCTTTTTAAAAATATTAATCTTTTCTTAAGAAATGGATAGATGTTTAGATTTAGTAATTGAATTTTGTGATTAGCTACAATTAGGTAACTAAATAATTATATGCCTTAATTTCAGGTCATCCAAGTAAGATTGTTTCATATTTGTTTCAGAATGCTTCAATCTATAATAACTTAAATTTTAAGAAAGTTATGGGCTTTTGACTGTCCTTGATCACAGCTTTTGTTTTAAGTCAATGGAAAAGCAATAGGGAACAAGATGCTAATTTCTGAGTATGAAAATGGCCTTAACTTTTTTAATACTGAAGATATGAAAGTGAATTAGGTGTCAAATTAAACTTCTTTTTATGCTTTATCTGATGGGATAAATTGCAGACTTGATTTTTTAAATCTCAAAATTTTGTAACATTGCTAGACATAAGGTAAAGGGAATTTATGAGTTTGACAATCACAAAGATAGATGTAAATCAGAGAAGAAGGTTAGTGGCATAGCTGGTGAAGTTGTTGCCTCACAGTATCAGAGTCGCAGGTTCGATCCTGATCTTGGGTTCAGTCTGTGTGGAGTTTGCACGTTCTCCTTGTGAGCATGTGGGTTTCCTCGGGGTGTTCTGGATTCCTTGCGCATCCCAAAGAAGTGCGGGTTTCTAGATTAATTGGCCTCAGCAAATTGCCCCTAAGTTTGTGAGGAGTGGATGAAAAAGTGGGCTAACAGAACTAGTGTAAATGGGTAATTGATGGTTGGCTCGGTGGGCCCAATGGCCTGTTTCCATGCTGTATCTCTAAACGAATTACTAAGAAATAGTAATATTTAAAAAATGGTGGATGGATTTCAAAATGCATAAAGGACCAGAAAGTGGTGATCCAAAGTAATTTTTAGGGATCTACATAAATGGAGCACAAAGATGAAGTGTTTAAACCCCCCCCCCCCAAAAAAAATCAAATAATATTAATTTGTACATCTAAGGTGGTAGAAAGGTAGCAAAAACAGGAAGGCAGTTTATTATCCAAATGGTGTTAAGTTGGGAAAAGGGGAAGTACAGCGGGATCTGGGGGTCCTTGGTCATCAGTCAATGAAAGTAAGCGGGGGGGGGGGGGGGGTTACACAAAAAGCTGGAGAAACTCAGCGAGTGCAGCAGCATCTAAGGAGCGAAGGAGTTTCGGGTCGAGACCCTTCTTCAGAATGAAAGTAAGCATGCAGATACAGCAGGCAGTGAAGAAATCAAATGGCATGTTGGCCTTTATAACAAGAGGAGTTGAGTAGAGGAACAAAGAGGTCCTTCTGCAGTTGTACAGGGCCCTAGTGAGACCACACCTGGAGTATTGTGTGCAGTTTTGGTCCCCTAATTTGAGGTAGGACATTCTTGCTATTGAGGGAATGCAGCGTAGGTTTACAAGGTTAATTCCCAGGATGGCGGGACTGTCAAATGCTGAGAGAATGGAGCGGCTGGGCTTGTATACTCTGGAATTTAGAAGGATGAGAGGATATCCTATTGAAACAGAAGATTATTAAGGATTTTGACATGCTAGAGGCAGGAAACATGTTCCCAATGTTGGGGCAGTCCAGAACCAGGGGCCACAGTTTAAGAATAAGGGGTAAGCCATTTAGACCGGAGATGAGGAATCACTTTTTCACACAGAGAGTTGTGCGTCTGTGGAATTCTCTGATATACTCCTCGGAGGGCGGTGGAGGCCGGTTCACTGGATACTTTCAAAAGAGAACTAGATAGGGCTCTTAAAGATAGCGGAGTCAGGGGATTTGGGGAGAAGGCAGGGACGGGGTACTGATTGGGGATGGTCAGCCATGATCATATTGAATGGCGGTGCTGGCTCGAAGGGCCAAATGGCCTACTCCTCCACCTATTGTCTATTGTTTATTATCATAGGTATGGCAATATTTAGAGCAATGATACTGAACTTCAGAATGGTCATATTGGTGTTAGAATTAATATTATTGGGATCCAAACATTTAAATAATAAGGAAAGATTATATTACTTAGTGTTGTATTGGCTGAGAATTTATAATGACATTTATAGGATAGGCAGGGTATAGGGTTTCTGCCCTTAGTGGGGATGGTGAGGATGAATGGGTTTGGAATCTAGGACATGGGCATATCATTTTTATTTTCAACCAAGATTTAACTCTACATCGACATACTTTTGGATAAGACGCCTGAACCTGATATTCTGCAACAAGTGGCAAACTCTATAATGACCAGTTGGTGAATAAAAGAATAATAAAAATAAATAAATTGCAACACATTAGAAAAAGATTTTTAAATATTTAGTTTTGGTTACAACATCCTATAGATTTACTAGTATTTCAGAAAGATGGAGTAAAACGGCCCATGTAAATTAAGCAAAGCTGGCTGATTAGGAAAATAATTACATACCATCACTGGCGATAACCCGCGGGCGATAAGAAGTGTATGGGGTTTCATTCTTCCAAATATCTTCTTCACTCTCAGCCACAAGTAAGGAATTGCATACATGACTATCATGTAGATCTTGAAGCAACAAACGCTGTGAAACAGAAACAAAGCACATAACAAAACACGAGTGAACTGTCAGTGTTGGTCACCAGCTCCAGATCAAACAACATCATCATAATGGGCTAAATACTGCTAATGGCTTGTTTGGGCAAGAGTGCAAAGATTGGTTTGGTGCAGTTTATTTTATTGTCATGTGTACCAAGGTACAGTCAGGTTGCAGCAAGGATCAGATTGCGATGTACAGAACGAACAGATTCCCATTCAGTGCAGTGCATTGTGGAGTTCTGTCCGTACCAATCTTGTTCAGAGTCTTTCTTGGGCATCAATGGTAAAGAAAAAGTGGAAATCTAACAGCATACTTAAACATTTTGCTTCAATGTCCACAAGCCGAATACTCGACTGGAAGTAAATTCTGAGACAGTCCAAAGCGATTTGATAAAGATTATATAGTAAATGAAAAGAGAGGAAAAGAGAATCAATTTTATCTAAAATGAGTAGAACTGACAATAATAGTATAATTCCTAGGGTTCTAAACTAAACACGGTAAGAGCTGGTGGAAAAATTACATTCTGAGTTATTTTGAGAGTAAATGTGTTCCAAGGGATTAGTGAATGGCCAATGATATCACTATTTTAAACAGAATGTAAAACTACCCTAGATCATTGCAATTAAACTTACTTGACATCAATGGTTGGGTCAATTTTGTAATCTTTAATTAAAAATGTAATTACAAAATATCCTGCAGAAGAAAAAATAATTAAATGCCACCAACTAGGCTTACAGAAGAGAAAATAAGCTTTAAAAAACCAACATTAATGTTGAAAGAGCTCTCACAGCATTTCCAGAAAGCCTCTAGCGAGATATAACACAGGGGACCACTGGAGTACATTAAGTGGTACAAACATTGGGGCAGAGAGAAATTAGATTAAATATCGAAATGGAGAATGCTGAAAGTTGGAATTAAAATGAATTTCTCAAGTAGTTGAACATCAATAAAGGTGCCCTCTCGGGCCTCTGTTCTGGAATGGATTCTGTTCACTATGGATACAAAGAAACATATTCATATATTATCTTTCATAGTCTCAGGATGCTTCAAGGTGCTTGCATATCCAGATATGTGGCAAAAAGTACACACAAGTCATTTGTACTAAGATTTAAATAGATTTGTCATTGGTTTGCAACTTCCACTTCTATGTAAAATGAAACAGAAAACCCAGAACTGCATAAGGTTTGTATTTATATAAATGACCAAACCTGTCGGGTCCTCTTCTTAACATCCCATGAGCCCGAAACCCTAAATCCACTTGATCTGGCACATTAATTTGCCTTTCATCATTCCTGGAATGATTAGTATTATTCTTCAGTTTTGTAGAGTACACTAATACATCACATTGTGATAGGATCATAATGAGCCGTAAGACAGGATCAATCAGATGGTGAAATTCAGTGTCAGTAAAAGTGGTGGTATATTTTGGTTGAAAATATTAATGATTTCAGCCTCATGATTATCATCTTTCATGTCCTTATCCCTACATGAATGCCAGATCCTACTGTAATAATATTAACAGAAATAAATGGTGACATTTTAAATCCCAAGACTTGGTGGTTTGGGGCAAGAAGACAGGGAACCTCATTGTTAAAAGTTGATTTTTCAATTGTAATCACGTGCTCCCTTGGATTCTCTTGCATACATGCAAGATGTGGCTAAATTCACTGCTTATTGTTGTCGGTGGACAGATAGTTATAATAGCAATTAACCTTTTGAACGGCATGCTCCAAACTTAAATGGTACTTGAAATTAATGTTGCAGTACAAGTTTGTGGGAGTATAAGAAAATGACTGAGGAAATGGGGACAAAGTTAAGCTGCAGTTCAGATGTGTACTGTTATACGTGACTGTCGCATCAAAATATAAGCTCATTTATTACTGTTAGTGTCCAAGTTCCATCTGGCAAATATTTAACAGACTTCTTTTGCAACTGGAGCATTTTCTAAACTTTGGAGATTGACAGCAAACTAGAAGATGAAGTCTGAGAAAGCAATAATATGGTCTAGTGGATCAGCACACATAAAGGTGGGAGGTATGTGGTGGAGGGATCAAGATCAGAGAATGAAAACTATGTTAGGTTTCTAGTGGCAGTACCCCTGCGGGCTCTTTTCACATCCAAAAGCAGCAGACCCATCTACAAACTCCTGGAACAAAGCCAGTTACCTAATATACCAAGCAGACAGGCAGTGTCAGTAAATGTGAAAGTCACAATCTCCTTCATTTCCAGTCACAACCAGCATTCTGGCAGAAACATGCTGAGGGTCTTGCAGTCGGCTGTATAGAAGTGTACAAGGAGAATGACAAATGTCCTGATCTGACTACAGTCAGCATGATTTGACACCATTTATGAAATTTAATGTACGGATACAACTTTTTTTTCCTTGCATATCTTGAATATCCACAGAGAAAGGAGGCAATCACAGAACAAAGCCTGACGAGGCCTCCAACCTTTCTCATTGCAACTGCAAGCCAGAGCCAGCACTCTGCCTGCTCATACCTCTTAGGTTCACCATCTTAGTTTTTAATCCAGTTTTCCCCCGTGCTCCTATTTCCGTTCCACTCATTGTTTTGCAGAGATCCCCGTGTTATATCTTTCTGAAATTACTTCCACATCCCTTCAACGTAAATGTTATTTTGTCACAAAACTCCTTTCTGCAAACCAAACTCCCTTCGTCATTGTGCTGGATGATTTACAGGGGCACTATATGACATGGGTGTGGCCACATTTGAAGTCATTTGTTCAGGTTTGGTCACCCTGTTATAGGAAAGATGTCATTAGCTGGAAAGAGAGCAGAAAATATTTACAAGAATGCTACAAGGATTTTAGAGGCTGAGCTGTGGTGACAGGTTGGGCAGGATAAGACTTTATTCCTTGGAGCGCAGAAGGATGAGGGGTGATCTAACAGGGGAATGGAAGGTCATGTGGGGAATAAATAGGGTGGACGTACTGAGTCTTTTACTTGGAATATGACCAGATGAAAGCCACACGAACAATGTGGTGCATTCACTTAAAAACAAAAGCACAGATAAATTACACTCAGTGCTGGATTGAGCAGCAATAGTACGTGAGGTTAAAAAGTCCATAAAAAGGACAAGTGCTACCGATTGTTGAATGGGTGTGAGCAGTGATACGTTAGACATGACGAGATTGAGTTTGGAAAGGCAATGTGAAAGGCAGCCTTAAATATAGGGGGAAATGCTTACTCAGCAAATGGACTCACTTTTCTGAACTAGATTCACTTGTTGAAACGCTTCCTGCAGTTCCTGCAAGACTGAGGCTTTGCACTGGTTGCTCACTGCTCAGCTACCTCCAGCCATGGCTCCTTTCTAATAGTGTAGATACACTCTTTTCATCACCAAGGAAAAAGCAGATGTATTATTGAATCCAAATGTAGTCCTTGTTGTGTGCCGCATACATAAGGAGCCACGACTTCAAATGATACACAGTTCCTATACAGTTGAAACAGTGTCATGGGGATATGTGTAGGAAGGAACTGCAGATGCTGATTTAAATAAAAGATAGACACAAAATTCTGGAGTAACTCAGTGGGACAGGCAGCATCTCTGGAGAGAAGGAATGAGTGAGAGACGTCTGAAGAAAAGTCTTGACCCGAAACATCACCTATTCCTTCTCTCCAAAGATGCTGCCTGCCCCGCTGAGTTACTCCAGCATTTTGTGTCTATCTTCATGGGGATACGTGGCATGCACATTGCACGATGCACAAACTGCTGAGTTGGCACTTCTCACTATTTCACTCCCCTGCCGGAAGCTGCCTGCAGATTAACACCAGGCCAAAATCACAATTCCAAAATGCAAACCAATCTTCAATCTCACGTTCACAATTACCTGGTTGACCACACGACAAATCTCGCCAATTTTCTTTACTACTGTTCGATGGAGCTGCAAATACTCAAGTTCTTCCTCTTTTTCAACGGTAGATTCATCCTTTATTCCAATAAGATTTCTAAAACAAAACAAATATTTAATTTTACCTTACCGAGTTTGGACATTTTCATTTGATGTGCTATAAAGAACCCAGGGAGATGGTGAGTTGACAATTAAATTAATAGAAAGTTTGAATATAAATGCCATCAACAAACAGTAGCACAATCCGATTTCACAAAACATTTACCAAGCTAACATGTTAGAAAATAACTGACATAATCATCAATCATTCAACTTCCTTACTGAGTAAGCATCTACAGTGTAACTGCAGATCATCATTTGACATTATTTCCTTTAGAGATTAAGATATAATACTTCCCGAAACTCACAACTACAAAGACAGAGTAGGTATATCTCATTATTAGAACGGTATCTTATACAAACCGTGTGTGAGAGTAAACTTCAACTCGATCTTGATGAATTTGGATGATCAACCAAAATTCAGGCATCAGCGGGCACCTGGGATCCTGTTCATTCATTGTAGCACCATCACACTCAGAGTCACTGCTACCTCCATCATAACCTGTGAATAGCCCCCAAAACGGAATTAATGGCCTTTGACGTGCTTTTAGGTGCTGACGTCAATGCTAAATGGACAAGTAGAGAATCATTATTTCACGACCACCGTAATCAGGTAAGCATCACATTTAACTTTTCAAGGAGAATTCTTTCTCCAGATAGCTGGATGAACAAATGCACAGAATAATGGTTCACAGGTGCCAGAAAAACCAAACAACGTCACAATATTAATGCCCAATTTGGGCTTAAATAGGAGATCTCATCTGTGGCTCGTGTTTATCTTAGCATGCATCCAACAGAAAAAGGAGAAGATAAAGGTTTTTGTGCCTGTGTTGACTATGCAATAAAAGATTTACAGGAATTACACGTCAGACTCTTTTGCAGGCATGATACAGTTTCACTATGAATGAATGAATGTATAGCCTCTGAGGAGTTACCAATTATTGTGATAGTCTCTCACAAAAGCATACCTCAGCGTAAAGGGTTTCTTTTAAGAGGTACAAGGTGTAAAAAAGAACCCAGGCACAACATTTTGAAAATGCAAAGTGTTTAACAATAACCAACAAATGGGTGATTATTATTGAAATAGCAAGTCATGGCACAAAAGAACGTATGACACAATTAACATATGAGGAGCGTTTGACGGCTAACGTATGAGGAACATTTGATGGCTCTGGGCTTGTACTCGCTGGAGTTTAGAAGGATAAGGGGGAATTTCATTGAAACCTACCGGATAACGAAAGGACCAGATAAAGTGCACGTGGAAAGGGTGTTTTTAGTAATGGAAGATTCTAGGATCAGAGGGCAAAGCCTCAGAATAAAAAGAAGTGCCTTCAAAATGGAGATGAGTAGAAATTTATTTAGCGTGACGTGGTGATTCTGTTGAATTCTTCGCTACTGATAGCTGTGGAAGCCAAGACATTAGGTATTTTTAAGGTAGAGATTGATATGTTCATGATTAAGAAGGGTGTCAACCATTACGATGAGAAGGCAGGAGAATGGGGTTGAGAGGGAGAGGTCGATCAGCCATGATTGAATGGTGGAGTGGACTCAATGAGCTGAATGGCCTAATTCTGCTCCTATGTTTTATGATCAGGTTGTACTCCCTTTGATGAAGTAATTGCAGAAGAGAACAAAATGCAGACAAATGGCAACAAAATATCAAACTGGAAGGGAAAAGATTGTTTTGTTTTGTTATGGTGGTCGACCATCTAGACTATTCATTTGTCACATATTTACATAATAAATGATCACAAGGTCAAAAGGTCATGTGATAGTAGCAGAATTAGGCCATTCGACCCATCAAGTCTACTTCGCAATTCAATCATGGCTGATCTAGCACTCCCTCCTAACCCCATTCTCCTGCCTTCTCCCCATAACCCCCGACGCCCATTCTAATCAAGAGCCTATCTATCACTGCCTTAAAAATATCCATTGACTTGGCCTCCACAGCCTTCAGTGGCAAAGAATTCCACAGATTCACCACCTGAAGAAATTCCTCCTCATCTCTTTCCTAAAGGAACATCCTTTAATTCAAAATTCTAAGCTACGACCTCTGGTCCTAACCCACTCATTCCTGGGATGATTCTTGTAGATCTCCTCAAGACCTCTCCAGAGCCAGCACATCCTTCCTCAGCTATGAGGACCAAAATTGCTCACAATACTCCAAATGCGGTTTGGCCAGCGCCTTATAGAGCCTCAATATTACATCCCTGTTTTTGTATTCTAGACACCTTGAAATAAATGCTAGCATTGCATTTGCCTTCCTTACGACCGATTCGACTTAAAAAATTACCTTTTTGGAAATCCTGCACCAGCACGCTCAAGTCCCTTTGCATTCTAAAACAGCATCATAACAAGGATAACAATTCTAAACATTAATATGCAGTTCAGCCTAAAGCGTAATATTTCCAAAGAGCGTGCCATAATCTTTCTGGAAAGGTACAAGTAGTTCAGGTTATTACATGTGGTTGAGATAAATCCTGATCTGTTGCTTCATACAGCAAGAACTGAAAGCTCTGCTTTATTTGTTGTTTCCCAACCAGAAAACACAAGCTTCTATAATATGGGCATGGAGCCAGATTGCAACCAATCTTCCATCACCTGCAGTAGCTTAGAGATATGATACTGTACTTACTGCTGTGATACAGAACCTTGGGAAATCAGGAGTCCTAGGATTGTTATGGCACAGGAGGCAGACAGTGCTTAATCTTTCTGGAAATTTATTTTATGACATTGAAGCACGTGCATTTGCTCCATGCACGTGCTTCACTGTCATAAAATATTTTGTGTTGAAAAGAAAAAGGTTACAGAAAAAGGTTTCTCACCTAAAAGATCAGAATCCAAGCTGCCCTGACTGGAGACCACACTCTGTACTCGGCTAGGTCTGTGCTTGCCATAACCTAAGAGTACAGAGACAAAAGATGGGGTCAGGGATTTCACAAAGGCATACAATGGATAGCCAAACAAACATTAAAAGAGGAATAATAGAGAGGGGAAAGAGAAAAACAAATTCCACAGCACGAGGACAAGATACACACCAGTAAGTGGGGCGGTGGGGAGGTAAAAGAGGACAATACAGATTGACATTTCTCCAAGTTTCATGGTTTGATTCCAACTCTCATGTCGCCAAAAATCAATGCCAGTTTTCATCTGTTTGACAGTTCATCTCTTTAATTGCTCAAAAATCCCCCAAACCTTCCCCAAGTCCAAAAGCTCAAGTGACACAAGCCCTTGCTAGCTAGGGGTAGTCTTCATTATTATTACTGATTCCAAAGAGAGAACAACACATTTGGGGACTAAGAGAAAATATCAAAAGTATAATGAAAATAAATTATTGTGCACCTAAATAAATGGGAATGCAGGGTATCATGAAAATTTGTGCAAAGTTCAATTAGTTTAGTTTAGTTTAGAGATACCGAGTCTGGAAACAAGCCCTTGGGCCCACGCCAACCAGCGATCCCCGCACATTAACACTGTCGTGCAGCCACTAGGGGCAATTTTTACATTTACCAATGCAATTAACCTAAAAACCTGGACGCCTTTGGAGTGTGACATACGACAATCAAACCTTCTTGGTTCTCTGGACTGGTTCATCTGCCACTGGATTTTGGATTTCTTGATCGGCAGACTTCAGTTGGTTAGAATTGGTCATAACATTTTCTCCACTCTGACCCTCAACACTGCTGCCCTCAGGGTTGTTCGCTCAGTTGTTTACTCTTCTACCTGTGCACCAATGTCTGTGTGGCCAAGTACAATACCTACTCAATCATGAAGTTTGCCATTGATACCATTGTTGTTGGCCAGATCAACAACGATGAGACGAAGTACAGGTGAAAGATTGAGAAACCTGTGTGAAATTGTCAGGTCAATCGTCTAGCCCTCAATATCAGCACGATGATCTAAGGAAACGACAAACCCATCCTCATCAACAGAGCTTCTGTAGAGATGGTTGACAGCCACAAGATCCAGGTCACCCATATCACCAGCACCCTAACCTGGTCCCTCACACTGTTGTGATGATCATGAAATCACGTCATCATATTTACTTTCAACGTCATCGGGAAACATTTGGCATGAATACAAGGATTCCCCCGAACTTCTACAAATGCTCTATACAAAGTATTCAGACGACATGCATCTCGGCCTGGTATGGCAAGCACTCTGGTCTTGGCCGCCTGAACCTGCAGAGTGGTGAACACACCCCAGTCCATCACATGCTTGTGACTTTCTTCCAACCAGTCTATTTCCATGATGCACTGCATCAGGAAGATTGAAAGTATTGTCAGGATGCCTGCCATCCTGTTCTCTCTTCTATCAACTGGGAGAAAATACAAGAGATTGAAAGCTTGGGGGTCCAGACTTAAGAGCAGCTTCTTTCCTGCTGTTGTCAGATTCCTGAACCCATCATCGTTGTCACACCCTTTTTCCAGATCTGCTGCGACATATGCTTGCTCTTAACTCTGTACATCATTTGGTTATTCCGTTATTGTACTTCAATTATTTTTGCACTACTTCGGATTGCAGACAAATCGCACCACTCTGCTACTATGTTATTGTATTTATTACTGCATTATCGTCACTGTATATATACCGTTCATTCTGTGAGCTTCAAGCGAACTAGGAATTTCATTGTATCCTGGTGTATATGACAGTAAACTATATTAGAACCATACCTGCTAAGTTATTATCTGAATTAAATGAAAAGATGACATACCTGTACTGCCAGGTATAATGGACTGTACAGACTCGGCAAGACTCACAGCAGAAGACGTCTGCGATGGTGGATTTGCCACCTGAGTTTTCTCAGGACCTGGGCTTGATTGCAGGAAGGGCGGGCTGGTGAGGATTCCCTCAGACCTGATCACTGTAAATCCCCTATCCTGTTGGTCAGGTTGTGTGACTGTGAGGCAGTTTTTCCCATCCATGTTCTCCTCCAGTAGTTCAGATGATGCAGGGCATGCTCCATTAGGTCCTGCTGCTATTACTGTTCTTTCAGAAGTCAGTTTACTTTCCTCAAGTGAAATCTGGAAAAACGCACCATAAAAAGGCATGAACCACATTTAATTCAATGTACCATTCATAATCAACTAAAATAACATATGAAACTGGCAGAAATGGTAGGGCCAGCAAGCCAATCAAACCTGCCGCATACAGTTATTGTCCAATTAAACATCATTCACTTCACTGCCCTCTTACACAGCAACAGCCATCTAAATCTACTTGGAGAACTGAATACGTGGAGCCAAGATGATCCAGGACAAATTGAGGAGATTCCTCTATGAGTCACAATGACAATGAAAATGAGTTCCAGAAGAACAATGTTCATGATATTTGTTAGCAATTCCACTCCTTCCATTGGCAGACTGAAATATCAACTACCGCTTCTGCATAACTATTTTAAATGCTTATGGTGATCCCACACTTACTGGTCAAAATATTAATTTTCTCCAAATTTTGCCTGTTCGGTCAAGAAGAAAAAGAAAGATGAAATCTAGCATGGATTTATTTACTTAATAAGAAATATTTATTACAAAGATGATTGTTGAGGGCAGGGCAGTGGATCTTGTAGTCCTAAACTTTAGTACAGCATCCAACAAGGTTCAATGGTTGGTACCCTGATCCAGTAGATTACATTACATGGGATCCATGATGTCTTGGGAAGTTAGTTTCACAGTTGACTTGGCCATAGAAGTCAGAAAGAAGTGGTGTTATTCTGACTGGAAGACTGTGGCCAGTGGATTTCAACACGGGGTCAGTGCTGGACCTCTTGATAAACTTGGACTGTTCACTCTCAAGGCTCTGAGATAACATGGTATAAGTATACAAAATTATGAGAGGGATTGATAGGATAGATTGTCAGAGCCATTTTCCCTGGGTGGAAATGTCAAGTACTAGTAGGCATAGGTTTGAGGGGATAGGGACAAGTTTAATGGACATATGTGGGCAATATATACTTCACATTAGGGCAAGCAAATAGGGTTAATTTAGTTTGGTGACACAGTTGGCACAGACATCTTGGATTTAAGGGCCTATTCCTCTGCTGTACTGCTCTATATCTTAATCCAATCCTGTATACCAAGGGTTCCCAACTTGGGGTAAATTTACCCCCAGGTGGTCAATTTCGCCTACCCAGGGGGTACATTTGTTGATTCTGGATTTGTACATATTTTTTTTATTGACTGACTGTGAACACCAATATCTATAGATGTTCATAAATAAGTGAAATAACATTGTTATGTGCTCTTAAAGTTGCCTGGGGTAAACAGGACGAAAAAGATTGAGAACTCCTGATGTATACCATACACACATCCAGATTATCATTAATTTATGTTATTGCCATAGACACAAACATGTCACCATAGTCTATACTTCTTGAAATTGGTGATATTGTTTTAAGCCAAGCACTGATCTAGTGGCTTCTGTAAATTGGCGAGGCGATGCGGAGACTCCGTGACCGTTTCGCTGAACACTTGCGTCAGTCCACCAAGGCCTTCAGGATCGACAAAGCAAAGCAAAGCATTTTAACTCCCTTTCCCATTCCCATTCTGACCTTTCTGTCCTGGGCCTCCTCCATTGCCGGAATTAGGCCATGTGCAAATTGGAGGAATAGCACCTCATAATCTCCTTGGGTAGCTTACAACACAGCAGTATGTTGAAATAACCAATTTAAAGAAACTTCTACAAACACTCCCCTTGCCCATCCCTTGTCCCCCTTCATACACTAAAAATCAGTTAATCAGTTCCACAGTTTGCAATGATAGATATCCCTCTTGGGATCACACCGCCCCTAGCCAACAATCAGCCTATCAGGGAAACTCCCTGCTTGATGTCATCTGTTGCCAGTCCCGATTTGCCCCTTTTCTTTCTTGCTTCCAGTTCCCCCTCTCAACACCTCCCGCCCCCCCCCCCCCCCCAACAACAATCAGTCGTAAGATAGATACCGACCCGAAATGTCACCTCTCCATTTTCTCCAGAGATGTTGCCAGACTCACTGAGTTACTCCAGTATTTTATAAAGATCTTTGGTATAAACCAGCATCTGCAGCTCCTTTTTCATTACCGAACTGGTGGCTCCTCATTTCCCCCCCCCCCCCCCCGATACAAAGCCCATGCAATATGAAAACGTATACCAAGAATTGGCTTTAAATAAACAAACAACTTTTTTATAGACTAGTACATTTCCTCCCAAAGCCATGCTGTTCATCTAATTCTCAAAACATTAGGATACCTGAAATGCAATCGAACATGAATGAAATTACTTCAGCAGCTACAAAACCGTCCATCATTGCTACAGTTCTGCAGAGCTTACACACCAACTGTGCAGAAAAATAGCATCACTGCTTTAACCAACTGAACTCTCAAGCATTGAAACTAATTCAAACGTTACCTGTGACTTCTCTTCACTCTTCTCTCCCTCAGTTACAGACAATGGTATGGCTACTTCAACTTGTTTAGTCCAACCTTCCTGGCGTTGATGGCAGATCCGAGCTACTTCTGCATCTGCACTCTCATCACTAGCCATCGCCACAGCTGGGCACTCACTCTCCAGGCTTTGCTTTCGGAGTTCTGGGGAAAGCTTCTGTCCTGCCTCTGCCCTCTGCACATGCAGGCGGCTCACAGATAAGTAATAAAAGTTGTTTGCTTCTCCATTGAGGTGGTACCCTGGAAGATTCATCCGCTTAAATTCCTTACATTGAAAGAAACAGATGAAGTAAGAGTTAAAACAATGGCATAACAAACGAGTGATGAAGTCTAGACTCTTGTTGGATCCTGGCAAGACTGGAATGGAAAGGATGTTTCACAGTTCCAGTGATACAGGTTCAGACCAGTGTTATATCTATCAGGTTGTGCCCATGACCAGTAGGTTTCTGTGTACTCATTTCCTACCGCAGAACAGCACAGTGGTGCAGCAGTAGAGCTACTGTCTGCAGCGCCAGAGACTTGGGTTCGATCCTGACTAAGGATGCTATCTGGGTGGAGTTTGTACGTACTCCCTGTGACTGCTTGGGTTTCCTCCGGTTGCTCGTTTCCTCCCACATTCCAAAGATGTGCAGGTTAGTAGGTTAATTAGCTTCTATAAATTGTCACTGGTCTGTAGGATCGAACTAGTGTGAATGGGTGATCGATGGTCGGCACTGTCTCGGTGGGTCAAAGGGCCTGTTTCCACGCTGCATCTCTATAACTAAACTAATCCCAAAGATACGCAGGATTGTATGTTAAACGTCCACTCCCATGTAGGTGGGGGGCAGAATCTGGGAGGGAGTTGATGGGAATGTGAAGAGAACAAAAATAAATTAGCGTAAATTGGTGCTTGATGGACACTGAGAACTTGATAGGTCAAAGGACCTTTTTCTGTGCTATAGGACACTGATACCATAACTACCGGTTTGGATTTAATGCAACAGAACTTTGCTCTTGGGCGAGTTCAAGACTTATTGTGAGGAGGAGTGTGGGCATTACAGTTAACTATTGCATTGTGTTTAACTTAATGTTTAAACTCCTGCCAACTCATATGGGGTCTGAATCCTTGCAATATGTACCTTCATAACCTTCACAAGTTAGTAACATTGCTCATTGTCTTGCAAATGTGTGTGCGGAACAATGGTCTGATAGGGTTTGTTTTGGTCAGCTCCCTGTAAATGTAACAAACTACTACTAAGCTTAATTATTCCGTTTACCTCTTTAAATTTCTCCAGTGATTGCTCCGGTCCAAAAACAAACTGCAAAGGAACCACTTCGCTGTGACATCGGGGCCTGCCCTTTGATCTGGACACATGATCTGATACTTTCTGTAGAGTAGCTAAAGTAATATTTGTTGAATGGCGCAGTGCTGAAACAATTTCATCTTCTAGGAGCCAATGAATCTAAAGAAAGGATGGCATTTCAGAACAACTTAGAAAACAACAGGCAACAGGCAAAGCACACAGAACGGTATGAAACGTGTGTATTTTGATTCTTAATGCTAAATAAAGAGAGCCAAAAAGTAATCAGTCACAATTATTTTTGAATGGAAAAATGAAGTTGATGTATAATTTAGTACGCTTTGAGTTCCTGGGCATGAACATCTCTGAAGGTCCGTCCTGGGCCCAGCACATTGATGTAATTGCAAAGAAAAATCATCAACGCATCTACTTCCTTAGATGATTCAGTATGTCGCCAAATACTCTTATTAAACATCTGTAAGTATATGGTGGAGAGCATACCAACTGGTTGCATCATCATACACCAAGTAGTTGAAAGGAGAAAGGAAACAGACTACAGAGTTATCACTGCAGGGAAAGAGCAGATGACAAAGTGCAAGTACTGGGGTTTTCTTCTTACCGAGTCCACACACAAGATTAGAAGTTGTTCAGCCAGAGCTGAGCACACTTCGCGGCATCTGCATACAATGGTGTCTGTCTTGTCGCTTCTTGCGAGTGGTGGTGGAAAGATTGGTGGAAACAGGGCCACGACGTGGACTCTCTTTCCTTGACCCCAGTACTGGGATGAGATTGTGAGATGGGGAATACAGCCTTAACCTACGAGAGGTCCATTTAAGAGTCTAATAACAGTAGGGAAGAAGCTGTTCTGGAATTTGGTGGTACGTGCTTTCAAGCTTTGTATCTTTTGCCCCACAAAAGAGGAGACAAGTGACAATGGCCAAGTGGTGCTTGGTTATGTTGGCTGCTTAATCAAGGCAGCATGAAGTGTAGATGGAGTCGATGGGAGGTCAGGAGAGTTAGTTTAGGTGATAGACTGGGCTGCATCCAAAACTCAGCAATTTCTTGTGGTCTTGAGCCGAGAGTTTTCCAAGCCTATCTGAGAAAAATCCAAATGATTCTATGATGCATCTGTAAAAATTGGTAAGTCATTAAAGCCATGCGAAAAATCAAGGTGTGCTTTCTTGTGGTTGGACCAGGACATATTGTTAGTAATATTTATTCCTTAGAACTTTAAACTCTTGACAATCTCCATCTCCACATCGCCGAGACAAACTGGCTTGTGCATTCCACCCCACTTTCCCAAAGTAATAACTAGCTCCTTTGTTTTGCTGACATTGAGAAAGCAATTGCTATCTTGACTGATGTTACTTGGCACTCATCTCCTTCTGGCGATTGATTTTGTCAATCGTTGTTCGAGATCCAACACACTACGGTGATGTTATTTGCAAACTTGTGAATGTAGTTGGAGCACACAGTAGTTCAGATGCACAGTAGTTAGAGTCTAGGGAGTATTGTGCATGGCTGAGTACCCAGGCTTGTGGGGCACTGTTGTTGAGAATTATTGTGGAGGATCTTTTGTCGCCTATCCTTAATGAATGCAACCTGTGGCTCATGAAGTCAAGGATCTTGTTGTAGAGGGAAGATGCCGAGTCCTAGGTCCGAGGTTTGAGGATGAGTTTGGTTGGTCTTCAATCAAGTTTCAAGTTAACGCACCTTATATCTTCTTTAACTCAGTGCAATTTACGATTTTACTTAATCGAGTGCTACAGGCTTTATTTCCATATTAAATGTTTTAAATAGATACCATTTTCAATGATTACAAATGGAGTTGCAGGATTAATCATTGAAGATATTATCTACAAGCATAAGCAGAGACTGTGACAATGGGTTAAATAGCCATCATACACATGTTTTTCTTTGGTTCATCTTTCAAGTTTCCATTCAAATTAGCGACTGTAGACAAGATGGGAAACACTTAAATTCTGACTTTCAATTGAAATTGGACAGTTTAAAGCATCTGGATGAAGAATGCTTTTATGCAGCTTTTGAAGATTGCCTCGAAAAATCACTGTAACCCTGAGTGACGTTGTATTACGGAGACTACAACGGACCAGAACAAGAAATCAAAGGAGGTGTTTTACCTTACAAAATGCAAAATGGCTGTTTCCAACTCATTGATCAATATTCTTGACATTACCTCATCCATTGTAGCAAGGACGGCTTGTTTGTGCAATGTTGGCAGTTTGGAGAGTGGATCACTGAAAGCCTCTGCAATCCTGGAAAATAATGACAAAAATCACTAGAAATCATGCTAAGCCCAGCAGGAAACAAATACAATTAAAACCACACTGAGAACTGGATTTAAATGTTATAACAAAAGGTTTCATTTTAGCAATGTAGAACACTGTGGCAGCACAATGGTGCAGCTGGTGGAGTTGCTGCCTTACAGCGTCAGAGACCCGAATTTGATCCTGACCTCACGTGCTGTCTATGCGGAGTTAGCACGTTCTCCCTGTGACCATGTGGGTTTCCTCCGGGTTACCTCAAAGATATGCGGGTTTGTAGGTTAATTGACCTCTGTAAATTGCTGCTCATGTGTAGGGAGTGGTTGGAAAATGGAGATAACATAGAACTTGTGTGAAAGTCGACGATCAGCGTGGAGATGGTGGACCGAAGAGCCAGTTTTTAGGCTGTATTTCTAAATTAAACACCGCCACTAGGTGGTAAATACAAATTTAGCAGGTTGAGGTCAAATTTCTTTTTTTTTTTTATTATTATTTAATTCTGACCCTACTTAGTTCATTGTGATCAGTTTGACATCAGTCTCAAAGTTTGATTACTATTTCTTGATCCAGTGCATGTACGACGTCATGCAATATAACTAGATTCTGCATTCACTTCGTTTTATCCAAATGAAGGAACAGAACTGATAATTAGTGGACACCATAATACTGTCAGTACAAGGATTGGGGTAGGAATTACAAAAGGTTGGAGCTTTAGTATCTTGCATCAGCAAGATTCAAAATCAAGTGACAGATATGGAAACATGAAAGAGAAATTCAATAAGAACCAAAATGAATACAATGACAGTAATGGCTGTACTTCAGTTCAAGAAAAGTAAAAAGTAAAACACTGCTCATGCAGAATTAGAACTTGCCAAACTAATGGACACCAACTGAATAGATAATGTCAGAGATACAGTAGATGACCAAATTAAAAGAAAGAAGTTTACTTTTTACGGTTTGTACACAATCATAATACTTGTGGGAAGATTTATTCCTAAATGGAATAAACTCAGGAGCAGAAACATGTAAAAGAATAGTCAGTGACACTAATTGGATTGTATCAATACAATTTTTCAGCTAAGCTGATATTAAATAGAGATGAATAATAAATAAATAGCATTATAGGTGAGAAAAAGCACAAAACAATAAATATCTGATGACTACTCTATCTAACTATTCACAAAGGAAGACATAAGCAAAATACCTTCTCTAAACAAAAATAATCCAAGAATAATCTACTGTTCACAATGAATAAGACAGGTCATGGACAGTCACAAGGCAGATAGGAAGATTTATGAGATGATGATGACCATTATGAGGAAGATCTTTGGATGCTGGGGACCTCTGGTAGACTGAAAAGGGGTTATTGCGCTCCTATCCAAAATGACCAACTATGTCACTTCCATTCCAACTAAAGGATCAGAGATGAGAATTAGAAGTAAAGGCAAATATTACTTATGCATTCATAATCCTGTTAAGAACATGTTAGCATGGATTCAGAATGGAAATGATGTGGTGCTTCTTGGTATCCAAGAAGTCTTTTGATTGACCTTCCACAAATTAAATTCGAAGCTCTGAACTTTTGAGTTATAGAGTCTGGGAAGCCAGAAGAAATGATTTTATGAACAAAATATATGAGCTTCTGATGACATTCCCTGTAGTTCAACTGTCAATGCTTCCTACTGAAATTACCGGTAATGTATTATGGTTATTTGTAGGAGGCTTCTTAATGATCTGGTAATCCAAATTAAAAACATAGAATGCTGGAAATACTCATCATGTCAGGCAACATCTCTGGGGACAGAAACAAAGTTAATGGTTCAAATCCTTTCATCAGAATCTCAAAGATGCTGCCTGGCCTGCTGAGAATTTACAGCATTTTATGTTTTTATTTCTGAGTTCCAGCATTTGCAGTAATTTGCCCTGGAATTTATGGAGCCTTCTGTTCACGATATTATATTGGCAGAGGACGGGGTTCACAACATGTTTTGTATTGTAAACTTAATATTTTACTTTTGATTCATTTATTTTTAATCATTCTGAAAATTATGTATTGATCCTTCAAACATGACATAGATTATGTAAATATTAATCATTTATACAAGCAATTGCAACCGATTGAATTATTTTAATGTAATTTCCCAGAAGACTGCACCTCTCATCTGTGGTGGAAACATGTTGATCCATGCTTTGCATCAGCTCTTCATCAGATCGATATGATGATGGTTGTCCTGGTGATCGGTTCATGGAACTGCTACTTTCCGATGTGTACCTAGGGACAGGAATATGTTTGCAAAGAATTACTTACAAAATTAATCTGCAATAGCACAGCTGTCCTTGGGAAAAGTACTAGGAAGTCAATGTAGCCTGAAATTGAACATCACACGAAGACATCTGTTCATATTTCAGACATCTTTATATTCAACCACTGCTTGTTTGGGTAAATGGGTTTCCACTTACTTTAACACACCCAAGTATGCAATCTGTACAAATGACAATATTGTTATGTTAGCTTCTTGCCGGAGTGGCCTTGTAATAGCTGCAGATAATAACTCTTTTTTTTCAGCTCAATTGGCCAGATATTCACAAAAGGATACAAATTGAAGGTAATTGCAATTTTTAAAAAAAGTTGGTTAAAATTAGTTGAGTTTTATTGTCCTATGCACATACCTAATGTGCACATGTACAAGTATATTACTTTTTAAAGAGGCAAGTAAGCCAGTGGAATTCTTTTCCACAAACCTACTCAGCCTTGTCTAAAGATTCTTATCGAGAGAATAAGGGGCACATTATGGGGAACAAGCATCAGACTAGAATTTGATTAGCTAGCTCTTGTGGGAAACTAAATCTTGATTAGCCAAAAGTCTTTAACAAGTGCTGGAAACTGGCAAGCTCAAAATGGCACATGACTGGGCATCAGGGCACTGGAGCCGATGGCTCTGTGGGCAATAACTACAGTTTAGAGCCCTCTTGAGATTGCCTATTCATTAGTTGAAATCTGTGTTAAAAGACAGGCGGTATGGTGGCGCAGCGGTAGAGTTGCTGCTTTACAGTGAATGCAGCACTGGAGACCCGGGTTCGATCCCGACTACAGGTGCTGTCTGTATGGAATTTGTACGTTCTCCCCGTGACCTGCAGGGGTTTTCTCCGAGTTCTTCGGTTTCCTCCCACACTCCAAAGACTTACAGGTATGTAGGTTAATTGGTTTGGTAAATGTAAAAATTGTCCCTAGTGTGTGTAGAATAGTGTTAATATGCGAGGATCGCTGGTCAGCGCGGAGCCAGTTGGCTGAAGGGACTGTTTCCGCTGCTGTATCTCTAAAGACCATGAAAAATGTGCTCATGGGTTCCATAAAATGTTAGCTATGGGTTATATAAAATGTTACTTAACATACTAATCCTAAGTAATAGGAATAATGCCAATGAAAATGCTAATTTAGTGTTCTGCATTACATATATTTGAATATTTTATGAATAAATTTTGAAATTAAAGAGTATGAATTTCTCATACAGTATAAAAAATGATATTGGAAATATGCAGGAGGTAAAGTTACATTGATGGGAGAAGAAATAGAGTCAATATTTCAGATTGGAGATCCTTTATCAGACCTTCTTCTGACCAGAAAGTTTCTAAGCTGCAGAAATGTCACCTATCCAGGTCTTAAAGAGATGCTGCCTGACCTCTAGTATTTGACATTTTTTTGACAAACTTCTAGTCTTTGACTTTACGAAAACAATCAAATATATCTGAGTGAAAATCGCAAAAAAACTGCAGATGCTGAAAATTTAAAACAAAAAAAACCAGAAAATCATGGAAATACTGGTTTTGTAAACCAGTATCTGCAGTTCCTTGTTTCTACTAAAACTTTGACAGTTATACTTTTTAGAGAGTTAGCTTGATTCCATGATTTTCTGGTTTTTTTTGTTTCGATTGTTTTCTTAAAGTCAAAGACTAGAAGTTTGACAAATGTCAAAAAAATGTCAAATACTAGAGGGGACAGCTTTAAAGTCACAGATACAAAAGTTTAAAGATGTGTGGGGCAAGAGAATGGTGGATGCCTGGAACGCGCTACCAGGGGAGGCGGCGGGTCAGTGGTAGCTATCTCCATAGAGGAGGAAGATCCCTAGAAACACGTCCACAATTACAGACTAACACTTTGGTTGAGACACTAACCATACATTCCAGCTGTTTCATAAATACAGGCAGAACTCACTAGGTCATTGCACTCTGTAGAGACTTGGTCGTATGGATGCACTAATGGCTTACTGATAAAAGACAGATGGTTGTGGTGGAAGGGTAATATTCAGGCTGGCGGTCTTGAACTGTGGAGTTCCACAGGGATCTGTGCTGGGACCTTGGCTGTTTGTACTGGTATATAAAGTAATTGGACAAAAATGAAGACAGATTGGTTAGTAAATTTGCAGATGATACCCAGAGTGCTGGGGTTACGGACTACGAGGAAGGCTGTTGAAGTGTCCAGCAGCGTATCGATCAACTGCAGAAATGAGTGAAGAAATAGCAGGTAGAGCTTAATCCGAGCAAGTGTGAGGTGTTGCACTTTGGGAGGTTGAATGCGAGGGGAAAGTATACAATTAATGGCATGACCATGAAGAACATTGATGTTGAAAGAACTTGGAGTCCAGCTCCATAACTCCCTGAAAGTGGCAATACAAGTAGATAAAGAGTAGATAAAGAGGAGGTTTACCAGAATGATGCCTGGATTACAGGGAGATGTTGGACAACTTGGATTGTTTTTTTCTGGAACGCTGGAGGTTGCAGGCAGACCTGAGCGAAGGGTCTGAGATTGACCTGAGATAGAGTCATAGAGTGATACAGTGTGGAAACAGGCCCTTCGGCCCAACTTGCCCACAACTGACATGTCCCAGCTACACTAGCTACCCACCTGCCTGCACTTGGTCCATATTCCTCGAAACTTGTCCTATTCATGTACCTGTCTAACTGTAGATAGGTTAGACATTTAGAAAATGTTTCCCTGGATGGAAATGTAAAATACTAGAGGGCATAGCTTTAAGGTGAGAGGGGCAAAGTTTAAGAGTGAGGTGCGAGGCTTTTTTTTTATAAACAGAAGGTGGTGAGTGCCTGAAACGCACTGCCGGGGTTGGTGGTGGAGGCTGACATGATAGTGGCATTGAAGGGATGTTTGGATAAGCATGTGGATATGCACAGAATGGGGGGGGGATTATGTGCAGGTAGATAAGGGTTGGACTTGGCTTCATGTTCAGCACAGACATTGTGGGCTGAAGGGCCTGTTCCTATGCCGTGCTGTTCTCTGTTCCAAAACTGTGACTTGCCTCTCAACTTACCTGTGGTGGTTCACATCAACAGGCACAATCTCAATTTCCAAGGGAAGAGTCAGCACAAAAATATCCAAGGTGATAACAAGATTATTTAGATCGATCGATTTGACTGGAAAATTCTCCAGGCTGCTGATAATTTCACCTAAACAAAGAAAAAGAACAATTGGAAATAATTTCCAGTATAATATTAAATGACTCTTGAAGAGAGACTGTGATAAGAGAGAGAACTGGTTGAACATGGTTCCAGTTTAAAGCAGCTAGTTCCCTCTTAGTTAGATAATTTACCAGTTTAAAGCTGTAGGCTCATCTGCCATTTACGGGCCTTCATCAAATACAGATGTACAGAGCCAGGGCTATGCAAGAAGCCATGTATTTCAAAAAATGTCAAATTATTTACATCGACCATGCATAGTTCACTCTAGTTATCAATTGTAAGAATTTAAAAATACTTCAAATCACAGTCAATTTTCAAACATGACAGAATAACTTTGTAGACAAGGAGCCACAATTTAGTTTTAGTTTATTATTGTCATGTGTACCAAAGTACAGGGAAATGTTCTTTGTTAGGTGCTATCCAGTCAAAGAGAAGACTGCATATGATTATTATCAAGCCATCCACAATGTACAGATAAAGGACACAACATTTTGTGCAAGATAAAGTCTGACCAAAGATAGTTCAAGGTCTCCAATGAGGTAGATGTGAGGTCAGGACCACACTCCAGCAGGTAAGAGGACGTTCATTTTCCTGATAACAGCTGGGAAAAAACTGTCCCTGAATCTGGAGGTATACGTTTTCAAAGTGGCACTGGCTATGCTAAGCGATAATTCAAGCTTATAATCACTGTTTCATTCACTCGCATTGTGTTAACATGGGAATTGCTAGAGAGGGAGAAGGGTAGAAGGAAGAATAAAGGGCATGACCACTAGAATATAGATGGCACGGAAAACCTTGACTAAAGGATGTCGGTAAAATGGAATAGTAAATTATATAGGGATAAGGGGCAAATTAAAAAAGAAACAGGCACAGGGGGATCATGATACCCTGGAGGATATTATATATATATTTTTTAAACGTGGTGAATATATATATTTTTAATAAAAGGCCAATAAATCCCCAGAGCCTGAAGTTGTATCCCAAGTTGCTATGGGAGAAAGGGTGGAGATAGCTGTGACCCTGACAGAGACCTTTAAATATTAAGAGGCCAGAAAACTGGAGGACAGCAAACATGGTTCCTTTATTCCAGAAGAGTGGCAAGGATAAGGCAGGAAATTACTGGCCAGCGAGTCTTACATCAGTGGTAGCAAAATGATTACAAAAAGTTCTGATTACGCATAGTCGCCAACTAAGTTAATTGAATCTTTCAAAGATGTTACTTAATTTAGTCAGACAGGATCATCCAAAGCAATGTCTATTAGAAAGTCTATCCCTGATTGGATCCAAGGCAAATTAGCAGGTTAAATCCAAAAGCGGCTTAGCAATAGGGGACAGAGGGTGAAAGTAGAGAGTTGTTTTGTAATTTGAAGCCGAGTTCAGTGATGCACTGCAGTGATCAATACTGGGATCACACATTACTGACTTGGATGTAAATATAAGAAGTATACAATAGACAATAGACAATAGGTGCAGGAGTAGGCCATTCGACCCTTCGAGCCAGCACCGCCATTCAATGTGATCATAGCTGATCATCCCCAATCAGTACCTCGTTCCCGCCTTCTCCCCATATCCCCTGACTCCACTATTTTTTAAGAGCCCTATCTAGCTCTCTCTTGAAAGCCAGAGAACCTGCCTCCACCGCCCTCCGAGGCAGAGAATTCCACAGACTCACAACTCTGTGAGAAAAAGTGTTTCCTCGTCTCTGTTCTAAAAGGGTTACTCCTTATTCTTAAACTGTGGCCCCTGGTTCTGGACTCCCCCAACATCGGGAACATGTTTCCTGCCTCTAGCGTGTCCAAACCGTTAACAATCTTATGTTTCAATGAGATCTCCTCTCATCCTTCTAAACTCCAGATTGTACAAGCCCAGCTGCTCCATTCTCTCAGCATATACATTTGCAATGACACAAAAAATGGTGGTTTTGTAGACAGTGAAGAGGATAATCTCAGGCTACAGAAAGATATTCATCAACTGATAAATTAGGCAGAAACATACGAGATGGAAATTAATCTTGATAGGTATCAAAGAAGTAATGAATCTTGAAAGGCATCAAATGAAGTAATGAATTTGGAGAGGTCAAATTAAAGCATGGCATGCACAATGAATGAATCTTTTGTGTCCCACACATAATGAAAGGTATGGCTCAAGGGTGTACTGAGAACAGATGGATCGTGACTTACAAGCACAAAAGTGGCCAAAGTTGACAGGACAAACAGAATGGAAAAGGGTACTGAATGCTAGACTTCATTAGCTTTGGCATGGACTATAAGAGAAGGGAATTTATGATACAGCTTTGGAAAACAATGGTGATACCATAGGTTAAGACCAAACCTGGTGTCTGGCACTGGGGCAGCAGCGCTGCTAGCTGTGTCACTAGACTGCACTCAGAGATTCACCAGAACACTGTCCAGGATGGAGCGTCTCAGTTACGAGGAGAGAATGGATAAACTAAGTACGTTTTCCTTGTAAACTTAGTGGCTATACTTGCAACCAGAGGGCACAGGGTTAAGAGTTTAAGGAGAGATAAGGGAGATTTGTTCTTCCCCTTCAGAGGGTGGTGGGAATTTGAAATGCACTGTCTGAGAGGGTGGTGGAGACAGAGACTCACGACATTTAAGGAGTATCTTTACAAGTACTTGAATCGCGAAGCCTTAGAAGGCTGCAGACCAAGTTCTGACAAATGGGATCAGTGCAGATGGCTACCTGATGGTCAGCACAGAGAGGGTGGATTAAAGAGTCTGTTTCTAAGCTTTATGAATCTGTGTCATTACCTCAATTTTCTTTCTAAACTTCAACTTTGCACTTACCAAGGCACGTGGGCAGTGACTCCACCGGTATGGACTCCACCGAGAACGGCCCACAGCATTTCTTTCCGCCAAGGGAACAAGTAAGATGAATAAATAATGGTGGCATCTCCTGATCAGGAAAGTCTTGCTCATTTAAAGAATCTCCCCCAAGGACACTGAATGAATCATCGTCTCTGTTCACCGTGTTGGTATCAGAGAGGGAATCGGCATCCTGCAATTCCTTGTCAGATTTTTCCCTATATTCGACCTCCAGATCTGGATCACTCTCTGTCACCACACAACATCCAGACGTATTCCCTGTCAGATATCAGGGGAAAAAAAATGCAGAATTAATTTCTCCTGCAAAACCCTACATTTACCATTTTAAAAGCTGGTTACTGATTTTCATCAATGGCAAACAAAAATCCTGGAGAAACTCAGCGGGTGAGGCAGCATCTATGGAGCGTGGAATAGGTGACATTTCGGGTCAAGACGCTTCTTCAGACTGATGTGAGGGTGGGGGGGGTAGGAATAAGAAAGGAAGAGGCGGAGACAGTGGGCTGTGGGAGAGTTGGGAAGGGGAAGGGAAGGAGGGAGAAAGCAAGGACTACCTGAAATTGGAGAAGTTAATGTTCATACCACTGTGGTGTAAAGCCTCCATCTTGTACCCGATTCCCCCTTCCATTCAACTTTATGATCACATCATAACCCAGACCCGTTACCACGGCCACGTTTCCTTTCTCATGACTCGCCTCCATCTTGTACCTCTGACCCTCATCTACGGCAAATTTTGCCAATCGCTTGGTTTGATAACCAAATCCAAGAACTATGCATTACAATTACACTTTTAGAGAAAGGGCAGCACAATTTAATAAAACATCACTACGATAGTATCAGATTAAGATATTATTTACATGTTAATGGCTGACAAGAATTATTTGATCTTGAAACATTTTAAAAGGTATTGAGAACAAGTTATAGAATCATAGAAAATAGGTTCAGGAGTAGGCCATTCGGCCCTTCGAGCCTGCACCGCCATTCAATATGACCATGGCTGATCATCCAACTCAGTATCCTGTACCTGCCTTCTCCCCATACTCCCTGATCCCTTTAGCCACAAGGTCCACATCTAACTCCCTCTTAAATATAGCCAATGAACTGGCCTCAACTACCTTCTGTGGCAGAGAATTCCACAGATTCACCACTCTCTGTGTGAAAAATGATTTTCTCATCTCGGTACTAAAAGACTTCCCCCTTATCCTTAAACTGTGACCCCTTGTTCTGGACTGCCCCAACATCGGGAACAATCTTCCTGCATCTAGCCTGTCTAACCCCTTAAGAATTTTGTAAGTCTCTATATGATCCCCCCTCAATCTTCAAAATTCCAGCAAGTACAAGCCAAGTCTGTCCAGTCTTTCTTCATATGAAAGTCCTGCCATCCCAGGAATCAGTCTGGTGAACCTTCTCTGTACTCCCTCTATGGCAAGAATGTATTTCCTCAGATTAGGAGACTAAAACTGTACGCAATACTCCAGGTGTGGCCTCACCAAGACCCTGTACAACTGCAGTATTGTACTCAAATCCTTTAGCTATGAATGGCAACATACCATTCGCTTTCTTCACTGCCTGCTGCACCTGCATGCCTACTTTCAATGACTGGTGTACCATGATACCCATCTCCCCTTTTCCTAATCGGCCACCATTCAGATAATAGTCTACTTTCCTGTTCTTGCCACCAAACTGGATAACCTCACATTTATCCTCATTATACTGCATCTGACATGCATTTGCCCACTCACCCAACCTATCCAAGTCACCTTGCAGCCTCCTAGCATCCTCCTCACAGCTAACACTGCCCCCCAGCTTCATGTCATCCGCAAACTTGGAGATGTTGCATTCAATTCCCTCATCCAGATCATTAATATATATTGTAAATAGCTGGGATCCCAGCACTGAGCCTTGCGGTACCCCACTAGTCACAGCCTGCCATTCTGAAAATGACCCTTTTTGCTTCCTGTCTGCCAGCCAGTTCTCTATCCACATCAATACTGAACCCCCAATACCGTGTGCTTTAAGTTTGCCTACTAATCTCTTATGTGGGACCTTGTTGAAACCCTTCTGAAAGTCCAGATACAACACATCCACTGGTTCTCCCTTATCCACTCTACTAGTTACATCCTCGAAAAATTCTATAAGATTCGTCAGACATGAAGTTTAATCCAATCATCAGTGGGTTCTATCATAGAAACAAGCACCGCCATTCATTGTGATCATGGCTGATCGTCCCCTATCAATAACCCGTCCCTCTGTGGCAGGGAATTCCATAAATTCACAACTATCTGGGTGAAAAAAGTTTTTTCTCACCTCGGTCTTCTCTCAAAATCATCTATCTTAGTCATCTCTGCAACCACAAGGATAGTTGCCACAGGATTGTGAAATATAAAGATTGTGAGATGAAATATTTAGAGCTTGAAATGAAGTTAAATTTTAAATTTGGTTTGCGCTGTAGAATCCCAAGACCACAAATACATGTTTTTGTTTTTTTTTAATTACACTTTATAAAACTCACAATCAGGTTTTGAACTTGCAAATTCCATGTTCAATGCTCATGCTTAAGATGCAACTACAATCCATAAAGTTAACAGTTCTAAGAATAGCAAAATATATTGATCAAATATAGTATAGATGCCCAAACACTTTGCATCTGACCATATTTCATCTAACTCAAAAATTATGGATGTCAACAATATGTATAGTATTTAACATAAACTTAATTCCCAGGTTCGGTAGCTTAATAACTAAATTAGTGATCACAGCATGCAATTAAATCAGACCACATCGCAAAAGTTCAAAGCATCTCACCTTCCTCCCCTGCCATCTCCAACTCGGAGAGATCATTTTCGTCAGTCTGTTTTCTTTGCCTTTCATCCTGATAATTTTCTTCCTATAAATTTCAGAGCAAAGTGTAATTCAGAAAATCTCCATTGCAAGAGTTACCATTCTTCAGCCGTTAGATTTCACTTCTAAGCACAAATGATAAAAACGGCTAATGAAGAAACGACATTCGCCTGGACCACCCGTTTGACACACAACCAAAGGAACACAACTTCTACTTGCAACTGAAATACCTCAAGCTCTTTTGGCATTCCAGTCCTGAGGGCATTTTGATTGTAAAGCAGAGTTCATCAGCCGTTGCTAAACCATCAACCTAGGTAGTCGATGGGAGATTCTTCACAGGGATCTACTACAGTGGTGTTCCCGATGTTGGGGCAGTCCGGAACCAGGGGTCACAGTTTAAGAATAAGGGGTAGGCCATTTAGGACTGAGATGAGGAAAAATGTTTTCACCAGAGAGGTGTGAATTTGTGGAATTCTCTGCCACAGAAGGCAGTGGAGGCTAATTCATTGGATGTTTTCAAGAAAGAGTAACGCCCCTGTCCCACTTAGGCGATTTTTTCGGCGACTACTAGCAACTAGGCTGTTTTCACATGGTCGCGGGGTGACACCTTTATGGTCGTGAGTAGTCTCTTCAAGTCGCCTAAAGTGTTGTAACGTTTTTCTGGTCACCGCTGGATTTTGAAATGTTCAAAACTTTTTGGCGACTGTCGGCTTGACGTAGGTTATCTTCTCCTGTCGTAGGTGCTGTCGTAGGCTGTCGCCAGGTGACGTTGGTTGTCACCGGGTGCTGATTTTGGTGAATTCCATTGGCGACTACCTACGTCAACCGGTACCGGCAACTTAACTGTCTTCAGTTGTCGCCGACAGGGTCGTAGCTCGTCGCGGGTGCACGTAGGTTGACCGGTTGTCGTAGGTGGTCGCCTGTGTGGTCATAGTTTGTCGTAGGTGTCGTCATAGGTTGGCGTAGGTGTGGTCGTAGGTGGACGTCCTAAGTCGCGATGATTGGGTCGCTGGTTGTCGGTAGCTTGCTGTAGACTAGGTGATAGGTTGTCATAGACATTGTTGTAGGAGGTTCCTGTCGTGGTTTTTCGACGAGCTGCTACGACAGTCACCAGCAGTCGCCGAAAGAAAACACCTGTGGGACAGGCCCATTAGATCTAGCTCTTAGGGCTAGCGAAATCAAGGGATATGGGGAAAAAGCAGGAAAGGGGTACTGATTTTGGATGATCAGCCATGATCATATTGAATGGCAGTGCTGGCTCAAGGGGCCAAATGGCCTACTCCTGCACCTATTTTCTATGATTGATGGCAGATCAATCAGTCAGAAGAAATATATATTTATTTACATGCAGTCTATGGAAACACGCAGTTGCACCAAGGTGCACTTGCTTGGGGCAGTTATGATCATTATTCCCTCTGCTGCACGGCAGGTGCATTACCATGGTGAAAGCAATGACAGCACCTATTAGATTAAGATTTGAGCTTCCTGAAAATTGAATATATGCAGAAGAAATCCAATAAATGCAATACATTTATGCAACTATGAAGATCTATCAACAAAAGTAATCTAATCCAATATAATTCTGTGCCAAATCCTTCCATTTTTCCTCCTAAGAATAGAAATGCCAATCTCAAACTTGAGAAATTGTGAAAGATTAGCTACGTAAAATATTTCAAGGCTGCTCATGAAGTGTAGAGAGAGCATGTGAATTTCCCTATTTACTTCACTCTTCCAAATCCTAAACCACCAAGCAAGTACACATATGGTTATCAATTAAACTGAAGAAGGGTTTCCACCCAAAACATCACCCATTCCTTCTCTCCAGAGATGCTGCCTGTCCCGCTGAGTTACTCCAGCATTTTGTGTCTACCTTTGGTTATCAAACAGGTTGGACACGTGTGGTTCTGATGCTTCCAATAGATGAGTCATGATAATAATTTACAAGTTGGCATGTGGGCTGTGAGAATAACGCAATTATCATGCCTATGAGACAATTCCCACGATAAATTCAAGCAAAATAGTGAAATAGCTCCTCTCTCAAGAGGTTATTCCTATTTGTAAGTAATATTTCTACTGAAGTCTCAGTTAAATTATAATCAGGGAGCATGAACAATCTGAAACTAGTTGCTCTTTACAACACAACTGATTCCGATAATCTCATTGAGATTATCACAATTGTAACAGTGTTGTTTAATTTGTGACCTGCAGACCTGATAATCTGCACCTTTTCTTTGGAAACACAATTTGGAGCTTGATGTAATATCCTTTTCAACATCTTAAAGTCAATTCCCAATTACAGTGCAGGCCAGTGCAAACTTGCCTCTTTTTTGGCTGTGGGAGAACAGTAAAAGAAGTAGTATGGGTTTGAAGGCACTGTCTTGAAATGTTGCCGTCCAATCTCAAGGAATTTGTCCTGTAAACACAAGTTTTAAAATAAGGTCTTGATACTTGTTGGACATTTATTTTGCCAGCTTTTAGTTTTAAATCTACATTTTAATAAACAATTTGCATTGTGAAAGACCATGAAATATGCAAAGGCTAAAACATATTATGGCAATTGCTAATACATTTTATTTTTCTGTCACTGCAGACTGGGATTGGTCATTAATTACTACAGATTTGCTGAATGTCATCACTTCCTTCAGCAGATGTTAGAATATTTAGTAATTCAAAAGGAAAGTCCTGAAACATTACAAATAGAGGCAGTTAACATGAGGTTTGGGAGAATTTCAAAACTCAAATGGTGGACCAGGGCATTGGTAAGGAAAGGATATGCAGAGTAAAAGAGCAGTGTATTAGAAACATAAAAAGAAAATGGTAAGAGCTGCAACACATATGTAAAAATAAGATTATCTGGTTAATTTGAGTCTCTTATTGAGCATTTGAATGAACAAGGTGCAGAAAAATGTGAGGTCAACCACTTTCAGTGGAAAAATAGCAAGGTTTAATTTTTTTTTAAATGGTGATAATCTGAAAGATGTGGGTGCTCTGTGGAATGTGTGTAACCTTGTACACCAGTCACTGAAAATTAATATGCAGGTACAGCAATTAATTAGAAAGGCAGGTGTTTATTGCAAATAAAGTGAGTAATTACACATAGGGTGGTGAGTGTACGGTACGAGGAGGTAGTTGAGGCAAGGACTATCCCAACGTTTAAGAAACAGTTAGACAGTTACATGGATAGGACAGGTTTTGAAGGATAGGGGCCAAATGCAGGCAGGTGGGACTAATGTGTAGGTGGCTGGTGTGGGAAAGTTGGGGTAAAGGGCCTGTTTCCACACTGTATGACTCTGATAATGTCTTGCTGCAATTAAACATGGATCTGGTATGACCACAACTGGAATCCCCGCCCCAAAAAGGGCACATGTGATTGATTCCTAAGATGAGGAAAATGTGGCAAGGTTAAGCATACTATGCCTATATTATCTTGCATTTAATAAAATAAAAGGTGATTTCATTACAATGTGCAAAACTCTTATGCTCGATGCAGGAACAATGCTTCCCATAGGCTGAGCATCAGGAACCAGGATCAGGGTCTCAAAAAAAGAGATTAGAAGAAATTTCTTTGCATTGGTCGTGAATCATTACAATTCGTAAAACATAAAACAAAATAGCTGTAAAGGTTCAGATGCACATCAAGTTCAATAAAGAGATTATATCATTTTAGTTATTATGGCAATCAAACAGGAAAGTGAACTAATGCTAAAGATCAGACATGATCTTACTAAGTGGAGGAGGCGCATGAGTGGTTGAATAACCTACTTGTGTTTCTATTTATGTTCTGCCTCAAACATGACCTATGTATTTCATTAATCTTGTATACACTCACTCCATTTCTCCTCTGCTGTCAAAATTATTGTGATTACCCAATCTGTAAGAATAGCTACCCTCATACCAAGCCTTGTTGTCATTCCAAGCATTTCTTTATCCCCTTCACATTCATGCTGTCCAAATTTATTGAAGTTGCCGTTAACTCAATGTTTTACCTGAATGATTTTGTGCAAGTTGGGGTAGACTTCACACTGTTGGTTGGATTGAAGAAGAGAGACTGGAAATTCTGGGTAGACCTTCTTTATTTTAGTTTCTTCTTGTATCACAGGAGATGCAACACTAGACTGTACACCCCTCAAATCCGGTTCATTGAGATCTTCGGTTTCTATGCTGATATATCAAAATAGAAAACAAGCGAGTGACCAGAAATACTGAAACTTAACAATATTATGATCGTTACTGATTTGATGTTCCTTGACAGTGTTTCTTGACATCTCTAGTCAACGTATTGAAGTAATTTCCAGTAATGGTTGTGAAATCATGGTACAATATTTACCCCAATATATGATGCCTTTAATGGAGTCCCCATTACCTCACATCAATGGCAATTACCATGAACCTTGCTTGGAAACTCACAGAATTCTACTGTTTTACACCACTGTATAACATGAGATAACACTGAAACTATGAGCTTCAAAGAAGAAGAAGTACTGACACTTCTGAAAAATATAAAAGTGGATAAGTCTCCAGGTCCTGACAGGATATTCCCTAGGACATTGAGGGAAGTTAGTGTAGAAATAGCAGGAGCTATGACAGAAATATTTCAAATGTCATTAGAAACGGGAATAGTGCCGGAGGATTGGCGTACTGCGCATGTTGTTCCATTGCTTAAAAAGGGTTCAAAGAATAAACCTAGCAATTATAGACCGGTTAGTTTGACGTCAGTGGTGGGCAAATTAATGGAAAGGATACTTAGAGATAATATATATAAGCATTTGGATAAACAGGGTCTGATCAGGAACAGTCAACATGGATTTGTGCCTGGAAGGTCATGTTTGACAAACCTTGAATTTTTTTAAGAGGTTACTAGGGAAATTGATGAGGGTAAAGCAGTGGATGTTGTCTATATGGATTTCAGTAAGGCCTTTGACAAGGTTCCCCATGGAAGGTTGGTTAAGAAAGTTCAATTTTTGGGTGCTAATGGCGGAGTAGCAAGATGGATTCAACAGTGGCTAAATGGGAGATGTCAGAGAGTAATGGTGGATGGCTGTTTGTCAGGTTGGAAGCCGGTGACCAGTGGGGTGCCTCAGGGATCTGTGTTGGGTCCACTGTTGTTTGTCATGTACATCAATGATCTGGATGATGGGGTGGAAAATTGGATAAGTAAGTATGCAGATGATACTAAGATAGGTGGTGTTGTGGATAATGAAGTAGATTTTCAAAGTCTACAGAGAGATTTGGGCCATTTGGAAAAGTGGGCTGAAAGATGGCAGATGGAGTTTAATGCTGATAAGTGTGAAGTGCCACATCTTGGCAGGACAAATCAAAATAGGACGCACATGGTAAATGGTAGGGAATTGAGGAATGCTGGGGAATTTTGGTGTGCTGGCCTTTATAAATCAGAACATTGAATATAGGAGTAGGGAAGTAATGTTAAAATTGTACAAAGCATTGGTAAGACCAATTCTGGAGTATGGTGTACAATTTTGGTCGCCTAATTATCGGAAGGATGTCAACAAAATAGAGAGGTACAGAGGAGATTTAATAGAATGTTGCCTGGGTTCCAGCAACTAAGTTACAGAGAAAGGTTGAGCAAGTTAGGTCTTTATTCTTTGGAGCGCAGAAGGTTAAGGGGGGACTTGATTGAGGTCTTTAAAATGATGAAAGGGATAGACAGAGTTGATGTGGATAAGCTTTTCCCATTGAGGGTAGGGAAGATTCAAACAAGAGGGCATGACATGAGAATTAAGGGGCAGAAGTTTAGGGGTAACATGAGGGGGAACTTCTTTACTCAGAGAGTGGTGGCTGTGTGGAATGAGCTTCCAGCAGAAGTGGTGGAGGCAGGATCGATTTTAACATTTAAAAGTAAAGTGGATAGGTATATGGACGGGAAGGGAATGGAGGGGTATGGTCTGAGTGCAGGTCGATGGGACTAGGGGAAAATAAATGGTCGGCACGGACTGGAAGGGCCGAGAGGACCTGTTTCCATGCTGTAATTGTTATATGGTTATATATGGTTATATGTATAAGGACAAACAGATAACTATAATGCTACCTGCTCTCTGCAAGAAAATTATTCAATCCCATTTCTACTCTCATTTTTGGTACTCTTAACGTTTCTGTTTAAAATAATTATTCTTTCCTATTGTTAAAGATTCAGAATTTTCCATCTGCTACTTTTTCCTCGCAAGTTGCTGTTTTAGGTGATTGTTAAATTTATGATTCTAGATATAGATCAGTGCAGCAGATTTACCAGCATCTGCTGCACAATTTCCTTGTTTGTTTTAATAATACGAGTTCTCATAATTTTTATAAAACTTGATCATAATTAATGCTTTGTGTCGGTGAACGGGAAACCAAGGAAATTCTTCACAGCCCAAATATCTTCTGAACACTAGGATAACAATCAATAATTCATTGAAATACCTGCTCTATAAGTTATAGGCTAGATTGAATGCTATGAATGAAAGTAAATAATTTTATAAGCGGTTGTGGTTTTGTAGACATTGCCTGGTCCATCACAGATGCTGACCTCCCCACCAACGGGATCTATAGGAAGTGCTGCATCTAAAAGGCAGCCAGTATCGAAGAGCCACATCACCCTGGCCATGCTCTCATTTCCCTACCATCATCAGAAAGGTGGTACAGGAGCCTGAAAACCATGGCCACCAGGTTCAAGAATAGCTTCTTCCCAGAGTGAATCATCAGGCTCTGCACAACACTAACCCCTACCTCAACAACTATAATCTTCCATGGACTGCGTTTTCAACTGCACTAACGACTTTGGTTTTGCCCTATCATGGTTAGCTAGTGTTACTGTTAATAATTTATTATATTATTGATTATGCTATATTGTGTGTTACGCACTGTTAAGCCCCAGCAACTCCATTGCTGATACATATGACAATTAAACATTATTGACTCTTAAGAATTTTAATGCTATGATCATAAAGGATCCTAACATTACAAATCTGTCAACATTATTTATGGTATGCAGAGGGCCACTTGATGGTATTGAAGTTAAAGGACAGGTAATAAGGTAACAGCAAGAAACATTTTACCTTGAGGTAGAAGCAAGTACACCCCTCTGCACTCGTTCATCCTCAATGTTACCTCCTCCAATCATAAACTTTGTAGGATTAGATTCATGATCACTCCAAAGCTGCAGGTCATGACTTTCACGGAACGATCTTATGTGTCCACACAGTGTCTGCAGAAAAGCTGTGATATCGATTTCCTGTAACACCTCCTCACAGTAATCTGTAGCTGTAAGTAGATCCTGAGAACTGATGTAATATGATTGCTGCAAGCTCCTAAATACACCTTTGAGAGAGTTTAAAAAAAGGCATATTAATGATGATTTCAAAAATTTCACCTGTACTAAAGGTAAATATTACATACATTGAAGAGAGAAAAAAAGATGAATTCACAATATCAGGGAATGAATTATTGTGAATCAATCTTTTCTTCTTAAAGAGTTAATCCTGTTACATATCATAATTTAAATTCCTTTAACTATAAACATTACTCAAAAAATCTAGCTGAATGCAAAACAAGAAAGATGCTTTACTAAGATAATCTATGTTTTGCATTGGTTAAATGAATCAGTTAAAAAATGGGTCAACACAAAAAACAGCATTTACACATCACCTTTGACATACAGAATGATCGTGCCCCACCTTTTAGAGGATGCCATTCATTACTTTGATGCAGAGCTGAATATGATATTACGAATTGGAAAGGACAGATTGACACACAGTTAAAAGGCCTTTACATAACTGTAAAAACTTTACATGACCTTAAAAAAGTAAATACAATTAAGACAGATAAGTGGGTTGTTTTAAGTTTATAAAGCAGTTATGCAAGTTCTAAAGGGCAATGGACGGCAACCTATAGTCATTTATTAGCAGGAAAATAAGGCTTAAAGGTCAAACAGGGAGGGATATATAGAAACATAGAAAATAGGTGCAGCACTAGGCCATTCGGCCCTTCGAGCCAGCACTGCCATTCGATAAGATCATGGCTGATCATCCAAAATCAATTCCCCATCCCTGCTTTCTCTCCAAATCCCTTGATTCCATTAGCCCTAACTCTCTCTTGAATACATCAACTTGATGCAGTTAGAAGGAGATTAATTTTACATTTGAGATATAATGATATCAGAGGATATGTGAGTGAGAAACTAAAAGGATAAATGTTCTAAGCTAATGCAAGCTATGAAAACATGACAATTCCAGAAAGCAGACGATATCGTGGAGATATGATCTAAATCTTGGTGACCAGAAAATTCTCAAGTTTCTCACAGTTGGCAAAAAAGGTTTAAACTTATTTCTTTAAAAAAAGGGAGAATGTTTGTCTGGTGCTTGTATGGCAGTAAGGTTAGAAGCAAGACGATGGCTCACTCATTCACAGTGTATAGAGTGTTAATGCCTACTGCTAACTGGACACTTGAAAGGACATTTCTCTGGAGAGCAACACATTGAGGCTAACATTTGACAATCTAAAAATCAATTAAATGTTTAGACGGGGCGAAAATGGACACAGGGATTACGTAATTTTTCAAAGCTAATAATTTTAAACAAAACTGCCCGCACATTCGCTGGTTTGTTTGTCCAATTAAATTATCCCGCATGGATGACTGATGTGCAGTCAGTTCTAGTTTAAATAATTAGCTAAAAGAAACCTCTACATAATGTGAAGTAGCTTGTTGACTAGCATTAGAAATAAGACATTTAGAAGTAAATGCTGGAAATGCCATGAGCAAATTAAGCCCATTTATAATTTCAATGTGAGTAAAACATAACAGAAAAATCAATTGCTTCATACAATTATTTGCTTTTTGGCAAACAATTACATGAAGCACATTCAATAATGTTTAAAACACACTAAACTATGTGAGGATTTTTTTAAATCTCTGCTATCGTGGAACATTTTCACAAGTTCACAAGTTACAAGAGTTTTCTTTCTCAAAAATGAAATGTACCATGAAGAAATTATTATTTTAGAATTGGGTTGCAGAAAAGGAACACTAACAATGAGGTCAAACAACTTATCTTCAATGACTCAATCAATTAGCAGTTTTCAATGTTTCTGAAGCAGCCAATGACAATTTTTATATGCCGATAAGTATGAGCAACAACACTTTTAATTGGGAAGGGGGGTGGGGGGGGGGGGGGGGGAAATGTTGCCAATAGGTCACAAATCCTAGATAACATGCAAAAAAATGTTTATGTTGATCGTAATGCTTCCCAATATATAAGTTTTTAAATAGATGAACATGGAGGTGCAAAGTTAAAGATTAGGGCTATCTAGCATTTCAAATGTTGACACAAATTGGGGTAAATGCTGGTGAGGTTTGGCATTTTGAGGGAGCAATGTATCCTCAGCAAAACCAGGTGACTGCTTTTACCGTTTACATAACATTGATGATAGTGCTCTTGCAATAAGCAGCAATAGTTGCCAACTTCTTTGTTCCTGTGGAATTGTAATACTGGATCCATCAACGAGGAGCTTGCCGATTTTTCCTGTGACAGTGACCTTAAATCAATGTTGACACAATTATTAGCAATTAAGAACCATATCCTTGTCTAATATAACATGGATCGCACGATCAAAACAAAACAATGAATCAATTCTAATGAAAAGGTAGACACAATGTGCTGGAGTCACGCAGCAGGTCAGGCAGCATCTCTGGAGAAAAAGAGTGGGTGACGTTTCAAACTGACATTCAGACAATGAAAAGGAAATTGACTTGAAATGATAACCCCGTTTCTCTCTCCACAGATGAAACTGACCTGAGTATCTACAGTCCCTTCTATTTTAATTATATTTTAAATAAGAACCCCAATGAAGTTATCAAATATACCCCTGTGACATATACCACTGATTGACTTATTTAAAAGAAAAATAGTATTGCAGTCAGACACAAAAAGCTGGAGTAATTCAGCGGGACAGGCAGCATCTCTGGAGAGAAGGAATGTGTGACGTTTTGGGTCGAGACCCTTCTTCAGAAGACTCGATCCAAAAACTCACACATTCCTTCTCTCCAGAGATGCTGCCTGACCCGCTGAGTTACCCCAGCTTTTTGTGTCTACCTTTGGTTTAAACCACCATCTGCAGTTCCTTCCTACACATTCCAGTCGGACATATCAGTTATGATAATAGATTACGTTTATAAAGATATTAAAGGAAACAGCCCATATTTTGCAGTCGAGGCATCACAAAGATGTAACTGTAACTGACAATTGGTAAATATTCACCTCCGCCTTTCAATTCTTCCATACAGAAGGCATGGCGATTTTGCAGGAAGCTGCTGGCTCTACTGTTTTCATTACAGAATTAATTAAAATCTGTTAAACACTCGATTTTTCCCAGGAGTCAGTGGTCAAAGAACAATCTCCTTATAAAACTGCACACAATGGAAAGTGTATTGAATACAGGCAATTCTTGGGTCATGAAAGGCTTCCATTCCTGTGAACCCAAACTGTTCACAAGCGAATAAAAACCTTGCGAACAAGGATCGCAGGAATGGTAATGAAGACCAAGCAGGCACTGTAATACCAACCACCTAAAAGCCCTGTCCCACGGTACGAGTTCATTCCAAGAGCTCTCCCGAGTTTTTAAAAAAATCAATCTCGTGGTAAGCACGGAGAATGAATGTAGCGGGTACGTCGGAGCTCGGGGACATCTCTAAGCGGCTCATACCGCTAACGACAGGTAAGCATGGGAAGACTCGTGAAGATTTTTCAACATGTGGAAAAATATCCATGAGATCCCCGAGTACCGACAAGTGGCCATTACTGTAAATCTCCGAGTTCGAATCAGGGCAAACACGGGAGAGCTCTTGGAATGAACTCGTACAGTGGGGCAGGGCTTTAATTCAGAGGCTGAGTGAGCACGCCTATTCAACTCAGGCCAAGGATCACAGCTTGCCTTTACGTACTGATGACAATTAATTGGGTGTTCCTAATCCAAGGAGTGCCTGCAAGAACCACTGACAAAAACAACTGAGACGATTTGCAGTATTCACAGTCTCGGATGCAGGTGCTCGTCTGAACTGAGTTTGTCCATTCTCGCCATGACCTGCGTGGTTTTTCTCCGAGATCTTCGGTTTCCTCCCACACTTCAAAGACATACAGGTATGTAGGTTAATTGCCTTGGTATGAATGTAAAAATATCCCTAGTGTGTAGGATAGTGTATGTGGGAATCACTGGTCGACGCGGACTCGGGCCTCTATGCGCGTTATATCTCCAAACTAATCTCAACTAAATCCAAATTCCACACTGACATGTATTCAAATGGCCTCTTTTTAAAAAAATAAATCCATCCAGAGCACCTTCCAATCTCTTTAAAAGCCTCCAGAGATCTTCCATCTCTCTATGATGATTGTTTAAAACAGAGTGTTTGGATCAAGCTACTGCATCTCCTGAAGATCAGCAATAGATCTTTGTAAAACCCAAATCACCCAATGATGATATAATCACCCAAAGAAGTGCACTACCGTCTGCCTTCCATTTACCAAGCAGTTTCCTGCACCCCAAGAAACCAATGAGGAGACATTGCTTCTAAAGATAATCATCTCTCACGAGGCCCCCAATTGCATCCAATTATCATCTTAAATGAGATCTTTAAAGCCTGGAGGCTAGTATTGACTCCAGCAAACTGACTGTAGCTAAATGTGCATCAACAAAAAACAAATCTTCCGTTTAATTTTTTTTCTTCATTAAAATTTGCTGTCTGTAACCAAAGCACATCTTTGTGCCTATTATTTTCTCCAGAATATGACCACATCACTAACTTGATCATCAATTCCTTTAATCTCACTGCCAGAGGCTGTAACAGTTCTATTCAGAATATTAAAAAATATAATTAACCCAGATAAGGTTGCAATTGCAATCATAGGTAGACAAATCTAATGTCTGCTCTTACGCATCTCCCTGACCATTACATATGCATTGCATTCATACTGCTTATTTCTTCAAATTACAGCACAAAAATAAGGGTGCATTATGTAAGCCAGGGGTCAACAACCAACGGCCCACGGGCGGGATCCAGCCTGCAGCCATATTTTTTTTCAATTCATTTTTGTGACCTGGGAACTAGCCAGTCCCATAGATGCAAGCTGATCTGGGAACTGCAGCTCGTCCCGCGGCACGCAGGCGACCTGGGCGCTACAGCCAGTCCCGGGGCAGGCGAGGGACCTGGGAACTGCAGAAAAGTAATTGAAAAACATGTGAAAACTAATGCAAAAAACACCAAGTGTCACACTATGGCGATAGATGTGGGCCGCCATTCGCTCACAGACATGGGTCCTGGCCCCTATGCAGAGCAAGATTGCCGACTCCTGATGTAAAAGCCAATCAAGGTTACCAGTTTAAGTCATTCTCAAACTATCGTAGAAGCCCCTAGCCAATGTCAACAGTGTCCTTTTTTGATAAAACGTGTTTTCATTTATTTATCATTAAAAATGCAAACTCAAAAGTGACAATTTTAGTCAGGGTTTCACTAAAATTAAAAAAAGATTGTATGAGTAACTGTGCGCAACTTCAGGATTTGAGTTCAAGCATGCACAAATACAGAAGACCTAACTTCATAAGTTGTAGGAGCAGAATTAGGCCATTCAGCCCATTGAGTCTACTCCGTCATTCAATCAGGCTGATTTGTCTTTCTGTCTCAACCTCATTCTCCTGCCTTCTCCCCATAACCCTTGACGCCCTTACTAAACAAGGCTTACAAAACTTTCCCGGTAGATTGTCACTATTGTTCCTATTACGATTTGACACTGTGGTGGATGTGGAATTCCAGTTTCTTCTTACTATTGCTGGGGAATCTATTTGGTGAACCTGGCAAAGGCTAAAAAATGCCATGTATTTGAATAAAGAGCAGCAAGAGAAGTTATAATATTAATTTAATTGTGTTCATATTTATATTATTTAAAAGGATGTTTAAATTATTTGTCATAACATAGGAGGCCATTTGAACCACCAGGTCCATGTCAGCTCCCAGCAGAGCAAACCTATCAGTCCCGATACCTTTCCTCTTATTTCTTTGTAGTCTTGTTACTCATTGCTCTCACTTCTTTTGCCTCTGAGTATTAATTTGCCTCAGCTTTATTCACTGAATTAATAGAAGCCAAGTCCAGAGAGCTGTGCGATTGCAGCACTAAACACAGTAGTACTAGTACACCATCCACTTTTTAAAGGCTTGACGGATTTAGTTGAGACACATCGCTTAACTGTCAAAGCACCTCTGTTGGATTTCCAATAGGAAGCTCATGCAATGCTTCGGATCTTGTTCAGAGTTTACGCCAGAAAGCACGCTCAAGATCAGTGGCAGGTGATAGGCTTACAGGAAATGTTAATCCATTGTTCAGGTGATAACACTCTGATCAATATAACCTGTTCAGTTTAGTTTAGAGATACAGAGCAGAAACAGGCCCTTCGGCCCACCAAGTCCACGCTGACCAGCGATACCCATACACTGGCACTACCCTACACACTAGGGACTATTAAAAAAAAATTAACCGACAAGCCTCTACGTCTTTAGAATGTGGGAGGAAACTACAGCACCCAGGGAAAACCCATATAGTCATAGGGAGAACTTACAAACTCCATGCAGACAGCACCGTAGCCAGGATCACTTTGAAATGATTCATGACTATTATATCCATGATATAATATGTTTAGACGTAAATCAATCCTACTTTAATAGAAAGAAGGAACTCGAGGTCCCAACAATGGTGGGCGAGGATGTTCTGACCAGAAAGATAGAAAGAAAGAAAGCAAGAAAGCCAAAGCCCCTACCTGATATAAATGTCCCGGTTTGACCGCTCTATGCAAGAATTCACAAGTTGCTCTTTCAATGAATCTAGTGAACAGTTGTATACGTAGATGGGACATCGAAGCCGGTTTGGATCATAGGAGTCAATCCGAGACGACTGTCGGCTAAACGAGATGTGAAAGTCTTTCTTCGGAGGTAAACTGAACTCCACTCGTTCCTTATTCATTTCTGAAGATCCAGAGTCGGTATCTGAGAAGGGTGATGCAGGTTGGTAACAGGAGATTCATTAAGCAACAAAAAAAATATATATATTTTTTTTAAATACTGACCACCTGGCAGTGTGTATTAGAATAAGTGTCGGTAATACCAAATGGGCCACAGTTATAAGAATGGCTTCAGTAACACATTCTAATGAATGCTCAAGCACTGATAAAATCATCTATTGTTGAACTCCTAACCCAAAAGGACGAATGCCAGAATATTTCAATAGAATGCTAAAGAAAGACAAATTTGCATATACTCTATATGGCAATTTAGGTCACTTTGTGGTGCCTTCACGCTCACGTTGGTTTTGCAGACAGCCCGTCACCGCTGGCGACTCGCCAGCAGCCTCACGAGAAGGTCCAGCCACAAGAGCTCAATAACAACTCCAAGGGCAGACGCACTTATCTGCACACGGGTTATGATTGGTGAGAATGTAGGTGAAAGGGGCTTCTGGAATAAACGTGACACAAGGTGTCTGGCTCAGCTAAGTGTCGTTTGTTCTTTGCTTTCTGTCGTGGGATTCAGTAGATTCTACAACTCCCATTTCAAAGTGCTTAAAGGGAGACATTATTGTAATCTAGAACATTTACATGCTGAGGAGTAAATGTTGGGCAGGACAATGGCAACATTTCCTGATTCATTGGGGTCTTTTGCATCCAATTGAGAGGGCATAATCTTACCCAAAAGATGGCATCTTTCATGCCGCACCATTCATACAGTACTACTTTGGAAAACGACCCATATATTTTGAGCTCAAGGGTAAAAATAAACTTGTTAAATTTGTTGGCTCGAAGGGTCGAATGGCTTCCTCCTGCACCTATTTTCTATGTTTCTATGTCTATGAACCTACAGCTTTCAGGCTGAGATAATGAGTGCCGCCAACAGAGTTACTGCACTTTATTGCGCGACTGCAGAACAACCATTACCTGTATCGGGCTGTACATTCTCCTTTTCTAGATCAAATAATGACATTTCATTGCCAATTGTCGAGATTGAAGAAGAACATGATGCAGGCCGAGCAGACTGATTTTCTTGCGCTGGGGATATAGAATCTATCTTGGTGCTACTATTCTTTGAAACACTCATTGCGATTTGGCCGGCTTCACAATCAAGTCCGCCAAAACTATCCACTTCAGATTTCTTTGCGAATGAGGTTGCGCTTAATCCTCCCAAATGCTCACTCAAACTTCTAGACGTAGACTCGATTTCTACTTGCAACAGCTCTTCGTTTCCTACTCCAGCATTTTTTGTACTTTCGTCGATCTCGGGACTCATTAGTCGCTGTATATCTTAATAGAGAAAATAGCATAGAAAGAAAATTATTTAAAGAAAATATGTAATGTGAAATATTACATTATCAGTTAGAAATTAAGTTATTTAATGTTTATTATCATCACGTGAAAAGCATTGATTTGCATACTATCCAACCAGAACAGATATACCGTATATAAATACCATCATGTCAAACTCTAGTACAATAGCAAATGGGAAGATACAGAGTACAACATATAGTTCTCAACACTTGTAGTACATAAGTTACATTGACTAAATCCAATGTGCACAATGAGGGAGAGGTGAAAGTATTTCATATAAATGAAATTTGTTTTATTCTTCATTTATATTTATAAATATAATTCATAAGCATGATGGAGGGGAAGAAGCTGTTCATTTTAATAGGGGTCTTTATGCAAAAAAAAACATCTGTAACTGATTGAACCTGAAGTACATTTTTAATGAAGTCTAAGCTTGGTCTCGCCATGTACAGAAGGTTACATCGGGAACACTGGATGCAGTAGATGAGGTTAGAGCAAGTGCATGTGAACATCTGTCTCACTGGGAGGGACTGCTGGGGACCCTGGATGGAGTCGGGGGAAGAGGTACAAGGACGGGCATTATATCTTGTTCCACAAGTTATTTTGTGCAGCTCCTTAGGTGTCTCTCATTGTCCATCTTACTCCCATAACCATGGAGTGGGAGATTGGCCTGGTGCCAGGATTTCGGTGGCATGTGGATTTCATTCATGGAACAAGATATTTTCTTTGAAACACTTTCACCAAGAACTACATTACTTCAGTTAAAACTGACGGAGTGAATCACTCCCACCATCTTTCGCAGTTAATCTTCTAACACAACACAGAGAAACACACAAAAATGGAAGTGACATACAGTCTGAGCATCAAAATCCATCATATGCAACAAAGAGACTGGAACATGTGAAATGAATTGTGATAACAGGCGAGTGAAAATTACTTTCCCTCTTAAAACACTTGAGAGGCCAAGAATAAAAATACATTGGTAAAATTTACCTGCAAAGGTGGCTGGTAAAAAGGTGAGTAGGATTTGCTGCGCATTCACAAATTTAGTGTAGCATCTCCATTGAGGAGTACTCTCATTTTCAACTGGAATTACATTATCTTCTGTCATGTCAGTATTTCCAACACTCTAATCAAGAGAAGCAAATCATTAAGTAATGCAATTTCAAACAAATAATTATGAAACTGCCTCCAACAACAGGAAGTGCCAGCATATTTTATTCATTTGCAGGAAATATAATCACTGGCAAAACCAGCACGTATTGCCCTTTCTTAATCTTCCTTGATTAGATAATCAGCCATGAGGTTTCTCCAGCAGCACGGTGGTGCAGCAGTAGAGTTGCTGCCTTACAACGCCAGGGTCCCCGCGTACAGGTCCGAGTGCTGTCTGTACGGAGTTTGAACGTTCTCCCTGTGACCGTGTGGGCTTTCGCCGGTTGTTTCTCCCACACACCAAAGACGTCCAGATTTGTAGGTTAATTGGCTTCAGCAAATTGCCCCTAGTGCGTATAGAACTAGCGTACAGGTGATCGCTGGTCGGCGCAGGCGGGCCGTAGAGCCTATATCCACACTGTATCTCTAAACTAAACTTCCTGTATTCCTCATCCTCCCCATGACAGCAAATGATTGATGAATATAAAAACTAACAAAATATTTAAAATATCCCAAGCTTTTCCTACCTGCTCACCTTGAAGAGACCACCATAATTATACTGAATACAGCAAAAATGTAATTTGCAAACAAAAACACTTTATCCATTTTGAAACATTGTTTAGGGAATGAATATTGTGTCAAGTATGGAACACAAGAGGAAAATCTTGAATTGGGAACTATTAAAACAATTGCATGTAACTCGCAGGCATAAATAGGCAATCATAATAAAACAGTACCCAACTTCATTAAGGCTGTATAAATATTTTATTACCATTGGCAAGCACTTGAAGTTAAAAGCTAAATTATAGGACATGATCAAAAGGGAGAATCCATTCATCATTTGTTCTGAATTATCTCAAGTGATTAAGTACACCGTGACACAATCCCTCTTCGTTTTAGATAACAACTGTGAGCAACAAATTTATCACAATTTTCTCTTGAAATACAAGAGAATGCAGATACGGGAATCTGGAGCAAAAGAATCTGCTGGAGGAACTCAATGGGTCAAGCATTTGTGTGTGGTGGGGGGGCGGGGGGGAGCCGATCAGTTGACATTTTGAGTTGGGATTGTTGGGTTGACGAATGATCCAAACTCAAAACAACCACTGTCTCGATCCCCCCCCATAGATACTGTTTGATGTGATGAGTTCCCCCAGCAGATTGTTTGTTGGACAAAAGAAAAAACTGTTCTCGAACTTAACTGATAAAATATTGCACATGGCATGGGTCATTATTTCTGAGAAATGTGGAAGTTTACCAATTGCGGCAGACTACCACTGGAAGCAGTCTTGGATTAAATAATTGGTTAGTAGTTGAAACATGGTCATATTACTCTCCTCTTCACCATACAAACATGAGAAAATTATCTTGACTTTTCAATCTTAAACACAAAACCAGCATACCAATGACTAATGTAGTGTCAAGAATGTGATATTTATCCAATTTGTTGCCAATGGAAGTTATATGTAATAGCCCAGCCTCAACCCAAGGGGCATTGCCATTCTTCAAATACAATTTTCATTCATCATCATTATCTCGGTTATATAATTAGAAGGAAGCTTGTCAAATTTGAAACATTTTGATTCTTTTCCCTTTGGAATTGGCAGGCACTAAAGCAGAAATTCTAAAGTCCTAACACGAACAAAACCTTGAAGGTCTGAAGTTTCAAAACAGTTTATATTGGGCAGTATTTGTATCGGGGGGGGGGGGGGGGGGGGGTGCAATAATGAAAAGATTTTGGATGCGTTTAACAATCCAGTGTCTGTCACCCCACATTACAACTCTGCATTTTTCCCCACACTCACCTGCAAGGTACTGGTTGAACCCATGACCTCTTTATTACTCCCCAGGGTGTGCAATGGCATCATGGTTTCTTGCCTCTCTGGCTTTTTGGACACTTTCAATGGTTCTTCAGTGTAAGAAACAATATATAACAATTAATCAATCTGCAGGAGCATTATTCTGATTGCATTAACTTTATGAATTTAATTTAATGCCCTACAACCACAGAACTCAATCGGCAGACAAGAACGATGGACCCAAAATGCTGGAGTAACTCAGCGGGACAGGCGGCATCTCTGGAGGGAAGGAATGGGTGACGTTTCGGGTCGAGGTCCTTCTTCAATTCACTTGCTTTAGCTGGTATTGATTGAAATTCAAATTAAAGCAGAATCCTGCTCTTGAAACACACAGTAAATAAGTACAACCGCTCTTTGACACACTAATAGATCTTGAACTAATGCAAAAAATAAAGTCAAATCTTGTGGTTTACTGATTGATACAGACTAATGTAGCACTATCCGCATAATGTTACCTTTTGCAGCTGGTAAATTGAAAGGAATGGAATGACCATTTCGATCCCGCTGAACAATTTGCTGCAAAAAAGTTGCATGATCAGAGTCCGACAATGTCAATTCCCGGTCACTGAGGGTCTCTTGCAAAGCCCCATGGAAAAGATTCAATAGAATTTCATTGGGCAAAGAATTTGTTTCCTTTGAACTTCCATCATCCTCTCCTGAAAGAAAGGAGACAACAGATGATCAGCTTATACACAAGAACCCAGCCTTCAAATAGATTTGGGGGAATAGATCACAGGAGCATCAAACAGACATATGGTGTCACACTTTGAAAGGGTCTACCAGAAAGAAACAAAACCCAGTGAATACAAGTATCCTGAAACTGATTAGTATGGAGCCGAGTGGCACTAGGACCTTGTGTAATGATAGTGGTCTCGTGGGCTTCTCAGAACAAGCCCTCACACCACAAAACTGAGAATAGCTTAATCACATGTCAAAACCACTTGCCAACTCAGTCATTATGGGCAGGCCCAATGATGCAGCTGGCGATGCTGGTGTCTCAAAAGTCGCCACAACCCGAGTAACTCAGCAGGACAGGCAGCATTTCTGAAGAGAAGGAATGGGTGACGTTTTGGGTCAAGACCCTTCTTCAGACTGAGTCTTAGTGACCTCAACAAGTAACATTTCCCCTGTGCTATTCATGGACATTAAATTAACAGAATCCATCAAAATGAATTTCAATGAAAGGGATTTTCTACTGATTCTTCAGTCATGTCTGGATAGTACAATTTTTTATCTCCTGACCCCTGTCCCTATGTTATCTGTAATCTTAGATTAGCAAGTAAATGATGTAGCAATGGTGTGCATGTATTGCACGTGGAACTGGATAACATAACGGCCATACGGGTGTATCTTTACTTAAGACTGGCCATGTGGAAGTTTCGCATTTTCAGAAAAACACGCTGGTACTTTACCTTTAGTCAAAGTGGGAAAAAGTAACTCAATTTGTTGGCATTTTGGTAACAGCTTCATCAGATCAAACTGAAATGGAATAGTTCGAATGAAATCGTTCTCTCCTTCATTGTCATCTGCTTAAGCAAAAAGAAAAAGGCAGTCGTTCTAGGTGGATGTGGAATGGAGAGAGGGTTCAAATGGATTTGGTTATTGACTGAAACACTTAGCATATGTAGTATTCTCTGACAATTATGGATGTCACTTTTAATGAAAAGCAAGTGTATCAAATAGCTTATAATTAGGTAAAGAAAAAAATCTATGGAAACTGATGCACCAACCCTCACGCAGAATAATAGGAATAATTATAAAACATTCCAGTCAAAAGTTTGCAGTAAAGCAGACAATAATAGATAGCTGCAGGGAGCATAAAGCAATTACACAACAATCAATTTGTTAACTTATTGAAAACTTCAGATTCTGTTGATCAGCAAAAATCAAGCAGGCCACGCAAAAACTATAAATGATGGTCCAGTCAAAAGTACTTCGTATTTGTAGCACCAAGCCATATAGGCCATGATTTCCATCTTGGCTTAATTGATCAAGTCTGTACAAGAGTTGGGGCATTGCAGAAAACACTCTAAATCCTGGGGTTGGTAAACAAAAATAACTTTCATTCATAACTATTACTATCCACTGACTCCGGTTTGAACTCAGTATTCAATTAACATTCAGAAAAATAGAAAATGTCCAGGGGGAACTATGTACAATTTTATGTAAAACAACTAAACCTTTCCCAAAAATATGAACATTGGGCACCAAAAATGCTGGAGTAACTCAGCGGGACAGGCAGCATCTCTGCAGAGAAAGAATGGGTGACGTTTCGGGTCGAGACCCTTCCTCAGACTGATGTCAGGGGAGTGGGCGGGACAGAAATAGAATGCAGTCGGAGACAGCAAGACTGGTGGGAGAATTAGGAAGGGGGAGGGGATGGAGAGAGAGGGAAAGCAAGGGCTGTTTGAAGTTAGGTAAGTCAATGTTCAGACTGCTGGGGTGTAAGCTACCCAAGCAAAATATGAGGTGCTGTTCCTCCAATTTGCGCTAGGCCTCACTCTGACAATGGAGGAGGCCCAGGACAGAAAGGTCAAATTGGGAATGGGAGGGGGAGTTAAAGTGCTGAGCAACCGGGAGATCGGGTAGGTAGGTTAAGGCAGACCGAGCGGAAATTTTGAGCGAAAGGATAGCCAGAGATAGAATGTAGATAGAATGACAGAGATAGAATGAAGACGGGGACAGTAAGACAGGTGGGAGAACTGGGAAGGGGATGGAGAGGGAGGGAAAGCAAGGGCTATTAGGAGGCTTCAGTCCGATGTATATTATTCCTTGGACTATTCCATTGACCAACATTTTTTCCAATTAAACAATTGCTCCTGCCTGCACATATCCCACAGTAGTTTGAAAACAGTGCATCAAGTTAATGAAAGCTCTACCTTATCCCTCCGGTGCACATTTAAAGGACATGTCAATAAGGGTGGGTAATATTAAAAGGAAATTGGAACAGAAAATATTTTAGATGTTATGAAAGAGTAAGACATTAAATAACTTGTCTGCGTAAGCTTTGAAGCTATTTATTATAGCGAATGCTTAAAATGAATACACGATTAAAATTAGGAAGTTAGAAGTTACTAAATCTAAAAAAATATCTAGCTGATATTTTAAATTACCAAGTTTTCCCTTCCATTTTGTGTGAAAACTATGTCTAAACTGACGTTGTGGACGTTTCCATACCTTTAACAAGAAATATATTGCAAGACACACACCAAAGTACTGATCCAAAACATGGCTAACAAAAAGCTTCAAACTCCAAGCAACTCCAAGTGTTGTGATAAAAATAGTTAGGAGCTAGGGCTTGAAAATGGTGCAAGGGGGAGGGATTCAAATTTTTAGGGCACTGGAACCATTTCTGGGGGAGGTGGGACCAGTACAAACAGGACGGTCTGCACCTGGGCTGGAATGGAACCAATGTCCTTGGGGGAGTGTTTGCTAGTGCTGTCGGATTTAAACTAATGTGGCAGGGGGATGGGTACAAGAGCAGAGAGGCAGGTGGGTGTAAAACGAGGATAGAAGCAATAGGGAGCAAGGTGAAAAGTAAAAGTGGCAGGCAGACAAAACCATGGCAAAAATCAAAAAGGGCCACTTCTCAACAAAATTGTATAAGGGGTAACAGCGTTGTAAAAACAAGCCTGAAGGCCTTGTGTCTCAATGCAAGGAGTATTCGTAATAAGGTGGAGGAGTTGAACGTGCAGATGGCTATTAATGAATATGATATAGTTGGGATCACGGAGACATGGCTCCAGGGTGACCATGGCTGGGAGCTGGACATCCAGGGATATTCAATATTCAGGATGGATAGAGAGAAAGGAAAAGGAGGTGGGGTAGCGTTGCTGGTTAGAGAGGAGACTAACGCAATGGAAAGGAAGGACAATAGCTTGGAGCATGTGGAATCGGTATGGGTAGAGCTGCGAAACACTAAGGGGCAGAAAACGCTAGTGGGAGTTGTGTACAGGCCACCTAACAGTAGTAGTGAAGTTGGGGATGGTATCAAACAGGAAATTAGAAATGCGTGCAACAAAGGCAAAACAGTTATAATGGGTGACTTCAATCTACATATAGATTGGGTGAATCAAATTGGCAGGGGCGCTGAGGAAGAGGATTTTTTGGAAAGTATGCGGGATAGTTATCTAAATCAACATGTAGAGGAACCAACGAGAGAGCAGGCTATTTTAGACTGGGTATTGAGTAATGAGGAAGGGTTAGTTAGCAGCCTTATTGTGCGTGCCCCCTTGGGCAAGAGTGGCCATAATATGGTCGAGTTCTTCATTAGGATGGAGAGTGACATTGTTAATTCCAAAACAATGGTTCTGAACTTAAAGAAAGGTAACTTTGAGGGCATGAGACGTGAATTGGCCAAGATTGACTGGCAATCAATTCTAAAAGGGTTGACAGTGGATACGCAATGGAAGACATTTAAAGACTGCATGGATGAACTACAAAAATTGTTCATCCCAGTTTGGCAAAAGAATAAATCAGGGAAGGTAGTACATCCGTGGATAACAAGGGCAATCAGGGATAGTATCAAAGCAAAGGATGATGCGTACAAAGTAGCCAGAAAAAGCAGCATACCAGAGGACTGGGAGAAATTCAGAGACCAGCAGAGGAGGACAAAGGGCTTGATTAGGAAAGGAAAAATAGATTATGAAAGAAAACTGGCAGGGAACATAAAAACTGACTGCAAAAGTTTTTATAGATATGTGAAGAGAAAGAGATTAGTTAAAACAAATGTAGGTCCCTTGCAGTCAGAAACAGGTGAGTTGATCATGGGGAACAAGGATATGGTGGACCAATTGAATAACTACTTTGGTTCCGTCTTCACTAAGGAAGACATAAATAATCTGCCGGAAATAGCAGGGGACCGCGGGTCAAAGGAGGACTTGAGTGAAATCCAGGTTAGTCGGGAAGTGGCGTTGGGTAAATTGAATGGATTAAAGGCCGATAAATCCCCAGGGCCAGATAGGCTGCATCCCAGAGTACTTAAGAGTAGCTTCCTTAAGTAGCTCTGGAAATAGTGGATGCATTAGTGATAATCTTTCAAAACTCTTTAGATTCTGGAGTAGTTCCTGAGGATTGGCGGGTAGCAAACGTAACCCCTCTTTTTAAGAAGGGGGGGGAGAGAGAAAACGGGGAATTACAGACCAGTTAGTCTAACATCGGTAGTGGGGAAACTGCTAGAGTCAGTTATTAAAGATGGGATAGCAGCACATTTGGAAAGTAGTGAAATCATTGGACAAAGTCAGCATGGATTTATGAAAGGTAAATCATGTCTGACAAATCTTGTGGAATTTTTCGAGGATGTAACTAGTAGCATGGATAGGGGAGAACCAGTGGATGTGGTGTATCTGGACTTCCAGAAGGCTTTCGACAAGGTCCCACATAAGAGATTAGTATATAAACTTAAAGCATACGGCATTGGGGGTTCAGTATTGATGTGGATAGAGAACTGGCTGGCAAACAGGAAGCAAAGAGTAGGAGTAAACGGTCGCTTTCACAATGCCAGGCAGTGACTAGTGGGGTACCGCAAGGCTCAGTGCTGGGACCCCAGCTCTTTACAATATACATTCATGATCTGGATGAGGGAATTGAAGGCAATATCTCCAAGTTTGCGGATGACACTAAGCTGGGGGACAGTGTTAGCTGTTGAGAGGATGCTAGGAGACTGCAAGGTGACTTGGATAGGCTGGGTGAGTGGGCAAATGTTTGGCAGATGCAGTATAATGTGGATAAATGTGAGGTTATCCACTTTGGTGTCAAAAATAGGAAAGCAGACTATTATCTAAATGGTGGCCGATTAGGAAAAGGGGAGATGCAGCGCGACCTGAGTGTCATGGTACACCAGTCATTGAAAGTAGGCATGCAGGTGCAGCAGGCAGTGAAGAAAGCGAATGGTATGTTAGCTTTCATAGCAAAAGAATTTGAGTATAGGAGCAGGGAGGCTCTACTTCAGTTGTATAGGGTCTTGGTGAGACCACACCTGGAGTGTTGCGTACAGTTCTGGTCTCCAAATCTGAGGAAGGACATTATTGCCATAGAGGGAGTGCAGAGAAGGTTCACCAGATTGATTCCAGGGATGTCAGGACTGCCTTATGAACAAAGACTGCATAGACTCGGTTTATACTCTCTAGAATTTAGGAGATTGAGAGGGGATCTTATAGAAACTTACAAAATTCTTAAGGGGTTGGACAGGCTAGATGCAGGAAGATTGTTCCCGATGTTGGGGAGGTCCAGGACAAGGGGTCACAGCTTAAGGATAAGGGGGAAATCCTTTAGGACCGAGATGAGAAGGACTTTTTTCACACACAGAGTGGTGGGCCTCTGGAACTCTCTGCCACAGAGGGTAGTTGAGGCCAGTTCATTGGCTATATTTAAGAGGGAGTTAGATGTGGCCGAATGGAGTATTGTGCACATGGAGTATTGTGTACAATTTTGGTCACTACACACTTGTGCTGGAGAAAATGCAGGGAGGTTTGCCAGGGCATTGTCTGGATTACATATAAACATGGAAATTAGGTGCAGGAGTAGGCCATTCGGCCCTTCGAGCCTGCACCGCCATTCAATATGATCATGGCTGATCATCCAACTCAGTATCCCGTACCTGCCTTCTCTCCATACCCTCTGATCCCCTTAGCCACAAGGGCCACATCTAACTCCCTCTGAAATATAGCCAATGAACTGGCCTCAACTACCCTCTGTGGCAGAGAGTTCCAGAGACCCACCACTCTCTGTGTGAAAAAATTCCTTCTCATCTCCGTCCTAAAGGATTTCCCCCTTATCCTTAAGCTGTGACCCCTTGTCCTGGACCTCCCCAACATCGGGAACAATCTTCCTGCATCTAGCCTGTCCAACCCCTTAAGATAACTGTATGAGACGTGAATTGGCTAAATTTTTTCAAATCAAATCAAATTCAAATCAAATACGTTTATTTGTCATTGCACATCAACTGTACAACGAAATTTCATGTGCATCCCCTTCAATGGAAAACAATAAAAGACACAGGATAAAAGATTAAAAAAAAGAACAAAACACAAACAACCATTTACTCTTACATTTACTACAAGATCAATGCATAAAATAAGTAATAGATAATAAAAAAATGCACATTATATTGCACATTCTAGCAGACAAATTGTTATTTGCACCCCGAATTGTGTAGTGTTGCCCGTAGAGTTATCTGTTTGAGTTAAGTTCGACTGATAGACTAAGATAGACTGGCAATTGATTCTTAAAGGGTTGACGGTGGATAGGCAATGGAAGGCATTTAAAGACTGCATGGATGAACTACAAAAATTGTTCATCCCAGTTTGGCAAAAGAATAAATCAGGGAAGGTAGTACATCCATGGATAACAAGGGAAATCAGGGATAGTATCAAAACAAAAGATGAAGCATACAAATTAGCCAGAAAATGCAGCCTACCAGAGGACTGGGAGAAATTCAGTCCAGCAGAGGAGGACAAAGGGATTAATTAGGAAAGGGAAAATAGATTATGACAGAAAACTGGCAGGGAACATAAAAACTGACTGCAAAAGTTTTTATAGATATGTGAACAAAAAAAGATTAGTTAAAACAAATGTAGGTGCCTTGCAGTCAGAAACAGGTGAATTCATCATGGGGAACAAGGACATGGCAGACCAATAGAATAACTACTTTGGTTCTGTCTTCACTAAGGAAGACATAAATAATCTGCCGGAAATAGCAGGGGACCTGTGGTCAAATGAGATGGAACTGAGTGAAATCCAGGTTAGCCGGGAAGTGGTGTTAGGTAAATTGAATGGATTAAAGGCCGATAAAATCCCCAGGGCCAGATAGGCTGTATCCCAGAGTACTTAAGGAAGTAGCCCAAGAAATAGTGGATGCATTAGTAAAAAAATTTTCAAAACTCTTTAGATTCTGGAGTAGTTCCTGAGGATTGGAGGGTAGCTAATGTAACCCCACTTTTTAAAAAGGGAGGGAGAGAGAAAACGGGGAATTATAGACCAGTTAGTCTAACATTGGTATGTTTCTATGTGACATCCAAACCATCTGAACAGCCAGCATCTAAAAATGTCTTCAGGAACGGAAACCAGAGGGAACTGTATCTACATCAAGGAGAACAAGCGTAGAAAAAATGTACCATGGAAAGCATACTGACTTGTGACATTACAACTGGTTTTGTAATTCAAATGCTCAAGAATGAAGGAGGCTGCAGAAAGTGGTGCAAATTTTCCAGTCCATCAGGGATATTGACCTTCCAACTATTGAAGGGATCTAAAGGAATCGTTTCTTCAAGAAGCCAGCTAATATCATCAAAGACCAACACCACCCAGGCCATGCTCTCATCATGCTGCAACTATTGGGAGGTGCCTGAGAATTGTTCTGTTCAGGTTCAAGAAAAGCTTCCTCCCATTAACCATCAGGCTCTTGAACCACCCCTAATTCAGCACCGAATATTTTTGACTTTGCACTACTAAAGTTGCACTACCAATTTTGGTTTGCATAAAATAACTGATAATTTTTTGCATATTTATTTGTTGTGTTGTTTTTAATGTGCTTGTGAAGCAAGTGAGATTTTCATTGTTCTAGTATTGGTGCATATGGCAATTAAAATGTGTGATACCTATTAATTGGACATGATGATAAACACAATTCTGTATCATTCTATTATTCAATAGTTAAAACGCAGCACCATATTTAGTAAGGTTGACCACAACTCATTAATATCACTGCTTTCCTTATACATTTCTTTTTCTCTGTAGACTACTTAAGAAATAGTTCCTGAGGTCGACAAAAATGCTGGAGAAACTCAGCGGGTGAGGCAACATTTATGGAGCGAATGGAATAGGCAACGTTTCGGGTCGAAACCTTTCTTCAGACTGATGTGAGGGTGGGGGGGGGGGGGGGGGGCGGGAAGAAGAAAGGAAGAGGTGGAGCCAGTGGGCTGAGGGAGAGCTGAGAAGGGGAGGAGAAAGTAGGGACTTGTTCATACCGCTGGGGTGCAAACTGCCCAAGCGAAATATGAGGTGCTGCTCCTCCAATTTACGGCAGTCCTCACTCTGGCCATGGAGGAGGCCCAGGACAGAAAGGTCGGATTCGGAATGGGAGGGGGAGTTGAAGTGCTGAGCCACCGGGAGATCAGGTTGGTTATTACGAACCGAGCGGAGGTGTTCGGCAAAGTGATCGCCAAGCCTACGCTTGGTCTCTCCGATGTAGAGCAGCTGACATCTAGAGCAGCAGATGCAATAGATGAGGTTGGAGAGGTGAACCTCTGCCGCACCTGGAACGATTGCTTGGGTTCTTGAATGGGGTCAAGGGCGGAGGTAAAGCAACAAGTGTAGCATTTCTTGCGGTTGCAGGGGAAAGTGCCCGGAGAGGGAGTGGCTCAGGTGAGAAGGGACGAATTGACCAGGAGATCCTAAATCTCAGTTTGCCTTTCAGTATATTGCATGTTGGTCAATCCACTAATTGCAGGAAATCTTGATTATAAAGAATGATATCAGGAATCAATGGTAATCTTTAACAAAGACTTGACTTAATACCTTCTACAAATGATCAGACTGCAGAGACAACTCAAAATCAATAGCTCAATGGTATTGTAAATTCTGTAAACATCTTCCCCTAATGGATAAAGGCCAAAGATTAACATTTCTGCGATATAAATGGAAATCAATAATAGTGTAATGTCTAGCAGACTCGTTCAGCCCGATTACCTCATTCCTTACAGCACAGTGCATTCTTATTGGGCTGCAGTTAAGATGCACCAATGACCAAGTAGGTATAGATTCACTCTGTCCCATGCTATACTATAACTGACACTGTAGAACTCGATGACAATAGCTGGTGAAGAATTGTTCCATTCGCTAATAGTGGCATTTAGTTCACAAGCCTAAAGAATTTCCCAAAAGAGATGGGGTTAATCAAAAGATCCCAATGGCATGGACACAAAGTGCTGGAGTAACTCAGCAAGTCAGACAGCATCTCTGGAGGAAAAGGGATTCCAAAGGCATTCTAGTTAGCTATTGTTAATAATCTAAACAATGCATTTCATATATATACAGTAATAAGATTGCACTCATAATATCTTTAATGCAGTAAGAAAGGTCTAAAATGCTTCACGAGAGTAATGGAATAATTATCAATTATTACCAGCAGGAGGTCGGTGTTAAGGAGTGTTGAAGGAAGAAACAGAAATAGAGAGGCAGAGAACTTTACAAAGAGAATTCCAAAGCTTAGGGCCTTAACCAGTCATTGCCAAAAAGGGTACCAATGGATAAGATGGCAGTCCACATAAATGGAGCATAAAGGTCTTAAAGAGTGGAAGAGGATCTTAGAAAGACCAGGAGACATGTGGCCATGCAGGAGGTTGAAAACTACGATGGGACGTTTTAAATCAAAGAACATCATAGGATGCAAATAATGACAATGTTATACTTAAAATACACTTATTTCAATACAGTTCAGATTTGTGTAAGGATGCATACATCGATTGAACAGATTCAGGGGGATTTCAGCCAGGAATTACCTCACCGATTTTACTAATTAAATACAAAGGCAGCATGGTGATGGAGTGGGGCTGTGCTCCAGGGTATTAATGCTTCCTGGTGCGAGTGGATAGGGGTTATCAGTCATAGAACAATCTGTCATTATTTGGTAAAGGTAATTCTTCAATAATTTGCTACACTCACAGGCTCTGAGGTTTGCTAGATTCCTAGATCCCTACCTTCAGCGCTCCTTGACCCCCACATTGGCAGGATGGATTCCTTATTCTGACAAAGTTGACTTAGATGTTCAAAAGTCAACAAGGAAGATACACATGCGTGGTCTTGTGGGTAAATCTACGAATCAAAGTCACATTTATTAAAATATCATAAAATAGTATCAACTATTCATCCCAGGCAAAATATAAAATACAAAATACAAAACTTTGGTTTAGCCATGCTTGTGCATTTCTTGTTGCTGCATTACAGGAAGGATGGGAGGTTTCAGAGACAATGCAGAAGAGGTTCACCAGGATATTGTCTGGATTCATGAATATTAGCTGTAGGGAGAGGTTGGACAAACTTGGAATTGTTTTCTCTGGCATGTCAAAAGCTATAAGGGGAGATCAGATAGAATGTTTATAAAATCATGAGAGGCATAGATAAGAGTAGAGACATTTTACCTAGGGTGCAAATGTCAAATACTGGAGGACATTGAGGGAGATGGGAAGGTCTAAAAATGCTGTGCAGAGAATATTTATTTTAAGGGAAAGTGGTAAATGTCTGGAACACACTGCCACTGGGATTGAGGAAGTAGATACCATCATGACATTTAAGAGGCATTTAAACAAGCACATGAACATGTTCAGTAAAAGGAGGGAATAACTGTCGGTCAGACACCAGCATATAAAACGCACATGGCATAGTTCCAGGTATGCACAATAAACATTTCAATAAGATGTTATCTTCTACGCTCATAACATGTTATTATCATTTTCATATGCTTCTCCCCTTTCGCCCTTTCCCCAGTTTGTATTTCTCTGTTAAATAACACAGCTAGATGATTGGGGAATATAATGATTGGGCAGGAAAGTGGTCTCTTCCTGCATCATTTTCTTATGTTCTTATCACAGTCTATGATCAATAGCATTTGGTTCGCATATATTCTCTCTGTGGGCAGATTTCTACTCACTAATTCCAAAAATCATTTTCTTTATTCATATACCAGACGTGGATGTCACTGGCAATGGGCAATGTTTCCAACATTTATTGCCCATTGCTGACTATCCTTAAAATGTTGGTGGTAAGATGCCTTATTCAACTACTGGAGTCTTTTTGGTGAAGGTGCTCCCAAGTGGGTAGTTTTAGGCTTTTAATTCAGGCAACGATGAAGGAATTTCCATGTCAGGATAGAGCACAACCTGATTGGAAATCTACAATGGTGGTTCTCCCTTGCATAAGCTGCCTTCCTTCATCCTGTTGGAGAAGGTCACAAGTTTGGGGTAACTACAGACATTTTGTAAATGGTTAAAATCAGCCAAAGAAGAAGATGGATGATGTGTGTAGGAAGGAACTGCAGATTCACAAGTTCATATGTGATCGGAACAGAATTAGGCCATTTCGCCCTTTACGTCTACACCATTCAATCATGGCTGATCTATCTTTCCCTCTCAACCCCATTCTCCTGCCTTGTCCCTATAACCCTTGACACCCTTACTAATCAGCAGACCAAGTTAAAATTACTTCCCAAGTGACTTACCGCTTTTGGAACATCTAAATAAGACAATCCATTCAAGTACTTTCGACTATCAGCAGAAGTGACCACGTAGCCACTCTGAGGCTCTACCCAGCATTCAGTCACCAAATTTAACTCTGTGTCAAGTTCAATGGCCTCAACCTCTGTGTCATTATCATCATCTGTGGAAAAACTAAGAGAACATTGGAGTCAGATATGAAGTTGCGTTTGAACCTCCTGTCAGCAAAGATTTCAGCAAGCTATTGTGGAAAATAAAGCAAATAACAGTTGATATATAATAACATCACAAAAATAGAAAAAATGATCAACTTCTGCAGTTAATTACAGATCAGACTGATGAACAATTGTAATGACTACTTGTCCATTTATTGATAGTTAAATAGATGATCTGTGTATTTTCTGCTCAGAACATGATAATAACAATACAAGTGATGTGTGAATCTTTATTCCTGGATCCAATGGGCAGAAAGGAATTAGAGTAAGGAATTAAAATCCTGGGATGTCAGGACTGTCTTATGAACAAAGACTGCATTGACTCGGTTTATAGTCTCTAGAATTTAGGAGATTGAGAGGGGATCTTACAGAAACTTACAAGATTCTTAAGGGGTCGGACAGGCTAGATGCAGGAAGATTGTTCCCGATGTTGGGGAGGTCCAGGACAAGGGGTCACAGCTTAAGGATAAGGGGGAAATCCTTTAGGACCGAGATGAGAAGGAATTTTTTCACACAGAGAGTGGTGGGTCTCTGGAACTCTCTGCCACAGAGGGTAGTTGAGGCCAGTTCATTGGCTATATTTAAGAGGGAGTTAGATGTGGCCCTTGTGGCTAAGGGGATCAGAGGGTATGGAGAGAAGGCAGGTACAGGATACTGAGTTGGATGATCAGCCATGATCATATTGAATGGCGGTGCAGGCTCGAAGGGCCGAATGGCCTATTCCTGCACCTAATTTCTATGTTTCTATGTTTCTAAAAGATATGGGTAATATCTTTGATATTACTGACTGACTGATCAGACTGACTGAACTTTGTGCCTTCCACGACAGTGAAGAATGCTGTGGTGGATGTTTGTGTTAAATCTTATTGTGTATTGTGTGGTCTTTTTTAATTGTACCGCTGCACTTATATGGGCGCCAGGGAGATGGCAGCCCTGCCGGCTGTCTGTTCGTTTATTTAATCTTTTTGTTATTTTTAGCATTTGTTAGAAGTTCTGCACAGTGTTGTTTTAATATACTTCGGTTTGTTTTATGTATGGGGGGGGGGGGGGGGAGGGGATCGGGGGAAACTTTTTTTCAAGTTCCTACCTTCCCAGAGATGTGATCAATTTTTGGATCACATTCTCCGGGCTCTGTGGCCTACCATCGCTGGAGCTGGAGGCCTCCTCGGGCTGTCGTGAGCCCCGCCGCGGGGTGAAGACTTAACATCAGAGCGGATCCCTTGCCTGGGATGGCTCCCACTCGGACTTACCATCAAGTGCTCGCAGTCTCGGGAGAGGCCAAGTCGGGAGCTCCAACGCCGCAGAAGATTCAACCAGCCCCGGTGCTGACAAACCCCCCCCCCCCCCCCCCGATGCAGGAGCTGAACGTCTCGACGCAGAGGGCCGAATACCACCGGCTACAGGAGTAAAGATCGTCCCCCGAGGCCCCCGGCCGAGGAAGAACAAAAGGAAGGACTTGAACTTTATTTCACCTTCCATCACAGTGAGGAACGTGTAGGAGTCACTGTGGTGGATGTTCATGTTAAATGTGTTTTTGAATCTGTTGCTTTTAATTGTATGACTGACCTGGCCAGTGAAATTCATCGTATGTTGCAAAACAGACTTGCCGAATAAAATCTGATCCTGATTCTGATGTGACGAATAAAACTGACTACTATTGATAATAGGGGGCCAGTGTTTGACGAGGGTAACTGATTATGAAGAATGTGAAAGGGGTAATGAATAGCACAGCCAAGGTGAAGGTTTCCTTTGTGGATGTGTAGAGGATGGATCAGTCCCATTAAAAGCAAGTCAGATGCTGGACACTGCAGAAGGTGGCTCACTTTCTTCACTTTTTTTACCATCCATTGGATTGAAAGCAGTTCCAACAACACTCAAGAGGTTGTACACCATCAGTCAAAATGGAAATCTCACCACCTCCAAACTCCCTTCCATGTCACAAATTATCATAACTTAAAAACATAAATCACTTATTAGCCTCCCTTTGATCTGGTATTTTGTTGGTTCACATGCTTGATCAATGGTGTTTTATCATTAATGTCTTATTATTATTATTAATGTTTAGTGTTTTCTGAGTCATTCGTAACAGTCACTGTATGTCATGTTGTTACTTGTGGGCAGAGCACCAAGGCAAATTCCTTGTATATGAATACTTGGCCAATAAACTTACTTACTTACTTAATTGATTTTGGATTAAAGATCTGTAATTTCTTCACAACACTGTGCAGAACATTTATTACAAAGACTGAAGCAGTTCAAAGTTTGCACGAAAGCAATTAGGGATGGATAATAAATGCTGGCCACGCTAACAACCTCACCCACGAATGAATCTGGTGCATTAAATCACCATAATATGGTCCCACATATCTAAAATTTAAATGAATGGCAAGATCGTTCATGGAGTATCCATTGAGATCGAAACACAATGATAAAAATACTAAATATTTAATAAAGTAATTTTGCTTGTGCATAAAGACTAATGCTCTTTAATAGGCTTTGCTCAGGTTAAAGGGATTCCTGCCTCCAAACCGCATGAAAATCCCAAACAAAAGAATTACTCATTGAAATTTTACCTGTCTTTAGTTGAAGTGGAGTAAGGTGGAAAGGTGATGTACTGGACCAGGCACGTGTGGAGCTCATCATTATCATCTTCGGAGCTCGAATTGCCCTGTATCAACACAAACTGCATTAGTAAACAGCTCCAAACAGGCCCAGAGAAACCATTCTAAGAAAATGTATGAAATGTTGCTGTAAAGGGTGCACTTAAGTTACAAAACAAAGTCCTCGCATTGATTTTCAGGACTGAATAATTGGCTTTTCAAGTATACATGTGTTTATCTGAAAGTCTGCAACCAGTTAATTAAAGAGAGCTCACGGTAAACAAATCTTATAGTCAGAGTCTTATAGCACTGAAACAAGTCCTTCAGCCCCTCATTCATGCCAACGAATGATTTAAACTAGTCCCATTTGCCCACATTTGCCTCATACATCTTTAAACTTCTCATAAACATATAACTGTCCAAATGAATTTTAAATGCTGTTCTTGCACCTATCTCAATCAATTCCTCTGGCAGTTCACTATAATAACCATCACATTCTCTGTGAACAAGTTGCCATCATCTATCTATCTCTATACGTATAAAACTCTGATCTTGGATGTGTGTGTGTTTATTTGTGTATTTGTTCGTCTGCGTTTCACGCTTCCTCGAAAACACGAGGCGCTAACGGTGACATTTTTACATATTCCGATAGATTTACGCCATGATGTAAAAAATCGCCTCATCTGAAAATTTGATGCATTATTTCTCGAGTTATTTATGAAAATGTTCAAAACTTTCAATTAACTTGGGAAATAAACGAGATGGTCTCACTGATGAGGTCATAATGGCTCTGCCTGCCTACCTCTGCTCGCGCTGTGAGTGACGGCACTCCTGTTCTGGCTTCTGTACTTCTTGGCTTCTTAACTTTCACTTCTTTAAATTTGTCACTTAGCGTTTTTAAACTCCTGCTCAGATCATGCTGCATGCTCCGCCTGGCTCCTTGAAGTTCTAGAACATTGCGGCGGCAGCCATTATCTCCGCGCAGGACAGCGAGATGGGAAGTTGATCGTGGCAGCCATTACTCCATCTGGGAAAGGCCATCTAAGAAGACCTGCAATTCCTCTGTCAATCGCAGGGACTCGGGGAATCGTGACACCTTTTCCTCGCTGGTGATCCCGATCACACCTGGCCGTCACGGGGGACGACCGTCTGCCACGCGCATGTGTGGGCTTCCCCTCACGGAAGCTACAATCGGCCGGCCCTCCGCTGCTTTTATCATCCTCAGATCGCTCCGGGCCTCACTCAGTTCCACGCTAGCCGCAGCCTAGATCGGGCCCGGCACCTGATGGGGAGTCTGCTGCTCTACGACCTGGGTAGGTGCTGCTTCTACTCCCTCCCTGTGTCCCCTCCCTTCCTGCGCCCCCCTCCCTCTCAAGGAGGGGGGGGGAGAAGAGAGGGGGGGAGGAGAGGGGGGGGAGGAGAGGGGGGGAGGAGAGGGGGGGAGGAGAGGGGGGGAGGAGAGGGGGGGAGGAGAGGGGGGAGGAGAGGGGGGGGAGGAGAGGGGGGGAGGAGAGGGGGGGAGGAGAGGGGGGGAGGAGAGGGGGGGAGGAGAGGGGGGGAGGAGAGGGGGGGAGGAGAGGGGGGGAGGAGAGGGGGGGAGGAGAGGGGGGAGGAGAGGGGGGGAGGAGAGGGGGGGAGGAGAGGGGGGGAGGAGAGGGGGGAGGAGAGGGGGGGAGGAGAGGGGGGGAGGAGAGGGGGGGAGGAGAGGGGGGGAGGAGAGGGGGGGAGGAGAGGGGGGGGAGGAGAGGGGGGGAGGAGAGGGGGGGAGGAGAGGGGGGGAGGAGAGGGGGGGAGGAGAGGGGGGGAGGAGAGGGGGGGAGGAGAGGGGGGGAGGAGAGGGGGGGAGGAGAGGGGGGGAGGAGAGGGGGGGAGGAGAGGGGGGAGGAGAGGGGGGGAGGAGAGGGGGGAGGAGAGGGGGGGAGGAGAGGGGGGGAGGAGAGGGGGGGAGGAGAGGGGGGGAGGAGAGGGGGGGAGGAGAGGGGGGGAGGAGAGGGGGGGGAGGAGAGGGGGGGGAGGAGAGGGGGGGGAGGAGAGGGGGGGGAGGAGAGGGGGGGGGAGGAGAGGGGGGGGGAGGAGAGGGGGGGGAGGAGAGGGGGGGGAGGAGAGGGGGGGAGGAGAGGGGGGGAGGAGAGGGGGGGAGGAGAGGGGGGGAGGAGAGGGGGGGAGGAGAGGGGGGGAGGAGAGGGGGGGAGGAGAGGGGGAGGGGAGGGGGAGGGGGAGGGGAGGGGGAGGGGAGAGGGGGAGGGGAGAGGGGGAGGGGAGAGGGGGAGGGGAGAGGGGGAGGGGAGAGGGGGAGGGGGGAGGGGAGAGGGGGAGGGGAGAGGGGGAGGGGAGAGGGGGAGGGGAGAGGGGGAGGGGAGAGGGGGAGGGGAGAGGGGGAGGGGAGAGGGGGAGGGGAGAGGGGGAGGGGAGAGGGGGAGGGGAGAGGGGGAGGGGAAGGGGAGAGGGGGAGGGGAGAGGGGGAGGGGAGAGGGGGAGGGGAGAGGGGGAGAGGAGAGGGGGAGAGGAGAGGGGGAGAGGAGAGGGGGAGAGGAGAGGGGGAGAGGAGAGGGGGAGAGGAGAGGGGGAGAGGAGAGGGGGAGAGGAGAGGGGGAGAGGAGAGGGGGAGAGGAGAGGGGGAGAGGAGAGGGGGAGAGGAGAGGGGGAGAGGAGAGGGGGAGAGGAGAGGGGGAGAGGAGAGGGGGAGAGGAGAGGGGGAGAGGAGAGGGGGAGAGGAGAGGGGGAGAGGAGAGGGGGAGAGGAGAGGGGAGAGGAGAGGGGGAGAGGAGAGGGGGAGAGGAGAGGGGGAGAGGAGAGGGGGAGAGGAGAGGGGGGAGAGGAGAGGGGGAGAGGAGAGGGGGGAGAGGAGAGGGGGGAGAGGAGAGGGGGAGAGGAGAGGGGGGAGAGGAGAGGGGGGAGAGGAGAGGGGGGAGAGGAGAGGGGGGAGAGGAGAGGGGGGAGAGGAGAGGGGGGAGAGGAGAGGGGGGAGAGGAGAGGGGGGAGAGGAGAGGGGGGAGAGGAGAGGGGGGAGAGGAGAGGGGGGAGAGGAGAGGGGGGAGAGGAGAGGGGGGAGAGGAGAGGGGGGAGAGGAGAGGGGGGAGAGGAGAGGGGGGAGAGGAGAGGGGGGAGAGGAGAGGGGGAGAGGAGAGGGGGGAGAGGAGAGGGGGAGAGGAGAGGGGGAGAGGAGAGGGGGGAGAGGAGAGGGGGGAGAGGAGAGGGGGGAGAGGAGAGGGGGGAGAGGAGAGGGGGGAGAGGAGAGGGGGGAGAGGAGAGGGGGGAGAGGAGAGGGGGGAGAGGAGAGGGGGGAGAGGAGAGGGGGGAGAGGAGAGGGGGTAGAGGAGAGGGGGTAGAGGAGAGGGGGTAGAGGAGAGGGGGTAGAGGAGAGGGGGTAGAGGAGAGGGGGTAGAGGAGAGGGGGTAGAGGAGAGGGGGGGAGAGGAGAGGGCAGGTGGAGGAAGGAGGGTGGAGGAGGGGGGGGTGGAGGGAGGGGGGGGTGGAGGGAGGATAGTAATTCAAAACCCACATAATGTAATGTAATTCAAAATCCATGTAAGGTTTGCGATTTTTTTAATGATAAATTTTGCTTCAGAGGCGTTTTCTTTTGTATGTAAAAACCCACTTGAGAACCATGAGCGATTTTAAAATTTTACAGCCAGATTTATCACTTCTGAAACTTTATAGATGCCAAAGGAATCAAGAAAAAACACAAATAATGCCTTACTGTTGATGAAATGCAGTGAGCAAACGTGATAATACCCAATATTTTCAATTAGATATCTGTACGGCATATGTTCGCCAAGCACTTTGCCTGTTGTTGTCCCTTCAGCTCTCGCTTCTATCTATCGTCATTTCTCCTCACTTTTAGAATTCTTAAGTAGGATAAATGTCTCTCGCGCTTATCCCGATTTCCATAATTATTTACAGCGCAAAAATTGACCATTTCGGCGGGTTTTAACGGGCCTGCTACGCTAGTAACAATGGTCAGTGCTTACCTGCAGTTCATCGCGTGTACTCCACTTGGCGTAGCAACAGTACGGGTCATGGATCGTGACCCGACTGTCGTGCAACCTCCCTATAGTAGGGTGTCGAAGACTGAACACAATACTCCATGTGCGTCTCACCCACATCTTATATCTTTGTAACATAACATCGCAACATCTATACTCCCAGGTGTGACAGGGCTCTTTTCTCTCTCTAGTTCCCTTTTTGCTTTAAAATACTTGTGAAATCTCTTTGGCCAATTCTTATGTATCCTTCTCACTCATAGACCAGTTCCTTTTAAAATAAGGATTATTATTTCCAATTAGAATTCACAGTCACGTCCAGACAACTTTTTTCCATTCTATGGAGCGCTTTATCCTTACCCTTATTGGCAATTCAATCACCATGGTGACAATACCATCTCCAGTTGCTGCAAAATGGAACCCTTCAGACAAACGAATCCTACATTGTGAAATGAGGAAAATAGGAGAGTCAGGATGAAGGTTATACTGTTGCTGATTGGAGATTAATTAATCTCCATTTACTAAACAGATTATAAAGGAAACAGGCCCTTAAATCCACCAAGTCTACTCTATTAACCAAAACACACATTTACAATAATCCTACATTAATTCCATTTAGTCTTCCCACACTGCCATCCAGATTTCACTACTCGCTTGAACACTGAGAACAATAAACAGTGGCCAATTAATCCACGTGTTCACAGGAAGAACATGCAAACATGTCTGCGATCCAGACAGCAATGAAAGGAGGTCAGTAGTCTAAAAATTAACTAGGTTTCTCTCACCATACTGCCTGATCCGCTGAGTGTGTCCAACACTTTGTTTTTATTACAGATTTTTTTTATTGCTGATCTTTATTTACTGTGGTGATACGGACAGAATTCTTTTTTTTTTCTTGCAGAATATATTCCTTTTTACTCCTCCAGTATCTTAACTTTCATTTTTTATGCATTGAATCAAGAAAGGATTTCAACTGTTTCTTCCAAACTTCCAAAGTAAGTAATGAAACAATTTAGACTAGTTTGAAATGTTTCCCATCCAGTGGTCTTCTGCAAATACTGACACAGTATCACAAATATATGAATCTAAATATATATTTTCCAAAGAAAATATCTTTCATGGATCTTCCAGGCATAACATTGGCCCAAATCTTTCTGAGACATGTTAACAATTCCACACAAATCTGTTGGGAGTGTCAGGAAGTTCAAGACTTGTGTATAAATGTATAGATGAAATCTCCACTAATTATAAGTGGAAAACATCCTTTCTGCACAAACACCAAATTTAGCAACTCCATGCATTTTGATAGATAGAACTAGCTGTGAGGAAGAAACCTATTTAATTAATTGTCTTAAATATATTTGTTTTGAGGTTCTAACAATTTAAGCATTCTTTTAATGATTTAATTTTAATATGATTTATTTTCCTTCGCTTTAGATGTTTTTTTGAATATTTTTGAATATTAGTAAATTATTCAAAATTCAAAGGGTTTTTGGGTGGAGCTTGCTAATCAGGGCAGCGTCATCTATGTAGAGCAAGTTGTTCCATGATATTCAGCTCCAGGCAAATGCCACTCCAGCAAGGAAGCAAATGGTTAGGGAAAGCACCTGCCACTGCGAAGAAAAATTCAATTTTCAGACCAGAATGGTGAATTTCTACTTTTTCTTCGGAAATCTGAAAGACTGTGCTCCCAATTAAAAGAAATAATCCACAACGTGTTCCCATGAAGAGAACCTCTTGCGCATGGCTTGTTGCCATTGCCACGTAGTAGGAAACATCTGAAGCAGATGGTGTCTTGTAAACACAAATCACTGCAACATGTTCAGTTCAACCCAGACAGTAGAGTTTGTTTAGCTGCTGAGATGCTGCCTGTCTCGCTGAGTTATTCCAGCTTTTTGTGTCTATCTTCAATAGGGTTTGTTTATTGCATCGTGCTAATTTTTTAAAATAGCTGTGTAACTACAGAATTCCATGCATATTCAGTCTTACACTTTCACATGCATATTTTAAGAAACAATGCACAGCAACACATTGGAAAATAATGAGCTGAGCTGGAACTAGGCAAAAATCTCAGGTCGAGACCCACATCTTAAACGTGGAATATAATACATGACAAATGGGTGTGGAGAAGAACACTACAAATCGTTGTGAGAACCTACAGCATCAAATTAATCGCTTATAAAAGTGGGTTGATTAGTTTTAACTTAAGTAATAGTCTTACTCAGTAAGAGTAGATAGGATCTGTGCTGCTGAAATAATGGGTAGAGATGGGCCCAAAGCTGGCTGCAGAGACCACACCCAGCGCTGATGATAGAAGTAACGAGACAGGGAGGCCAACGTGGATGAAGCTGTGCGATTGGTTGTCATTGTCGTTGCTCCTGACATTGAGGCAGGATGTCCACAGTTGTCCAGGTTCAAGATAAAGGGCGTCCGATAGTCTGTTGGAAGCTTCTCGTACCTTGAAGACAAGTGAGGATGAAAACTAACTTCTGATTTTTTTTTCTTCTGGAATTGTACAGTTCACAGGGCAATTATAAACACCAGGTGAATCAAAAGACTTGAGGTTAGCACCAAGGAATAACACTGAGATTTAAAAAAAAAAAAATCCATGATATTACTGAAAGATGATGCAGGCATGTGAGAGCCAAATGGCATATTTTTGCTACTATTTCTTATCATGTACGTATAATTGTGGCATTGTTATATATTTTTTATTTTCAAACCAAATGCCAATAGAATTTACATAAAAATTCAGGTATCATTTCTAAAACCTACCATAATCATTATGGAAATAGGCATCTTTATATCTTTTTCAAAAATAAATCATGGCCCTTTTTGATTTTAATATTACTACATGATAATATTCATATTGGTTCCGATATAGGCGTAACAATATGTGGATATACTGATTACCGTTACACATTGTCTTTTATTAATTAGCGTCTTTATGTAGGTACATGGATTCAGGAAAACGCTGGAAGGGGTGAACTGTCAAAGCAGGGGTTTCCAACTCATTTTATACTCGCCAATACCTGAGGAGGAGTTTTTCCAGTGGCTTCTTCAATATTACAACACAAGGTCGATCAGAAAGTGCCAGTTGGGTGGCGGGAAGTGGGGGAGATTTTGAAGGAGAGGCATTTCCTAGTATTTTTCGCTTGACTTTTGGCGTTGCTTCTTTGCTCTGCACCCGCTGGGGAAATCGCAATGAGAGTATTTGATTTTGTAGCTCATCCACAATCTGGCAATACAAATAGAACATATTCAACACAAGAGAGAACAACTTACGGAGTCAATATTCACCATGCTAAACACACAGACTCAATTTCAGGCCATACTGTGCAAAACTGGAATTTTGTTTTACTATAAATGGTGAAATTGTTGACTCCTTGTCATTAAATACTTCACTGACAAACATTGCAAACGAGTTTTTAACATATGATGGTAATAAAAAACCACCTCATTCCTATGGATTGTCACCACATATTTGACCCCTCATTGCATTAGTACTTTCATAAAAAGCACCAAGCACTCAATCCTTCATGTTCATATGCAATACGACTTACATATTTATGCACTTAGATTCAGGGGCAGACAGAGCTATTCAACTCCAAAGCTACCCTGCCATTCATTCAATATGTGCCCAGAATAGGTGAATCGAGGACCGGAGGACATAGGTTTAATGTGAAGGGGGAAAGATTTAATAGTAATCTGAGGAGCAACTTTTTCACACAAAGGGTGTAAGGAGCAAGCTGGAAGGGAGCAAGGAGCAAGAGGCAGTAGTTGAGGCAGGGACTATCCCAACATTTAAGAAACAGTTAGACAGGCACATGGAAAGGGCAGGTTTGGAGGGATATGGACCAAACACGGGCAGGTGGGGCTAACGTAGCTGGGAATAATGTAGCTGGGACACGCTGGTCGGTGTGGGCAGGTGGGCCGAAGGGCCTGTTTCCACACTGTATCAGTCTATGACTCTAATAACTAATTCTTCAATTCAAACACCACCATGAGGACAACCACTGGACCCAACTTTCCGCCAGCCTCATTGTCCCTACTGCCAATTCCAATTAGCTGTACATTAAATTTGTCACATATTCTTGCTGTGTTTTGGCTCTGCCTTCACAGTTGCTGCTTGACCCACTGAATTCTTCCAGCAATTTGTTTGGGTTTGCTCCAGAGTGTGGTCTCGTGTGTCTCCAGTATACCTGTGTGTCATCTCCAGGGAACAAAGGAATTCCTCCTGTAACAATCCATTAAGACTGTAGCTGCAGCAGGGGTGTTCAATCCATAGCTTCAAAACATGCCTCACAACTCCAGTCGATTTCCACTTGAAATTTTAACTGGACAATCCAGTGAAACAAGTTTGAGTGTTTATTGCACCTAGAAAAGGCCGTTTTTGGTGGATGGATATTTGATGGATTAATCCTAAATTGTGTTTTTTTAAACTTTAAACATTTAAACTGTTACATGAGAATGTAGTTTGACCTTTTACATTTTTACCTTTTTTTTACCATTATGTTACTTAAATGTTAGATTTAATTTAGAGCCTAAACTCATTTTAGAAGATTTCAGTGCTTGTTTTCCAGGTGACACTCGCATCTTAAAGCAAGATAATTTATAACCTAATCAAGTTTAGCATAAATACCATTCTTCCTTTAAGTGGCCAAATCAGAATGGCTTTGTGAAAAGTGACATAATGGATACAGAACAGCAATTAAAAATTTTTAGTGCCAATTATTGAGACGGGCAAACAACCAAAGTATCACAGAAACTGGAAAAAGTAATCTACTCCAGACTTTGAGCATTTCTAAACATAAGGCAAGTTTAGTTTAGAGTTACAGCGCGGAAACAGGCCCTTTGGCCCACCAAGTCTGCGTCGACCAGTGACCACCGCACAATAAAACTACCCCACACACACACTCGGGACAATTTCACATTTACACCAAGCCAATTATCCTACAACCCTGTACATCTTTGGAGTGTGGGAGGAAACTGAAGATCTTGGAGAAAACCAGAGCAGGTCACGGGGAGAACGTAAAACTACGTACAGACAAGCAGCTGTAGTATGTCTGACGAATCTTGTGGAATTTTTCGAGGATGTAACTAGTAGCGTGGATAGGGGAGAACCAGTGGATGTGGTGTATATGGACTTCCAGAAGGCTTTCGACAAGGTCCCACACAAGAGATTAGTATATAAACTTAAAGCATACGGCATTGGGGGTTCAGTATTGATGTGGATAGAGAACTGGCTGGCAAACAGGAAGCAAAGAGTAGGAGTAAACGGGCCGTTTTCACAATGCCAGGCAGTGACTAGTGAGGTACCGCAAGGCTCAGTGCTGGGACCCCAGCTATTTACAATATACATTAATGATCTGGATGAGGGAATTGAAAGCAATATCTCCAAGTTTGCGGATGACACTAAGCTGGGGAGCAGTGTTGGCTGTGAGGAGGAAGCTAGGAGACTGCAAGGTGGCTTGGATAGGCTGGGTGAGTGGGCAAATGTTTGGCAGATGCAGTATAATGTGGATAAATGTGAGGTTATCCACCTTGGTGGCAAAAATAGGAAAGCAGACTATTATCTAAATGGTGGCTGATTAGGAAAAGGGGAGATGCAGCGCGACCTGGGTGTCATGGTACACCAGTCATTGAAAGTAGGCATGCAGGTGCAGCAGGCAGTGAAGAAAGCGAATGGTATGTTAGCTTTCATAGCAAAAGGATTTGAGTATAGGAGCAGGGAGGTTCTACTTCAGTTGTATAGGGTCTTGGTGAGACCACACCTGGAGTATTGCGTACAGTTCTGGTCTCCAAATCTGAGGAAGGACATTATTGCCATAGAGGGAGTGCAGAGAAGGTTCACCAGACTGATTCCTAGGATGTCAGGACTGTCTTATGAACAAAGACTGCATAGACTCGGTTTATACTCTCTAGAATTTAGGAGATTGAGAGGGGATCTTATAGAAACTTACAAAATTCTTAAGGGGTTGGACAGGCTAGATGCAGGAAGATTGTTCCCGATGTTGGGGAGGTCCAGGACAAGGGGTCACAGCTTAAGGATAAGGGGGAAATCCTTTAGGACCGAGATGAGATGGACTTTTTTCACACACAGAGTGGTGGGTCTCTGGAACTCTCTGCCACAGAGGGTAGTTGAGGCCAGTTCATTGGCTATATTTAAGAGGGAGTTCGATGTGGCCCTTGTGGCTAAGGGGATCAGAGGGTATGGAGAGAAGGCAGGTACGGGATACTGAGTTGGATGATCAGCCATGATCATATTTAAAGGCGGTGCAGGCTCGAAGGGCCGAATGGCCTACTCCTGCACCTAATTTCTATGTTTCTATGTTTAGTCAGGATTGAACCTGGGTCTCTGGAGCTGTAAGGCAGTAGCTTTACCAAAATTCACCATGCCAGCCAAATGATATTATTTTATGCAAAAATTTAAAAAAGCAGGAGACTGCTTGGCACCCAATTAACAATTTTTTCCCTCACACCATTAGGTCCGGTGGTTGTCCTCGTGGTGGTGTTTGAACCATTAGTACAAAATGGTTGCACTTTCTGCACCAGCTACATAATATACTGCAATTACTTGCCAAGGGTTGCGCCTACAACACATTCCAACCCTACAGCCTCTAACACCGAGGACAGGGACAGCAGGTGCATGGGAACATCACTACCAGTAGGTTCCCCTCTGAGTCACACACCATCCTGATTTGAAAATATAATCAGCGATTCTTCAATGTCGGGGAGCCTAAATGCTGGAACGTTGGGCTCTAAACTACAGAGCAATACCCTGTTCCAAAAGACATACCTTAGTCCTAGCTTGTGCTTGCATTCCAATAGGAAACCCAAGACGAAGTACCATGCATGGAGCTTTGGAAATAACCCGTACAAGGTAAAAGGAAGAAGGTGGCTGATCTGCTCCACTGTCAATGAAAAAAATATTTGGATTCATGAAATACTTTAAAATGGTGTAAAAAATTGGAAGCAGAAGTACTTATTTCCAACACATCACAATGACTCTCCATCCCAGTACTCAAATCCTATGTTGTGTCAATTTCCTCATTTCAGCACAATATTCTTTCCTCAAATGGTTCCATAAAAGATATATGCATCTTAGAAGGGTCTCGACCCAAAACGTCGCCTATCTCCTTTGCTCCTTAGATGCTGCTGCACCCGCTGAGTTTCTCCAGCCTTTTGTGTACCCTAAGCATCTTAGACAGTTTGGCTTTAGCAAGTTGACAGTGCCTCACACATGCAAACTGCAAAAGGCATGATTATCTTGTGCTTCAATGGCGCTAAATTATAGAAACATCTAAACTTAAGTCTTCAATCTTAAGTGCCTTATCATTTTTACATGTGGAGTATGGTGTTTTTGTTGGGAGACATTTGTAACATGCGGCATGCTCCATGAACTTCCAAATAACCTCACAAATTCAATAAGCAGAAAGTATTAAGTAAAAATGAATTCTTACTTGTAATGGAGTTTAACATATGAATATCCTTCTACCAGCACAAAACTACTCCAATCCCTTAGAAGGGAAGTTAGTGCTGAAAGAGAAATGCGACACTGGATGGTGCTGTAACGGCCATTACTCCCAGGAGTATGGATGTGCTTTGGCACTGGGCTGGAAATGCATTAAAAACAAGTATTAGTGACACTAAATTGTTTATGAGAGGCAAAGCATAGGAGTAATCAATCAAGAACATTGATGGACTGCATCTTCTTCCTCGCAGGGTCAAGTTCTAACAAAACTGCAACATTAGTGCAGAAGCAGCACGATTTCTTCTCAAAATCCAAAGATCCAAAATCAAGAATCACACAAATCCAGTGACTATAAACTTACATATCATGTTCCAGCAGAATGCCAATGCGATGCATGTGGAGCCACCGCTGCCAGAAACTGGCATCCATAGATAATATCGGTTTCCAATAAGAGGCAAACTGGGATTGACTGGAGTCCTTCGCACCACTATGCTGTAGTGATAATACCTAGAGAAGACGATGTATTACAATTGCATACATGATGGCAATAAAAATGAATAATTCAATCATAACCGAATTAATGCACGGATAATGACCTTACTTCATTGAAAGCTAAGCTAGGTCATTATTCCAGAAAAGGCTGCAGCAGTACCTCACTCGTATTGATACAAAAGATGTTTGACTCCCACTCACACATCAAATTATTTTGAAGAACTGGATAGTTATTGCAAAGAGCTGGCTGGCACCTGCACAAAAGGACTGAAAGGCCTCTATGGCCTATGATTTAATGGACAGGTGTCCTCAAACTTACTTGTCCAAAACAACAATAAAGTCCCTACCTTGTGGTAGCCATGTTTTAAATGATTCCAGGCCTCCTGTTTCTATTATTTTATCCGCCGGTTCTTTCAGTATTGATCACATTGCATGTAAAGAATTTTAATTTTACTATTTTGAAGTTTTATCTGTGTTAGACTTCCAGAGTTAGGTCAGAATTAATTTCCCAATTTAACATTTACGTTGGTAACACATCAAGTACCACCCAAAACAACGTAGAAACTTTCGATGAGAAATTAAAATTAGTCCTTGTTTTTTTCTTGCAATCTATAATTTGGCATTTGGACAGGTAAATGGCTAGGAAAGGTTTAAAGTGATATCGGGCAAATGTAGAAAAGGTGGACTGGTGTGCATGGGGCATCTTGGTTGGCATGGGCTGTTTGGGACGAAGGGCCCTTGTCCGAGATTTTCTACATTCCCCACCAAAACAACCTAAAAAGAATTAAACCTTCACCATTTAAATCTTATTGTTGAATCAGTATGCTATCAGACCAAAAAATAGAGCCCAAGGAATAGAGTTGTGACACAAAAAAACCCTATTGTTTCATAGTTACTTGCACATTAAGAATTTGTTATACCCCAGTGAATCAAATCTTTTTGTTTCGATCTGCCATGTGTCTGGGACTATGGGCAGGCAAGATCAGGAAAGGATTTTTATAAAGATAGTTTTCTTGTTCACCAATGCTGTTATACTTAATTAATTCAATCTCAATTGCCCAGATAGTAATGTGTTATACACATTCAAGCCCTCCCCATAAATCAAACAGGCCTCAGAGTGTTTGTCCAGTTACTTAACCAAGCGACAACTGCACATCCTCTGTTGAGGGAATAGTTAATTATTGATTAGCTAATGTTTCACTTCAGAGGCATGACAAATCACTAAAGGTCTGACCACGTTTAAACTATAATGTTTAATCCCGAAAAATGTGTTCAATAAAAATAAACTTGGCGGGCTTCTGAAAAATGCAACATCTTTTCCCCTTTCCTTCTTCTAAACCTTACCAGTGAGTTGGCAAGCTTACAAACTGAAAAGCAAAGTTGGCTGGCATTATTTTAATGGAACTAAGGATACTCAAAAGGGAGTTATGTAAATATCCACGGTCAAAAGTACTTTTAAATAGAAACTGATGGAAAGGTCACATTGCGAGAGACACTCCATGCAATTTTTGTCACATTTTGCAGTTATTTTGCCTCCTGTATGCATAGATTATAAGTACAGGATGGCAAGTAGTCCACAATATCAATTACAGTTTTATGCAAGGGTTACGTGCTTGTAAAGCAGCATGTAATTCAAAAATGTGTAAATTAAACATATATGGGACTATGCTGTCAGCAAAGAAAAATGAGCATGTTATTCTGAAAACAACAGCGCGTAAATCAAGCTTTGGTAGTAAAGGAACAAAGGCGTTATTACGAAGACGCATAAATGAAACATGCATAAAACGTGGAGTGCATGTACTATGAACTTACAGTGCCCTCCATAATGTTTAGGACAAAGACCCATCAGTTATTTATTTGCCTCCACAATTTGAGATTTGCACTAGAAAAAAAATAACATGTGGTTAAAGTGCACATTGTCAGATGTTAATAAAGGCCATTTTTATGCATTTTGGTTTTACCATGTAGAAATTACAAGTGTTCAGGGTACCATAATGTTTGAAACACAGCAATGTCATGCAAATGAAAGTAGTCATGTTTAGTATTCTATTGCATATCCTTTGCATGCAATGACTGCTTGAAGTCTGCGGTTCATGGACACCACCAGTTGCTGGGTGTCTTCTCTGGCGATGCTCTGCCAGGCCTGTATTCAGCCATCATTAGCTCATGCTTGTTTTGGTGGCGAGTCCCTTTCAGTTTTCTCATCAGCGTATAAAATGCATGCTCAATTGGGTTCAGATCGGGTGATTGATTTGGCCACTCAAGAATTGACCATTTTTTAGCTTTGAAAAACTCCTTTGTTGCTTTAACAGTATGTTTGGGATCATTGTCTTGCTGTAGAATGAACCGCAGCCAATGAGTTTTGAGGCCTTATTTGAACGAGCAGATAGGATGTGTCTATAAACTTCAGAATTCATTATGCTACCGCCAACAGCAGTTGTATCACCAATGAAGATAAGCGAGCCAGTACCTTCAGCAGCCAAACATGCCCAGGCTATAAGCGAGCCAGTACCTTCAGCACCCAAACATCCCACCACCATGTTTCACAGATGAGGAGGTATGCTTTGGATCTTGGGCAGTTCTCTCTTCCATTGCTCTTGCCATCACTCTGATATAAGTTAATCTTCATCTCGTCTGTCCACAAGACCTCTTTCCAGAACTATGGTTGCTTTCAAGTAGTTCTTGGCGAACTGTATCCTGGCCATCCTATTTTTGCAGCTAACCATTGGTTTGTATCTTGCAGTGTAGCCTCTGTATTTCTGTTCATGGAGTCTTCTGCAGGCAGTGGTCATTGACAAATCCACACCTGACTCCTGAAGAGTGTTTCTGATCTGTCAGACAGGTGTTTGGGGATTTTTCTTTATTAAAGAGAGAATTCTTCTGTCATCAACTGTTGAGGTCTTCCTTGGTCAGCCAGTCCCTTTGCGATTAACAAGCTCACCAGTGCTCTCTTTCTTCTTAATGATGTTCCAAACAGTTGATTTTGGTAAGCCTAAAGGCTTGGCTGATGTCTAACAATGTTATTCTTGTTTCTCAGTCTCATAATGTCTTCTTTGATTTTCTTTGGCACAACTTTGGTCCTCATGTAGATAAACAGCAAGAAAAGTTTCCAAATATGATGGAAAGACTGGAGGAAAGAGCTGAAAACTCTCTTATACCTGCATGAAGGGGGCAATTAAACAAACCGGAGCAATTACAAACACCTGTGAAGCCATGTGTCCCAAACATTATGGTGCCCTGAAATGGGGGTGACTATGTATAAACACAGCTGTAATTTCTACATGGTGAAACCAAAATGTATAAAAATGGCCTTTAATAAAATCTGACAATGTGCACTTTAACCACATGTGATTTTTTTTTTACCTATTACAAATGTCAAATTGGGGAGTACAGAGGCAAATAAATAAATGATGGGTCTTAGTCCCAAACATTATGGATGGCCCTGTATATTTTCCATAAAATTATTATATTTCTTGAAAGATCAGTTTATATATTAGCAACATATTTAACTATAAAATACCGGTGCTGTAGACCCTGGAGGGATATAGAATAACGGAACCCCATTCTTCGTGCTTTCCGGGATAGTGTAGTGTTCAGGAATTGTGTTGAAAGATTTGAGATGCACCAGCATCTGATCCGTCTGATTAATGCTGAGAAAGTATAGAAAATAGACATCAGCCTTTTTATTCTTTATAATAATCAATATTCTTTATCATAAATCAAAACATTTTTCTGCTACTATTTGCAATACTCACCTGTTATAAAAACCATGTCATTCCATGTACTTACCTCTGCAGAGTCGTCCAGAAACGACGGATTACTGTGGTGCGATATGGGCTAGTAATGGGTTTCCTTATGGTACAGCTAATATCATGGAGCATGTCATAGCTGCCCTCCATTGTTACCTCCACCCAGGTCAAACGCTTGGTTGGATCCAGGGGCCAAGAAGCTACCACCAGGTACTCGATTCTCATGTTCTGTTTCCAAAGAAGCACCAGCTTGACTTCTAACTGAGTTCCAGCTAAAATCGGAAAATGAACAAAAGGGAAAATATATAACTCACAAATCTCCCACATAAAAAAAGGCTGACCATAAAAAGTCAGGACCATGGAGCAGTATGGTTAATTGCCACCAGGATTTTTTTTTTTTAATGGCTTAAGGTCAATTGGGGCATGTTGGTCGACATGGGCAAGTTGGGCCGAAGGGCCTGTTTCCCTGCTGGATGACTCTAAGATAACAAAGTAGAACGTTAAACCAAATGTTTTGCTTTTTCAGATTTGAGGATGATAGAATGCACTGTTCCACAATCTTCGGTGTTATGATTGCTGTGCTTAGGATGTATATCAATTACTTGGTTATTGGAATACTGTAAAATCTCCACATTTGCCGATCATTCCAAACTTCCAGATGTTGCAAACAATAAGGGCGATACCAATAACACCTCATCCCATAAATAAACAAAATCCATGACATTTACCAGAATGGTTCTGGAACTGATGGATCTTAGTTACAAAATTGTAGAATCATACAGCATGGAAACTGGCCATGAAATGCCTACTTACATTAATCCCAAGTCTCACCACTTGGCCTCAAACCTTTCATGGCAGAGCATTCCTAGTGCTCATCCATGCATTGTGAGCTCCACATTTCTGGTGGAAACAGCCCCAGTGTGGTTGGGTGTCTAGTTTCAAGATTCAGACCAAATAACAAAATGACTAACAACATATTTCTAGATTTGAAAAGTGAGAAGAAGGGGAACTTGTAGGTTCCCACGCACCGTGCCCATCCCCTCTCTGTCCGGCAGAATATGAAAGGTGCTGTTGTGGTATTGACATCGGGAGAAGAATGGAGAGCAAGGGAGAGACAAGACTCTGTCTTCCATCACAGTGAGGAGGAGATTCACTGTGATGGATGTTTGTGTGAACTGTGTTGGCTGTGTGTCTTGTTAATTGTTTCTTTTTGTTGTATGACTGCAGAAACCAAATGTCGTTTGAACTTAATTTGAGGTTCAAATGACAATAAACTAAACTGTAATTGTAATACTGTCCTCTTGGTAAAACGTCAGTCAGTGGAGGGAGTAAATATTGCAAATGGTGAGCTGGATATCAGGTGAGCTGTCTTGTTCCAAATGGTGTTACGCTCTGAGTGTTGTTAGTGCTGCACTCATCCAGAAAGAGGAGAAGGTGCCGACATTCCCCAACACGTCTCCTGGTATTGACAGAAAAGCTTTGGCTTCACAGAACAAGGACAAGAACTAAATAAATGGCGTTCATTCCCCAACAGAATCTTACACGAGGTCATTGCATTTAGAATAGAAAATGAACAATAAATATTTGAATTTCAGATTACTGGAAAAAAAAGCAAGGTTTCATGCATTTCAACACACTCTTATGTCACCCCCCCATTTCAGGGCACCATAATGTTTGGGGCACATGGCTTAATAAAAAAACATATATCATCCATTAGTTGAACCAAAGTCAACCAAAAAAGTCTCTATCAAATCATTGCGTTGAAGATAAACTCTGCAGGTCTTGGCTGTGAAATCCAATTCTCCAAAGTTAGTTTTGCCTTGATAGTAAGAATACTTAGTTGTGATCACACTATCACAAAATCTAACTGCACTCTCTTCACAGTCACCCAATCAAATGAATCTATCCCACTCAGCGACCCTACCACATCCCATCACACTAATGTCCTCCTCAAAGGTTTGACCTATAACAGCGTTTTTATTTACCTTTGGTGATATTAAGTTCCTTCACAGTGTAGCCCTCCCGCAATCTTACAGACACAACACTGACGAGGTCTGCATGCACCTCATTCTCAGCGTGCTTCTTCCGTCTCATGGCCAGTGCAGGATTGCTGCTGGCAGACACAAGGTGTTCATTGAATAGTTTGTGCTGGGACACTAGGTTTAAAGAAGAAAAGCAATGAATAGAATCAAAACTATCAATTGTAGCAAACATCCTAGAAATGTCGGTCAATATACTTGCCACAGTAATACTCTGGGTTCATGGACTCTCCAGGTCTCAAGAAACTGTACAGTAGGAACGCTTTGTGACAGGCATTCATATTCAGGTTATTCTCAGTAATTTCCGGGCACGTGGGCATGTACGAGCCAAACGTTGCCATGGCAATGAATTTCATTAGTTCCAAGTTCGGAACATAACCAAAGCTGCAATCATACGAGTAGACACCTCCAACCTGCAAAGAGAAGAATAATGGTTGCACCATACAAAAATAGCCTGCTACTTTGAGGTAAAAGACTTGGGGTTTTTTTTTTAAGTCACCTGTATAAAGGAACAGGCAATCATTCCACAGCGTAGTTGGTTTAACAACGTTTCACACACTCCAATATCTGGTACACTTGTTACACCATCAGTAATGATTATTATGCCTGTAAGGAAAGCATGTAAATATAATTTAATGTGAATATTGCAAGGACACAATATTGCTGCCACACAAATCCACTGACAAAAAGTGAACCTTATCTTATATTACAATTATTATTTTGGTATCTATTTCTGGCTCATGGTTCAGACAAATCCCATTGCTGGATGAATGTTTAACCTTAATCATCTAAAATGTTCATAATTACCAAAATTGAAACAAAAATGTAGTTCCGCTGAAGGTCCAATTAAACATTTAATTATAAATTACAGGCCAAGATAATTCTTCATATTTATATTGTGGAATTCAAAAGAAGTCATTCCATTTTGCTTTGGATAGTATCAAGTTGAAAAGCGCTGTTTACTGCTCATCATTCCGCAGTGGAAAACTCTTGGCGGAACTTTAGCAATTGGTATTCAATACCCATATGAAAAGGAAAGACTAAATTGGACTACTATAAATGTACAAAATATACTTTGCCCCTCCTGAGAGTCTGAGGACATCTCAACCTGAAGCATTTCTTCCTGTTTTATTTTTCTCTTCTCCAGGTGTCCTCTTACCTGTGAGGCACTTCCCCAGGGACAACCTGTCTTCATTTCTGACATTCGAGCTAATGTTATATAAACAAACAATAGTTGCATACTGTCCAAATATGTCTATCACAATGGGATTCCAAGATTGCATACCCTAAACTATAAAATAAACCAATTGATGTGGTTGAGATATGAAGAGAACAATCGTTGGCCTCTATAAAACTGCCCCTAATGCATGGGCAGTGGGATAACATAGAACTAGGGCGATCAGAGGACTGCGTGGATTCAGTGGCTCAAAGGGCCTGTTTCTATAAAGCATATTTATATACGATTTCTAGGAAGCAGAGGAATTAAACATCAGGTTTTTTTTTTTTAAGATATTCGTGGAAAAAATATTAACCTGCACTGGAGTTGGATGGCAGTAACTGAAGTGCAAGAATGCCATTGCGGATCATGTTGACGAGCCCCATATCAGATGTTACCATGGAAAAAGGTATCTTCTGTGAAGACTGATCATAAAAAACATCAGCAGTATCTCCTTGGGATAAAGTTGACCGATCAGACTGCAATTACAAGACAAAAGAGATTAGATTTATACAATAGCAAGTAGCAACTAGTTACAGTGCATTCAGAAAGTATTCACTTTTTCAACATTTTGTTACGTTACAGCCTTATTTAAAAAAGGATTAAATTAATATTTTTTATCATCAATCTACACACAATACCCCAGAATGAAGCAGTGAAAACAGGTGTTTTGCAAAGTAATTAAACATAAATAACTGAAATATCACATTTACATAAGTATTCAGACCCTTTGCTATGACACTCAAACATTAAGCTTAGGTTCATCCTGTTTCCATTGATTATCCTTGAGATGTTTCTACAACTTGATTGGAGTCATCCAGTGATAAATTAAATTGATTGGAAATGATTTGGAAAGGCACACACCTATGTCTATATAAGGCCCTACAGTTGACAATGCACATCAGAGCACAAACCAAGCCATGAAGATGAAGGAATTGTCCGTAGACCTCCGGGACAGGATTGTGTCGAGACACAGATCTAGTGAATGGTATAAAACAATTTCAGCAGCATTGCAGGTCCTGAAGAGCACAGTGGCATCCGTCATTCTTAAATGGAAGAACTTTGGAACCACCAGGACTCTTCAAAGAGCTGTGACCGCCTGGCCAAACTGAGCAATAGGGGGAGAAGGGCCTTGGTCAGGGAGGTGACCAAGAACTCGATGGTCACTCTGACAGAGCTCCAGCGATCCTCTGTGGAGATGGGAGAACCTTCCAGAAGGACAACTATATCTGCAGCACTCCAACAATCAAGCCTTTATGGCAAAGTGGCCAGACGGAAGCCACTCCTCAGTAAAAGGCACAGGTCAGCCCGCTTGGAGTTTGCCAAAAAACACCTAAAATGACTCTCAGACCATGAGAAACAAGATTCTCTGGTCTGATGAAACCAAGATTGAACACTTAGGCCTGAATGCCAAACAGCATGTCTGGAGGAAACCAGACACCGCTCGTCACCTGGGCAATACCATACCTACGGTGAAGCATGGTGGTGGCAGCATCATGCTGTGGGGATGTTTTTCAGTGGCAGGAACAGGGAGACTAGTCAGGAATGAGGGATAGATGAACAGAGCAAAGCACAGAGAGATCCTTGATGAGAACCTGCTCCAGAACGTTCTGGACCTCAGATTGGCGTGGAGGTTCACCTTTCAACAGGACAACGACCCTAAGCACACAGCCAAGACAATGCAGGAGTAGCTTTGTGACAAGTCTGTGAATGTCCTTGAGTGGCCCAGCCAGAGCCCGGACTTGAGCCCGATCAAACATCTCTGGAGGGGCTTCAAAATAGCTGTGTATCGATACTCCCCATCCAACCTGCCAGAGCTTGAGAGGATCTGCAGAGAAGAATTGGAGAAGTTACCCAAATACAGGTGTGCCAAGCTTGTAGCGTCATACCCAAGAAGACTTGAGGCTGTAAACACTGCCAAAGGTGCCTCAACAAAGTACTGAGTAAAGGGTCTGAATACTTGTGTAAATGTGATATTTCAGTTATTTTTTTTTAATTGCTTTGCAAACATTTCTAAACACCTGTTTTCACTTTTTTATTATGGGGTATTGTGTGTAGATCGATGATTAAAAAAATGAATTTAATCCATTTTAGAATAAAGCTGTAACGTTACAAAATGTGGAAAAGTGAAGGGGTCTGAATACTTTCTGAATGCACTGTAAATGAAAGCAAAATGAATATTAAATTATTTGAAAACATTTTTTTTTAAATATGCAACCTTGTAGAGAAATCCTAATCAATTTCCTTCCTGTGGAGAAAGTGCCTGTTCTATAAACCATCCCTCTCAGGCCATCTGACATTAGTACAGTTGTGGTGGTGTCGTTACACTGCTGGAATAATTGCCACACCTGGATTCAGAGATAAGAGTTCAAATCAAACCACAACAACTGTGGAATTTAAATGTGGTTGTTAATCTGGGATATGAAAAAAAGGCAATTTGTCCAATTATAACAAAAACGAATAAATTGCCAAAATAAACCCAAATCTGATCATCAATGTCCTTGAGGAGAGCAAATCTGCTGCCTTTACCTGGTCTGGTCAAAATGTAACGGTGGTTCACTGCTAACTGGTTTGGCAAACCACTCAGGTGTACCGTTAGCACCACATTCAAACTGAGAAAGGATGAAAGTGGAAGAGACACCTAGGATGGAGCAAGGCACTATATTCAAACGTGGCAAAGTCACACTCAGCCAAATAGATGTTTAAGAAGGAACTGCTGATGCTTGATAAACGAAGGTAGACAAAAATGCTGGAGAAACTCAGCGGGTGAGGCAGCATCTATGGAGCAAAGGAAATAGGCAACGTTTCAGGCAGAAGTCTGAAGAAGGGTTTCGGCCTGAAACATTGCCTATTTCCTTCGCTCCATAGAAGCTGCCTCACCCGCTGAGTTTTTCCAGCATTTTTGTTTACCTCAGCCAAATAGACCTTGCAGCATCCAATTTACAATATCTGGAGACCAGTAACTCAATTGAGAAAGTTATCAAGCACAGACCTAAAGTCACAACATTCACATCTTAGACAGTTGGGCAAGCACAATGGCACAGATCGTAGAGCCACTGCTTCACAGTGGTTGCAGCATTGTGACCACAACACTATCTGATGCACCACCGTGCTGCCCTTCAAGAAAGCACAGGATACCAGACCCCCAATGTACTCAATGGTTTCACTTTCTGCTTATAATCCAAGGTGCAAAAAGTACTTCAAGAAATGTCCTCGTTAACAATGGTTGTGGAATGGGAAGGATGAGAGAAATAAGTCAATTCCCTGTTTTATCAAATCAGAACTATTACTTCTTGATTTGGAATACTTCCCTGCCTTGCATCTAAGATTCAAGGCAATAACCTCAGTTTATCACCTTATTTTGTGCACTTGGTTCAAAGGTAACACACACATTATAAAGGTATTAAATACTCAGTTATAAAAGTCACACACTGGCGTGTTTGTTACACACTAAAATACAAATGTCATGTCTTACTCTAGCCTCTCAAGACTCAATTAGCACAGAAACCATCAGACCGTGCTATGCAATTATTTTTTTATTTCCTGTGCTTCTGAGATACATACCTGAACTTTGGGTTTATAATGTTGTTGAAGAACTTCAGCTACATTGTTTTCAAATGCACGCAATTGCTGATAGATATTCTGGTGGTAAGTTTCTAAATTGGCTTGATCCAACAGACAGCCTTGAACCAAAACCTATGGTAAATAGACATTGACAAGTCAAAGGTCAAAAGAGTTTATTGTCATGTGTCCCTGACAGGACAATGAAATTCTTTCTTTGCATTGCACAACAGAACATAGAAGGCATTGACTACAATTATATATGTAAATACACACATGAATTAATAAATTAATAAAGTGCAAACAACAGATGGAGGGGTAGTTGGGATGGAGGGATAGTTGGCATGGAGGGATAGGAGGGATGGAGTTCAGTTGTAAGAATATTTTATAATGACATACAACCCGGCACAAACAGCAGTGATGTGATAGACTTGTGTAAAAAAGTAATCAGTTAGTTTGGCCATAATGGTCTTATTTAATTTAACATGTCTTATGCCAATAAAAGGTGAGGAGCACTCCATGCCGTATATGAAATCCATCAGATGCTAAAAATTAAAAAAAAACAGAGAACGCTGGAAATATTTGGCAGGTCATGCAGAACCTGTGGACAGCAACATTTCAGGTCAATAACCTTCCATTGGAACTGGGAAAAGTTAGAATGTTTTAAGTGGCAGATTCAGAGGGAAAGGAGCAGAAAGAACAAAGCGAGGATCTGTGACAGGGCTATGGACCATCTAAGATTGAATGACACAAATAACAGATATGATAGCTGAGAGAGAGTTCATCTCAGGAGAAGCAATATACAGAGCCCAAATTGAACCTGAAATTACCAAGAGAGAAATCATGCCAATGCCAGAAGTCTTACATACAAGAGAAATTGAAGTAGCCAATTGACTGAAACTGTTGAAGTGACCATCACAAGCTTGGATAATCGTTTGTCATCTTCCAACAAGGCACATTGCGGTCTTCATCAATAAATTCAACTAATTTCAGATGATAAACCCATTGTGTTTTGTGTCTCAGATTTCCACCATAACATTTCTGGTAACTTCAGATTTCATCACCTCTTCCAGATACCTTTTGTTATTCATTAGCTTATACTATCTTGCCCCAACTATTGTCTCATTGAACAAGAAACTTTAAGGGCGGCTGTAATGTGAATCATCTACAATAAAGCCTTTATGAGAAAAAAGGGTTAGGGTTAGGGTTTGGGTTTAGAAGTCAAAGAATTGTATGTCTTCTTCCAACCAGGCACAATAGTTTAAATACATTATTTGCGTGTTTTGAATTCCTATCCTCAACCAGTATTGGAATCCTACTTCATTTTCTTTTCCACTATTTTTGATTTGGGATATTGTAATTCATTTAGTTCCATTTGTATCTTGAACTGGATTGATATTAACAAGGGAATTTGGAATCAGAAATGTCATCATGACTACCTGGACTGGATTTTTAATTGCTCCAAGTGCAAGTGGTGAAAAATGCACTCTTCTGTATCATTGGAAAGCACTTGCATCTAAAATAAAGCAGAATGATATCCATACCTCGATTGTCTTATTTACTGCCATTGGATTAAATAACACTGCTTCAACTAATTACTTCTTCTTATCGAGTCCACACACAAGATTAGAAGTTGTTCAGCCAGAGCTGAACACACTTCTTGGCATCTGCATACAATGGTGTCTGTCTTGTGCTTCTTGTGCGTGGTGGTGGAAAGATTAGTGGAAACAGGGCCGCGATGTGAACGCTCTTTCCTAACTTTACTGAAATGCTAGGTTTGTTACACGAGGAGAACATAAGCAGACTGGGTTTCTTTACCCGAGAGAGCTGTGGAGGCTGTCACTGACCATACTCATAGAGATCGATAGATTTTTAGATCTTAAGAGAGCCAGGGGGACACAAGATCTGAGCATGAAAATGGTGCTGAGGAGAAAGATCAGCCATGCTCATTTTGAATAGCAAAGTGGGCGCAGGGGGTGAATAGTCTACTACTGCCTCCATTTCCTTTGTTCTCTTGAGAGGAGATAAAGATTAATCAACATATAAAAGGTAGGTAAAGCACATGCATTCAGCATTTACATAGGTATTCCAGCTAAAGAAAAATGTAAGCAAAGAGGATGAATTGTGTGCAGAAATTAGTTCTGAATTTATCCCGTAAATATATAGAAAAAGAATACTGAGTTTTGCGTGAACATACAAAAAGAAAATAATAGAAACGCTTCTTACTTTAGGCAACTAAAACACTTATTGACTATGACTCTATTCAGCGGCTTAGACAGCATCTGGTAATGCTGTTGAGAGGGAAACAGAATTATGTTTCATGCTAACAACCCTTCTGAAGAAATGCTAACTCTATTTCTCGCTACGCAGATGCACGTTCACCAACAAGCCCCATCTATTTAAATCAATTTGTGTTTCCCTATCAGATTTCAAATGTGTTTTTTTACTTTTATTCTTCAGGCAGGTGGGACTAGAGCAGATGGGACACGTTGTTCGGTGTGGGCAAGTAGGGCCAAACAGCCTGTTTCCACCCTGAATGACTAAAAATAATTTATCATTTATCTTTTCCGGAGGCTGCAATAATTTTGAACGTATGTCCAAAACGATTTCTTCCTTTCATCTTTAATATCATGATTTTAAATCACTAACACAATGTTGGTAAGTTATATACAATTCGGCAGCCTCAGGCAAGGAAAAGGGATCTTCAAAATTAACAAAAAAGTACTCACCTGATGAGTTTGAAGTCCGATGATGGAAGAATAAGCAAGGATTGTAATGAAGATCTCAGGCTGAAACACTATGTCTGTACCTGGGACCTTAAATGGTCGCAACAATTCCACCAAACATTTAGAGAGTGCGTGAAATACTTCATCAAAGATCAGCTCACCAGTGGAATCATCCTGTAGAAACAAACAAAAAGTTTCACTGAACGTGAGAAATAAATATGTTGCAAAATATGAGCAAAAACTCAATAACTTCAAATGTGTATTTGAATTGAATTGAATACATTTTATTAGCCAAGTATGTATACATACAAGGAATTTGCCTTGGTGTTTTGCTCGCAAGGATAACACGATATACAGTAGACAATTAAAAATAAAACATTATAATTTAAACATGTGAAGAATAAAATAAAATACCACAGTATTGTGCATAATACAACAGTAGGCATAATCGAAAAGTAAGTAATCTCAGATCTATGAAGAACCTTTCACCTTCCATATATCCCAGGACCAAACATTATAGCACCCTTGCTGTATCTTCAGCAACCATTCCTGCAGCTGTGCTCTGGAAATGTAAAAAAAAGTCTCCAGATGCTGGACGTCAGAATAAAATGCTGGAAATACTCAGTAAGTCAGGCTCCAAATAATTTGCAAGAACCACTGTTACATTATCCTGATTCTTAATTATGATGTGACCTTTTGTTTCCTCCTAAGAATTAGCAGAAAGTGTTTGTAACAAGTGTACATCTTATGCCATCAACTTAAATGATAATTAAGTGCACATCAGATACAAGTTATCCAGTGTTCTCCTTCCAATAAGACAATTACTTACCACAATCCCCGTGGATGGACTGAGATCCAATTCAATAACAAATCGATATCGCTGAGCAAGAAAGGTAATAAGGGTTGAGGGTACTAATTGGTAAGTGTGAGCAGTAACTGGTTCACCCTGCTGCCAGCCCTTTGGTAGGACACTGAAAACATCCAGTTCATTCTTGGAGTTGAGCTATAAAAAAAGACAAAATGTCAAATTATTACATTGTTGTAAGAAAATATATGTGCAATTCATTTCAAAAATACATACAATTCCACATTTCATTCATAAAGAAAGCTCTGGTGTAAAACTGGCATTTATCTAATAAATAAAGTAGAAAACTGCAACGACTGAGAACTCTTCCATTGCCTCTCTAGAACACGTGGTAATGTTTGTTTTTACTACAATTTATCAAAAAAAAAGCTGAACGGGAATTAATGTTGTGAGATTTGCCATGGTGAAATTCCAATACGAGAGAGGATCCCATTGAAACCTATAAAATAATGAAAGGCCTAGATAGAGTGGATGTGCAGAGGATGTTTCCAGTACTGGGGGAAGACTAGGACCTGAGGGCACAGACTCAGAATAAATGGACATACCTTTAGAATGGAGATGAGGAGGAATTTCTTTAACCAGAGGGTGGAATTCATTGCCACAGATGGCTGTGGAGGCCAAGACCGTGGGTATTTTTAAAGCAGAGATTGATAGGTTCTTGATTAGTAAGGGCGTCAAATGTTACGGGGAGAAGACAGAAGAATAGGTGTAATGAGTCGACTAGAACACACATTAAGATACAACACATATTTATTAAATCTACATACCGCAAGGATCTGCAGTCATCACATCTCCGAGCTGCTATTCAATCTAACTAGCGTAAGCAAGCTCTTGATAATATGAAGTACATAGTAGGTGGAGTTACTACTAACAAACACTATAATTGGCTAGTGTGAAATAGCCAATCTTCATTCTTCCTTGTAGAAACAAAAGCAGCATCGGTGGCTAAGCAATATAGAAGGGATGTTAATAATACATTTGCAGAATTACACAACATCGCCATATATAACGGGTGGCTGGCAAACCCTTCAGATTACTGCTTCAGAAGTAGTGGTTTGTAAGTCAATTTCGAACCAGCCAGAGTAAGAGTCTACAAGGACTAGATAGTGTATCCCATGCCATTCGAAGTTGCATCATCATTCGCTGTAGTCGTGCTGGGGCAGCGTGGATGGGTTTGTTCAGAATGGTGACCAGCAGCTGGTGGTCAGTCTCGATAGTCACAGACTTTCCATAGATAAAGTCCTTGAATTTAGTGCAGGCGAAAACCACTGCGAGCAGTTCCTTTTCAATCTGGGCGTAACACTGTTTAGTGTCAGTCAGCGTACGGGATGCGTACGAAACGGGCTTGAAATTACCATCGGTGGTGGTCTGTAGGCACGCTGCACCTAGCCCATACTGGGATGCATCGCAGGTGAGCATTACTGGTAATTCCAAAGCAAAGTAGGCGAGAGTAGGTGCGCTAGCCAGCTGCAATTTGAGAGTGTCAAAAGCCGCGTCCTTGTGTGTCAGTTCCCACGGGGGGGGTGGGGGCAGATATGTCGCTGAGGGTGGGAATAAATTTACCCAGGTAGTTGACCATTCCGAGGAACCTTTGTAAGCTCACAATGTCAGTAAGAACAGACATTTCGTTGATAACTGTAGTTTTCGACGGGTCTGGTTTGAGACCGTCACTTGTGAACACATGTCTGACGTAAGTAACCTCTGGAACTCGAAACCTGCACTTTAAGGGATTGAGTTTGAGATGAATGTCTTTGGCACGGTAAAGTACTTTCTGCAGATTGGTGTCATGTTCAGCCAGATCGCGTCCGTAGACGAGAATATCATCAACAATGATAGCGCATGGGTACTCGGCAGACAATTGTTCCATAGTGCGCTGGAAAACTTTGCTGGTGGAGTTGATGCCAAAGGGCATTCTCAGAAATTTGTAGTGGCCAAAGGGGGTGCCGAACGTAGTGAGATTGGACAAGTCTGGGTCCAGTGGAATCTGCCGAAACGAGCTTTTGGCAATCAGAACTGAGAATACTGCTGCATTGCCTATCTGGGCAGCAACTTCTATCATTTGCATTGGGTAATGCGAGCGTTTGATGGCAGTGTTAATATCTCTGGGGTTTATGCAGATACGGATCGCCTCCTTGTTTTTCTTTGTTGCAACGACCATGGTGGAAACCCAGTCAGACAAGTCAATAACTTCAGCAATAACACCAATGGAGACCATGTGCTTGAGTTCAGTGTGTATTCGGTCGTGCATGGCATACGGAACACGATGTGACGCTCTGACCACAGGGGTAACTTTGGGATCAACAGCAATGTGATATTTGATAGGCAACTCTGAATCTCCCTTAACAATATAAAACGGCACTTTAATGGATCTGTTTGTCGATGCTGCACTTTAAATCAGCTTGTCCAAGTGGGTGTAGTACTTCTCCCCCAGAAGCCCAAAGCGTTGCGGAGGTCTTATCAATATGTTCAGCATTTTTTTTTAACTTTCTCAATGAGATGACATTGCAATTGGCGCCAGTATCTATTTTTGCGATCAAAGGCCTGTTATTCACAAACATGGTTACCTCAGGGTCAAGTTGCTTGTTAGACGAAGGGAGGAGAGAGTAGATGGCAGAACCGATATCTGTACTCTCTGAGAGCGGTGCGAGGGATTGTGAGTCAGGCTCTTGGAAGTCATTATCAGTAAACTCACGTTGAAGCAGGTGCAGGCTCATCCTCGAAGCTGCAGGATTCACACGGGAACGACAGCACCGAGCAAAGTGGTTTAATACTTGCAGGAATCACAGGTTTTCCCATAGGGAGCACCGAATTGACAGCCCGTAGCATGGAAATATTTGCAATTTTGACAACGAACTGCAGACCTTGCGCGGGGGTTGCGAGGGGAGAGGTCTGTAAGATTAACACTATGCTGCGAACGTTGATTGAAGGGCAAAGAGTCATTATGGGGAGACGTTATCTCAGAAATACGACTGGCATGTTCTGCTTGTTCTAGGGTTAAATCAGTGTTGCGAAGGAGCTCACCTCGTGGCTTGATGTCAAGCATTCCTCCCACCAGCTTATCATATATCACGAAAGCGACAGCGTGCAGCCATGTGCTTCAAGCCGCTGATAAAACGTTCAATTGGTACGTCGACCTGTTGTAAACGAGCATAGAACTTGGTTCTTTCAATAATGTAGTTAGAGGGCAGGTCACACAGGTCTATGAACTTTCTGATCAAAACCGCAGGGTTGTCGATTGTTTCAGCAGGCACTCTGACCTGACCATCATCTTCCAAAACAGCAGAAGCAAAAGTGAAGTTGTCAGCACGATTCATTCATCCCGCCAAAGTAAGCATTACAGAGGCACACACCTCGGGGAATCATTTCGATGAACGATGCAAGCATAATAAGTGTAGTCACGCTCGAAAAGACGCCAGCGTTCAGCAATGTCAGAATCAAAGATCAGAGGACTTGGACGGCGACACGCGTTTGCCATGATTAAGATAAAAACCACACAAAATAAACAAAAGAAAATAAAACCCGATAAACATGAGCAAAATGAGCAAGATTCACTCTCTGACATACAGCAATCTACATACAGCAAGGATCTGCAGTCATCACATCTCCGAGCTGCTATTCATTCTAACCAGCGTAAGCAAGTACTTGATAATATGAAGTACATAGCAGGCGGAGTTACTACTAACAAACACTATAATTAGCTAGTATGAAATAGCCAATCTACAATGGGTAAAATAGATCAGCCACGATTGAATGGTGTTTTAATGACCTAATGGGCCGAATAGTTTAATTCTGCTCCTATGTCTTATGACTGTTTAATGCAAAAGTTTACAATATATAGTTAAACTCTGGCATCCAAAGGACTTTGGCAGTGTCTGGCTGGCAGATTTTCCAAGCTATTTTACTTCCAGCAAATACCCCAACATACTTTTAATGCTGGAAACAACACCCCAACAAGTTTACAGAGATCATGGGATACAGAAGCAAGCGAATCACATATTGAACCATCTGGATTTTTTGTGACAAATGTATTTTTATAATATAATCATTCTGGAGAAAGGTCCAGACCCGAAATGCCACCTGTCCATTCCCTCCACAGATGCTGGCTGACCCGCTGAGTTATTACAACACTTTTTGTTTGCTCAAGATTCCAGCAGTTCCCGGTATATCCATTTTTCATTACATATGCGCTGCTGTGACACCAATTATATTTCTCACTAATGGAGACCCCTCGTGGAATTCTAAATGAAGAGATTAACAAAGTTTTGCATATCACACAATGAGAAATGGATTTACTATAGAAATTACCATTTTTCTAATCAAGTGGCTAATTTGAAATTTGTATCATTATAAATTTAGTTTCAGTGTTTTTTTTTGTTGAAGCAGACGAGATGTAAGAATGAACTGCAGATGCTGGTTTAAACCGTAGACACATAAAGCTGGAGTAACTCAGCGGGACACGCAGCATCTCCGGAGAGAAAGAATGGGTGATGTTTCGGGTTGAGACCCTTCTTCGGATTATCTTTTTTTTTGTTGAGTCGGTATGTACCAGTAAGACATACCAGCATTTCCAAAAAGTTAAATCTGTTCAAAAATTTGGTTTGGTAAATTATTTTAGAATATAGTATTTTAATAATGTTCCAGATTTAACGTGTTGTTTTATATGGTTTACTTAATTGTTTATTACATTACTTTACTGGACTTTATCTTGTACTAAGCGTGAGTCGCGTTATTCCCTTTATTATGTATCTGTACACTGTGGAAGACTAGATTGTAATCATGTATTGTCTTTCCGCTGACTGGTTAGCACGCAACAAAAGCTTTTCAATGTACTTCGGTACACGTGACAATAAACGAAACTTATAACATTAGAAGTTGACTGATCATGACATTAAATCAGAAGAGGGGGTTATATTGATGGAAAAGAATTGTTGATTTTTTTAAATAACGTGCGTATCAGCATCTTTTTGAGTACAAAAATAGCACTGGTTTCCACTGATTCTACTTTTAGGTTTAGTGAGTATGTGATACTGAGCATGCATATCGAGATCGTTTCAGTTCCTCCTTCAGTTCAGCTGATCTTCAGGGTACATGCCCAGATTGCTAGAGGCAGGCAAGATTAATGTCTGGTTTCACGTTTTTTTATAACAAATCCCAGCTTCCCCCCACATGCAGGCCTAGTCCTTTCACTCACGAGCTCTGACTGCGACATTGGGCGAATGTTTTGATTCAGCTTGCTGAGAAACCAAGCTAATCTCACGTTGCGGGATATCCGATATTCCTTCTTCATAAGTAGGAAAACCTGTCCTGCTTCTTCCACCTAGGAAAAACATAACACACATAAATATCCAACAACACAAGAAAATCAAATGAAGTCCCATTAAAACTTTGGACCAGAAAGGGCCATTAAATCCCACTTTTGCCATCATACAATGAGGCCATTGTTTATTTGTTATCCAGCTTCACTCAATATTCTTGCATATAAAATGAATTGTCAATTAACAATCGACCTAGAATCAAGTGATACTTGCAGCAGATCATTCTGATTTTCAACCTTCCCATTACCCACAGACCTTTTTTAGAGATCCACTCTGCGCCGACTAGCAATCACCCCATACACTAGCACTAGCACCTCGTACCCTAGCACACCAGGGACAATTTACATTTTTTACCGAAACCAACTAACCTGTACGTCTTTGGGGTATGGGAGGAAACCGGAGCATCCAGAGAAAACCCACACACTCTGTGACAGCCACACACAGGGAGAACGGACAAACTCACACAGACAGCACCCGTAGTCAGGATTGAACCCAGGTCTCTGGCACTGTAAGACAGCTATACGGTGCAGAAACAGGCCTTCCAGCCAAACTTGCCAACATCAGCCAACATGTCTCCTCAACATTAGTCCCACCTGCCTTCATTTGGCCCATAACCCTCTAAACCTGTCCTCTCCATGTACCTGTTTAAATGTATCTTAACCTTTGCGATAGTACCTGCCCCAACTACCTTCTCCAGCAGCTTGCTCTATGCACCCACCACCACACATGCTGACAGGCAGAACATGCAAACTCCGGTAAGACAGCACCATAAATCGTGATCACAAAAAGGTAAAGTTAGAGACAGCATTCTTCTAGCTGCATCACTGTACCAACCTCGCATCAGACCCCACTAACTTCAAAATGGGCAGCTTGGCGGCGCAGTAGTAGGGTTGCTGCCTTACAGCACCAGAGACCCGGGTTTGATCCTGACTATGGGTGCTGTCTGTACGGAGTTTGTACATTCTCCTTGTGACCTGCGTGGGTTTTTTCCGGTTTCCTCCCAGACTCCAAAGACATACAGTTTTGCTGGCTAATTGGCTTGGTATAATTGTAAATTGTCCCTAATGTGTGCAGTGTTAGTGTGTACGGATCGCTGGTTGGCGCAGACTCAGTGGGCCAAAGGGTCTGTTTCCGAGCTGTATCTCTAAACTGACCTATATTTTGTGTTAGCAGAATGTAGCCCACTTAATACCTACATGCTAGACATCATTATTGTTTACCTAAATGTGAAAGTCAATTGACCAATATTAGAGGAAATCAGTGAATTACATGTGTAAAGAATATAATGCAATCCCCACAATGAGAATAGATGAAGATTTAGGAAAATATATAGCAATTAGTAGTCAGCAGAAGACTTTAAAAGGAAAATTTTACATCTCCAATAATGAATTTTGTAAAAGTAAATAAGGGTAATGCAGAAAATATTATTGATCTCGATTTCCAAGAGAACTTCAATTAGGCAGCCAAAAATAGGGTACTGAATAAACTCAGAACGTAAAGAACATAGAAATCATTCAGCCCCACCCACAATGTCGGGGTACACAGCCATCATGCCCCATATGCTAAAGGAATATAGGAGCCATGCCACCCCCATTGCCCTGGGAACAGAGGAACTGTAACTCATCTGCTCCCACCAGAGAAAATGCCCCCTCCACATCCAAGAAATACAAACTCTGCACACCATGATGTCACTTCCATCTTATGTACACAGGACACCTTACCCACACTGCACCGAGCACACAGGCAACATCGCCCCCACAATGAGCATACTTGGACCATGCCTCTCGCCTTGCCATCTGTGTACTGCCTCTGCACCCTTACCCTGGATGCTACCACCTCCACACACCCACTCCATTCACTGCCTCTGCATCCTCGCACATGACAGTTCCAGCCCTCCGTAGACTGTGCCTCTCTATCCTGTATGCACCATGCCCACCAAACCAATGCACAGCTCCACCACCCCACTCAGTGCACATCATGACTACCACCTCACCCTGCTGCATGTGTCATGTCCCTCCAACCGGTGTTCACCCTGTGAATGCCCTTCCACCCCATATACATTGTCCCCCCACCCTGTACCCCCTCCACCCTGTGCACCCCCTGTGAATACCCGGTGCGTATCATGTGTACACCCTCTGGTCCTTCCATCCCATGGATATCATGTGAACACACTGTACCCACTCCACCCTGCGCACATCCATTCCCCATCCACCCTGTGCACACATTGTGTATTCCTTGTGCCCCACCTCCCCGTGCCACCCATGTGTATACCCTGTGCCCCCTAAACACTGTGCACACTGCCCTCTCCACCCTGTGTATACTATGTGCACACCCTGTATACACCCTGTGCGTCTCCCACCCTGTGCCCACCATGTGTGCAGTGGTCCACTCCACCCTGTGCACACACACCACCAAGTGTACACCCTGCGCCTCGTCCAACCGATACACGCCAGGCGTACACCCTGTGCCACCTCCACCCTGCGCAGTGCCGGCCCCGCCGCCCAGTGCAGCTGCCCATCCACGCCCTCACACACAGCGTAAGCCAATGTTTACACACACCGCTGACAGCTCCCAGCTCCCTCCCAGGCACCGCCGGCGCCCCAGGCTCGGGCTGACAGTACCTCCGAGTCTCTCTCGCCGCCGGACATGCTCGGTGCCCGATCTCATGCCGGGACCTCCGCCCGTCCGCCCGCTTTCCCCGCTGTGCTGCGCTGCGCCGCCGCCGCCGCCGCCGCCGCCTCCTCCTCACGGCCCCGATCCGCCGCCGCCGCCGCCGCCTGAACTCTCACCCCCCTCCCCCCCTGGCTGTGTTAGGCGGAAGCGGAAGCGGCGCTGTCTTCCGGCTGTGTGGAGCGGCGGCGGCGGTGGCGGCGGCGGTGATGCAGGTGAGATGCCCAAAGATCCTGCAGCTCCTCCAGTATCTCTGCTTGTGCCCTCCCTCGGCTAGTGCAGAACAGCGGGTGGGGAAAATCACCCGTCTGCGGCGGTCTAGGACGTTGCATTCTGTCCTTTTCATGAGCTGAAGGAAGTCTGGCGGCAACATCAACAACAACAACAACATTAATTCATTCATTGCAGCGCCAACATCACAGTATCTCAGGCCAATAACTCACGATGCCAGCACATGTGGGCGACAGCTCGGTTCGGACGTTGTCCCCGAGTGAGCGCCCAACCAGAGGCAGGAGAGCATCAGAGGTTGAGGTTGGAGACCAGAGGTTCAGGAAACGAAATCCCAACACTGGCTTGAGAGCAGCAGAGTTTGACCGTCGGAGAAGTACTGAAGGTATTGTCGTGTTTGAAGGTGGACAAATCTCCAGGGCCTGATCTGATACATCAGAGGACATTGCGGGAAACTAGCGAGGAAATTGCGGGAGCCCTGGTTGAAATTTACGAGTTGTCCTTAAATACAGGAGAGGTGCCGGAAGAATGGAGGGTGGCAAAATGTTGTGCCTCTTTTCAAGAAGGGCTGCAGGGAAAATGCTGGGAACTATAGGCTGGTCAGCTTAACATCTGTAGTTGGAAAGTTACTGCAGAGTATTCTGAGGGATATGTTATGCAGGCGTTTGGATGGCAAAAAGGCTGATTAGGGATAGCATGGTTTTGTGCATGGGAGGTTGTGTCTCACACATCTGATTGATTTTTTTGAAGACATGACCAAAAAGGTTAATGAGGGTGGAGCTGTAGATGTTGCGTACATGGACTTCAGTAAGGCGTTCAACAAGGTTCTGCATGGTAGGCTGCTCTGGACGGTTGGATCACATGGGATCCAAGGAGAGATAGCTGAATGGACAGCAAATTGGCTCCATGGAAGGAAGCAGAGGGTGATGGTGGAAGGTTGCTTCTCAGACTGGAGTCCTGTGACTAGTGGTGTGCCTCGAGGTTCGGTGCTGGGCCTGTTACTGTTTGTCATCCACATCAATGATTTGGATGAGAACATACAGGGCAAGATTAGCAAGTTTGCTAATGTTACAAAAGTGAGTGGTTTTGCAGATAGTGAAGATGGTTGTGAAAGGTTGCAGCAGGATCTGGATCGATTGGCCAGTTGGGCTGAGAATACAGAAATTGGGAGATCATGTTGCAGTTGTATGAGATGTTGGTGAGACTGCATTTAGACTATTGTGTTCAGTTCGGGCCACCATGTTATAGGAAAGATATTGTCAAGCTTGAATGGCTTCAGAAAATTTTTATGAGGATGTTGCCAGGACTAGAAGGTGTGAGCTATAGGGAGAGGTTGAGTAGACTGGGCCTCTATTCCTTGCTGCACAGGAGGATGAGGGGTGATCTTATAGGGATGTACAAAATCATGAGAGGAATAGATCAGGTAGATGCACATAGTCTCTTGCCCAGAGTAGTGGAATCAAGGACCAAAGGACATAGGTTTAAGCTGAAGGGGAAAAGATTTAATAGGAATCTGAGGGGTAACTTTTTCACACAAAGGGTGGTGGGTATATGAAACAAGCAGCCAGAGGAGGTAGTTGAGGATGCGACTACCCCAACATTTAAGAAACAGTTAGACGGGCACATGGATAGGACGGGTTTGGAGGAATATGGACCAAGTGCAGGCAGGTGGGACTAGTGTAACTGGAACATGTTAGCCGGTGTGGGCAAGTTGGGTCAAAGGACCTGTTTTCACACTGTATGACTATGACCTGGAGCACAGGATGATGTCACCACTGATGGGGAAAGGCCAGGACTGGAAGAGCATTGACATCTTTGGGTGGGAGGGATTATACAGCTATTGATTTTAACGAACAGATGAAGGAGAGAAATTTGAGGAGAAGAGTAAATAAAAATGTGCTCTTCCAGAGATGTAATTTTGTTTTTGGCTCATAGTATGTTTTGCTTGGGATCAGAGATGTTTAAACAGCATGTAGAATTCCTTAAATTTAATCTGCTTTGTTGATGATGGAGTGCAGCAAAAATTTGCAATGCTAAGGAGATGAATCTGCCATGTGAGGAGAGTTTAAAATACTTTAAGGAGATTTAATTGAAAATTGGAACATTTTTATAGGGTTTGGCTGGCTGGAACCTGACTGAGGTCTAAAACCAGGGTCTGGGATCTCAGATTAAGCGGTGACTTTTGGATTGAGATGAGGAGGAATTTCTTAGGTCGGTGGGTGATAAATGTTTGCCATTTTCCACCAAGAGGGCTAGATAGACTCAGTCACTGAGTTCATTCAATACCAAAATCAGTAGATTTCTGAATATTGAGGGAGTCATGAGACAGGAAGATGGTGGAAGAAAATGGTGTTTGAGATAGAGGACCAGTCGTGATTGCGAAGAGTGGTAGAGTAGATTTGAAGGGGCCAGATGGCGATTCCTGCTCCTGTTTTGGATGTTCCGGCTGCACACTATATTGAAGAGACATGGACTCGCCAAATGTCCCTTTCACAAGTCCTGAGCAGACACATCATCCAAAGCAATTAATCTTTAACCATTCATTAATGGGAGCAGGCTCCCACTACCTACAGAGAACTACAGGCCGGTGAGCCTGACGTCAGTGGTGGGTAAGAAAATGGAGGGTGTTCCGAGAGGCACTATGCACCAGCCAATAATTGATTAAGGATACACAACTCTGCATAGGAAATCATACCCCACAAATGTATTTGTTTTTTTTAAGAGATCGCCAAGGGGATTGTTGAGGACTGGATGTTGCCTATATAGACCTTAGCATGGCCTAGTCCAGAAAGTTGAGTACATGGTACCTAGTGTAAGCTAGCCACTGGCTTCCAAATAGGTTATGGGGCAGGAGTTAGAAGGTGGAGGGTTGTTTTTTGATTGCACGGCTATGACCAGTGGATTGAAACTGTCATCTTCATCGGTAGTAGCATCAGAATGTAACATTACACCCAACTGTCTGAGTACAAGGGCAGCAACAAAATGAAACTAATGACATCTCCGAAATCTAATCTCTTAAATTGCCATATCAGAGAACTAATCTCCTAAATTGCCATATCAGAAGTATTGCAGAAGTTACATTTGTTTGGCATTTATGAATGCTCAGAGGGATAACAGTATCGCAAGTTGCATAAGACATGATTGGGGCTATTAATGGAAGTGAGAATAAAAAATTGGCATTCTTACAAAATCTTTGACCAAGATGGAAAACTATTTGATAGCATTGTTAAGTTGCTACATCTGGAAGCATTTGGCACTCACGGGTATAGCGGTACACAGCTCATTCTAAATGCTTTCCCTTTCACCTTAAACCAACATCCTCTTGTTTCAGACCTCCCTACCATGTGGGGAAAAGACTATTTCATCTTATCTATGCCCCTCGATGTTTTATAAACTTTGGAGGGGGGGGCGCGGGGGGGGGGGGGAGAAGAATTGTAGAGGCGGCTACATTTGTGACATTTAAATACACTTGGACATATACAAGTCTGAAGAAGGGTTTCGGCCCGAAACATTGCCTATTTCATTTGCTCCAGAGATGCTGCCGCACCCGCTGAGTTTCTCCAGCACTTTTGTCTATACAAGGATAGGAAAGGTTTGGAGGGAAGTGGGACTCGATCAGTTAGGCAACTTGGTCGACATGGACAGGGTGGGCAGCAGGGCCTGTTTCCATGCTGTACAGCCCTACGACTGGATTCTGAATTCAAAGTTTAGATACAGCTTGAATTACCAGGACTCCTGGATTTCATTATTTCTAAAATGCTGCCAAACTACCAAACAAAGTTGTTCTTGTTTCACCTCTGAAATTAAACTTCTGTCAAAATGCAATCTGCTATTGAAAATGCAATGTTCACTTTTCACAGCCACAAGAAGAAAAGCAGTTGGAATCATCGGTGGATGCAATTATCAGTCGTGTGGCTGATCTGAAGAACTCTTTGGCAGCTTTCATCCTGAAATTAGAGAATGAATTTGACCGAATGAACTGGTATGATGCCCATTGGAAAGCATGCTCCCTTCTTTCTCAATTGCAAATATTTTTGACATACAAATGCCATCAATGTATGTTTGAAAATATCACCTTAAAATCCGGAAATCTGCAAACCAACTTGAAGATGTCCAGAGTGGGTTTAAATATGCAAAACCGCATATTGGCATATTTATTATTGATCACCCAAGCAGGAGTCAGCATATCAAGGATGTGGCTTTTATGGGTGTCCTTACTTCCCTCTTCATTTTTTGCAAGGGGGTCACAAAACCTTATTTTTTGTCTTTTATATAATGAGAAGGGAAGGGTTCCTTGCTTGAATTCTGTTAGGAGTAACAAGTGATAGTCAGTAGGTATATAATTTATATTGGAGCCATTGATGTAAGCAAGAGCCATGCTGCAAAATGTAGCATAAATGTACAGCGATTAGTTTTCAACTTAACATTGATTACTACTTGTAAGCATCAATATGTTTGAATATTTGCTACTTGCTTATATCAGTTGTTCCTTTTCTTACTATTTGTCCTCTGTCTATGGCACACTTCTTCCTGACAAGCTCAAGTCCAAAATATTCTTATTTCAATCCTTTCTCTCATTCCGATTAAGACTATGTTAAAAAGAAACGGCGTGGCCATGTTCTTTACAAATTGTGATGTACATACATCTTATCAAATGTAAAGTTTCCTGCAGCTGCCTGAGCCTTACCTGTATTGCAACTGTTCTACAGGCCCTCAGTCTTGGACAACTTTGCCCTGGTATCTGGGCAGCTGAACACCTTGAACAAGCTCCTACGGAATGATAAAACACCGATTCTAAGAAATCAGGTCATCATCCCATTGCTGCTCTCTCCTGACCGTGATGATGAATTAATGGTATGTCATGAATCCAACTATCACATTATTTCAGTAATGCTTGGATTTCTCAAACCCAGGTTTCCTTGTGCAATAGGATCTCTTTAGAAAGAGTAAGAATGGTGACTATCTGTAATGAGGTGAGCATTGCAGAGTCAGTTGAATTCCCTCTGTATTCTGCATTTATTAGCAGAATTCTTCAATACTTAACAATTAATTTACAGGGGGAGTTATATTATGTTTCAAGAAAGGAGTATCGTGGAAAATGATATGACATTGAAGGCAAGAAAATGACCAAGGAAATCGGATGGGTTGATGAAGCCTTAATAACAAGAGTAAAAAAAAAAGTTATTTGTCTTCATAACTTTGACATTCATCCAGTTCAAGCAGGAAAGGAAGGACGTGACACAAAGCAACATACTGAGTCTTACATATAAAAACAGATAATTCAAGAAATAAGCACAGCATGTCATGCAAGATTTATGCAAAAAAGACAGTCTTTCAGCTGAATGAACTTTCGTCAAACACTGAGCTGAGAATGTAACACTGTCTCGCTTCACAATTGCTGCTTAACCTGCTGAGTATTTCAGGAGGAATTTTAATTCTGATAAGTATCTCAGTAAGGCATGGTGTAATAAAATGTTTTTTTAAAACCTTAGGTAGACACAAAATGCTGGAGTAACTGCGGGACACGCAGTATCTCGAGAGAAGGAATAGGTGACATTTCCGGTCCAGACCCTTCTTCAAACTGAAAGTCACGGGAAAGGGAAACTAAAGATAGATGATGGTAATTAAGTTAGATTTAGCTCTTAGGGCTAAAAGAATCGAGGGGTATGGGGAAAAAACAGGAAAGGCGGACTGATTTTAGATGATCAGCTGTGTTCACATTGATTGGCAGTGCTGGCTCGAAGGGACAAATGGCCTACTCCTGCACCTATTTTTCTATATTTCCCTGTAGACAGATATTGAACAAATGAATGAAAGATATGCAAAAAAGTGACAGATAAAGGACAGGTCATTGTTAGTTGTTTGCTAGGTGAGAATGAAAAGTTGCCGTGACTTGGGTGGGGGAAGGATGGATAGAGAGGGATTACTTGAAGTTGCAGAAATCTTCAGTTTAAACCCTCATCTGCAGTTTCTTCCTGCACAAAATAAAAACCTTTGTTCTGTGGGAGGGGGAGGAAAAGCTGGTTGGTAGCAATCTAACACGGGGAAATTGAGACTGATTTTGTTGTTCACTCTGTATGCAGGCTGTGTAAAATTATTTTGGGTAATAATATTTTACCTAATGATAGCTTCCACAAATGGCTGCATTGAAATTTATGACTTTCCTTTTTAATCTTACAAATTCATACAGCCCAGCTATGAATTAATTCTGTTCACAGTGAAGCACTTTCTATAAATTATCAAAGGTTCTCATTATATTTTCAGTCTTGAAAGGTGAAAAATATCAAGTGCTGAGCCAACTCCATATAGTTAAATTAATTATTTAGTTACAATTAAGCGATTTATAAATCTAAACAAATATTTTAGAAAAGAGATTATATCTTAAAATAGCTATTTAAAATTCACCTCTATTGCTCCCAATGCAAAGTACTTTGGAACATATTCAGTACTCGAGTAGCACCCTAGAAATGTGAGCAGCCATTATATTTTCTCTGTTGTGGGGATACCTGATCGAAATATATAAAGAGTTAAGAGACCCATAGGTCGAGTAGGCAGCCAGAACCTATTTCCCAGGATGGAAATATTAAATTCTAGAGGGCATAGCTTTAAGGTGGGAGAGGCAAAGTTTAGTGGATATGTGTGAGCAAGTTTTGTTACATAGAAGGTGGGGAGTTCCAAGAATCCGCTGCAAGGAGTCAGATACGATGGTGACATTTAAAGGACTTTTGGATGAACACTTGGATATGCAGGGAATGGAGGGATATGCATTATGTGCAGGCAGATAAGGGTTGGTCTTGGCATCTTGTTTGGCACAGTGTGGGCAGAAGGGCCTGTTCCTGTGCTGAATTGCTCTATCCATGCCCACATAGGAGATTAGTGGGCAAAATTAGAGCACATGGTATTGGGGGTAGGGTGCTGACATGGATATAAAATTGGTTGTCAGACAGGAAACAAAGAGTAGGGATTAACGGGTCCCTTTCAGAATGGCAGGCAGTGGGGTACCTCAAGGCTTGGTGCTGGGACCGTAGCTATATACAATATATATATTCATGCTTTGGATGAAGGGATTAAAAGTAACATTAGCAAATTTGCAGATGACACAAAGCTGGGTGACAGTGTGAACTGTGAGGAGGATGCTATGAAAATGCAAGGTGATTTGGACAGGTTGGGTGAGTGAGCAGATGCATGGCAAATGCAGTTTAATGTGGATAAATGTGAGGTTATCCACTTTGGTGGCAAAAACAGGAAGGCGGATTATTATCTAAATGCTGTCAAGTTGGAAGTACAACGGGACCTGGGGGTCCTTGTTCATCAGTCACTGAAAGTAAGCATGCAGGTACAGCAGGCAGTGAAGAAAGCGAATGGCATGTTGGCCTTCATAACACGAGAAGTTGAGTATAGGAGCAAAGAGGTCCTCCTGCAGTTGTACAGGGTCCTAGTAAGACCACACCTGGACACGCTAGAGGCAGGACACATTTCCCAATGTTGGGGGAGTCCAGAACCAGGGGCCATAGTTTAAGAATAAGTGGTAAGCCATTTAGAACGGAGATGTGTGGAATTCTCTGCCTCGGAGAGCGGTGGAGGCTGGTTCTCTAGATGCTTTCAAGAGAGAGTTAGATAGAGCTCTTAGGGATAGCAGAGTTAAGGGATATGGAGAGAAGGCAGGAACGGGGTACTAATTGTGGATGATCAGCCATGATCACATTGAATGGCTATGCTGGCTCAAAGGGCCGAATGGCCTACTCCTGCACCTATTGTCTATTGTCATGTTCTGGAGGAAAGGGGATAGAAACATAGAAAATAGGTGCAGGAGTAGACCATTCGGCCCTTCGAGCCTGCATCGCCATTCAATATGATCATGGCTGATCATCCAACTCAGTATCCCGTACCTGCCTTCTCTCCATACCCCCTGATCCCCTTAGCCACAAGGGCCACATCTAACTCCCTCTTAAATATAGCCAATGAACTGGCCTCAACTACCTTCTGTGGCAGAGAATTCCAGAGATTCACCACTCTCTGTGTGAAAAATGTTTTTCTTATCTTGGTCCTAAAAGACTTCCCCCTTATCCTTAAACTGTGACCCCTTGTTCTGGACTTCCCCAACATCGGGAACAATCTTCCTGCATCCAGCCTGTCCAACCCATTAAGAATTTTGTAAGTTTCTATAAGATTCCCCCTCAATCTTCTAAATTATAGCGAGTACATGCCAAGTCTATCCAGTCTTTCTTCATATGAAAGTCCTGACATCCCAGGAATCAGTCTGGTGAACCTTCTCTGTACTCCCTCTATGGCAAGAATGTATTTTTTAGATTAGGAGACCAAAACTGTGTGCAATACTCCAGGTGTGGTCTCACCAAGACCCTGTAGAACTGCAGTAGAACCTCCCTGCTCCTATACTCAAATCCTTTTGCTATGAATGCTAACATACCATTCGCTTTCTTCACTGCCGCACCTGCATGCCTACTTTCAATGACTGGTGTACCATGACACCCAGGTCTCGTTGCATCTCCCCTTTTCCTAATCGGCCACCAAATAATACTCTACTTTCCTGTTTTTGCCACCAAAGTGGATAACCTCACATTTATCCACATTATACTGCATCTGCCATACCTTTGCCCACTCACCCAACCTATCCAAGTCACCTTGCAGCCTCCTAGCATCCTCCTCACAGCTAGCACTGCCCCCAGCTTCGTGTCATCCGCAAACGTGGAGATGTTGCATTCAATTCCCTCGTCCAAATAATTAATATATATTGTAAATAGCTGGGGTCCTAGCACCGAGCCTTGCGGTAACCCACTAGTCACTGCCTGCCATTGTGAAAAGGACTCGTTTACGCCTACTCTTTGCTTCCTGTCTGCCAGCCAGTTCTCTATCCACATCAATACTGAACCTCCAATACTGTGTGTTTTAAGTTTGCCTACTAATCAATGGATATAAGCAACGTCGCAAGAAATATATGAGACTCCTCAAAGGCTCTGCCTCCTAGTGACCAGTGGAAGGCACAAAGTGTAACCAAAATAGTAGCGAGTGTCTATGGGTTTTAATGGATATTTGTCAGTCAGCTATTCTCTGACTTGGAGATAGAGACAGCCAGAAAGGAAGCAGAAGAAAGGAACCATATTAAGACGTCAACAAGGCGGAGCTGGCTGTAAAAGGTATGAAATTTTGAGTTCATCAAGAGTGTAAGAACCAGTACAGAAATCAATGTACCAGAAAACAGCTTAAGGAAGGAAGCCCGAGTAATAGTGAAACTATGTTAATTGTGTTACATGTCATTTGTCTTTAATAAATGTTTGCTGATATTTATTTATTTTCTGGGTATCTGCTCATGTTTTCTCCGATTATTATCTTCAACAGCTTTCCCGCCACTGAAGCTAGACAGACTGCCCTATGCTTCTTGTGTTTATGTTTGTAATCTTTCTTGAACAAGGGTACATCACTTGCAATTCTCCAGAAAAGGGCACATCACTTGTAATTTTCTGTAGGCTTAAAGGCATATGACCAGTAACTCTGCAACTTCTACCATTACTTCTCTCCGCAACCTATGAAGAATTTTGTTCTGATTATATAACTTTCTATACTTTTGGAGAGAAGTATTGATTTTCTTTCAAAACCTAAACTGCACCTTTTATTACAAGGTTTAGAAATGATTCGGCGATTATAACCTTGTCTGCTGATCCATGCCTTTCTTTCATAGAAACTAACAGAGGGTCGAGTTCCAGTTTTCAGTCACGAGGTGGTTCCAGATCATCTCCGAACTAAACCAGATCCAGAAGTTGAAGAACAGGAAAAGCAACTGAGTGCAGAGGCAGCACGCCTGGCACCTGACGTGGCCCAGGTACAGCATCATTTTCATTTGGAAATGTTTAACATACGTTAGTACAGCACTTCAGCCCACGATGTCTGTGTCAAACATGATGCTGTATTAAACCAACTCCTTCCTGCCTGTACTTGATTCAAATCCCTCCATGTCCTGCATGTTCATTTACCTTTCTAAAAGTGTCTTAAACACCACTATCGCATCGGCTTCTACCACCATCCATGGCAGTGTGTTCCAGACACCTACAAGTCCCTGAGTTAAAAAAGACATGCCCTGCAGATCTCCTTTAAACTCTCCCCCCCCATCCTCTCACCATAAAGCTCTTGCATTTTACATTTCTACCCTTGGAAGAAGATTCAGACTGCTACCCTATCTGTGCCACTCGCCGTTTTATAATTTGCTACTAAGTATCCCTGTGCTATATACATTCTATGTCCATGTTCAAGGATGAAGAAATGCAATTTCTGGAAATAATGGGGAACAACGTGTCAAGAGTAAGTGAGGGACTGAAATTACCATGAGTTAAATGGAAAATAGTAATGGAGAAATTATTTGAATTGAAAACCAATAAATCCCAGAATCTGGAAACACACCGAATTGCAGATGTTGGAATCTTAGGCAAAACAACCTTCCGCCATTACCTTTCTTTTACAGTTTCCTCCTACCCTACAACTAGCAGTTTGTAGAAGGGTACTGATCTGAAATATCGCCTATCCATTCCCTCCACAGATGCCGCCTGACCCGCTGAGTTACTCCAGCACTTTGTGTTTTGCTCAAAATCCCAGCACTTGTATCCCAACGTTTTGAAAGTGATCACTAAAGAGATAACAAGTGCACTGGATGTGATCTTTTTAACCATATATCCCAGAACTGTCCCTGCAAATTGAGAGGTAGCAACTGTAACCCTCACCTTCAGGAATGCAGGAAGAGAAAGTTTAAAACTGCAATATCAATTCTCTGGGATAGGCTAGAAACAAGGTGCAGGAGGAGGCCATTCGGCCCTTCGAGCCAGCACCGCCATTCATTGTGATCATGGCTGATCGTCCACTATCAATATCCTGTGCCTGCCTTCTCCCCATATCCCTTGACTCCACTAGCCCCTAGCGCTCTATCCAACTCTCTCTTAAATCCATCCAGTAATTTGGCCTCCACTGCCCTATGTGGCAGGGAATTCCATAAATTCACAACTCCCAGGTTAAAAAAGTTTTTTCTCACCTCAGTCTTAAATGACTTCCCCTTTATTCTAAGACTGTGGCCACTGGTTCTGGACTCGCCCAACATTGGGAACATTTTTCCTACATCTAGCTTGTCTAGTCCTTTTATAATTATATATGTTTCTATAAGATAACCCCTCATCCTTCTAAACTCCAGTGAATACAAGCCTAGTCTTTTCAATCTTTCCTCATTTGACAGTCCCGCCATCCCAGGGATCAATCTCGTGAACCTACGCTGCACTGCCTCAATCACAAGGATGTCCTTCCTCAAATTAGGAGACCAAAACTGTACACAATACTCCAGATGTGGTCTCACCAGAGCCCTAGACAATGAAGGATACTTGGAAATAATAATGAGACTGGTCAGAGTCAACATTGGTTTATGAAGGAGAAATCATGTTTAACAAATCCATTAGAGTTTTATTGAGTTTTAAGTTCACCTCATTCGATTATTGTGCTTTAGTATGTTTATTTGCACCACTTCAAATTGCACTACAAACTTTGCACCATTCTACTGTATTGTATTGGCCATTGTAATTATTGTTGCAATTATCATTACTGCATGTTTACCATTTACTCCGAGCTTCATGTGCTTCATTACACACTAGTTTTTAAACTAATCTTAATAAGAATATATGTAATGTTGGAAGAGAGCACCATTTTCAAAACTGGGATTTGTTGAGTTTTGGTCCCATAAATTTCTTCAATAACTTTTCTTACGTAACTTAAATTCATTTCTTTTAGTCCCTCGTTCGCGTTAGACATGTTTCAATTATAAGGCTAATTAATTGATTTGGTGAACATGTAATGTTTCAATATTTTACTAATTTAATTCTACCATTGCAGAAATATGTCCAGTCTATGAACAAAATGTGCAGCAACCTACTTGACAAGCTCAACAACACCCGGGAAGAGCGCGAGTCTGAGAGTGGAGGTATGCAACAAACAAAAGAATACTTCATAATTGTTAAAGTGCAATTTTCTAATACATTTTTAAAAGTGCTCTGAAATCTAATCACCACATCTTTAACAGCATAGTTTAGAGAAACAGCATGGGAACAGGTCATTTGGAACAGCAGTGGAATCTTTGAAAATGTGTAATTTGTGCCCTGTTGCATCTCTGAGCATTGACAGTTAGTTACTGAGAAAAAGTCTCAGTACGGTGTCATGGATGAGGGTCTGAATTTGGTAAATTCAGACCCTCAGTACTTGGGCTAAATATTGGCAATTAATTCTTGTCTTTCTCCATTCAAGCTCTGCCTTCAGTGAATCCAGGGCGAGGAACGGAGGCAGAACATGTAATCTATTTTCTAATTACTAAACAGTGCAGTTAGTTTTTTTTATATAAGCGCAATACTTTTTTTCTGCAAACTAAAGATTTATAGATATGCTAAAGAAAGTGGCTGGATACAACTGACTGACTGCAGTATCCAGATTTTAAAACGTGCACAGTAAATTGCTGAAGCCTGGGATTCATTGATAGATTTGAAAGACTGAATCTGTTTTTTAAATGACTTTTTATATGATGTATGGAGCCTCCTCACTGCATCACCAGAGGCTCTGTTACCCTGCAGACTCTGGGCCCTGGGAAGGGATTCCAGGAAGATGAGGTCCCGGCCAGCAAGATCTGGTTAATTTTAACACTGTATAGGAATTTAATATTGGTAAGAACTTGCACCATTTGAACTTGCAATGTTTCTTTTAGCCTTACGACAGAACAAGCAGACCTTCAACCCAGCTGATACCAATGCTCTCGTGGCAGCAATTGGATTTGGAAAAGGATTATCAAAACTAATTAGACAGCCCCAAGGTGGCCCAGTGTCTTCAGGTCAATCTGTTCCAGGTGGTGGCCTGCAGGGAGGTCCAAGCCTATCCCAGGTGACAATTCAAGGTGGCCCTAGCCAACAGGGAATGCCTGGCCAAATTCCATCACAGCAAGGTCTGCCAGGTAAGCAGTACATATAATAGATCAGTATTCCCTTCTATTGTGTTGGTAGAACATTGTACTGTTGCCAAAACATGGTTATTTGTGTATTTGTGAAGCTTTATAATATAACTCAAAACTTTTACTCATCATCATGAAAACATCAGTTGCATCATCTCAAAATTGACACACTTATTTTGGTGATCTCTAATTATCCAAAAGGAATTCTCAGTTTAAATATAAGCATCTTTAATTCTGCTTTGATAATAAGAAACATAGAAACATAGAATATGGGTGCAGCAGGAGGCCGTTCGGCCCTTCGATCCAGCATCACATTGTGACCATGGCTGATCGTTCCCTATCAATAAACCGTGCCTACCTTCTCCCCATATCCCTTGACTCCACTAGCCCCTAGAGCTCTATCTAACTCTCTCTTAAATCCATCCAGTGACTTGGCCTCTACTGCCCTCTGTGGCATGGAATTCCATAAATTCACAACTCTCTGGGTGAAAAAAAATGATCTCACCTCAGTCTTAAATGACCTCCCCTTTATTCTAAGACTGTGGCCCCTGGTTCTGGACTCGCCCAACATTGGGAAGATTTTTCCGCATCTAGCTTGTCCAGTCCTTTTATAATTTTATATGTTTCTATAAGATCCCCCCTCATCCTTCTAAACTCCAATGAATACAAGCCTAATCTTTTCAATCTTTTCTCATATGACAGTCCGGCCATCCCAGGGATCAATCTTGTGAACCTACGCTGCACTGCCTCAATCACAAGGATGTCCTTCCTCAAATTAGGAGACCAAAACTGTACACAATACAACAGATGTGGTCTCACCAGAGCCCTATACAACTGCAGAAGAACCTCTTTGCTCCTATACTGAAATCCTCTTGTTATGAAGGCCAACATTCCATTAGCTTTCTTCACTGCCTGCTGTACGTGTAAGCCAACTTTCCGTAACCGATGTACAAGGACGCCCAGGTCTTGCTGCACCTCCCCCTTACCTAACCTAACCCCATTGAGATAATAATCTGCCCCCTTGTGTTTGCCGCCAAAGTGGATAACCTCACATTTATCAGTATTATACTGCATCTGCCCACCCACTCAACCTGTCCAGGCCACCCTGCAACCTCCTAACATCCTCTTCACAGTTCACACTGCCACCCAGCTTTGTCATCCGCAAACGTGCTAGTGTTGCTCCTAATTTCCTCTTCCAAATCATTAATATATATGGTAAACAGTTACGACCCAACACCGAGCTTTGCGGCACTCCACTCGCCACTGCCTGCCATTCTGAAAAGGACCCATTCACTCCTACTCCTTGCTTCTGGTCTGCCAACCAATTTTGATCCATGTCAACACCCTACCCCCAATACCATGTGCTCTAATTTTAGTCACCAGTCTCCCGTGCGGGACCTTATCAAAGGCTTTCTGAAAGTCTAGATACACTACATCCACTGGCACCCCTTCATCCATTTTACTTGTCGCATCCTCAAAAAATTCCAGAATAATGTAATACATAACCCAGTAGGCTTTAGCAACATTGAATAATAACTATGAGTGAAGTTGGCTTAATACAGGTGAATTGTTCTTCGCTCAGTTCGTACATTCGTTTACAAATGGGAATACACTTAAGACATCAAGGAAAATAGTGAAATATATACTAAGCCTGTCAAAATGTGCCGCATGTGTTCTTAAAAGGGCAAAGAATTTACGGGATATGACAAGGAGGAGATGGGCATTTTTTAAAAATTATTTATCAGTTCAAATGCTCTATTACCATTCAAGTGTTCTATTCCCCTTATTTTAAGAATTCAATCTGGAACTGACCTTGCAGAATTAAATTCAGTTCTTGCTTGTTATATATTTTTTTAATAAAAATCACAAAATAATAAAATATATTTATTGATTATGAAGGATGCTGGATAATTATCACAGGTAGTGGATTTCACATTCTGTACTTTCTGCGAGCTCGATTAGAAGTTTAAAAGTGCTTCCCTTCAGTGTTATATCTTCTTTTTTCCAGGTAAAATGCCAAGCACCATAAAAACTAACATCAAGTCTGCGTCAATGCATCCATATCAGCGATGAGTCCTGAGCCATGGACATTGTCATAACGACGCATATAGTGCAAGGAGCAAACCGAGATGAATGTTAACGTTATTGATAGTTTGAAGGCTCTTTAAAAGTTACGCATTTGTATATTCATGAAACTTGATTCATTCATTGTAGTACACAACACTCGAGGTGATGTATTGATATATTAAATACAATGCACATGCAAGGCATTGCTGAATTTTGAAAAGATTCTTACAAGAAACATTCAGTGAATAGCTTTCCTTTTTGTTCATCGCATCCCCAATGCTCAATAAATCTCTGGGTTCCCAGTGATATTAGTTTAGTTTAAAGATATAGCACGGAAACAGGCACAGGCCCTTCGGTGATCCCCGCACGTTAACACAAGCCAACACACACTAGGGACATTTTACACTTATACCATGTATACAAACCCAAGCCAATCAACCTACAAACCTGTATGGCTTTGGAGTGTGGGAGGAAACCGAAGTTCTCTGAGAATGCCCCACGGGGAGAACGTACAAACTCCGTACAGACAGCACCTGTAGTCGAGATCGAACCAGTGTCTTTGGCACTGCAAGTGCTAAGGCAGCAACTCTACTGCTGTTCCACCGTGCCGCCCATCTCTATTCCAGAGATAGATTGATGGTAATTCATTATCTTAACTGTCATTTCAGCAGTTTGGAATGGTTAGATAGTACATATTTGTGTCCAAACATTTACTTAAATATGTTTTCTGCATAGCTGTTTTGTATCATGTAAAACATTGTTTTCATTTTAATGCTATCTTAAAGGTTTAATCCACCAATTATCATTTAATACCTATTAAGCTAATGTTTCCTCCAGCTTTTAAAATTGAATCTTATTTATATTTGGGGTTTTTTTTAAACTACCATTCACTGATGTTGGATACATTTGTATAAAATATGTAACCATTGGCTTAATAACACACTTTTATTTGTACACTTCCCTCACCTCACCTGTATCCACCAATCGCTTGTCCTGACCCTACCTCTCTTCCCTGTGTGTGTGTGTGTGTGTGCAAAGTCAAATAGATTAAACCATCCCTATCCCAATAAGCACCAGTATTGTTAATAATTGATTACTCTTCCCTGCCTTCTCTGCTGTCCAGACCAATTTGTTCCTCTCTCTGACTCTCAGTCCGAAGAAGGGTCTCGACTTGAAACGTCACCCACTCCTTCTCTCCAGAGATGCAGCCCGTCCTGCTGAGTTACTCCATCATGTTGTGTTTACCTTGATCCTCTCTGTTCTGACAAAGAAACCCAGTGAGAAAAAGTTATGTTTCTCATTCCAACGATGCTGCCTAATTTGTTATTTCAGATTTCAAGCATCTATATATATTTTTTATGTAATGTGCAAGATTTCTATTAAATTCAATCAAAACGTACAAGTAATGAACGTTCTAATATGATTGGAAACCAGGACTTCCACAGAGATAGACACAAGGAACAGCAGACAAATAAAGACTTAAAGTGCTGGAGTAAGTCAGCGTCTCTGGCGAACATGGATAGGTGACATTTCGGGTTGGGATCCTTCTTCAGACTGACTGTACCAGGGTGGGGAAAGCTGGAAGAGAGGTGGGGCCAGGACAACTGATTAGTGAGGTGGGGGATGATTGGCAAATGGTTGGACAAAGGTCAGAGAAGAAAAGACAAAAGATTGTGAGAAAAGGAGAGAAGAGGCGATACAGGATATAGCATTGTGGCACAACAGTTCCATAGATAAAATCCAATGTCTGCAAAGGGTTGAGATGAATTAGACTGTACCCCAGTTTATGGAAGGACCGGGTTAAGAAGGATCTCGACCGAAATGTCACCCATTCCTTCTCTCTAGAGATGCTGGCTGTCCCGCTGAGTGACTCCAGTGTTTTGTGACTATGGAAGGACCGTTGAGAAGCCTGATAATAGAGGGGAAGAAGCTGTACCGGTGTCAGGTCTACGACAGATCGTTGGCAATAATATCGCCAAGGAACTCGTAGCTTTTCCACAAAGATAGGCACAAAATGCTGGAGTAACTCACCGGGACAGGCAGCATCTCTGGAGAGAATGAATGGGTGACGTTTCGGGTTGAGACCTTCGGACACGAAACGTCACCCATTCCTTCTCTCCTGAGATGCTGCCTGTCCCGCTGAGTTACTCCAGCTTTTTGTGTGTACGGTTTAAACCAGTATCTGCAGTTCCTCCTAACTCTTAACCATTTCCACCATTGATGCTGATTGAGGTGTGTACTCCATCACATTTTCTGAAATTGATAATTAGCTCCTTCTCCAGAAAACTTGTCACGACACCATGCCACTAAGGTGTCTATCTCCTTCCTGCGCTTTCTTGTCATTGCTTGTGATTTGGCCCACCACAGTGGTGTCATCTGCAAACTTATAGCTGGGGTTCGAGCTGAATTTTGCACACAACCATGAGTGTATGGGCAGCATAATAGGGGACTGAGAATGGATCCTTGCGTTGTTGCTGCTTTCTACGTCCAGGAATTTGGAGATTAATTTGCATATGATTATGGTATTAAAGACGAGCAATAGTCCTTTAAATAGGAGTCCTTGTTGAGGTGATCCAGAGATGAAGGGAGGATAACTTGGTCAGGGCATTGTGTTATTGTAATGTTGGCCCAGTGTTTTGTGTTCAATTCTCTGAAGGTAAGCTTTGATTGGAACTAAGGCCGGAATGTAATCCAGTAAAATGCGGCTGGTAATATATTACAAGTCTCAGTGTAATAGATTGAATGCTCTTAATAATTGCAAGTTCCACTACCAGTGTCTACAAAGGAGCTGATTAGTGATTTTTAACAGCCCTATGTAAAGGATGAATAATTGAATTATGCAATCCATAAATTGTTGTTGTGCTGGAGCTGTTAATACTCTCACTCAGATATCAGGAGAAAGCTTCTGCCTTACACTTTGATAAATGGCCATAATAATCCATGCAGAGAAAAAAAATTGCCAAGAAATTCAGGTTCATCTAAGTAAACAAAAATGTGTGGCTCTGCTGGGCAGATTGAGAAATTGCTCTCCAGGCAAGGATTGAAAACACTCCCTGGGACCCCCATTGAATGTTCACACACTCCCCAAATCCCTAGCCGATATTCACACTCCCTGGGTCTACCTGTAAATATTCACAATATGATACATTTTTTCAGCTTTTGACTTGAATGATACAAAATGGCACCAGAGACATGGCGATTCTTGTGTACTCAGTGTAATCTATTCCTACACTTCTTGTACTTAAGTATGTTTGTGCCTATTTATAGAAAACTTATAACTGATTGCGAAAAAGGAAGTTCACTGTGTCTACGTACATGTGACAGTAAAGTACCCTTGAAGCATTTAAATTAACGCAGCAGCTCAGGCAATATGAAGCATCCAAGCAATCACATTTTGCCTATCTACATCAATTCTATTTTCACACATTAGGTCTGATTGCACATGGTATTGGAGGTAGGGTATTGACAAGGATAGAGAACTGGTTGGCAGACATGAAGCGAAGAGTAGGAATTAATGGCTCCTTTTCAGAATGGCAGGCAGTGGCTAGTGGGGTGCCGCAAGGCTCAGTGCTGGGACCTGTTATTTACAATATAAATGATTTAGACGAGGGAATTAATTGTGACATCTCCAAGTTTGCGGAAGAAACAAAGCTGGGTGGCAGAGTGAGCTGAGATGAGGATGCTATGAGGCTGCTGAGTGAGTTGGATAGGTTGGGTGTGGGCAGATGCATGGCAGATGCAGTATAATGTGAGGTTATCCACTTTGATGGCAAGAACAGGAAGGCAGATTATTAACTGAATGGTGGGTTAGGAAAATGGGAGGTGCAACGAGACCTGGGTGTGCTTGTATATCAGTCACTGAAAGTAAGCATGCTGGTTCAGCAGGCGGTGAAGAAAACTCATGGCATGTTGGCCTTCATAGCAAGAGGATTTGAGTTTAGCAGCAAGGAGGTTCCACTGCAGTTGTACAGGGCCCTGGTGAGACCACACCTGGAGTATTGTGTGAAATTTTGGTCTCTGAATTTGAGGAAGGAAATTATTGCTATTGAGGCAGTGCAGGGTAGGTTCACCAGGTTAATTCCCAGGATGGTGGGACATACACATGAAAGAATGGGTAGTCTAGGCTTGTATTCACTGGAATTTGGATGGATGAGAGGTTATCTTATCTTATAGAAACATAAAATTCTTAAAGGATTGGACAGGCTATATGCAGGAAAAATTGTCCCAATGTTGGGGGAGTCCAGAACAAGCGATCACTGTTTAAGAATAAGGGGTAGGCCATTTAGGACCTAGATGTGGAAAAACTTCTTCACCCAGAGTTGTGAATCTGTGGAATTCTCTGTCACAGAGGACAGTGGAGGCCAATTCACTGGATGTTTTCAAGAGTTAAATTTAGTTCTCTGGGCTAAAGGAATCAAGGGATATGGGGAAGAAGCAGTAATGGGGTACTGATTTTAGATTATCATATTGAGAGGCGGTGCTGGCTCAAAGGGCCGAATGACCTACTCCTACACCTATTTTTCGAACTGGGTTTGTGTACATTCATATTTGATCATTTTCAGATGCAGCATCTCTATTTCACTTTGGAGACTATTTTAACCATACTATAATTGTATTCGTTAGTGAAAAAGACAATGTTGTGTAAAACGAGAAGTTTTAAAAAGCATCTAAGACTATCACTGAAAATGAAACAAATGTTAAGTCTTAGTAGATAATTGACAGATTTTATCAGCAATGATGAAATAGCTGTGTAAGACTTTAGTAAGGCCATATTTGGAGTATTGTATACAATTCCAGTTCCCACTGGAGGAAGGGCATCGTTTTACTGGAATGACTGTAAAAAATATATATAAAATTGCGATCTTGACCGGAGGGTTTGAGTTTGAAGGATAATCTGTGGTTTTCTTTCCTGTAGTGTGGCAGGCCGAGGTTTATAAACTCACGAGGGGAATAGATTAGTTGAATAGCCACACTTATTTCCTTGTCGAGGAATGTAAAACTAGAGGGCCTAGGTTTAAGATAAGAGGGGATGATTTTAAAAAGGGAACACAATTTTTCACACAAAATGGTGCACTGAACAATGCCAGAGTAAGTGTCTGAGGTAGGTACAACATTTGGACAGCCACCTGGATAGGAAGGTTTTGGAGGAATATGGACCAGATGCAGGCAAATGGGAGTAGCTCAGATGCAAAAGGCAAAGGACCTGTTGTCAAGAGTATTTAATCGTCCTTACCAGGACTGTAGGAATAAAGTTATTACTGCAGCTTTACAGGCACATTAAGCTCAACGACAAATACCATAAATTATCAGTTATTAGTCATCCAGTCATACAGCACGGAAATAACATTCTTAGAATAAAGGGGAGGTCATTTAAGACCAAGGTGAGAAAAAAAAATTCACCCAGTTGTGAATTTATGGAATTCCCTGCCACAGAGGGCAGTGGAGGCCAAGTCACTGGATGGATTTAAGAGAGAGTTATATAGAGCTCTAGGGGCTAGTGGAGTCAAGGGATATGGGGAGAAGGCAGGCACGGGTTATTGATTGGGGATGATCAGCCATGATCACAATGAATGGCGGTGCTGGCTCAAAGGGCCGAATGGTCTCCTCCTGCACCTATTTTCTATGTTTCTAGCTTTAGGCCTGATCCGTCTCTCCCTCCTAACCACATTCTCCTGCCTTCTCCCCATAACCTCTGACACCTAGATGCTAGAAGTGTCCAGGGTGCTCTCCACTGCCACTATTGAAGACTGTTGCAGTCGCTCGGCTCTCCCTGAATTCAAAAATCAACTGCTTAGTCTTGTTAACGTTGCGGGAGAGGTTGTTGTTCTGGAACCATTCAATCAGATCATCGATCTCCTTCATATACTCTGATTTATCATTACCTTTTATTTGTCCAATAATGGTGGTATCATTGGTGAATTTAAAGGTGGAACTGGATCTGTGTCTGCCTACACAGTTCAGTGTATAAAGCAAGTCGAGCAGGGGACCGAGCATGCAACCTTAAGGTACCCGGATGCTGATGGTCAGCGAGGAGGAGGTGGTCTGCTTATGAGGAGCTCACAAATCCAGTTACACAAGGAGAGTGCAAGCCAGAGCAGTAGTGAGATCACATCGCCTGTTGATCCATTTTGGCAGTAGGTCATTTGAAGGACTGGCTCATTCCTTACTCAGGCAGGAGTTGATCTGCATCACAAACAAGCTCTCAAAGTGCTTCCAGCACAACAGACGTGCCACCACTAGGTAATCTATTATACTTTGTCACATGTACCTAGGTACAGTAAAATTCCTTTTTTGCATACAATCAGTAATAATCTTACTATAAATAGGCACAATCACACTTAAGTATAAGAGTGTGGGAATCTGATCTGACAGAGAACACAGAGTTGCCACATTTCTAGCAACATTTTATATTATCCAAGTCCAAAAGTTGAAACATATTTATCAAAATATGAATGTTTACCCGTAGACCCAGGAAGTGTGTGAACATTTGCTGTTGGCTGTGAACATTTAGTGGTAGACGTGGAGAGTGTGAATATTTACTGGAGTCTCAGGAAGTGATTGTACTCTCAATCAGTTTATTCTTACCTGGTAAGCAATTGCCATTTCTCAATCTGCCCAACAGACCCAGACTATTTTTTACTCTGATGGACCTGAATGTCTTGGCAACTGTTTTCTCTGTGGATTAAAATAGACATTACTCCCAAACAGAAGAGTCCTGTTGCCTCAGAATGGAAAGGCAATTTCTGAACAGATAGTATTGTACAGATACTATCCTTTAATTTTATTTTTAATTTTATGCTTTATTTTTTTCATTTGAAATCAAGGTTTGGAAACTCAGGTCAAATTGTTTAACATTTCCGTATGGCACAGATATTCGTTGACTTGCGTAATTTACATAAGCTCACACTTGTGTAAGTAAATCAGGCAGTTTGTAATTTCCACAACACTCGGAAACAGGCTAGCAATGCTTACCCAGAAACCCACGCACCACTGAAAGTGCCCCAACGGAGAAACAGAACTGAAGACAGCAATGGCGTCCGTAGAATGCACTGCGCCACAGAAGGTGCCCCAATGGCGAGACAGAACTCAAGCCAGCAATGCTGATCCAGAAAGCCTTGCATGGCAGAAAATGCCACTGGTACAGTTAATACTCTCAATAAAAGACTGAAAGTGGTGGGGTAACTCCGCGGGCCAGGCAGCATCTCTCTCAAGAACGTGGATAGATGACGATTCAGTTTGAGACCCTTTTGCAGGCCCAGTTATTTTGGGCAGGGGATGGGGATTCTGATTTACGCAAAATCTGACTTGCGTAAACGTTCGCGAAACGTAACCCTTACACAAGTCGGGGATGGCTGTGTACCCCAAGTTTCTTCTTCAGATAGGATGGCAATCTAAAATTTTTGGGGATTCAATCATTATGACATTAAACTGGAAAAGAAACAATACTCCTCCAACAATTCTCAGGTGCAGGAATTAACACAAATGAGACAACATGAAACAGATTACCAAGAATCGCTGGTTTGGAGATGAGAAACATAATTAAAGGAATAAGCCTTATACTTGGAATCCATGTTGAAAAGCTGTATGTAATACAACGAGTGGTCACGTGATTCGTTACACACAAAATATAAAATCAAAACACATCTCGAGTTTTGAAATTGAGTTTATTTCAGTCAGAGAATTCCTATTGAAACTTGCTCCTGTGATATCATAATCCCAGAGATTTTCCTTCACTGTTGTTTCACTCACGGGGATCTGTTTTAACTGTATGAAAAAGATTTGCAAAGAACTAAAGATGTACCTGTACTGCTTTTCAAGTATTGTACTTTGAAGCCTCTTCTAATGGCGCTGTACAGCTGCGGTGTGTCATCAGCAGTTTATCCCCAAGGACTGCTTCACATGATACTCATCAGCACACACAGCTGGCTCCTACTGCAAGGAAAAGATTGTGTGTACACATCGTCAACCCTACTCCTAATGCAGCAGTATCAGGTTGAGATCGTAGACAGAAGGTGAAGGCTATTCGGAGCGAGGTAATGGGGAATATGTAAGCAATACTAATTAAACAGCAGCTATACTTTGCTTCCGTTTACTATCCATAAAGGAGGCTGATGTCAACTGTCGAAGCGGCCAGACTAGTTATAGCCACAGTGTCCACCTCCGTAGATCTCGCTCGCCATGATCCATCTACGACTCTAAATGGAGGGGTGTTGAGAATGACCCCACATTTGGCATATTATAAGGTCCCTAGCAATAACAGATCAAAAGGAAAAGGGAATTCTCATGGGTTTTATCACCTACAGGGTAGTCAGCAAGTGAAAAAATATATATAATTGATTCTCCTACTCCAACCCAAAATGTTAATAAAAGTTGATCCCTGCTGTATGGAAAACATTAACACTGTTCCAACACGCAGCCATTTCTTTTAAATATTGTGGTTTCCTTCATTCCCAAAATATACAGCAACGTTGCTCAATTCCAACAAATAAAAGTGTAAAACTTCTAATTATAATTAGTATAATGTTACATAAATTGGAAAGTGATGCTTTCTTTTGTTTTTTAAACTAGATATTATAAATTACGAAAGACAGACCTGACCGAGTGGGCCATTTCAGAGCACTCACAGCTTTTAACTGTGTGATAGTGGGTAGAATAAACAGCATTACAGGTTTTATTTTCTGCAGGTTTCCAGACGAAGGGTTAAAAGGCAACACCGTGACACTTTTAGTTCTTTGCAGATCTGGCGGAATTATAAATCCCAACATTGGTGGAGTAGGATAACAACAGAGGCTGAAAAAAAATGCACATTCAACTGCTCTAAATATAGCATGTGCAAGACTAGCCTCGTGCACAGACCAGCGCTGAACTGGTCCTGTTGGTCAGAGGTGTAGACTCTCCTCTCCCGTGTCATACAGTCTGCTTTATTCCTGCACCCCCAATGCCAATTAAACAAGTGCAATGAATCCAAACAAAATCCAGACTCGATAAACCACAAGCCATTTGTTAATTACAGAGAATCCTTAAAACATCAAGTCGGACATCTTTACCCAGGTTAAATGCCATCACGGTGCCAAAGTGATTAATCGGTTGCATGAAATTCTCAAGTCAAGTTCAAAACCAGATACTTGTTGCACCCTCCCTCCTGAAAACTTTCCAAAACACAAAAATACAATAATTGGTGTTTATTTAAAAAAAGCTATCCTCCTGTTATTGTGTCTTCACCTTCCCGTTCATCACTTCCCCGTTTTCCAACAAGTGCCCCCCATTTTCTGCTGCTGGCTTGCCGTTCTTCACAGCCCCTCTGCATTTCTGTTCCGTGCTCTTGGGCAGCCTCCTTCCCTTGGTGTAGGCCTGGTACCAGAAGTTGGAAAAAAGGATAAAGAAGAATGTTCCGTACATCCACACAAGGTGGATGAAGATGGGGAACTGGTAATCGCAGTGATCCATGAAGTAGTACTGGTTGACATGCAGCGAGACAACAATGAACTGGACCTGAAAGACAGAGGAAAAAGGAAGATAATGAAGATAAAATTAAACAAATGGTACGATATTCACCACAGGACAGTAAGCTGACAATTGAACTCAGAAGGACAAGGGTCTCAACCCGAAACGTCACCCATTCCTTCTCGCCAGAGATGCTACCTGGCCCGCTGAGTTACTCCAGCATTTTGTGTCTATCTTTGGTGTAAACCAGCATCTACAATTCCTTTGTAAACAATACCATTTTATTGTTGGCTCAATCACGCTCACTGCAGAGATTAAACAGAGATTAATATGAATTTTAATGTGAATATTGGAATTATTTTTAGGAATGTTTATTATTGTCACATGTACCAAAGTATAATGAACAGCTTTGTTTTGTATGTAACCAAACAAATCAGTTAATACATAGACATAGAACATAGAAAATAGGTGCAGGAGTAGGCCATTCGGCCCTTCGCGCCTGCACCGCCATTTAATGTGATCATGGCTGATCATCCAACTCAGTATCCCGTACCTGCCTTCTCTCCATACCCCGATCCCTTTAGCCACAAGTGCCACATCTAACGCCCTCTTAAATATAGCCAATGAACTGGCCTCAACTACCTTCTGTGGCAGAGAATTCCAGAGACTCACCACTCTCTGTGTAAAGAATGTTTTCCTCATTTCGGTCCTAAAGGAATTCCCCCTTATCCTTAGACTGTGACCCCTTGTTCTGGACTCCCCCAACATCGGGAACAATCTTCCAGCATCTAGCTTGTCCAACCCCTTAAGAATTTTGTAGGTTTCTATAAGATCCCCCCTCAATCTTCTAAATTCCATCGAGTACAAACCGAGTCTATCCAATCTTTCCTCATATGATAGTCCTGACATCCCAGGAATCAGTCTGGTGAATCTTCTCTGTACCCCCTCTATGGCAAGGATGTCTTTCCATACAATACTACAATACAATACTATGTATAAATACAAGGGGCAACACAGTGGTGCAGTGGTAGAGCTGCTGCTTTACAGCGCCAGAGGCCCGGGTTCAATCCTGACTATGGGTGCGGTTTGTACTGAGTGTGTGTGTTTTCTCCAGGTGCTCCGGTTTCCTCCAACACACCAAGGATGTACAGGTTTGTAGATTAATTGGCTTCAGTAAAATTGTAAATTGTCCTGATGTGTAGTTGCGATTGCTGGTCGGCGCAGACTCAGTGGGTTGAAGGGCCTGTTTCCGAGCTGTATCTCGTCGAAAATCAAACCAAGCTCAAATACAATAGGTAGAGCAGAGTGAAAGATACAGAGTGCAGAATGTAACTCTCAGGATTGCAGTGAAACGGTTCCAGAGACTATGTCCAATATCCGCAAAGGGGTAGAAGTGAATCGGACATTACCGTGGCTTAAGGAAGGACTGTTCAGAAGCCCGATAACAGGGTCGTCTGATTGTAGCAACTTTTAGTGGTAAAAGGTCTGCTATGTTTGAGCTGTGTATCTCTCCTCAATGTAAAAGGCAACATGGGATGATTCTCCATGCCAATATTTAACCCTTTAAAAAAGGGCCAAAAGATGAAATAATTTAATAATGTTTAAAATCATGAGATTTGATAGGAATCTAGTAATCACAACCAGTTTTGTGTTAGGCAAAAGTTCATAATTTGTAAGATGACCATCTTTACATTTATAATAATCTTTTCTTAGAGATACATTGAAACAGCCCCTTCAGCCCATGCCAGTACACACTGACCATCAACCATTCCCACTAGTTCCATGTTATACCACCCTCTCATTCACTCCCTACATGCTACAGGCAATTTACAGAAGCCAATAGCCTACAAACCCGTATTCAAAGGAAACCTACTGTAGCCGTAATGTCAAGTATCATAAAAAAGACACACACACACACACAGAGGGAACAGGAGAACAAAAAAGCACTGTGAAAATGGTCACTTGACAGATATCTGCTGAGAGCAGAGCTGAAGGTGACTTCATGGCTATGTAGTGTGGCCTTGAGAAGATAAGGTGTCTGGGGACAGCCATTTTGCAAAGGAACTATGATGAGAATGATAATATGAACAGGCAACATAATTACAAACTCTCCAGCCTGATAGTGATAAGGAACGTTGATGTGTTTTGTTTATTCGGTACTTGAATGAGTGACAACTTAAAATGATTGATTTCAGAATTGTGAGAGCCTTGGGTTAGAACAAAGGCTTCCTTTAGGAGTTAAGGAAAATTAGTATAAAAGAAAGGCGACCACGAGGGAACAACCATGGCGAGAAGGTGGGACCCGAGCCTGAAACTCAGGAAAGACTACCCCCTACCAACAGAATGACCCCTACTCTGGTCAATTCATTCATGTGGGCAATATCTGAGTCCAAGTCATGCATTTTGTGATTTAGTCTAAGAGGTGATAAGTTGAAATAGCAAAGTAAATGAGAAGTTGTTAGAAGTCAATAGTGTGCACACATGTTTAAGTTATTCAAGTGTTAATAAAGATTAAGTTGTACTAAACCTTGGTTAAGAGTCTTTTGTTCGACACGCCAGGTGATACCCTATAGAGATAATAGGGTCAACATTTTGGCGTCCCTGGGTGAGCACGGTTGAGTGGTCAAATATTTGTGGTCCCACCGTGCCCGAATCACAGACAAAACTGGTCGCAGAGGTCGTAAAGTGGCTGAAGAGGAAATAAATTTTCCTGGGTCTTGGGTAAACTGCAAGTCTGCCTTGAGGGGTGTTCAGCATACCTCTTGTGAAGTGACTCAGTGGGCCTGGATGGGGATTTAGTGGGGAAGATGGTCTCTAAGGATTCAAAGGCCATCGATTCGCACTCCTAAAAGCTCATGGGAACTGCCGGGTAACCTCCCAAGCTCTTTGGATTGGACTCAGAAATAGTACAATAATGGCCCTGTGCCCAGAATGGGAACAAGTACTCCGGGAATACCTAGATCATAAATGGATTGGGTTTGTAAGTAAAATATTGGAGGGTCCAGGACCTGTGGGACAGAAATATTGGGAAGGGAGGAAGGAAAAGCCAAGCAAAACAAACCACAAAGCTTTGTAAGGCTACAGCAATAGCCAGTGGTAGGAGTGAGTTATGGGGAAAATAAACTGCACCTGAAACAATTTCAAACACAGTTTGATCAGGTTTATCAGGGGAAGGAGAGAACAGTCAGAAGGTGATTGCAGCAGCAGCAGAAAAATGCATAAACCTAGCAATGATAAACACCCTCCTAAAAGTAGGAAGGGAAGACGTATATAAACCAGCTGATCATGTCAAGTGTACATTTTAATTAAGTATTGGACCAGGTCTGGACCAGCAATACTTACAGACACCTAATGATAATAGATGGACCAGGACCCTGGTAACATACTCCACAGGCAGTAGTAGACAAGCATGCAAAAGCTTTGAGCCGTGACCCAACTCACACAGAAGCATGGGTATTGAGATGTTGGGTCTGGGCTTGGGAAAGGGAGGTTAGAGAAGTTGCAAAGTTTAAAATGAATGAGGGAAGAATGAATCCTATTAAAACCCAGGGCAGCGGTCCAGTGTGGGAAAATGAGGGAAGGAACAGAGAAAGAGGTGACAATTGTTACTGGGGTTTGCCATCTCCGTACAGATCCCTGGCAGTGAGGGAATGAAACCAAGATCAGAGAACCGATTGGAATGAGGGTCCGAGAGATCGGAGTCAGCGTTACAATTGTGGTCGAGAGGGACACTACGCTAGAGATTGTCGGGCACCTCACTTGAGTGTGTGTGAGCAGGGGCTAGATGCAGAACATCAACATTTATCACTGGAAGGGCCCAGATTGGAGTTTTGTCTGATGTGGGGTTCTTTCATTTTGAACATGGTGAATATTTACTTGATCAATAACTTCCAGCATTCTCTGCTTTAAAGTGTTACAGTCAAATGCTTCCATTAAAGTTTGTATGATTTTGTTCTTGTCTTGTTAACTGCTTAACCCCTTTTTTTTTAAGAAATGTTACTTTAGCTTTTCCATATTGCTAGTCTTTAAATTGAGGCTGGCTAGAATTCAAATGGCCTCAACTTCTCAGCATTCAACTAATTATTTCCACACCATTTATTCCTGGAACAAAGTACGCAGCTGCGAGTCTAGCATCTCCTCGCAACTCCCACTTCCCCATACCAAGTAACATTCTACACTAAAGGGGCACTACACACACCCATTCCCATCACATCAGGATGCCAAATTGGTGCACTGACCAGTTGGATGGCTGTCATGTACTTTTTCCACCAGAGATATTTCTGAAACGTTGGACCAGCTGCAGACAGGCCGTAGTAGAAGTACATGATGACGTGGACGATCGAGTTCACCATGGCATGGAAGGATCCCATACCACCTGCAGGAAGCACAGAGTCAGCCATTAGAACACAAAGTGCCAAAACCAAACATTGCCAGTCCACAGAAGGTTTACAAGAATGATCCCAGGAATGAGAAGGTTAACCTATGATGAGCGTTTGTCAGCACCGGGCCTGTACTCGCTGGAGTTTAGAAGAATGAGAGACCTAATTGAAACATACAGAATAGTGAAAGGCTTGGATAGAGTGGACGTGGAGAGGATGTTTCCACTAGTGGGAGGATCTAGGACCAGAGGTCATGGCCTCAGAATTTAAAGGATGGTCTTTTACGAAGGAGATGAGGAGGAATGTATTTAGTCAGAGGGTGGTGAATCTGTGGAATTCTTTGCCACAGAAGGCTGTGGAGGCAAAGACAGTAGATATTTTAAAGGCAGATATAGATAGATTCTTGATTAGTACGGGTGTCAGGGGTAAGGGCAGGAGAATGGGGTTAGGAGGGAGAGAGATAAGCCATGATTGAATGTCGGAGTAGACTTGATGGGCCGAATGGCCTAATTCTGTTCCTATTCCTTATAACCTTTAGCTCAATCAAAGAAACAATACTCTTTCCGTTTACCTGGTCCAAACTTGACTCCCCACCACCAGGTCCAGGGCATGATCGAGTGGTGAAAGATGTGAAGAAAGGTAATCTGGCTGTTCTTCTTCCGCAGAACAAAGAATACCTAAGATATTGAAACAGAATCATGTCACGCAGTGCATTGTACAGAAATCAATGGATCAATGACAATGTAATCACCCTGCTCATAATGTCAGCATAATGTAGGCATACAGAACCTCTTTCCCAAGGATCGAAATGTCAAAGACTGGAGGACATAAACCTAAGTAATAGGGACAAAGTTTAATGGAGATGCAATGGGCGTGTTTTGTTTTTATACAGAGGGTAGTGGGTAGGGTTGTAATGGGCTGCCTGGATTGCTGGTGGAAGCAAATACAATGGCAGCATTTCAGAGCCTTTCAGATGGGCACATAGATACGCAGAGAATGGAGGGATATGGGTTATGTACAAGCAGATGAGATTGGTTTAGCTTGGTGTCATGTTCAGCGTAGACTTTGTGGGCTGAAGGGCCCATTCCTGTGCTGAATTGTTCTATGATGTACATTCTACAATAATCTAGCTACATTCATTAAGTACTCAGAGATATGACTGAACTCTTCGTACCAAAATAGGTTAATCCCTAATCAGAAACCCAGGGGGGTGGGGGTGGGGGTGGGACAGGGGGAGATGGGGGGGGGGGGGGGGGGGGGAGGAGCGAGCAGAGTGTTTGAAATGAAGTGGAGGGATTTTTATTCATTGGGTAGAAAGTAATTAGTTCTGAAGGGGGTTTATGTGCTAACAAGCAAGACCTCCATCTCCTATCAAAGATTCCCTTTGTAATCTCAACCTGCATTCACTTGGTAGAAGAAACTGGTAGCTGGTGATCTTTTGATTTGAAAAGAAAAGAAAGAATGCACAGGAAATATTTACAGACACCTACAAATAGGAAGTAATCCATTGAAATGCAATCTAGTTGTACCAAAGACATAAAACGCATAGAAAATGTGTATGATCAGTATTTTTAAATCAGAATGAATCTTCATACTTACTGTGTCAAACAGCTCTATAAACTTGGAAAATAAGAACAGCCATGCTACACGCACCATCTGTGGGGGATTCAAGATGGTAGACTTAGAGCATGAAGTACACAGTAGTATGTGAAGCCCTCAGTAAAACTTCACATTCTGCAGAAAAGATTGACATGCAGAACCACACTCAAATAATAAAGTTTGATAGCTAATAGAATTCCCCAATTTTACAAAAGGCAGTCTTGCACATAAGAGTCACAAAGTGTGGAAACAGGTCCTTCGGCCGAACTTGCCCACACTGAGCAACATGTCGCATATACACTAATCCTACCTGCCTGCATTTGGCCCGTATCCCTCCGAACCTGTTCTATCCATGTACCTGTCCAATTGTTTCTTAAACATTGTGTTAGTCCCTGCCTCAACTACCTGCTCTGGCACCCACCACCCTTTGTGTGAAAAAGGTTAACCCTCAGATTTGTACTAAATCTTTCCCCCTTCAGCTTAAAACTATGTCCTCTGGTTCTCCGTTCCCCTACTCTGGGCAAGAGACTTTGTGCATCTACTCGGACTATTCCTCTAATGATTTTATACACCTCTATAAGATCATCCCGCATCCTCCTGCAATCCAAGGAATAGAGACCCAGCCTACTCAACCCTCTCCCTATAGCTTGGACCTTTGTCCTGGCAACATCCTCATAAATCTTCTCTGTACCCTTTCCAACTTGATAACATCTTTCCTGCAACATGGTGCCCGGAAATGAATACTACACTCCAAACACAGCCTCACCAATGTCTTATATAACTGCAACATGACCTGCCAACTTCTATACTACATATACATAAGCACTTAATACACATATGAAGCAGTTTATGCACTTCGATATCACAATTGTTGTAGTATAGAGAATGCTAGTTTGGACACAGCAGACAACTTTATGTCATTGCTATTTTTAGGAGTATATTTCACAAATGCTGTCAAAGAGAGATATTGGCCATGATACTGGGTAATACTTCCTTGGTTAATGTTCAAAAGTACCACAACTAAGGCTAACTACTGAGAGCGAATATATAATGGGGATCAGTGGTTAAGCAGGTAATATCCGGGAGTATTTTCATGCAGAAGTTTGGTAACCCTTCACTTAAACTCTGTACCATGCTATCCTTAGAAAAATGTGCCCATACTAAGCAATGGGCAGTTGCCATTCCTAACCACGGCAAATTTTACCTTTAGACTCCTATGGGTTTCAAATGCCCTGCTTAGTTTTTATTTTGTTCAGAGATACAGCACGGAAACAGGCCCGTTGGCCCATTGAGTCTGCACTGACCAGCGATCCACACACTCTAACACTATCTTACAAACACTACGGACAATTTGCAATTATACTACGGCAATCAGCCTACAAACCCATATGCCCTTGGAGTATGGGAGGAAACCGGGGAAAACCCACGGTGGTCACGAGAACGTACAAACTCCATACAGACAAGCACACGTAGTCAGGATTGAACCTGGGTCTCTGACGCAGTATGTCAACAAGTCTGCCACTGCGTCACCGTGCCACTGGAAATGGCATTCAAGATCAGAGATACAAAAAGCAAGCTTACTTTGTACCAGATTACTGAATGAGATTAAATTTAAACCAGCAACTATAGCTGTTTCCCAAAATGATAGCTTTGGCAAATCAAATAAAAGTCAGAAACAGAAAGTTCAAATGTTAACAGAATAACATGGTTGTGGCAAAGAGGCAAATGTGAAAGAGTTAGCAAAGATAACTCTGTTCCTGGGAACATGACAGATAGTCTCCGGGATGAAAGAGACTCCTAGTTTTGACCGATAAATGCCTTGACACCACGCACCAACCAACACCATTCCCATCTTAAAACATTTACCAATTCCAGCAGATGTTGTCTGAAATGGCAGCTTTAGTTTAGTTTGGTTTAGAGGATACGGTGCGGAAACAGGCCCTTCAGCTCACCGAGTCCACGCCGACCAGTGATCCCCGCACATTAACACTACCCCACACACACTGGGGACATTTTTTTACATTCATACCAAACTAGTTAACCAACAAACCTGTACATCTTTGGAATGTGGGAGGAAACTGATCTCAGAGAAAACCCACGAAGGTCACTGGGAGAACGTACAAACTCCGTACACACAAGCACCCAGAGTCAGGATCAAACCCGGGTCTCTGGCGATGCAAGGCAGTAGCCTTCCCACCAAGTGATTAAGATCGGAACTTGATAATGGCCGAGTCACCTGGTCCAACACCTCTTTCTTTTCTTTCCTTCCAACTACCCCATCACACACTCCATTTCCTTACCGCAAGGGGCAATCCAATTGTGATGAAAAGTATTACTGAAACTTTAGGTTGTCTCTCTGTAGGGCCTGTCCCACCAGCATGCAACTCTATGCGATGAACGCGATCAAACTAGAAGCGGGGGCCGCACGGAGGTCGGGTGATCCCCTGTACAGGGGGGTTCCCACCCGCATGCGCCTGCATGCGGCAAGCGCAACCAAACCGGCAGTAGGGGCCGTGCAGAGGTCGGGTGAATGGCGCAACGCGGCGCAAAGTGAGGCGAACTTGGAGCGAAGTCCAAGGTAAGTTCGCCAGGACAGAGAGGGGCACACAGAGAGGGGCACCGAGGCACACACACACACACACACAGGGCCACGGAGCCACACACATAGAGGGTCACGGAGGCACTTACAAATAGGTTCACGGAGGCACGATGTCGGGGCGGTGTGTAAATGTCAAGGCGACTGCGAGCCGACACGCTGTTGCCACACGGAATTTTTGAACAGTCAGTTTTTCGGAGCCCCGCGCGGTGTCGGAACGAACTCCGCACAATTCCGCACGGCTCCGGCGATCGAAGTGGGACCGGCCCCGCGACGCCGAACGGCTCAAGCAACCACGTTAGGTCGCGCTAATCGCATAGAGTTGCATGCTGGTGGGACAGGCCCTTGTATAAAACATTATCAGTTTTCATCTCTGTAGGTGGCACTATTGCGTCAGTGTTAAAACAGACTTCCTGCGACTTTGGATGAGCAGATAGCAATTTTACCATGGTCTAAACAAGCTCCTTGCTCAACCTTATGCTAAATAACACAGTATTCATATGTCTGGAATTATCCTCTGATTGCAAATGGTTAAACAGGAATATAAACTTGTAAAATAAAAAAATACAGCTGAAGTAGCTTGTGGAGCATGCTTGATGACCATTTTATCGTACACAACAGAAATAGGCTACCAACACAAAAGCAGGGATGTAATCCTGAGGGTCTTAAGGCACTGGTCAGGCCACATTTAGAGTATTGCGAGCAGTTTTGTGCCCAATTCTGAGGAAGGATGTGCTGGCACTAGAGAGGGTCCAGGTTTTCAAGAATGTTTCCAGGGATGATTCAGTTAACATGTGATGAGCATTTGATATTTTAGAAATATGAGGGGGGACCTCATTGAAACATACCCAACAGTGAAAGGCCTGGATAGAGTGGGAGAGGATGTCTCACTGGAATTTAGAGGGATGAGAGGAGAATTGTATTTATTTCCATAAGATTCTAAGGGACTGGACAGGCTAGATGCAGGAACAACTTTCCTATTGTTGGGGGAGTCCAGAACCGGGGGTCACAGTTTAAGAATAGGGATTAGGCCATTTAGAACTGAGATGAGGAAAAACTTTTTCAACCAGAGTTGTGAATCTGCGGAATTCTCTGCCACAGAAGGCAGTGGAGGCCAATTCACTGGGTGTTTTCAAGAGAGAGTTAAATATAGCTCATAGGGCTAACAGAATCAAGGGATATGGGGAGAAAGCAGGAACGGGGTACTAATTTTGGATGATCAGCCATGATCATATTGAATGGCTGTAGATTTGGTTGGTAAGAAATAACCAGTGTAGTGCTTGTTACTAGTTGCTCCGCCTAATATGCGGTTTATATTACCAAGAGCTTGCTTATGTAATTCAGTCTGAGTAGCTGTTAGGTACTGTAACGTTCTGCAGACCAATGCTGTAAGTGGACTTTAATAAGTATGTGTTGTATTTTGATATGTGTACGACTCCACCCATTACAAGGGCCTACTCCTGCACCTATTTTCTATGTATTTGCTAGCGGGAGAGTCCAAGACCAGAGGCCATTGCCTCGGAATAAAAGGACGAACCTTTAAAAAAGAGACGAGGAAGAATTTCCACAGGATGAATCTGTGGAATTCATTGCCACAGTCGGCCGTGGAGGCCAAGTCATTGGGTATTTCCAAGGTGGAGATGAACAGATACCCGATTGGTAAGGGGGTCAAGGGTTATGGGGAGAAGGCAGGAGAATGGGGTTGAGAGGGAAAGATAGGTTAGCCATGATTGAATGGCGGAGATGACTCGATGGGCTGAATTACCTACTTCTGCTCGTATGACATATGAACTTATATGAAGGATAAAACTTTTCACAGAGCAAACGGGATCAGCCATCTGGCTAAATAACAATATAGGGAATATAGAGAACAATATAGGGTAGGGAATTGAAGAATACAGTTGAACAGAGGGATCTGGGAATAACCGTGCAGAGTTCCTTGAAGGTGGAATCTCGTATAGATAGGGTGGTAAAGAAAGCTTATGGTATGCTAGCCTTTATAAATCAGAGCATTGAGTATAGAAGCTGGGATGTAATGTTAAAATTGTACAAGGCATTGGTGAGACCAAATCTGGAGTATGGTGTACAATTTTGGTCGCCCAATTATAGGAAGGATGTCAACAAAATAGAGAGGGTACAGAGGAGATTTACTAGAATGTTGGTGGGTTTCAACAGCTAAGTTACAGAGATAGGTTGAATAAGTTAGGTCTTTATTCTCTGGAGCGCAGAAGGTTAAGGGGGGGACTTGATAGAGGTCTTTAAAATGATGAGAGGGATAGACAGAGTTGATGTGGACAAGCTTTTCCCTTTGAGAATAGGGAAGATTCAAACAAGAGGACATGACTTTAGAATTAAGGGACAGAGGTTTAGGGGTAATATGAGGGGGAACTTCTTTACTCAGAGAGTGGTAGCGGTGTGGAATGAGCTTCCAGTGGAAGTGGTGGCGGCAGGTTCATTGGTATCATTTAAAAATAAATTGGATAGGCATATGGATGAGAAGGGTATGGAGGGTTATGGTATGAGTGCAGGCAGGTGGGACTAAGGGAAAAAAGTTGTTCGGCACAGACTTGAAGGGCCGAGATGGCCTGTTTCCGTGCTGTAATTGTTATATGTTTAATATCAAAACTGCACAAAACTCGCGGCCCAAGTGACTGGTCGGCAGTTGTTGACAAGCCCACAGTGACCATTGATGATAAAGTATGCAAAATATGAACAGGAAATGACAACGTTTTAACGTGTAGGAAGGAACTGCAGGTGCTGGTTTACACCAAAGATAGACGCAAAATAGAGTAACTCAGCGAGTCAGGCAGCATCTCTGGAGAAAAGGACCAGAGACGTCACCTATCCATTTTCTCCAGTGATACTGCCTGACCCGCCGAGTTACTCCAGCATTTTGTGTCTATCTTTGGAATAAACCAGCATCTGCAGTTGTTCCTTTATATTACAACCTATGGCCCTACTTACCATAGTGGTGAGCTCCAAAATATTATCCTAGTTTATTTTTCCTTTTTTCTCTTCAACATGTTCATACCATTTAAAAGCATAGTAATTCCATCCAAGTCGTCACCTTTGCCGGCCTAAAATTCCTGACCCATTTCAGCATCCCGTGGGTTATTCCCCAACAACATAAGAGAAGCGGCCTTGCTGTTCTGTTCTGTTCTGCATGGTCCCTCGAGCCCAAAACCAAGTCATGTGGAGGAAGGGCTGCTGAACGTCCTGACAGACGTAAACACTGTATTCTAATGCTAGCTGGATAATCGCAGTGTATTAAAAGGGGTGCATTGGGGTAGCTTCAGGTGGCAAGACACCACCCTACAATGTGTAATTAGCCATAGAGTTCAGAACAGTAGCAGGGATTTTTCCAACATCTTTAATGTGGCCAAGAACAAACAGGATAGGCAGAGGGAGGGAGCAAAGTACTTCCATTTGACCTGGGAATTGGAATGAGCTAAAGGAAGACCCAAGGGGGAAACTGAAAATAAATAACTGACAGGTACAGAAGGTGCACAGACAATTCCTCCCTAGGTTATGACAGGGTTCCGCTCCCAAGAACCTGTTCAGAAGCTGGACAATTCACAGGTCAGAAAAACAGCTTCCCGGCAATATATTTAGGTTTGAATTTAGTTTGGCGTCATGTGCACCAAGGTACAGCGAAAAGCTTTTGTTGCGTTCTAACCAGTCAGCAGTAAGACAATACACGATTACAATCAAGCCGTCCACAGTGTACAGATACATGATAATGGGAAATAACGTGAACAACTTTTAGTGCAAGATGAAGTCCCGTAAAATACATTCAAGGATAGTCAGAGGGTCTCCCATGAGGTGGATATTAGCTTAGGACTGCTCTCTAGTTGTAAAGGGAATGGTTCCATTGCCAGATAACAGCTGGGAAGAAACTATCCCTGAATCTGAAGGTGTGCGTTTTCAGATAAAGATACAAGTTAACCAAGGGCAATGTGCAGTTAAAACCAGGGTGTTTAAATCCACCATTTGGATAAAGCACACAGTTCCCACACGGCAGGAGGATCCCACAGTCCCGCAGTCCACGGTAAATCCATCCCTCCGGTCTCCGAACAGCTCGTCCGTATATACAGCTACACTCATATACGGTGTACGTAACGTGGGGCGGACCTGTGGTTAGGCCAATTCCCTTCATAGCTTGGTTACTGATCACGTACGATAATGTGTACTAATTAAATCTTGAGGTGTAGGTCATGAAATTAAAAACTGCGAACTGACGGGAAGTGGGATGGAGGGAAGCAACTGCTGCAGTACAACACAAAATCAGGCCTTTGGCCCATCATGTCTGTGTCAAACACGATGCCAAGACCATCTCTTATCTACCTGTACATAATCCAAAAGCTTTTAAAATGCCACTCTGGTGTCTGCTTCAACCACCAATCCTGCAGGCACTCAGCACTTTCTCTGTAAAACAACTGTCTCACACATCATTTTTTAACCCCCCCCCCCCCCCTTACAACTATGCCCTCGAGTCTTTGATTCTTTGATAAGGTTCTGACTATCTACGCCTCTCAATATTAAATACTTCTATTATGTACTTCTCTCCCCGTATATGTAATACGCCCTAATCCGGTCAACATTCTGGTAAACCTCCTCCGTGTCCTTTCCAAAGCCTCCACATCCTTCCTGTAAAGGGACAACCGGAACTGCATGCAATTTTCCAAACAAAGACCTATAAAACTGCATCATGACATCCATGACTCTTATACTCAATGCCCCGACTTATAAAGGCAAGCATACCATATGCCTGTTTAACCACTCCATTTACTCATGTCGCCACTTTCAGGGAGCTGTGGACTTAGATCCCAAGATCCCTCTGTGCATTGAACTGCAGATATCAATTGAACAAAGATAAAACTAATCAAAGTTAATTGGGCACGGAACACGTTTGGTTAAACAACAATTCTGTCACTGAGATGTGGAGTAAAACAGATTAATTGAGTTCAGCGGAGGAGAGGGTGTAAATCTAGTGAACTTAAGACTGCTTTGAAGCACAGCTTAGTTTGGTTTATTATTGTCACGTGTACCAAGGTACAGCAGGCACAGCAGCAGCCTACATTACAGCAAAGAGCGAGATAATTCTTTGATACGAAGACTGCAGATGTGAAGGGGAAAAAGGAGGAAAGGATTTAGATGGGAGGTGACAAATGAGGCACAACACAGACTACATTTGTGGCTGAATTGTTTCACAGAAATGAGCGGAATCTTACATCACAATAGCAAAACAGAGTGCTGGACGAACAGTGGGTTAGGCAGCCTCTGGAGAGGGAACGGAAGTGAGGCTTCATATTGGGATTCTTCTTCGGACTGATTGGAGGAGGGGTGGTGGGGGAGCTGGGAAAAGGTGCGTGTGGAACAAACCCTGGTGGGTGATAGGTGGATGCAGATGAGCGGGGGGGTGGGGGTGGGGTGGGGGCTTAAGTGGCAGATGAGTGGACTAAGTGACAAAAGATAGAGGTGAAAAGAGACGAGGGTATCAGATAAGGAGAGAGGAAGAATGAAATGTAAACCAGGTGGGAAGGATGTGGTGGAAGGGAACAGGGGAAAAGTGTAACGGGGGAGGAGTATATAAAGGTAGGGAAACGGACAGGGTGACGAGAAGAATCAAAATGGCACCCAGTATTAAGAGGTCAGAAAAGCGCAGCAAATGAACTGAAAGAAAGCTGGCATTATTTCAGCTGTTAAGAAAAACACTGCAATAAACCTGGAAACAAATGTTTCCCACCTCCACCTGGGGCAAGAATGTATTGTGAAGGAGAGAATAAGGGCGTGTAGGAAAAATTACCCAAAACATAAAAGTAAACACGTTGGAACAACAGAGTACAATGGGCAGATTCAGCTGGTATTTAACACATCCTGCTGACCCACTCTGCAGGCTGAAGATATTTCCAGTGGACATTTTAGCAGTCATTTTCAGACCTCTGTTTTGCAGGAACCCTTGCCCATTTAAGTGCAAATGGCAGACGTTAAGCCAGGCAACATTCATTTTTTTCAAAACTTTTTAAAACAGGTAAAAATTGGAAACGTCGCCCCTTATCTGCCATGTTACAGGCAATCACATTACAACATCCATTTGTTTAGCTCCATTCAAACACATAAACACATTGCTCCAAGCACATTGAGCAGTGCAGGCGAGAGATTGTGTTTCTATTCTTTTTAAATGACTGCCAAAACTGAAGTTCAGCCACTGAAACACAGAGCCATGGGGTCCTTTACATTCATTTGGACAAATCAAGGTTTGAACAACCCCTATCACACAATTCCATCCTAGTTTATACAAATAGGTAACGTCTTGCAATAGGTTTGACCACAAAAGGCCCTTCTACCTCAAAACATTCAGTGGAACGGTCTAATTACAGGTGTAGGAAGGAACTGGAGGTGCTGATTTATACCGAAGATAAGACACAAAATGCTGGAGTAACTCAGCGGGACAGGCACCATCCCTGGAGAGAAGGAATGGGCGACCCTTCTTCAGACTCACAGGAGCATATTTCCACGTGGATTATAATTTCAGATAAAATGCTCACCACTACTCTTCAAAGTATGTTACTTGTGGGGCCCATATTACAAAGAAATTGGTCTGACTATCTTGTGGCTTAAAGCTTTGTAACTCTTATCAGCATCCCTTAGATAAGGTGCTATCAGTACAACCAAGATACTAGGGCACTTGGAAACAGGAGTATCAGTCACCTGCATTGTGACGTTCAACCTTCATTTAGGTGAATGAATGAATGAAAGAGTTTGACCCAAGATCACGGGCATAGCAGTGTAACAATGAGCTAGCCTACTTTTCTTTGTTCATAGCTAAGTAAGTGTTACAAAGAACAACAAAGGAGGGGAGGTGCGTTGGTGCAGCGGAAGAGTTGCTGCCTAACAGTGACAAAACCCGGGTTCGATCTTGACAATAGGTGCTGTCTGTACAGAGTTTATATAGTCTCCCCATGACCACGCGAGTTTCTCCCTCCCACCCCCCCCCCCATCGTCCCGAATGCTCCGGCTTCCTCCCACACTACAGAGATGTACAGGTGTGCAGGTTAATTAGGTTTCAGTAAAATTGTAAATTGTCCCTAGTGTGTAGGATAGTGCTAGTATCCAGGGATCGCTGGTTGGCTGAAGGTCCTGTAGCTCTAAACCAAAACTAAACTAAACCATTTGATCAAATGAGCAACTTACCAAGCCATTCGTGTATCTAATCAATGGGCAACAGGATTAATTCCTGACAAACCATTGACTTTTCTATTATGGCTCCCCAGTTTCAATATGCAGCAAACTAGCACATACATTATTTAACTTAAATAAATGTATCTTTATGCATGAATCATAAAATACATTTCAGAAAGCTTTGGATGAGTGGTCATCTCTGCTTTGTAAAAACATTGCATATAGGAAAAAAAATGGGGACCTTATATTAAGTGTTTGATATTGTCCCTTCAAAATACGGGACTTCCCAAATGATTCAAAGTTTCTGGATTGTACACTGGTTTTAAAGCCAATCTACAAGTAAGTGGGAAACTATCTGTTGCATTAGATTCGATTGGTGATGTAAAAGATAAGAAGATTATGTTGAAGAAATAGATGCCATTTCATTTAGCGTTGGAAGGAACTGCAGATGCTGGTTTAAACCAAAGATAGACATAAAATGCTGGAGTAACTCAGCGGAACAGGCAGCATCTCTGGAGAGAAGGAATGGGTGAAATTTCCGGTCGAGACCCTTCTTCAGACTTATGTCAGAAGAAAGGGAGATACAAAGATCTGGAAGTTTAAGGTGTGAAAACAGGACAAAAGGAATGGAGGTCAAGGAAAATGCAGAACAGATCATTGTTTATTTGGAGAAGGTAACACCAAAGCAAACAGGGATAAAATGTAGTCGAAAGCAGTAAGACTGGTTGGAGAACTGGGAAGGGGAAGGGAAGGAGAGAGATGGAAAGCAAGGGTTACTTGAAGTTAGAGAAGTCAATGTTCATTCCTCTGGGGTGTAAACTGCCCAAGCGAAATATGAGGTGCTGTTCCCACAATTTGCGCTGTAACCAGAACAGAAAGGTCAGTGTGGGAATGGAAGGAGGAGTTAGTGTTTTCAGTGTTTACTTGAGTGGATGACTGGAGAAATGGAAAGGCAAATTTAATGCAAAAGACACATCAAACATGGAGAGTGCAAGGAAAGGTCCTTTTAAAAACAGTGCAGACATCAGGGACCCACTGGGATGACCAGCAAATCTGTATGGAACTAAGTGGAAACAGAGTGAATCAGGCTTTTAAAAGAGAATTGAACAAGTACTGTGGGAAAATAACTTGCAGCACTATAGACGGGGAAGCAAAGCATGGGACTGACTAGATTGCTCTATAAAGAGCCAAGTCAGACCCTATGGATCATTTTGGCCACCTCCTATGCTGTAATGGTTTCATGATAGACTTCACCGAGAGTGACAAATACATAGTGGGCTTGTGTGGAGCAAGAGGAGACATTTGCAGAGTCCCAACCGCAACTACAATGGTACAGAAAAATAGATATTAAGAATGGGGCGGCACGGTGGCGTAGCGGTAGCATTGCTACCTTACAGAGCCAGAGACCCAGGTTCGATCCTGACTACGGGTGCTGTCTGAATGGAGTTTGTGCATTCTCCCCGTGACCTGCATGGGTTTTCTGCGGGTGCTCCAGTTTCCTGCCACACTTCAAAGACATACAAGAATTGTAGATTAATTGGCTTCGGTAAAATTGTAAATTGTCCCTAGTGTGTAGGATAGTGCTCGTGTACGGGGCGATCGCTGTTCTGCATGGACTCAGTGCGCTGAAGGGCCTGTATCTCTGAAGTCCAAAAGTCTTAAAAAGGACTTTGGTGAAATGCCTCCGATGGATCACCCAATCAATATTTAGCAGGAAGCGCGAAAATAGGCCATTCGGCAGACCGAGTCCGCACCAACCAGTGCTCCCCACACACTTACACTCGACTGCACACACTAGAGACAGCTTACAATTATACCAATCCAATTAACCTACGAAACCTGTACATCTTTGAAGTGTGGGAGGAAACTGGAGATCCCGGAGAAAACGCACGCAGGTCACAGGGAGAACGTACAAAATCTGTACAGACAGCACCCGTAGTCAGGATTGAATCTGGGTCTCTGGTGCTGTTGGGCAACAACTCTACCACTGCGCTACCGTGCCACCCTGTGCAGGGGAATGGACAGGTGGCATTCTGGGTGGGGGCCCTTTACATTGATTGGTCTGAAGGGTGCTGACACAAATCATCTGTTCATTCCCCTCCACAATTGCTTTCTCTCTCCTGCCAAGTTCCACCAAGTTTTTGTGCTCACAAATCCAGAGGTCGTTTAAATCTGTCCAATATATTAGTCTACTCCAATGCTCTCTGAAGTAGCCAAGCAAATTGGTCAACTGCACTAACAGAAACACTTTCTATACAGCAGCCCAGCCCATCACTAGTCAGCATATAAACAGCCTTAGGTCATATGTGCTAGGAGCAGAATTTGGCCATTCAGCCCATCAAATTTACTCCGACATTCAACCATGGCTGATCCATCTCTCCCTCCTAACCCCCATTCTCCTGCCTTCTCCCCATAACCCCCGACATCCATAATCAAATAGTAAAACACATTCTGCATGGGGCAACAGAGTTCCATATACGACCTCTCTGTCCTGGGCCTCCTCCACAGCCAGAGTGAGCAACACCGCAAATTGGAGGAACAGCACCTCATATTCCGCTTGGGGAGTCTGCATCCTCTTGACATGAACATCGAATTCTCACAATTCTGTTAACCCTTGCTGTCTCCTCCCCTTCCTACCTCTCCCTCAGCCCTCGGGCTCCTCCTCCTTTTTCCTTTCTTCCCCCCACCCCCCATCAGTCTGAAGAAGGGTTTCGGCCCGAAACATTGCCCATCTCCTTCGTCCGTAGATGCTGCTGCACCTGCTGAGTTTCTCCAGCATTTTGTGTACCCCAGAGTGTAACAATAGCCCAACTAGTAGTTCTTTCAGACAGGCGATCAATTCACAATGCAGAATTTTGAACATTCCAAAGCCTACAAAGTAAAGAGAAGTAAAAAAATTCTTGCACTTACTCGAAGGGCTTTTGGACTATCGGATACATCTACTGGATCACATCGGAATGTATATCCTGTAGCCCAGCCAGCCATCAGGAACTGTGGAAGTGGAATATATATTTATTTATTTTAAAGGATTAGAATTAATATTCGAACTCACTGAACAAAACACGACAATGTCCAGTTGATAGTTGGGATAATCATGATGGAAACACAAAAAGCCACAGGGAGATTATTTAAAAATACACGTCACACTTCATAACTGAACTGAAACGTAATTTGATTCAGCGGCAGCTCTTCCTTCCAAAGGTGGGCAATTTGAGAATATGTTATTGTCAAGGTCAGAGGGCTTGATTATCGGCAGAGTTGCAAGAACAGTCTCCCATGGCACCACAGGTCATTGAGTAGTCTGTGAGATAATGATTGCCATCCAAAATATAATTACATTTTCCCTTAATTAATAAAGGGGAACTCATTGACACTTACCGAATAGTGAAAGGCCTGGATAAAATGAATGTGGAGAGGATGTTTCCTCTAATGGGAGAGACTAGGACCAGAGGCCATAGCCTCAAAATCTCCTTCAGAAAGAAGATGAGTAGGATTTCTTTAGTCAGAGGATGGCAAATCTGTGGAATTCATTGCCACAGACGGCAGTGGAGGCAGTCAATGGATATTTTTACGGCGGAGATTGACAGATTCTTGATTAGTAAGGGTGTCAGGGGGTATGGGGAGAAGGCATGAGAATGGTTTGAGAGGAAATGATAGATCAGCCATGATGAAAGGTGGAGTAGACCTGTCGAGTCAAATGACCCAATTCTGCTCGTAGAAAGTCTGCATTTAATTTTGTTGAAAACCCTTACGATGATTTGCAAGCTATAATCACACGTTTAGTTTATTTGACCCTTAATATATGTCCTTCATTTACTCTATTGCCGTCAAGGTCAGTCAAATGTCCCATATACAATGTCTATCTTGATCTCGCGTTGTATTCCCAATACTCCTATATTCTTTTCCTTTCAGTGTGCACCCTTTAGTTGGTAATACATTTATCAGGGTGCAAGGAAATAAAAATTCCTGACTTTCCAATAATGTTTGCTACGTGCAAATTAAAAGATAACAGTTTCCTTCATATTTCGGCTCATGCAAAATCAACACTTCACCAATACTTTTCAAATCTCTTACAACATTACAAGGCCATAAGGCCCATTGCACCCAGAGCCTTTCCCCATTAATTTCCCCATTTTGCCTGCTGCACACAAGCCCATCAACTCTTCCCTTGGTTCTCCTGTTATCCATCTCCACTGGGAACAGCAGCTGTGGAGGCCAAGTCAATGGATGTTTTTAAGGGGGAGATTGGCAGATTCTGGATTAGTAAGTGCGTTTCCACAAGTGGGGGAGTCTATGTCCAGAGGGCATGGCCACAGAATAAAACAACACACTTTTGGAAAGGAGATGAGGACGAATTTCTTTAGTCAGAGGGTGGTGAATCTGTGAATTTCATTGCCGCAGACGCCTGTGGAGGCTGTCAATGGATATTTTTATGATTGTGAATGACAGATTCCTTATTAGTAAGGGTGTCAAGGGTTATGAAGAGAAGGCAGGAGTATTATGTTGAGATGAAAAGATAGATCAGCCATGATTGAATGGCGGAATAAACCTGATGGGCCGAATGGCCCAATTCTGTTCCTATGACATGAATTACATCCTGCTTTTGGATGAGGGAGAAACTGGAGCACCAGGGTAAAGTCCACAAGGTCACAAGAAGAAAGTACAATCTCCCATGCAAACAGCAGGAGTCAATATGATCTTTAGATAATAAGTATAAAATAAAACAATATGAACTTTCCAAAGTTAAACAGCTTCGGAGTAGGCGTACCTCATAGACTATGAATATGGAGAAGAACACCAGTGCAAAGTTATAGCAAACCATGATCTTTTTAAGATCGAAGGGCTTCCTGCCAGCCATCAGCTTGGGTCCCAGCGACAGTACAAAATATACGTAGAACAAGAGAACAGCCGTCATAGGGACCGGAGACACCATGAAGGGATATTCTTCAATTCGTGGATCTGCAGAGAGAGTGAGAGAGTGTGAGAGATGCAGAGTAATGTTAAAACTCACCACTAACTGTCAATAATCAAGTTTAGCAAAAAGATTCACGGCAACAAGAAAGAAGAGTAGGCAGCACAGTGGCGCAGCGGTAGGGTTGCTGCCTTGTAGCGCCAGAGACTCGGGCTGCATCCTGACCATGTGTGCTGTCTGTACGGAGTTTGTACGTTCTCCCTGTGACCTGCGTGGGTTTTTTCCGTGCGCTCCAGTTTCTTCCAACCCTCCAAAGACGTACAGGTTTGTAGGTTTATTGGCTTTGGTATTAAAAAAAAAAAAATTGTAAATTGTCCCTAGTGTGTAGAGTAGTGGTAGTGATTGCTGGTCGACGGTGGGCCATAGGGCCCGTTTCTGTGCTATATGTCTAAAGTAAAGTCTAAAGAGGAAAACAAAACAGTTCTTAGCTTCTGCTATGCAACAACAAAAATGCCCGATGGCAGGAATTTAAAATAACGTCAGAAAATCTCAATTTTGACAGCATCTATGAAAAGGGCGACAAAAGTCAACTTTCTAATAAAAGACTATCAAACCGAAATATTAATAGCCTTCTCCTCAGATGCTGCCAGGCCTACTGAGTATCTCCAGCATTATTAATTTCTATGCCATCATTTGGGGTGGGAGATTGCAACCTTCACATGGTCTACCCTGTTTCGATGAATGCAATCAACCTGGCATGCACAAACAGAAGATCAAACAGAATAAGTTGTCTTACAACTTTAGGCTGTGCACGCCATACGCAAGAAGAAGATGCCATCATTCTCATCTGTCCCCATGGCTGGCATAAATACTCTGGGCGGTCCCTATTTACTTCTTAGAATTTGTGATTATTTCACATTTCAAACTTGGATTGCTGTTTCTGTGGAGTGTTAGGGGCTGAGGGAAGACCTGATAGAAGTATATAAAATTATGAGAGGCATAGATAGGGTAGATAGTCAGAACCTTTAGTCCCTGGTGAAAGACTAAGGGCATAGTATAAGGGCATGCACACGCAGAGAGATGGGTGCCTAGAATGCACTACCAGAGGTGGTGGTAGAGGCAGCTACGAGAGTAGCATTTAAAGGGCTTTTAGTAGGCACATGCAAACATAAGGAGTGGAGGGGTATGGATCACATGCAGGCAAAGGAGATTAGTTTAACTTGGAAGATAGACACAATATTCTGTGTTAACAAGTCAGGCAGTATCTGTGGAGAAAATAATTAGGTCATGTTTCGGTTCTTCAGACTGAAGTTTACCTTGGCATCTTGTGCAGCAGGGGGCATTGTGGGGACAAAAGGCCTGTTCCTATGCCATAACATTATTAACGGGGGGGGGGGGGGGGGGGAAAGAGGGGCAATGGCCGTAAAACCTCATAGTTCATAACCCCTGTCCTTCACTAACCCCAACCACAGGAATACCTCTGACCAAAGCACAGCCTCAGTGGCCAGACATGAAACCTGGTCACCATCCTGAGTTTACCAGCTACATTGACATCCTGAGACATTGTCAAGTGGGAAACCTCCCCCAATTAATTTTCTGCTCAAAAATTCCCTGCAGTGCCGTTTATGAATGACTTCATAGCTGTTATATCCCTTCAAAATAAAGGGTGCGTGTTAGTTTTATTAAAAATGTCAATTGTGATATGCACTTCAAAAGCATTAATGGATTGCAAAGCTTGCTTTTGGTCAGATCACACACACGAGTCAGCAAGAAATATTTTTGCTGCAATTATAAATGGGAATTCTTATGGGATCCAGAAAAGTGATAGACCCCCACCCGGGTAGTTAATAAATAAATGTGGAAGAAAAATTCCAGCCACAAAAACAATGTAAAGGGATCATAGTGTCATACAGTATGTAAACAAGCCCAACATGTCCCATCTATACTAGTTCCACCTGTCTGCTTTCGACCCATATCCTTCCATACCTACCCTATCCATAAACCTATCTAAATGTCTCTTAAACGGTGCGATAGTACCTGCCTCAACTACAACTTCTAGCAGCACATCCCATACATCCACCACCCTTTGTGTAAAATAGTCACCCCTTGGGTTCCTATTAAAGCTGTCCCCTCTCACCTAAAACCAATGTCGTTTGGTTCTCAATTTCCTTAGTCTGGGCAAGAGTGTGCATTTACTTTATCTATTCCTCTCATGATTTTGTACACATCTATAAGATCACCCTTCATCCTCCTACATTCCAAGGAATAGTCCTAGCCTGCTCAACCTTTCCCTGTAGCTCAGATCCTTCTGGCAGCATCCTCGTAAATCTACTTTGCACCCTTTCCAGCTTGATAAACAGAAATCTGTTCCCAGTAAAATACTGGAATCTATCTTTTAGGACTAGGAGATAAACCACTTAGAAAGTCATGGTTTAAAAAAAACAAAAATACTGTGGGATTGTAAATCTTAATTCTCTACCTCAAAAGGGGGTTGATATGCATTGACTGTGTTCAAGGCTGACATTGATTATATCTCTAAGGAAAGGTGTTGATCAGCAGTATCATGGATATGTGGCAAAGCATGTGACCTTGATGAATGGCAGAGAAGTGTTCTGGAACAAGATGCTTCCATTAATGCAAGGGCAGGATATTGCACCTCTTGAGCCTGCATCACCCTTCAATAAGATCATGGGTCAACACAGCCTCAAGCCCAAAGATCAAATGCAGGTAAATTACCAACATCTAGTTTAGAGATACAGGGCGTAAAACAGGTGCTTCAGCACAGCGAGTCCACATCGACCTGTGATCCCCGCACATTAACACTAGGGACAATTTGTACATATATACCAAGCCAATTAACCTACAAACCTGTGCACTGTCTTTAGAGTGTCGGAGGAAACCGAAGTTCTGGGTGAAAACCCACACGGTCACGGGGAGAACGTACTAAATCCGTACAGGCAAGCACCCATAGTCGGGATATGGTGGTGTTAAGTCTCAGGCGCCGTAAGCACTGCAAGACAGCAACTCTACCGCAGCGCCACCATGCCCTCCAGCAAATGCATAGTTTCAGTAACCTAACCCAGTGGATTCGTAGATGATTTGATTTGATTTTATTACTTGTAATTCGAACGTCAAAGAGGCTCGAACGAAACTCCATTTCTACAAGCCATACAAACAGAACAATTCATTAAAAAACACATAAACAATTCAATTCACACAAACATCCATCACAGTGAATCTCCTCCTCACTGTGATGGAAGGCAAAGTCTTCTCTCTCCCCCGCACCATTTCTCTCCCGAGGTCGAAGCCCGAGGCGGGTGGTGTTAAGTCCCACAGCCATTGAGGCTGCGCCAGGCGATGTACGGCCCTGCTCCGGGTCGCTCCAATCCTGCGACATAGGCTGGAGATGTTCCGTTGCGGGAGCTCTGGGAAGCGGTCACCCACCCGGACCCGCGATCTCCCGATATCCCGACAGTCCACCGGTCTGCAGTTGCAGCTGGAGCCGGAGCTGGAGCTGGAATGTCCTGCTGGAATGTCCCGCGGCCATTAAAGCCGCGCCGGGCAATGTACGGCCCCGCTCCGGGTCGCTCCAATCCTGCGACATAGGCTGGAGATGTTCCGTTGCGGGAGCTCTGGGAAGCGGTCACCCACCCGGACCCGCGATCTCCCGATATCCCGACAGTCCACCGGTCTGCAGTTGCAGCTGGAGCCGGAGCTGGAGCTCCGGAGTCGGGCCGCAGCGGCGAGCCACCACCGCTCCCCACGCTCCGAGGCCGGCCAGCCCCACGAAGGTAAGTCTGCAGATCCACAGGCTCAGTGACTGGAGCCCCCAGGTCGTCCCGGTCGGAGGCCGCTCCACAGTACTAGGCCCCAACGACAACGGAGACCCGACAGGGAAAACGTCGGGTCTCCCGTGCAGGGAAGAGATTTGAAAAGTTTCCCCCTTCCCACCCCCCCCCCCCCCCCCCCCCACACATATACAGTTAGAAACAATACAAAAAAAAAACTACATTTAACTAGACAACATTTTTTTTAAAAGACAGGCTGTAGGGGCCGCTGCAACGCGAGTCGCGCCCGCCCACTAGATGGTGCGCGTAAACATCATCGAACATTGATTAAACAGACCATTTGACTCACCTCCTTTTAGCAGCCCCTCGTAAACCTGGGCAACCCGCGAGCCCATCTCTGCCAGCATGATTACGTTTCAAAGTGACACTTCCAGAGCCTAGGTGATGCAACAAGACAGACGTGGAAATGTGACATTTTACGCATCCATTAACATAATTAATTCCTTTGGACACAAATCACAATAAAACTGAATTCAAGCCAAAAGCTTCAGGACAAGTGACTGAACTCAAAGTGAGAGTTTGGTTTTTAATGAGGAAGTATTTACTGAAATTAATAAATATTCACTTTAAAGAGTAGGTCGGGGAGAGTCCCCTCCACCACAGGTACCATGTAATTCCGTGCTACCTGCTCCATGGTCGGATAGTCGGCGAATAAACCATCTCCCCCACCTGGTTTGCCAGGTGAGGAGGGGGCTGTGGACCCCCAGCAGGATCAAAATCAAGACTTGTCAAAGGGCGGATGAGCTCCTGGCGAGCCAACGGCCATCCACACTTCAGTAGAAGTTGCGATCACTGTCGTACATAGTATTGTAAGGCACCGGCATCAATGATGATGAAGATGAAGATTAATGAGTAGTCAACCAAACAGATGCCCAGCAGTAAAAAAATTAAGTTGATGGGTGCCAGTTTTAAGGGTAAAGTGGGGGAAAGGCACCCTTCTCAGCAAGTACTACATTGTTTCTTCAAACACAGTAGACTGTTTAGGTCAGTGACTAAAACAATGATACAGAAAAAAAAAATTGGCAAGAGTATGAACAGTGGTTTGAAGAATCTCAGGTTTTAGAAGCAGAGTGGAAGTTTAATAAAAGGACACAAATGCAGGATTAACTCAGCAGGTCAGGCAGCATTGATGGAGAACATGGATAGGTGATGTTTCGGATTGAGACCCTTCCTCAGGCCATTCTTTGTCTCGATCTGAAACGTCACCTATCCATGTTCTCCAGAGATGCTGCCTGACCTGCTGAGTTACTCCAGCACTTTACAGAAACTTAGACAATAGGTACAGAAGTAGGCTATTTCGACCCCTCGAGCCAGCACCGCCATTCAATGTGATCATGGCTGATCATCCACAATCAATACCCTGTTCTTGCCTTCTCCCCATATCCCTTGATTCCGCTAGCCCTAAGAGCTCTATCTAACTCTCTTTTGAATGCATGCAGTGAATCGCCCACCACTGCCTTCTGAGGCAGACAGTTCCACCAATTTGGAGTGAAAAGGTTTTTCCTCATCTAAGTTCTAAATGGCCTACCCCTTCATCTTAAATTGTGGCCCCTGGTTCTGGACTCCCCCAACATCGGGAACATGTTTCCTGCATCTAGCGTGTCCAATCCCTTAATAATTTTATATGGTGTCCTTCTAAATTCCAGTGAATACAAGCCCAGTCGTTCCATTCTTTCATCATGACAGTCCCGCCATCCCGGGAATTAACCTCGTGAACACTACGCTGCACTCCCTTAATAGCAAGAATGTTCTTCCTCGAATTAGGAGACCAAAACTGCACACAATACTCCAGGTGTGGTCTCACCGGGGCCCTGTCGAATTGCAGAAGGACCTCTTTGCTCCAAAACTCAAATCCTTTCATTATAAAGACCAACTCAGCTTAGCTTTCTTCACTGTCTGCTGTACCTGCATGCTTACTTTATGTCCTTTTGTGTAAACCAGCATCTGCAGTTCCTCATTTCGGGTGAATCTGTGGAATTCATTGCCACAGAAGGCTGTGGAGGCCAAGTTCATGGATATTTTAAAGGCAGAGATAGATTTTTGATTAGCAGGAGAATGGGGTTAAGAGGGAAAAATAGATCAGCCATGATTGAATGGTGGAGTAGACTTGATGGGCCGAATAGCCTAATTCTGCTCCTATCATATGAACGTATGAACTATTTCTACTGGAAGTTTAATAACATGGCCAATAACCACTTTGAAAATCAGTCACTCCTTACTCTGAAGGCTCATTTCCATAATATAACTAAAAGGAGATAATTTGTGAAACAGTTCAAGGAATTCCAACCCCATAAATAATAAATGATGACTAACTTCTTTAGATATAAGGTGGTGTCCACAGGTCCAAGCACCAACAGAGATGGAACCAATTCAAGATTTCGGCAGATATCTCCCGAGTGGGGCAGTTGTTTATGTAGAAATCTGGAAGATAAATGGGACACTGTGAATAAAATGAACATTTCAGTTCCTCATTCATCATCACAAGATCACCATTAAATGCCCATCCCCAGTTGGCCTGGAGGTAGTGGTTAGTAGGCAGTCTTCTTGAATTGTTACATTCCTTCTAATGGAGATGCATAAATGGTGCTCTCAGAGTGTTACTTCCTGGATTCTAGCTGAGCAACAATAAAGAAAGAGCAATAATGTTTCTAGTCAGTATACAGTGCAATTTAACAGAAAGCATATAGGTACAGGATCCTGTACATCTGCAGCCTTTGGTGACAGAGGTTGTGTCTTTGCCAATATCATTGCAGATTGCCTATCTGCAGAGGTTCTCAAGTAATTTATTATATACTATATTTCTTGTACACTATATTCCCATTGATCTCACCTTTCAGTTCACCTCCGATCTAGTCCCAATTATTACCTTGGATGTACGTGGATCGTGACAAGAATTAATGAAGTCTCTTACAAGCTTCGTGCCACTTGTCATCTTTCTCCTAATTAGTTGGTCATCAAATAACACCTACTCCATTCTGCTCAATTCAAGCTCTCAATCTTCCAGCCAAGTGGATTAATTAAAAATCAACACAGTACAAGATTAATCCCCTCAGCCAAGTGTAAATGTAGGGAAGACTTACTTCCAGGTGAAAACTTGTAAAAGGCATGCAAGATTGATATCAGTAATGTCTCATACATGCACATGGACTCCCAGTAACAAGGAAAGGCAGGTGCATTTGCTCACAAGAAGTGTGTATTACTGGGAACATTGTTATTCATTGCCCATCCCAAAATGTGCCCCCAACTGAAGAAACAGTCGAGTCAACCACTTTGTATTGGATGTAGCCAACTCATCAGACCTCCCTGATCTTATGCATGTTCTCTCGCCTGGTTACATTTTAAAGTAGATGCAACTACAGGAGGAGTGGGCGAGGTAAACTGATAGAAATTACATTCTTTGGGATAGATTAATTAAGCATGGCAAGTGAATACACAATCAATTTTACACACAAACTGAAACCAGTTGTTTAAGCAATTATAGCTTCGCCAGCAGTCCATGTATTCATTTACAAGTGAGATATAATAAAAAAATTACTAAAACATTGTAAGAACATTTAATAGATACTAAAACAGGGAATACTTTGACAGGTAATACTTTGACAGGCACATGGATAGGAAAACATTGGAGGGATAAGGGCCAAACACGCGGAGATTGGACTAGCTTAGATGGGGCATCTTGGTTGGGATGGGTTGAGGGGCCCGTTTCAATGCTGTACAGCTCTATGATTCATGTGATAAAATAGCCAAGTACAAACAAACATAACACATAGCACAACACATTTTCAAAGATGGGGATCTGCTGAGACAGTGAGTGAAGTGCAGGATCAGCTATGATCTTACTTACTGACAAAGTAGGCACATGAGGCTTGATAATCTACTCTTATTTCCAATTTTGAAGCCTAATTTTCCTTCTTCAACATTCCTCCATACCCCCTCCCCCCAAATATGGAGAACTACATTTGAATGCCAACAGGTTTTTTTTTTTTTATATCAGTTACCAGCATCATTTTAACATCAATAGGACCAACAAATTATGTTAATCTTGTGAGATCTAAAACACAAATGGTCTGCACGGTGGCGCAACGGTAGATTTGCTACCTTACAGCACCAGAGACTCGGGTACGATCCTGACTCTGGGTGCTGTCTGTACAGAGTTTGTACATTCTCCCCATGACCTGCGTTGATTTTCTCCGGGTTACCTCCCACACGATAAAGACGTACATGTTTCTAGGTTAATTGGCCTGGTAAAATTGTACATTTTCCCGAGTGTGTGGGATAGTGCTGGTGGACAGGGTGATCGCTGGCTGGTGGACAGGGTGATCGCTGGCTGGTGGACAGGGTGATCGCTGGCTGGTGGACAGGGTGATCGCTGGCTGGTGGACAGGGTGATCGCTGGCTGGTGGACAGGGTGATCGCTGGCTGGTGGACAGGGTGATCGCTGGTCAGTGCAGGTAGAGGGAGAGCCCTGCTTCTGCGCTGCATTTCTAAACTAAACTGACCAAACTGTACAAAGCTGCATTGTGCAAGAGGGAGCACAAAGCTGCTATCTGTAGAGAGAAGCATAAATTAATATCAAGAACGCAATTGTATTACATGGATGCAAATTAACCAAAATGACATTAAATATGGGTGTGCAGTAAAATTACTTCATCATTTACAGATGTCTCCCAAGTTTATAAAACATGTTGCATTTGTCAGGAGCCAAGTTAAACAGGCTCTTGATGCAAAATGCCAATAATTTCAGGACATAAAGACAAATAGAGGCCAAATTCAAATATTGCTTGACTTTTATGCTCAACATAATGCAGCTTCTGGGAAAGAAGGGGACCATTCTGATTCACATACACAGCTATGGTGTAGCGAGGCAGACGGAACAGGCAAGGAGGTCATAGAGGCCATGTGTTGACAGCTTTGAGCCCATTGGGGAACATGTTCATGTTCTGTCAAAGTAGGAATGGTTCAGGACACCCATGGAACTGGATCGCTTGAGGAAGGGAAGATATGTGGGAAGAGGCAACGATGCAGAAGGGAATCAAAACAACCTTTAATAGGCTGAAGAATGTCGCATTCTACTAGTGTTTACATTGAATGCTTGAATGCTTTATGCTGAGCATCAGCTGTGTCTCTTTTGGCAGCATCTCGCCCAGGAATCAGAATGCCACTTGTTCCACTGCATCCCAAGGGCTTGAACACAAAAATCCACGCTGCCACTTTAGTGCAGCACCGAGTAAATGCCACACTGCCAAGTGTGTTCTCTTTCCAAATGAGAAATAAAGCGTAGGGCCACATCTGCGCTGGAGTAAAGGACATCAAGACCATATTTTTTTTTTAAAACAGAGGCACACGGGAGTTTCCCAGGAGTTCATCCCAGGAAAACAGATCTCTTTCCCAGGAAAACCGATCATTTCATCAATACTATATCTGCTTATATGGGAAGTTCCTAACTGGAGGTCATCTGTTGCCGGACCCGAATTGCCCTGGCCATTTCTCACCTCCAGATTATTTCTCTCTCCCTCCCCACCACCAAGTCCATGCTGACCATTAATCGCCCATTCGCACTAGTCTCATGTTATCCCACCATGGAATCCACTCCCGACGCACATGGGGGAATTTACAGAGGCCAATTAACCTAGAATACCTGCACGCCTTTGGAGAGTGGGAGAAATCCCACGCGGTCACGGGGAGAACGTACAAACTTCTTACAAGCAGCACCTATAGTCAGGATCGAACTCAGGTCTCTGGTGTAAGACACCAACTCTGCCGTTGTGCCACCCTTGCAGAGCATTAAAGACATTAAGAATTCCAAAGTCCCACCAGGTGCCGTTACACTTAGCTTAGATTTATCTAAATCAGCTCAATAAAAATTATACAGAGGGCAGAAGAGGTTGGAATCTATTACAACCAAACTGAGCGTTGCAGACAGTCCAGAGATACACAGTCAAGTCCGAACACCAGGGACAGCATGTGAAAGAAAAAGCCCAGCATTTACATGAAATGAAGATGCAAGGCAAAATGAGAGCTAAGAGGCACAAAGATTGGCAGCCTGACAAATCAAAGTGAAAAATGATATGATTGAATTTGATGGTATAAAACCTACATACTATAACCCACACGGGTGTGTGATTAGCATGAGTGTTACAGCGTCTGTACTCGCTGGAGTTTAGAAGAATGAGGGGGGTCCTCATTGTAACATACAGAATAGTGAAAGGCTTGGGTAGAGTGGATGTGGAGAGGATATTTCCATGAGAGGGAGGGTCGAGGACTAGAGGTCATAGCCTCAGAATTAAAGGACGTTCTTTCAGGAAGGAGATGAAGAGGGTGGTGAATCTGTGGAATTCTTTGTCACAGGAGGCTGTGGAGGTCGACAGTGGATATATTTAAGGCAGAGATAGATAGATTATTGATTAGTACGGGTGTCAGAGGTTATGGGGAGAAGGCAAGTGAATGGGTGGGGGGGGGGGGGAAGAGATAGATCAGCCATGATTGAATGGCGGAGTAGACATGATGGGCCGAATGGCCCAATTCTGCTCTTATCACTTATGATATTATGATCTACAGTTGATTGGAAAATGTATTGAGAAGCATTTATGTTTGAGTTTAATTATTGCAACAATAGTATGGGAAGAGAAATTATGCATGCAGTTTATTTGAAGCAGTTTTGAAAGTATCTGTACCTGGAATAGATGATGTGGGGGTTTATATAATAATGTAGCTAATTTTAGCTGATAGTGTAGTTTATAGTTGAGAGTTTAGAAAATGAATAAAATCTTTGGTTAAATATTACATAAACATATCTGTAAAACAGCCCTCAGCGGTCTCCCCGTCAACCAGTTCATTTCCTCTCCTCCTCCCGCTCATCACCCACCTAAGCCCCTTCTGGATCTCCTAATGCCACAACCCCCCCCCCCCCCCCCCCTTCTCTGTTCCTAGCTACCTAACATCCTAACTTATGTTTCTCCATTTGACTGCTAAGGAAGATCAGATTTCACAATTTGCAGCCTCTTGTTTTCTTCACTTATCATCCCCGGCCTTTGTGGCCATCTCCACTCTTTCTCCCACCCGACTCATCTCCCAGTCAACCCCTCCTTACCGGCACCCCTCTATCACTTGTGTAGTAAGGAACTGCAGATGCCGGTTTATACCAAAGATGGATACAAAATGCTGGAGTAACTCAACGGGTCAGACAGCATCTCTGGCAAAATGGAAACGGTGACTTTTCGGATTGGAACCCTTCTTCAGACTGGTTAGAAGGAACTGCAAATGCAGATACCGAAGACGGACACAAAATGCTGGAGCCTGAAGGGGTGTTCCAACCCGAAATGTCACCTATTCCATTTCTCCAGAGGTGCTGCCTGACCAGCTGAGTTACTCCAGCATTTTGTGTCTATTTTCCCCCTATCATTTGCCAGCTCTTCCTCCACTCCTTCTCCTCACCTCTTTCCACCAATTATCTCCCCTCTACTCCAGTCTTGAAGGGCGCAGATCTGAAACTTCACCTGTCCATTTCCCCCTACAAATGCTACCTGTCTCGCCGAGTCCCTCTGGAAGTTTGTTTTTGCATGTCAGTCAGCTATACGTTTACTGCAACGTTTCACGCAAGCAAACTGCTGGTTTAATTTTATTCTTGCAGAAAGTTAAAAGCTTGCATGTGTTTGTTTTGGAGACAGCATCAAAATATGGGAGTGTACCTTTAGGAATGCGACTCGTGATACATCATTGTATCAGTGTTAGTTTAGTACTGACTGTCTTGGATGAAAAGGTGTTTTGTTAATAGGTCTATTGGTAGCACAGAAACACAGCAGCACAACCATTTAAGAAAGACACAAAAAGCTGGAGTAGCTCAGACAGCATCTCTGGACAAAAGTAATAGGTGACATTTCGGGTCGAGACCCTTCTGCCGACAAAACCACCTCACAGCTCCGGTGACCCGGGTTCTGTACTCCTGTGAGGAATTTTAATGTTCTCTCGGTGACCGCTTGGGTTTCTCCCCAGTTGTTCTCAAGTTTCCTTGCATATCCCAAGGATGTGTTGGCTGGCAGAGGGATGTGTTCAGTTATTATGTTCAGTTCTGTGCACCATGTTACAGGAAATATGTTGTTAAGTTGGAAAGGGTGAAGAGAAGACTTACAAGCAAAGATCCTATAGCAGAGCAAGGTAGATTACTCGACGAAAAAGACGTAGTACTGTCATGGGCAGATTTATAGGTAATTTTCGGCCCCATTTCCGTAACCGGCTTCCATCTCCCATGGCGGAGTAAAGATACTAGTGCGGAGACGGAAGCCGGTTACGGAAACATCCTCGTAAAAATAAAAGTTATTTGGTAAAAATCTTCTCCTCATTTTCAGAATTTTAATTTATTAACACAAACTGTTCCCCCGCAACGTTGATTACACTGCGAGTCAGGTCGGGTTGAAATGAATGAAAAAAAGGCCCACATTGCATTTAGCAGGAGTGATCTATCTTGCTCCGCTATAGGATCTTTGCTTACAAGGATGTTGCTGGGACTCGAGGGTCTGAACTATACGGTGAGGTTGAGCAGGCTGGGACTCTATTCCCTGGAGCGCAGGAGGATAAGGGGTGATCTTACAGAGGTGTACAAAATCATGGGACGAATAGATCAGGTAAACACCCAGTCTCTTGCCCAGAGTAGGGCAATCAAAAACCAGAGGACATAGGATTAAGTTGAGGGGGGGGGAAGATTTAAAAGTAACCTATGGGATAACTTTTAAACTCAAAGGGTGGTGGGTGTATGGAACGAGCTGCTGGAGGAGGTAGTCGAGGCAGGGATTATCCCAACATTTACGAAACAGTAAGACAGGTACATGGATACGACAGGTTTAGAGGGATATGGGCCAAACGTAGTCAGGTGGGACTAGTGCAGCTGGGATATGTTGGCCAGTATGAACAAGTTGGGCCAATGGGCCCGTTTCCATCTCCATATAACTCGGATACGTGCGAGTCGTTGCATTCTGTAAGTTAAATCAAGGCAACACAGTAAATGCAAGAAGCATGGAGAGTGTTGTAGAGCAGAGGATCCTGTTGAAGGTTACACAAAAAGCTGGAGAAACTCAGTGGGTGCAGCAGCATCTAAGGAGCGAAGGAGATAGGCGACGTTTCGGGTCGAGACGACCGGATCCTGTTGAACATGGGTTCAATATAAGATACAGATGAAAAATCACCCGTTTGATCCAGTTTCACACAAGCATCCTCCCACCTTATTTCAAACACTTCCGGCACATTCTATTCCTTTCCTCCTCCTGTACTTATTCCAGTTCCCCTTTAACACATCTGTACCTTTTGTCACAACCTGCGGTATCACATTCCAAACAATCTCTGTATGAGGTCGAACACCCCGAGTTTCCTTTCAGATTTACTAGCTACTTTTATGTTTATGCAATGCAAGTTTTCTTCCCTTGGAGTTCGTCTCTGCAATATTTAATATCGCACAAGAGAAACACAAAGTCTGAATGAAACAACTATCTGTTGATCAAAGGTGGCGCAGCAGATGAGTTACTGCCTTACAGCGCAAGAGACCAGAGTTCGATCTTGACTACGGGTGCTGTCAGTATGCAGTTTGTACATCTCCGGGTGCTCCACTTTCCTCTCACACTACAAAGACGTACAGGTTTGTAGGTTAATTGGCATTGGTAAAATTGTAAATTGTCCCTTATGTGTAGGATAGTGTTAATGTGCCAGGAAATCGCTGGTCGGTGTGGACTCGGTGGGCCGAAGGGCCTGATTCCGCCTTGTAACTCTAAGTTAAGCCAAGCTAGGGAGATGAAGCCAGATCTGTTTTCAGCATTCCAGCACCACCCATTCCGGTGCATCAAGGGAGGAAACAGGAAGTGTCTGATGAGTCAAGATGGAAGACTCGTGAACATGTTATAAAAAATACTTTGGTTGCAAATTGTTACAATGAGAGTCAAACTAGGCCTATCTTTATTGGTCCACAGCCAACTCACAAACCTTTGAGATCGAAGCACATGCAATGCAGATTGAAACTGTGCTTTCCTACATTAAATGATCAAACTAAAAATCAGGGGGTGGAAAAGTGGACACTGTGGACTCTACCGCAGCCAATCACAGCTTTATCAAGGAATAAAAGCTCTGAGGTTTACCTTTGAAACTAAAACAGCAAAAATACTACTGGAGGTAAACAATTGCTGAATAATATTTGAGGTAAACAATTGTTACTACGGTGCTGAAACCTAGTAACAAAATGATTTCAAATACAAGTTACCAAAATCATGTTTGTCCAGGGAGGAACGTCTGTTACTTAATGTATAAATTGACAGCAACACCAACATCCACGGTGTTATTAGCTGACTCAAAAGTCAAACCCGTGTCTTTTTTTGTTATTTTAAACTAAATCCGCTTCTCCGATTTAGTCGCGCATTCCTCAAAACACAAACAGAATTCTGACTGCTGGGACCAAGGTCAAGATTGGTGGACATCAGATTCCAAACAGGGACCATCTAAGCACTTTTTTTTTTTTTTGAGGCCAGGGAAGAAGGGAAAAAAAGGATAGGTTGAAATATTCTACTTTGCAGGTTAATTGTTGACACCCAAGCATGTTGAAAATTTCCAGGGCAGATTTAATTGCAAATCCACTCAATAAAACTCAGACCACTCAAGAGAATCTTCCCCCCCCCCCCCCCACACACACACACGCATATCTTTTTCTTGTGCCCCACACAACTCAGTACACACATTTTTTCCCCACTGTTCCACCTCTCTCCCCTCCCCCTTCCCCCCTCTTCGTGACTCATCCCCTTCCTAAAACTCTGATCTTGTTAACTTCCTGATGAAACTTAGGCTGCTCCTCCCATCCGCCTATGAAATCCCTAGCTCACATATATCCACCCATGACTTGACAGGCTTTATCTTTTGTAGCTCTCCAATGCTACAATCAGTGTGAAGAATGATCCTGGCCCGAAACATTGCCTATCCATTCCCTCCACAGATGCTGCCCGACTTACTGAATTATTCCAGCACTTTGCGTTTAGCTCAAGAGGATCCCTTTTCATTCTCATGCAATTAAACTTGTCCAACGTAAAATTCTCACGTTTCAGGTCGAAAAATAAACCATTGATTATCAGAATGTTAAACATGAGAAAAGTAAAGAATTTGGACATGTTAAAAATTTACTTTAAATCAGAAGTAGTGAAGTGGTGGGTCAGAGCATAAAAGCCAGGAGCGAAACCTGATATCTTACTCTATCCAGCTCCTTGACCAATAAATGTCACTCAATGTGCAGGGAACAGATAAATACAAGTAGAGACAAAATGCTCAGGCTGCATCTCTGGAGGAGAGAGAAAGAGATAAATACAAACCTCTATCCCAACAAATAGTCACCCTTACTTCACTACCATTCATGCCAGAACCATTTCCCAGGATGGAAAAATACTATAGGGCCTAGCTTTAAGGTGACAGGGGCAAAATTTGAAGGAGATGTGCAGGCCATGTATTTTTGTTTTATTACACAAAAGGTGGCGAGTGCCTGGAGCGTGCTGCCAGAGATGGCGGTTGAGGCAGATACTAGAGTGGCATTTAAGAAACTTTTAGGTAGACACATGGATATGCAGGGAATGGAAGGATATGGAATATGGTCTTGGCATCTTGATCCGCACCGACATTGTGGGCCGAAGGGCCTGTTCTTGTGCTCTACTGTTCTATGTTCTAATTCTACTAATATCAGAAAATAAACAAATGCCAGATGCCATGTGAAAGAATAAAGACAGATGGCCCCCTTTCATACACCACAGTTAAGAAAAGAAATTATCAATAATAACATCTTTCATGTACACAGAATTAAAGTTTCAACCCATCATTTGCAGAGTTCCTGGGGATTTTAAATTTAAAAGACTAGCATTTGATTGTGGGTTTGATTTTGTGGGGTTCTGAGACCATTTAATGTTGGAAGATCAAAAGACAAACAGATTACAGACCACTCATCAGGGAAACGTGTAAGAGGAAAATATTTAGCTCCAGTCCAACATTTACAAGCACTTGGTCAATTTCAAGATGGAATGGAAACAAAATTAATAAGGTTCATACACGTAAACCTGATGTTCCCATAAAGGGGCTGTCCCACTGCGGCGACCTAATTTGTGAGTTTAGAAGAGTTTGTCCTCGACTCGTACTCGCAGCATGGTCGACACGAGGTCCGAGGAGGTCTTTGTAACTCTCCTTCATGCTCAAGAGTAGTCTCCACGTACTCGAGGCCTCAGCTAGGTCTCGGCGTTTTTTTTTAACATGCTGAAAAAATGCTCGGGAGTAAAAAAAGGTCGCCATGGAAAAAAAAAAATCAATATTTTACTCGTAGGTTCAGTCGAGGTAGGTCGTAATACTATCATAGGTAATTGAAGGTAATAGCTCTTTGAGAAAAAAAAAGGCAAGTAAACCGACCGGTAATGTTAAATGCCCGCTAAACTTTATTAAAGGTTGTCTGGATTCTTAAAAGTGTATCCACTCCTTCTCCACCCCCCCCCCCCCCTTCACTCTCTAAAGGACTTACCGTAACTGTGCCAGCCATCTTTTACCTCCCTGTACATCGCGGGTGTGAATTTCAGACAGCGCTCCCCCGCTATCACTGGCCCCCGCCTTTGCGATGTGTGTGTGTGTGTGTGCGCGTGCGCAGACGGTCAATCCGGCTTGCGGTTTCATCGCTGACGGTCGATCCAGCTCGAGGTTTTTCAGGCGAGTGCCCTCGAGCTTGAAGGTCGAAGACAGTCGCTGAAAAGTCACGTTAGTGGGACAGGCCCTTAACATTCCTTGTGAAAGTCACGAAGCAATGCAAAGGAATCAATTGTGAGAACTCCAACATACATTCATGCTCACAAGTTCTAGGAGCAGAATTAGGCCATTCGGCCCATCATGTCTACTCCGCCACTCAATCCTGGCCGTTTTATCTTTCCCTCTCAACACCATTCTCCTGCCTTCTTCCCATAGCCCCCGACACCTTCACTAATCAAATTGTATATGGCACAGAGTGAGATTACATAGGTTTATGTTACAGAGAATCATAGCCAATAGGTGCAATTCGGCCATTCGGCCCTTCGAGCTAGTCCACCATTCAATGTGATCGTGGCTGATCATCCATCATCAATACCCCGTTCCTAGCTTCTCCCCTATCCCTTGATTCCGCTAGCCCTGAGAGTTCTATCTAACTCCTTTGAATGCACAAGAATGTTGGAAACTCAACAAAATTGGTCACAACTACACATCGATTTAATAACTTACTATTAATGGGACGCCTTCAAGAATACTTCTGAATGATAGATTTTTTTAAATATACATAGCCAAAAAAGGCACCATCTTTCTTCTTGAAACGGACCTCTGTACACCAGTGTAACTAATCACCGATTTGAAAATAAATTTTAAAAAGTAAAAAAGCTATTAAAAATTAGATTCCCATCCAGATCCAACAGGCTCTCACCACCAGCCATATCTTTCACATGGACCACACTCTGCAATTCCCTCATCCGCTCATCACACATACCTCCCCAACCACTGCAACCTCCCTCCTCACCATCCAGTCATCCAAGCAGCCCTTCCAGCTGAGGCAGAGAATCACAAACACCTCTTCCAACCTTGTCTATTGGGTTCAGCTCTGGAGACGAGGCCTCCTCTACAACAGCGAGACCAAGTGTAGGGTGAGCAACCATTTTGTAGAGCACTCGTACTCGATCCACAACAACCATATTGTGCTTCTGGTTTTGCCTCTTTTCAACTTCCATTTCCCATTCTCACACCAACCTCGCTGACCTCCGCTCTCTCCAACATCATGGTGAGGCCAATCGCAAAGCAGATGGACGGCACCTCATATTCTGCCTGGGTAGTCTGCAAACCAATGGCATGAACATTGAATTTCCCCAATTACGGATAACCCAGCCCCCATGTTCCTTTCCATCCTCTGGTCCACCCAGGAGCAGCTTTTCTCTTGGTTCACCTTTTCCCATCTCTTCTCCACCTTGTTACTCAGACTCAATACCTTCCTCCATCTGGTTCCATCTGCCCATTCCCCACAAACCCATCTACCTGGCTTTCCTCCTGGGTCCACCTTTAATACCTCCTCCCCATCTGGTTCCATCTACTTATCATCCTTCCCTTACCCTGGCCCCACCACACCAACCATCCTCTGCCCTTCTCGCAAGCTCCTTCTATCAATGTTCTTTTTTTTTGCATTAGCAGATAACCTCAACCAGACGTTACCTCAACACCCCTCCCACATCCAACTGGTGCCATGTGCTCATCATCATCATCATCTCCCCCCTTCCCAGCATTTGGTTCCTCCATCTCACCCCCTCCATCTCATTTCTATATCCTGGCCATCTTCTGTCTACACTCCCAGTCCTGGTGCAGGGTCTTGATCCATAATGACAACAACCCTCTGCCTCTACATACGATCCACTATTTTGCTCCCATCATCGCCATTTTGGGCAGCAGTCGTCAAACTGGGTGGTGGATACCCCAAACAATTTTGCTGGCAACATGAGAGAAATGTTTTCATGCATGCACGGTTCATACACGTGCAGAATCCTGACAGTCACGGCTTTCAAACTTTTCAACGACTTTCTAAAAATCACAAACAACCTGTTAGAGGAGCTGAATGGGTCAAGCAGCATCTGTGGGGGCAAAGAAACTTGGGTCAAAACCAAGAATGTGGGGAGATGTTAACCAGTATATGGCAGTGAGAGGCAGGGGTGGGGCAATGGCTTGTAGGAGGAACAGTCCTGATGCTGGGTTTTGACCCAAAACTCCAGCCATTACTTCCTTCCTCCCATAGATAAGTTTGGCCCAGTGTGTTCCCACAATTGATTGATGAACCAGATTGGAGCATCTGCAATTTTGTGTTTTTAAACCGCCTATTTGCAGCCACAAATAATAAAATTAAGCATCTGGCAACAGAGTCACCAGGTTAGGCTAAACTCTGTCGAATGCTCATTTTGCAATAAACCATTCTCAGCTGTATTTAGAAAAACAGCACCAGCCTGCGATTTTTACAACCAGGAATGGAACCATCCAGGTGGCCCTGTTCAAGGGCAAAGGGGAGTTTAGCGAGTGTGACCAGAATTGACCCACACAGCGTGAAGCTATCAGCCCTGCAAATCGGCTTCCACTCCCCACAGGAGCCAGAGTGGCAAAGTTCATACTCATTCTTGTGATTGGAAGTGCACAAGTCAGAAGAACATAGTAGAGAAACAAACTAATCAGCCCAACAAGTACACACCAACCCACATTAACCTCTGATTCCAGGAATGAGTAGGTTAGAGTATGATGAACATTTGATAGCACTGGGCCTCTACTCACTAGGGTTTAGAAGGTTGAGGGGGGACCTCATTGAAACTTACAGAATAATGAAAGGCATAGATAGAGTGGATGTGGAAAGAATGTTTCCACTGGTGGGAGAGTCTAGGACCAGAGGTCATAGCCTCAGAATTAAAGGGTTGTCTTTTAGAAAGGAGGTGAGAAGGAACTTCTTTAGTTAGAGGGTAGTTAATTTTTGGAACTCATTGCCACAGAGGGCTGTGGAGGCCATATCAGTGGATATTTTTAAGGCATGGATAGACAAATTCTTGAGTAGAACGGGAGTCAAGGGTTATGGGGAGAAGACAGAAAAATTGGATTAGCGGGTAGAGATCAGCCATGGTTGAATGGCGGAGTGGACTCGATGGGCCGAATGGCGTAATTCTACTCCGATAACTCGTGAACATGAAATCGATGGGCCAAACAACCCTTTTCGATGTTGTGTCATTCAACAGCTTTTTGTGAAAGGGTAAAATGCTAAATAATGTCATAAAATGGGAACACAAGGCCAATGTCACAACTGAAAGAATCTGGAAGTACTCTGTCTTGTCCAGGAATAACAGGAGAGATAACCTTGCCGATGGATATCTTCATATCAGAGCTAGTAATCCAGAGCTTTGGACGAGTAATTCTGAGACAAACATTCAAACACTATCTCAGATTTATGTTTCAGTTCATTTGCAATCAGAAAAAAAAAACATTGCAAATAAAAATGACTGGATTTTGGTGAAAATGACAGTGGGTTTTTTTGAGAAGGAAACCCATTGTGGTTATTACACCATTGTACACTCTCAGTACATGATGGATTCTTAACACACTGCTGAATGATCCAAATGCTCCTCCATTTAAATATGAATAAATGTTGGCGCAAAACAGCCTCAATAAGAAGAGGCTGGGTTTTTTTTTTGTTTAGCTTTATTCTCTAAATTTTCTACAAGTTACCACAATTTCTTTTTTGGTGAAAGTACCATGTCATTACAGTTGTGAATGGAGAGGGGCTGCCTTACAGCGCCGGAGACACAGGTTCAACCCTGACTGTCGTCTGTACAGACTTTGTACATACTCCCTGCGACCACATGGGTGCTCAGGTTTCATAGAAACATAGAAAATAGGTGCAGGAGTAGGCCATTCAGCCCTTCGAGCCTGCACCGCAATTCAATACGATCATGGCTGATCATCCAACTCAGTATCCTGTACCTGCCTTCTCTCCATACCCCCCGATCCCTTTAGCCACAAGGGCCACATCTAACTCCCTCTTAAATATAGCCAATGAACTGGCCACAACTACCTTCTGTGGCAGAGAATTCCAGAGACTCACCACTCTGTGTGAAAAATGTTTTCCTCATCTCAGTCCTAAAGGAATTCCCCCTTATCCTTAGACTGTGACATCTTGTTCTGGAGCTCCCCAACATCGGGAACAATCTTCCTGCATCTAGCCTATCCAACCCCTTAAGAATTTTGTAAGTTTCTATAAGATCCTCCCATATTCCAACAACGTGCAGGTTTGTAGGTTAATTGGCTTCTGTAAATTGCCCCCAGGGAGTCGGGTGAAAAACTGAGTTTACGTAGAGGCACTGTACGGGTGATCATTGGTCGGTGCGGACACGGTGGGTGGAAGGACCGGTTTCCACACTGTACCTCGTAAACAAAAACTAAACTTTAGCCTTTCACGAGCAAACGTCAGATGAAGTGATACAACCTGCAGCAAAAGCCAACCGCTAACTGCAGCAAAAAGCCACTGGCTGCACTGTGGTGAGACAATGGAAATGTGTTCCCACTCAGACAGTGCAACTACAAATTGGGGAAGAGGTCACCAACTTCACAACTGTACAGACATAATACTTTCACCCAAAAATAAATCTCAGCAACCTGCAGATAAGATGGAAAACTCGCCTATATAAATACAAAATGCTGGAGTAACTCTGCGGGTCAGGCAGCATCTCTGGAGAAAAAGGAATTAATGAGGTTTAGGGTCGAGACACTTCAGGCTTCATCAGTCTGATGTCTCGACCCGAAATATTTATTTTCTCCAGAAATGCTGCTGCATTACTACAGCATTTTGTGTCTATCTTCGGTGTAAACCAGCATCGCAGTTCCTTCTTGCACACTCGAGAAATAGAGATGACCATTAATTTTAGGAACATCTACAGCCTGCAACACTGAATGAATAGTCATGTTATTTTAATCCAAGCCACAATAACCATTCCTATCTTCTACCTTCTTCCACTGTTCCAAGAGGCAGAATATTGTTTCTTTGCTAACACATTTCACAATCCTCTCACATTTGCCACGGGCTGCCATGATGGTTCTGCAGATGCCACCTACAGCTCAAGACCCTTGCCCACAAACTCTTCCCATGTACTTACACAATCTACCCCACCACAAACCTCTCCACTACCAACATGTGACCTTTCCCTTATCCTTTCCTTTCAACTTATCATTCTTGTAACGTGGAAACAAGGAACTACAGATGCTGGTTTATACCAAAGATCGACACAACGTGCTGGAGTAACTCAGGAGGTCAGGCAGCATCTCTGGTGAAAAGGGATGAGTGACGGCACCCAAAACATCACCCATCCTTTTTCTCCAGAGATGCTGCCTGACCTGCTGGGTTACCCCAGTACGTTGTGGCAACACTTGCAACATATTTCATTTCTGACAAAAGATGGCAGGGACCCAAAATAGCAACCGATTCTCTCTCCAGCTGGGTATTTTCAGCACTTATTTGTTTTTGTTTCCAGGATGCGAGCAATATTCAGCATTTCATGTCGTAACCTAAACAGAGCGACTTAGGCCATTTCTTATGACATTTAAGAGTCAACCACAATGCTGTGGTCTGCAGCGACATACCAACCAATCTAGATAAGGATAGCTTATTTGCATCCTTGAAGGACATTCCTTGAGCAAATTTAGTATAAAACCAACGTTTGTTACTAAGACACAAAGTGCTGGAGTAACTCGACGTGTCAGGCAGTGTCTCTGGAAAACATTGATAGGTGATGTTTTGGGTCAGGATGCTTCTCCAGATACAAAGATCCCAACCCAAAACATCACCTATCCGTATTCGCCAGAGATGCTGCCCGATTCTCTTACTCGAGAATTTTGTCTCTCTATTGATAAACCAGCATATGCAGCTCTGTGCTTTTATTACTAATAACCAAAACTAGATTATTAAGCAAAGTTAAATTCCATTGCTCCATTCCCCATTGGTTTACTATGAGCTACAAGTAACAGAGGTCTCCAGCCCTCTGAGTTGCAAATAATTTAACCCAGCTTCCCAACCATCGCCTTCTCTGCTCTCATCTGTTTGGGGGATATATTTCTAGGATTTGCCTACAAACTAAAAGCATGGAGCATTTCACTGTACCCCAGTACACACAACAATAAACTAAACTTAAACAATGCTACATAAGTATGCAAGCAAAGTTAAAGTCCTTACATTTTCAGAGCATGGCTATTGAAAGGACTAATCATCACATTGGTTTCCTTTTCTTCCAGCGTTTAAATTTCTTCCACCACATAGAGACAGCTCAGAGGAAATCTTGGCACCTCATATATGCGCCTTCGGATACAAGCCAGTTGGATTCCTGCTAAGCTGTTAACTTTGGCCTCTCTCAATTGCAGGAGGAAAGTCACGGATGTTTATCCATTTCATTCTAAATGGAATGGAATCCAGGGGCACTCAATGCATTCCTGACATTTTCCTGCAATCACACTAGATCCTTCCAATGGAGACACAGGAAATTGTAGGTGATGGAATCTTGATCAAGGCACAGTGCTGGAGGAACTCAGCGGGTCAGGCAGCATTCGGGGAGGGAATGGACAGGTGAGATTTCGGGTTGGGACCTTCCTTCGGTACTCCAACCCGAAACGTTGCCTGTCCATTCCCTGCACAGATACTGCCTGACCCGCTGATTTCTTTCAGCACTTTGTGCTTCCTTCTAATGAAGAGTCAGATTCAATCAGCCTACTCCATTCCCCCTTTCCCAATTCATCCCATGCAGGATAGGAATTTTCCAGCATTTCCAAATCTAGAAGTACTCCATCCATTCCAATCATCCATCGTTAGACCCCACGTAGATTAAGGGCATCTCAACAAGTAGGAATAAGCTCATATAAACACACCACTGACGTAACAACACCACTGTAACAACAGAACAATAATTGCTCCCTCTTTTGGACGGGAAATCATCCAGGACAAGTTACACTCAACACTCAATATTTGCCTCTCAAATCCCACACCAGTATCACTTGAAATGGGGGAAACCTCCAGACATTTCAAAATATGATATGCAAAAAAAAAAGCAGCCATAACATCAAAGCAATAGCACAAACATTTCTAATTAACTGCGGTTCTGCCCAGGGAGGGGTTCGTAGCGATACGGTTTCATTTGGAAGTAGTAATCTCTGACAGATATCATATTACGGAGAAGGCTTAAGATGCTGTAAAAGAACCACACTGTTTCTCTGCAACAAATCAACTGTGTAAAGTGCACGGCTTCACTTTCCACTGTCCCCAGTTACCGTGTGAAGTAGTGGTCAAATGTCTGCATGTAAAGTAATGATCAAGACGGCAGTCTAAAGTGGCAGAGGCAACACATACATAGAGCCTGATTGTGGAGAAACCATTACCCTAGTGCTGGTTTCACAAGAGCGAGGAAAGCCACAAACCGCTCCGACAGATCTTGAACACGTCAGTTATAAGGCCTTGTCTTGCATAAATATCACCTTAGATACAGCCAGAAGAGTCAAATTTCACACAGTTTTTAAGCTATGCATGCATACTTTAAGTCAACAAGGAGTCAAACAATGATTTAAAGTAGGCCACACGGATAGAATTTCAGAGAAAGGCAGCCCAGCCCTCTTACTACCATATTTGCCAATCGTACACTTGCTTGGACGCTGAATAGACCGTCGACAGTCAGTGATATACAACTGAGTTTACCCACGGCAGCATTGACCAACGCAGCAGCTGCTGAACACAAAGTACACGAGACAAACGCAAACCACTCCAGCATCATCCAGTAACTTGGGCCCAGGTGTAGGCTGCCAACCTGTCGCTCCGTCACTAGAGGCCAGTCTGACACACCTCAATCAGCGAGGAATGCCCAAAATGCAGATAAACAGGTTTGGGCTGATCAGCCAGTCACACCTAACACTCCTCCAGAATGAACAGTGGCACATGGACAGGTGCACAGTCCCATCACCTCAGAATCTACAACTAACAAAAATAGGTATCATTTTATATCTCAAATGTCAGCCTACTCTTTGCACATATGGGTAAATATGGTGTAGGATGGAACTGCAGATGGTGGTTTAAACCGAAGATAGACACAAAAAGCTGGAGTAACTCGGCGGGTCAGACAACATTTCTGGAGAAAAGGAATACATGACATTTCGGGTCAAGACCCTTCTTCAGAATCAAATATGGTGTCAGAAGGAACTGCAGATGCTGGTTTACAACAAAGATGGACACACAATGCTGCAGTAACTCAGCGGGTCAGGTAGCATCTCGGGGGAAAATGGTATAAGTGACTTTTCGGGTCAAGACCATTCTTCAGACTGAGTCAGGGGAGAGGGAAAGTAGGGGTACCTGTAGTTTTCCTCTCCCCCAACTCACAGGCTGAAGAAGGGTCTCAAACCAAAGCATCACCCATTCATTTTCTCCAGAGATGCTGCCTGACCTGCTTAGTTACTCCAGCATTTTGTCTATATTGCATATATACAGTGTGCCACTTAAACATTCCCCCAAATATACACCGTTGCATTATTATGCTTCATATATAATCAATGTATATGTATTCACCAATCTCTGACAAAATAGAAAACTCTACAAAATAGAAATCCCTTGTATTTTAGGGCATTGCTCAAAGCCCCACCAACAGTACATCTCTGAACCTCCAAAAAACAAAAGTTTAAGCAAAGTTCGATTTAACCATTCCCAATGACGCCTGGTCTGCACCATCACCCTAGCTGGTAGGTGGACTCTCACTTTAAGAGGGTAAAAACAGCCACTGTTTGGTGCCCTGATGTGTGGTTGTGTGAAGTTTAAGCAATAAGCCAAGTTTGGTTGCAGTATTTTCCCATCAGATACACAAATGACAACTACTTAGAGGGAAAGTAACCAGGTGACACCCACTGGTAGAAGTGAACCAGAGAAATAATTCAACTCCTTAAAAGAAAATAGGATGGTAATTGTTGGGACGTTTTGTTTAAAGTAATCAGATCAGCAACTGAGATGAGTTAATGTTGTGTGGTGCAGTTTTATCTACTTTAAGGACCACCAAGAGACAGACACAAGAGAGGGCACCAAGAAGGTTATGACAGAGCTTGCTTCTGGGCTGATACCAATGAAATATAGGTGAAGGGTTGCAAGGTTGTCCTTCAGATCAAAGACGTTTCTGCACTGTTAACTGAACATTGTAGACCCCACAGCTACATTTTAAAAAGCAAAGTTCTCCTTCCCCCCCCCCCACCAACTCCCTCCCTAGCCTCCCCCCCCTCCACCTCCCTTCAGTCAACATTATCTGAAACACATTAATTGCAGTATCTCACGCTGCTACTCATCCAGTTTGTGACACAAATTGGCTGCATTTTTTTTTTGCCATTCAAAAGTACTCAGTTGGTTGTGAAACACTGTGGGGCATCCCAAAGTCAAGTAAATCCTCGATGGGGGGGGGGGGGGGGGGGGGGAGGGGAAGAGGAGAGAGAAGCGAACCTACCCTTATCAACAATCAACGAACGGTCTGATATCTGGCCCAAAGTCACCAAAGTTAAAGATAACCGTGTCCACGTAATGAAACGGCAGGTTTTTGACGAGAGCAATCAAAAAAAAGTTATTCCGAGCTGAACAACCTTTCAATCAACGTACGAGCCAAGCTTTTGCTGTAACCTCACTATACATTGAAGAAATCTATTGGAGAAAGAAAGGGCAGCAGACACTGGCGGGTTGTGATGCACGGTTAGTGTGGCTGCAGATATTCACTTGGGCAAACAAAAAACTGATCCCTCCATTACGAAGCTGCTCCATTGCAGGCAGTTCCTGTTTCTCTTGAAGCAACACACTACCTCCTTGCCTGTCGGTTACAGGCAACCGGCTGACTTCTCCTATTCCCCACAGCCTCGCTGTCAATTAGTTCCAGAAAGTCGGACGGAGAGTGGAGGGGAGGGGGGAAAGAGGGCTCACCTGATTTGAGAAGTCCTCTGGTGCCTTGATGAACTAACTGACCCTATGGTGCCCGGCACCACCTGCCTAAATGCTGCAAGTGTTGGTTGGGGGAGGGAGTAAAAAGGAGGGGAAATAAATGTTTAGAGAGCCTGGTACAGCCCAGTGCCAAGGCCCCACCCCTGCATGAATCATCCTTTCAGTGGCAAATTTCTTAAACAAACAGCCCCGGCTCACAATGAAGGTCCCCGCCCCACATTGCTCAGGATAAATCCACTTTTCGCATAAATAAACAATTCATCCATCTGAACTCCCTTCAAACCAAGACGGGCGGGTTACAATTAACTCCTGCCCTGCCAAACTGAGCCAAGCCACCCCCCCCCCCCTCCCCTTCCCGTCCCGCTCAGGCCAAATATATTAAACACGCAAACAGTCTCTCTGCGGAGACCGCTCACTCATTTCATCAGCACACACACAGTAATCGGCCTCTGACACAGCTGGCTAACTGCCCTGTTGCACACAGCAGCGGCAGTACTATAAATAGAGGCAACTTCATGCTGGCAGAGGTGCCCAGAACTACTTCCCAGTTGTTGCCTCAAACCCCCCCCCCAAAAAAAAAATTATATATATATATATATATATATATATATATATATATATATATATATATATATATATATATAAATATATAACACCACCCCCGAGTTAAAATTTGCAATTTTCATCTGAGGCAGCACATATAACACATGCAAATCAATGAACAACCTTAACCCCTCAGTGAGTAGCCAAGGGCAAGGCTTGGCAGGGGAGGACAACAATCTAGGGTTCTTCCACTGCTGGACATTGGGTGGTAGGGTCTTGTGGAGACACGGTAGACAGCCCTCAAACGAGGGAAGGGAAGAGTGGCAAGGGTGGTGGATATAATGATATTTCTGTGAACACTACCTAATACAACGTTAATGAATTCATGTGTGTGTATAGCCACCGAGAATGTCAGAAGATTTTTTTGCACAGTTCTTGTTTTGTATATATTTTTTATTCTGATTAAACGTTATTTTGATTTTTTTTTAAAGATTGAGGCCGAGAATAAAGCCAGCATTCACCAACTTCAAGCAAACTGGCGCCTTTGGAAGTACAGTTGTCTGACTGGGACAATACCGCAGCTCTGAAAACACTAGAATATTACATCTAAACACACTTTCTGGACATAATATGAAAACAGGAAAATAGATATTCACATTAAAGCCTAAAACACAAAATGCCATAGAAACTCAGGTGGTCAGGCAGCATCTGTGGAAAGGAATGAACAGGCGAAGGTTTGGGCTCCGCCCCTTGATTGGTCTGAAGAAGGGTCCCGACCCAAACGTTCTTTGTCCATTTCCTTCCACAAATGCTGCCTCACCCGCTGAGTTCCTTCAGCATTTTGGTCCAGCGTCCACAGTCCCTTATGTCTCCCATAATGATTGAAATTGACAGCTGCATTAAATATTTTTAAGCGGAACATGGATGGACAATTAAAGAGCTTTAACCTCCAAGAATATGGATTGAACATTAGGAAATTCCAAAAAAAATTGGCATGTCGTAAAGGTAATGGTTGTTATGGGAGATTTCAACATGCAAGTAGACTGGGAAAATCAGGTTGGTACTGGACCCCAAGAAAGGAAGTTTGTGGAGTGCCTCCGTGATGGATTCTTAGAGCAGCTTGTATTGGAGCCTGCCAGAGAGAAGGCAATTCTGGATTTCAGTGTTGTGTAATGAACCGGATTTGATAAGGGAACTTGAGGTTAAGGAGCCATTAGGAGGTATTGACCATAATATGGTAAGTTTTAATCTACAATTTGAGAGGTAAATCGGAGGTGTCAGTGTTACAGTGTTAAAGGGGACTATGGAGCCATGAGGGAGGACCTGGCCAAAGTTGACTAGAAAGATACCCTCACAGGGATGACAGTGGAACAACAATGGCAGGTATTTCTGGGAATAATACAGAAGGTGCAGGATCAGTTCATTCCAAAGAGGAAGAAAGATTCCAAGGGGAGTTAGGGGCGACCGTGGCTGACAAGGGGCATCGGGGACAGTATAAAGATAAAAGAGAAGAAGTACAACGTAACAAAGACGAGTGGGAAGCAAGAGGATTGGGTAATGTTTAAAGAGCAACAAAAGATAACTAAAAAGGCAATACGGGGAGAAAGGATGAGGTACGAGGGTAAGCTAGCCACGAATATAAAGAAGGATAGTAAAAGCTTCTTTACGTATGTGAAGAGGAAAAAAAATAGTTAAGACCAAAGTTGAACCCTTGAAGACTGAAAAAGGTGAATTTATTATGGGGAACAAGGAAATGGCAGATGAGTTGAACAGGTACTTTGGATCCGTCTTCACTAAGTAGAACACAAACAACCTTCCTGATGAACAACTGGCCAGAGGATCTGGGGTGACGGAGGAACTGAAGTAAATACACATTAGGCAGGAAATCGTGTTGGGTAGACTGATGGGACTGAAAGCTGATAAATCCCCAAGGCCTGATGGTCTGCATCCCAGGGTACTTAAAGGAAGTGGCTCTAGAAATCGTGGATGCATTGGTCATCATTTTCCAATGTTCTATAGATTCAGGATCAGTTCCTGTGGATTGGAGGGTAGCTAATGCTTTTAGCCACTTTTTAAAAAAGGCGGGGAGAGAGAAAACAGGGAATTATAGACCAGTTAGCCTGACATCATTGGTGGGGAAGATGCTGGAGTCAATCATAAAAGACAAAATAGCGGCACATTTAGATAGCAGTAACAAGATTGTTCCGAGTCCACATGGATTTACGAAGGGGATATCATGCTTAACTAATCTTCTGGAATTTTTTGTGGATATAACTAGGAAAATGGGCAAGGGAGAGCCAGTGGATGTAGAGTACCTGGACTTTCAGAAAACATTTAATAAGGTTCCACATTGGAGATTAGTGGGCAAAAGTGGGCCACATGGTATTAGGGGTATTAGAGTGCTCACATGGATAGAAAATTGGTTGGCAGACAGGAAACATAGAGTAGGAATTAACTCCCTTTCAGAATGGCAGGTAGTGACTAGTGGGGTGCCGCAAGGCTCGGTGCTGGGACCACAGCTATTTACAATATACATCAATGATTTAGATGAAGGGATTCAAAGTAACATTAGCAAATTTACAGATGACAGGTGGGGGGGAATGACTTCCTTTGTGTTGGAAATTTAAATAATTCTAAAGATGGTATAAACTCACCAAATTCAATTCTCAAAGGACTACAAAGGAACTTCAGCCAGTCACGCTTCCCAAGTAGTTTTTCAATGAACTTAATTAATCATTCATTTTTAAAATAAACCCTTCCACAAAGCTGCCCCTAGCCTTGGATTCAATACCTCATTACTATCCTCAGTTTTAAACCGAGTGTCAGAGGTTATGGGAAGTAGGCAGGAGAATGGGGTTAGGAGGGAGAGATAGACGAGCCATGAATGAATGGCGGAGTAGACTTGATGGGCCAAATGGCATAATTCTGTTCCATCACTTATGATCTTATGAAAGCCAAAACATTTGGTGTAATCATTCTCCTTTCTACAACACACAATTTCCTGTGTCGACTGGTGTCAGACCACAAACAAAAAGTGCGAGACAAATGCTGAACAATTGTTTCAGTGGATTTGACAAACCTAACACTTAACGTACAGTCTCGCCTGCTTATCACCAGCAAAACTGTACACTGGTCACAAGATAGCCCTGGAACACAGAAAGGTAATTTTTCTCCCACTACCAATTTTGCCTTAAACCCAGGGTTTTGCCCACCCTTCAGATTCACCATCCCAACATGACAAAGACCACTTGGTTAACAGACAACAAGCACCGTGCCATTGTGAATTACTGGCTGTCTGACAAGATCCCCTGCAATGCAGATAAACTTCCCACCCTCAGTTACCTCTCGAGTTTCAGACCCCGAGTGATGATCCGTCCAGCCCTACCTATTTTACTGTAACCTCCTCAGCATGCTGTACATTTGAAGACCAAGACCAAGTGAACCAATGGCCCCTTGCACTACACAGCTAATTGTATAATACAATCATGATTACTGATCTGAACAAAACAAGTTTCCCCAATAAGTAAAATGTTTCAACTGTTGTTCTTTTATCAAGAGCTTGCTCTGTAGCTATAGGAAACGATGAATGATCAATTAGCAGCTAAACTTTTGCTCGACTAATTTTACCCCTAGAGTTTGAAGGGGAGGGATGCACAGGCTTGTTCTTGGGCTCACCACTGCCATCAAATAGGCACCAGCATTATTAGCAAATTAATTAATATCACTGTAGGGTTTTTATTCAAGTATAATGCTCATACAATTGATTTAAACATCTGCACTAATTATTTGGCAAGCTCCAAATTGTCATATCGATAATGACAATGTCGCACACAAGATAACAAAATGACTCCGACTGCCACAACCACCCGTGAACAACAAAGGGTGTGATCTAAGTATTTAAAAACTGAGCACCCTCACTGTCCAATAATTCAATGATATTCATAGAACATAGAGGTGTACAAAATCATGAGAGGAATAGATCGGGTAGATGCACAGAGTCTCTTGCCCAGAGTAGGGGAAACGAGGACCAGAGGACATAGGTTTAAGCTGAAGGGGAAAAGATTTAATAGGAATCCAAGAGGTAACTTTTTCACACAGAGGGTGGTGGGTGTATGGAACAAGATCTCCAGAGGAGGTAGTTGAGGCTGGGACTATCCCAACATTTAAGACGCAGTTAGGCAGGTACAAGGATAGGACAGCTTTGGAAGTATATGGACCAAACGCAGGCAGGTGGACCTAGTGTACCTGGGACATCTTAAGAAGGGTCTTGATCTGAAACGTCACCTATCTCCTTCGCTTCTTAGATGCTGCTGCACCCACTGAGTTTCTCCAGCCTTTTGTGTACCCTGGAGCTGGGACATGTTGGCCGGTGTTGGCAAATTAGACCAAAGGGCCTGTTTCCACAATGTTTCTCCCTGACTCTAAATATAGCAGAATGTAAGATGATTGTAAGTGTTGAGAATTTGGGAAGAAGAAACATTTTAAAACAGCACCACACCTGCGCCAACTAGTTTGACCAGACTTTCTTGTGAACAGTTGACTTGGCCATTGTTAAAGGTTTCATTGAGCAAAGCTCCACCAACCAGTGGAACTTGTTCTACTATTAAATGTTTTCAAAGAGATAAAAGACAAGCTAAAAAAATTGAGACTGCTGGAGGAACTCAGCGGGCCAGGCAACGTATGAGCGGCACGCACATCGCCAGGGACCCGGGTTTGATCCTTATTAATGGTGCTGTCAGCATAGAGTTTGTACGTTCTCCCTGTGCACTGCATGTATTTTCCCTGGAAGCTCTGGTTTCCTTCCCACATTCCAAAGACATACAGGTCATTGTAGGTTAATTGGCTTGATGAAGTACTGAATTGTCCCTAGTGTGTGTAGAATAGTGTTAGTGTGCGGGGCTTATTGGTCGGCGTGGATTCAGCGGGCCGAAGGGCCTGTTTCCGTCCTGTTTCTCTAAACTAAACTAAATCTGTGGGAGGAAATGGATAAATTATGTTTTGTATTCAAACGACAAGGATTTTTTAAAGATATTCCTAACAGAAACTTTAAGATCCATAAACAAGGTAGAGCATTATAACAGTTGAGGTCAAGTGCCACATAGGCAGGCCCTTCAACTCACTGTCCACATTTACCATTTACACTCATTCCATTTCATTCTCCCCACATATTCTACCACCAATCCATGCCTTAGGAGCAATTTACAGGACCTGGGTTAAATACCCATACAGTCACAAACTCCACACAGGCAGCACTCAAGTTCAGGATTAAAGATAAGTCACTGTAGTCGAGAGACAGCAGCTCTACGAACCACACTGCTGCAGCCAGGACAGTAACTATATGATCCCTGTAACAGGCTGATCATTGTAACGGTCACCAGAACCTCAAATAAGGACGGTGATTTGGTTGCACTTTAAATAACACTATCCTAATGAAAGCAATTTATTAATTGGCCACACATGCAGAAGTTTTGTAAAGGAGCCGCAGATCAGTACAAGCACACAAATTAGCACCTTAAGGGCCTGTCCCACCAGCATGCAACTCCATGCGATGAGCGCGACCTAACGTGGTCGCTTGAGCCGTCCGGCGTCGCGGGGCCGGCCCACTTCGATCGCCGGAGCCGTGCAGAATTGTGCGGAGTTCGTCCCGACATTGCGCGAGGCTCCGAAAAACTGACCATGTTCAAATATTCCGCGCGGCAACAGCTTGTCGGCTCGCTGTCGCCTCGACGCATTACGCACCGCCTCGACGTCGTGCCTCCGTGAACCTATCTGTAGGTGCCTCTGTGACCCTCTCTGTGTGTGTGGCTCCGTGGCCCTCTCTGTGTGTGCCTCTGTGCCCCTTCTGTGTGTCCCTCTCTGTCCTGGCGAACTTACCTTTAAGACTTCGCTCCAAGTTCGCCTCACTTTGCGCCGCGTTGAGCCACTCACCCGACCTCCGCGCGGCCCCTGCTGCCGGTTTGGTCGCGCTTGCCGCATGCAGGCGCATGCTGGTGGGACGGGCCCTGTACGGGGATCACCCGACCTCCGCGCGGCCCCCGCTGCCGGTTTGGTCGCGCTCACCGCATGGAATCGCATGCTGGTGGGACAGGCCCTTTATTACGCTGACTAGTTACAAGAATGTTCCCTGTGAAAATTCATTTGGCTGCTTGCCATGTATCAAGTGACAGTGTTATACACCGAGAGAAATACCAACCTTTCCACTGAAATCTCAATCCCAAACATTTACACATTAGGTAATGGCTTTGGATAGGCAACGTGGTTAAGGGCCTGTCCCACTATACGAGTTTACCCAAGAGCTCTCCCGAGTTTTAAAAAAAATCAAACTCGTGGTAAGTACGTAGAATGCACGTAGCGGGTACGTCGGAGCTCGGGACGTCTCTTAGCGGTTCGTAACGCTAACGGCTGGTACTCGGGAAACGCGGTAAGCTCGTGAAGATTTTTCAACATGTTGAAAAATGTCCACGAGAGCCCCGAGTACCAACGAGCGGCTATTACTGTAATTCTCCGAGTTCGAATCAGGGGAAACTCGGGAGAACTCTTGAATTACCTCGTACAGTGGGACAGGCCCTTTACGGTTGAACACAAAGTGCTGGAGTAACTCAGCAGGTCAGGCAGCATATCTGGAGGACATGGATAGGTGACGTTTCAGGGACAAGACCCTTCTTCAGACTTTTACAATATTCAGGTTCCTTTCAGATGTCTCATTATTTTGCAACCATCGATGTATTTTAGTTTTGAAGTACAATTAATGTTGTATAAAAAATGCAGCAAACAATTACTGCATAGCAAAATGCACAAAGGGTGTGTTCAAAACCAGATACCAGACAGATACATATAGGCCAGTAGACAGATAAATACTGGCCATAAATGCCATTTCTTCAAAAGAGTTCTATGTTGTCTTTTAAGTGGCATTTTAAGTCAAGGCTGAATGCAGATTGAGATGGACAATGGATATTTAGTTTAGCTTAGAAATACAGCGCTGAAACAGGCCCTTTGACCCATCGGGTCCGCGCCGACCAGCAATCCCCGCACATTAACGCTACCCTACACACACGGGGGAGAATTTTTACATTTACCAAGCCAATTACCCTACATACCTGCATGTCTTTGGAGTGTGGGAGGAAACCGAAGTCTCGGAGAAAACCCACGCGGGTCATGGCGAGAACGTACAAACTCCGTACTGACACCACCCGTAGTCGGGATCGAACCCGGATCTCCGGCGCTACATTCGTTGTAAGGCAGCAATTCTACCCCTGCGCCACCGTGACCGCCCATATTGTAACATAGAACAGTACAACAAAGAAACGGAGTTTCTCTGGAACATTGGAGGTCGAGGGGAGACTTGATAAAAGTACATAAAATCATGAGAGGCATAAATAGGGTAGACAGTCAGAACCTTTTTCCCCAGGGTGGAAATGTCCAATACTAGAGTGCACTGCTATAAAGTGAGAAGGGTAAAGTTCAATTGGAAATGTACAGGGCAAGTTTTTTTTTGCACAGAGAGTAGTGGAGGCCTGGAAAGCATTGCAAGGGGATGTGGTGAAGGCAGATATGATAGTGGCGTTTAGGAGACTTTTAGATGGGCAGGGAATATGGGGATACGGATCATATACAGGCAGATGAGATCGGTTTAACTTGGCATCGTGTACATTCAAACTTAAGGTGTGACCCTGATCAAGGGGAGATATGTGAACCTACCTAATTTGGGTTAGTGAGGGTGGCACCAGTTTACAAATTATACAGCGTCATTACAGGAAGGAGGAGTTGGCTAGCACTTACATTCCTACTTGCCATCTTGCATTCAATGATGCAACTTTTTTGTTGTGTTGGGACATGATGATACCTTGCCTCTTAGTCGGCCAACATTCACTGCTCAAATGTCCATGCAAAACATCATTTCAGAGCGAGTCTCGAATGACAATAGTCCCTCGGGAGGCAGTAGGAGAGACTCTGTTTGGAATCTAGGTGGGCATTTTGCATAACTATCTTTGGAATATTCATAGAATGATCGATAAATAGCTTCTTGTTTTGGCAACAAGACACTGCATTTTCAGATAGTACAAATTCGCAAGGTCACCACACAAGTAGACCTGCAAACCAGGTTTCCCCAGGCACCCGCAACACAGCAAATACCAACCCCAATCTACCTGGGCGAGGCTTAAAAGGTTACCGAGCAGCCGACTTTAAACAGGGTTGGGCAGTTGGGTGGAGTTCACATGCATAGTGCAAAAATGACTTTGTCATCAGCACTTAAAATCAACAGGATTACAGCCTTGACTCATAATCAACCTTCAGACTTCAAAAAGATAATTACTTGAAGTCTCCTGCATTTTAAAGCTATTTCAACACTTACTGCTCTATCACCGAGCAAACTACCAACAAGCACCACTTTTATCAGGAGCAGTAAATGGGTGAGCCAACACCATGGGTAGCACGGTAGCTCAGTGGTGGAGTTTCTGCCTTACATCGCTTGCAGCACCGGAGACCCGGGTTCGATCTTGACTACGGGTGCTGTCTGTACGGAGTTTGTACGTTCTGCGTGGCTGCGTGGGTTTTCTTCGAGTGCGCCAGTTTCCTCACACATGAAAGACGTACAGGTTTGTAGGTTGACAAAAATGCTGGAGAAACTCAGCGGGTGAGGCAGCATCTATGGAGCGAAGTCAATAGGCTACGTTTCGGGCTGAAGCCCTTCTTCAAGGTTTGTAGGTAGCAATGTTACAAAATTTTGAGATTTAAAAAATCAAGTCTGCAATTTATCCCATCAGATAAAGCATAACAAGAAGTTTAATTTGACACCTAATTTACTTTCATATCTTCAGTATTAAGAAAGTTATGGCCATTTTCATGCTCGGAAATGAGTATCTTGCTTCCCATTGCCTTTCAATTGACTTAACTCAAAAGGTGTGATCTGGAAAAATTAAAAGCCCATAACTTTATTAAAAATTAAGAGAACTCAATGAAATTTTCAGTCATTATAGATTGAAGCATTCTGAAACAAATATGAAACAATCTTACTTGGATTACCTGAAATTAAAGTATATAATTAGTTAGTTATCTAATTGTAGCTAATTACAAAATTCAATGAGTAGATCTAAACATCTATCAATTTCTTAAGAAAAGATAAACTTTTTAAAAATTGCCTGTGTCCAAATAACATTCACACAATAATCCACAATATAACATAATTTTTAAATCTCATTTTCATGAATTTCTGGGCCAAATGGAAGGAATTTAGTGTTTTATGCCTGTAAATTAATGGCCATTTAAATCAACTAGCGAGTGGGTTTTAGTGGAATGCGGTGGATTGGAACGTTGCGGTTAGCGGTGAAGTCGGGGGGGAAAATACTGGGGGTTCATACATTTTTTGGGGACCCCATTTCGCAACATTAAAATAGTATTTATGCCTCCCAAAAAAACAACTTTTAATAAAAAAATAAAGTATTTACCTTTTTTTCTCCCCTACGGAAAATGCTTCCGGTGGTCTGCGGTCACGGCTTTTGAAGGTGATTTTTAAATTACTCTAGTTAACAAATAACTTAGAGTAATTTAAAAATACCTTAATGGATGAAATGTCGGAGCGATTTTTCTTCCGCAATTAAATCGCCCGACATTCATCGATTATCCTGGTCTGGTGAAAATCGGCACTTTAAGCCCGCCCCCCTCTGCAAGGCGCTAAAGTCGCGCACACGGGGAGCGGCAGAAGTGCAGCGCCGCTAAAGGTAAGTTTTGTAACATACCTATTGTAGGTTTATTGATTTGGTACAAGTGTAAATTGTCCCTAGTGTGTGTAGGGTGGTGTTAATGTGCGGGGATCACTGGTCGGTGCGGACTCGGAAAAACAAAGCTGAGCACAGCACATATATTTTGTTTCACGTCTCATCAATCCAGATAGCATTGAAATGTATGCACGCTCTTAATGAGAGAGATGGAGTGGGGTGTGTCAAGGCCACCTCATTCACACGGTAACCAAACTTTCAATGCTGTAAAATAATGTTATAAAATTAATGGTGACAAATGATTCGAAAACACCGATGGAGGGATGTCAAACAACCAAAACAATAAAACTTCAGTGCTGCCCAGTGTTTTTTTGCTGTGTGGGTTTGGAATGGTAAGGAGAGTGAGAAAGAAGAAAAGCATCCTTCTCCTCTTTAGTTTAAGTTTACAGTTTTAGAGATGCAGCATGGAAACAGGCCCTTTGGCCCACGAAGTCCATGCCGACCACCGATCACCCACTCACATTAGTTCTATGTTGTCTCACTTTCACGTTCACTTCACACACATCAGGGTGGCAACAGAGACCCAGGTTCGATCCTGACTACGGATGCTGTCTGTACGGAGTTTGGATGATCTCCCACTGACCACATGGGTTTTCTCCGGGGGCCCCAGTTTTCTCCCATACTCCAAAGACTCCAGATTCACCACCGTCTGACTAAATAAATTTCCCCTCATCTCCTTCCTAAAAGAACCTCCTTTAATTCTGAGGCTATGACCTCTAGTCCTAGACTCTCCCACACTCATCACCTACATTCTATCTTCCTCAATGTTTGTACAGGTTAAACCATGATATTGAATTGCCTTCTCCAGAACAGCCTTGGGTGTTGTGGTCCACTATGATTAGTTTGTTCAACAGATTGTAGGCATTCTAAATTAAAGTAGTCAACCACATCCACCCAGTGTTATCACAAAAAAAATCACGTTTCGGATCCTTGCCCAAGCGCAGCGCTCAAATGTGGGATCATAGGCATGTGACAGTGCCTGCAGCCGATTCTTTTACGGAATGAATCCTGCTGGCTAGGTAGCAACGACGTGGGCTAGGGATCAGCTGAAATTCCTCATCTCCATTAGGCTGGGCAGTTCATTTGTGCAAGTGAAACTGAAAACATCCGCTAAGAATGTCAAGCAAGTTACTCCTATTGTGTTGAACGGTGGTTAGGTAGGACCAGAGGAGAGAGAGGAAGAAACAGATTGGCACTCACTGGTTTCTTCAGGATGTGCCATGGATGGCTTGTAATTATTAAATCGGCTTTAACTGCAAGGAGTATCCAGGAATATGTCTAGGCAAGGGTCAACGCGAGGGCCCAACACCAACAGCAGGTTGCTGCAAAATGCACCTCGGCGGCACTTCCAGAACTCAGGGCATTTCTGGTGTTGATATTAAACAGCTCCCACCCAACTGTAACAGTGGCATCAATAACTAGAGTAATCTCAGGCTGGTAAAGAAACACATGGCCAAATATCACCTCCATTTGGAATCTTCCCTTTCGTAACTTTAAGGAAACAAGTCCATTTTTTCAAATCTACTGTGTAGGAAAGAAATGCGGATGCTGGTTTACACCGATGATGGTCACAAAATGCTGGAGGAGTCTGAAGAAGGGTCCCGACCTGAAACATCACCCATTCCTTCTCTCCAGAGATGCTGCCTGTCCCACTGAGTTACTCCAGCATGTTGTGTCTACCTTTATCAAATCTACTGGTGTTTCTATAAACAGGGCAATCTCATGTCCAACGTTAGCAGGGCTCCACATGCAAAATTCAATGTAGCTTCAAAAAGTGATCCACATTTCCTGTACTAGCTTACCCAGAGTGCAATGAACATAATCTCGAACTTCTCATCTTCAAAAAAAGTGACTAGAGACTTCTAGCAAGGGAGGACATGCACAAATGGATCCTTGACTTCAAAAACGCACCACCTTATATTACTGGATCCAACATGTTTCACTTCAATCCATTTCAGGTGAATTTCCACAAGAACTATAAAGTCATCAACTGTTTCATTGACTGTCACCTACTGCATGGCCCACTTTACCAACCAGGAAATCTTGGGACAGCCCAGTCACTCTGGCATGCCTTTGCTAGAAATACTTCATTTAGTGAAGTGAAACATGTTGGAAGAAAGATGATAACATGGATGAAATTGGTATGAGCATGTCGAATAGAAAAAAAGGAAAAATAAAAAATAGAATTATACTTTGGATCTCACCGTGGTAAATAGGGCCATAGATTGTAATGTAAAGGAACTGTAAATGCTGGTTTATACCAAAGATACACACAAAGTACTGGAGTAACAGAGCGGGTCAGGCAGCCTCTCTGGAGACAAAGAATGGGATGACGTTTCGGGTCGGGATCATAAGGTCATAAGTGGTAGGAGTAGAATTAGGCCATTCAGCCCATCAAGTCTACTCTGCCATTCAATCATGGCTGATCTATTTCTCCCTCCCAACCCAATTCTCCTGCTTTTTCCCCATAAGCTCTGACATATTTAGCCTTGATCACACACAAGCATTGTGTTGAAAATGTCTAGACTCGCCAAAAAAATCTTATCAACAAATTTCAAGACCACGTTATATTGATCTTCATCCTCATTACCAATGTGTAATCATGCGCATGTGAACTCCAGCAATGCAGTGTGTGCAGAGAAACCGAGAGAGAGACATCGAATGTTTGCATTGGCTTCAAAACCGCTTGACCTTGATCGCTCCCTTTTCCTTTTGCTCACGAGTGCAGAAGTGGCAGAGCAGTTAAATTATCTGATTAATTTTCAGGAGGCTCAGACCAATAATCCAAAATTCCAGAGTTCTAATCCCACTCGGGCCGCCATGGAATCTAAACAAAAATCTAAGTCATTAGCAGCAGTGGTTACAAAACTACCGGATGGTCAAAAGAAAGCCCAACTGGTTTGCTCATGTTGTGTGTAAGAAGGAACTGCAGATGCTGGTTTAAACCGAAGATAGACACAAAAAGCTGGAGTAACTCAGTTGATCAGGCAGCATCCTTGGAGAGAAGGAATGGGCGACGTTTCGGGTCTGAAGAAGGGTCTCGACCCGAAACATCACCCATTCCTTCTCTCCAGAGATGCTGCCTGTCCCGCTTTTTGTGTCTATCTTTGTGCTATTTGGTGAGGAGATCTGCCTTTCTCATCCAGTCTGCCTTTAATGTAATTCAAGACTAATCCTATGTGGTTCATTCTTCAAATGCCCTCTGAAGGTGCCTAGTACTACTTCACTTATTCAAGGACCACCTGAGGGCAGGACAGTGGTGGAGCGCCAGAGACCCAGGTTCAATCCGGACCTTGGATGCTGTCTGTGCGCAGTTTGTACGTTCTCCCTGTGACCATATGGGTTTACTCCAGGTGCTCCGGGTTTCATAAGTTATAAGAACACAGTTAGACCGTTCGGCCCATCAAGTCTACTCCGCCATTTAATCATGACCGATCTATCTTTCCCTCTCAAACCCATAACCCCCGACACCCGTACTAATCAAGCATCAGCCAATCTCCGCTTTAAAAATATCCATTGACTTGACCTCCACAGCCTTTCATGGCAATGAATTCCACAGATTCACCACCCTCTGACTAAAGCAATTCCTCCTTATCTCCACTCTAAAGGCAAGTGGACAACTGGGTAATTCAATACTAACTATAATGCATATGCAGAATATAGCACACTATCAAAATGTTCATAGCTCCTTAAGATTGCCATTATTATGGTTTAACACTCGGGTCAATATTTATACTTTGGAGGTACAGTGGGAAAACAGACCCTTCAGCCCACCAAGTCCACACCAACCAGGATCACCCTGTACACTAACATTATCCTACACACTAGGGGCAATTTACAATTTTTACTGAAATCAATTAACCTACAAACCTGCACATAGTTGGAGTGTGGGAGGAAACCGGAGCACCCGGAGAAAACCCATGCCATCACAGAGAGAACGTACAAACTCCGTACAGACAGCACCCGTAATCAGGATCAAACCCGGACCCCTGGCGCTGTTAGGCAGCAACTCTAAAGTTGCACCACCATGCCGCCTCAAAGCCTGGCGACTATAAGACAAACCCTGTTGTATTATTTCATGCCCAATAATCAGACTACATAACTCTCCAAAGTCAATGTAACGTTGGTGCAGCGGTAGACTTGCTGTCTCACAGCGCCAGAGACCCAGGTTCGATTTTGACCACAGTTACTAGCCGGAAGTACGGAGTTTGTACGTTCATGCTGTGACCTGTTTGGGTTTCTCCGGGATCTCAGTTTTCCTCCCACACTCCAAATAAGCATAGGTTTGTAGGTTAATCAGTTTGGCGTGTAACTATGTGTAAATTGTCCCGAGTGTGTGTAGGATAGTGTTAATGTGCGGGGATCGCTGGTTGGCGCAGACTCGGTGCCCGTTTCCACGCTGTATCTCCAAACTAAGCAGCAACATTAATGTATGCCACACCAATCCGTAACCTGACAGCCCATCGTAATGTTAACCAACCTACTGTTAATGTTTCAGATCTTTCAACTAAACAAGAGTTTATTTAAAAAGAGCACCCACGCAAAATGGGAGGTAGTTAGTTCACTCCCACTGTGCTCAACCACTGCCCATCAACTGCAAGTGCTTCCTGAACCCAATTCTGCAGCCAGCTCAGTTTTGCTTTAAATCACAAAGCTGGATAGAGTCTGGAATGCGATGAAAGGCACACAGCACCATGTCTCCTTTCCAGCCCACAGCTAGCGCACCAACCAGGCACAAAGAGGAACAGCCAACCTCTGATCTCACTCACAATGTCCTACTTATGTTCTCCAGCAGACGTCGTTTCTATAATAAAGGCCGCACACCCTCAACAGCTTCATTCCAGCAATTCCAGGCACGGGATACAGGACTTACTCCCCCATCTCCCAAGAAGTAAGAATTGACAACAATTTTTTTCTCCCCCCATCCCATGCAAGTGTACGTTTGACTCCCACCCCAATTTCAAGGCACATACAGGCACCAGCTAGGCACCACCCTTGTCTGAGCGAGCGTAGCGACCTTGAATCCGCTCCTTCAACGTTTGCAGTGAGATGCTGCAGATGTTCTACCAATCGGTGGTGGCCAGTGCCATCTTCCTCGCTGCCGTGTGCTGGGGCAGCAGGGCGAAGGCCGCGGACGCCAATGGAATCAACAAACTCATCAGGAAGGCTGGTTCCGTCCTGGAGGTGGAGTTAGATCCATGGGAGGTGGTCTTGGAGGGGAGGATGCTCCTCAAACTGTGGAGCATCCTGGACGAAAACAGCTCACCCCCTCCACGACACACTGGTCAACCTGAGGAGCACCTTCAGCAACAGACTGGTTCCACCAAGATGCAGCACAGAACACCACAGGAGATCTTTCTTCCCTGTGGCTATCACACTATACAACTCCTCCTCCTTCTGTCGTAGGGTAGACTGAGACCAACTCCCATCCCATCCCAATGTTTGCACATCCCCAATCTTTTCTACTCGTCACTTTAATTTCATGTTTCATGCATTTTGTGTTTTTATGACTGTTGGCAGATCAATTTCCCTCCTGGGATAAATAAAGGTGTATTGTATCATATCATATTGTGAATCAAAGGTTTGCTCCTTCACCACACATTATACCTGTTCCTCCCAAAGCTGCCTCATTAGCCAAGCATCTGGGAAGGTTCAGAAGTCAAACAGTTCCTCTGATCATCAATTCCACTCTTTTAGACTTCAGAGATGCAGTGCAGAAGCAGGCCCTTCGGCCCACCAAGTCCATACTGACCAACGATTACCCCGTACACTAGCACTATCCTACACACGCTAGATACAATTTACAATTTTACCGAAGCCTATTAACCTACATGCCTTGGGGGAAATCAGAGCAAGGGGAAAACCTTGGAGCCTTGGAGGGAACCCACACAGTCACAGGGAGCACGTACAAACGCCAAACAGACAGCACCTGTAGTCAGCATCGAACCCTGGTCTCTGACGCTGCGAGGCTGCAACTTTATCACTGCGCCACCGTGTTGCCCGTACAGTGACCAGACCGTTCCCTCTCCAATGCCTTCTTGTAGCAAAGTTCAGTGCACACTGTGAGCATTTCTATCCATTGAAGAGGTGGCAAGATGCAGAGATGAATTAATTTTGTTTTTAACTCTCCTCAAAATTAAAAAAACTTCAAAATTCAGGAAAGCACTGATTAGAGAGCTGCAACCTCTACAGTGGAGGTAGAGCAAGAGAAGCTTGGAGCCTCAACAGACCCATCCACGCTACTGTTGAATCTGCAAGCTAAGTCCAGTTTTCTGCAAGTACTCTGGCCCTTTAATCTGCTCAATGTTTTCATCCAGAATTTGTGCATCTCACAAAAATTTGACAGCAAAACATAAAATTTGCTGTCTCCTTTAAACCTATTAAACAATGCCTAATTCATTCCTCCCATGCATTTCACTAAAATGCAGAGTCTTGATTCCAAAGCAACCCACACCACTGCCTTCGTACGGGCCTGATTCCAGACAAATTCTTCTTTTACTCAATATCTTTTCTCCACAGATGGATACTCTCACTCGGGCAATTCCTCACTTGTTCTTGTTCCCTCACATTCACTGCTCACTGATGGATTGCACAGTAATGCAACTAGTGCAAGGCCAGGACTTCACTGCACCAGAGACTCTGGCCTCTGTCCATGGAGAGTTTGCAAGTTCTCACTGTGGATTTCCTCTGGGTGTCCTGGTTTCTTCCCGCATTCCAAACACCTGCAGTATGGTAGATTAATTGGCTACTGTACATTGTCCCTAGTGCATTGGCAAGAATCCAATCTTGAAGCTTGGAATAAAAAGCTTGAAAGCATGCACCACTAGACTCTGGAACTGTTCCTTTGCCTCACGTTATCAGGATTCTGAATGGCCCTTCCATAAGCCAGGGTACAGCCTCATGAAGCTGTTTAGTTTAGCGCTACAACGCGGAAACAGGCCCTTCGGCCCACCGAATCCTTGCTGTCCAGCAATCCCCGTACACTAGCACTATCCTAACAACTAGGTCCAATTTACCATTTTTTTTACAGAAGCCAATTAACCTACAAACCTGTACATCTTTAGAGTGCGGGAGGAAACCGGAGCACCCGGTGCAAACAGACGCGGTCATAATGAGAACATACAAACTCCATACAGACAGCACCCGAAAGCTACAAAGAAGGTCCAATTGCATATTAATACAGGCAGAATCGCATGCAATAAGGGAGCAACGAGCATCTCATGACAAATGAATCTGATCAAAGCTCTCCACACCTACCACATTTAGTTGCGGATAATGGGGGACAATTATTCAGCTGACAGAGAGCAAGAGTCTTCAAGAACTCCTTTGTTCTCAATGGCGTCAGGGCTCAGCATGTGAAAGGAAAAGTTGAACAAATGGCAACTGTGTTCACCAAGAAGACCATAAAATGTTGGGTTCCTCGTGAAATTCCCACATTCACAGAAATTAGTTCAAATCTAACTTGAGTCACTCACACGGGGCCAGAAACAAAGCAGGAGTATCAAAGAATGCAGATATTGGAAATCTGTATTAAACATAGAGCAGTACAGCACAGGAACAGGCCCTTCGGCCCACAATGTTTGCGCCAAAAATGATACCCAGCCGCTCAGATCTCATCTGCCTACACAGGATCCATATTCCTCTATTTCCAGCACTTCCAAGCCACTATCGTATCTGTCTTCACCACCATCCTTGGTAATGCATTCCAAACCCCCATCACTCGGTGTAAAAAAAACTTTCCCCGCACATCTCCTTTAAACCCCCCCCGATACACGATGGGCCGAACGGCCTAATTCTGCTCTTTATCACTTATGGACCACCTTCAGTGAGCTATAAACTTGGACTCCGAGATCCCTCTGCACAAAAACAGGATACAAACAGCATTAAGAACAGGAAAGTCAGAAGGGAAGCAACATTTGTGGAAAGAAAAACAGAATTAAACATTAACTGTTGCTCTTCTCACAGATATAACCATATAACCATATAACAATTACAGCACGGAAACAGGCCATCTCGGCCCTTCAAGTCCGTGCCGAACAACTTTTTTCCCTTAGTCCCACCTGCCTGCACTCATACCATAACCCTCCATACCCTTCTCATCCATATGCCTATCCAATTTATTTTTAAATGATACCAACGAACCTGCCGCCACCACTTCCACTGGAAGCTCATTCCACACCGCTACCACTCTCTGAGTAAAGAAGTTCCCCCTCATGTTACCCCTAAACCTCTGTCCCTTAATTCTCAAGTCATGTCCTCGTGTTTGAATCTTCCCTATTGTCAAAGGGAAAAGCTTGTCCACATTAACTCTGTCTATCCCTCTCATCATTTTAAAGACCTCTATCAAGTCCCCCCTTAACCTTCTGCGCTCCAGAGAATAAAGAACTAACTTATTTAACCTATCTCTGTAACTTAGCTGTTGAAACCCAGGCAACATTCTAGTAAATCTCCTCTGTACCCTCTCTATTTTGTTGACATCCTTCCTATAATTGGGTGACCAAAACTGCACACCATACTCCAGATTTGGTCTCACCAACGCCTTGTACAATTTTAACATTACATCCCAGCTTCTATACTCAATGCTCTGATTTATAAAGGCTAGCATACCAAAAGCTTTCTTTACCACCCTATCTATATGAGATTCCACCTTCAAGGAACTATGCACGGTTATTCCCAGATCCCTCTGTTCAACTGTATTCTTCAATTCCCTACCGTTTACCATGTATGTCCTATTTTGATTTGTCCTGCCAATGTGTAGCACCTCACATTTATCAGCATTAAACTCCATCTGCCATCTTTCAGCCCATTTTTCCAACTGGCCTAAATCACTCTTTAGACTTTGGAAATCCTCTTCATTATCCACAACACCCCCTATCTTGGTATCATCTGCATACTTACTAATCCAATTTACCACCCCTTCATCCAGATCATTGATGTACATGACAAACAACAAAGGACCCAACACAGATCCCTGAGGCACCCCACTAGTCACCTGCCTCCAACCCGACAAACAGCCATCCACCATTACTCTCTGGCTTCTCCCATTCAGCCACTGTTGAATCCATCTTGCTATTCCTGCATTTATACCCAACAGTTGAACCTTCTTAACCAACCTTCCATGAGGAACCTTGTCAAAGGCCTTACTGAAGTCCATATAGACAACATCCACTGCTTTACCCTCGTCAATTTCCCTAGTAACCTCTTCAAAAAATTCAAGAAGATTAGTCAAACATGACCTTCCAGGCATAAATCCATGTTGACTGTTCCTAATTAGACCCTCTTTATCCAGATACTTATATATATATTATCTCTAAGTATCTTTTCCATTAATTTGCCCACCACTGAAGTCAAACTAACCGGTCTATAATTGCTAGGTTTACTTTTAGAGCCCTTTTTAAACAATGGAACAACATGCGCAGTACGCCAATCCTCGGGGACTATTCCCGTTTCTAATGACATTTGAAATATTTCTGTCATAGCCCCGGCTATTTCTACACTAACTTCCCTCAATGTCCTAGGGAATATCCTGTCAGGACCTGGAGACTTATCCACTTTTATATTTTTCAAAAGTGCCAGTACTTCTTTTACTTTGAAACTCATAGTATCCATAGCTACTCTATGGATTTGCCCCCCCCCTCTGCTTTGAATCTCTCTCCCCACCACCCAGAAATGTGATGACCATGTTTTAGTGATTTCATTTCCTGGGATCAGGAGCCAGAGCGAATCACCTATCTCCCATCAGGGTTAATAATGTACTAGCTCAAACCCTTGTCCAGACCAATACTACCAACGGGCAAGGACAACTTTATCGGGAGACCTATGCCATGGGAGGCACCAATGATATCAGAAAGATTTGGTGTATTTTTTCCCACTGCAGGGTAAAAACATGACACCAAAAGGTATCAATTTCTGTAGTTTGAAATTAACTCAGCCCATTTACTGTGCTTTTAATAACTCAAGCAGCTGGGTTTCTACAACAATTAGACCATTGTCCACATAACTGAAAATAATATGTGACAGAACAGAATGGAGCCGGGCCTAGCCTGCATTGTTTTAACCTGAAGCACAAGCAAGCCTGGCAGTAGATACCAATGTACATGGGTGTTGGTCCCATTCCCAGTTTCACAATAAATATAAGCAAATGTTTGCAGGCTCCATCCTGGGGGCAGAGTTGGAGTCATTGGAGGTGGTCTTGGAGGGGGGGGGATGTTCCACAGACTGCGAGCATCTTGGATAATACAGCTCACCTCCTCCATGACACACTGATCAACCGGAGGAGAACGCCACAGGAGATCCTTTTTCCCTGTGGCTATCAAAACTGTACAAAACCCCCCCCTTCTGTCGTGGGGTAGACTGACTCCCCTTCCCTCTCCCCCAATTTCTGAACATCCCCAATCATGGACTTTCCACTCATCACTTTAATTTCATGTTTCATGTATATTGTTGCATTTTATGACTGTTGGCAGAACAATTTCCCTCCTGGGATAAATAAAGTTTGATCGTATCATATCGTATTTTCATCATCTCAATGGCAAGATCTGAAAGCACGTTGGAAATTGATTCATTGGCTCACTTAATGAATACTGCATTCAACACCAGGGTGGATTCTACAGAGCTTGGTCTTGAAGCTCGAAATAACTAGGCAGCACATTCAAGCAGACATCACTAACATGGTTGGCCAAATGTTCACCTCATGTGCAGGAAGGAACTGCAAATGCTGATTTACACCGAAGATAGACACAATATGCTGGAGTAACTCAGCGGAACAGGCAGCATCTCTGGAGAGAAGAAATGGGCCATCTCATGTGTTGTGTAATGCTTTGATGACACAGCACTGTGACCAAGGTCAATCAGCGCAAGACAATAATAAAACAGGTTTACCCAATTTATCGTGAAGCTGATTACTCTGTTATAGTTAGACTGTTAGAACTGCATTACAAGTACAAATATATAACAAAGGCTTATTTTATAAAAAGCACATAAAAGAGGCTAAGAAGATGTATTCATTTCCCAGGGGGACACAGTTCAACACTCAAATTAAACAAAGATACAAGTAAGTGGCACAGCGGTACAGTACCAGAGACCCGGGTTTGATCTGGACTACGGTTGCTGCCTCGAAGGAGTTTATGCGTTCTCCCTGTGACTGTGTGGGTTTTCTCCCACACTCCAAAGAAGAACAGGTTTGTATGTTAATTGGCTTTGGTAAAATTGTAAATTGTCCCTGGTGTGTGGTGTGTGCTAGTGTACGGCGTGATCGCTGATCGGCGCGGAATCGGTGGGCCAAAGGGCCTGTTTCCGCGCTGCATCTCTGATTAAACGAAACAAATTAAATTAAACTAAAGAAATAGAAATCTGGAAGTGGAGAAATCACAAAGTAACGGTTCTGAGGCTGGCTCGGTTTTGAGAGATCAAAGTTGCCGCAGTGCGAATTGTCCAGGAGATCTCAGACTTTACAAAATTCTGCAAAGTGGTTGATAATTCCTTAAAATAAAACTTTGAGACCTTCAACAAAAGGAAACATCTGATCCTGGAGTTTGTATTTTACTCAATAGAAATGAAACTATTGGAAACTAATGTGAAATTCTTCATATTAATGCAAACTAGAAACAAATAGAAAATGTGGCCATTTTATTGCATGAGGTGTAAAGTCAGGGCTGCCCAATTTCACCAGCTTTCAGCACCTTATCACATCCTCAGGATGTTCAAAAATCCCAGTCAATTTAAAATTTCTAAATGTATGCAGTTCCGAGGCCAATCAGCTGGTCAGGGCAAACAGCAATTAATCTTTGATCTGGCGATATAGACTAGAAGCAACATTAATTAGCTCAGAATTTACATATCCTCCGCATGGCCACTGCTGGTAAAGCCACACTTTCACCCACAGCCATCAACAGCTTCAAGATGAAAACCAATTGAGTTCTGAAATCGGCTCCATTCCTCCTGCCGAAAAACACCCTTACTGACAGAATCTTCATTATTAAGGGTGTCAGGGGTTATGGAACGATAGATCAGCCATGATTGAATGGCAGAATAGAGTTCAGTTTATTTTATTATCGCTTTGATAATCATGTTTTGATTATTATCATATACAGTGAAAGGCTTTTGTATCTTACTCCAGCACTTCTCACAAACACACACCTTGGAGCACCTTTCCCACAATTTAAAATCCTAATTATTTTCATATTTCTTTCATTCAGGCCACTTTCCAGTCAAAATGACACAAAGGTGCTCCAGGTCCAAGGTGTGGGCTTGTGAGAGGCAGCAGGTTAATTGCACAACAATTGAAGTTTGAAGGTGAAGCAAAACCCACCCACTGTGTGGCGAGTGTGAGACTCAGAACCCAAACAATTTAAATAGCAATGTAAATCAGCACAGCTAATCAAAACACAACTTGAAGGGAATGCAGCATAAGTGGTATCTCACTGTTAAACGTTCCACATTCCTCCCTGGCGTTTAAATGAAAGTCTCATGATATGTATCACAAGCTTGTGATCTATGCTGGAACAATGCTGAAGCCTGAAGTTAGACACAAAAAAAGCTGGAGTATCTCAGTGGGACAGGCAGCATCTCTGGAGAGAAGGAAAGGGTAATGTTTTGGTTGAGACCCTTCTTCAGACAAAGAGTCAAGGGAAAGGGGAACGATAGATTATAGATGGTACTTAGGACAAATGAATGGAAAACATGCAGCTTAGGAGAAGGGAATGGAAGATAAAATGGCTGCATTGATGCTGGCAGGCAAAGTGATACGACAAATAACACAAAGGAAACCAGCCCTGGTTTTGGGTAAATTAGATATGTACAATATATCAAATGCAAAGTTAAGTAACTGCATTTCCTCATCCTTAACACGCTCTAAAGGCATAGTAGACCGGTAGAAACAAGGAACTGCAGATACTAGTTTAGAGCCCCTTCCAGAACAAGGGGTCACAGTTTAAGGATAAGGGGAAATCCTTTAGGTCCGAGATAAGGAAACATTTTTCACACAGAGAGTGGCGAGTCTATGGAATTCTCTGCCACAGAAGGTAGTTGAGGCCAGTTCATTGGCTATATTTAAGAGGGAGTTAGATGTGGCCCTTGTGGCTAAAGGGATCAAGGGGTATGGAGAGAAGGCAGGTACAGGATACTGAGTTGAATGATCAGCCATGATTATATTGAATGGCGGTGCAGGCTCGAAGGGCAGAATGGCCTACTCCTGCACCTATTTTCTATGTTTCTATGAAACAATGACTATCGACCAGTGGCACTAACACCTGTGGTGATGAAGTGCTTTGAGAGGTTGATTATGGCGAAAATCAACTCCTACCTCGACAAAACCTGGACCCACTGCAATTCGCTTACCCCCACAACAGATCAATGGTGGATGCGATCTCGCTGGCCCTCCACTCCGCTCTGGCCCCCTGCTGTACTCACTCTATACTCATGACTGCGTAGCCGGTCGTAGTGCGAACTCCATCATCAAGTTCGCTGACGACACCACTGTTGTTGGATGTATCACTGAGGGGGATGAGTCAGAGTATAGAAGAGAGATCGAGCAACTGTCCATATGGTGCCAGCACAATAACCTGGCCCTCAACACCAGCAAAACCAAGGAACTGATTGTGGACTTTGGAAGGAGTAGGATGGGGACCCACAGTCCTGTTTATATCTACGGGTTGATGGTTGAAAGGGTCAAGAGCTTCAAATTCCTGGGTGTGCACATCTCTGAAGATCTTTCCTGGTCCGGGAACACAGATGAAATTATTAAGAAAGCTCAACAGCGCCTCTACTTCCTGAGAAGATTATGGAGAGTCGGTCTGTCAAGGAGGACTCTCTCTAACTTCTACAGGTGCACAGTAGAGAGCTTGCTGACCGGTTGCATCGTGGCTTGATTCGGCAATTTGAGTGCCCTGGAGGGGAAAATACTACAAAAAGTAGAAAACCCAGCTCAGTCCATCATCGGCTCTGACCTTCCTTCCATCGAGGGGATCTATCAAAGTCGCTGCCTCAAAAAGGCTGGCAGCATCATCAAGGACCCACACCATCCTGGCCACACACTCATCTCCCTGCTACCTTCGGGTAGAAGGTACAGGAGCCCGAGGACTCCAACGACCAGGTTCAGGAATAGTTACTTCCCCACAGCCATCAGGCTATTAAACTTGGCTCAGACAAAACTCTGAACATTAATACCACTTTATCTGTTATTTGCACTTTATCAATTTATTGATTCATGTGTGTATTTACGTATATAATGGTATATGGACACACTGATCTATTTTGTAGTCAATGCCTACTATGTTCTGTTGTGCTAAGCAAAGAAAGAATTTCATTGTCCTGTCAGGGACACATGACAATAAACTGTTTTGACTTTGACTTGACTAAAGACACAAAATGCTGGAATAACTCAGCGGGTCAGGCAGCATCCTGACAGGAAAACATGGATGAATGATTTTGCCTGCTTGGGAGGAACTCTGTTCGTATAGTGTCTTCTAAAAGCCTTAGTGGTTTCAACAAAACTAGTTGCTTTTGATCATGGCCCAAGACTTCTACGCGGAGAACAAAAATCACACACACACACGGAGACACAGACAGACAGACAGACAGACAGACAGACAGACAGACAGACAGACAGACAGACAGACAGACAGACAGACAGACAGAGAGTGATGGATGCTTATAAATGTGCTGCAGGGGTGGTGGTGGAGGCAGATACGATAATTTACTAGAATGTTGCCTAGGTTCCAGCAAATAAGTTACAGAGAAAGGTTGAACATGTTAGGTCTTTATTCTTTGGAGCGCAGAAGGTTAAGGGGGGACTTGAATGAGGTCTTTAAAATGATGAAATGGATAGACAGAGTTGACGTAGATAAGCTTTTCCCATTGAGGGTAGGAAAGATTCAAACAAAAGGGCATGACATGAGAATTGAGGGACAGACGTTTAGGGGTAACACGAGGGGGAACTTCTTTACTCAGAGAGTGGTGGCTGTGTGGAATGATCTTCCTGCAGAAGTGGTGGAGGCAGGATCGATTTTAACATTTAAAAGTAAAGTGGATACGTATATGGACGGGAATGGAGGGGTATGGGCTGAGTGCAGTTAGATGGGACTAGGGGGAAATAAATAGTCGGCACGGACTGGAAGGGCCGATAAGGCCTGCTTCCGTGCTGTAATTGTTATATGGTTATAGGGTTATAATGGCATTTAAGAGGCTTTTCGATAGGCACATGAATATGCAGGGAATAGAGCGATACGGATCACGTGCAGGCTGAGGAGAGTGGTTGAACTTGTCATCGTGCTCAGTGTGGACATTGTGGGCCAAAGAGCCAGTCCCTGTCCTGTGCTTTTCTACGGTCTATATCTACTATATCTCTACCCGTCACCAAGACAGCTTGTGCAACTGAACCTCTTTGAATAATGGCCCTAACATTCCCATCTGCATCTCACTGCTGGTTAAACTAGTTCTTCAGCTAACTTCAAGTAATATCTATCTTCTCAAACAGCATCACATCTCACCACAGCACCACATCCCTCCCTCAGTTCCTTCCAGAAGACGGCCAAATTTTAGATAATTCACACATAGCAGGCTTTGGCTGCAGTACTAATATGTGTTATCACTGGTTGATTTAGCTGTTAAAGATTACTTTTATTTTGTTGTCTAATAAAGACAGAGTCATACAGCATGGAAAAAGTCCTTCGGCCCAACATGTCCATGCCGACCAAGATGCCCCATTTACACTGGGCCCACTTGTCTGCGTTTGACCTGTATGCTTCTAAATGTATCCCTTTAACCTGAGTAAATGATTTTTAAGTGGTGCTAAAAGTGTTAAAAGTTAACCATTTTAAATCATTAATAAAATGAAGCAAGTTATCACGTGTTGTTGTGTAAACTTTATTTAATGGATAAAGTACTCATCTAACACGAATCAGATCACAAAATTTAAAAAAAGTCACTGAGCAGTGACTCATTTGAAATGAATGAGATTTTACAGGACTTAAAAGGAGTGGTATCTAATCTAGTGTGCCTCCCAGCACACCACTCCCTGTTTAATATGGTTCCTCCCACTCCCTCTGCAATTACTAGTTGCAAGACACGTTGATAAAATGCTTTGATAGCACGACTCGGCAGTGGTAAATGCAAGTCACCAGCTTCCACCAACTGGTCAATAATTAAGGGACAAATATTACAGCACAAAATAAATGCAAAGAAACCCAGATTTTAAACGTCACCTTTTCCTTCTCTCCAGAGATTATGCCTGTCCCGCTGAGTTACTCCAGCATTTGGTGTCTATCTTTGATTTAAACCAGCATCTGCAGCTCCTTCATATCCAGATTTTAAAACTACATTAAAGTCACTATGTGTGTCACCAAAACCACAAGTCGGGTGGGAAGAGAACAGCAAATTGTAATTGCAGGCATGATGTTGATATGGAAATCTGAAGTTACTTCTTCAGATAACAAAAGACGAGTCAAGCTAAATAGCAACAGCACCTCATGTTTCATTTGGGCAGCTTACAACCCAGCGGTATGAACGTTGATTTCTCTAATTTCAAGTAACCTCTGCATTCCTCTCTTCCCCCCCATTCCCTCCTCTCCCACCCTAGTCATCCTACTACTCCCATTGTTCGACTCCTTATATTCCTGTCATTAGCACAGCTTCCCAAGCCAACAGTGGACCACTGGGGACTCCACACATCCTGAGGTCATTTGTTGCCACCCTGAATTAGTTCTGGCCTTTTCGATCTTTCGGCCTGAAGAAGGATCCCAATCCGAAAAAAGTCACCAATTATTTTTCACCAGAGATGCTGCCTAACCCAGTTTCTCTAGCATGTTGTGTCTAAACAGCAACCATGCCCACTCCCCTCTTAAAATACAAACTTACCACTCAAGATGCACCATACACAAACCTGGCACCTGCCTGGAAGCTAGGATTACCTGACAGTGATGGAACATTAATTGAGCATAACCAGCAAATGTTGATGCTGCCCGACCCGCTGAGTTACTCCAGATTTGTGTGTCTGTCTACGTCTGATCAAATACCTGTTGTCTGAAGAAAGGTCTCGACCCGAAACGTCGCCCATTCCTTCTCTCCAGAGATGCTGCCTGTCCCGCTGAGTTACTCCAGCACTTTCTGTCTCTCTCCAGTTCCCAACAGCTGGACAATCAATGTCACCACCATGACTAGAATGTTGATGGTTGAGAAATAAGGGTGAGCTTCCTCTTCATCCTCTTCCATGGCAGAACGGCCTTGGCTGATAACACTATGATTAACTGAGTAGCGATGATTAACTGGGCAGCGATGATTAACTGAGCACACAGTCTCCAGGTGGCTTCTTTGTTTAAAAGAAGTGTAAAATAAACAGACAGAGATTAAGCCAGTTGTCAAGTGGAAAGAAGAAAGGAAATCACCAATGTTAAGGGCCTGTCCTACAAGCATGCAACTCTATGCGATTAGCGCGACCTAACGTGGTCGCTTGAGCCGTCCGGCGTCGCGGGGCCGGTCCCACTTCGATCGCCGGAGCCGTGCGGAATTTTCTGGAGTTCGTCCCGACATCGCGCGGGGCTCCGAAAAACTATGTTCAAAAATTCCGCGCGGCAACGGCTTGTCGGCTCGCAGTCGCCTCGACGCATTACACACCGCCTCGACATCGTGCCTCCGTAAACCTATCTGTAGGTGCCTCCATGACCCTCTATGTGTGTGGCTCCGTAGCCCTCTGTGTGTGTGTGCCTCTTTGTGTGCCCCTCTCTGTCCTGGCGAACTTACCTTAGACTTTGCTCCAAGTTCGCCTCACTTTGCGCCGTATTGCGCCACTCACCCGATCTCCGCGCGGCCCCTGCTGCCGGTTTCGTCGCGCTTGCCGCATGCAGGCGCATGCTGGTGGGAACGGCCCTGTACAGGGGATCACCCGACCTCCGCGCGGCCCCCGCTTCTAGTTTGATCGTGTTCATCGCATGGAGTCAGATGCTGGTAGGACAGAACATAGAACAGTAGGGCACGAGAACAGGCCCTCCGGCCCACATTGCCTGTGCTGATCATGATGCCAAAAACATCACTTACCTACCTGCACATAGCCCATATCCCCCATCCCCTGCACAGCCATAAGCCTATCTTAAGCCTTTTAAATAGAGAATAGACCATAGACAATAAGTGCAGGAGTAGGCCATTCGGCCCTTCGATGCCACTAACGTATCTGCTTCAACCACCACCCTTGCTTGGCCGCACATTCCAGGCACTCACCACTCTCTGTGTAAAACAACTTGCTCATCTCCTTTAAACGTCGCCCTTCTCACCTTAAAGCTATGCTCTCTAGTATTTGATTTCTCCTCCCTGGTAAAGAGATTCTGACTGCCTACCCAATCTTTGCCTCTCATAATGTTATATATTTCTGTCAGGTCTACCTCCAACATTCAGCATTACAGAAAAAAACAATCCATGTCTGTCCAAACTCTCCCTGTAGCCATTTCACCCTAATCCAGGCATCATTCTCTTAAACCTCCTTTGCACCCTTTTCAAAGCCTCCACATCCTTCCTGGAACGAGATGGCCAGAACTGCACGCAGCATTCCAAATGCAGCCTAACCAAAGTCCTATGAAGTTTTATTGACGACATGATAGGGGCAGCACAGTAGTTCAGTGGTGGAGTTGCTGCCTTACAGCACCAGAGACCCAGGTTCGATCCCGCCTAGGTGTGTTGTCTGTACGGAGTTTGTATGTTTTCCCTGTGACCGCGAGGGTTTTCTCCGGGTGCTCCAGTTTCCTCCCACACTCCAAAGACATGCAGGTTTGTAGGTTAAATGGCTTTTGTTAATGTTAATCTAGGATAGTGCTAGGGGGTTAGCGCTGGTTGGCGTGGACTCAGTGGGCCGAAGGGCTTATTTCCACTTTGCATCTCTGTAACGTCTAATGGTTCCATCGCAATTCCTTCCACCTTAAGAATACCCTGCTGATCCACCACCATTTGAGCAAAGAATGGCTAATTCTGCAAGGCATCAGAGGTGTCCTGATTGTAACTCTTGTAAGTACAAAGAGGAAAGAAACTGAACCATGCTGCATCTTCTGAAGGTCGCTGCTCAGAAGTGGAACTTAGATATTGTATCCAAGGACAAAGAACAAGAATCAGTAGGATTCGTCTGAATAAGGGTCTCGACCTGAAACGTCACGCATCTCCTTCGCTCCTTAGATGCTGCTGCACCCACTGAGTTTCTCCAGCCTTTTGTGTACCTAAGACTCAGTAGGAATTGATTTAGGGGAAGGATAGGTCTGAAATTTTGAAACTCTCTAATCATGCTCCAGTGCCCTGTCATTAATAGCTGTGGTGAGATTAGTTTTGCAATATTTCCTTCCGGCTCCAATCTGGGCTACCAACTGGTTAATCTTCAATCTTTGTAGGAGCAGTGGTAGGAGAATGGAATCGCTTTTAATACATCTTGTGCAGTTGAAATTTCATTATATTGTCGGATTGAAAATAAAATAAAATTTATCTTACGCATTTAAAACTAGCAAATACATGAGGCAAATCACAGGTTCATTTAAACTGGCAGAAATGCAGCTAACATCTTCTTGAAAGGATTTTGGAATCTTACAGCCCCTCACTGTTGTGAGAGAAATAAAATGGTAAGATTATTTTTAAAGAACCACCAAAATATAGATATTGAAGCATTTGCTGGCAGAAGGGATTAGTTTAAGTAGGCATTATGTTTGGTACAGACATGTAGGGCAAAGGGCCTATTCCAAGATTGTTTTATGCATTATTGACGTGTTAATGGCGGAGTAGCAAGATGGACTCAACAGTGGCTGAATGGGAGATGCCAGAGAGTAATGGTGGATGGCTGTTTGTCAGGTTGGAAGCCGGTGACCAGTGGGGTGCCTCAGGGATCTGTGTTGGGTCCACTGTTGTTTGTCATGTACAACAATGATCTAGATGATGGGGTGGAAAATTGGATAAGTAAGTATGCAGATGATACTAAGATAGGTGGTGCTGTGGATAATGAAGTAGATTTTCAAAGTCTACAGAGAGATTTGGGCCATTTGGAAGAGTGGGCTGAAAGATGGCAGATGGAGTTTAATGCTGATAAGTGTGAGGTGCTACATCTTGGCAGGACAAATCAAAATAGGACGTACATGGTAAATGGTAGGGAATTGAGGAATGCTGTGGAACAGAGGGATCTAGGAATAACTGTGCATAGTTCCCTGAAGGTGGAATCGCATGTAGATAGGGTGGTAAAGAAAGCTTTTGGTGTGCTGGCCTTTATAAATCAGAGCATTGAATATAGGAGTAAGTGAAGTAATGTTAAAATTGTACAAGGCATTGGTAAGACCATTTCTGGAGTATGGTGTACATTTTTGGTCGCCTAATTATAGGAAGGATGTCGACAAAATAGAGAGAGTACAGAGGAGACTTACTAGAATGTTGCCTGGGTTCCAGCAACTAAGTTACAGAGAAAGGTTGAACAAGTTAGGTCTTTATTCTTTGGAGCGCAGAAGGTTAAGGGGGGGACTTGATTGAGGTCTTTAAAATGATGAAAGGGATAGACAGAGTTGACGTGGACAAGCTTTTCCCATTGAGGGTAGGAAAGATTCAAACAAGAGGGCATGACATGAGAATTAAGGGACAGAAGTTTAGGGGTAACATGAGGGGGTATTCTTTACTCAGAGCATGGTGGCTGTGTGGAATGATCTTCATGCAGAAGTGGTGGAGGCAGGATCGATTTTAACATTTAAAGGTAAAGTGGATAGGTATATGGACGGGAGGGGAATGGAGGGGTATGGTCTGAGTGCAGGTAGATGGGACTAGGGGAAAATAAATGGTCGGCACGGACTGGAAGGGCCGAGAAGGCTGTAATTGTTATATGGTTATATTATAGTTTATTAATTGAACCCTGCTTTAAATATCATCTGATATCTATGACTAATCTAAATTATCCATGTCATTTGTTTCTTTAAAACCATCATCAGCACATTTGGAATGTATGCCAAGTTTAGATAGGACACCACAATTAACTGTGTACCTGAAGATAACGAATTCTTCCAAGTGTTCAATCCAAAATTGGGCTGTCACGGTGGCACAGCAGTAGAGTTGCTGCCTTACAGCGCTAGAGACCTGGGTTTGATCCTGACTAGGGTGTACTGTCTGTTTGGAGTGTGTTTGTTCTCCCTGTGCCCGCGGGTTTTCTTCGGGTGCTCCGATTTCCTCCCACACTCCAAAGACATACAGATTTGTTGATTAATTGGCTTTGGTAAAATTGTCCTTAGTGTGTAGGATTGTGCAAGTGTACTGGGTGATTGCTGGTCGGTGTGGACTCGGTGGGCCGAAGGGCCTGTTTCCCTGCTGTATCTCAGAACTGAACTAAATAACTATCATACTTTTGATTTTTTTTAAATCATCCTTTTTTTTAAACAAGCATTTTCAGAGCATTTAATCAACAAACTTTGTAAGAATCAAAAATATCTAAATTTGCCAACCATCAATATATTATTTTCACACCCAAATTTATTACTGATTACGATGTGCTGACCATTCCATGGTTTTCTACTGAAGTCCTTATTTAACCCGGCACTTTGGCCTGACCGATAGTTTGCTCCTCACATGAACACAGAAGGTATTGAGTCAAACAGCTGCCTCATGGCACAATTTCAGCAACCAAAATGGTTGCATGTAGAGTTTCTGCTTTTTCTTCCGTAGCACCCTCAGCATACAAGTCATGTGGTATTTTCATATTTCATTTTTTCCAGTTACATCAGTATTACCCAACCTCCCATTCCCTTAAGTTTATTTAACTGTGGTCTTGGAAACTCATGCAGATTATTCAACTTTTCCTGCATCCACTAGGTCTCCCTTTTCATCGCTTGCGAGTCAGACTCTTATTTGAGACTTCAGAAAGCAAATGTATTTCCTTCAATTCACCCAGAAGCCTTTCATCATCTTGCTGGCCTTTTAATCTGCCTTTTTCCCCCCCCACCTTTCATTATCGAAAACACACTTGTAATGCATTACCATTTGATCTGTTTGTGATTAAAAACAGATCTCATCACTTATCCCATTGCCCTTTTTCAAAAATTGGTGCACATAATTAGCAGTGATATTTCCTACTTAAACGAACACTTAAAACATTTGCTGAGTTACTCCAGCACTTACATCTTTCTTCAAGAGAACTTCACTGTGGAAAGAAAACACTGCAAGTTCTTTCTTTTATTGGTATCATTATCCAAGGAGTAACTAATTATTTACTTGCGATCCTCATTGCTTCTTTCAGTACTCTCATGTCCGCTTTAACAGGCAGACTACACTAAGATTAACATCTTATTCTTTAAGTGTAGGAAGAAACTGCAGATGCTGGTTTACACCAAAGATGGACACAAATTGCTGGAGTGACTCTGTGGATCAGGCAGCATCACTGGAGAAAACGAATAGGCGACTTTTTGGGTCGAGACTGAGAGGTCTGAAGAAGGTTCTCGACCCGAAACGTCACCTATTCCTTTTCTCAAGTGATGCTGCCTGACCTGCTGAGTTACTCCAGCATTTTGAGTCCCTCTTATTCTTTAAGATGGCAGCTCCAACAATATAGCGCTCTTTGTACAACACAAAGGTGCAAGCGCACAAAATAACCCGCATAAGATAAACATGGTTATAGCCTGTGAGGAAGAACTGGTGAAAAAAAACAGGATCCCTTCAGCTGCACAAAACAAATAAAAGGTGCCAACCAACATTAAATTATTTAACATATTTGTGTGTTCTGGAGCACTAACCAGCAGTGTTAGACAGACTTGTGCTGAAATATTGTTCCACGGGGACTGGGGATCAATATTCTACTGTATATGAACTTAATAAGTAGTTGCTAAACTTTGTTTGAATGGAGGAATGAAGTAGCACCATGTGTACACTGATCAGGAATAATGGGATAGTCATTAAAGAGATGGACATTCAGCTGGTTGTTTTTAAGGACAAAACTGTAATGAAAGACAACCACATTATCACCTAGTTTGGAACATCAACCAGTACTCTTCAACCAAATCTTATAAAGCACATGTCAGAAGAAATGGGAGGAAGAAGGGTAGAAGGCAGGAGAATAGAGTTGAGAGGGAAAAACAGATCAATAGTAGAGTTGACTCGATGGGCTGAATGGCCTAATTCTGCTCCTACCTCTTATGAAACCAAGGGGTAAAATAAAATCAAGTGGAGCTTGGTCCACTATGTTTACTTTGGACTGCTACTCACTAGACTTAGCAGCTTTTTGCTTTGAACTATGTCCGAGATCGTTTCCAGCAGGCAGCAAAGAGTAGATGGACAACCTTCAACTGAAGCAGCCATTGATGGAGATTGCAGATTCTGGTATCATGAGCTAAAATATAAGAGATGGACTAACATAGCAGGTCAAGCAACAGTGGAGAAAATGAATGGTCGATGTTTTGGGTCATGATGCCTCCACAGAGTCTGAAGAAGAGTCCTGAACTAAAACGTCAACCGTTTATTCCCTCCGCAGGTGATGCCTGATCCACAGAGTTACTTGAGCACTGTGCGCAACCATTTGTAGAGCTACCCACTGACTCTGCAGAGACTATCCACTCAGCTTCTACAAGCCACTGACCAATTGAATAACGTTTTCCTTGCATTGGTAACATGGTTGAATGGATTGAAAGCAAGGGCTTGAGAAGTCAATCCCATCCTAATCATTAATGTAGATAACCATAAGTTGACAAGGTTATATTCTGTCACACAAAAACCCTGAACATTTTTCGCAAAAACCTCAAACTATGATACAAAAGAACTTTATTTATCCGAAGAGGGAAATTGGTCTGCCCACTAGGGTTGCCAACTTTCTCATTCCCAAATAAGGAACAAAAGGTCAAAATAAGGGACAAATTCCCAACGGCATAAAGTACCAAAGGCCTTCGTCGAGTCACCACTGCCGGGCTTAACCGATGCCTTTTTTGCTTCCCATTGCTTGATAGAGCTGCACTGTCTTTTCTTTTGTGCAGGTTTATCCACCCATATTTGCACATGCCAAGCCCACCAAACAACACCAGACGTTACAGGAACTTTTTGTTTTGACAGGAATTGGCAAAATATAGCGTACATCTGATGCACATAAGTGGGCGGTGATTGGATGACAGGTGAATCACTCGTGCATGGCATCAACAGCACATGCAACACACATGCACGCTGTTGTACCAGATCTAGGCTGTTTGTAAGTGTGCCCTCTGGTGATTACAGAGTAGTAGCAGTCAAATACGGGACAAGGGCAGTCCCGTATGGGACAAACCAATTTAGCCCAATTGGATGTCCCGGGTAATAAGGGACAGTTGGCGACCCTAATGCCAACATCATGAAACACAATAAGATACATGAAACACGACATGAAAGTAATGAGTGTTAAGTCCACGATTGGGAATGTGCAAAGATTGGGGAAGGTGGGACGGGGAAGGGGGGGGGGGGGGGGGGGGGTACTGTGATCCCAGTTGCAGGGAAACGCCATGAACAGGCTAAACACAAAATGCTGAAGTAACTCAGCAGGTCAGGCAGCAGCTCAGGAGAAAATGAATAGGTGACGTTTCATGATTGAAACCTTTCTTCAGATTCAGTCTCAGTCTGCCGAAGGCTTCTACCCGACACTCACCCATTCCTTGTCCCCAGGGATGTTGACTGACCCGCTGAGTTACTCCGGCATATTAGACAATAGGTGCAGGAGTAGGCCATTCGGCCCTTCGAGCCAGCACCGCCATTCAATGTGATCATGACTGATCATCCCCAATCAGTACCCCGTTCCTGCCTCCTCCTCATATCCTCTGACTCCGCTATTTTTAAGAGCCCTATCTAGCTCTCTCTTGAAAGCATCCAGAGAACCTGCCTCCACCACCCTCTGAGGCAGAGAATTCCACAGGCTCACCACTCTCTGTGAGAAAAAGTGTTTCCTCGTCTCCGTTCTAAATGGCTTACTCCTTATTCTTAAACTGTGGCCCCTGGCTCTGGTCTCCTCGAACATAGGGAACACGTTTCCTGCCTCCAGCATGTCCTAGCCCTTAACAATCTATACGTTTCAATGAGATCCCCTCTTATCCTTCTAAACTCCAGAGTAAACTGAACCCGAGTCTATAGAACAGTGGAAAATTATCACCAATGCATCCACGATTTCTAGAGTCACTTCCTTAAGTGCCCTGGTATGCAGACCATCATACCAGGATTTATCAGCCTTCAGTCCCATCAGTCTATCCAACACAATTTCCTGCTTAATGTGGATTTCCTTCAGTTCCTCCGTCACCCCAGATCCTCTGGCCACTACTATATCAGGAAGATTGTTTGTGTCCTCCTTAGTGAAGACAGATCCACAATATTGTGTCTACCTTTGGTTTAAACCAGCATCTGCAGTTCCTTCCTACACAATAGACATGCTGATGGAGGTTGCAGAAAACATTACCTTTGTTTTCCCTCATTATCGCAAGATAGCAAGCCCTGAGGTGCTAGTCCCACAACTGGACAATTAGTAATTAACACTGATAGTGTTACAAATTGAACTCTTAAAGAACATGTGGTGCAGAAGGCCAAATTGGTCTGTTAGGCCAATGCTGGTTGAAGAACCAATCCAACATGTTCCAGTTAATGAACTGTAGTCTTGAAGAGACAGCACTCCGAGCATTTCCAAATATTTTTAATCCCCAAAAATACACCAATCGTCTGCCTTCACTAACTATTCCCACAAAACAACTAAACGGGGAGTTATCAGGCTCCTAACATTGTAACCAAATATACTCGAGGCTCCTCTAGTACCTTTGATTGTAATCTCATCTAACCCTCGAGTGCAGCCACGAACATACTGGAGATAGGAACACGTGCGGCTAAAAAGTCGCTGAACGATTTCCTGATCTTACAGGACCACAGAAGCAGCTAGGAATGAGCCCAGCCAACTAGTCTTGGCTGACATGCCCATGGGTCTAATATTCCCCCATTGAAGTTCCCAGTTAACTCGTAATTAATGCGGGCAGAGTTCCGGCTAGAAAACTGGCGTAATGAGAAGTTTTTAAATGGCAATATCAGTCTAAAGACATATCTGCAAGTCACATTTCTCCGTGTACTCTAGCGTCCGATCACATCGTATTAATGTTTCACAATGAATGAACCCCCACAAAAGTCGGTTTATGGTTCAAACGTTAACCCTGGGGTGATTTTAAACCGGTGAATTATCAGCCACGTTTTAGGTGCGCCTTTAGCACAAGGGGGTTATATCGACTACAGGCGCTGCAACTACTTGCCTCTGTACCAAAAGGGGAAAAGATCTTCACAACAATTTAGCAGTGGCTCTGGTAACGTGAAGCATGTGGTTTGGTGTGGTCTAACACTTGCATTGTGAAAGAAGGGGGGGGGGGGGGGGCTTTGAAATGAATTAGATTCAACAATAGATAAAGACACAGGGAACTGCAATGTTAATGTACAAAAGACACAAAGCGCTGGAGTAACTCAGCGGGTCTGGGTGGCATCTGCGGAGGATAAGGATAGGCAACGTTTCTCGTCGGCACCCTTCTTCAGACAATAGATTTGTTGAGTAGAAAAGCCGGAAATGCATACTTCTTTAACAAAAATTCTAAACTCGTTCGGCCATTATGGAAAAAAAAATTACTGACACTATAATTCATGTGAATGCCGCTTCGGAAGTGACAGAGAGAGAGGGAGGGAGGGGGGGAAGAGGAGGCAGAATAGTTAGTTCTCCAAAGAAAATTAACATCCAAGTTAAAGTTAAAGCGAAAGTTAACATCCAAACTACTTGCACCGGGCTCAACTGAGAGATGGGTTTGTCCCAAGTTTGGGACTTGGGGCAGTCACGCCGGGCGGTGATATTCGCAAGCCTTGAAATCGCTGTGTGAATCACAGAGAGACCTGAACCGATGAAGTCTTCCCGCCCTCACTGCTAACCCGGGACAGGAGCTGAAACTCCCGGGAGGTGTCGTTTTATTTCCACCCACCCCAAACCCATTACTCACCTGGAGCAAGACTTGCTGGAGTTTGTACAAAAGAAAGAAGGTGGTCCCAAAAGTTAACTTGTTCTGGCCCTGCCCGCGTATCAGCTGATGGGATGACAGTGCAGCGAGCCCAGGGCAGCGCTTCAGCTGGTTGGACAGGGAGATGAGATCAGCGGTGGGGAGTGATAGCAATCTGGACACTCATTTGTTCGCGAGGAAAAGGGGGAAATGATGTCTGAAGGACCTCCTCGAAACGCCGGCGTAATTGACAAGCAGTGGGTGAAAGTGACGCGGGGACTGGCTCTGAGAGAGCGTTCTCTCTCTCTCTCCCTCTGGCCAAACCCTTGATAGCTGAGTCGCGTTTAACCTTCACTCGGGGCGGCAGCCGACTCATACCTCTATTTCCGTGAACTTTGCGGCATTTTTCTTTTAAGCGCGGACTTTGCCGGCTCTTTCATTTTGCGGCAAATGCGCCAGGAAGTGACCCGTTCTTCAGGACTCCGTTGTTAACTTTATTCGTAACAGAATAAACTCGCGCTGTGACAGCAAGGGGGGGAAATAACTCAGGGGCAGGAAACCCAACAAAGACACGTGGAGGAGCAACTGATGGGGAAGATGGGCTAGTATTCAGCAAAGGAGTGTCATGAAGACATATAGAACGAACATTTTAATGTCCCACATAAGTGTCCATTGTATCAACACTGCCTCTTCTATGGGCAGAACATGGGTAGATGACGTTTCGGGTCAGGACCCTTCTTCAGACTGAGAAAGGGTCGAGGTGTTCGTGACCCAAAATATCATCCATTTCATATTCTCCAGGGATGCTGCCTGCCCCTCTCAGTTAGTTCAGCATTTTGTGTCTTTCCTTGGTAAAGCAACATCTGCTTGTTCATGGCTTCTACCAACCGACTGCTTCCACTCAATTTCCAGAACTCCTGCCCAACTTCATTTCTTCGTGTCTTTCCGTCGGCCAAACTTCCTTAATTAGTTCACAAACTGTCAAGTATCAGAGAATTGATGCTGTCAACCTTATTTCATCTTATTTCTGTCCTAAATGAATGACTAGCTTATTTTCAGATGGTGACTGACAACTAATTTTAGGTTAAATTCTACCCCTGCTTCGAGTCTGCCCTATACCTGTGAGAAGATTATACATTTCAATTAAAATCAATGAAAATCCAGAGTTAAGACCAGTTTCTGTAACCTGTCTTCATCCAAAACTAGGGATCATATGTTAAACAGAAGTCAAACAGAAGTGGTAAGAGGTTCAAAAGTCAAGTCAAAAGTCAAAGTCAAGAGTTTATTGTCATGTGTCCCTGACAGGACAATGAAAATCTTTCTTTGCATAGCACAACAGAACATGGAAGGCATTGACTACAATTCTATACATAAATACACCATGACTTAATAAATTAATAAAGTGCAAATAACAGATGGAGGGATATTAATGTTCAGAGTTCCGAGCCAGGTTTAATAGCCTGATGGCTATGGGGAAGTAGCTATTCCTAAACCGGGTTGTTGCAGTCTTCAGGCTCCTGTACCTTCTACCCGAAGGTAGCAGGGAGATGAGTGTGTGGCTAGGGTGGTGTGGGTCCTGAGAGGTTCTGAGGGGAAGAGGAAGAATTTTATTTCTTCCTGAGGGTGGGCGGAATCTGAGCGGGTAGTGGAGTGCAGGTACTCTTGTGTGAGATTTAGTCATTCATAAGATATTAAGTGAGAGGAGTATAATTAGGCCATTCGGCCCATCAAGTCTACTCTGCCATTCAATCATGGCTGATCTACCTCTCCCTCCAAACCCCATTCTCCTGCCTTCTCCCCATAACATAGAAAGCATAGAAAATAGGTGCAGGAGTACACTATTTGGCCCTTTGAGCCTGCACCGCCATTCAATATGATCATGGCTGATCATCCACCTCAGTATCCTGTACCTGCCTTCTCTCCATACCCTCTGATCCCTTAAGCCACAAGGGCCACATTTAGCTCCCTCTTAAATATAGCCAATGAACTGGCCTCAACTATCTTCTGTGGCAGAAAATTCCACAGATTCACCACTCGCTGTGTGAAAAATGTTTTTCTCACCTCGGTCCTAATAGACCTTATCCTTAAACTGTGACCCCTTGTTCTGGACTTCCCCAACATCGGGAACAATCTTCCTGCATCTAGCCTGTCCAACCCCTTAAGAATGTTGTAAGTTTCCATAAGATCCCCCCTCAATCTTCTAAATTCTAGTGAGTACAAGCCAAGTCTATCCAGTCTTTCTTCATATGAAAGTGCTGCCATCCCAGGAATCAGTCTGGTGAACCTTCTCTGTACTCACTCTAGGCAGAATGTCTTTCCTCAGATTAGGAGACCAATCTGACACCCTCTGAATTCTTATGTCTGAATCCCCACCATAACGTCTGAATTCTTTAGACGAGTACTTGAACTGATTTACTAATTTGGTTTATAAAATCAGTGTTTGGAATCCATTAGCTCATTTACCATTTGATGCAATTTCCTCTAGTTCTTTTTAAAAAAAGCAACTATAACAAGCAAAAATTACTACGGTATGTCATTTTTGTTTCAGAGAGGCAAATGTTTATCTGCAATGAAGGTAGATCACAAAAATGCTGGGGTAACTCAGCGGGACAGTCAGCAATAATGCCCCCCAAGTATCATTGAAGCGGTTAATCAGCATTTTTAACCTGTGCAGTGCCACCCCCGAGTATACTCAGATTATGGCCAATAGTCAAGTTGTCCTACAACTTTAGGCTGTGCACGCCATAGGCAAGAAGAAGAAGATGGCCAATAGTAAAAAAAAAACTTGGCAGTGAACAAGTTAAATGGATTCGGATACACATTTAAAGGGAAAATGATTTAAAGGGCAACAGGGAAAGACAGAGTTAGTGAAGGGTATCTATGGGCAGTCTACAAGGACTAATTGAGACAGATAGTCTCTTGATGCTGGAGTAACTCAGCGGGGCAGACAGTATCTCTGGAGTGAAGGAATTGGTTACGTTTTGGGTCGAGACCCTTCTTCAGTCTCCTGAAGCACCGTGAAAGTATTAAATAAAAATAATTTGAAGAAAAGTTGGATAACAAACTCGAATGTTGCACTCATTCGTTAAGAGTTAATGCAGGTGGTGATCCAGAGCAAACAGGTTGGTTTACATTCCATTTTGAATTCTTCATTTGGTGTGTTCAGGGCATTGTTAAAATAATTCAACTTAAAACAGAGTTGCATTCATAAATCTTAACAGTTTCTTGTCACCTCAAAGCACGTAATCAAGTCAAGTAAGGGCCTGTCCCACTTGGGCGTCATTTGTGCGTCACGCACTTGGCGCGCAAAGATTTTGTACATCGCAAAATCCTGGGGCGCCGCGTAAATGACGCCCAAGTGGCACATAATTTTGATGTTCAGTCATGATGGTACTGTAGTTGATTGGTGCAAAGCAAGTCCCCCCCCGAACAAGAGATCTTGTTTTAGTAACATAGGGAGGTTAGCCAGGTCAGGGAGGATAAAATCCACTCCTTCAAAATCTGGCATTGGGGAAAGACCCCTAGAACAATATGTTTGCCAAAGAGTAACATATTTGGACATACAGCACTCCATTATTATTTGTGCTCAGGACTCTACAATAGGACATGGGCCTAGAAACTTCAGACTCGGAGCTGAGAGAGGGTCGGGATCATAAATGTAAATTGGTCAGCCACCAAGCCTTTGGTATCCATCAAAGACCCTTTTATACAAACCCTACACTAATTCCATTTTATTTTCCCTCCATCCCTGTCAACCTCCCCCCAGAATCTACCTCTCCTGCACACTAGACAATCTACGATGGGCAATTAACTGTCATCACAGGGAAAATGAGCAAAGCCAACACAGACAGCACCAGAGGTCAGGTTTGAACCTCGGATACTGTGCTGAATGGTAACAACTGAGCCACAATGTGAACACTGTAGTAGATCCTTGTAAATGCAGATCTTCTGCATAGAATCACTACAGGTGATGGCTATTCAGTTAATTACACACTCTTTCTTCACAACTCTGCATTTGGTTTTCTCTTTGAGTCAAGTCACATTTAAAAAACTCTCATTGGCCAAAGTGCTTTACATTGGTGGAGGTACTAACGTTATACAACAGTGGTGCATAGATTAAGTACATACATAAATACATACATATAACCCTCATTCAGAGGACGTCAAGAAAGGCTTGAGAGTAAAGATGAGTTTTAAGTCTTGACTTAAATGAGTCGATGGAGGGGGCAGTTCTGATGGGAAGAGGGATGCTGTTCCACAATCTAAGAGCTGCAACCGTAAAGGCCCTATCTAGCTCTTGAGAGCTTTCATTGTCAACTTGCAATACTCTTGGACACGCTAGAGGCAGGAAACTTGTTCCCGATGTTGGGTGAGTCCAGAACCAGGGGCCACAGTTTAAGAATAAGGGGTTAGCCATTTAGAACTGAGATGAGGAAAAACTTTTTCGCACAGAGTTGTGAGTCTGTGGAATTCTCTGCCTCAGAGGTCGGTGGAGGCCAGTTCTCTGGATACTTTCAAGAGAGAGCTAGATAGGGCTCCTAAAGATAGCGGAGTTGGGGGATATGGGGAAAAGGCAGGAACGGGGTACTGATTGGGGATGATCAGCCATGATCGCATTGAATGGCGGTGCTGGCTCGAAGGGCCGAATGTCCTACTCATGCACCTATCGTCTATTACAGGTAGTGAGTTCCAGCTAGATTATTTTCTGGCATGCATTCTTACGTAATCTGAACCATTGATTCTTTAAAATTTTGGCCACATTTATTGCTTGACCTGGTAATTATTTTGAGCAATGGCAGTGCCTTGTATTTGATCTAGAATTCATATCTCATAGACAGATCAATTAACATGCCTCCACCACCCTGTCTACTGACACAAGCACCAATTGTTATTCAGTCTCACCTGGTCTCCACCCCGTCTTAGGCACTCTCTTTATTCTCTTCACTATTCCCACACTCTGCAATTTAAAGAATGTTAACTTTTCCTCATAAGATCATCAACCTGATATGTTAATATTTCTTTCTTCACGTGCTGCTTCACCAGTCTTTCCAACATTTTCAAAGATTTTATCATACAGTACTTTGAAGGTCTTCAAGGCACCAATCACAATAAAAACATGTATTTCTAGAGCAGAACTATATTCTGCAACTCATATTAAATATGATATCGAAGGTAGACAAAAGTGCTGAAGAAACTCAGCCGGTGTGGCAGCATTTATAGAGCAAAGGAAATAGGCAACGTTTTGAACACCATATCCCCACCTTTGAACATTCGCTAATGGGATGATTCGATTTATCTTGTTTCAACCAGTCATGACATTCTACATTAAAGGCTTAAGAATATATCTGGTAAATGCACAGTGGCTTTTGCCCAGAGTAGGGGAATTGAGAACCAGGGGACATACATTTAAGGCGAAAGGGGAAAGATTTAATGGGAACCTGAGCGGTAACTTGTTTGACACAAATTGTGATGGGTGTGTGGAACAAGTTACTGGAGTTGAGGTATATGGGCCAAAAGAAAGCAGGTGGGACTCCAGGTGGGGCCTGTTGGTTGACGTGGGCAAGTTGGGCTGAATGGCTGTTTCAACACTGTACGACCTGTACTAACCTTGGTGTAATTTTATAACTGAAATCCTGTACCTGGAATCAACACTGTAAATGATTTCTCCACCTATGTGGTACCCTGTAATGTGGGGACTTTGATCAGATGACTAATTATGTCACATCTGGAGTAACGTTTAATCAGCACACAACATAAGCTCCATATTCTTACTGGAAACTATGCATTGTGGAAGAGTTATGAAAGAGAAAGTAGGTAATACCCATTCAGCCAAAATCAACTTGTCGATTGTATTTATTATTTGTAACAGCGTTCAAAGCAATCTCTAATAAATTACATATATTGCAGTATTGATATGGGAATTTTCCAAAGGCATAATTGGGAAAGATAGTGGATCAAGTAAATGCATCCCCTTGGAATTAGAATCTATTTAAAGTGCATGTTAAGTAATTGAAAGAAAATGTTCAGAGTGTAGGACAAACATCTAATGTCAAGACACAAGACCCTGTTTAAAGTAAAGGAAAAGGGAGTGTTGAAAGGAACTGCAGATGCTGATTGATACCAAAGTTACAAAATCTAAAATAAAATGAGGTGTTGAAAGCCGGACAGTACCAAAGTGTGGGAGTTATATATAGTAATTCCTACGATGAGACATTGGGGCCAGTAATTTACTGAGAATTGGGTGAAGTTGGGTCTCATGGACAGTCCAGCATGAGGAAGGGTTGGCATAATGTACAAACAGGGGAATGCAAGTAGACTGCAAGGGTCAAAGAATGGATAGTAAATGAACTGCATGCACTAAGGAACACTAAAGAATTCAATGCAGTAACTGTAGAGGAAAGATTAATTTCCAGTATTGCAGTCCTTTTAAAAACAGGAGTGACCTAGTCCTTATTGTGCCCTTTCAATTAAACCTATGACATTAAATGAATGTAATTTTGCTTCCATCTTACTTAAGTGGAATTCCATCTCTACCTACAGTACAGTTCCACTGCAGCTGCTGCTTTATACCAAACAGACACAAAATGCCAGAGTAACTCTGCAAGTCAGGTTGTATGTCTGGAGAAAAAGAATAGTGATGTTTTGGGTCGGAACCCTTCTTTAGACAGTCTGACCTTAAACGTCACCCATTCCTTTTCTCCAGAGATGCTGCCTGGCCTGCTGACTTACTCCAGCATTTTGCATGTTCGGTTAAAATGTATTTTGTGTGTTGTTGCTTTTTATTAGTATGACTATGGCAAATTAATTTCCTCGTATGTTGCAAAACATACTTGACTAATAAAGTATGATTATGATTGTGTCTATCTACAGTTCCTGTGTACTCAAATAAACATGTACATGCATTCTCAGAAAATGGATTGAAAAGCAAAGCGAATTTTCCGACACTCAAAAGTTGGTTTAATTAGTTAAGTCAATCATTGTTATGAATAGCATTTCTTGCCGTGCTAAAATTACTCCTGAAAAAGATACAGGTCCACCACTGATTTCCCACCACCTCCTTTAATCCAGACAAAATTATGAGCGCATTTGAAATTCTTAACTGCCAGATTATTTTACTGGGCGGCCACAAATGGCAATGAGTGTGACGGATGCTCTTTCTCGATGCGTGCCTCAGTCCCCAAATGATTAATTGTTTTTATTATAATTATTTAAGTCTAGCAGTCCATGGTGCTTTTGAGACAAGGGTATGGCATAATTACTGGGTCAGGTGCATTGTTGAATTATTGTAATCTGGCAAAGCCCTGGAGCAAAGGGTGCCAGAAAATCAGCGGTGTACCTGTACATGAACAAACATATTACTCATACTGGTCCAGTGTCATAGATGTTGGGATTACCAGGACACTGTTTCTTTCAGTGTAGAGCATTCAACAGGTGGTCTATTCTGTCCATGTGGAATAGACCACCTGTTATTAAACTGAAGTGTCAGAATAAATTGTGCATGTCCCACAGATAGGATTTTAGCCCACAACAAGACCTGATAATGAGCTGGTGTTCAAATTAGGCTCACATTTAGTTGCACTAATTTCAAATATACTATGGTACTCTGAATTATATTGACAAAACGCCTTTGTCTTAAGACAAAAACACTGAATATATACTGCCCCTTACTCCAAATCTTATCAAGCAACTTGCAGTATTATTTTGACACAGAAATTACATACTCCAGTGCTATATTCCATGTATAAGTTGATGTAGGGAAATCTCAAATCTCCTTCTGACAATTCTCATTTGAGGAACAGTTTCCTTAATCGAAAGGATTATTTTGTAAAGTGATAATAACTAAATACAATAGACAGCTTTCAGAGACCAGGGCAAGTTTTTTTAATGTAGCAATATTTGATTATTAATGTCATAATAACAGGGTTGACAATCAGAATTTGCAGTTCATTGTACTTCTTGAAGTTTCCATTTAATGTTGCTACTCCTTAGCAAGGAATAAAACAAGACTTGAAATACAAATTGAAGATGGATACCTGCTGACTGGTCTCAAAGTGTCACACAAGATACAATATGCATAAGGTGTGAATAGCAATGAAGTGCAAGTCCACACAAAATGCTGGAGTAACTCAACAAAACAGGCAGCACCCATTCTTGCTCTCCAGAGATGCTGCCTGTCCCACTGAGTTACTCCAACATCGTGTCTATATTAGGTGCCAGTTTTAATTTAGTTTAGATATATTTTGGAAACTATCTATTGGCCCACCAAGTCTGCGCCGGCCAGCGACCCCTGTACACTAATACCATCCTACACACCAAGGACAATTTACAATTTTTACCGAAGCCAATTAACTTGTACGTCTTTGGAATGTGGGAGGAAACCAGAGAATTTACAAACACCGTCCAGACTGCACCCATAGTCAGGATCAAACCAGGGCTGGTGGCACTAAGGCAACAACTCTTCCACTGCGCCATTGTGCTGCCTAAATTATAATTATAATTATAATAAGTTAAAATTTGCTGGTTTTATATTCAAATGTTTTGACCAAGTCATGTGAATTATAGCACGTAATAACAGAAATCCAAATCCAAATGTTAGCTTAGTGAGTTAAAAAATACAAATGTCACTAGATGGCACCAAACATGACTACACTGCAAGCAGTGTGAATACACCATTCAAGTTTATTGAAAAATGAAAAAGAAATTTGTACATGTTAAATTATTTTTAAAATTCATAAAATGGTTTATTTCAATTTAAAAGTTATGTACAAGAAATATCAACACAATACTCAGGGGAATAAAAAAAATCACTGTTCATCATGCAAAAAGCTCAGATTTGAACACAACTGGACAAGAGAAAAATACACCAGTTCTCCTCCATTGCAAAGATAACACATTTATTCCAAATGTCCCATTAAGTGGAATCAGTCTTCCACATTTTTGTCACACGTGCCTCTATCGCTAAAATCAGGTTTTATCGAATGCCATGGTGCAGCACGCTGGATTGAGCGGCTACGGCCATCTTTTTCTTCTTTGCTGGGTCCACCGCAAAGCATTTCCAGATGCGGATAGTTTCATCTGCAGCCACAGAGCACACTGTCGTTCCATCTGGACTTAAACACATATCCAGCACACGAGCCTGGTGTCCTACATTAAAAGCACGATACCTTGCATGAGACGACGACAACAACAACAACGCTACTTTGTAACATCTTAATCCAATAACTGAAAAGTACAAATAACAGCATGGCAGAGACAAGACCCAAATAATTTAAATTCTGTTTGAACTGCACTTAACTAACTATCTAATTACAGAAGGAATGAGATTAAGGGTTCGTGAAACATCTTAAGACACTTTACAATGTAAATGTTTAGCCTCCAGTGAATATATACAACGACATGCTTTAACTTGACATGAGCAATCTAGCTCCTCCACCTTAAGTCTATTGTGCTTGGTTTCTCCGAGGCCCCTACAAATCAGTGCGACCAAACAGAGAAGGCGACCACTGTGCTAAACACCTGCACTGTCTGCTCGGACCAGCTGGAGCTCCTAGTTACTAACAGTTTTAATTCTCCTTCCCATAATGACCTCCGTCCTCAGATCCATCTACTGCCACAATGAGGCCACACACGTACATCTTCAGCTGACTAGAACCCAACAGCTTTAACACCATATTTTCCAATTCTGGAAGGCATTTTAAATATTACTTCACATATTTGAAATGTGTACCTTTGAGCTCAGTGACTTTGGTAAAGTTTGGATATTTCCATATTATCAACTGATTCTGTGAAAATCCATGACCCGACACCAATTCTTTGTACTCAGTTGACCAGAGTATTGAACAGACCTTGAAAAAACCAAAACAAAGAGGTTAAAACCAAAACTTGTAGAAATTACATTAAGAAAACACCAAGCTAGCAGCTAAACCTAGCTTGTATTGCATTTAAAAATATATATTTTAAGAATCACTGACTACTGTACAATCTTGGAAGATTCATGTAGAATTTGTCCATGGCCATCAGCCACTAGATTCAATTGGGATGACCTTGCGCACGACCTTTGCCCATTCATCTGAGTAACACCTGGACATGGACATTGTTATTCATTCACTGTACAGTGAAACTGAAGTTCTAGCACAACTCGGAAGATCTTGTCTAAAGGATCCCAATCCATAAACATTACTTATCCATTTTCTCCAGTGATGCTGCCCGACTTGAGTTACACCAATATAGCGCCCATATTTGATATAAAGCAGCTTTTGCAGTTTCTTTTTATTTCAGAAGATCTTAAAGGGCCTGTCCCACTGTACGAGGTAATTCAAGAGTTCTCCCGAGTTGCCCCCGATTCGAACTTAGAGAATCACGGTAATAGCCACTCGTAGGTACTCGGGCTCTCGTGGAGATTTTTCAACATGTTGAAAAAACTTCACGAGTTTCCCCGAGTACCTGCCGTTAGCGATACGAGCCACTAAGACGTCCCGAGCTCCGATGTACTCGCTACGTACTTACAAGTTTTTTTTTTTTTTTTTTTTAAACTCAGGAGAGCTCTTGGGTAAACCTGTATAGTGGGACAGTGGGCAAGGATTGTCTAGGGAAGGATTGTCTCACTTCCCTAGACAATCCTTGCATGCAAGTTTTTATCAAGTCTCCAATTTTGTCTGCAACCTGCAGAAGTATTTAAAATCCCAACTCCTTGTTGCTTATGGCATGCTTATCTAGATGCTGGGAAAATGGCACTAGCCATTTAGGCATTGAGAAGCAGAGACATAAAGATCATGAACAACAATACGGTTTTATTCATCACATTGCACATAAAGTGCAAGTGAAATGAGGGCTTGAAATGAAACAATTGAGGGCCATTATCTAATTGAGTGCTATTGCAAGCCACATGCTTCCAGTCTGAAAAATATCTATTTTCCATGCTATTTGTTCCTCTGAAGTTGTTTAACCAACCTGAGAATGAGTATCCACAGCATTCAAACAAGATCCAGAATTGACATTCCAAAGGCGAATGAATCTGTCACTGGTGCCACCGCCACTTGCAAGGGTGTTTGCTTGCCAAGGACACCAGGCAATTGCCTAAAGGAAAAAAAATTAAGCTACTATATATTACAATTCCACTTGCACATGTGATAACACCTGCTTGGACAGCAACCGTGCAACATTATTTTCCAAGCAGTTTCTTTAACTGCACCATTCAAGAGCAACAAATCAAGAATGCCTCTGCCTCTGGATTGGAGAGATTACTAGCTGTAAGAGGTTGGACAAATCCGGATTATTTTCTCTGTTGTGGAGGCCGAGGAGGTGACTGACAGAAATTATGAAACAGTGGATAGTCTCTTTCCTGCGGTAGTAGTATCACAAAGGCAAGTGTTTAGAGGCAAGGGAGAGGGAAGATTAAAGGAGATTTACAAGGCTAAGTTTATTTTTTACTAGACTAAGTGGGACCCGTTGGGTCCCATGTTCACACAGGAGGGCTGGTCCCGCAACACAATATTCCACCTCTCCACCAATTCCAATATTGGTGGCCAGTGGTGGGTGGGGCTTTCTGGAGTACTAGTATGTGTGCTGCGGGCTGAAGGGACTGGTTACTATGGATATTATGGGCCAAATGGATTCTTGGGGTGGCAGCTCAGTCACTCAAGCCTGATGTGCTGGCAGCTCACTAAAGGCTGGTGGGCTAGCAGTTGACTCACGGCTATTCCTTGAAATTCCATTTCAAGCAGGGTGCAAGGCCACCAAATTCAGGTGCAGTTTCATGCCATTTCAAGCAGGGTGCAAGGTCACCAATTCAAGTGCAGTTTCATACCATTTCAAGCAGGGTGAAACCACCATAAAACCACACAAAACACTACACTCACAGTTCAGTAGACATTCAGTGTGTTCAGTTGATTCACAGCTCAGACAGTTGTGACCTCTCGCTCCCCCCATCTTGCAAAGATTGAGCCACACCCACACTTACGGGTTTTATAATCCCCTCCAACTGGAAGGGGAGTGGCCTTCATGGCATGATTGACAGGAGAGAGATTCTCAACATCATTATAAACACTAATAACACTTATTTTTCATTGATGGGAAGAATCCTCTGCACCTGATGAGTGGCGAGGAACCGAGAAAGATGGCCAAAAATCACAGCCGTAAGTGGTAGCGTTTTATCTAAAATCAATATTCAGTGCAAACAGGAAGTTGTCAAGTTTCCACCAACAGCCATTTATTTTTTGCCATGCAGCCTTTCAAAGCAGTTACCACCACCAACAGCCATTTTTTTTGCAGTGCAGCAATCTTTCACGGCAGTTATCACCACCAACAAAGGCCTTTTTTTTATTTGCAGAGCAGCCTTTCAAAGCAGTGTTTTTAAATCTTTTTTATTATTTTTTTAAATGGCTCGTGTGCTGTGTTTGAGTTGATTTTGTATTACACTTGCACTCTAATTCATTCATCTAATCACACTGTTCACAACTGCAGTATTTGGGCAAATACTAGTGCAACTTGGGTGGGGAGGGATAGAGATAGAGGGAATACTGAGCTACCTCAAGTGAAATAAATCAATGTTCATATCACTGGGCTGTAAACTACCCAAGCAAAATACGAGATGCTGTTCCTCTCAAACTTTCTCTCTGGCGGGGGGGGGGGGGGGGAAGAGGGAAACCTTGAGGGGAGAGGGAAAGTTTGAGGGCAAGACAGTGCAAGAGGGAGAGAGAGTGTGTGAGAAACAGTGCGAGTGTGAGAGAGTGATAGAAAGCGGAGCAGCGGAGACACTGGGCACAGTGGCGAGCAAATATCCTATAGCGGAGCGAGATGGACTACTACGAAAAACACGTAGTACGGTCTTTCGCAGTAGTGGTCCATCTTGCTCTGATATAGGATCTCTGGATACGAGGGCGGAGGCGGAAGCAAAGATCCTATCTTTGGGTGGAAGCAAGATGGACGGAAGCTGGTTACTGAAATGGGACATCTAATAACAACCCATGAATCGGCCCATGACCGTACTACGTGTTTTTCAGGAGTAGTCCATCTTGCTCCGATATAGGATCTTTGGTTACCACCACCAACAGCCATTTTTTTTGCAGTGCAGCCTTTCAAAGCAGTTACCACCACCAGCCTTTTTTTTGCAGTGCAGCATTTCAAAGCATCCATATTTTCATTTTCAAACCACATTAAGGGCACTCAGTTGAGTAGACATGTGTTCAGTGTTACTCAGATCTTAGAGAGACGTGACCCTCTCGCTTCCTCCATCTTGCAGAGACCGAGTGAGGCACACCACTTCCGGGTTTCATATTTATCCCAATCCATAATTATTCAAATCAATTGCACATGAAAAATTGTCCTGTTACGCCAGGCAATGATTTTTATACTTTGAAATTGTTTTCCTTTCAATTACTTTTCTAGTTCAGGATTAAAGCAGTCTTAAAAGCATAAAAACAGTATATGGAATATTTAGTTACCGATAGAATAGTACAGTGAAACGACAGAGGGGGAAAAAAAGTATCCAATAAATTTGATGCTGAAATATTAGAACTCATCTGCAGAGTCAAAGTTAAGGTCATGCACACACTACAAGGCGAACTTGAGAACTGGTTACAGAAATGACAAATTATATTTACTTTTGGTGATTGTGGTCAACTGTTAAAGCTAGCAAAAATATTCAGACTCTGGGAACAATGAGAAGGGATGCAGGAGGAGGGAATATGTTGATCTTTTAAAACAGCGTTGGACAGATCTTAATTTCACAATTTCGGTAGGCACCAATCATAGCAGACTGCTTTCGTGGCATCAAGGTTCACAAAGCCTCCCTTTTGTTAACAGTGTCAGCAATTGAGATACTGACTGATAACTATTTTGTTAAATTTAGTGTTTTACACTCAATGATAAACATTCATGCCTGCAAAACAAGCTGTGATTTAGACCAAGTAGTCATTTGTTTTAATAGACTCCTACCTTAACAGCGCCCTGATGCTGCGTGAATGTATGTAATGGTTGGCACTCTGTATCATTCCCAGTAACGTTCGGCCATATATTCAGAAGATTGTCATTGCCACCACTTGCAAGATACCTGCCATCAGGTGACCACGTCAAGCCACAGACTTCCTGTGTGTGTCCAGTCAGAGTAGATATATGGTGTTGTGCAATACGGACATCATGATGATGTATTTCACCCACTCTGGAGCCACTAAATTAAGGAAGAGATGCAAAGACGTCAAACCTTTTGCAACTCAACATTTTCATCCAGTTTATTCCACTGGGCCTCAAGGAAGAACTTTTTCAAACTGTTTGCACCACACCTGAATGAGCACGATTTCTTACCTGGATAGAACGTAACTGCTCCAGCTGAGGGCACCTACTCGTGCATTGTGACTCACCATATTCCTCAGGCGTTTTCGACGCTCCACATCCCAAACCTTAAAACAAATGTTTACAGTAACTCTGAAGTCCAAGCATGAAAGACTGTAAACTCGGTGAACTTTCTACAGAAGATCATGGGCATTTTGACCACAGCATGTTGGTAGCATCTTCCCAGTGGCTCAAAACATCTCCTGTACGGAGTCCAGTCTCAAAAGCACAAGTGGATGAATATAATGGGCATATCATGGCAGTGATTTAAATTACTACTTGTACTTAAAACAATTTGAACTTCCTAGTCAATTACAAAAAGATGAATTAGAACCAGCATTACTTTCTTACCTGCACCTCTCCATTCCTAGTTCCAACTGCCAAATAGCTGCCTTCTTTTATCCAGGACACTGAAGCAATGTAGTCCTCCTGATCCTGCAGTTGTACAAGTGGAAGAATATCCCCAGACTCAGCATGCCAGAGATACACATTATTTCCAAGTCCCACAGCCAGATAATTCAGTGAACTCCAGTCAATTAAATTCAGATCTACCAAAAGGGGATAAAAAGTGAAACATTTAAATGTAGCAACTCGCATACAAGTTATAAAATGGCTATGTTAGTTACTTAGGTAACCCCATTTTAAAAAGACACTCCAAGTATGATCATCATATCTACTGCTTCAAAGCAAAAAAGTATTTAAATATGACAACTTACAGTAATCATTCCTGATCTCTGGTGCATCCAGAATTCTCTCGGGCATGGAGGGAATGTATCGGATAGGCTTCTTGGTGGAACTTGGTGTTGCTGACTGACTGTACAGAACTTTCAGATTATTCTGGTAACCTAAAAAAGAAACAGGGACTAAAACCACAGGAAATGATCGGAGGGCTCCCCTACCCAAAAGGATGGAACTCCGACTGACAAAACCACAGAACAGAAGGATTCAAGGGATTGCTAACCAGCAGAATTTTAAGCTGAAACATCCAATTACAAGCAAATAATTTAATCCTCTGCACTGTTATTTTACAGGATAGTCTTGGGCAAGTCAGCCCCAGTTATAGTTACCCTCTCCCTTCCACCCACCCCATTTCCCCAATACGAAACCAGCTATGCATCAACTTAAGCTGTTATTAAAAACTATATAGGCATCACAGTGGGAAGCATAACCTAAAGCAGTGCAACAGTCCTATATGGGTACAAAAACCCAAGGGGGTGACCCAGAATGCTCAATCAATGATTGTAAAAAAGATAGATAAAAATCAAGTTGCCATTCAATGCACACCTTTCATGATATATATATACAGCAATTTAAAAATAAAACATAATGCTAGTCTTGTGCATTCTTCCCAAAGCACAGAACAGGAATCACTGCAATTTGGAGTTTGGTTTGCGTAGCACCTTTAACATTTCAAAAGCAGTTTCGTAGAAGCATTAGCATACAAAACTTAATACTGAGTCACCAGGGCATATTAGAACCAGTGATCATCAGCAATAAAACTACCAGGGGAACGCAGTGGTTCAGGCAGCATTTGTGGCAGCAAGTGGCTGTTGCATGTTTTGGGTTGAGTCTCTATATTTGGACTGAGAATGTGAAGGGAAGGCCTGTATGAACAGGCGAGGGAGAGAGGCAGGGGAAGCTTTTGGATAATGTTCTAATCAGAAGCCCTTTAAGCCTCCACTAATCACCTCCCAGCCTCTGACAACATCTCTGCTCCTCCCTCCACAGATCATTCAGCTGATCAAACACACCACACTTGGATCCACCCATTCATTGCATGCCAGCTCCTACCCTCTACATTGTTCATCACCCCATGACACCCAGTCTTGACGCAAAACACGGACTCGCCTTTTGCCCCCACACCAAGAACAATAAAAAGGAAATAGCTTGTCTTTCACATTGTGTCGAAAGGAACTGCAGATGGTGGTATATACCAAAGATGGACACAGGGTGCTGGGATAACTCGGCTCAGGCAGCATCTCTGAAGAAAGGATGGGTAAAACTTTGGGTCAAGGCTCTTCCTCAGACCTCTGAAGGGTCCCAATCCGAAAAGTCATCCATCCTTTTTCTCCAGAGATGCTGCCTGACAGGCTGAGTTACTCCAGCACTTTGTGTCTACCTTTAGTCTTTCGCAACATTCAGCTGCAACCAACTCCATGTTAAGTAGTCCATTAGAAATACAAATATTTCATAACGACACCAGCAAGGATCAGCTGCAAACAGAAAAGTGTAAATGATTTGTCAATTAACCTTGGTCAGAAAATGTAAATTAAAATACCTTCTGGTGCACAGAGTGGTTTGCCACTTAGTCGCAGAATTTTAGCCTGCTGGACATCATAACCATTCAGGTTTAAGGACCAGGACTTCTGCTGTTCCTTAAGATAAATAAATAAATAAATAATTTATTAAAGAGATAATACAGATGCAATTCTGCTTATTTACTCAAGTCATTTTTGTTGACTTCAATTTTGTCATTTCTTGCTCTTATCAGGCACCCAATTTCAATATATTATTTTACCAAATACTTGTACATTTTTCTGACTAATTACATATATATAGTAGTGTTAACATTCATAATAATTTACAGTTTGTAGACATTTTAATATACTTAATCTAATAGAACTATTAAGATACTTGGATTCACTTGAGACCAGTTCAAATTCCGAACTGATAGTACATTTCTGCATTTAAGAAAGTATGCATTCCCAATGCTTTGATGTCTGAATTTACTCGCAGGAGGGTAATGAAGCCTCAAAAATGAACTTTTTAAAACCACAAATGTAGCATATGCTTCCCTTGCTGGACAGTCTTAAATAAAATTTCAGTTTCTAAGTGGGCATAAAAAGGCAGTCATAGTCTAAACAAAGGGAAATAATTTAGTTATTCGGCTTAGTTTAAAACTGTGCTATCCAGTCAGCAAAGCCTATACGTGATAAAATCACAATGTCCAGTATACAATACAGGTTTAAGTGCAAAATAAAATCCAACTAAAGACAGTTGGAATGTCTTCAATGAGGTAGATGGGAGGTGATCACACTCTAGTTTGAAAATATTATCCAGGTGCCTGATAACAGCTGGGAAAAAGCCATCCCTATTTATGAATAGATTTTCAAACCACCAAAATCATACAAATTTCTAGTAGAATCTTTGGTACTCACTTTCCTGGTTGGAGACTCATTTTCTTGTTCATTTTCTTTGGCAATCAAGAAATGTGCTACTTCCATTTGTGCTGCATTTCTGGTCGGAATAAAACGGTCACCACCTACTTTTGAAGGTGTCCCTTGCACACGGGAAGACTTTGAAGATTTCGGGGTTTTGGTCCTGCCTGAAATTAAAACATGGATTAATTAAATCAGCATCAGCACCCTTCTTTCTTCATGAAGATCTTGGGGAAGGGGGTGTGTATGGGATGAGTTTCTTCCAAGAGTTTTGCGCCTAGAAAATTATATTTCCCCCCCTCGAACATGACTGACCATGGGTGATGCATCCTGGTCAGATGCAAGCCTGGGCAATGTAATATGGAGGCAGGCTGTTGCTCATGCAGCACGTCCCCCCCTCTCTCCACGTCGATGATCGATCCAAAGGAACAGCAGGCCGTTACAGTTTGGCACCAGCGCCGCTGCAGGAGCTGCCAGAGTGAGGTTGTAGACAACGACGAACTGCCTTAGGAGCTCAAACTCCGGATTTTCTTGAGGTTTACTCCTGGACCCTTTTCCATGACTGGATATGGCCACAAGGCAAAGGAGGTTTTAAATCAGAGTTTTCCCTCTCCTAGATGGACTGCCTTCCCAGGCTGATGAGCCCCACCTGCCCGAGACTCGCGGGGACGGGAGTGTCTACCAAGTCCCTTTGCAAGTCTGATCCCTGGATTCTCTCCCCATTTAGGGAATGGTCTATGCCTTTATTCCTATTACCAAAATGCATGACTCCACACTTTGCTGCACTATATTCCATCTCTCACTTCTCTGCCCACTCTCCCAACCTATCCAAGTCCTTCTGCAGAGTTCCCGCTTTCTCTGCACTACCTGCCCCTCTACCCATTTTGGTGTAATCCGCAAACTTGGCCAAAAAGCCTTCAATCCGCTTATCCAATCATCAATTTACAATGTGAAGAGTAGCGACCACAGAACCGACCCCTGCGCAACTCCACTAGTCAATGGCAGCCAACCAGAAAAAGCCCTATTTATTGCCATTCTTTGCCTTCTGCCATCCAGCCAACCTGGTACCCATGCTAGCATTCGCCCTTTGATACCATGGGCCATGTTAATGCAATATTATTGATGCAATTTGAATGAATGAACAAGTTTATTGGCCAAATGATAAGGCCCACAAGTGACAAGACATACAGTGACAGTTAAAAATGATACATAAAACATTAATAATAAAACATTATTAATCATTTGGGAGGAAAAAAAGCATCATTCAGGAGGTGGAAGCCAATGGCCAAGAAAGCACACCATGTCCTCGGAAGGCTCAGGAAGATTGGCATGTCCCGCAAAGCTCTCACCAACTTGTACAGATACACCGTGGAAAGCATATCGGGATGCATCACAGGATGATTTGGGAACAGCTCCACCCAAGACTGCAAGAAATTGCACAAGTATTGTGGGCATTGCCCAGACCACCCATCGATTCCATTTACAATTCACGCTGCCTCATTTAGGCAACCAGTATAATCAAGGTGGAGTCTCACTCTCTTTTCTCCTCTCATCAGGGAAGAGGAAGTGCAAAAACACCCACCTCCAGATTCAGGGACAGTTTTTACCCAGCTGTTATCAGGCCACTGAACCATCCCACCACAACTAGAGAGCAGTTCTGTGCTACTATCTACCTCACTGGAGATCCTCAAACTTTCTCTAATCAGGCTTTACCTTGCATTAAACGCTGTTCCCTTATGTATTTGTACATTGTGCATGGTTCGATTGTTATCATGATTAGTCTTTCCACTGAGCGGATAGCACACAAACAGCTTTGGCACACATGACAATAAACTGAACTAAAGTACAGAATAAAGCATAAATGGAAATAATGCACAAAATTAACCCAGACAAAGAACTATATCTGTACTGTTGAATTACCTACTGTTTATCAATCCAAAATTGCAAACGTTTAACATGCAAACATTATGCTATAACAATTACATGTTGATCCAGTTACCTGGTGTTCTGCCGGGTGTGACCAACTTGGATGTGTTCAGGGACCGGTTTGTCGTTTTCATTGGTGATAAGCCGCTAACATTAGCTGCAGTAGATAAAGACCCTGTAACACCATTGTTTTCCTTTGCTTTCTTCTGCCACCTGGCTAGAGGCCCATTTGTTATAGGTGCATCCAACTTCAGGAGATTATTAATGTCATTCTCAAAAGTGAAGTGAGACATTCTGTTCACACCTACAAGACATCAGCAGATGATCAACAAGTAATTTAGTCATACATGTCAATTCTTGAAATTCTTAAATTTGACTTTGATATTGGAGTTTCCATCATCCCGGCGAGAGGGCCTGTACATCGGGCCACCCATAGCAACGACTGCGGAGGCCCCTCTTAAATCCATTCGGTGACTTGTCCTCCACTACCCTCTGGCAAGGAATTCCATAAATTCATAACTCTCTGGGTGAAAACGGTTTTTCTCACCTCAGTCTTAAATGACCCCTCCTTATTCTAAGACGTGGCCCCTGGTTCTGGACTCGCCCAACATGGGAACATTTTTCCTGCATCTAGCTTGTCCAGTCCTTTCAGAATTTTATATGTTTTATAAGACCCCCCTCATCCTTCTAAAGTCCAGTGAATACAAGCCTAGTCTTTTCAATCTTTCCTCATATGACAGTCCCGCCATCCCAGGGATCAATTTCGTGAACCTACGCTGCACTGCCTCAATCACAAGGATGTCCTTCCTCAAATTAGGAGACCAAAACTGTACACAATACTCCAGATGTGGTCTCATCAGAGCCCTATAACACTGCAGAAGAACCTCTTTACTCTTATACTGAAAAGGACACGTTCACTCCTACTCTTTGCTTCCGGTCTGCCAACAAATTTTCTATCCATGTCAACGCCCTACCCCCAATACCATGTGCTCTAACTTTAGTCACCAGTCTCCCGTGTGGGACCTTATTAAAGGCTTTCTGAAAGTCTAGATACACTACATCCATTGGCACCCCTTCATCCATTTTACTTGTCACATCCTCAAAAAATTCCAGAAGATTAGTCAAGCATGATTTCCCTTTCATAAATCCACGTTGACTTGGACTAATCCTTTTACTGCTATCCAAATGCCCCATTATTATCTTGAATAATTGACTCCAGCATCTTTACCACCACCGAAGTCAGGCTAACTGGTCTGTAATTCCCCGTTTTCTCTCACGCTCGTTTCTTATGTTTTGTGCTTAAATTCCGTTGTGTATTGCGTGTTTTTTTCTTGCTGGGAGAGGACTGCTGATCCGCCCAGCTTACCCTTGAGCAAAACGGCAAAATGCAGATGGCACCACTCAACCTCGGTTGGAGTGAAAGCCATGTAATGTAATGCATCATATTTACTCAGGACTTCCTCACATGGATTGGGGACTTAGTGAAAGTTAATCAATAACAATATATTTTATTGTAGACTGCATGTGCCGTGCAGTCTACAATAAAATAAATTGTTATTGATTACAATATCAGTTAGAATCAACTAAAATGTTTACGGCGAAGAAAGGTACGGAAGCTAGCGAGTTCAGGAAGTTTATGAGGTTGTAGGATTTGTTAACTCTTCCTCAAGCTCATGAGTGGTCTCCGCGTACTCGTGGCCTCAAGTAGGTCGCGGCATTTTTTCCAGCCTGATAAAAAAATGTCCACGAGTAAAAAAGATTGGTATGGAAAAAATTGATACTTTTTACTCATAGTTAGGTCGTGATGGTAGTCGCAGATAGTCATAGGTAGGTAACTGACCCAAGAAAAAAAAATGTAAACAGGACATCAATTTAACGTGATCATTTTTCCATTCGAAGCTAGTCGTAGTTGTTCTTGGGTGTGGAAGCCCAAGGTAGAGGGGGGTTGTAGGAGGCCGTAGACATAGTCGTAGGAGGTCCTTTACTTCGGCAATTCAACAAGACCATGACATTTTTAAAAACTCGTCTAAGGTTTTCCAAACCCGTGGATTAGGTCACCCAAGTGGGACAGGCCCTTTATTATTTATGCGATTTGGATGAGAATGCAGGTGGCACAATTACCAAGTTTGCAGATGACATCAGGGTTGGTGGTTATAGTGGCAAATTAAGGTTACAACAAATCTAGATCAACTGGTAAAGAGGACAAGGGAATGACTGACAAAATTAACTATGTTTTCTACTCCATAACTCATCCACGATTTCAAGTACTTGTGTGACAAATGGTCACCAATCGACATGAAGGTGGATCAAAATTAGCATGAACGGAAGCCTACAATTAATTAGCTACAATTAACTAAATTAGCACAAATAGAAAACAACTTTAAGAGTCACCTTAGAGAGATATGGTGAACTGGGCAATTGCCTGTTAAACAGTTAGGTAGCAAATCCTTGGAACACGCAAAAGGCGGCCCATTGATTGTGAGAGTATCTTTGGAGGACCATTAATAGTAGATGCAGGGAAAGAGAGTTAAGGGCCTGTCCCACCAACATGCAACTCTATGCGATGAACGCGATCAAACTAGAAGCGGGGGTCGCGCGGAGGTCCGGTGATCCCCTGTACAGGGCCGTTCCCACCAGCATGCGGCAAGCGCAACCAAACCGGCAGTAGGGGCCATGCGGAGGTCGGGTGAGTCGCGCAGCGCAAAGTGAGGCGAACTTGGAGCGAAGTCCAAGGTAAGTTCGCCACGACAGAGGGGCACCGAGACACACACACACACACACACAGGGCCACGGAGCAACACACATAGAGGCTCACGGAGGCATGATGTCAGGGCGGTGTGTAAATGTCGAGGCGACAAGCCGTTGCCGCGTGGAATTTTTGGACATAGTCAGTTTTTCGGAGCCCCGCGCAGTATCGGGACGAAGTCCGCACGGCTCCGGCGATCGAAGTGGGACCGGCCCCGCGATGCCGGACGGCTCAAGCGACCACGTTAGGTCGCGCTAATCGCATAGAGTTGCATGCTGGTGGGACAGGCCCTTTAGGCCCAGGCAGAGAAGCAGACAAAATTGCTAATTACTACATGTGGTTATTCAAAATAGAAATTTCCACCACAAGCTGTTTAGCTAGCAATTGACAGGTTGAAAGTTGACACCAAATCACACCATCAAAAAAAAAACACATCATTGAAACACTTGCAGATATTTTGTTCGATCCAATTAGATGAAATAGTTAAGGGCCTGTCCCACTGTACGAGGTAATTCTAGAGTTCTCCCGAGTTTCCCCCGATTCGAACTTAGAGAATTACGGTAATAGCCGCTTGTAGTTACTCAGGGCTCTCGTGGACATTTTTCAACATGTTGAAAAATCTTCACGAGCTTACCGCGTTTCCCGAGTACCTGCCGTTAGTGTTACGAGCTGCTAAGAGACGTCCCGAGCTCCGACATACCTGCTACTTGCATTCTTCGTACTTATCACAAGTTTAATTTTTGTTTAAAACTTGGGAGAGCTCTTGAATTACCTCGTACAGTGGGACAGGCCCTTTAAGGGACAATGTCACAAATGCAGAACAGCAACATTTATCGTGACTAAACAGTTACAATGAGGAATGAAGTTTGCACATTTTGCATCAACCAATATGCGAAACATATCAAGTACACTTATCAAATCTAATTTGGAACTTGAGAACTAATTAGGAAAGACATTCTTGCCATAGAGTACAGAGAGGATTCACCAGACTGATTCCTGCGATGGCAGGACTTTCATATGAGGAAAGATTGGATAGACTCTGCTTATACTCGCTAGAATTTAGAAGATTGAGGAGGGATCATATAGAAACTTACAAAATTCTTAAGGGGTTGGACAGGCTAGAAGATGGTTCCCGATGTTGGTGAAGTCCAGAACAAGGGGTCACAGTTTAAGGATGGGGGGGGGGGGAAAAGTCTTTTAGGATCAAGATGAGAAAAATCATTTGTCACACAGTGGTGAATCTGCAGAATTCGCTTCCAAAGATGGTAGATGAGGCCAGTTCAATGGCTATATTTAAGAGTTAGATGTGGCCCTTGTGGCTAAAGGGATCAGGGGGTATGGAGAGAAGGCAGGTACAGGATACCGAGTTGGATGATCAGCTATGATCATATTGAATGGCGGTGCAGGCTCGAAGGGCTGAATGGCCTACTCCTGCACCTATTTTCTATGTTTCTATGAGATTCAATGTTGGAAACTGGATCTTTTTAAAATATACACAAAGTGCTTTAAATCCTTCTTTACATTCAAACTCTTAATACAAGTGTTCAATTATTTTCTCAACGTTGTACGCTAAAGATTGGTGCAGGCCAGGCATTTATTCCATGTGTTGATGGATCGTTTATAAGCCAAGAGCTTGGATCAGTAGTCAGTGGCCATAAATAATTGAATGTAGTTTTGTACCAGATGTGTTTTCCCTCCCTCAAAGTCATCAGCATATGAAATTGAAATTCAGGAAAGGAAACATGAGGGACCATGCAACATAGAAACATTTTCTATGTTTCTATTGACTTGATGGCAATGGAGAGTCAACAGCTTCAGGTTCCCAGGAGCACATTTCTGATGATCTGTGCTGGACCCAACACATTGATGCCAACACAAAGGAAGCTCACCAACACTTCAAATTCCAATGAGGTGCGAGGAGACCAAATACCAGCACGTAGCCAAATACTCTTTCAAACTTCTACAAGTATATGGTTGGGAGCATACTGACTGGTTGCATCAGCTGGTTCAGAAATTCAAAAGCTCAAGAATGAAGGAGGCTGTAGAAAGCAGTGGACATTGACCAGTTCCATTAAGGGTACTGAACACAAGAGGAAGCACCACCTCAAACATCCACACCCATCCTTTTTCTCCAGAGATGCTGCCAGACCTACTGAGTTACTCCAGCACTTTGTCTATCTTCAGTATAAACCAGCATCTGCATTGCTTTCTACAACGATCCACACTACTCTGGCCATGCTCTTCTTGCTGCTACCTTCCAAAAATTGGTACAAATTGGTTCCTAACAGCTTCCTCCCATCAATTTATCAGGTTCATGAATGACCCAGTACAACTCTACCAAACTATCATAGCCTTTGTACTTTCCGAAGAGTCCACCAGGGACTATATTGGAAGTTGGACAATTTTATACGGGACAAATTTCTTTTTGACATTCACCAAGCCAATTAATCTACAAACCTGTACGTCTTTGGAATGTGGGAGGAAACCAAAGATCTCGGAGAAAACCCACACAGGTCACGGGGAGAACGTACAAACTCCATACAGACAGCACCCGTAGTCGGAATCGAACCCGGGTCTCCGGTGTTACATTTTGCTGCAAGGCAGCAACTCTACTGCTGCGCCACCATGGCTGCAGTGTTATGGTCGCTTCACGTACACTGTCATGGTCGCCTCATGTACTTTGGTATTTACACTATCATGATTTTTTTTATTTATTGTACTTTTACTTTTGTTGTCTGTGCATCTAATGTGGCCAGAATGCCGATGTAATTAAACATGTTACATTTCACAAACAGTTTGACTCAAATTAAACAAAGATTCAAGTACGGGGCAGCAGAGTGATGCAGCAGTATAGAGCCAGACACCCGGGTTCGATCGTGACTACGGATGCTGCCTGTACGGAGTTTGCATGTTTGTCATGTGACTGCGTAGGGTTTCTCTGGTTGCATCAGTCTCCTCCCACAATCCAAAGACGAACAGCTTTGCAGGTTAATTGGCTATGGTAAAATGGCAAATTGCCACTAGTATGAAGGACAGACTCGGCGTGACAAAAGGCTTGTTTCTGCGCTGTATCTCTAAAGTTTAATGTAATGTAATACAGCTACGCCATTGATGATCCTGACTGTTGCTGATTGTTGAATATGAAACATCTCCCCCGACCAGAAGAGTCAAATACTGAAGAGCAAGATCAGGGGAAAGTATAAAGATGTGCTCGGCAAGGTTTTTGTAAAAAAAAAGCCATGCATTTTGGTGAAAGCAAATATATGGCAAGGCATTTACGAAGCTTTTAGATAGAACATGCATGGAGAGTTGTCAGTCTGTTGAATTCTTTGCCTCAGAGGGCGGTGGAGGCCAGTTCTCTGGATACTTTCGAGAGAGCGCTAGATAGGGCTCTTAAAGAGAGCATAGTCAAGGGATATTGGGAGAAGGCAGGAACGGAGTACTGATTGGGGATGATCAGCCATGATCACATTGAATGGTGGTGCTGGCTCAAACGGCAGAATGGCCCACTCCTGCACCTATTGTCTATTGAATTGAGGGATACAGAGCACATGCAGGCAGAATGGATTAGTTTAAGAAGGCACAGACTGTGAGCTGAAGATGAAGAGTCCGTTCCTGTGATGTACCGTTATAAGCTGCATGCCCTGACAAACTCTTCATTCAAGATCCACAAAATTGAAAGATCCTTTAGCAACTCCACAACTGTGACCACTCAAGTAACTCTGTTCAGATTCTTCCCACAAAACTGAATAATTTCATATCTACTCCTGTTAGTTCGTCTGGGACCTTGTACAATCATCTCATAATAACCACTGAACTACATCTCACGTAGATTTACTCCAACATTATGATGTCCAACCAAAGCCAAACCATAAACTCTAACCTTATGCAATTGCACATTGGGGCTGCATATCAAAAGCCTTCTGATCCACCTCTCATCAGATCCACTTTGCTTTATTCATAAAGCTAGTCAGCTCTTGAGGAGCAATGATAAAGGTTCAGTTTATTGTCACATGTACCAATTAAGGTACAGTGAAACTCAAATTATCATACAGCCATACTAAAAAAATGCAACAAGACAAACAACTACACATCCACCACAGCAGATTCCCCACATTCCTGACTGTGATGGAAGGCAATAAAGTCCAAATTTCTTCCTCTTTATTCTCCCAGGCAGATCAAAGCTCCCCGCGTCATCAAGGGATCAGTGATATGGCAAGGCAACATACATACTGTGGGAAAATTTCAGTGATGCACATCACCTTTACAAACAATGGAACTCTCAGCTGGTCTCCCATTCAGTACTAAGGTTAGGGCAGACTTAATTTCTAAGTTGTAACACATCCAGAAGAGGAAAAAACCAAAGCTACTCTGCTATTTCTATCCTCCAAATTCAGAACAGGATTTTTATTTTTAAAAAGACTCTATTCATAAGAATTGTTTCAATGCTTAATCTCTCCTCTCCTACTCCACAATATCAGTGAAAATCTGTAATTTAGTCTACTGTCAATACATTTGTACCTGCCAAATTTGCCTTTCTGCAAAAATCAAAAACACTTTCTGCAGACACCTCAAAACACTAGTGTCTGAAGATGGGCCCCAACCCAAAACAACACCATTCTTTTCCTTTAGAGATGCTGCCAGATCCGTTGAACGTCTCCAGCACTTTGTGTCGATAGGGGGGTTGCATGCAAGGTAATCAGGTCAAAGGGCCTGACGCACGGAGCAGCTCAATCCACGTGGAGGACACGGCAGCCTTGGTATACACTGTCAACACATGGAACGTGTACTTTCTTTCCTGTTAAAAACGCTAAAATGATCATTTTTTGCACTGTAAATAATTGTGGGTGCTGTCATTGAAAATGGGAAGGTATCATGTTTAAACAGGTGTTATCTCATGGTGTAGCGTCTTTTACAATCCGCGACTAATAGCCGCATTCATTGTCGTGTCAAAAGAGACAGCACCATCTCGATAAGCCTTAGCTAAATAAAGCGAACTCAAAGTCAGAGCAATTTGATTGCAATATCGTGGGGTTATTTTTTCAAGTGACTGAGCACTCTGAACCAAATGCTATAGTATCTTTGCTCTGAACCCGAGCACCAAGGTGTGAGCGGCTGAAAGTCAAAGTCAAAAGAGTTTATTGTCATGTGTCCCTGACAGGACAATGAAAATCTTTCTTTGCATAGCACAACAGAACATAGAAGGCATCGACTACAATTCTATACATAAATACACCCATGACTTAATAAATTAATAAAGTGCAAATAACAGATGGAGGGATATTAATGTTCAGAGTTCCAAGCCAGGTTTAATAGCCTGATGGCTGTGGGGAAGTAGCTATTCCTAAACAGGGTTGTTGCAGTCTTCAGGCTCCTGTACCTTCTACCCGAAGGTAGCAGGGAGATGAGTGTGTGGCTAGGGTGGTGTGGGTCCTTGATGATGCTGCCAGCCTTTTTGAGGCAGCGACTGTGATAAATCCCCTCGAAGGAAGGTCAGAGCCGATGATGGACTGGGCAGTGTTTACTACTTTTTGGAGTCTTTTCCTCTCCAGGGCGCTCAAGTTGCCGAACCAAGCCACGATGCAACCAGTCAGCAAGCTCTCTACTGTACGCCTGTAGAAGTTAGGGAGAGTCCACCTTGACAGACCAACTCTCCGTAATCTTCTCAGGAAGTAGAGGCGCTGATGAGCTTTCTTAATAATTGCATCTGTGTTCTCGGACCAGGAAAGATCTTCACAGATGTGCACGCCCAGGAATTTGAAGCTCTTGAATGGGAGCATCCCTCGGGACAACCCCCACTCTCTTCCTCCCCCCCCCCCCCCAGGTCAGCGCTGCCCAGCCACGACCGCCCTCCGCCCTGTCTTCCCCTCTGGGCCACACCGTCACTGGCTGTGGGTCGGCAGCGCCCACATACGGGGCCGGGGTTCTGGGCAACGTCAGCTGCAGCAAAGTTGGGGGCGGTCTGCTCCCCCCGCCCAGTCACTGACCACGCTGCATCGACACCCCAACCTCCCCCCACCCCCACCCCCGTGGATAGACGGCCCGGGGTCCACGAGTGTGCAACCAGTCCGGATGTTGTGCCAGATGAATGGCCCGATGTGCCGGCAGCCATAGTAAATGCTTACCTGCAGTTCATCGCGTGTACTTCAGTTGGCAATGCATGGCAAAAGTACAGGTCATGGGTCGTGACCTCGACTGCATGCAACCTCCCTATATTCAATGTTAACCCGCATCTACAGTCCTTTGTTTCTATACTAGGGAACGATTGCCAAATTCAGAGAAGAGTTTTGTGGGATCTCAGCCCCCTTACATTTGCCCACACATCAATTATTACAATTAAATACACATTTTCAACACAAAGAAAAGTGTAGTATGGAAACAGGCCTTTCTTCCCACTGTGTCTGGGCCAAACAGGATACCAAGCTCAACTAATATCATCTCCCTGCACATCTAAAGGGCAAACACCACTATTGCACCCGACTCCACTACCCTGGACCATTTCCCCTCGGTGTCTCCAATAATATCTTATGCATTCCAAAAAGATAAGAAATTGGCTCAGCACCCCTTCCACTTTATTTCAGCAGATTTATCTGCCCTGGTTAACATATCCAGCCTTTATTATTATTAGTTTAGATATACAGCATGGAAACCGGCCTTTCGGCCCACCCACTCCAACCTTTGAACACCAGAGATAGACACAAAATGCTACAACTCAGTAAGTCAGGCAGCGTCTCTGGAGAAATAAATAGGTGACCCTTCTTCTTCAAACAGTCAGGAAAGAGGGAAACAAGGGATATTAGAATATACATAGGACAAATGAATGAAAGATATGCAAAAAGGCAAATCAAAGCCAGCAACGATGACCAAGGATAGGTGGAGCCAACAATGGTCCATTGCTGACTTTGGGGGAAGGTGATAACAAGTCAGAGGCCAATGTGGGCTTTGCAGAGGGAGCCACCTCTGGGAGAGTTATGGGGAGAAGGCAGGAGAACATGGGTAGGAGGGAGAGATAGATCAGCCATGGTTGAATGGCGGAGTAGATTTGCAGGGCCGAATGGCCTAAATCTGCTCCAATCACTGATTGATGACCGGACCCGTTCAATCATAGTGTTTTATTGTAATATGTCTCAAAGAGTACAATGAAATTCTTACTTGCAAACTTGATCCCCCCCCCACCACCACCCCGAAGCCTTTCAACTTGCAGCTACATCGACCCTGTAAACCACATTCAGCGCGCCTCCCTCCAACCAAAGATACTAGTACCTCTAGTATCTTTGCCTCCAACACAGGCGCTGCTGTCTCACCGGCTCTGTGAAGCGTCTGTCCCCGTCTCGCACCCTCCGCCGGTCTGGAAGCAAAATGGCGGCGCCGACGGATTTAAATCCTCAGTCTCCAACCGGCGCCTGTCGCCCATTGGCCCCTTTGAACAACAACAGCCATCCCATTAGACGGAGCGCGCTGCCTGCCGGGTTGAAGCTGCAGCAGGCGGCGGCCATGATTGATCAAGGCAACAGTAAACTCTTCTGCTGACTGACTGTGGTGTAAAGGCTACTTAAAACTAAAATTTTCAGTTTAAACATGCAGGGGCCTTAAGCGAATTGCCAGGAATATTAAACTTGACGCGTGGAGGAGGTAAGAAATAAAAGTAAGACTAGGGTGAACCAAGAAAACGAAAATGCTGGAAACTCTCAGGCAACACTTGTGGATTAGGAACAGTTGAAGTTGTAGCAATGTTACAAAATTTTGAGATTTAAAAAATCAAGTCTGCAATTTATCCCATCAGATAAAGCATAAAAGGAAGTTTAATTTGACACCTAATTCACTTTCATATCTTCAGTATTAAGAAAGTTATTTTCATACTCGGAAATTAGCATCTTGCTCCCCATTGCCTTTCAATTGACTTAACTCAAAAGCTGTGATCTGGAAAAGTTAAAAGCCCATAACTTTCTTAAAAATTAAGAGAACTCAATGAAATTTTCAGTTATTATAGATTGAAGCATTCTGAAACAAATATGAAACAATCTTACTTGGATGACCTGAAATTAAAGCATATAATTAGTTAGTTATCTCATTGTAGCTAATTACAAAATTCAATGAGTAGATCTAAACATCTATCCATTTCTTAAGAAAAGATAAACTTTTTTTAAATTGCCTGTGTCCAAATAACATTCACACAATAATCCATAATATAACATAATTTTTAAATTTCATTTTCATGAATTTCTGGGCCAAATGGAAGGAATTTAGTGTTTGATTCCTGTAAATTAATGTCCATTTAAATCAACTAGCGAGTGGGTTTTAGTGGAATGCGGTGGATTGGAACGTTGCGGTTAGCGGTGAAGTCGGGAGGAAAAATATTGTTTGTTCATACATTTTTTGGGACCCCATTTCGCAACATAAAAATATTATTAAAGCCTCCCGAAAAACCAACTTTTAATATAAAAATAAACTATTTACCTTTTTTTCTCCCCTACGCAAAATCCTTCTGGTTGTCGGTGCTCACGGCTTTTGAAGGTGATTTTTAAATTACTCTAGTTAATAAATAATTTAGAGTAATTTAAAAATGCCTTCATTCATGAAACGTCGGAGCGATTTTTCTTCCGCAACGAAATCGCCCGAGATTTCATCGATTTGCCAGGTCTGTTGAAAAACGGCACTTTAAGCCGCCCCCCTCTGAAAGGCGCCAAAGTCGCGCACACGGGGAGCGGCAGAACTGCAGCGCTGCTCAAGGTAAGTTTTGCAACATACCTAGAAGTTGTATATTGAAAATTCGTAATCGGCACATCAGACGAGCCCCTCAGATATTTACAGTTTTCTTTGTTTAATCCACATTTGGAATCCACAATTGTACAGGAATCCACAGTGGTACAGCTGGTAGAGATACCGCTTTGCAGCACCAGAGACCAGGGTTTGATTCTGGCCTGTGTGGAGTTTGTACATTATAACTGCTACTGTGTGGGTTTCACAAGTTGTAGGAGTAGAATTAGGCTATTCGGCCCATCAAGTCTACTCCGCCATTCAATCATGGCTGATCTCTGCATCCTTATCCCATTTCCCTGCCTTATCCCCGTATCCCTTCCAATCAAGAATTTGTCTATCTCTGCCTTTAAAATATCTACTGACTTGGCCTCCGAAGCCCTCTGTGGCAATGAGTTCCACAGATTAACTACCTTCTGACTAAAGAAGTTCCTCTTCACCTCCTTTCTCAAAGAGCACCCTTTAATTCTGAGGCCCCCCTCAACCTTTAAACTCCAGCGAGTAGAGGCCCAGTGCTGTCAAACGCTCATCATATGCTAACCCACTCATTCCTGGAATCATTCTTGTTATGTGTTTCCTCCCACATCCCAAAGACGTAAGGGCTTGTAGGTTAGTTGACTTTTGTAAATTGCCCCTACTACGCAGGAAGTGGATGTGAAAGTGGCGTGGACTCAGTGGACCAAAGGGCCTGTTTCCATGCTGTATCTCTAAAATTAAAAGCTAAAACTAGACCTAAACTGGAGGATGGTTTATTTCTCTTTCCCACCCTCTTAGTGGGAAGTACTGAAGTTCTATTGATTAGGTGGGGTGGAAGATTGCAACCTTCATGTGGTCCACCCTGTTTCGACGAATGCAATCAACCCGGCGTGCACAATCAAATAAGATCAAATAGAACAAGTTGTCCTACAACTTTAGGCTGTGCACGCCATACGCAAGAAGAAGAGAAGATTGTTTAGGTTGTTTGATATCCCTTTGTTGGTGTTTTCAAATCATTTGTTATAATTATAGCCAATTGAGCATTGAAAGTTTGGCTATAACGAATGAGTTGGCCTTGGCACACCCCATTCTATCTCTCTCAATACTATCTGGATTGATGAGCAGGGAATCAAAATATTTGGGCTGTGTTCCCTTGCACATTTACTGTTCCTGATAAAGTGGCGCTTGTTGGTAGTTTGCTCTGTGATGGATGGTCGGCATGCACTTGTTGGGCCGGAGGATCCATATCCATATCTCTAAAACTAAAACCGAAATTGAAACATCTGGAATCTAAATGTTCAGCTGTGCTGTTCTGTGCTCCATTTAGACAGAATGTGCTATAAACATACATCATGTCAGGTAGCATTGTTAGTGAAAGGAACTGAATTTGAAAAATACATTTCTGAAACTTTAGAAAATTTAGGGCTATGGGGAACTGGTATACACGAGGACTGCTTTTGATTTCTTATTGTTTTTGTTTGGTAATATCAAGTCCTCCAAGACATTTGGAATTATTTTGCTCGCAGAATAAATAATTTCCTTTTTTGATCTCTGAGCAGCCCCACATCTCCTACTATAAACTTTTGCTAGTTCACATGCCTATGGAATATTTTCGATTTGGTATCATTGTTTTCTCATGCTTCCTTGTGTCCCTTTTCCAGTTCCCTTCTGAAGGGAGTGGTGAAAAAATAAATGAATAGGCTGGATCATGTTTAATCAAGATCGTCCTTGCATTCATCTCCACGGTATGCTTGTGATCATATTTTGCAACTGTCCAATTGCAAATGTTCTGGAATCTTGATGTTACAATACAACAGGTTAATCACTAAATTGGACTTCTAACCCCATACTGGCCTGACAGAACTGCTGGTAGGTCAGACTGTCAAACGGCCTCTTCCAATCTCCAATTATTTCTAATTTTGATACATATGAAATAAATTGAAGTAGCTTGAACAACAATGATTTATATTGTAACCTATTCCTTCGCTCCATAGATGTGTGAAGAGAAATAGATTAGTTAAAACAAATGTAGGTCCCTTGCAGTCAGAAACAGGTGAGTTGATCATGGGGAACAAGGATATGGCGGACCAATTGAATAACTACTTTGGTTCCGTCTTCACTAAGGAAGACATAAATAATCTGCCGGAAATAGCAGGGGACCGCAGGTCAAAGGAGTACTTGAGTAAAATCCAGGTTAGTCGGGAAGTGGTGTTGGGTAAATTGAATGGATTAAAGGCCGATAAATCCCCAGGGCCAGATAGGCTGCATCCCAGAGTACTTAAGGAAGTAGCTCCGGAAATAGTGGATGCATTAGTGATAATCTTTCAAAACACTTTAGATTCTGGAGTAGTTCCTGAGGATTGGCGGGTAGCAAACGTAACCCCTCTTTTTAAGAAGGGGGGGAGAGAGAAAACGGGGAATTACAGACCAGTTAGTCTAACATCGGTAGTGGGGAAACTGCTAGAGTCAGTTATTAAAGATGGGATAGCAGCACATTTGGAAAGTGGTGAAATCATTGGACAAAGTCAGCATGGATTTACGAAAGGTAAATCATGTCTGACGAATCTTGTGGAATTTTTCGAGGATGTAACTAGTAGCGTGGATGGGGGAGAACCAGTGGATGTGGTGTATCTGGACTTCCAGAAGGCTTTCGACAAGGTCCCACATAAGCGATTAGTATATAAACTTAAAGCATATGGCATTGGGGGTTCAGTATTGATGTGGATAGAGAACTGGCTGGCAAACAGGAAGCAAAGAGTAGGAGTAAACGGGTCGTTTTCACAATGGCAGGCAGTGACTAGTGGGGTACCACAAGGCTCAGTGCTGGGACCCCAGCTATTTACAATATACATAAATGATCTGGATGAGGGAATTGAAGGCAATATCTCCAAGTTTGCGGATGACACTATGCTGGGGGACAGTGTTAGCTGTGAAGAGGATGCTAGGAGAATGCAAGGTGACTTGGATAGGCTGGGTGAGTGGGCAAATGTTTGGCAGATGCAGTATAATGTTGATAAATGTGAGGTTATCCACTTTGGTGGCAAAAATAGGAAAACCGACTACTATCTAAATGGTGGCCGATTAGGAAAAGGGGAGATGCAGCGCGACCTGGGTGTCATGGTACACCAGTCATTGAAAGTAGGCATGCAGGTACAGCAGGCAGTGAAGAAAGCCAATGGTATGTTAGCTTTCATAGCAAAAGGATTTGAGTATAGGAGCAGGGAGGTTCTACTTCAGTTGTATAGGGTCTTGGTGAGGCCACACCTGGAGTATTGCGTACAGTTCTGGTCTCCAAATCTGAGGAAGGACATTATTGCCATAGAGGGAGTGCAGCGAAGGTTCACCAGACTGATTCCTGGGATGTCAGGACTGTCTTATGAACAAAGACTGCATAGACTCGGTTTATACTCTCTAGAATTTAGGAGATTGAGAGGGGATCTTATAGAAACTTACAAGATTCTTAAGGGGCTGGACAGGCTAGATGCAGGAAGATTGTTCCCGATGTTGGGGAGGTCCAGGACAGCTTAAGGATAAGGGGGAAATCCTTTAGGACCGAGATGAGAAGGAATTTTTTCACACAAAGAGTGGTGGGTCTCTGGAACTCTCTGCCACAGAGGGTAGTTGAGGCCAGTTCATTGGCTATATTTAAGAGGGAGTTAGATGTGGCCCTTGTGGCTAAGGGGATCAGAGGGTATGGAGAGAAGGCAGGTACGGGATACTGAGTTGGATGATCAGCCATGATCATATTGAATGGCGGTGCAGGCTCGAAGGGCCGAATGGCCTACTCCTGCACCTAATTTCTATGCTGCCTCACCCACTGAGTTTCTCCAGCATTTTTGTCTATCTTCGATTTTTCCAGCATCTGCAGTTCTTTCTTAAATAACATAGTTATTTTCTTGACCCCTCTGCTCAAACATAAGATCACAGCTGATTTGATTGTAATCTCAGCACATTCCGATCTATCCAAACTTCATTTCCTCCATTTCCAATCATGTATCCATGGATACCCTCCTTAAAAATATTAAAAGGCTTTACCTCCATTGCCCATTGTGGAAGAGCGTTCCAAAAGACATGACCTTCAGAGAGAAAAAATTGTGCTTCATCTCAGGCCTAAATGGGCAACCTGTTATTTTTAAACAATGACGCCTTGTTGCAGATTCTCCCACAAGAGGAAACATTCCCTCTACACCCACCTTGTCAAGACCTGCAGGAACTTATATGTTTCGATCAAGTCCATTCTCTCTCTTCTGACCTCCAACAGACATAAGCACGGCCTGTCCAACCTTTCCTCATTAGACAACCTGCCCATTCCAGACATTAGTCTAGGAAACCTTCTCCAGTCAAGACAGGCCGAGTGTATTTCCATATGCACACGTATGGTGAGGTACAGGTAAAATGGAAACAAATGTTGCCTGCTGCAGCACCTCAGGCACGTACAGACAGACAAACCACAAACATAAATTAGGCATGAATTATATATAAATCGCACATAAATTGCACAAAACTATGAAATAAAAAATAATGCAAAATAACGACATCAATGGAAAAACACACAATTAGAAAACAAGTCCATGGTAGTGTAAGACGTGGGCTGTGGTGTTCTGTTGCCATGGTAGGATTAGGGTTGGCTACTTCCAACACATTAGCAATGCTTCCTACATAAGGAGACTAGTACCGTACACAGTACTTCAGATCTGGTCTCACAGCAATTATTTACACAACTGAAACATAACCGCACTACTTTTATATTTAATTCATCAGCAATAAATAATAGCATCCAGATATTTGGCCTGAGGAAATATCAAAATTTGGCCCGTTGGCTAAGCAATTCAAAAGAAAGTGTCAGAAGCGGAGCATGATATTTTCACAGTCATATTGATGAAATCCTTGCCATGTGATACCACAGAATGGCGATAACTGGAACAATATTAGGTACATTTGCAGCAGTCACTTTGGAGAAGGACTGTGGTTGAGTGATGATAGATTTTTAATCATGTCCCTATCTCATACAATTATTGGTGTCCCAGTCTAGATATTTCTAGCATTATTATTTTGAACGCTTGCGGGTGGGCATTTGATAGGTGGATGGGCGTTACATACATCATAATTGGAGAGGGAATGGCCAGATCAGACCAGCCACGGGAGTTGAGGAGAACACAGTTCTTCGCAGATAGTAAACATAGAAACATAGAAAATAGGTGCAGGAATAGGCCATTAGGTCCTTCGAGCCTGCACCGCCATTCAATATGATCATGGCTGATTATCCAATTCAGTATCCTGTACCTGCCTTCTCTCCATACCCACTGATCCCTTTAGCCACAAGGGCCACATCTAACTCCCTCTTAAATGTAGCCAATGAACTGGCCTCAACTACTTTCTGTGGCAGAGAATTCCACAGATTCACCACTCTTTGTGTGAAAAAAGATGTTCTCATCTGGGTTCTAAAAGACTTCCCCCTTATCCTTAAACTGTGACCCCTTGTTCTAGACTTCCCCAACATCGGGAACAATCTTCCTGCATCTAGCCTGTCCAACCCCTTAAGAATTTTGTAAGTTTCTATAAGATCCCCCCTCAATCTTCTAAATTCTAGGGAGTATAAGCCGAGTCTATCCAGTCTTTCTTCATAGGAAAGTCCTGCCATCCCAGGAATCAGTCTGGTGAACCTTCTCTGTACTCCCTCTATGGTAAGAATGTCTTTCCTCAGATTAGGAGACCAAAACTGTACGCAATACTCCAGGTGTGATCTCACCAAGGCCATGTACAACTGCAGTAGAACCTCCTTGCCCTTATACTAAAATCCTTTTGCTATGAATGCAAACATACCATTCGCTTTCTTCACATCCTGCTGCACCTGCATACCTACTTTCAATGACTGGTGTACCATGACACCTATGTCTCGTTGCATCTCTCCTTTTCCTAATCGGCCACCATTCAGATAATTGTCTACTTTCCTGTTCTTGCCACCAAACTGGATAACCTCACATTTATCCACATTATACTGCATCTGCCATGCATTTGCCCACTCACCCAACCTATCCAAGTCACCTTGCAGCCTCCTAGCATCCTCCTCACAGCTAACACTGCCCCCCAGCTTCGTGTCATCCGCAAACTTGGAGATGTTGCATTCAATTCCCCCGTCCAAATCATTAATATATATTGTAAATAGCTGGGGTCCCAGCACTAAGCCTTGCGGTACCCCACTAATCAATGCCTGCCATTCTGAAAAGGATCCGTTTACTCCTACTCTTTGCTTCCTGTCTGCCAGCCAGTTCTCTATCCACATCAACACTGAACCCCCAATACCATGTGCTTTACGTTTGCATACTAATCTCATCTCAAGTGGGACTTTGTCGAAAGCCTTCTGAAAGTCCAGATATAACACATCCAGTGGTTCTCCCTTATTCACTCTACTAGTTACATCCTCGAAAAATTCTATAAGAATCGTCAGACATGATTAACCTCTCATAAATCCATGCTTACTTTGTCCAATGATTTCACCACTTTCCAAATGTGCTGCTATCCCAAATTTAATAACTAGCATTTTCCCCACTACTGATGTTAGACAAACTGGTCTGTAATTCCCCGTTTTCTCTCTCCCTCCCTTTTTAAAAAGTGGGTTTATATTAGCTACCCTCCAATCCTCAGGAACTACTCCAGAATATGCCTCCACTTTCTTCGACAGTTGAGGAGAGCTGACCTCCCACCTTCTGCCCTCACCACCTTTTACAGGGGTGCCATTGAGAGCATTCTTACCAGCAGTCTCTCAGTCTGGTATGGCAGTTGCTCTGCTGCTGACCAGAAGGCCCTACAGAGAGTGGTGAGGACAGCGGAGAAGATCATCAGATCACCCCAACCAGCAATCCAGGACTTATACCCATCTCGCTGTCGCAAGAGAGCAACCAATATCATCAAAGACACCACCCATCCAGCACACAAATTGTTCAACCACCTTCCATCCGGCAAGCGCTACCGCAGCATGCGGTGCAAAACCACCTGATTCAAAAACAGCTTTTTCCCTCAGGCCATCAGACTACTCAACTCACTCAAGAAAATTCCATGAACATTACACAAACAAAGATCAACTGACTGTCAAAGAACTTGAACTCAATGTCTGCAGTATGCTATTTGCACTTTTCTATATTGTACCTTTTATTATTGCACTTTAATAACATACCTCAAAATGTTACTAGACTCTGGCACACTATGAATTATTATTTTTTAATATATAATGTCTATTTTTAATGGTATATTTTTTAATGGTATTTTTAATGGTATATTGTCTGTCTGTGTTATAAATAAATATTACTTGCACATTTGGAGTATGGGGAAACACAATTTCAATCCGCTGTGTAACTACTTGTTGCATTATTTGAATTGACAGTAAAGTTTACTTTGACTTTGACTTTGAGAATCAAAAGAGTTTTTAAAAATTATCACTAATGCATCCACTATTTCTGGGGCTACTTCCTTAAGCACTCTGGGATGCAGCCTATCTGGCCCTGGGGATTTATCTACCTTTAATCCATTCAATTTACCTAACACCACTTCCCTACTAACCTGGATTTCACTCAGTTCTTCCATCTCATTTGACCCCCGGTCCCCTCCTATTTCCGGCAGATTATTTATGTCTTCGTTAGTGAAGACAGAACCAAAGTAGTTATTCAATTGGTCTGCCATGTCCTTGTTCCCCATGATCAATTCACCTATTTCTGACTGCAAGGGACCTACATTTGTTTTAACTAATCTTTTTCTCTTCACATATCTATAAAAGCTTTTGCAGTCAGTTTTTATGTTCCCTGCCAGTTTTCTTTCATAATCTATTTTCCCTTTCCTAATTAAGCCCTTTGTCCTCCTCTGCTGGACTCTAAATTTCTCCCAGTCCTCTGGTGGGCTGCTTTTTCTGGCTTATTTGTATGCTTCATCTTTTGTTTTGATACTATCCCTGATTTCCCTTGTTATACACAGATGCACTACCTTCCCTCATTTATTATTTTGCCAAACTGGGATGAACAATTGTTGTAGTTCGTCCATGCGGTCTTTAAATGCCTTCCATTGCATATCCACCGTCAACCCTTTATGAATCAATCTTGGCCCTGCCAATTTGATTCACCCAATCTATATGTAGATTGAAGTCACCCATTATAACTGTTTTGCCTTTATTGCATGCATTTCTAATTTCCGATTTGATGCAATCCCCATCTCCACTACTACTGTTCGGTGGCCTGTACACAACTCCCACTAGCGTTTTCTGCCCCTTAGTGTTTCGCAGCTCTACCCATGTCGATTCCACATCCTCCAAACTAATGTCCTTCCTTTCTATTGCGTTAATCTCCTCTCTAACCAGCAACACTACCCACCTCCTTTTCCTTTCTGTCTATCCCTCCTGAATATTGAATATCCCTGGATGTTCAGCTCCCAGCCTTTGTTACTCTGGAGCCATGTCTCCGTGATCCCATCTATATCATATTCATTAATAACTATCTGCACATTCAACTCATCCACCTTATTACGAATGCTCCTTGCATTTAGGCACAAAGCCTTCAGGCTTGTTTTTACCCCTTATACACTTATGTTGAAAAGTGACCCTTTTTGATTTTCGCCCTGGATTTTTCTGCCTGCCACTCTTACTTTTCACCTTGCTACCTATTGCTTCTACCCTCATTTTACACCCTTCTGTCTCTCTGCTCATGCTCCCATCCCCCTGCCACATTAGTTTAAATCCTCCCCAACAGCTCTAGCAAACACTCCCCCAAGGACAATGGTTCCATTCCAGCCCAGGTGCAGACCATCCTGTTTGTATTGGTCCCACCTCCCCCAGAACTGGTTCCAATACCCTGTAAATTTGAATCCCTCCCGCTTGCACCATTTTTCAAGCCACGTATTCATCTGAAATATCCAACTTTTTCTACTCTAACTAGCACGTGGCACTGATAGTAATCCAGAGATTATTACCTTTGAGGTCCTACTTTTAAGTTTATCTCTTAGCTCCCTAAATTCACCTAGTAGGACCTCATCCCATTTTTACCTATATCGTTGGTGCCAATGTGCACCACGACAACTGGCTGTTTACCCTCCCCCTCTAGAATGTTCTGCAGCCGCTCAGAGACATCCCTGACCCTTGCACCAGGGAGGCAACATACCATCCTGGAGTCTCCTTTGCGGCCGCAGAAACGCCTATCTATTTCCCTTACAATTGAATCCCCTATTACTATAGCCCTTCCACTCTTTTTCCTCCCCTCCTGTGCCGCAGAGCCACCCAAGGTGCCGTGAACTTGGCTGCTGCTGTCTTCCCCTGATGAGCCATCTCCCCCAACAGTATCCAAAATGGTATATCTGTTTAGGAGGGAGATGACCGCAGGGGACGCCTGCACTACCTGCCTACTGCTACCCTGGCCACCCGTTCCCTTTCTGTCCACTTACCTTTTACCTGTGGTGTGGCCAAATCACTGTACATGCTATTCACGACTTTCTCAGCATTGTGGATGCTCCAGTATGAATCCAACCGCAGCTCCAACCGTTCAATGCGGTCTGCCAGGAGCTGCAGCTGGACACACTTCCTGCACACGTTATTCACCAGGGACACCAACAATATCACTGATCCCCTACATGTTGCAGGATGAGCAAAGAGCAGGATGCAGTTTGCAGGATGAGCAATCCACGGGGCTGATCTCAACTGACATGGCTGAGCCCCAAATTAAATCAACTCACTCCCACTCTAAGAATGGAAATGTAAGAATGGAAAGCTACAATTTGTATAAATTGTACAATCTCTGGGAGCTGAATATCCAAGGATAAAGATGATCTGGTATGGTCATCTTTTTGTCTGTACAACTTCTTCAATAAAGAACCAATTAAGATGGAAATAACGACTGGAAGATGAATTATTTTGTCTGCGTACGATCACTCTCACATTCCCGTGTAGTAATTGCAACGGAAAGTTGGACATGGAAAAAGTTAGAAATTGCCATTACACTAAATTATGGCAAATGATTCATTGTGCATGTTGAATAGTGCTCCTTCATATTCCTTAATACACACATGGAGGAAAAAAATCATCTTTGAGCCTCTACAAGAGGTCAAACTATTTGTGACGGCGGCCTGTATTTTGTCACAGCAAAAGTAATTTCTAGTGCAGGTTGCACCATAGATAATATCACCAAAGATATTCATAGAACATAGAACATAGAGGTGTATAAAATCATGAGAGGAATAAATTGGGTAGATGCACAGAATTTCTTGCCCAGAGTAGGGGAATTGAGGACCAGAGGACATAGGTGCAAGGTGAAGGGGAAAAGATTTAATAGGAATCCGAGGGGTAACATTTTCATGCAAAGGGTGGTGGGTGTATGGAACAAGCTGCCAGAGGGGGTAGTTGAGCCTAGGACTACCCTAACGTTTAAGAAACAGTTAGATAGGTACATGTAAAGGGCAAGTTTGGAGGGACATGGACCAAATGGTGGCAGGTGGGACTAGTGTAGCTGGGACATGTTGGCCGGTGTGGGCAAGTTGGGCAGAAGTGTCTGTTTCCATACTGTATCATTCTATGACTCTCTAACTGTATGGCACAGAAACGTGCCCTTTGGCCCACAATGTTTGTGCCGAACATAATGTCAACTTAAACTGATCTCATCTGCCTGTACATGATCCATATCAAAGGACAAAGGACAAAGGACATTTATTCTCACATACACCAATTGGTGTAGTGAAATTTGACTTGCCATGCAGCACACAGATAAAGATAAGACACAACATTAAAGAATTAACAATAAACATAAAAACATCCCCCTCTATTCCCTGCATTTCCATCTGCCTATACAGAAGCCTCTTAAACATCACTAGCGTATCTGCCTCCACCAACACCCCCGGTATTGCGTTCCAGGCCCCCACCTCTCTCTGTGTAAAAAAAACAGCCCTACATCTCTCCATTAAACTTCCCCCTTCTAATAAGAAATGTTTATTTGCTTAGGTCACACCAGATTGAATACTGTATGCAAAGATAGATTTTTTTAAAACTAAGATAACATTTTGTTAATGCTTTAATCAATTGGGAAATTCCATACTGACATAATATAGAGCCTGAGGCAAAACACTCACAGAAATATACATTCTTTTTTTTTTCAAAATAATTCCAGCATAGAAGACCGAATAATATTTACATGATTAATATTGCTTCAAATCAGTTCATCGCACAGCTGCACAATAACAATACCTTAACTACTGAATCCACTGCAGTGTTTATAATGTATATCAGTGAAATGTGTTACATAAATATTAATCGTGCAACTAAAATCATTCATAATTATTACATTGGTACTTCCTGCCCAGATTGCTAAACTGCCATTGTGAATCCTGTTATAGTGAATAATGGATCCTATAGTGACACCTGTAAATGAGCAGTGCTTGATACAACCTTGTGGGAACAAAATGGGAATTCTAATGAAACAGAAAACAAGGAAGAAAACAAAGAGAAATGTGCGTTATCCGATGTTTTTCACCACCGATGCTTCATTATATTGCTTTCCTGCTACCGTATACCTGTCTGGATATGTTTAGTCTTTGATCAGAGGATACTGTTGGGTGAAAATATTTGGTTCCAAATCGGAAAGCAGGAGGTACGAATGATTTGAAATGTCTGTGGCATTCATTGATCGATAATCAAACGGCACTGGGAAATGCAAGCGGGCCAAGAGCTGGAGCACCTCATCGTAGCTGACCAATGGTGCTGGCTGATGTTGCTTGAGGCCGGTGGCATTAACTGGTTGTATTGAAGAGAGTTGCTTATTCCAGCTGACTTGTCCTTTAGGACTCTTTGTGTCGGGGTCAGGAGAGCACCTTTGTGACTGAGAGTCAGGCAGTGAACTGGTTTTGTCCTTCTTGTGAAAACTTGTGTCTTCCTGAGGAAGAGACGATGAGTCTTGCAGATCCAAAAGTATATAGTTCTGATTGCTGTGGTTGGATTGTTCAGCTTCACCATCCGACTCCCCTCCCGGCAGCTTGGTGATGGAGGATTCACTGGAGCGACGGTTTGGGCAAGTGTCCTCTTGCTTTTCCACGTATTTCTTGCCATCATTCCCAATTCTTTCGGAAATTATTTCCACAATCGAAGGGAGGGGCTCATCATCAACAGGTTTGTCAAAGGTGGGTTGCGAAGGCTGGGAACAATACAAGATTGTAATTATTTTCATTATTGTGATTTCCCTGTAGATTTTCCACACATTGAATCAATGGAACTTGTTAAAGAGTCATACTGCATGGGAACCGACCCCTTTTGCCCAATTAGTCCATGCCAAACAGGATGCCCCATCTAAGCTGATCCCATTTACTTGCATTTGCCCTATATTGCTCAAAACCATATTCTTCTATCAAAGCAACTGTTCAAATGTGCTTTCAATGTTGCTATTGTATCTGCCTCAACTATTTCATCTGGCAATTCATTGCATACTCCCATCGAGCCATGCGGTGCTGGCTCGAAGGGCCGAATGGCCTCCTCCTGCACCTATTTTTTCTATGTTTCCTATTACCCTCTTGTGAAATATTTGCCCCTCAGGTACCTATTAAATCTTTGCATTCTCACTTTAAACCAATGCACTCTGGTTTTGATTTCCCTTCCTTGGGAATGTATACACCCTATCTATTACCTTCATGATTTTATGCATCTCTATAAGATCCCCCATCAGCCTCCAAGGAATAATATCCTAGCCTTCTCAACCTCTCCCTTTTGCTCTGGACCTCGAGTCCTGGCAACTCATAAATCTCTGCTCCCTTTTCAGCCAAAAGCATCATCCCTATAGCGGAGTGACTAAAAGTGAACACATTTCTCCAAGTGTGGCTTCAACAACATCTTGTGCAACACTAGCATAATATCCAGTATAAATGTGCCCTCTTCACCACCCTATCTACCTGCGATACCACTTTTAGGGAAGAATGTACTCCTAGATCCCTCTGCTGTACAAAAGTTCCCAAAGTCCTACTGTTCTTTGTGAAGGTTCTGCCCTGGTTTGACTTCCCAACATTCAACACATCACACTTCTCTGAATTAAACTCCATTTGCCATTCTTTGGCCCACTTAGGCACAGGGTTATTCAGCGTGGAAACAGGTCCTTCGGCTCAACTTCCCCAAGCCAACAAGTATGCCACATCCACACAGGTATCCCACCAAGCTGCATTTATCCCTATCCCTCCAAAACCTTCCTAGCCATGTACCTGTACAAATGTTTTTTTAATGTTGTGATAGTAGCTGCCTCAACTACCTCCTCTGGCAGCCCATTCCATATACCTACCAATCTTTATGTGGAAAAAAATTTCCCTTCAGGATCTTTCCCCCCTCACCTTAAACCTATTTCCTCTGTTTCTTGATTTCCTTATTCTGGTTCAAAATCTTTATGCATTTACCCGATCTATTCCTCTCATAATCTTATACACCTTTGTAAGATCACTCCTCATCATCCTGCGCTCCAAGGAATAAACCTTCCCTATAGGTCATAAGGTCTTAAGTGATAGGAGCGGAATTAGACCATTTGACCCATCAAATCTACTCTGCCATTCAATCATGGCTGATCTATTTCTCCATCGTAACCCCATTCTCCTGCCTTCTCCCCATAACCCTTGCCATCCATACTAATCAAGAATCTCTGCCTTAAAAATGGAGTCTTTGCCTCCATTGCCCTCTGTGGCAAAGGATTCTAGATGCACCACCTGCTGACAAAAGAAATTCCTCTTCATCTTCCTAAAGGAAGGTTCTTTAATTCTGAGGCTATGACCTCTAGTCCTAGACTCTCCAACTAATGGAAACATCCTCTCCACATCCGCTCTATCTTTATCCGGTAAGTTTAAATGGGGTACCCCCTCATCCTTCTAAACTTCAGTGAGTACAGGCCCAGTGCCATCCAATGCTCTTCATGATTCCCATTGATTCCTGGGATAATTCTTGTAAACCTCCTCTAGACCCTCTCCAGAGCTAGCACTTCTTCGAAACCTCGCAGGTTCGTGGGAGCCTTGCGGGTCAACCAGCAGTCAGTGGTCGATGGGGCGGGGGAACCACCGTGAGGGGGAAGAACAATGGGGACCTGCCCTGGGGGACCCCTGGGAGGAGGGGGGGGGGCGCAGTTCTAGCATTCTGTCAGTGTAATTTATTTATCCAAAATAATCATATTTAGTTGCAACAAATAAAACCTCTTGCAATACAATATCATGCTTTTTGTTTTAATAGGGGGAAACCACTTCACATCAAGAAGATATGAGGTTGCTTTGGCAAGAAAGGTGAAAGTAAATCCAAAGGGTCTCTACAGTTATATTAATAGCAAAAGGATAACGAGGGATAAAATTGGACCATTAGAGAGCCAGAATGGACAGCTATCTGCCGAGCCAAAAGAGATGGGGGAGATATTGAACAATTTATTTTCTTCGGTATTGACCAAGGAGAAGGATATTGAACTCTGTGAGGTAAGGGAAAAAAGTAGAGTAGCTATGGAAACTATGAGATTCAAAGAGGAGGAGGTACTGACACTTTTGAAAAATATAAAAGTGGATAAGTCTCCAGGTCCTGACAGGATATTCCCTAAGACATTGAGGGAAGTTAGTGTAGAAATAGCAGGGGCTATGACAGAAATATTTCAGATGTCATTAGAAACGGGAATAGTGCCGGAGGATTGGCGTACTGCGCATGTTGTTCCATTGTTTAAAAAGGGTTCAAAGAATAAACCTAGCAATTATAGACCTGTTAGTTTGACGTCAGTGGTGGGCAAATTAATGGAAAGGATACTTAGAGATAATATACATAAGCATCTGGATAAACAGGGTCTGATCAAGAACAGTCAACATGGATTTGTGCCTGGAAGGTCATGTTTGTCGGGTTGGAAGCCGGTGACCAGTGGGGTGCCTCAGGGATCTGTGTTGGGTCCACTGTTGTTTGTCATGTACATCAATGATCTAGATGATGGGGTGGAAAATTGGATAAGTAAGTATGCAGATTATACTAAGATAGGGGGTGCTGTGGATAATGAAGTAGATTTTCAAAGTCTACAGAGAGATTTGGGCCATTTGGAAGAGTGGGCTGAAAGATGGCAGATGGAGTTTAATGCTGATAAGTATGAGGTGCTACATCTTGGCAGGACAAATTAAATAGGACGTACATGGTAAATGGTAGGGAATTGAGGAATGCTGTGGAATAGAGGGATCTAGGAATAACTGTGCATAGTTCCCTGAAGGTGGAATCGCATGTAGATAGGGTGGTAAAGAAAGCTTTTGGTGTGCTGGCCTTTATAAATCAGAGCATTGAATATAGGAGTCGGGAAGTAATGTTAAAATTGTACAAGGCATTGGTAAGACCAATTCTGGAGTATGGTGTACAATTTTGGTCGCCTAATTATAGGAAGGATGTCGACAAAATAGAGAGAGTACAGAGGAGATTTACTAGAATGTTGCCTGGGTTCCAGCAACTAAGTTACAGAGAAAGGTTGAACAAGTTAGGTCTTTATTCTTTGGAGCGCAGAAGGTTAAGTGGGGACTTGATTGAGGTCTTTAAAATGATGAAAGGGATAGACAGAGTTGATGTGGATAAGCTTTTCCCATTGAGGATAGGAAAGATTCAAACAAGAGGGCATGACATGAGAATTAAGGGACAGAAGTTTAGGGGTAACATGAGGGGGAACATGAGGGGGAACTTCTTTACTCAGAGAGTGGAATGATCTTCCTGCAGAAGTGGTGGATGTAGGATCGATTTTAACATTTAAAAGTAAAGTGGATAGGTATATGGACGGGAAGGGAATTGGAGGGGTATGGTCTGAGTGCAGGTAGATGGGACTAGGGGAAAATAAACGGTCGGCACGGACTGGAAGGGCCGAAAAGTCCTGTTTCCGTGCTGTAATTGTTATATGGATATATCTTCTCTATTAATTCATCTTTGTCCATGCATTGTGAATATAAGTTCAAATTGTACCATGTTACCAAATATTTTTCTTCCAAGCTCAAAAGTGAGTTTGATGTGTCTCAATTGTTAATATTACTAAGTTACCATCTTACTTGGGGGTACTTCTGGAAATCAGTGAGATATGCTTCCAGGAGCCTTTCCAGGTTTGGAATCTGTGGCCACAGTATTTTCTTCACATTACTGGAAATATCATGAAAAAATGTTAGCATGGTTAAAGATACAACAGCATCAGCATAAATGATCAAGTCATTGAGTGATACAGCACAGAAACAGGCTCTTCGGCCCAACTGCTCCATGCTGACCATCTTGCCACATCCAAGCTAGTCCCATTTGCGTGTGCCTGGTGCATATTCCTCCACACCTGTCCCATCTATGAAGCTTTCCAAATGTGTTCTAAATGTTGTTTAAATAACAGACCCAGCATGATTGCTTTCTGATTGTTATGACACTTGCCTGGCCCTAAGATTCCTGAATAGGACTAGGCTCCATTCTGACATTCTTTTTGTTACATTGCTCAAAGCTGTAACATTTTTTGAAAGTTACAAGAACATCTCTCAAAGAAAGAAACAAAGTGGTGGAATAAGTCAGCAGGTCAGACAGTATCTCTGGAGAACACGGATAAGCGACATTTTGGGCCGGGATCCTTCTCAGTTAGATGCAATCATGGTTACCTTTCAGTGCGGAGATTTGCAACATCCTGTCATGGCCCATTTCATTACTCATTTCATGCTGAACTTCATTTTCAAATCTGACTTCTCCAGTTTAATTTTATTAAGCTAATTGCCCGGATTAGAGATTAATTAATACGATTTGCATAGCGTTGAATGCGTTGACTCATTCACCATTTACAGTTTGCAATGTGGGGTTGGCATGGTGGTGCAGCGGTAGAGTTGCTGCTTTATAGCACCAAAGACCCAGGTTCGATCCTGACTACGGATGCTGTCTGTACACAGTTTGTACATTCTCCCCTTGACCACATGGATTTTCCCCGGATGCTCCAATTTCCTCCCACACTCCAAAGACATACAGGTTTGTAGGTTAATTAGTTTCTGTAAAAACTGTAAATAGTCCCTTGTGTGTAATGTGTAATGGGGATCACTGGTCGGCACAACTCGGTGGGGGATGGGCCTGTTTCCGTTCTGTATCTCTCAGATTTCTACTCTAATCAAATATAAGGTCATACGATCATAAGGAATAGGAGTAAAATTAGGCCATTCGGCCCATCAAGTCTACTCCACCATTCAATCATGGCTGATCTCAGTATAGAAGCTGGGATGTAATGTTAAAATTGTACAAGGCATTGGTGAGACCAAATCTGGAGTATGGTGTGCAATTTTGGTCGCCCAATTATAGGAAGGATGTCAACAAAATAGAGAGGATACAGAGGAGATTTACTAGAATGTTGCCTGGGTTTCAACAGCTAAGTTACAGAGATAGGTTGAATAAGTTAGGTCTTTATTCTCTGGAGCGCAGAAGGTTAAGGGGGGACGATAGAGGTCTTTAAAATTATGAGAGGGATAGACAGAGTTGATGTGGACAAGCTTTTCCCTATGAGAATAGGGAAGATTCAAACAAGAGGACATGACTTTAGAATTAAGGGACAGAGGTTTAGGGGTAACATGAGGGGGAACTTCTTTACTCAGAGAGTGGTAGCGGTGTGGAATGAGCTTCCAGTGGAAGTGGTGGCGGCAGGTTCGTTGGTATCATTTAAAAATAAATTGGATAGGCATATGGATGAGAAGGGTATGGAGGGTTATGGTATGAGTGCAGGCAGGTGGGACTAAGGGAAAAAAGTTGTTCGGCATGGACTTGAAGGGCCGAGATGGCCTGTTTCCGTGCTGTAATTGTTATATGGTTATATTTATATCTCCCTCCTAACCCCATTCTCCCACCTTCTCCTCATAACCTCTGACACCTACACTAATCAAGTATCTATCTATCTCTGCCTTAAAAATATCCACTGACTTGACCACCACAGCCTTCTGCGACAAAGAATTCCACAGATTTACCATCTTCTGACTAAATACATTTCTCCTCATCTCCTTCCCAAAAGAAGATCCTTTAATTCCAAAGCTATTACCTCTAGTCCTAGAATCTCCCACTAGTGGAAACATCCTCTCCACACCCACTCTATCCAATATGCCATTGTTTTATCTATATTCTATACATGCAGAGCATAACCATGTTATGGAGAGGCTGATTAAGATTTACATGAAAATGTTTTGGCAGATACCTGTATATATTAGGAAAGATGAGATGGGACACGAAAAGTGCGATTGCCAACAGAAGCGCTGCACCAACAACAAGAGAGACTGCCATTGGACCTGTCAGAGAAAGAGTGTTATATTAGACAGAGCTTATTTGCATTCATACAGAACCAGATGCAAAACAGAGCTTCTTGCAAAGAAATATTATGAAATACAGTGAAAAAGATCTAAGCCAGGTGACTCTTTGAGTGCTAGTCCCAGAAGTGGATCTACAATCACACATAACAATCGCTCCACTCTTTTAAATCCCTACTCTAACAGCAGCATTTCTTACCATCATGTATCTGTACACTGTGGATAGCTCGATTGTAATAATGCATTGGCTTTCCGCTGACTGGTTAACCCTCAACATAAGTTTTTCACTGTACCTCGATACACGTGACAACAAATTAAACTCAAAGGTAGACCCAAAATGCTGGAGTAATTCAGCGGGTGAGGCAGCATCTCTGGAGAGAAAGAAGGGGTGCCGTTTCGGGTCGTGACCCTTCTTCAGACTAAACTCAACTCAATACTATTCACTAAGCTATGCTGAATCCTTTCTAGGCTCAAATTTATCAGAAACAGCAAAAACAGTACTGATAAGAAATTTGTTTTTGAGTGTACTTGGTGGAGGAAAGTATATTAAATTTGACACTGGCAGAGTGTTCAGCTGCATTGCTATGGTATCTTTAACATTCATTGCATGCCACCTTGATCCAGTTGATTAGCTAATCTCTGAAGATGGATACAAAAGGCTGGAGTAATTCAGCAGGTCAGGCAGTATTTCTGGAGAAAAGGAACAGGTGATGTTTTGGGTCGAGACCCTTCTTCAAACTGAGAGTCTGGGGTTAGGGAAACGAAAGATAGCGAAGGTACATCGAACAAATTAGCTAATCATTGCTGTGTTAGTTTGAAGGTTTAATTTAAAGTCAGCTTTCCTTTGAATAACAAAGTAAAGGGATATGATCTATGTGCTCTGATGGGTTGAACGTGGGAACATAGTTGTTTTAGCTGCAGCTTGGAAAGTCTTTTCAAAATCCTGTGCAAAGGTTTATTTATGTAACCTGTGGATACGCCAATAGGTACACTCTCCATCTGTCTACTGTTGAGAATGGTCTAATGTTAGCTGGGGGCTCTGATTAGCTTAGTTTAGAGATACAACATGGAAATAGATCCTTTGGGCCACTGAGTCTACGCCAACCATCAATCACCTAGTCATACTAATTCTATGTTTTGTCACATTCTCTTCCACTCCCATTCCCTACACACGAGGGACAATTTACTGAGGCAAATTAACCGACAAACCTGCACGTAATTAATTCATATAACAGCGTGTGCACAGTTAAAAGTGGTATGCTGTCACGTGTGGCCTTTGTTGCTGGTTGCTTGGAATACAGATTAAGTGACATGATCTAAAGATCTAAAGATAAAAAGATTTTTAAGGGCTTGGACACACTAGAGGCAGGAAACATGTTCCCGATGTTGGGAGAGTCCAGAACCTGGGGCCACAGTTTAAGAATAAGGAGTAAGCCATTTAGAATGGAGACGAGGAAACACTTTTTCTCACAGAGAGTGGTGAGTCTGTGGAATTCTCTGCCTCTGAGGGTCGTGGACCAGGTTCTCCGGATGCTTTCAAGAGAGAGCTAGATAGGGCTCTTAAAAATAGCGGAGTCAGGGAATATGGGGAGAAGGCAGGAATGGGGTACTGATTGGGGATGATCAGCCATGATCACATTGAATGGTGGTGCTGGCTCGAAGGGCCAAATGGCCTACTCCTGCACCTATTGTCTATCTACCAATCAGTACTGCATTTAGTGACACTCACTATCCACAGTGTGCTGATACTCTGGTGATTTATCTTCAGTGTGAGGAGAGGCAAATTATCACCTCCAGGTTGTGAGCCTTGGCTATCAACTGTATAAGGGCCTGTCCCACTTACGCGACCTTGGCTCGCAAATTACACGACCTTGTGGTCGCTTGAGGCATATGGCACGGGGGCCGGTCCCACTTAGAAGCGTGGAGTTGTGCGGGGCTCCGAAATTCTGGCAGTGGCCAAAATCTTCAAGCGCCAATGGCCTGTCAGCACGCAGGCGCATTGCGGTTGTACGCAGCATCTTGACGTCGTATGCAGCGTCTTGACGGCCTACGCAGCATCTTGGCGGCGTACGTCTAGTGCGTGGCGTTGCGCGATAACGTCACCGTGGCTTTGCATGATGACGTCACCGCCCAACGCCGTGCGACGCCCAAATTCAGTCAGCCCGCCTCCTGCCCAGCTGGTTGGTAAGCATGACGCAAATTATGTCACGCGCGAACTTAGCGCGTACTTAGAGTGAACTTCGCGTGAACGCCGCTTCCGTGTGATCGCTCCAAACGCATGCAATCGCATGCAAGTGGGACAGGCCCTTTAGGCGCAGCGCACACTGGACTTTCCTGAAAGCTTGGCCGAAATGCTGCCCACACAATATAAATGCACATGAGCTCCTGTTTGACCACTGAACTCAGCACCAGGGCACTAACATACTGGAGAGAGAGGATAGTGCACATTGCATCCAGATCTCAACTAGCTTCATACCAGACAACGGAACAGTATGAACAGCAACTCAGTCACTAGAATGTGGAAAAAGGTAAGCAAGTCTGTGTTTTATCTTCTTTTAATGTTTTTGCAGCATCTTGGGGGCGATTTGGGGTTTTTTATTTACATATATTAACTTATTCATTCATTCTCAGTAGTCTTTTAAAGTCCCTTTCGAAGAGATTTTAAAAGTACAAGAGCCTTTGACTGAATCACAGCTCTGAACAATCTTTTCCTCATGAGAAGTGAAAATTTGCCTCTTTTATGTTTGTTGATCAATATATTTTTAACTTTGAGTCAAATATCTCATTGGAATTCACCTCCTGAGACCTTGCCAAGCTAGAATAGGTGTGAATATGCAGGTTCACTTTAACACGGTGTGTGTGCGAAAGCACTCATAGTGTCATAATCCTACATCGTGGAAACAGACCTGCGTCCCAATTCGCCCACTCCAACCAACATGCCCCATCTTCACCCGTCCCACGGCCGGCATTTGGCCCATATCTCTTCAAACTTTTCCTATCCATGTGCCTGTCCTTATGTTTCTTAAACAGTGTCTGCAGTGTACCTGCCTTAACTACCTCCTCAGGTAGCCCATTCCATATACCATCCACCCTTAGTGTAAAAAAGTTGCCCTGAGGTTCCTATTAAATCTTTTCCCCCCTCACCTTAAACTTATCTTCTCTGGTTCTTGATTCCCCTACTCTGGGTAAAAGACTGTGCATTTACCCTATCTTATTCTCTCATGATCATATACACCTCTAGAAGATCAGGCCTCATCCTCCTGCGCTCCAAGGAATAAAGTTCTAGCCTGCTCAACCTCTCCTTATAGCTCAGGCCCTCACGTCCTAACAACGTCCTCGTAAACCATCCACTCATGATGGGGGCAGATGTCAAACATCTTCAGGATCAAGTCTGGTCACCTGGGTTCGCAAGAAATTGGATTAGATTAATTTATTGTAGAATTGTACTTATCCCTGTGGTTTTGGTGCCTGGGTAACAAACTTTCAACTACTTGAACCTGAAGAGAGACATATCATTTGCTGTTAGAACCTGTGTCCAGATGGGGGGTTTAGGTCCAGGACAATCCAGCCCAACAGAGTCAACAACAATGCCAGCAATACTGTAATGAACACTTACCAATCGAGCCTGGAATGGTTGCGGTGAAAATGTCTGACCAACTGCTCCAGTATCCTCTGTAAATGAGTCCATTGGGTTTAGCTCTGAGTTGCATATAATAGGTTTTGCCATGGGGTAGGTCCAACAGCTCGCTGTGCAATGGCTTTTGGATATGTAGTGTCTGAAAAAGAATATCATTAAATTTTGCACAGGGTCCAAACTGATCTTTAGTTTCCCTGCCTATGTTGATCATAAGGCTGAGAGTGATCTACTGATGTAGTACTAAAAAAAAACACTATAAAATAAACAAAGTGCTGGAGTACCTCAGAGGCTGCCAGCATCTCTGTAGAACATGGATAGGCGATGTTTCAGGTCAGGACCCTTCTTCAGACCTTGTTTCGTTTTAGTTGAGTTTAGTTTGAGAGAGACAGCATGGGAACAGGCGCTTCATCCCACCGAGTCCATGCTGACCAATGATCACCGTACACTAGATAATATCCTACACATTAGGGACAATTTGCAGAAGCCAATTAACCTACAAACCCGCACGTCTTTGGAGTGTGGGAGGAAACCGGAGCACCCAGAGATATTCCACATGGTCACAAGAAGAACATACAAAGTCCCTGCAGACTGCACCTTTAGTCAGACCCAAACCCGGGTCTCTGGTGCTGTAAGGCAGTAACTCTACTGCTGCGCCACTGTGCCTCCCTAACCTAGTTATCCATGTTCTCCAGAGATGCTGCCTGACCCACTGAGTTACTCCAGCACTTAGTGCCTTTTTCAATAAACATCTGCAGTTTCTTGAGTACATGTTTGTACATTCTCTCTGTGACCCTGTGGGTTTTCTCTGGGTGCTCCAGTTTCCTCCCACACCCCAAAGCCATACAGACGTATCCAAAATCATAAATTGTCCCTAGAATGTAGAATAGTGCTAGTGTACAGGGTGATGGCTGGTCTGCGGGAACTCATGGGTCGAAGGGCTAGTTTCTGCACTGTATCTCTAAAGTCTAAAGTTTTATACCTCTGTCTCTCAGTCAGCCTCATCACGGTTTGAGTATCTCAAGTGCCTTTTTGTTCTACCTGACTTTCAGCACATTCTCTGCAACTTAAAACTTGTGTTATTTCTAACTTCAGTCGTGATAAAAGTTAAATGGTAAATTTGTTTTCTTTCCACAAATGCTGCTTGTCTTGCTGAGCATTTCAAGCACGTTCCTTTTTAACAAATATTTTTTGGTTTGTTCCTTTCTCCTTTTCAAAATATTTGTCTTGTCGTTACTGCAGCAAGATGGCACCATCTTACATCCTATTTACCATTGTGGAGACCCAGAAGACTGCAGTTCTTAGAATCTTGAGCAAAATACAAAAAGCTCCAGGATCTTAGTGAGACAGGCAGCATCTGTGGAGGGAAATGGGCCTACGACGTTTCTGGTTGGGACTTTTGTTCAAAATGACTAATTAACTGCTGCGTTGGAAACTGAAAAGGTCGGTGCTGGAAATAGTGTTCATCAGCGCACTCCTCAGGTTTGTGATGGAACTTCAACTTAAGTCCCCAAATTCATAGAATCATAGAATCATACAGATTGGAAAATGGCCCTCTGGACCAACGTTCCGACCAAGGTGTCCTATCTACACTAGTCCCACTTGCCCGCTTGGCCCATATCCCTGTGAACCTAAATCAATCGTTTCGCCGAACACCTCTGCTCAGTCCGCATTAACCAACCTGACCTCCCGGTGGCTCAGCACTTCAACTCCCCCTCCCTTTCCGTATCCGACCTATCTGTCCTGGGCCTCATCCACGGCCAGAGTGAGCAACACCGGAAATTGGAGGAACAGCACCTCATATTCCGCTTGGGGCGCCTGCATCCTGGTGGCATGAACATTGGTTTCTCACAATTCTGCTAACCCTTGCTGTCTCCTCCCCTTCCTACCTCTCCCTCAGCCCTCAGGTTCCTCCTCCTCCTTTTTCCCTTTCTTCTCCCCGCCTCCCCCCACCGCCTAACAGTCTGAGGAAGGGTTTTGGTCCGAAACGTTGCCTATTTCCTTCGCTCCATAGATGCTGCTGCACCCGCTGAGTTTCTCCAGCATTTTTGTGTAACTTCAATTTTTAGCACTATGTTCTCCAGTGTTCAATAGGTATTTTCCAAAATTGCAAGGGTATCAGGCACTACTTTCATAGGATTTAAAATATTCCCACATTTTATTTTGAGATTGGGCCCTCCAGTATCCCTGTTTTCAGAATACGAGGGAGTACAAAGTGATGAAACTTACTGTTTGGATGCCTATTCTCTTAAAGTGCCGCTGGACTATTTGCTATTTGCTCTTGCCTTACAGCGCCAGACACCCGGTTTCGATCCTGAATACGAGTACTGTCTGTATGGAGTTTGGCTTCAGTAAAAATTGTAAATTGTCCCCAGTGTATGATAGCATTAGTGTGTTGGGATCACTGGTCGGCGCAGACTTGGCGTGCCGAAGGGCCTGTTTCCACACTGTATCTCTAAATTAAACAAAACTAAACTAAATCTAGTAATCCAACATTGATCCTGTTAATGATCAATGGGACTAGCTTAGATGGGCATCTTGCTCAGCATGGATGAGTAGGACTGAAGGCCCTGATTCCACAATGCACGACTCTATGACTAACAGACCTTTAAAAACAGGTGAGGGGAGTGAAATGTTACCTGGAAAATGATCCACTCACCTTCCAGCCTGTGCCATTTTCCTCAGAATATCTGATCTGATAAACCATTTGATTCTGCAACTTCTTAATTGGTGGTTCCCAAAAGAGACGTAGTTTCCCGCCGGTGGTGCTGATATCAATCTTCACAATTCTCGGGGGATCAGGACGGACTGAAGTAAAGGAACAGGATATATATGGGTTTTACTGTATTGCCAGAGAAGGAAGCTTTTAACAAGAAGCAATAAGTGTATTGCAAAATTTGTGAATACGTAAGGGGTGACACTGTGGCATAGCGGTAGAGATGCTGTCTTACAATGCCAGAGACCACGGGATCAATCCTGATTTCAGGTGCTGTCTGTACAGAGTTTGTACGTTCTCCCTGTGACCAGCTGGGTATTCCCCGGGTGCTCCAGTTTCCCCCACACTCCAAAGGCATGCAGGATAATTGACTTCTGTAAATTGTAAATTGTCCTTCGTGTGTAGGATAGTGCTAGTGCGGATTCGGTGGGTCGAAGGGCCTGTTTCGACGCAGTATCTCTAAAGTCTGCAGTAAACTCTAAAGTGATTTCCCTGTGTGCAAACTGATTACTACAGTTCCTACTCTATACGAGTAAATGGACTGTAAGGAGCTTTAGAATGTCCTACAGTCATGAAAGGTACTACAAATGAAAAAAAAAACTGCTGGGGTATCTCGGTGGGTCAGGCAGCATCTGAAATGAATCAAGCTCTTTGTTTTTGCTGTAAAAACATTGGGTGTGTTCCAGAAGCAAGCTTACTCCATTTCATTGGCAGACATGTTTTCTGGCAGGGGGTGAGAAGTTTCTAACAACAGAGACATCACAGAATGATTGTAATTATGTGTCGTGTAGACAGGTGTGTCTACATAAAGCAATGTATCTATGGTAACTGATCCTCGCTTACTTACCAATATTTTCAGTCCTGAAAGGTTTTTTATAAAATGTCTGGATGTGATGTGGATAGGATGCGTTGATTATAACAACAGTCTTATTAACTTCCGATGTTGCAATTGTACAATGGTAGGTGATATCATCGCCGGTAGTTGCATTTCTTTGGTTACTGCATATTTTCCACTCCACCTGCCTGTCAAAAAAATAAATAATCGGCTAAATTAATTCCTGTAAATTGAATCTTTGAGAAAGTTAGCGAGTGCGACCACTCTTCTGGCCTGCATCAGTCTCTCATTTAATTTGTGAATTGTAACATAGGAAACGTTACAAATTGTTACAAATACAAGTAATTAATTGATAATTGGACATGTATATTAGAAAATGGAAATAAAGCCCATTATCTAGGTGGAAAGATACAGAATTTGCATAACCATTTCTATAATTGTACAAGGTTAATTCCTGGGATGGCGGGACTGTAATATGCTGAGAGAATGGAGCAGCTGGGCTTGTACACTCTGGAGTTTAGAAGGATGAGAGGATACCTCATTGAAACATATAAGATCGTTAAGGACTCGGACACACTAGAGGCAGGAAACATGTTCCCGATGTTGGGGGAGTCCAGAACCAAGGGCCACAGTTTAAGAATAAGGAGTAAGCCATTTAGAACGGAGAAGAGGAAACACTTTTTCTCACAAAGAGTGGTGAGTCTGTGGAATTCTCTGTCTCAGAGGGCGGTGGAGGCAGGTTCCCTGGATGCTTTCGAGAGCTAGATAGGGCTCTTAAAAATAGCGGAGGCAGGGGACATGGGGAGATGGCAGGAACGGGGTACTGATTGGGCATGAGCAGCCATGATCACATTGAATAGCGGCTCTGGCTCGAAGGGCCAAAAGGCCTACTCCTGCACCTATTGTCTATTGTCTATAATACACTCTTGATATTCTTCTCCGTCTTTTTCATGGCATTTTGATATATAATGGTTGTCCTTTTAGTTGCCATTGTGCTTTTTTTAGTTTTTAGTTTTAGAGATACAGCGCGGAAACAGGCCCTTCGGCCCACCGAGTCCGTGCTGATCACCGATGCCTGCACATTAACACTCCCCTACACACACCAGGGACAATTTACACATACACCAAGCTAATTAACCTACTTACGTCTACATACGGTACGTTTTTGGAGTGTGTGAGGAAACCGAAGATCTTGGAGAAAACCTACGCGGTCACAGGGAGAACGTACAAACTCCATACAGACAGCGCCCGTAGTTGGGATAGAACCCGGGTCTGTAAGGCAGCAACTCTACCCCTGCTGCCCCTTGTGCTCTTCTCCATTATGGAGATATGTGATCTTAGTGTCTGAGCATAAAATATGTATTCATAACCTGCAAGCCCACCTGCTGGTGACTATAAAGAGAACGGCCAATAGTTGAGATGAAGACATGGTGTTCTTTACTGACAACGGTTTGACTGATCACTTGAACAAATGCCACATTTTCCACGTTGTTGATCTAAAGTGCCACATGTTGTGGCCTGCAGTTCAAATGGTGAATATTTTAACTGGATATTCTAATTCCTTAAATTCCCTTTTGAAATGACTGAGAAGGTCAGCTGGAAGCTTTCCATAATTCCAAGTTTGTGGATGATACGAAGCAAGGTGGAGGTGCAGGATTCTGGAGGGAGCCGGGATTCTGCAGAAGAACTTGGACAGGTTGGGAGAGTTGGCAAAGAAATGGCAGATGGAATACAGTATGCGGTCGTGCCCTTTGGTAGGAGGAATAAAGCTGTAGACTACTTTCTAAATGGGGAGAAGATTCAGAAATCGGAGGTGCAAAGGAACCTGGTAGTGCTGGTACAGGATTACCAAAAGGATAATTTGCAAGTAGTAAGTAGGTAATAAGGAAGGCAAATGTAATATTAGAATTTGTTTCGAGAGGACTAGAATATAAAAAGCAGGGATGTAATGCTGATGCTTTACAAGGCACTGGTCCGATCGCATTTGGAGTATTGCGAGCAGATCTTCAAGGCCAAGCTAGAAATTATTTTGTGAAGTCAGGATTTATTAGGTTCTGGAAGGAAAGTGGAGCTGAACTCAAGATCAGAGGGTGGCACAGTAGCACAGCGGAAGAGTTGCTGCCTTACAGAGCTAGTGACCTGGGTTTGATTCCGATTACCATATGGAGTTCGTACATTCTCCTTATAACTGCATGGTTTTTTTCTGGGTGCTCCCATATTTCACCCCACACTCCGAAGAAGTACAGGTTTGTAGGTTAATTGGCTTCTGTAAAATTGTAAATTGTGTCTAGAGTGTAGGATGGTGCTAGAGCACGGGGTGATTACTGGTTGGTGCGGATCTGGTGGGCCGAAGGGCTGTATCTCTAAAGTCTAAGGTCTAAAGATCAGCCATGATCTTGTTGAATGGTGGCCAAGAAGAAGGTAAACATGTTCCAGCATTCCAGCTGGTGCCTAATTACTCAACCCTGGGTTTGTGTATCAGGAATAGACAGGTTAGGTTAGGTGGTCAGGTTATGACATGTTGGGCTAGCTCAATAGTTTTATCCAGTTTGGGATGATTAGCTTTGTCGGATGGTATTTGTCCTTTATTCATATAATGACATTATAATGTACTGTAACAATATTTAAAAGCCATTTGGACAGGTACATGGACAGGAGAGGTTAGAGTGATATGGGCCAAACGTGGTCAGGTGGGACTAATATGGATGGCACATCATGGTGGTCATGGGCAAGTTGGATGTAAGGGCCTGTTTCCATGCTGTATGACTCTTTGACTCATGATCCATACAATCTTTGTGCCACATAACAATTTGTTTTGCTCTTCTGCAAATGATTCAGGTTACGTTAGGTAACGAAAAAATTAGAAATACTTGGGCTTGTGTCAGGTTTGGATAGTTCGTGGCCGTATTGGGTTATAATTTTTTTACTCAAGCAAATCTTCTAACTTGTAACCAACAACCCTTCAAATCCTATACCCCCCCCCCCCCACCCCCCACTCCCCAATTCCACAACCCTCTCCTCCATCCCCCAACAAGACCATCAATGTTTCGCGATCATCACAATTACCTTGTTTGATAGTAGAGATGATAATGTGTACCGGCCTCTGTTTTGTTCACTTTCCACTGGCAGGTTATGAATTGGAGGTCAGGGCTGGAACAGCGAAGATTTATCTCATCTGGTATGCAACGAGAAAAGAAACTCCCAGTCACCAGCCAGACAGATAACACGATGTACGGAAAAAGCATTTGTAACTCTTTCACAAGTTAGCTTGAAATAAATTACATTTTACACTCAAGGCTAATATCTAATAATCTAAACTACAAATTCCTCGGGGTACACATCTCGGAGGATCTGTCCTGGTCCCTCAACACCTTAAAGCTAATCAAAAAGGCACAGCAGCGCCTTTACTTTCTGAGGAGGCTCAAAAAAGCCCACCTGTCCCCCCAGATCCTGACGAACTTCTACCGCTGCACCATCGAAAGCATCCTGACCACCTGCTTTACGGTATGGTACAGCAGTTGCACCGTGGCAGACAGGAAGGCACTACAACGGGTGGTGAAAACCGCCCAGTACATCATCGGTGCCCCGCTCCCTGCCTTGGATGCCCTCCACCGAAAACGGTGCCTGAAGCGGGCCGGGAAGATCATCAAGGACCCCTCACACCCTAATCATGGACTGTTTGCCCTCCTCCCATCAGGGAGGCGGTACAGGAGCCTCAAGTCCCGCACCAGTAGGACGAAGAACAGCTTCTTCAACTACACCATCCGACTGCTGAACTCGGAGCCCAGCTGATAGATTTGTCTGTACCCTGTATTTATTTATTTTCCATATTGCTACCACTGCACTCTGTATTTATTTTTCTATATCGCTATCACTAAGAACGACGCTAAACTGCATTTCGTTGTACCTATACTTGTATTTGTGCAATGACATTAAACTTGAATTGAATTAATAGGAAGCCAATTATTTTAGTCATGCAATATGTGAGTGTTCCTTCTTGGAAATACTGTAGCTTTTCATGAGCAAGTCTGTTCGTCAGTTTTAAAGCTGTGTTTGGAGTTATAACAATGAGTTAACGGCTGACAACGATTTGGTTTTAAATCACCTGAGGAAAAGGGAGTTACAGCTGATGCTGTTTCGGACCAAGGACTCCAGAAGCCATCAAATGAAATGCCATCAGGTTTGGTGCGTAGGCGAACCATGTACCTAATTCCAGCTTTTAGATCTCGAAGATCATGATGCTGTTTGATACCGACAGTCACACTCTGAAAGAAGAAATGTAATTGTTATTAAATGGGCACCGGGGAAGTGATAACTTGACTTTAAACCTAACTCACTTGGATTAGGTTCCATCACAGGACAAAGGTTCAGTTTAGTTTAGTTTGGAGATACAGCGTGGAAACAGGCCCTTTGGTCCACCGAGTCCACACTGACCAACAATGACACGACACTAGTTTGGTTATCCCCGTTCTGCATCCTACACATTAGGGGCAATTTACGGAAACCAATTAACCTGCAAACCTTCACGTCGTTGGAATGTAGGAGGAAACTGGAGCACCAGGAGAACAGAGAGAAAGTACAAACTTTTTACAGACTGCACCTGTAGTCAGGATTAAAGCTGGGGTGTAAGGCAGCAACTCTACCGCTGCACCACTGTGCCATCTGTTAAGGGGATGGAGGAGGAGGAGGAGGAGGAGACAACACTAGTACCATTGTTGTGTGATGTTGCAATGGTTTAAGGGAGTTGATTGAAATCACCAAAACCATGATGAACTATTAAAAATTCTCCGATACTTCATGAAATTAAATGGTACATTTTAAAATCTATGTACAGGCACCTTACGTTTGTATGCGGGGGTTAAGTGCTTGAAAAGTGGCTTGCAATTAAAAATGCGTATATTAAACATTCATATGACTATTTCAGCAGTAAATTTGAGCGTGCTATTCCGCAAATACTAACACGTAAATCAAGGTGTTAAAGGAACAAGTGGATTTTCAAAAATACAGAAATCAAACACTCTGACAACACGAGGAGCCTGTATTTTCAAATATATCATATTTTGCTTAGCCTTTACTCTAAGCTCCATCTTAGTCCAATACAAGACTGAAACTGATCTACTGACTGCTCCATTGAATACACCATAACCTAATCTCTCCACCATACAGACTTAAACACACACACACATGCATATGTGCATACAGCACATACACTCATAAACACTATACAATTGCATGTGCACACCCCTGAACATGCACACTCATGCATGCACACACAACACACAACAAAGACATTTACAAAGATAAATGTTATCAAGAGTTTATAATACTTTAATCTTTTCTTGATAAAAGAGTTGGGTGCTTCAAGCAATGATGACAAATAAGACTATTCATTTTTCAACTGAGAAAATGAACCAAGATGAAACAAAAAGCTGGAGTAACTCAGTAGGACAGGCAGCATCTTTGGGGAGAAGGAATGGGTGACGTTTCGGGTCGAGTAGTCCACCGGGTAGCGCCAGCAATGGCTGCATCGCCAATAATCTGTCTCGTCCCTTCCTTCTTTGTTGTTTTTTTTAGTATGTGTTAAATGTATGTTAACTAAGGTAGGTGGAATTCACAGCTAGCTGCAGGAACAATTGTTTGGCATGATTGCCAACACTGCCGTGGCCTTTGTTTCAGATGCCACGTTGCACACCGTAATGAGTGAATGTCCTCCTTATTGTAGAATCTACCTCACCTTTGCTGAAGCAGGGCCGGATTTGTCCTTCCAGTAGCTAATCTCATATATTAGAAATTCATTGATGTCGGGATTTCTTGGTGGGACCCAGCCAATGCGGAGTTCGTGTGGATTGCCATTTAAATGCACCGAGATGTTGGAAGGTGGATCCAGGAGAACTATATGAAGAGAATACAGAAGATTTCTGAAGCAAGTTACTCAACCTAACACAATTTCCCTGAGAAAAGCGATGTCATGGAAGACTGATAAGGAAGATCATGTTTGGCTAAACAAGATAAGATACAAACTGCTGGACTAAGTCAACGGGCCAGCCGGCATCTCCAGAAGACATGAATAGGTGACGTTTTGGACCAGGACCCATCTTCGGACTCACATTGAAGCAATGGGCCGGGACGTAGGCCCGACTCTCCTTCCACGGACCAATCGCGGAGGACCCTCCTGGTAGGCCCAGTTTGCACGTCGCAGTCACCGGTGGGACCAGGAACCCCTCCCCGAAAGCTCGCGGTTGGTGGGACCTCGCCCGGAGGCTCCGTGGACGGCGTAACCGGGAGGGAGCTGGAGAAGTCGGATGCGAGGGGCAAGGACCATTAGCGGGGTGAACCGGACTAATGCTTCCAGCACCTACAGGTGCCCCCTGGACGCAAGGATAGCCGGCCTAGGAGAGGAGACGGACGTTGGTTAGCGGAAACTGCTCCAGTTCTCCAGCTCCTCCAGAGCGTGTGGGCCGATTGGACTTTGGACTTTGGATAATGGCACCAATACTGTCGGCAACCGCATGTGTGATATATGCAAAAATAATTTCACTGTGCAGTTGTTTCTGCGACAAAGCACTATTGACTATTCATTTGGCTAATTTTTTAAGTTTACGATTTGTACCATTGACCATTGGTAAGACAATTCACTGCTCTCAGTTCAGATGCAAACTATCGTTTGTGGGTGAAAAATACGAATGGGATAAACTGTCACTCACCCACTGATTCGATTGATACATATTGACTGATTTTCGATACATTGGAAAATGATTCAATGACTTCAATGTTAAGTGGTTGAAAGAGCACAATATCCTCTACCGGGATAGCACAAACATGTCGCATTGTATTCTGGAGGACCCTGTACGAGGTTGTGTGACATTGCTGCTGCATTCTTTGTCTGTAAAAAAAATAATCAGAGTGACATTTGGGGGAACTTTATCAGATTACAGAATTAAAATCTCACCCCCATCTCAAAGAGAGACCAACTTTATTCATTCAATGATACATTTCCATATGTTTGACAAGTTTGAGAATATAAACATTACAGACAACGCTCCCTTATGCTTGCAAGAAAACCTACTCATTTGGGATCACTAGTATTGTGGTTGTGAAATAGTTTAAAACAGGTGATATCATATCACTATTCTGTTTTATACCTTGCCTAATTCCACTAAATCACCTGCTCTGATTCAATGACCTGCCGTTTTTCTGATTGTTATTTTGCATTAGTGTCTTGTTTTTGCAGTCTTTTTTTGCACTGTCTTGTATAATGTGTGTTTTTGTGTGTTGCCTGAATCTATATGCCTGTGATGCTGCTCCAAGCAAGATTTTCATTATACCTGTACCGCACCATACATGTCTATGACAATTAAACTTATCTTCATTTGACATGTTATCATTTTAAACTATGAAACAAAATCCAAATTGCCCTCATCAATGTTCAATAGACCTCATACCGCTGCATATATCATGGTAATTTGGTGGATTTTTGTGTTTCATGTCAGGATTTTGTATTTCAGGTCTATCACATTTTTTATACCTTTGCATTCATGATACGACTGATAGGTTTCTGAAGACAGGTTGCTGCACCAATTCTTAATTATCCTGTTATGTGCAAAACATGTTTAATGCTGGATATTTTCTCTGATGTTTTTCAATTACACCAAACACAAAGCTGAGGGATAATCAACCAGCAAAATCTGTTCAGTAATATCCAGCAAGATTCCACCAATCATCAATACAGATAATGTTACAATTAAAGAGCAAAATACAGTGGTGTTAAGGGCCTGTCCCACTTTCATGACCTAATTCACAACGTTTTTTACACGTGGACATTTTTCATCATGTTAAGAAAAACGCCCCGACCTACTTGATGCCACGAGTACCTACGACTAGCATCACGGCCTGATACGACCTACCTACGACCTCCTACGACCTCGTGACGACCATGCTGCGAGTATGAGTCAAGGGCAAACTCGGCAGAGGTCGTGAATTAGGTCGTGAAAGTGGGACAGGCCCTTAACTGTGCCGGCTCCCAAATAGAGCTGGCGAATCTAATTTGGTTTCGAGAGAAAGCATAGAAACGGGCCCTTCAGCCCACCGGGTCCACGCCGACCACCGATCACTCATTCACACAAAGTTCTACGTTATCCCACTCTCTCATGTACACACATGGTGCAATTTACAGCAGCCAATTAACCTACAAATCCACACTTTTTTGGGGATGTGGGTGTAAACTAGAGCACCTGGAGGAAACCCGCATGGACATACGAAGAACATGCAAACTCCACACAGACAGCACCCGAGGTTAGGAGCAAAGCCGAGTCTCTCTGGTGCTGTGAGGCAGCAGCTCTACCAGCTGCGTCATTGTGCTGACCATGAAAGGACTAGTCAGCTGTGCCCTGAATATAATCTATGATTCACTCAGCAACATCCCACAGTGATATCCCTGGCAACACAATGCACGTATAAATGTAATGATATACTCAGTGCTAAAGTAGAACTTGTAAGTGTCATTTGTTTCCTCGTTGTCATCCCAGAAACAGGTCAGATCATCTAACATCCGAGTAAAACATATCAATTCTTCATCTTGTGACAGAGGTGATGTAGTGCCTGTGGGTAACCAATAAAACAGATTATGCATTCATGCATTGTCACATATCTCTATACTTATAAAACTCTGATCTTAGATGTGTATTTATTTGTTTGTGTGTTTGTGTGTAATCACATCTTCGCGAAAAAACGACACGGTAACAGTAACATTTTTACATATTCCAGTAGAGATTTTTCCAGTGGAGTCCAAAATTGCCTTATCTGAAAATGTCAGGCTTTATTTCTCGAGTTATTACTGAAAATGTCCAAAAATCTGGCAAAACTTTGAATTTAAAAACCACTGCCTTTTACTGATGACATCACAATAGGTCTTCTCCATGCGTCCTTCTTCCACGCACTGCGAGTGACGTCACCTCCCCTCCTCCACGGTTATTCAAAAGACTCGTCTGGCTCGCTCGGCTCTTCGGCTGGCTCACTCAGCTGCTCAACTCGCTCGGCTACTCAGCTCCTCTGCTTCTATTCTCTGCCTCTGCCCTCTGCCCCTGCCCTCTGGCCTCTGCCCCTTCCCTCTACATCTGGCCTCTGCCCCCTGCCCTTTGCCCCTGCCCTCTGCCTCTGCCCTCTGCACGCCTCTGCCCCCAATCTCTACCCCCTCCCTCTCCCTCTCTAACCGCGCCTGCAAGTTAGGGGCTATGCGTGAGTGGACAGGGCAGGGACGGGGTAAAAGGAGCGAATCAATAATATAAATATAATATCAAGGGGGGTGATTAGTGTGTGTGTATGTGGGGTGGTTAGTGTGTGTGTATGGGGGTGGTTAATGTGTGTTACGCCGCAGGCAACCACGTGTTGAGGGGATGGGACCCAACGGGTCCCCCTTGTTCTAGTATTATCTAAAATAACAATATCTAAAATAAAGTAACAATGTTACTTCAGCAGGCTAATACATGGGAACAATGCTTTTAGTTTAGTTTAGATATACAGTGCAGAAACAGGCCCTTCGACCACCTGCTGACCAGCGATCCTTGTACACTAGCACTATCCTACACACAATAAGGACAATTTACAGTTTTCCATAACCTAATTAACCTACAAACCTGTACGCCTTTGGAGTGTGGGAGGAAACTGGTGCATTTGGAGAAAACCTGTGTGGTCATGGGGAGAATGTACAATCCCCGTACAGACAGTCTCCATAGTCAGGATCGAACCCAGGTCTCTGGTGCTGCAAGGCAGCAACTCTAACATTGCACCACCATGCCAGTCCTTATCTGCTGTTAGAGATTTTAAAAAGTGCAACTAATTGGGACTCACTACCTCTCGGACATTGTGGGGCAGATTTAGCTTAATTTGCCTTTTGGAAATCTGAAGGGTCGAGATAGCGTGATAGACATAGATTCATAGAGTCATACAGCACGAAACCCAGGCCCTTCAGCCCAACTTGTCCATGCTGACCAAGACACCTCTACAGGTGGTTGTCTGACCTGGTGAGTTACTCCAGCACTTTGTGTTTAATTTTAGGTCTGATCAGTTGCAAGTTTTATAATCCAGCTGATTTTTTTGCACAGAATTGCTGCATGATTGCCATATTTCCTTATGATATTGGAAGATACATTTCAGTCATTGAATCTATACTGGTTTACAGGGCAATCTCATTCATAAAGTCATACAGCATGGAAACAGGCCCTTCGGCTCAACTTGCCCAAGCCGACCAACATGCCATATCCACACTAGTCTCACCATCCTGTGTTCGGCCCACATCCCTCCAAACCATGTAACTGTCTAAATGCTTCTTAAATGTTGCAATAGTGCCTGCCTCTACTAACTCCTCTAGCAGCTCATTCCATACACCCACCACCGTTTGTGTAAAAAAAGTTACCCCTCACCATAAACTTATGTCCTCTAGTTTTCAATTCCCTTAATTCTTGCCATAGTGTCCACTGTAACCAATTCTCCCTCTATTCCCAATTATCCAGCCCAGATATAGCGAGGTGCGTACTTAGGGCACCTAACCCACCAACATTCTCTTCATCGTTGCCGTAAATTTGATAGAAGATTACTTAATAAGCATCCAACAACAGAAAAATTAATAGCATATATATATAATATTCTTTTGGACAGGGAAATGCCAAAAACTGAATTATTTCGACAAAAATGGGAAAATGAAACTGGTTTACCGATATCAGAAGATTTTTGGGAAGAAAGCTTACAACGAATTCATCGCTGTTCATTAAATGCCAGGCATACTTTGATACAATTCAAAGTATTACATAGATTACACTACTCAAAAAAGAAATTAAATAGAATTTTTCCTAATATATCACCACTGTGTGATAAATGTCAGCACATAGAAGCTGATTTAACTCATAGTTTTGTAATATGTACAAAACTTAATAGTTATTGGACTGAGATTTTCAAAATTATTTCCATAGTTTTAAAGATTACATTAATCCCTGACCCAAAATTAATTATATTTGGTGTTTCAGATTCAAACCAAACTTTAACAGCAAATCAAAGAAAATTTCTGGATTATTGTTTAATAATTGGAAAAAAATGAATATTAAAATTTTGGAAGGGACCATTATCCCCTACAATTAAAATGTGGACAGTGGAAATGTTGGAGACGTTGCAATTGGAGAGAATTAGGTTTATCCTAGTGGATAAACTTGAGCTTTTTGAACAAATATGGTCTCCATTCACTGATTATATGAAGGGGTAGCTGGGCTCGGCATTGAAACTCAATAAGTACCCGGTGGGAAGATCAAACAAAAATGTTTAATCTCAGTTTATATACTTGTCTCTATATATTATAATTAGAAATTGTTCCATTCATTGATAAGATGCATACTGTTTCTTTTCCTCAAGTATAATAATTGTTTACTAGTTATAGGTTTTTTGTTTTTTATTTTATTTTTTTTTATTTTTTTTTTTTTTGTTTTTTTTTTCTCCTTTTAATCAAGTATAATCATATTCTTTAAATTACTCACTATTCTTTCTTTATACTTTTTTCTTTTTCTCTTTTTCATACTATAAAGAAAAAATGGAGGCCTATATACATGGCTTGGTAATATTTATATAAGTTTGGAAAGATGTAATAAGTATATCTGAAAAAAATTGTTATATTATTTGTACTATGTATGGCCTCTAATAAAAATATATTTAAAAAAAAAATTGATAGAAGATTGGCTGACATTGTAGAAAAGTCACCACTCTTCCCCATTAGGAAAAACTCAGGGTACACAATGGGCAGTGTTTGCATTTGAATAGCATAGTTTATTTGTTTTACTTGTAATAGAACACCACGAAGCACCACCTTGAGAAAATTAATCTGAAGAAGAAGTTGCATTAAAGACTATTTCTGATTCTCAAAATTAATGGATTATTGTAAACAATGTTCATACTTTCTATTTATGTCCTTTAATGCAATATTTCTGATAAAAGTTCTGGATTTATCTTATCCACATTATTTAAGGGTTTTAACTCTTGTCTCCCTGCAAAGGGAACCAACCTTGTGTAAATTAAAAGAGACATTAGTAATTGAAGCATATTCAGAATCATCTAAAATAAATATACTAATGGACATAAGATGTTACAATTATTATGCCGCTGAGAACAAAGGGAACTGGGTTTGAGGGGAAGGGGGGGGGGGTGGATGGCGCCTTGAAAACAAAGAGGGGCCATTGGGACTACATTGAACACTTTATAACCGTGCTGGCGCCCTACACGAGGCAACTCTTTGCATACCTTGCGTATGGCATGCAAAACAAAGAATTTCACTGTGACACATCACGTGTTATAATAAAGTATCAATTAATCAATTAATCAATTATTGGCCTGTACAGTTTGACATGATTTAAAGTAAACGTTTGTTAGTTAACATGTTAGTTAAGAGTTATACCTATTGTGTTTGTCCTGACCTTAGGATATCCAAATTCATTTTAATACCATTTAAGTACGTTTAAACAGTTTCAATGTTATAATTTAGAAAATATGCTGGCATATATTTTATAAACAGCAAATCCCAGTGTGGAATGTGTTAAAGACCAGATCATCTATTTGTTTAATTGATCTTGATTAAAGTTTAAATGTTGGCCAGGATACTGTGAATAATTCACCTGCAATTTGTCCTGACTCAGGATCTAATTAGTCCAATGGACAAGGAACTTGGTTTATTTGTTCATATTAAAGACAAAAAAAGTCTTATTTGGCACCGGTGAACTTTGAAGCACCAAACTATTTTGTTAAGAATAGATAATATAGTATTATAAACTCTAGATAAAACTCTAGATATTATAGTATTATAAACTCTAGATAAAACGTATCTTTTTAAATGTCTTTGTTGGCAGTTTGGGCATCAGTCTAAAAATTATTTTATGGTTTAAAGTTTATTTTTCAGATGTTTTCACTGCAAATAACGTATGTGAGAAACATTAATAGTTTTAAATGATTTACAACGGAACTAAACTGACTAGTCACAAATTTAGTTCTTTCTTGTGGTTTGAATGGAAACTTTATGGCAGAACTTTAAAGTGGTTTGTTGCCAAGATGCAAATCCTTTGCAGATGCCTAATATGCATTCAAACATTTAACAAGTTGTCATTCAGCTTACCTTCCTGCAGAAATGTCCAATTCTCCACACCTGAGAGAAAGGCAAAGGTGCCTAAGTGTGTACACGCCACAAACAGTAGCCTTATTGTACAGCGACCCATTTCTTTCACAATTCAAAAGCCATTCCTGAATCTCCACTGTTGGTGTTTGACTGACTCACCACAGAAGGAGTTTAGAAGATGAACTAAGAACAGACACATCCTCAGGAAATCAACAAACTTCTAGGCGGGTTTGCAGTGCAGGGTGGGTCCAGACCTTCATTAAGACCCATTCCACAGATTCATCGGGCGGAACAAGAGATGATCACTCAGTCATGAACAGCTCAAAACCCATTCCTCTACCAGGGACAGTGCAGGGGCAAAAAAAAATCCATTAAAGAAAACTGGCAAATGAGTAGGGAAATTGGACTGACAGGGTTGACTCTGGACTGAAGGGTTCGTCTACAGCATTGTATAAAAATATAACATATAACATGATCCTGCACTTCATATTTTATAAATGCCATGAACATAGGGAAGGTTTTCGAGAGAATGCTCCTTGATAAATACCAACACATTTATGTTCATGTATACAGCTCATCTAGAAGATATATATTTTTCACATTGAAGTCTGGCACCTAGGAATAGACTGGGTGACAACCAAGAATAGTTTGGTGACTACTGGAGAGACAGTTGACGGCACGGAAAGACGGCACACGGGAAACGCTGGGTTAGCACCCCATTCTGTGTCTTTCGTGAGAAAGACACCCAACAAAGCTACGGAAAGGCCTAATGAACCATCGTGGCCTAAACATTCATCAGGCAAGAATGAAATGCTCGGAGAAGGAGAAAGAGGTGCAGTGTACAGGCCTTGAACCTGGTGAGACGCAGGAGGAGCCCGGCCAGGAGCCACCACACAGAGCCCAGTCCCTCCATGCACTAGAGTCTCCCAACCCCTGCAGAGTAGTTATTAAGATGGCTGATCCGTGGGCGGTTGCTGCTGGGACGCAAGTCGGGGCCTGATCAACCCCGGCTGGGTCGCCTGGGCGAGGGTGTCTGATGTTGTGAGACCCGAAACACCCGATGACCCCAGGTCACATCACTGAGGATGCGTCCCAGCTCATCTAGAAGATGTATATTTTTCTCACCAGGCCAAATTATGTGATCTGTGTAGTCTGTTATCCCAATACCTAGCTGTCTAGTTTCTAACTAAGGTGAGCCTGGAGATGTAAATAGCAAAGGTAGACATTTCAAACCACAACATTAAGACCTTGATGACATATTCCTCACGTGCCCATCATCGGCTCTGGGAATCATAGAAACCCTTTGCCGATTGAGGGAGCCTGCTGTTGTTAGGCCAATGGGGACATTAGTGGGAGAGTCTAGGAACAGAGGTCATAGCCTCAGAATTAAAGGACATTCTTTTAGTTAGGAGATGCAGAGACATTTCTTTTGTCAGAGGGTAGTGCATCTGTGGAATTCTTTGTCACAGAAGGCTGGAGAGACCAAGTCAATGGATATTTATAAAGTAGAGGTAGGTAGATTCTTGATTAGTACAGGTGTGACGGGTTATGGGCAGTAGAATGGGATGAGGAGGGAGAGATAGATCAGGTATGATTGAATGGTGGAGTAGACTTGATTGGTTGAATGGCCCAATTCTACTCCTGGGCGAGTCCAGAACCAGGGACCACAATCTTAGAATAAAGGGGAGGTCATTTAAGACTGAGGTGAGAAAAAACGTTTTCACCCAGAGAGCTGTGAATTTATGGAATTCCCTGCCACAGAAGGCAGTGGAGGCCAAATCACTGGATGGATTTAAGAGAGAGTTAGATAGAGCTCTAGGAGCTAGTGGAGTCAAGGGATATGGGGAGAAGGCAGGCACGGGTTATTGATAGGGGACGATCAGCCATGATCCCAATGAATGGCGGTGCTGGCTCGAAGGGCCGAATGGCCTCCTTCTGCACCTATTTTCTATGTTTCTATGTTCTATGTTACTCCTATTCCTTATGACCAGCCCTGTTTCAATTCAGCTGCAAGATGGTGGGCAGCTTCACCTAAGATAATTATTACCCATGAATTGCTGATGTAGTGTGGCTGGGTGAAGAGAGCTGAATGCTCTGTGTTTCGTAAACATTGGTGTTATGAGGGAGAGGGTTGATGCTGGCAGCAAAATTGCAGGAGAGTGCAAGAAAGAACTGGACTGGGAAGCTACACAGACTACGACTCATCTGGCTCTACTGGGCAGGTTGCATCTTGCACACCGATGCCCGGCCGACACGGGAAAGGGAAACAAGAGGTATAGACGATGATGCAGAGAGATAGCAGCGAGGGAGGATGTTTCAGAACTCTCGTCGGAGAGAGGAGGAGAACTTTTTCAAAGTGGGCATACCTAGAGGAGATTTTGCAGTGGAGCAGACAAAATGTGTAGGAAGGAACTGCAGATGCTGGTTTAAACTGGAGATACAAAGCAAGCTCTCCACTCTGAGCTCTGTCATGGCAGGAGATAGAAGTGGACAGGAGAAAATAATTCAAGACCATCGTCAAAGCCTCCTTCAGAAACTGTAACATCCTGCCGACTCACGGGAATCCATTTACACCTCATGTTGCCTTGGCAAGGCCAGCAACATAATCAAGGACGCGTCACACCCTGGCCATTCCCTCTTATCCCCTCTCCCATCAGGGAAAAATGTATGGAAGTGTGAAAGCGCACACCATCAGATTCAGGGACAGTCTCTTCCCAGTTGTTATCATGCAACTGAAGTTATCCAAGTTGTTATCCTACTGTAAACTGAGAGCAGGCTTAACCTCTATCTATCTCTTTGGCAACCCTCAGACCATCTTTGATTGGACTTTACTGGCTTTACCTCTTTATCTTGCACTAAACGTTATCCTCTTAGCCTGTATCTGTACACTGCCAATGGCTTGGTTGTAATCATGTAATGTCTTTCCGCTGGCTGGTTAGTATGCAACAAAAGCTTTTCACTGTACCTTGGGACACGTGACAATAAACTAAACTGAACTGAACTGAACGGAATCCCTGTCCCTGACAGCTCAAACTGGACGAAAACTATCCAGGAAGAGTCTTATGTCATTTTTTCAATAACATGCAAAACCCAAGTGTGCACAGTAGAGGAGTATAACAGCTCCAAAGTTACCCAAACGTCTCTTGTACACCTCTGGCAGAGTCTGCTCATCCCACTTTGGGCTAATCAGACATGCCATGACCCACAGAGCTGGAGGGAAAGCAACATTATCCTGAACCCTAAATAACTGATTGAGAAGATAATCAGGTTACCAACCACAGCCTGAACAGTTCACGTTAACAGTTGTCAGTGGATTGCAAAATAAAACCAAGCCCCTTAAGCATAATCTGCCATATGTTCAGATTCAGATTCCAAATAGTCTATTGTCAGATACATTAGGGTGCAATGAAAGTTCTTATCGCAGGAAGTTCACACTGTAAACAGTACACATACAGTAATGGTGATTGCAACCATAAATGCAACAACGGGTGAAAGACGACAAAATGATGCAACTTTTAGTGCAAAAAGTACAAGCACGGAATAAAGAAATGTGGTAGGGTGAAGAGTAAGAGTATGTGATAGCACTTCTGAGATTAGGGATGTGAAAGAGGTGACTGGTGCAGGAGTCTGATAACAGTGGGAAAGAAGCTGTTCTTAAACCTAGTTGTCCTTTCAAGCTCCTATAGCTTCCCCCAGGGCGGCACAGTGGTGCATCAGTAGCGTCGCTGTCTTACAGTAGCAATGTTACAAAATTTTGAGATTTAAAAAATCAAGTCTGCAATTTATCCCATCAGATAAAGCATAAAAAGAAGTTTAATTTGACACCTAATTTACTTTCATATCTTCAGTATTAAGAAAGTTATGGCCATTTTCATACTCGGAAATTAGCATATTGCTCCCCATTGCCTTTCAATTGACTTAACTCAAAAGCTGTGATCTGGAAAAGTTAAAAGCCCATAACTTTCTTAAAAATTAAGAGAACTCAATGAAATTTTCAGTTATTATAGATTGAAGCATTCTGAAACAAATATGAAACAATCTTACTTGGATGACCTGGAATTAAAGCATATAATTAGTTAGTTATCTAATTGTAGCTAATTACAAAATTCAATGAGTAGATCTAAACATCTATCCATTTCTTAAGAAAAGATAAACTTTTTTTCAATTGCCTAAGTGTCCAAATAACATTCACACAATAATCCACAATATAACATAATTTTTAAATCTAATTTTCATGAATTTCTGGGCCAAATGGAAGGAATTTAGTGTTTGATTCCTGTAAATTAATGGCCATTTAAATCAACTAGCGAGTGGGTTTTAGTGGAACGCGGTGGATTGGAACGTTGCGGTTAGCGGTGAAGTCGGGGGGAAAAATACTGTTTGTTTATAGATTTTTTGGGACCCCATTTCACAACATAAAAATATTATTAAAGCCTCCCAGAAAACCAACTTTTAATATAAAAATAAACTATTTACCTTTTCTTCTCCCCTACGCAAAACCCTTCCGGTTGTCAGTTCTCACGGCTTTTTAAGGTGATTTTTAAATTACTCTAGTTAATAAATAATTTAGAGTAATTTAAAAATACCTTCATTCAAGAAATGTCAGAGCGATTTTTCTTCCGCAACCAAATCGCCCGACATTCATCGATTTGTCCTGCCTGTTGAAAAACGGCACTTTAAGCCCGCCCCCCTCTGAAAGGCGCCAAAGTCGCGCACACGGGGAGCGGCAGAAGTGCAGCGCTGCTCAAGGTAAGTTGTGCAACATACCTACTTACAGCGTTTGCAGCACCAGAGACCCGGGTTCGATCTACGGGTGCTGTCTGTATGGAGTTTGTATGTTCTCCCCGTGGCCGCGTGGGTTTTCTCCAAGATCTTTGGGTTTAGTCCCACACTCCAAAGACGTACAGGTATGTAGGTAAATTGGCTCGGTTAATGTAAAAATTGTTCTTAATGTGTGTAGGATATATTGTTAATATGCAGGGATCGCTGGTGGGCCTGGACTCGGTGGGCCGAAGGGCCTGTTCCCGCGCTGTATCTCTAAATTAAACTAAACTAAAAAGATAAAAGAGAGAAAAGGGAATGACCAGGGTAGCAGGCATCCTTGACGATACTTGAAGCCTTCTTGATGCAAGGCACTGTGACGATGGACTGGATGAGAGGAACTGATAAGGCTTTTAATGGACTGGGCTATTTTCACTACACTCTGCAGGTCCAGCTGGTCTAGAGCAGAGCAGTTGCCATTGCAGGCATAGATACACATGCCAAATTATTTTTAGAGCAAGCAGAAAAAAGTTGCTGAGGTCAATTGAAAGAATTTCCTCTGCGTAGAATGACATTACAAGATCGGACTTGGAGCCAGGGACCTTCTGTTTAAAGCTGCAGTAGGTGGTGCTGTTATCCAGTAGTCCGTTGAAGGGAGAAACTACATGGATTTAACACAATTGATTCAGGATGACTCAGTGGCACGTCTTGTGGCACACAGAGCTGCTCCCTCACAGCCTCAGAGACCTGCATTCAATCCAGGAGATGGAGATTGCATGCCTTCCTTTAATCATGTGGGTCTCCTCCCACACCCAAGCACATGCAAGTTGATAAGTTAATTGCCTATGGAAAATTATCCCCAGTGCGTAGATGAGTGGCAGAATCTGGGAGTAGTTAATAAGAATGTGAGAAGAGTAAAATAAAATGTGGTGAATGTGCGATTAGAGTAAATAGAGTTAATGGTCCATGCAGACATGGTGTTCCCATTCTGAAGAAGGGTCTCGACCCGAAACGTCACCCTTTCCTTATCTCCAGCAGCGCTGCCTGTCCCACTGAGTTACTCCAGCATTCTGGTGTTAACATTCTGCAGAGTCACAAGGCAGTACAGTATAGGAGTGGGAACTTTGGCCCACAATGTTCATTCTAGCCTTTTTGCCCATTTCCTGTAATCCTATTTTCCTACATTAGGTCTGTATTGTTCTATGCCTTGCCTGTTTAAGTGTTCGTCTAAATGTTTTATAGATATAACAATTATTTAGATTTTTTAGATATAACAATTATATAGATATAGCAATTGATGGAATTAAGGGATATGGGGAAAAAGCAGGAACAGGGGCACTGATTTTGGATGAACAGCCATGATCACATTGATGGATCAATATGAAGGGTCGAAGGGCCGAATGTCCTCCTCCTGCACCCATTTTCTATGTTTCTATGTTTCTATATTATATATTCCTTCCACCCCCTCCTTTGACAGTGAATTCCAGATATCATTCATTCTCCATGTAAAATACTTCCCACTGAAATCCCCTTTAAATATTTTTCCCTCTTGTTATCATGGGAGAAAGATTCTGACTATCTATCCTATCTTATGTACCTCGGTCAGATCGACCCTAAGCCTTCTTCAGAGAAAACAAATCTAGCCTATCAACTATTTCTAAACCTAAAGTCCTCCAATACAGGCAACAACCTAGTTAATCTCTATGCAGTCACCAGCGGAAGTACATCCGTCTATAGTGTAGTGACCAAAGCTACATCCAATTCTTCAAATGTGGCCAAACTAGTGTTCTGTAAATTTTCAAGTACCTCCCAACATTTATACTCTATGCCCCAACCCGTGTAGGCAAGGGTGACACATAGCTTTTTCTTTACACTATCCACCTGCCACTATCCACCTGCCACTTTGTGGATTTGAACCCCTGTTCATTAACACCATTTACTGTATGAACTATTATTGACTGTACATGTCCTACCCTTTGCACTTGCCAGGATTACATTCCATCCGCCTACCTCTTATTCAGCTTTCCATCTGATCTAAATATATCGTACTGTAGTCTTAGACAATCGTTGCTTTCCACAATGCCACCAACCTTCGGGTCACCAACAAGCCAACTAAGCATATCTCCTACACTCACATCCAAGCTTTTAATGTGTATCACAAGCAATAAAGGTCCCACACCAAAATGTGTGGTGCACCTCTGGTCACTTACTACAAATATGAAAAGCCTTCTTCCACCGCTACCTGGGCTGCACGGTGGCACAGCGGTAGAGTTGCTGCCCTACAGCGCTTGCAGTGCCGGAGACACGGGTTTGATCATGATGATGGATGCTGTCTGTACGGAGTTTCTACATTCTCCCCGCAACCCGAAACGTCACCCATTCCTTCACTCCAGAGATACTGCCTGTCCCGTTGAGTTACTCCAGCATTTTGTGCCTATCTCCCCGTGACCGCATGCGTTTTCTCCGAGACCTTCGGTTTCCTCCCAAACGCCAACGACGTACAAGTTTGTAGGTTAATAGGCTTGGTATAAGTGTAAATTGTCCCTAGTGTGTGTAGGATAGTGTTAATGTGCGGGGATCGCTGGTCGGTGGGAACTCGGTTGGACAAACGGCCTGTGTCCGTGCTGTATCTCTAAACTAAACTAAACACCAATCTCCCTCCTGTCACCAAGAAAAGTTTGGATCCATTGCCCATCTATTTAGTGGGCTCAACTTGTAGCTTAGCCTTCTGGACCAGCCTACTATTGAGGCTTTCATTGAGGTTCAGGGATACTCATCCATAAAGTCCATGAAGATAAAAAATTACCATGATAATTTATGGAAATATAATTCTCAAAACTACCCCTGGAGTTACTTGGAACTCTGAATGGCCTGTCCCTTTAAAATAAAGCATTGGGCTGAGGCTTATCTACCACTCGGCTAAGATGACGGGTTTGTGGAAAAGGCCTCACTGTTCCACAACTGGAGGAAGGAAACTGCCAGGAAACAGACCCTTAATCTCATAACTGAACTACAACTTTGTGTTGACAATTCAAGGGTGAAGGAAGGGGAGGAACATAGTTAAGCAGTGCAACTCTCTCCATATCTTGCAGCTCATTCTGTCCTTTAACACTGCTTGGTGACTAGTTGCCATTAAAGTCCATGCACCACCTCTCCTTGACGATAGGATCTTACAGAAACATATACCATTCTTAAATGAAACAGGCCATTGTAAGCTGTTTGTCGGGTGAAAATGAGAAGATAGTGCAACTTGGGTGGGGGAGAGATAGGGAGAGAGGGAATGCCGGCGCTACCTGAAGTGAGAGAAATCAATATTCATACCACGGGGCTGTAAGCTGCCCAAGCGAAATATGAGATGCTGTTCCTCAAAATTTGCGTTTAGCCTCACTCTGACAATGGAGACCGAGGACAGAAAGGTCTGTGTAGGAATGGGAAGGAGAATTAAAGTGTCCAGCAACCGGGAGATCAGGTTGGTTCACGCTGGCTGAGCGAAGGTGTTCCGCGAAATGATCGACCAGTCTGCGTTTGGACTTGACGATGTATAAGAGTCCACATCTTGAACAACGGATACAGTAGATAAGGTTGGAGGAGGTGCAAGTGAACCTCTGCCTAACCCAAAAGAACTACGGGGATCCCTGGCAGGAAGGAGGGAAACCCACGCGGTCACAGGGAGAATGTGCAAACTCTGCATAGACAGCACCCAAGGTCAGGATTGAACCCGGGTCACTGGCACCGTGGGCAACGGTTTTACCAGCTGCGCCACCCGCTGTGATGTTGCGCTATTCGAGAGTTGAAGCTGCATTGAAGCTGCATTGGCCCAGGCAATTGGTAATTATTCCATCACAATACTGACTTGTGCCTAACAGATGGTAGATAGGCCTTGGTACATCAAGGGATGAGCTGCTCATCCAAGGATGCCCAGTCTCTGAGCTGCTTTTGGTGGCATTACATTTGTGTGGTAAGTGTAGGAGAGTTTCTGGTCAATGATGACACACACTCCTGGATATCAGTTGTGAGGGACTGTGTGATAATAATGTCATTACAAATAGCTGAAGATGGTCTTTGTCCACCACTAGTGTGACATGAATGTTACTTGTTGGTTATGAGCCATGAATATTATTTGCATACAAACATACAAATGTCCAAACTAACCACACAGCCCCTTGTGCTTGTCCTAACATTGAATAAGATTGTGGCCCATCAGATTCTAAACTCAACTCTACAGTCCCATCTACTCATATCCCTTCTACTTAAGGGTGGCATGGTGGTGCAGCGGTAGAGTTGCTGCCTTACAATGCTTGCAGCGCCAGAGATCCGGGTTTGATCCCGACCACGGGTGCTGTCTGTACGGAGTTTGTACGTTCTTGCCGTGACCAGCGTGATCGAGATCTCCGGTTTCCTCCCACACTCCAAAGACGTACATATTTCTCGGTTAATTGGCTTGGTATACGTGTATATTGCCCCTAGTGTGTGTAGGATGCCGTTAATGTGCGGCGATCGCTGGTCGGTGCGGACTCAGTGGGCCAAAGAGCCTGTTTCCATGCTGTATCTTTAACTGAACTAAACTAAACTACTCATGGCACCTTTTCACCATCCCCACCCCCATCCATTGCTTATTTGAAAAAAACTTGTACCTGGGCCTTAACAATATTCAAAGTCACTCTCCTTTGAGTAAGGGATTTCCAAAAAAAAACAAAAAACAAATCTGTCTAAAATGAACAACACTTTATTTTTATATATTGACCCATTCTAAATTCTACACCAGAAAAATATTCCTCTCCATATTTACCCTGTAATGACACTCAGGGTCAGACCCTGCCCGACCTACTGAATGTGTCTGACATTCTCTGCTTGCTATTTTACTGGAGACCTTTTGACTATCTTTAATTGGACGTTACTGGACTTTACCTTGTACTGTTGGCTTGTCTACCCTCCACTTAGAAGACAAACCATCCACCCATTCCTGATATTAACCTAGTAAAACGTTTTTTACAAATGCCTCAACATCCTTCCTTAAAGGACCAGTAGTACTGCATACAATACAGTGAATTAAATTATAGTATTTTACAGTTTTGTCTCTAATAACTGACCTCATTCATTTATATTCATCTATTAAACAGATAGCTCTGAAAGCATCGAACCACCTAGACAATCTTCCTCAAATCTCATATTTGGACACATCTAAAAAAAACAAATTTCTGTCAAAGATACTCCCTTTGTTCTCTCTGCCCACCCCCCCTCTCTCTCTGCAATTGTTTTCAATTTTTTCCATTTCTGATGAAGGTTTTATTGATTGAAAATGTTTTCTTTGTTTTCTCCTTGTTCGACTCCGTCTGATCTGTATATATTCAACATCTCCCGTTTTCGTTCTTTTACATCTAACTTTTCTTAAATCTTGTCAAATATGTCCTTGATAATACTTTGTAAACGAACTAAAAATTGAAATAATTAAAACTATACATTGTACAAAGCAAGGTTTCTCATTGTGGCTTCCTCTGTAGAAACTGATGGAAGTTTCCTTACTGAGTGTCAACAACACAGCAAACACTTGGGAACATGTGTTCATTCTTAAAGTTAGAAGAACCAATATTGCATATGCTACATTTGTCATGGAAGATTATCAACGTGAATCATTAATGTCTCGTCTGTATTTACCTGCTGAATGGTTGTGTACACTGTGGATGGCTCAATTGTAATCACGTACGGTCTTTCCGCTGACTGGTTACCGCGCAACAAAAGCTTTTCACTGTACCTCAATACATGTGATATTAAACTAAACCAATTATTATGTGTTAGTTATTTCAGGTCCTGGAGAAAGAAACCATACTGTTTAGCTCATCTCTGCGGCGTACTTCTCGGAAGCTAACTGAATCAAGGGATATGGAGAGAAGGCAGGTACGGGTTACTGATTTTGGATGATCAGCCATGATCATATCGAATGGCGATGCAGGCTCGAAGGGCCGAATGGCCTACTCCTGCACCTATTTTCTAAGTTTCTATGTTTGTTAGTGCCTGTTGTACCTCAGTAGAGATGAGCCCCACTCAAAAAAAAACCCTACATAGAAATTTGAGAGCACAAGGGGAGCATGAGGAGCTGGACTTCAGCATCGACCACTTTAAGGTTGGAGTCCCTTTTGTGCTCAGGTTGATGAGGCACAGACTCATAGAGATTGTTTTCAGACTTCAATCCAAATATGGGTTATGGATGGGGTTTAGCCGCACTGTCTGAAGATCCAAAGTCACAACAAAGTGGCGTGACAAATATGCTGACCCTCGCTGCGAGACCAGTCCCACACGTACTAAATGCCCCTGGGGAATGCATCCGGTGCACTGACTCTCACTGAGGGGACTGGTCCGACATACACTGAATCCTGGTTCACCCATATTTGTCAGAACTGCCTTATAGAAGGATAGGTCTGAGAAACAGTTTAAACTAAACCACTCAGACCTAAAGAGTGTACAGGGTCCTGGGTGTATATGTCCATAAATTGTTGAAAGCGGAAGGGTTAATTATGGGAGTATATAAAGGGATTTATATACTTTGATGTCAGGGTTAAACAGACAATGTCAGCTAAAATGGAGTTGTCAGACAAATTAGCAGCACCACATTTCAAACCCTGCTTAGGAAAACAAGTAGATGTTTTGGAAGAATGCTTAGGCTAACTCGAAGAGATCAGAAAATCACGAGGATACCTGCCAGGTCACTAAGATAAGCTTTGCCTTCCAAGAGACATCTGAGACTAGCTCAGTGTCTGATAGAACACGTAACTCATGCAATTATGGTACCAAGGAGGATAGCTAGTTTGACACATAGCCACCTGGTGTTCTGAGAGATAGAAGTTATTACATAAATGCATGCTTCCACCGTTAGAGCACATCTTCACCAGCGGGGGAGAGTTTGAGGGAGAGACAGAGAGAGGGAGAGAGAGCGATCGGGAGAGAGAGAGACAGACAGAGAGAGACTCAGAGAGACAGTCAGACAGGAGAGAGAAACAGTGAGAGAGAGCGAGAGAGAGGGATAGAGACAGAGAGAAACAGAGAAAGACAGACAGAGACAGAGAGAGACACACACACAGAGACAGAGAGAGAGACAGAGAGAGAGAGAGAGAGAGAGAGACAGAGAGAGACGAGTGTGGGACCTGTTATTTTGTATTGTCACTGATATTTTTCGAGGTCCTTGTCCTAATTTCACATTTTTATTCACAGATTAGAGGTGCAAGAAAAAAATTGCATTGTTTTAATTTTGCTGCAATAATTGCTCATGTCTGGAAATGAGTGCCTGAAATGAAGGTGAGATAAAATGGAAGATAGGCACAAAATGCATTAGTAACTCAGCAGGACAGGCAGACTGAGAAGGGTCTCGACCCGAAATGTCACCCATTCCTCTACAGAGATGCTGCCTGTCTCACAGAGCAACTCCAGCATTTTGTGTCTATATTCAGTGCAAACCAGCATCTGCTGTTCCTTCCTATGGGTCAGAACCAAAGTCAAGTTAGGCAGATGATACTTGTTCCATGCAGATCTTTTCGGATGATTGCATTAATGCATTTATTGAACATCAAGAAAACATAACTTTGTTTACATTAAACGGAGATGCAGACAGTGGAAGCAGTGTCCGAACTTTGCAAAGAGTTATATCAGCTATAAGTAGTATTTATGCCAGATCCAAGGGTCAGCATACATTGGAGAGACCAGGATACAGAGATTCATGATGGCATGGACTTCAATGAACCACAGAACATGCCTCCTGCAATCTTCGGGACATTCAGTGGCAGAAGGGACCATGCGCACCCACAATCATTGGCCCTGTGTCACTGGTTAGTTTCCAGCTGTTCTCAGCCAAGTGTCTGCTGTCAAGTTTGCTGTTGAATCAAACAACCCGCTTTCACACACGTACCCAAGAAGTCTGATCCAGAATCGTCCACTGCGGCAGCTGTTGACTGAAATAGTTTCTTATGCAGGCACACAAACACACAATGTACACGTGGGCAATGGGCTCGTAGGGGGTTTATGCAGTAAGAAATACTCAGTGTATGCTTTGTGTGTATATACATGTCAGTACACAAACCAAGTGTGATGAAAGCATTGCTCCAGTTGTACATGTTCCAATTCACTGATTCCGTCGCCACTGTTTCATTTAACTCAGACCCTGTTGCAAGGAGTTTGGCTCTCGAGAATCGTCCTGCTGTCAAGGGATATAAACATTACTATTTCCACTGCTGATTTCCAAGTGCAACTGGGCAACAATCATTCTCTTGAGATGGTAGGAAGATCCATATTCCACCCCCAGAGTTAGACGCAGTATTTCACGCAGCCATGGGATAATGCACAGGTCTGGTGCTGCTTGTTTCATGGGTTATTCTGGCTTGTTGGCTCCTAGTGCAAGCAGTCAGCATCTTGGGACAAGTAGTGCAGTCATTGGAACCTGATCCTTTGGCTACAGGACTGATGAGTCATTAGCAGGAACTACATAAACGTGGGTGCTGCAGAGGTTTGTACAAGCCCAGTGTCACACTTCTTCTGCTGTGGCATCGATTCCAGCATATGTGAAGTTTTCAAACAAAGCCGTGTTCACGTAAGCCTAGGGAAAAATTAACAGATTGAAATAATCATTAAAGGGATTTTTTTTTCTCTCTCATCAGTTATCTTACCCATCCATTTTCAAACACATCTTAAATGTTGGTGATTGTGTTGGAGCCCAAGTAACAGGGGGGGAGGGGGGGGCATGGAAGGGGGGGGGGGGAAGGAAGGGGGGGATTAAAATTCAGGTTTGTATCGCTTGTCGGAGAGGGATTTCCTCAGGCTGCCAGTCGATGAAGAAAAATCGATCGGACTTCCGTTCCCGGTTTTAAAAAATAATAATCGCTGGACAATTTAATAGTTGGATTGAAGTAAAAAGCCACTAAACGCCCTCAACGATTTCAACGTGACGGATCGTAATATCAGGACAAAACAAAGGGTAAGTCGTGTATTTCACATATAATCTTGCTTCTAGGGGTGGCTTTAGTCTAATTTTATGACGCAAAAATGTTATTTAGTCCCCAAACAATTCGGCCATGTCTTTGCCTGCCGATATGAGATTAAAATTCACGGCAACGTTCCAATCAATCGCGTTCCAGAAACACCCACTCGCGAGATGATAAAGATCCTCTTTTTTTTGGATAATCATGTCATAAATCATCTATATTTTGTGCAATTGTCTACCCATAATCAATATGTTTATTCTAAATATCCACAACAGTTTTAGTCACATGTATTGTGCAAAAAATATGTTTCTAGATTAATTTACGGGAATTGAACATTAAATTCCTTCCATTTGGCATATAAGTTCATGACAGTGAGATTTCAAAATCATGTTATATTGTGAATTCTTGTGTGAATGGGATTAGTTTGTTTTTTGGATACTTAGGCTATTTAAAAAATTTAGCCTTTTCTTAAGAAAAGGATAGATGTTAGATCTAGTAATTGAGTTTAGATTAATTTAATTGATTTAATGAAACTGATGAATATGATTTTTTTTTTGGGTATTTACTATTTGTTTTAGCGTTTAACTTTATCATTTCTACCTTTTTTCTAAAACTGCAAATAATAACATTTCTGTTAATGCTTTTCAGAGTTATTTTTTCCTTTACATTTTAAACAGATGTCTCCGAAGAAGAAATGCAAAATTGTCAATCCAAATGCCCAGCAAAAGAGACTGATTTAGACAGCATTCGCAGAGATTATCCGAATTTGGTCTACTCCAAATGTGATGATCTACAGAACATTCATAATGGGAAAGTATTGGGCAGAAAGGCATGTCATGCGTGGTTTGAAGAGCAAAAACTGTAGTTTACAATGCCAACATTGAAAAGTTGAGGAAAAACAAGGTGTACAGAGTTGCTTATTGGTTACAATCTGAGGAATATGATGATGCTACTGATTATGATATGCCAATGTACCAGCGAACAGCTGATCTTCTCCATAAAGACTTGGTCTATTGCTAGAAAATGTAATTTATTACCTATCTGTTATGGACTTACAGCATATAATATAATAATATTAAAGTTCTGATCTTGAGAATATCGCATTTTTGAAATTTCAAGGCAGTCTGGGCATTTATTACTATTTCCATCACAATGGTCAATTTTGTAATTAGCTACAATTAGGTAGCTAACTAATTATGTGCTTTAATTTCAGGCCATCCAAGTAACATAGAAACATAGAAATTAGGTGCAGGAGTAGGCCATTCGGCCCTTCGAGCCTGCACCGCCATTCAATATGATCATGGCTGATCATCCAACTCAGTATCCCTGAGCTCCATACATGTAACAAAGATGTTCCATATTTGTTTCAGAATGCTTCAATCTATAATAACTGAACATTTCATTCAATTCTCTTTATTTTTAAGAAAGTTATGTGCTTTTGACTGTCGTCGATCACTGCTTTTGTGTTAAGTCAATAGAAAAGCAAGAGGGAGCAAGATGCTAATTTCTGAGTATGAAAATGGCCATAACATTTCTAATACTGAAGACATGAAAGTGAATTAGGTATCAAATTAAACTTCTTTTTGTGCTTTATCTGATGGGATAAATTGCAGACTTGATTTTTAAAATCTCAAAATGTTGTAACATTGCTACTATTTGGCAAAGTAATGCATCACCGTCCACCAATGAACGTGTCTTCACTTGACAGCCACAGATGCTTTGCTCTTCCCCAACTATCCTTAAGGCAACTGAAATGTGTGTTCCTGCCACCACCCCAGTTAAGATGAGTTTAGTTAGCCCCTTTCAGGAATTTCTTGGTCAGTACAATTCAACACCATGTGTAGGGAGGTACTGCCGATGCTGGTTTATGCTGATAAGACAGAAAATGCTGGAGTAACTCAGCGGGACATGCAGCATCTCTGGAGAGAAAGGAAGGGTGATGTTTTGGTCTGAAGGTGGTGACATTCAGTCTGAAGAAGGGACTCGAGCTAAAACGTCACCCATTCCCCTCTCCAGAGATGCTGTCCGTCTCAGCATAATTCTAAGTTATCAGGTAAGCAATAAAATACTCAATGCAGAGTAAACCCTTCTTCACCTGCGTTGTCTCGTTTTCACACCATGCACTTCCTTATCTCTTTACCTCTCCTCTGACCCAGTCTGAAGAAGGGACTCGACTCAAAACATCACCCATTCCTTCTATCCAAAGATGCTGCCTGTCCCACTGAGTTATTCCATCATTTTGTGTCTATCTGACAGTTCTGGCCCTATGCTCGGATATGGTGAGTTCCCGCTAAAACAGACCCTTCCGTTGCTGTCCCCATTTCTTAGAACATCGCTGGCTAGCAGAAAAGGGACAATCCTTCCTCCAATGTTGGATGTTGTGCAGGTAAAATCCCATGTACCTCAGAGCTTCTGGACAAGATGACTGATGTGATGGTATTGAATTATGTGAGGTAAGGGAAACTAGTAGAACTAGGATATTGAATTATGTGAGGTAAGGGAAACTAGTAGAGTAGCTATGGATACTATGAGTTTCAAAGTAAAAGAAGTACTGACACTTTTGAAAAATATAAAAGTGGATAAGTCCTGACAGGATATTCCCTAGGACATTGAGGGAAGTTAGTGTAGAAATAGCCGGGGCTATGACAGAAATATTTCAAATGTCATTAGAAACGGGAATAGTCCCCGAGGATTGGCGTACTGCGCATGTTGTTCCATTGTTTAAAAGGGTTCTAAAAGTAAACCTAGCAATTATAGACCGGTTAGTTTGACTTCAGTGGTGGGCAAATTAATGGAAAAGATACTTAGAGATAATATATATAAGTATCTGGATAAACAGGGTCTAATTAGGAACAGTCAACATGGATTTATGCCTGGAAGGTCATGTTTGACTAATCTTCATGAATTTTTTGAAGAGGTTACTAGGGAAATTGACGAGGGTAAAGCAGTGGATGTTGTCTATATGGACTCCAGTGAGGCCTTTGACAAGGTTCCTCATGGAAGGTTGGTTAAGAAGGTTCAACTGTTGGGTATAAATGCAGGAATAGCAAGATGGATTCAACAGTGGCTGAAAGGGAGAAGCCAGAGGGTAATGGTGGATGGCTGTTTGTCGGGTTGGAGGCAGATGACTAGTGGGGTGCCTCAGGGATCTGTGTTGGGTCCTTTGTTGTTTGTCATGTACATCAATGATCTGGATGAAGGGGTGGTAAATTGGATTAGTAAGTATGCAGATGATACCAAGATAGGGGGTGTTGTGGATAATGAAGAGGATTTCCAAAGTATACAGAGTGATTTAGGCCAGTTGGAAATATGGGCTGAAAGATGGCAGATGGAGTTTAATGCTGATAAATGTGAGGTGCTACACCTTGGCAGGACAAATCAAAATAGGACGTACATGGTAAACGGTAGGGAATTGAAGAATACAGTTGAACAGAGGGATCTGGGAATAACCGTGCATAGTTCCTTGAAGATGGAAGCTCATATAGATAGGGTGGTAAAGAAAGCTTTTGGTATGCTAGCCTTTATAAATCAGAGCATTGAGTATAGAAGCTGGGATGTAATGTTAAAATTGTACAAGGCATTGGTGAAACCAAATCTGGAGTATGGTGTTTAATTTTGGTTGCCCAATTATAGGAAGGATGTCAACAAAATAGAGAGGGTACAGAGGAGATTTACTAGAATGTTGCCTGGGTTTCAACAGCTAAGTTACAGAGATAGGTTGAATAAGTTAGGTCTTCATTCTCTGGAGCGCAGAAGGTTAAGGGGGGACTTGATAGAGGTCTTTAAAATGATGAGAGGGATAGACAGAGTTGATGTGGACAAGCTTTTCCCTTTGAGAATAGGGAAGATTCAAACAAGAGGACATGACTTTAGAATTAAGGGACAGAGGTTTAGGGGTAACATGAGGGGGAACTTCTTTACTCAGAGAGTGGTAGCGGTGTGGAATGAGCTTCCAGTAGAAGTGGTGGCGGCAGGTTTGTTGGTATCATTTAAAAATAAATTGGATAGGCAAATGGATGAGAAGGGTATGGAGGGTTATTGTATGTGCAGGCAGGTGGGTCTAAGGGAAAAAAGTTGTTCGGCACGGACTTGAAGGGCCGAGGTGGCCTGTTTCCGTGCTGTAATTGTTATATGGTTATATGATGCTGTGACACACACACACACACAAAGGATTCAATCCTCATGACATTTCAGCGGTTTAGTGCCTGACCCATGCAATTCATTTAGTCTGCATTGAGGGAAAGCACAAGGGTCTCGACCTGAAACATCGCCTATCTCCTTCGCTGCTTAGATGCTGCTGCACCCGCTGAGTTTCTCCAGCTTTTTGTGTACCCCCAATTCTCCAGCATCTGCAATTCCTTCTTTAACACATGTCTTATGATCTTTGTACTTGCCCAATTTTGAAAAATATTTTAAATATTTACCAAAAATCACGAAAGACAAAAGGAACTGGATAGATAATACCTGAAATGAAGGAATTATTTCAAAATAAAACTGTCAGGTCATACTCATGGAAAATCCAAACGCTCTGAAGAAATGTTTAATTAGATTTATTTTGGTTCACAACACCTTTTTGACTGATCCTTTGAGCTACTGATACTTTGCTAATAATCCCAACAACTTTCCGTTCAGTTTCACGTCGGGTGAATTACCTTTCTTGCTTCCAGCATTCGGTTCAGTTGCACTGATATCTGCGTAAAGGTTGGTCGTTCATAGGGCCGATCCCTCCAGCACTGTCTCATGAATTCATAGCTAAGGGGTTTCAGGTAAAGAGAGATGAAAACTTTAACAAATGACTTTTGAACGACATTTTAAAAAATGCTTGCATTTTACTCCTGCTAACTACAGCGACAGGAAAACAGGATTTTCCTGTTTATTTAACTGTCAGCTCTCTACAAAAATGTGTGAAGTCGGAAATGTTGTGTTGCGATTTGATAAGGGATTTCCTATTAAAAAACAAGGTGAAAAAAAGAGAATGCAGTCTAATTCAACAGATTTTGTGTTTTACAAAAGTGAGGAAGAATTCGTTCTCACAAAAAGCAACAAAATGCTCTGTCAAAAATCAAAAATCCTCCCAAAAATGAGAACATCTGACTGGACACAACCCACAATGATGTTGATCATCAGTGAAGTTGAACGTCATTTCTACATAATTTATTATTTGGTGTTTTATACCTTGGAGTGCAGGATGCAGTTGAGGAGTTGTCTAGTAGAGGTGTTTAGAGGTGCACAGGGTCTTTTACCCAGTGGTAGGGGAATCAAAAAGAAGAGGACATATATTTATGGCAACAGGAGCAAGATTTAATATGAACCCGAGGAGCAACTTTTTCACAGTATATGGAACAATCTGCCCAGGGCAGTAGTTGAGGCAGTTACTATCACAGCACTTTAAATACACTTGGACAGGTACATGGATAGGAAACGTTTCAAGGGATATGGACGAAACGTGGGCAAATGGGACTAGCTTCAATAGTGAATCATGGTTGGCCTGGGGTTGGGCCGAAGGACCTGTTCCATTGCTGTTTGACTATGATTCAAACACCCTATAATTGGGTCTGAAGAAGGGTTTCGGCTTCAAACGTTGCCTATTTCCTTCGCTCTATAGATGCTGCCGCACCCGCTGAGTTTCTCCAGCACTTTTGTCTACCTTCGATTTTCCAGCATCTGCAGTTCCTTCTTAAACAGCCTATATTTGGGATTGGATAGCTGAGTAGTGTGTTGGCATCTTCCTGTCATGCCTATCGGTAAATATACGTGCACAAGTACATGTGCACAATCACAGAGATTAAAATAGAAATTCTCACGGACGACTATCAGTCGATTAATTACCTTTAACGGTAAAATATATTTTAGAATGAGAGTCCTTCTCCACATGGAATTAAATGCACAACAAGGTTAAAAACAGAGATTAAGAAGTTAGAATGGCAAAAGATCTTAGAGAACGACTCCACAATGTGATTCCAGCTTGCACTGGCCGGGCCAGTGCAGGGAGTATGGCACCCAGTCCCTCTCCAAGTCAGCCTTCCACATGAGGGGATCTGCAGGTAATTACTCACACTTCATCGTCACAGTTGAGGGGTTTCTCCATTCGGAAGCCCTGAGGCAACTTCTCGTAAAGCTCAGCACACGTCATTCCACAGTACGGCGTTCCACCTAAAAACAATCGGACGTCAATTAACGGAAATGAAGAAACAAGGAACTGCTGACACTTGATTACAATAGAAGGCAGAGAGTGCTGGAATAACTCAACGGGTCACGCAGCATCTCAAGAGAATATGGATAGGAAAGATTTTGGATATTGCCTGACCCAAAACGTTGTCTATCCATGTTCTCCTGAGATGCTGCCTAATCCGCTGAGATACTCTTGTACTCTGTGTCTTCGCTCGCCCATTAATGGAAGACGGAAAAATAAACAGTGCTGTCCTTTGTCACATTAAGATATCTAAAAGGAAGATTGACGTCCATAATGTAGACCACTGCCAAGTTAGAAAAGAAGAGAGAAGACTTTCCCAGAGTGATTGATATGTTTCAATTAACTTCCAAAGCTGTTATGACCATTGGGACACGTTTGATTTTGCCACATCTGAATCATGTGCAGGGAGATGACATTAGTTGATCATAGCATCATGTTCGGCACAGAAATTATGGGCTCAAGGTTCCTTTGCTGTACTGTTCTATGTCTTACCTCGTGCATGATTCTGGGCAAATGACCTGGTGACAACTCATCTACGGGTTTGGCTGCTCATCAATATTCCCAGGTAGGTTTCCACTGAATAACTGAGTTAGAATATCTCAGACAAGATCTGTTTTTTCTAGACTTATACCAATGAGTGGAGACAATAACCCAGAGAACACAACTTCAATTTCCATCATGGCAGGACGGAAACGTGATCAGTTTAAATAAGGGTTTCATCTGCACTGATCCTTTAAAAATCAGATAATGATATTATGAAGGGATTAGAATAGACTGAGGTACTGGAAAAGATGGGATTTTGTAGGAGTAGAATATCAGTGCTGTTGTTACTTACCGAGGCTGACAATCTCCCACAACAACACTCCAAATGACCAACTAAGGAACAGATAAAATTCACACGTAAACCATTTGCAACTTGATTGACATAAAATATAATTCGTAACCGTAATCCTAGAACGCAAGCAGTAATCGGGACCCGTCTATGTAGAGAGTATGTAATTCCATAGGTCCATTTAAAAAAAATCAGCACTGATATCAGGGTTGGCTAATCTGATACTCACTGGCTATTGATGTTTTTAAGCCATAACTAAAGATTGACAAAATGGAGTAATAATTTGACGTTTCACTGTATTAATCATGCAAGGACCATCTGGGAGAGTGGTCTGATAGTTCCATACCTAAAGATGTGGCAAAAACTGAATATTTTATACCTTGTTTAATAGTTCTCTCCCATGAAATATGCTTGGAGATTTGAAAAGCACCATTCAAATGACTTACGACACTTATCGCCTGTAGAATAGTCTTTCTACTAACTGGACAGCACGTAACAAAAAAACCTTTTCACTGCTCTTTGGTACACGTCACAATCGACTAAACTAAACTAAAATAGTTCACATAAAAGGACACAAAGTGCTGGAGTAACGCAGCATCACTGGAGAACAAGGACAGGTGACGGTTTCCAGTCGGGATCCTCCCACAGCCTGAGTCCGCTCCTGTGTTGGGGACTCCTCCATTTGCTTTCAACATAAGGTTTATGGAACAAGCTGTCAGAGGAGGCAGTTGAGGCTGGGACTATCCCAACGTTGAAGAAACAATTGGGCAGGTACATTGTTAGGACACGTTTGGAGGGATATGGACCAAGGTGGGACTAGTGCAGCTGGGGCATGTTGGCCGGTGTGGGCAAGTTGGGCTGAAGGGCCTGTTTCCACACTGTATCATTCTATGACTTTATGATTCTATGCGCTGTCCCTTTGCCCATCTTTCTCAAATCTCTTGCATTCAGCCTTGGTTTGAGCAGTTAATGAGCTATGAATCTCCAAATTGCTTCTGAAACATTGTCACTTTACATCTCCACGCAACCCGTCTCACATGATTTCAACGTTCCCTCCAAACCAAAAAAAATGAAAAAGGAAGCAGCAGAAATGCAGGAAGCGTTTATTTTTGAGTAGTTTTGAGAACCTCACAGCAACGTGGTTGAATGAACACAAGCTGTTTCCTGACGAAAGTTAATTTTAATCGCATGGTTCCAACTGAGAGCGTCGGTGAGCAGACACACATTTCCCAGAAAAACCAGATGTTGCTCCACAGGATTGAGCAGAACACTGCGCTGTCAGCACTTAACCACCAAGGTGTGTCAATCCTTTATGAGTGCATTGTGCTGAAACGTGAAACTAAAGATAAATGTGAGGGGAATTGATCGCTCCATATACTCATGGAAAAAAGGTCTAGGATAAAATGGCATAAAGAAAGAAAATCTTGACCCAGGAGACGTCCAGCAACTCCCAGTGTAAATGTGTAACTCACTGGAACTATTTGTCAGACTCAACATTTTGAAGTAAACAATATGATTGTAGCTATTGAAATAACACGGAATCGCCTGCGGTTTTCTTTCATTTTAGGAGTGTAAAAACTTAAGGGCCGGTCCCACTTGGCCGTCATTTATGCTTCCTTGGCGCAAAATAGGTCGCCACGTCGTTACGCACGACGTCGCGCGCAAATCACGCGTTATTATACCATCTGGTGCGCGTGACATCATTAGAATACCCTGCGGCGCACAGTGGTGAGACGTCGGGACGCCAGCGTGCGACGCCAATGCATCAGCGTGTGTACCCAATGTGTCAGCGTGCATACGCGATACGTCATGCAGATGGCGCGCAAGGATTTCATGCAGCACGAAATCCTGGAGCGCCGCGCGATACTGCGCGCAACTCCACACTCCTCCACGCCTCTCCATGCGCCCGTCCCGCGCTACCCACATGCTACCCGTGCGTCACAACGCAACGACCACATTTTTGGAGGTCGCGTAAATGGTGCGCAAATGACGGCCAAGTATGACAGGACCTTTAGGGACACAATGAACTGCAGCTGCTGCAATCCTGAGTAAAACAGAAAGTGCTGGAGAAACTCAGTGGGTCCCCACTCAGAAGAAACTCTAAGTTACTTCTGCCCCACCTGGATGCATACCCATTTCTACCTGTCCCAGTATCCGCCCCCCTCCATCTCCTTCCACCTCTACTCCTTCACTGGCTTCACAATTCATGCCTCTTCTCTTCTACCTCCATATCTCACACCTTTTGTCTTTTCATCTTTGGCCTTTGTCCATTTGCCAATCAAGCCCACCTCCACCAGCCTCCCCTCACCTGTATCCATCTATCACTTGCCAGGCATTGTCCTGCCCCCACCTCTCTTCAAGGTTTCTCCTACCCTACTACTGAAGAAGGGTCCTGACCCGAAGCGTCGCCTATCCATGTTCTCCAGAGATGCTATCTGACCTGTTGAGTTACTCTAGTACATGGTGTCTTTCCTGTCAAGTACACCTGGAGACATCATTGCTATTTGTGAATTAATGTTAAGTATGTTATCTGCATTGGACATGTTATCTGTTTAGTACACTTTCCCAGAGAAAACCTTTCTATTTGTGGGAGACACTTTGGTCATATGCTCTGTTTGATGGAGCTTGTGGAGTCTCTGTGGACCCTGTGCTGTGATGCACTCTTTCTTCTGAATCCCACAGTATATCGTCCATTGTTCCCAACTCACTGGATGACACAGTAGTGAAGAGATACTCTAAGGAAGAATAGTTTTAGGCAAAGGATTGGTTTTGATAATCATTGTGTTGAAATAATAAAGGGAATTGCTTGCGAAAATATAAAATAATCCGTAACCGAGAATTGCCATATAACAAAAAAAATATTTTAAAAAGATAATGGTACACTCTTTAGTAGTATTTGAGGGACCTTGCCTTCACAAACAATAAATATGTAACAAGGCTGCGTTTTCAGCAATGGTTGCATGAATTTTACAATTTAAAAGGCATTTGATAAGTTGTCCATCGTACACTCTGATTTTCCTTCCTATGTGGGTTAATGTAAAAATGAATCTTGCGGTATACAAAAATGGGAAGTGTTAACTTCCCCTACAAGATTGCAACATTTCTTCCATATGCGTGTGCAAGCTATACATTTCCATAAGTCTAATGGAGTATGGTCACACCTTGTCTTCCCACTGTGACATTAATAGTTGCATGGGCACATTAATGAATGATCTACTAGAGGAAGCAGAGAAACATGTTCTAGTCATTGATTACTTACACGTCGCTTTTTGTTGTATAGACACTGTAGTTCAAAGATTCGATTGCCATCCAGCGCACTGGGAGTCGCCCCTAAACAATGTGCAGAGGGAGAAAGGTAAAGGCAATCACAGGTTGAATGGAGAAAGTACACGTCTAGTCCGAAAATACAATGAGAAAAATTGTCCCTTGTGTGTAGGATAGTGTCAGTGTGCAGCGATTGCTAGTCGACACGGACACGGTGGGCCGAAGGGCCTGTTTCCGCGCTGTATCTCTAAACTGAATTAATTTTGTCAGTTCAACTTTTGGAATATACTTTTCTTCCTTGGGTTTAAAATGTATTTAGTTTTATCACTGAGCTTCCTCTTTCCTTTAGGAAGGAGATGAGGGGGAATTTCTTTAGCCAGAGGGTGGTGAATTTGTGGAATTATTTGCCACTGTGGAGGTCAAGTCAATGATATTTTTAAGGCAGCGATAGATTCTTGATTAGTACAGGTGTCAGGGGTTATGAGGAGAAGGCGGGAGAATGGGGTTAGGAGGGAGAGATAGATCAGCCATGATTGAAATGCGGAGTAGACTTGGTGGGTCAAATAGCCTAATTCTGCTCCTGTCACTTATGACCTTTAACTCAATGATAGAAAAAGATCATTTAAAATTCAAAAACCCTATTTATTCTGTTAGGTTTTACAATGTCATCGCTGCAAGTAAAGTTTAGTGAAATACAGACATTAACAATAATTCTGTAAAACCTAATCTTATCAGCCAACTACTTACATGCAATTAGTGTTGGTGTACAAGATGTACTCCTCATGACCAAAGGAACAGAAGAAAATTGGAGCAGGAATAGACCAACTGGTCCCTCACACCTTTGCTGCAATTTGATATGATCATGGCTGATCTAACACAGGCTTCATTTTCTTTTTGTCAATTTTCAACTCCCCCTCCAACTTTTTTAGCTCCTTCACAATTATACATGAACAATATAACAATTACAGCACAGAAACAGGCCCTCTCGGCCCTTCCAGTCCATGCCGACCATTTATTTTCCCCTAGTCCCATCTACCTGCACTCAGACCATACCCCTCCATTCCCTTCCCGTCCATATGCCTATCCACTTTACTTTTAAATGTTAAAATCAATCCTGCCTGCACCACTTCTGCTGGAAGCTCATTCCACACAGCCACCACTCTCTGAGTAAAGAAGATCCCCCTCATGTTACCCCTAAACTTCTGTCCCTTAATTCTCATGTCATGCCCTCTTGTTTGAATCTTCCCTACCCTCAATGGGAAAAGCTTATCCACTTCAACTCAGTCTATCCCTTCCATCATTTTAAAGACCTCACTCAAGTCCCCCTTTAACCTTCTGCGCTCCAAAGAATAAAGACCTAACAACGTCAACCTTTCTCTGTAACTTAGTTGCTGGAACCTAGGCAACATTCTAGTAAATCTCCTCTGTACTCTCTCTATTTTGTTGATATCCTTCCTATAATTAGGCGACCAAAATTGTACACCATACTCCAGAATTGGTCTCATCTATGCCTTGTACAATTTTAACATTACTTCCCTACTCCTATATTCAATGCTCTGATTTATAAAGACCAGCACACCAAAAGCTTTCTTTACCACCCTATCTACATGAGATTCCACCTTCAGGGAACTATGCACAGTTATTCCTAGATCCCTCTGTTCCACAGCATTCCTCAATTCCCTACCATTTACCATGTACGTCCTATTTTGATTTGTCCTGCCAAGATGTAGCACCTCACACTTATCAGCATTAAACTCCATCTGCCATCTTTCAGCCCACTCTTCCAAATGGCCCAAATCTCTCTGTAGACTTTGAAAATCTACTTCATTATCCACAACACCACCTATCTTAGTATCATCTGCATACTTACTTATCCAATTTTCCACCCCATCATCCAGATCATTGATGTACATGACAAACAACAGTGGACCCAACACAGATCCCTGAGGCACCCCACTGGTCACCGGCTTCCAACCTGACAAACAGCCATCCACCATTACTCTCTGGCATCTCCCATTCAGCCACTGTTGAATCCATCTTGCTACTCCGCCATTAACACCTAAAGATTGAACCTTCTTAACCAACCTTCCATGGGGAACCTTGTCAAAGGCCTTACTGAAACCCATATAGACAACATCCACTGCTTTACCCTCATCAATTTCCCTAGTAACCTCTTCAAAAAATTCAAGAAGGTTTGTCAAACATGACCTTCCAGGCATGAAGCAGACGTTTACATCAGTTTTCACAAAGTACGAGATAGTGAAATTAGTGAACGAGTGTTCTGCTGCCAATTTGAACACATCACCAGTTTGCTCCCGACCTCAAGTGTTGTCTGTGTGGAGTTTGCACGTTTTCCCGGTGAATACGTGCATTTCCTCCAGGTGCTCCAGTTTCCTACACATCCCAAAACGTGTTGGTTTGTGGGTTGATTATCCTCTGTAAATTGCCCTGAGTGTGTAGGGAGTGGAAGCGAAAGTGGGAAAACATAGAACCAGTGTGAACAGGTGATCGATGGTCGGCGTGATCTCGGTGGGCCAAAAGGCTTGTTTCCAAGCTGTATCTCTAAACTAAACTATAGCTCAAAAATAAGAGAAATGTATTTCTAATTAGTGTATTTGTGTTCATTGAGAGAACAGCAAGGGAATTCACTGTTCACATTTGTAGAGTGCCATTAACTTTATCATCAAGAGTGTAGGAAGGAACTGCAGATGCTGGTTTAAACTGAAGATAGACACAAAATGCTGGAATAACTCAGCAGGACAGGCAGCATCTCTGGAGAGAAGGAATGGATGACGTTTCGGGTCGAGACCCTTCTTCAGACCGAAACGTCACCCATTCCTTCTCTCCAGAGATGCTGCCTGTCCCATTGAGTTACTCCAGCATTTTGTGTCTATCTTAACTTAATCAACAACATTATCACTCGATTGACAGGAACAAATATAAATCATCTCTACAAGAAGAGGGTGTCATTACTTTTAATGCAACACTCTTCAGAAGATCACTGAAGTGTTAGCCTGGCGAATATGCACAGGTCCAGGAATCCTCTCAGTTAAAAGTAGTTGAATTATTGGTTTTAATGAGGGTGGAAATAAAAATACCTAACTTAATCTTACCATGGTCTTTTTCACATACACCTCTTCCCCTCGGGACAGCCCAAAGTCTGCGATTTTAGCCACAAGGTTTTCTCCCACCAGTACATTCCTGGCTGCAAGATCCCTGTGAATGAACTGAGAAAAAGACTCACATCAGACCTGAAATCAAAAGCAATATTCTGGCTTCAAAGCACAAATCATAGTGGATTAAAGCTGTGAAATGTGGGATTCTGGCACGGTGGCGCAGCGGTAGAGTTGCTGCCTGACAGCGATAGCAACTCCAGAGACCCGGGTCGATCCCGGCGACGGGTGCTATCTGTACGGAGTTTGTATGTTCTTGCCCTGACCTCCGAGATCTTCGGTTTCCTCCCACACTCCAGAGACGTACAGGTTTATAGGTTAATTGGCTTGGTATAATTGTAAATTGTCCCTAGTGTGTGTAGGATAGTGTTAATGTGCGGGGATCGCTGGTCGGCGCGGACTCGGTGGGCCAAAGGGCCTGTTTCCGTGCTGTATTTCTAAATCAAACTAAACTAAATTCAGACACAAGAAATGAGATTTGAAGGTCTTTTGGGCCTCTGTATTAATTATCTCTGTTGATTGCATGATCAAAACACAAAGTGCTAGAGGAACTCAGTGGGTCAGGCAGCATCTGTAGAGGGAATGGAGAGGCGACATTTTGGGTCAGGATCGTTCCTCAGTGTCAGTTTGCACAGTTTCTCTGCATTAATGTGTAAGTGTAATAGGGAAAAGTGTACTGAGGAAAAAATACATCAGCCACAATCGACTCGATGGGCTGAATGGCCTCATTCTGCTCCTATGTCATATGGTCAAAAGCAAACAAGGACCTTGGGTTTGAATGGGAATGTGATCATTCACATGAGACTGGCCATGTGGGTCAAAAGAAAGCAGAAGTTAGAACATAGAGCTGCGTATAGCAGATTTCTTGCCAAATGAGTACTTAATTTGCCTCCAGTGTGTAGGGGGTGGAAACAAATATGGGATAAAATAGAACTAGTGTGAATAGGTCGGCATGGACCTAGTGGGCCAAAGGGCCTGTTTCCATGTATAAATAGCTGCATGTGCTCACTGGCTGGTGCTGGGTGTAATTCATGATTCACAACAGATGCGTGCAAGTGTGCACCAAATATCACTTTTCCCCTCTATGTGGCCCCCATGTTGTACAAAAAAACGGGTGTTACCGCGTCCAAATTTACCCCCTGTATCCTCTCCAATATCCTGTGCTCACCTGCTTCTCGCTGAGATACTGCATTCCTTTTGTAACATCAGATGCGAACTGGAGAAGCTGCTGAGAGGTCAGTGTTGATGCAGTTCCATGCTCTCGTGCAAACACTGGATCTGTTTCCAGAACTCTGCTTTTTCGTAAAAAGTCCAACAGGTTTCCGTAAGGGGCATATTCAATGGCAATGTACAGGTAACCTGGTCACACAACAGATGCAGTTAAATAATTACTCCTGAACCTGATAATTCCAGATATCATACAATTGGTAAGTGCACGCTTTAAGATAATCTTTCTCTTGACTTTTGCAAAAACGTTGATCCCCTCTTTATCTCATGCCCAACCTTTGTCCTAACCATTAACCGCTTTGCAGACTCTTCCCTTCTTCCCTTATATACCCCCTCCCCCTCCCATCCCCCACTCTCCTCTGCGCCCCAACTGGACTCACACCTATTTCAGCCCCATTCTCCTGCCTAATACTTGTGACCCCCCAACTAATCAAGAACCTAACAATCTCCACTTTAAAAATGCCCAATAACTAGGTCTCCTTAGCCATCTGTAGCAATGAATTTCACAGATGCACCATCCTCTGGCTAGAATAAAATCCTCCTCATCTAAACTCTTAAAAATTGCAGGGAGAGTTACATAAAATTGGATTTCCATAAGTCAGGCTTTCCATAAACCATGGAGCACCTGTACACAGTTGCCGAATACAAGTAAGTCTAGAAATCTTATGAGGCACACAATCTGGAGTTGTGCATTTCATCAGCAAAGAGACTACAGTGAGAATCTCCTCAGATGGAGGGAGTTAATAGTTCAGGTGACAATGACCTATCATCAAAATATTGACCTGAAATATTAACTCTGTTTCTCTCTCCATTGCTACTGTCTGATGAATTTACAGTATTTTCTGTTTTTATGTCAAATACTGCAGCATTTTCTTCTGGAATCCTATTTTGATTGCTTATTTGAAATTGCAAAGAATTTGAAAGATTAGCCAGACCCTTTATAGTGGTGAGTCCTATATTCTCTTTTTTTTTTTAACTTCCTACGCAATTCTGGTGGATTTCAGTTCCTACCTCTGTTCTCACAGGCTCCGAGCAGATTAATGATGTTGGGATGATGTCCAAGTTTACACAAAACCTCCAACTCTCCCGCAAAGTCCCTGTGATCATTCTCAGAGGCGAATTCTGCGTGAGTTACAACACAATGGCGTTACTTACGTTTTTAACATGTCATCCAATAGTAACTGCTGGCAGGTGTGGTCAAAGCCACATTGCTTGAAACACAGTCACAAACAAAATGTTCAGGTGCACATTCATCGAGGAAAGTACTTCAAATAAATCTTTCACCATTCAGTAACCAAGAAATAACAAACATTGTTCAAAAGCACTTGCAGTCTGTCATTGTTAGTCTTACCATTTTACCTTCAAGAAGGGAAAATTATTCAAGTTTATTTACGTACATAATATGGAGATGAGCATTGGTATAACGTCACCAAGGTTTCAGCAATTTCCTTATATTCTTACAGCATCGAAGGAGGTGATTTGGCTCATTGGGTCAATGCTGGCTCACAGAGCATACCCATCAATTCCATTCCCAAATTAATTGTTCCTGTAGCCTATTCTCCCCGCATCGCCTGTTCATCAATGCTGTACATTAAATGCCTTAAAATATATTTTGTGATAAGCTTAAGAGTGCTAACTTAGGTTCCAGTTTGACTAGAACAGTTGAAAATGGATTAATGTTAAAAAAAAAGTTTTCAAAATCAAATTCAGTTCAATAGACAATAGACAATAGGTGCAGGAGTAGGCCCTCCCCCGCTCCACTTAACATTCGGCCCTTCGAGCCACTTCACCATTTACAAGCAACCAAATTCTGTTATAACTTTATTGACATATTTGCATATGACACCATCATAATGGACTGGATCTTAAAAAATGATGAGACGGAGTATAGGAGTTAGCTTTGTAACATGGTCTGAGGAAGGATCACGACCCGAGACATCACCTATTCCTTTAACCAGAGATGCTATATCCTCCTGACCCGTTGAGTTACTTCAGCTTTTTGAGTCTATCTAAGGTGTCAAGCCAAACTTCCCCTCGATGTCAGTAAACAAAGGAGCGGGTCATTGGCTGCAGGAAGCAGTGGAGCATGTATCTCCACCTGCATCAAAGGTGCTGAAGGAGATGGTCCAGGGCTTCAGGTTCCTAGGGGTAAATGTCACCAATAATTTACCCTGGTCCACCCACGTTGATTCCACAGACTGAAAAGCACATCAACTCCTTTACTTCTCAGGTCTAAGGAAATTTGGCACGTGTCTAATGATCGATCCCACAAGACATGAGACTGCACAACCATGCTATCGCCGTCTACGATGGGCCACCACCACCACCATGGAAAACAATCTATTGGAATACATCACAATGTGGGTTGACAGCCGCTCTGCCCAAGACCACAGAAAATCACAGAGAGCTGTGGATATAGCCCAGCCCATCATGCAAACAGCCTCCCCCACTCCACTTAATCAACTCCATCTACATTTTGCACTGCCTCGGGAAAGCAGCCAACATAATCACGAACCAGAAACATGCCGGCCATTTCCTCTTCTTCCTACTTGTGTTGGGCCACAGATACAAAAGATACAAAAGCTTGAAAGCACAAACCGCCAGGTTTAAGAACAAGGTCTGAAGAAGGGTCTCGACCCGAAACGTCGCCTATCTCCTTCGCTCCTTAGATGCTGCTGCACCCGCTGAGTTTCTCCAGCTTTTTGTGTAACCCCAGGTTTAAGAACAGTTCCTTTCCAGTTATCAGACAATTGAACGGACCTCTCATAAGCTAGGTGCGTCTTCCCCATCTCCGGACCTACTCATTGCAGGCTTTGCAATAAACAATAGACAATAAGTGCAGGAGTAGGCCATTCGGCCCTTCGAGCCAGTACCGGCATTCAATGTGATCATGGCTGATCATCCCCAATCAGTACGCCGTTCCTGTCTTCTCCCCATATCCCCTGACTCCACTATTTTTAAGAGCCCTATCTAGCTCTCTCTTGAAAGCATCCAGAGAACCGGCCTCCACCGCCCTCTGAGGCAGAGAATTCCACAGACTCACCACTCTCTGTGAGAAAAAGTGTTTCCTCATCTCCGTTCTAAATGGCTTACTCCTTATTCTTAAACTCATATGTCAGGCTGTTATTCATCGATTACAGCTCGGCATTTAACACAATCATCCCCTTCAAGCTGGTTACCAAACTCGCAGAACTGGGTATCTGCGCATCCCTCTGCAATTGGATCCTCGACTTCCTCATTCACAGACCACAGTCTGTTCGTATTGGTGGTAATGTGACAGACTCGATAACAATCAGCACGGGAGCACCTCAAGGCTGCGTGCTCGGCCCCCTGCTGTACTCACTCTATACTCATGACTGCGTCGCTGGTCATAGTGCGAACTACATCATCAAGTTCGCTGACGACACCACTGTTGTGGGACGTATCACTGATGGAGATGAGTCAGAATATAGAAGAGAGATTGAGCGACTGTCCATATGGTGCCAGCACAATAACCTGGCCCTCAACACCAGCAAAACCAAGGAACTGATTGTGGACTTTGGAAGGAGTAGGATGGGGACCCACAGTCCTGTTTATATCAACGGGTCGATGGTTGAAAGGGTCAAGAGCTTCAAATTCCTGGGCGTGTACATCTCTGAAGATCTTTCCTGGTCTGAGAACACAGATGCAATTATTAAGAAAGTTCATCAGCGCCTCTATTTCCTGAGAAGATTACGGAGAGTCGGTCTGTCAAGGAGGACTCTCTCTAACTTCTACAGGTGCACAGTAGAAAGCATGCTGACCGGTTGCATCATGGCTTGGTTCAGCAACTTGAGCGCCCTGGAGAGGAAAAGACTACAAAAAGTAGTAAACACTGCCCAGTCCATCATCGGCTCTGACCTTCCTTCCATCGAGGGGATCTATTACAGTCGCTGCCTCAAAATGGCTGGCAGCATCATCAAGGACCCACATCATCCTGGCCACACATTCATCTCCCTGCTACCTTCAGGTAGAAGGTACAGGAGCCTGAGGACTGCAATGGCCAGGTTCAGGAACAGCTACTTCCCCACAGCCATCAGGTTATTAAACTTGGCTCGGACAAAACTCTGAACATTAATACCCCTTTATCTGTTATTTGCACTTCATCAATTTATTCATTCATGTGTGTATTTACGTATATAATGGTATATGGACACACTGATCTGTTTTGTAGTCAATGCCTACTATGTTCTGTTGTGCTAAGCAAAGAAAGAATGTCATTGTCCTGTCAGGGACACATGACAATAAACTCTTTTGACTCTTGACTCTTTGACTCTTGAACCGTGGCCCCTGGTTCTGGACTCCCCCAACATCGGGAACATGTTTCCTGCCTCTAGTGTGTCCAAACCCTTAATAATCTTATATGTTTCAATGAGATCCCCTCTCATCCTTCTAAACTCCAGAGTGTACAAGCCCAGCTGCTCCATTCTCTCAGCATATGACCTTCCCGCCATCCCGGGAATTAACCTTGCAAACCTACGCTGCATTCCCTCAATAGCAAGAATGTCCTTCCTCAAATTAGGGGACCAAAACTGCACACAATACTCCAGGTGTGGTCTCACTAGGGCCCTGTACAACTGCAGAAGGACCTCTTTGCTCCTGTATTCGATTCCTCTTGTTATAAAGGCCAACATGCCATTCGCTTTCTTCACTGCCTGCTGTACCTGCATACTTACTTTCATAGACTGATGAACAAGGACCCCCAGATCCCGTTGTACCTCCCCTTTTCCCAACTTGACGCCATTTAGATAGTAATTTGCCTTCCCGTTTTTGCTACCAAAGTGGATAACCTCCCATTTATCCGCATTAAACATCATGTGCCATGCATCTGCCACTCCCCTAACCTGCCCAAGTCACCCTGCATTCTCACAGCATATTCCTCACAGTTCACACTGCCACCCAGCTTTGTATCATCTGCAAATTTGTTAATGTTACTTTGAATCCCTTCATCCAAATCAAACAATTTATTTATCTGCACTTTCAAATTCAATTGTAATCCTATATACTGCACTTTACTTCCTTGCTCTTTTTGCACTCCATGTTGCGCTCACATATAGTTTGATTGTACATCTTATTAAATAATAATATAATTTGCCTGGATAGAACCCAAAACAAATGTTTTCACTCGATCTCAGTCCATGTGACAATAATAAACCGATATCCATGCAAAATGTTAAGTGACTCAACATACACTCACAAAAGAAACGCTATTTTCCAGTGGTATTTAATGCTAATTTAGCTTAAAATTCCACACCTGTTTTGTTTGGCAGGTTGCATACAACTTTGGGAGATTGCACGAACAAAAGCCAACAGAGGAGAAACTCAAGACCGGATGAGCTCGTTTTTAACATTAATTAAATGGAGTCATAGAGTCGTACAGAACAATCACGGCCCAACCCATCCACGCTGAGCACCTAAATTAATCCAATTTTTTCCCATGTTTGACCCATATCCCTCAAAACATCTTCTTTTAAAAGCCACCTTTTAACATCTTGATTGCAGCGTTCATCTTTAGTCCATCCTTTTTAATTAGCGCTTTGATAACTTGTCCAAAGTTTCCTTCTCCGATAACATCCTCGAATTTGATGTTGTCCCATTCTAGGATAGGGTAGGTGAGAGGCTCGCTCTGCGGTTTCGGCCTTCGCGTCAGTGTCAGTGTGCCGGAGTTAAACTGAAGGACTGTCTCCTCACCCTCACAACAAAGAAAAACAATTGGTTAGCTAAGCACTGCTTTTATGGGCTCCCCTGCTCACAGCAGATTTAGTTTAGTTTAGTTTAGAGATACAGCGTGGAAACAGGCCCTTCGGCCCACCGGGTCCTTGCCGGCCAGCGATCCCCGCATATTAACACTATCCTACACACACTAGGGACAATTTTTACATTTACCAAGCCAATTTACCTACATACCGTTATGTCTTTGGAGTGTGGGAGGAAACCGAAGACTTTGGAAAAAACCCAAGCAGTCACGGGGGGAATGTACAAACTCCGTACAGACAGTAGTCGGGATCTAACCCAGGTTTCCAGTGCTGCAAGCACGGTAAAGCCCCTGTCCCACTTAGGGGACCTAAACAGCAACCTCTGGTGACCTTGCCCGCCACCCAAGGTTTCCATTAGGTCGCCGGAGGTTTTGGGTCACTCTCCCTAATGGTCGAATGTGGTTTCCGCGTGGTCGAGGCTTCATCTAGGTTGCTGCTATTTTTCATAATGATTAAAACTGGCCTCGACTAAAAATAGGTTACCATTTTAAAAATCGATAATTTGTTACACGCAGGTCTAGTCAAAGCCGGTTTTCTTCATAGTCGAGGAAGGTTTTCAACATATGTGTGGGAGGTGGTAGGAGGTTGCAGGTCACCTTGACCTTAATTTTTTTTTGGGTGGCGGGCAAGGTCACCAGAGGTTGCTGTTTAGGTCTCCTAAGTGGGACAGAGGCTTAAGGCAGCAACTCTACCGCTGCGCCACCGTGCTGCCCCAGAACGACCAAAATGCCATAGTAATACCTAGTAATAGATTGTAATGACATGAGACTCTGGTTTATGGAGCTCGACTTCTGCCCTGGATTTATGCTAACACAATTAAGGATATCTGAAGAAGGATCCTGAACTGAAACATCACCGATCCATATTCTCCAGAGATGCTGCCTGACCTGATGAGTTACCCCAGCAATTTTTGTAAACTAGCATCTGCAGTTCCACGTTTCTACATAAGGATATTATCTTATATGTGTGAAAGAATTCCAAAGGGAAGCTAGTTCATTTTCCAATCTTATGTAATACCCCTCCCTGTCCACTTCCACCTACACCCCTCCCCGAGGCTTTACATTCCACTCCTTTTCGCTCCTTATCTGACACTCTTTTGATTCCTTTTCAGAGGCCAAGTTCATGATCCAACACAGGTCGAAGATAGACACAAAAAGCTGGAGTAACTCAGAGGGACAAGCTGCATCTCTGGATGAAAAAGGTAGGTGAAAAAGTATTTTAGCATGCTGGTTCTCATCAGTCTGGGAATTGAGTGTAGAAGTTGCGATGTTATGTTACAAAGATGTTGGTGAGGCGCACATGGAGTATTGTGTTCAGATTTGGACACCCAACTATAGGAAAGTTGCCATTAAGCTGGAAAGAGTGTAGAGAAGAATTAAGAGGATGCTGCCAGGCTCGAGGGCTAAAGCTATAAGAGGTTGAGCAGGCTAGGACTTTTTTTTATTGGCGCACAGGAGGCTGAGGGATGATACTATAGAGGTATAAAATCATGGATAGGATAGAGTAAATGTGCAGTCTTTTCCCCGGAATAGAAGAATCAAGAACTTCTGGAGCTGAGAAGCGAAAGATTTAATAGAAAAATGATGGCAACTTGTTCACACAGAAGGTGATGGGCATTATAGGGAACTGGCAGAGGAATTGGTTGAGATAGGTACAAGAACAGCAATTACAATTTAAAGATAGATCACAAAAACTCAGCCGACCAGGCAGCATCTCTGGAGAGGAGGAATGGGTGACGTTTTGGGTCGAGATCCTTCTTCAGACAGGGAAGAGGGAAACGAGAGATATAGACGATGATGTAGAGAGATAAAGAACAATGAATGAAAGATATGCAAAAAAGTAACGATGATAAAGGAAACCAGCCATTGTTAGCTGTTTGTTGGGTGAAAATGAGAAGCTGGTGCGACTTGGGTGGGGGAGGGATGGAGAGAGAGGGAATGCCGGGGTTACTTGAAGTTAGAGAAATCAATATTCATACAACTGGGCTGCAAGTTCTCTACATCATCGTCTATATCTCTTGTTTCCCTTTCCCCTGACTAGTTACAACTGAGATGAGGAAAAACGTTTTCACCCAGAGAGTTGTGAATCTGTGAAATTGCTACCGGAGACAGTGGAGGCCAATTTACTGGTTGTTTTCAAGAGAGAGTTTGATTTGGCTCTTAGGGCTGAAGGAATCAAGGGATATGCGAAAACAGCCGGAACGGGGTACTGATTTTGGATCAGCCATGATCATATTGAATGGCGGTACTGGCTCAAAGGGCCGAATGGCCTATTCCTGCACCTATTTTCCATGTTTCTAGTCTGAAGCAGGGTCTCGACCCGAAACGTCACTCATTCCTTCTCTCCAGAGATGCTGCCTTTCCTGCTGAGTTACTCCAGCTTTTTGTGTCTAACTTTGGTTTAAACCAGCATCTGCAGTTCCTTCCTACACATTCAACACAGGTCCTTGGTGCTCGAAGCTAAAAGCATAACTACTGTAGCATTGCTGGAGAAACTCAGCAGGTGAGGCAGCATCTATGGAGCAAAGGAAAAGGTGACGTTTCAGCTCCATAGATGCTGCTTCACCCGCTGAGTTTCTCCAGCATTTTTGTCTACCTTCGATTTTTCCAGCATCTGCAGTTCTTTCTTAAACACTACTGTAGCATTGTATCACAGTGCCAACACTTTGGAGAAAGTGTTCCCACAAGATTGTTGTATAGGGAGTTCCAGGATTCCAGGACCGAGCCATAAATGATGGGTTGGTAATATACTTCCAGTCAGGATGGCATGGAACTTGCCGGTATGTCACCATGTACTTTATGCTCTTTCCTTACTAGTTGTCTTATAGAAACTTACAAAATTCTTAAGGGGTTGGACAAGCTAGATGCAGGAAGATTGTTCCCGATGTTGGGGGAGTCCAGAACAAGGGGTCACAGTCTAAGGATAAGGGGGAATTCCTTTAGGACCGAGATGAGGAAAACATTCTTTACACAGAGAGTGGTGAGTCTCTGGAATTCTCTGTCGCAGAAGGTCGTTGAGGCCAGTTCATTGGCTATATTCAAGAGGGAGTTGGATGTGGCTCTTGTGGCTAAAGAGATCAGGGGGTATGGAGAGAAGGCAGGTACGCGATACTGAGTTGGATGATCAGCCATGATCATATTGAATGGCGGTGCAGGCTCGAAGGGCCGAATGGCCTACTCCTGCACCTATTTTTCTATGTTTCTATGTAGTTTAGTTTCCTTTAGTTTACTTTAGAGATAAAGTGTGGAAACAGGCCCTACCCCCCACCGGGTCTGCACCAATCAACATCACCCCGTACACTAACACTATCCTGCACTCAAAGAACAATTTACAACAGCCAATTAACCCGCAAACCTGCATGTCTTTGAGATGTGCGAGAAAACTGGAGCACCCGGAGAAAACGTATGCGGTCACAGAGAGAACATGCAAACTCTGTACGGACAACACTCAGAGTCAGGATTAAACTGTCTCTGTAGGTATATTACAATACTTATCTTTAGTGGTGCTGCAGTACTGTCACTGCCCGTGTGCGCGACTTTGCCGCCTTTGAGAGGGGGGCGGGTTTAAAATGCGGTATTTTGGAAGCCAATTCAAATCGATCTTCAACAGGCTATTTAGTTGATGAAGAAAAATCGCTTCGACTGCCGTTCTCTGAAGTGGTTTTTAAACTGGGCTTGCTAATTTAATTGCTATAGTAAATTTAAAATCATCTTCTAAAGCCGTGAACGCCGACAACGGGAAGGACCTCGCGTAGGTGACAAGGCAAGGTACACAGTATATTTTTTCATTAAAAAGTGCTTCTTAGAATACCTTTAATCAAAATTTCACGTTGCGAGAAGGTGATTTATTCCCCATAAGAACCCACAGTATTTTTCCTGCTGATATGGGGTTTAAATTCACCGCAACCGCAATGTTCCAATCGATCGTGTTCCAGAAAATCCCACTCGCAGGATGATTTAAATGGCCATTAATTTCCAGGAATTAAACACTAAATTCCTTCCATTTGGCCTATAAATTAATGACAGTGAGATTTAAAAATCATGCTATATTGTGAATTTTTGTGTGAATGTTATTTGGACACTTAGGCTATTTAGAAATGTTCATCTTTTCTTAAGAAATTGATAGATGTTTAGATCTAGTAATTGAATTTTGTAATTAGCTACAATTGGGTAACTAACTAATGATATGCTTTAATTTCAGGCCATCCAAGTAAGATTGTTTCATATTTGTTTCAGAATACTTCAATCCATAATAACTGAACATTTCTTTCAGTTCTCTTAATTTTTAAGAAAGTTATGGGCTTTTGACTGTCCTCAATCACAGCTTTTGTGTCAAGTCAATGGAAAAGCAATGGGGAACAAGATGCTAATTTCAGAGTATGAAAATGGCCATAACTTTTTTAATACTGAAGATATGAAAGTGAATTAGGTGTCAAATTAAACTTATTTTTATACTTTATCTGATGGGATAAATTACAGACTTGATTTTTAAAATCACAAAATTTTGTAACATTGCTAGTCTCTGGCGCTGAGAGGCAGCAACTCAACCACTGCGCCACTGTAGATTGAGGTTGCTTGCTTGGAGTAACCTTGATCAGTTTCTGCATTGCATTTTGTAAACTGGTCAACTGAGTACTTACTGATCCGGATTGGTATGTGAAGGTTCGGCGTCGCTGGAAGAGGGTCTTACGAATGCAGAAGAGGCCCAGGAGCGCCAAGAGGATGGTCATACAGGTGACGGACACCGAGGCCACAATGGCCATCAACAGCTGATGGTCACTTCCAGGGGGCTGTTCCAAACTTCCCACTACTTGAAATACACTGGATGTAGCTGAGGAAAATAAAAATGTCCAACGTGAGAAAACAGTCATCTTTTCAGTTAACTTGCAATGATCACATTCTTAATCCTTAATGGCTTTAGCAATTTAGTTTAGTTTAGCTTAGCTTAGTATAGTTTAGAGATGCAGCATGGAAACAGGCCCTATGGCCCACCGAGTTCACACCGACCTGTGATTCTCGTGCACTAGTACTAGGGGCAATTTACAATTTTTACCAAAGTCAATTAGCCTACAATCCTGTACATCTTTGGAATGTGGGAGGAAACCCGAGCACCCAGAGAGAACCTACACGCTTACGGGACAATGCATAAACTCCGTACGGACAGCACCCGTGGTCAGGAGCGAACTCACGTCTCTGGCGCTGTAAGGCAGCATCACCACTGCTGCGTCATTGTGCCACCCATGAACCGTGAATTAATGAGGAAACCACCAAACCAAAATCCAACACCAGTGTAAGAACACACTTAATTTAAGGCTTTGTTTGACATGTGAGAATTCTTGGTGTGATGACTTGTTGCAAATGGTCCTTATTCTGAACACAAATATGAAGCTGTACAGATAAGTGTCTATATGACTCTAAGTGCCAACCATTAGTCAAGTCTTTAAAGCTCTTACCTGGTGGAGTTGCTGCAGTGCGAAGCTCTTTCATTGGGTTTGGGTGGCTTTCACCCTTATTGTTTAAGGCTACAACCTCCACTAGGTAGGGAGTCTCGGGCTGCAACCCATGCAAGACGTGCTCCGAGGTTGGCGTCTCCGCCAAATTGAAGGTTGTCACTTCAGGAAATGTCGTGGCCCCATAGACTTTACACTTTATGATCACAGAGGAGATGGCATGTTTTGGAAGTACCACCCAGGAGATCACTGCAGATGTGTCGGTAATGTTTGATACCTTAACATCATAAGGTGCTGGAGGAATTGCTGGATTTCAAAACAAAAAGAATAGTTACTGAGGACTCCTGTGGGTCTCCCTTGACTCCAAGGATATTGTTGGCCAGTAATTTTGATCTTAAATGTATTAATGGGATTATGGCCTTCGCTGGAATGTCCAGCATTTGTGCTGCCATTCAGCGTATTTCTAAAGGAATGTTAGGTCTTGTTAGGTAATGTGTTGCCTTTTAGATTTGGCATATACAATGGGTTCTGAAGGTCTGCTTTCTCAGGTGAGTGCACAACACTAATTCAAACCAAAACAAGCAAATTATGATTAATATTTATCCCTAAAATAACAATAGTCACAAAAGATAATCTTAATATTCTTGTATGTTTGGGTTTTTAAGCAGCATGGAAAGAGGGCCTTCAGCCCAACTTGCTGATGCCGACCAAGATGCTCCAAGTCCCACCAGCCAGCATTTGGCCCAAAGCCATCCAAACCTTTCCTATCCATATACTTGTCCAAATGTCCCTGGAATGTTGTGATAGAACCTGCCTCAACTATCTCTCTTGGGAGAATATGTGTACAGATGTTCCCTTCATGGTAGGTGTCTACAGTTCCAAAAATGGCCATCAAGAAATTGGAACATTCAGAGACTGTGAAAGATTCATATCATGCCAATTATTTTAATAAAGTTCAAGGCAATTTTTCTCAAGTTCTATTGTCTCATACGGATATTCTACCAAGCTGCAACTGGCTTCCAATCATGAGGTAGGGAAAGTCCAGGACAGGTGTGAGCAGTTGATAGTGGTGGAATGGAATTTCTTTTCCTCCTCAGAAGAAACATTAATGCACTCTCACACAATTCCTTGTAAGAGAGACCCCCCTGAGAAGAAATTAAAAACATGCCTCAATCCCAAACTATCTAGTTCTTGAAATGACACCTACCATGAAATTAAACATAGAAATATAGAAAATAGGTGCAGGAGGAGGCCATTCAGCCCGTCGAGCCAGCACCGCCATTCATTGTGATCATGGCTGATCGTCCACAATCAATAACCCGTGCCTGCCTTCTCCCCATATCCCTTGATTCCACTAGCCCCTAGAGCTCTATCTAACTCTGTCTTAAATCCATCCAGTGATTTGGCCTCCACTGCCAACCGCTCTGTGGCAGGGAATTCCACAAATTCACAACTCTCTGGGTGAAAAAGTTTCTCTCACCTCAGTCTTAAATGACCTCTCCTTTATTCTAAGACTGTGGCCCCTGGTTCTGGACTCGCCCAACATTGGGAACATTTTTCCTGCATCTAGCTTGTCCAGTTCTTTTATAATTTTATATGTTTCTATAAGATCCCCCCTCATCCTTCTAATCTCCAGTGAATACGAGCCTAGTCTTTCAATCTTTCCTCATACGACAGTCCTGCCATCCCAGGGATCAATCTCGTGAACCTACGCTGCACTGCCTCAATCACAAGGATGTCCTTCCTCAAATTAGGAGACCAAAATTGTACACAATACTCCAGATGTGGTCTTACCAGAGCCCTATACAACTGCAGAAGAACCTCTTTACTCCTATACTGAAATCCTCTTGTTATGAAGGCCAACATTCCATTCTTGAAATGTTTCCTTTGTGACTGGTGTCCACGCTCACAAAAATGGCCATCGAGGACCGATTGCATTGAATTAAAAATTTTAACGTGAATGTATAAAACTCATAATGTGAATTCTATTTTAGGGAATGTGAAAATTGGCCATAGCAAGAGGAGTAAAAAGAAAGGGTGAATGGGGTGAAACAGCCAAAAGGTAAAAAGTCGAAAATAGTGAAAAATCTCACTTACAGTCGCTGAAGGTCCAGGATTTGATGGGTGCACTCCATTCACCAGCAATTTTAGACTGGGCGCGGACACGGAATTGATACAGTGTGCTGGGACTCAGATCTTGGATGGTTTGATTTCCAACTGCTGTATCAATCCACCGAGGCTCGCTGGGTGGCTCCATCTGCTGGTACTCGATGGTGTACTTGTTTATTTCCTTTGTGTTGAGAGGTGGCTGCCACTTCAAAGTTATGCTGGTCAGGGACAGGGGTATGGCCTGAAGCTCTCTGGGAGATGGAGGACCTGCACAGGCAGAACCAACATTTTCAATCACATCGCACTGACGGTCAAACCAGGCACCGGCAGCACACTCATATAATAGAACAGAGTTGTGTTTAGTTTAGTTTAGAGATACAGCGTGGAAACAGGCCCTTCGGCACACTGAGTCCGTGCCGAGCATCGATCCCCATACACTAGCGCTATCCTACACACAAGGGACAGCGATGCCAATTAACCTACAAACCTGAACGTCTTTAGAATGTGGGAGGAAACCAGAGCACCCGGAGAAAACACACACGATCACGGGAAGAATGTACAAACTCCGTACAGACAGCACCCGTAGTCAGGATTGAACCCAGGTCCCTGGTGCTGTAAGGCAGCAACTCTACTGCTGAGCCGCAGTGCCGTGAAAACTAAACCACGACAATACCGTTCCATTGGTTCAATATTCCAAGCTGCCTACAAGATCTTTTTACTTTAGTTTTTCTACCAACTCGGTTGGCAAAGCTCCATGCAAATCACAGAAGGATCTGTGACCAGTGCAGAAAACATCTAGCTTTCTTTGCTTAAATACCAGAGTGTAATATGGTTATGCTGTTATATTATGCATTGTGTGTGCCTGCCTGTTTCTTGAGTTTAATTGATGCCATTTAAAGCAATTTTGACATAACATGATCTATGGTGTGCAGTCCACCAGTGAAACCAGTCAATACTAAGCCTTTGTAGTCTACCTTCTCAGGAGAAAACATCATGAAAATGGTACATCGTTATATATCAATGCACACAGAAGCTAGTACAAGGCTAAATTGGCAATCTTAATTTTTCACATGACATTCTGGGTATAAACACACTCAATTCATAGAATGTAAGGCAGCAATTACCACTGTACCAACCTATGTGGGATAAATGCGGGCCCTAGTGTAGCTTCTTGCAGGAATGTCCTGTAGTACGCAAGTGACATTATTCACCAGTAATTGATAATTTCAGCAAATAAATGACCAAATAGCAGTTATGCTTCTGTAGTCACCATATTTGTCTGGAAAATGATCAGTCTCTTTCAGAATATTGAACTCGTACTGAGGTACTATAATCCACTGGGACATCCTGAAAATGTCAGCCAAATTGGATAAAAATAAGCTAAAATTCATTGATTCATTGCACGCGGATTCTTTGGCTAAAACGGGATCCGTGCAGTTTCTATCTGGAAGTACGTGTAGAGATAAGAGCCGATATGTCAATGCCCAGAGTGGGATAAAGTTCCTGGGTGGAGAAACATCAGCAACATTCTCGCTCAACCTCAACAAAACCAACAAACTGATCATTGACTTCAGAAAGGGGAACTAGGGAGATCAATTTTCAGTTGTGGGTGAGTGGTGGAGAGAGTTAGCGGCTTCAAATTCCTGTGTGTTAACATCTTGAACAGCCTGCCATCAGGTTAGTTCATAGATGTAATCACCAAGATTGTTTGCCAGTGTCTCTACTTTCATGGAAGTTTACAGAGATTTGACATGTCACCAAATAGCCTAATAAATTTTGACAGAGTTTAGGGTGGCACAGTGGTAGAGTTGCTACCCTGCAACGCCAGAGACCCGGGTTCGATCCTGACTACGGGTGCTGTTGTTATCTATTCCTTTCCTCCAGAGATGCTGCCTGACCCATTGATTTACTCCAGCAGTTTATGCCTATCTTCGATGTAAACTGGCATCTGCAGTTCCTTTTTATACATTATAGACAATAGACAATAGGTGCAGGAGTTGGCCATTCGGTTTTTCGAGCCAGCACCGCTATTCAATGTGATCATGGCTGATCATCCACAATCAGTACCCCGTTCCTGCATTCTCACCATATCCCTTGACTCCACTATCTTAGCTCTATCTAACTCTCTTGAAAGCATCCAGAGAATTGGCCTCCACTGCTGAGGCACAGAATTCCACAGATTCACAATTCTCTGAGTGAAAAGGTTTTTCCTCATCTCCGTTCTAAATGGCCTACCCCTTATTCTTAAACTGTGGCCCCTGGTTCTGGACTCCCCCAACATCGGGAACATGTTTCCTGCCTCTTACGTGTCCAATCCCTTAATAATCTTATATGTTTCAATAAGATTCCCTCTCATCCTTCCAAATTCCAGAGTACACAAGCCCAGCCTCTCCATTCTATCAACATATGACAGTCCCGCCATCACGTGAATTAACCTCATCTCCATTACACAGCTACATCTCTTCACCAGATAAAAGCTATCCAGGGTCTGACCACCCCAGAGGAGCAGGGGTGAAGCTCAACAGACTTTGTACTGGAGTTGAGCGTTTCAATGGCAGCATGTGGAGATGGGGGCTCCGCCAGAGCCCAGCCTGTGAATGCCGAGCAGAACAACAGACAGCCAACCATGTCATCTCTGGGTGCCCACTCTACCACCCACCAAATGGAGCTCAGGGCTTGGCAGACAGTGACATAGAGACAACAACCTGGCTGCTCAACACCCGGCTTGAGATCTTACTATTCCTTTGGTTTATGTTTCATTCGCAAGAAGAAGACCCCGTGTACTCCCTCAATGGCAAGGTCCTTCCTCAAATTTGGAGACCAAAACTGCACACAATACTCCAGGTGTGGATCTCACTAGGGCCCTGTACAACTGCAGAAATCATCTATAATTTATGTTCTGCTGTGTCGTCTGAGTCGATGTGCCTGTAATGCTGCTGCAAATAATGCATTTTTTTTCATTGTATAGTACCTCAACATACTTGTTCATATGACAATAAATGTGGAGTATGTTCCCATCCCTCACACAATCCCATCTTCTGGTCAAAGAAACATAGAAACATAAAAGGTAGGTGCAGGAGTAGGCCATTTGGCCCTGCGAGCCAGCACCGCCATTCAATATGATCATGGCTAATCATCCAAAATCAGTACCCCGTTCCTGCTTAACCCCATATCCCTTGATTCCGTTAATCCTAAAAGCTATATCTAACTCTCTCTTGAATACATCCAGTGAATTGGCCTCCACTGCCTTCTGTGGCAGAGAATTCCACAGATTCACAACTCTCTGGGTGAAAAAGCTTTCCCTCATCTCAATCCTAAATGGCCTACCAATTATTCTTAAATTGTGACCCCCTGGTTCTGGACTCACCCAACTTTGGGACAATTTTTCCTGCATGTAGCCTGTCCAATCCCTTATGAATTGTATATGTTTCTATAAGATCCCCTCTCATCCTTCTAAATTCTAGTGAATAGAAGCCCAGTCGATCCATTCTTTCATGGTCAACTCCCATGCATAATTTCTCTGTGTTTAGCCGAGTTAAATCTGTTGCAAGAACACTTGATGCTAACTCTGATGAAGAAATCTATCTCTGCAAATACTAAGGGTCTGCAAAGTAATGAAATAGCACAGCATTAAGCAAAAAATCCATTAAAATGATCTACTAACTGTCCTTGTGTTAAAGAAGGAACTGCAGATGCAGGAGAATCGAGGGTTACACAAAAAGCTGGAGAAACTCAGCGGGTGCAGCAGCATCTAAGGAGTGAAGGAGATAGGCGACGTTTCGGGTCGAGACCCTTCTTCAGACTGGTCAGGGATCAGGGAAACGAGAGATATAAACAGTGATATGGAGAGATAAAGCAAGAACAATGAGTGAAAGATATGCAAAAAAGTATTGGTGATAAGGAAAGCAGGCCATTGTAAGCTGTTTCTGGTGTGAAAATGAGAAGCTAGTGCGACTTGGGGGGGGGGGGGGGGGGGGAGATGGAGAAGGAATGTCAGGGCCCGAGGGCTGAGGGAGAGGTGGGGGGGGTGGGGGGAAAGGAGCAGTCTGGGTTAACAGAATTGAGAAAATTCAATGTTTAAGCCCAGAGGATGCAGGCCCCCCAAGCGGAATATGAGATGTTGTTCCTCAAACTTGCGGTGTTGTTCACTCTGGCCATGGAGGAGGCCCAGGACCGAGAGGTCGGATACGGAGTGGGAGGGGGAGTTGAAGTGCTGAGCCACCGGGAGGTCGGGTTGGTTATTGCGGACCGAGCAGAGGTGTTCCGCCAGTTTCGCCACCTCCAACGTGACCCCTCCACTCGCCACATCTTCCCATCTCCCCCCCTATCTGCCTTCCGCAAAGACCGCTCCCTCCGCAACTCCCTCGTCAATTCTTCCCTTCCCTCCTGCTCCACTCCTTCCCCGGGCACTTTCCCTTGCAACCGCAAGAGATGCTACACTTGTTCCTTCACCTCCCCCATCCACTCCTTTCAGGGACCCAAGCAGTCATTCCAAGTCCGACAGAGGTTCACCTGCACCTCCTCCAACCTCGTCTACTGCATCCGTTGCTCCAGATGCCAGCTAATCTACATCGGTGAGACCAAGCGGAGGCTAGGCGATCGTTTCGCCGAACACCTCCGCTCGGTCTGCAATAACCAACCCGACCTCCCGGTGGCTCAGCACTTCAACTCCCCCTCCCACTCCGTATCCGACCTCTCGGTCCTGGGCCTCCTCCATGGCCAGAGTGAACAACACCGCAAGTTTGAGGAACAACATCTCATATTCCGCTTGGGGAGTCTGCATCCTCTGGGCTTAAACATTGAATTTTCTCAATTCTGTTAACCCAGACTGCTCCTTTCCCCCCACCCCCCCCACCTCTCCCTCAGCCCTCGGGCCCTGACATTCCTTCTCCATCTCCCCCCCCCCCCCCCCCCAAGTCGCACTAGCTTCTCATTTTCACACCAGAAACAGCTTACAATGGCCTGCTTTCCTTATCACCAATACTTTTTTGCATATCTTTCACTCATTGTTCTTGCTTTATCTCTCCATATCACTGTTTATATCTCTCGTTTCCCTGATCCCTGACCAGTCTGAAGAAGGGTCTCGACCCGAAACGTCGCCTATCTCCTTCACTCCTTAGATGCTGCTGCACCCGCTGAGTTTCTCCAGCTTTTTGTGTAACCCTACTAACTGTCCTTTACAGCCCACCTTTCTTGTGGTAAGAGATTCTAAGACTGAATTCACTTTTTCCCAATGTTCTGCTTTCAATTTCCATAAAAGAATCTCATTTGGTAAAAAGTAGCCAGAAGTACATACAATTTTTTTTTTCAGTTTACAATACTGGGATATAAAACATCAATTATTCCACGTTACCTGCATCCACTTGCATTTTAACTGGGTCAGATGGGGTTCCAAGGCTTCCGCAGTGGAATGCTGTGACATACATCTCGTATGTATGGCCAGGCTCCAGGTCTCTTATGTCTGTGGACCGCACGGAGAAGGGCTCCACTCTGATCTCTTTCTTCACCGAATTCTCAAGGTCAATAACTTGAACGATGAACCCACTTCCATTCCCGTGATCTTTGGAAATATTCCAGCTGATGGAGATGGTGTCCCTCTTCTTGGTCAAGACCCGATCAATCTTTGGCACCATGGTGGGTTCTGAAGGAGGAAATAATAATTAATTTTGATGCACTGTGCACAGGGGGAGGGTTTGATGTTAAAATGTACAAGATAGAATGAGCCAACAGAGGTAGTGGTAAAGATGGATACAATGTGCAATAGACATTTGGACAGATAATGGGGATTGTGTTGCAAAGTGGTGCTGAAGCCAAGATCAGAGTAGTGGTGATCTTATTGAATGGTAGTGTAGACTTGAGAGGTCTGGTGGCTTTATCCTGCTCCCATTTGATCAGTTCCTGTTATATACACAGTCAGCAAAGCCAGATTTTCAATAAGCAAGAACATCCCAATGGAAAGTAAGAACAGGTATAATTTCACCAGATTGGAAGCACAGCATTCCCTCGATTGAAAACCTGCCAGATATGTGGCTGTGTGTGAAAGGAGACCATTCAATTTCTTTTGGAGATTCATTTGCGACAAATTCCATTCAAATAAAAATTCTGCATGCATTTACCTGGGCAATCTGTTTCCAAAATGGCATCAGGACCTGGAGGTCCCTCTCCTCCCACTCCGGGGCGAGTCAGCTGGACTCGAACCAGGTAACGTGTCAAAGGCTTCAAGTTCATTAGTGTGATCGGCTCATTATTATCAACTGAAATAAAACAGTTCTCAAATTTAGCCGAGATGTCATTTACTGGCTTTAGCTGTAACTGCATCCTTTACCTGTAACTGCATCCTTTTGAGAGGATCGAAGAGAACTGCCACCTTGGTGGTCACACTTCACCAATACTTAATTCCAATGCAGTGTCCATTACAGTCCCAGGCTTTTCATTCACAGCCACTCATCACCATACAAACAGCATGCTATCATCACTGCTGATTAATGCACTTTGAATAGGCTGGATGTTCACAGCCCCAATTATGACATTGCCGGGTTCTCGAAAAGGCAATTCCTTATCTGGAAATAGCAAGGGTGGCACAGTGGCGCAGAAAGTACAGCTGTTGCCGCACAGCTCTAGAGAACAGGGTTTGGCCCTGACCTCAATGGGGTTTGTCCGTCCGTGCGGACTTTGTATGTCCTCCCTGTGACCGTGTGGGTTTCCTCTGGTTGCTCTGGTTTCCTCCCACATCCCCAAGATGTGTGTTTAAAGAAAAATTGATCTCTAAATTTCCCCTGGTGCTTTGGGAGTTGATTCCAAAACTGAAAATAACATGTCAAATGCGGCTCACAACATGTATAACATATTGTGCAGCACTGTGGTGCAGTGGTGGAGATGCTGCCTTGCAGCGCTTGCAGTGCTGGAGACCCAGGTTTGATTCTGATTATGGAGTTTATACATTCTCCCCGTGTGTGTTTTCTCCAAGATCTTAGGTTTCCTCCCACATTCTAAAGACATACAGGTTTGTAGGTTAATTGGTTTGGGTTACTAATTTGGTATAAGTGTAAATTGTCCATAGGCTTGAGTGCAGGCTTGTGTTAATGTGCGGGGATCGCTGGTTGGTGCGGACTCGGTGGGCCGAAGGGCCGGTTTCCGCGTTATATCTCTAAACTAAACTATAGCATAACATCCCAACTTCTAATACTTAATACCTCGACTGATGAAGGTCAATGTACTGAAAGCCTTCCTGACTACCATTTCTACCAACGACTTTCAATGATCTATGTACCTGTATACCTAGATCTCTCTGCTCTACAACACTCCCCAGGGCCCTGCTATTAACTGTGAAGGTCAGACCCTGGTTTTACTTTACAAAGTGCAGCACCTCACACAATCTACATTCATCTCCATTAAGTATTTCTCAGCCCACTTGCCCAACGTATCAAGCACCTGCTGCAAATTTTGATAACCGTTTTCATTACTTATGATACCACGCACTGTACTGTCATCTGCAAACTTCCTTATCATGCCTTCCACATTCTCGTTCAAATCATTGATATGAACAGCAAAAGGCAATGGGCCCAGCACCGATCACTGAGGCACACTGCAAGCCACAGGCCTCTAGTCCGAAAAACAACCTTCAGCCTTCACCCTATCCTTGATTCCATGAAGCCAATTCTCTATCTACTCAGCTACCTCTCCCTGGATCCCTTGCGATCTAACCATCTTGAGCAGCTTACCATGTGGAACCTTATCAAATGCCTTGCTGAAGACTATGTAGACAATGTCGTATGGCTTTGCACTTGTCAACCTTTTTGGTTACTTCTTTAAAATACAATCAGATTCGTAAGGCACCATCTCCCGATTTCAGTCATTAATCTTAATTGGGTAAGGTAATAAGGTTACTTTGATCTAATTGAAATGTTGGACTAGTTTCAGAATTAATGGTCTTCTCTGGTTCCTCAGCAGTCCACTGGAGGGCAGTCATGTCACTTCTTTCTCTGCTAATGCCAAGACTTTAGCCATTCGAGACACAACATGAAAACAGAAGTCCATGCCAACCAACGATCACTTTATACACTAGCACTATCCTACATACAGGGGACAATTTACAATTTACAGAAGCCAATTAACCAACAAAGCTGTATATCTTTGGTGTGTGGGAGGAAACCGGAGCACCCACAGAGAACCCTAGCGGTCACGGGGAGAACATACAAACTCTGTACAGATAGGACCTGTAGTCAGGATTGAACCTTGATCTCTGGTGCTAAGGCAGCAACTCTACCGCTGCACCAATGTGCCGCCCATTTTAGGACTTCCTGTACCCACTAGTTTGGTTTCATATCTGTCTTTACCAATTGGTAAGACGATCAAAGTGCCAAGATTCACATTTTGTTCACTTTAAGCCACCAAAGATTTATATAATTATTAATCCGGAAGTGGCGGCGCTGCTTGTCAGCTGCGGCTCGCCTGCAGTCCGTCTGTCTTTTATTTTATTTTTGTCCTCGTCCCTGTTTTTGGTGTTTATTTTTGGTTTGTTGGGTTGTGTATGTGTGTGGGGGGGGAGGGTGGGAGAAACGGGGTTTTAGTCTCTCCCTTCGGGGGGATGCGACTTTACCTGTCGTGTCCCCCGACACCGTCTCCGTCTGTGCTGAGGCCCTGGTGACGGCCTTCCAGCTTCCAGCGGCGGCGGCGCGGCCTTCAGAGCTTCAGCGGCGACCTGCTTCCGGCGGCGACCTGGGCTTCTGGAGCTGCGGTGCTCCAGCGGCGGCCTGGTTCCCTCTGAACTGCGGTGCTCCAGCGGCGGCCTGGGATTCGGGAGCTGCGGTGCTCCAGCGGCGACCTGGTTCCCTCTGAGCTGCGGTGCTCCAGCGGCGGCCTGGGATTCGGGAGCTACGGTGCTCCGGCGGCGGCCTGGTTCCCTCTGAGCTGCGGTGCTCCAGCGGCGGCCTGGTTCCCTCTGAGCTGCGGTGCTCCAGCGGCGGCCTGGTTCCCTCTGAGCTGCGGTGCTCCAGCGGCGGCCTGGGATTCGGGAGCTGTGGTGCTCCAGCGGCGGCCTGGTTCCCTCTGAGCTGCGGTGCTCCAGCGGCGGCCTGGGATTCGGGAGCTGCGGTGCTCCAGCGGCGACCTGGTTCCCTCTGAGCTGCGGTGCTCCAGCGGCGGCCTGGGATTCGGGAGCTACGGTGCTCCGGCGGCGGCCTGGTTCCCTCTGAGCTGCGGTGCTCCAGCGGCGGCCTGGTTCCCTTTGAGCTGCGGTGCTCCAGCGGCGGCCTGGTTCCCTCTGAGCTGCGGTGCTCCAGCGGCGGCCTGGGATTCGGGAGCTGTGGTGCTCCAGCGGCGGCCTGGTTCCCTCTGAGCTGCGGTGCTCCAGCGGCAGCCTGGGATTCGAGAGCTGCGGTGCTCCAGCGGCGGCCTGGGATTCGAGAGCTGCGGTGCTCCAGCGGCGGCCTGGTTCCCTCTGGGCTGCGGTGCTCCAGCGGCGGCCTGGGATTCGAGAGCTGCGGTGCTCCAGCGGCGGCCTGGTTCCCTCTGAGCTGCGGTGCTCCAGCGGCGGCCTGGGATTCGGGAGCTGTGGTGCTTCAGCGGCTGCCTGGTTCCCTCTGAGCTGCGGTGCTCCAGCGGCGGCCTGGGATTCGAGAGCTGCGGTGCTCCAGCGGCGGCCTGGGATTCGGGAGCTGCGGTGCTCCAGCGGCGGCCTGGTTCCCTCTGAGCTGCGGTGCTTCAGCGGAGACCTGGGTTTCGGGAGCTGCGGTGCTCCAGCGGCAGCCTGGGATTCGAGAGCTGCGGTGCTCCAGCGGCGGCCTGGGATTCGAGAGCTGCGGTGCTCCAGCGGCGGCCTGGTTCCCTCTGGGCTGCGGTGCTCCAGCGGCGGCCTGGGATTCGAGAGCTGCGGTGCTCCAGCGGCGGCCTGGTTCCCTCTGAGCTGCGGTGCTCCAGCGGCGGCCTGGGATTCGGGAGCTGTGGTGCTTCAGCGGCTGCCTGGTTCCCTCTGAGCTGCGGTGCTCCAGCGGCGGCCTGGGATTCGAGAGCTGCGGTGCTCCAGCGGCGGCCTGGGATTCGGGAGCTGCGGTGCTCCAGCGGCGGCCTGGTTCCCTCTGAGCTGCGGTGCTTCAGCGGAGACCTGGGTTTCGGGAGCTGCGGTGCTCCAGCGACGTTCCGGCGGCAGGCCCTGTGGCGGTGTTCCAGCGGCGGGCCCTGTGGCGGTGTTCCAGCGGCGGGCCATGTGGCGGTGTTCCAGCGGCGGGCCCTGTGGCGGTGTTCCAGCGGCGGGCCCTGTGACGGTGTTCCAGCGGCAGTGGGGCGGTGTTCCAGCGGCGGGCCCTGTGGCGGTGTTCCAGCGGCGGGCCCTGTGGCGGTGTTCCAGCGGCGGGCCCTGTGGCGGTGTTCCAGCGGCGGGCCCTGTGGCGGTGTTCCAGCGGCGGGCCTGTGGCGGTGTTCCGGCGTCAGCGGTGGCGGAGGCCTGGATCTCCTCAGCGCAGAGGGAGAATAAGGAGGGGAGAAAGGCAGTGACCCTAAGACTTTTGCCTTCCACCACAGTGAGGAGGTTTGGTGAACTCACTGTGGTGGATGTTAATTTTGTGTTTATTGTACGGTATTGTTATTTTTATATATGTATGACTGCAGGCACGTAATTTCGTTCAGACCGAAAGGTCTGAATGACAATAAAGGAATTCAATTCAATTCAATTCAATTCAATATAACCTACAATCCATGAGAGTATTCAGTCAACACTGACTCATTTCAAATGACTCACCTACTATCGTTGACCACTGTGCACCACTATCATTGGGCTTGTAGAGAAGTTTAACAGATTTCACCGGTCCATCTCCAGTGAAGTTCTCACTGTTTGGATTTACTTTTAGCTGCCTGCTTTTCTTTTCTAGGACACTTGGAATGTTCACTGGCATTGGAGGCACTGGAAAAAACAATTATTACTTGTTTGTAAAATAAGAAATAGACAAACAGATGATCCATTGCAACATAGGTTCATAGAGTCATACAGTGCGGAAACAGGCTCTTCCACCCAACTTGCCTATATCGACTAACATGTCCCAGCTACACAAATCCCACCTACCTGCGTTTGGCCCATTTTCCTCCAAACCTGTCCTATCCATATACCTGTCTAATTGCTTTTTAAATGTAACGATTGTCCCTGCCTCAACTACTTCCTCCGGCAGCTCTTTCCTTGCACCCACCACCCTTACTGTGAAAAAGTTAATCCTCAGATTCCTATAAAATCTTTTCCCCTTCACCTTCAACCTATGCTCTCTGGTTCTCGATTCCCCTTCTCTGAGCAAAATGTAAAATGCAGCTGTTCCATGAAAATACATTAGGAAAAGCGTGGCTCATCAGGGAATGAAGATGGTGGTTGATGAAGAATTGTCTTAAACCCCATTAAGATTTAGGTGGGATATGATTAAGTTCATTCCACTCAACGCCACATACAAAACCTCCGACACATTGGTCTATTTGCCTATTGCACAAGATCTTTCTCATTGAGGGGCAAGTTCTCAGGTGAGGGTACATTTAGAAAGTCAAAGAGAGAGTATATGATGAGAGTTTAAAGTAGCAAAATGGATAACATACAAACATAAGAGTATGCTTCCACTTTGTTTCAGAGCAGGGAAAAGGAAATAAAAATGAATGTACACAGTGTTCTTCACAAGATTGAACAATTAATGTTACACATAGGACGACATAGGTACCATCGAATAGTAATTGTTTATAAAATGATCAAGGATGGGAATTAAATATTATGTGATACTTAACCTTTCAAAGAGATAGACAAAATGGAAAATAAGGAATGGCGGTCCTAATATTAAAAGTTAGAGTTATAGGTTAGAGGTTCAGTGGGATTGGCAAGGAATTGCAGCAATAGTTTTGTAACATTCTATCACATTTAAAAAGGCTCCGCACAACAGCTAAAAGCTGAAGATAGAGTCCCAAAGGTTGAAGCTTTTGGAACCTCCTACCTTTTACAATGACTTTGAACCTCCTAGAGTCAGTGCCAGTAGATGTGTTGACTCCACATTCCCAAATGCCTTCATCCTGTGGACTAACCTCCGGCAATTTGAATTCTGAAGTGGTTAAGTTCCCTTGCATGATGGATTTCATTGCCTGAGATGAAAATATAAATACCATTTCAATTCATTTCTGACATTTGATAACAGGATAACTTTGTTCAAAATAACAGACTTCCAAACAGTAATTAATCCTTGTGTTGGAAGGAATTTGCAGATGCCGGTTTACACCGAAGATAGACACAAAAAGCTGGCATGGTACAGAAGATTCAGATTCAGATTCAGATTCAATTTTAATTGTCATTGTCAGTGTACAGTACAGAGACAACGAAATGCATTACGGTACGAAGCAGGATGGTACAGGGCAATGGGAGATGTCAGGGATTGTTTTAAGGCAAGAATTTGTACTCAAATCCCATCTGAGAAATTCTACATCCTAAGGGTTTAAAAGAGATGACTATGCAGATAGAGGATGTACTCGCAAGAGTCAAGACTGTTTAATTGCCATATGCCATTGGACCAGAACAATTACTTATTTTGCTTGCTGCAGCTTTACAGGCACATTAACACAACAATAAATGTACAATACCCAATCATACAATAAATTATCAGGTATACTAGGTAACAACCAGAATTGGGCATTTATTACGCTGGTTGGCATATTTTAAAAGTTTGTGGACAGTGCATCCTAAAGAGCCTGTCCCACTTACGCGAGCTTTACATGCGACTGCCGGCACCTGCGATAAGTCGCCGAAATTCTCAACATTCAGCGGCGACCAGAAAGACGCTAAGACTCTTTGGAGACCTCTCACGACCATATGTAATGTAATCTTGCCAAATGTAATCTTGCCACATTAGAATAGAGGGAGAGAGAAAACATAGGATATACAGATCAGTTGGCTTGACGTCAGCCACAGATAAACTGCCAGAGCCTATGGTTAAGGAACATATAGCAGGGCACATGGAAAATAATGATTAGATTTGGCAGAGTTGGCATGTTTTTGTGAGAGGAAAATTATATTTTTGTAGAGATTTTGGAGCTTGTATCTGATAGAATACGTAAGGGAAGCCAATGGATATGGTGTGTTTGACCTTGCAGATGGAGTGCTACACATAAGGTCTTAAAACAAGATTAAAGTACATGGATTTAGGATAATCTACCAGCATGGAGTGAGATCTGGTTATCTGGCAGAAAACAAAGGATAGTTAAATCAATTTCAGTTTAGGAAGGTGTGACCTGAGATGTGCCCCAATGATCAGCACTTGTGCGCCAAACTGTCCAGAAGCACGTTGCCTTCAACAAACAGTAATGTGATAATGTGTAGGAAGGAACTGCAGATGTTGGTTTATAATGAAGATAGACACGAAATGGCGGAGTAACTCAGCAGGGCAGGCAGCATCTCTGGATATCCTGATCCATCTATATCTCTCGTTCTATGTGCCATCAATATCCTTCATTTCCCTTTCCCCTGACTCTCAATCTGAAGAAGGGTCTCAACCCAAAACGCAACGTCACCTATTCCTTTTCTCCAGAGAGGCTGCCTGACCCACTGAGTTACTCCAGCTTTTTGTGTCTATCTTCGAATTAAACCTGCATCTGCAGTTCCTTCCTACATCATTTATTAGTGATATTGATTGGGGGGATTGATATTGGCCAGAACACCAGGGAGAACTCTCTTGCGCTTATTCAAAACCCAAATGTAAAATGCTTTACTTGGCAGTAGCAGCTTAATGTGACAGATGGTCATGAACAACAGATGTGACTGTGAGGTTCATCCAACAGATAATCCAACAAGCCGTTTGCCCCTGTGCTGGATCATTTCCTTTGTTTCAGGAAAGTTCAATACAAAGCCACCAGAGTGTGCTCCTGTGTGTACATTATCCTGCCTCCTTCACCCACTCTGAAAGGCAATTCATTTCTGACTGCATTTATACAGGACCCATGGGAGACCATACCTTGGGATATTGTGTCCATATCCTATCTAAGGATGGACATATTTGATACAAAGGAAACATAACAAAGGTTCACCAGATTGATTTCTACGAAGAACACACTATCCTCTGGGGAGAAATGAAACAGATTGACTCTACACTCTGTTGTAGAACGAGAGGCGATTTCATTGAAATAAGAATGCCTTTGTCTGGTTGGGTACATACATGGCTGATTATTTCCCCGGTTCGGGGTCTAGAATTGGAGGACACAGCATCAGAATATGGGCTTCACCTCTCAGCACAGGGATGAGAAAAAATATTGTCAACCAAATTGGAAATACTCTACCTAAGAACGTGAAGGAGACTAGGTCTCACTTTATTTAGGACAGAGAGAAATCATTTTTTGGCTATTAAGGAGTTCGAATGTACAAAGTGGTTTTGGGGGGAAGGAACTATAGAAGGGATTGAGTGTGCCAATTGTACTTAAGACCTGGCACAAGCACAATGAGCTAAATGGCCATCATTCTATGATTCTGTATCAATAAAATATTTCAACATTTCACACTTCCACAAACGCGCTTGTCTTTTACTGGAGTAAATCAGCGAGTCACGCAGCATCTCTGGAGAGAATGGGTGACGTTTCGGGTTGAGACCCTTCTCCAGACGGATGCCAGGGGAGTGGGCGGGACAAAGACAGAATGTAGTCGGAGATGGTAAGACTAATGGGAGAGCTGGGACGGGGAAGGGGAAGGAGAGGCAAAGCAAGGGCTATCTGAAATTACAGAAGTCAATGTTCATATCGCTGGGATGAAAACTACCCAAGCGAAATATGAGGTTCTGTTCCTCCAATTTGCGCTGGGCCTCACTCTGACAATGGAGGAGGCCCAGGACAGAAAGGCCAGATTGGGAATGGGAGGGGGAGTTGAAGTGCTAAGCCACTGGGAGATCAGGTAGGTTAAGACTGACTGAGCAAAGGTGTTCAGCAAAATGATCGCCGAACCTGCGCTCGGTCTCGCCGATGTAGAGAAGTTGACACCTGGAACAGCAGATACAGTAGATGAGGTTGGAGGAGGTGCCAGTGAACCGCTGCCTCACCTGGAAAGACTGTTTGGGTCCTTGGATGGATTCAACGGGAGAGGTAATGGGACAGGTGTTGCATTTCCTGCGGTTGTAGGGGAAAGTACCTGGGGAGAGGGTGGTTTGGGTGGGAAGGAACAAGTTGACCAGGGAGTTACGGAGGGAACGGTCTCTGCAGAAAGCAGAAAGGGGCAGAGATGGGAAGATGTGGCCAGTAGGCTATGGACAATTTGCACGCTCAAAGGTCAAAGACTTCTCCCGATGAGGTGCCGCTGTTTGTGTGGGTCACATGTTTCTTCCTTATAACTAGTATTTGCAAGGATCCCATTTTTCTCTGAATATCTTGCTGTACATGTGATTCTTATTTATCCTCCTGATGTCACGCTTCAGTGTGCATAACTCACACGCCTCTGTAACATCATGGATGGAATGGAATATTTTATTGTCACATGTGACAAGGCACAGTGAAATTCTTTGCTTGCACACCCAAGGTATACAAATAGCGGCCATCTAAGGGGCTGACAAAGTTACATGGTAAGTCGGCTCCTCCTTTGTTCTAACCTCCCCCGCAGCGGTTCCCCCATTCCGTGTCGCCCTCTCATATCCCCCTCCCTCATGGTGGTCCCCCCACGCCGGGTCCCCATTGTTCTTCCCCCTCCCTCACGACGGTCCCCTCACGCTCTCATTGACCGTCAACCGCAGTATTGATAAGACGAGATGAGGCCCGAAAGACTTCCACGTGAATAAGCACCGCCAACACAGAGTGATTGGGCTGAAGGGCCTGAAAATCGTACGTAATTTTATGCCATGGTGTGGTTGCAGGAATTGTAAGCTTGAAAATATATTACATTGTCGAACGTCTGAAGAAGGGTCCCGACCCGAATCGCAGTGGCAGTGGCAATCTTTTGGCATATACTTATATCCTATATCATATACTGAATCCTATATCATGATTGCATCATATGCAAACCCAGGAAATGCTTGTGAGAACACTCACCTTTAGTATCGCACTGGTTGATTTACGGATGTGAATTTCCCCATTGACAGGCAAAGGTATGGCTGAGGCAGAACATCTCATTACCGGGCTTGACTTTAGGTTCAATTCAACTTCGGTAAAAGTGTCCACTATCTTAGGCATGTGATCTTAAGGGAAGGAAATCAGCTAGATATTACCAGATATTTGTCAATAAATACCAATCTTAGTCGTTAAAATCCTCCCAAGTTCACAAAGTAACATTATGGAGATCGTCACTGTCAAAGAGTCCAGCATTTAGAGGCATTGTGTCCATCCAGCATGGAAATAAACTCTTCGGCCTAACTCGTCCAAGGCAACCAAGATGCTCATCTAAGCTAGTCCCATTTGCCCGCATTTGACCCATATCCCCCTAATCCATTCCTCCCAAGTGTTTGTCCAAATATCTTGTAAACTTCATTCTCATACCTGCCCCTCTGGCCACTCAAGTTCCAATGAACTCTTCCCCTTCACCTTGAACTATACCCTCCAATTCTTGATTTTACATCCATGAATAAAAGCCTGTGTGCATTCACCCTATCTACAGAACCCCTATCATGATTTTATGCGCCTCTATAAGGCAAACCCTATGTTTCTTACACTCCAAGGAATAAAATCCTAGCCAAACTAACATCTCCCTACAACACAGTACAAGTCCTGGCAACATCCTTATCAATCTTCTCTACTCATTTTCTAGTTCCCATAGCTGGCTGACCGAAAGTCAGCACAATACTCCAAGTGTGGCCTCATTAACATCTTGTACAACTGCAACATAAATTCCCACTTCTATATTCAATGTCCTTACTAATGAAGGACTCAGCCCACCTTCCCAACTGGTCAAAACCCTGCTGTAATTAGACAATAGACAATAGGTGCAGGAGTAGGCCATTCAGCCCTTTGAGCCAGCACCGCCATTCACTGCGATCATGGCTGATCATCCACACAGTACCCCGTTTCTGCCTTCTCCCCATATCCCTTGACTCTGCTATTTTAAGAGCTCTATCTAACTCTCTCTTGAAAGCATCCAGATAATTGGCCTCCACTGCATTCTGAGGCAGAGAATTCCACAGAATCCTAACTCTCTGGGTGAAAACGTTTTTCCTCATCTCCGTTCTAAATGACCTACCCCTTATTCTTAAACTGTGGCCCCTGGTTCTGTACTTCCCCAACATTGGGAACATGTTTCCTGCCTCTAGCATGTGCAATCCCTTAATAATCTTGCGGTACTCCACTGCCTGCCATTCTGAAAGGGACCCATTAATCCCTACTCTTTGTTTCCTGTCTGCCAACCAATTTTCTATTCAAGCCAGTACCCTACCCCCAATACCATGTGCTCTAATTTTGCCCAGTAATCTCCTATGTGGGACTTTATCAAAGGCTTTCTGAAAGTCCAGGTATACTACATCCACTGGCTCTCCCTCATCCATTTTCCTAGTTCCATCCTAAAAAAATTCCAGAAGAAATTCTTGTTAAACTTCCTCGCTGTCTATGTCCTCTACAAAATTCTTAGTCCAGAGCTTTGTTAACCAAACCCAAACACCACCAGGCATACATATTTATTTATATATATATATATATATATATATATATATATATATATATATAAATATAAATATATATATATATTTATTTATTTTTTCTCCAGAAAGACTTCATCCCATTGACAAGAATTTATTTCAATATTATCAAGTTAATTATGGAATGATGAGCACTGATGGGTGAATTAGGATTATTTAAGTCTTATATTAATATTGCATGTTTAGGTTTAGTTTTGGTTTGGTTTGACATTGTCACGTGTACAGAGGTACAGTGGACAGCTTTTGTCTGCTTTTATGTGTGATGACAACCTCAAACTGAAGCAAAGGGAAACCCATTTTGTTGAAGAAGGTACTCCTTGGAACAAACGGCCAACCATCAGAAGAAAATGAGAACATATAAATAGCAACAAACACACATGCATATATCTATGCCTGCACAAGCACACCCATGCAACAAATATCCATCCCTGGAAGCACACATGCATATATCTGTGCCTGCACAAATACACACATGCAACAAATACACATCCCTGGAAACACACGTGTATACAGATATACAATAAAAGTCAGGTACAGTTGTGCCTACAAATGTCTGTACATGCATATTCACACAATATCTGGTACCTGATTTCTCGCAGTGCAGGCCATGCCATCCTGCAGGGCATTTACACCCATGGAATCGATTACAACTTGCTCCATTTTGACAGTGGCATTTCAGCCTACATTCCGGTCCATAGGTGCCAGGGCTACAAACTGAGAACATCACTTAATTAGATCGAGCAACGGAATAATTTGCGGCCTTAAACAACAATTTCTTGGTCACTACAAATTACTGTCCCATGCATTGAGTACAGTTCCACAGATATCAATGGGATTGCTGGTCTGTATGCGTATGCCTTTTGTTGGTGACTCTGCCCGTGTTTCAGCTTGTTTCTGCACCTGCTCACTGCGATATTTAAGCCAGAAATAGCCTGGAAATATATCTGACCTCCTGCCCTGCTGTTGGGACCACCTCTGATCTAGCGATAGAGCACAAACGACCAGAGGAGCCAGATGCACATCACATCCAGTGATAATTTAGAGAACCTTCTCGGATGAAGCAGTCAGCTTGTACAAGGCCATTGAAAACTATTTACTCAGGTAAAGAAAGACACAAAGTGCTGGATTAACTCAGTGGGACAGGCAGCATTTCTAGAGAAAAACGATTGGTGATGTTTCGGGTCAGAGCCCAACTTCAGACTCTGAAGAAGTGTCCCGACCCAAAACTTCATCGATCTTTTTCTCCAGAGATGCTGCCTGACCCGCTGAGTTACTGAGGCACAAAGGTGAAAGAGCGAGGCGAGGATGTTGGTTGCTGGTCGACCAAGGCAGGCGATGGCTGGAGGCCTGCAGCAGCCTGAAGCTAGCCTGAATCAGGCACCGCTCATAACAACTGGAATGATGACTGGACTTTGAAAAATGGCGCCAAAATATGGTACCTTTTGCATGCGGGCTCAGTAGACTATTTCTGTTCGGGAATTGTTCTAATTGTGGATGGTATGCAAATACTCTACTGGACTGTTTGTAGGAAAATAATTTCATTGTGCATTTGTACTTCGCACATGTGACAATAAAGCACCATTGAACCATTGTACTGCAACACTGTGAATATCTGATATAAACCAGCAACTGCAGTTTAGTTTAGAGATACAGTGCGGAAACTGGCCCTTCGGCCCACTGAGTCTGCCCTGACAACGATCCCCGTACTTAAGCAGTATCCTGCACACTAGGGACAATTTACAATTTTTACCAAAACCAATTAACCTACAAACCTGTACATCTTTGGAATGTGGGAGGAAACCGGAGCACATGGAGAAAACCCGTGTGGTCATGGGGAGAACGTGCAAACTCCGTTCAGACAGCACTCATAGTCAGGATCAAACCTGGTTCTCTGGCGGGTCCCTCTGCCCAAAAACATTGCATCCAGTCCAATCCTCCCCCACAAATTTATTTTGTTTCGAGATACAGTGCGGAAACAAGCTCTTCAGCCCACGGCGATCGACCCCGGCCACCAAACAACACTTCTTTCATTCTACATTTTGATTTAGTCATTCAATTCCTTATTGGTAAAAACAGCTGCGCAGATTTTTTGCAATAATTAATTGAATCTAAGATTCGAGACTTTAGCGAATTGCCGAGTTATTTCTTGTCTGTTCTCTTTGAATTTGGATCAGGGGTGATTACAGTACAAACACAATCCTGTGCCAAATGATTGACTTTTGGGTTTTTCCATTCCAATGGCCAGTGGAGATCTGTACTCACATTGAAGGAAATCCTACCATTGTTATACAGTTAAAATTTCTCTTTTAAGCACAGTGATAATACTGGCAAGACCTCCTCACTCTCTGTCCTCTGGCAGGTGAAAATGGCATGGCAGCATATTATACCTCCCTCAGGACATCACTAACGCTTCACAGAAAATTAAGTGCTCTGATCTTGAGTCTCTGTTATAACATTGGGAAATGCATCAGCCAATTTGCCTGTGGCTGCCTTCCACAACCAACAATGTGATGCTGTCCAGATCGCGTATTCAAATAATGCTGATTGAGGGAGAAATATTGGCCAGGACACCACTGTGCTTCTTCAAAACTGTGATCGGATCTTTCCAATCCACCTGAGGGAACAGATGTAACTTCAGTTTGACTTCTAACCTGAAAAGCAGATTAACAGTTGTAGCATTTAATCTTCACTGAGGCTGAGGAAATTGCCTTTTAAACTAGACTCAGCAGACAGCTTTGGCGAGAATACGCACTGAAGTTGCCAACCGCTTGACAGTTAATCCTCTGAAAAGTGTTGGCTAGGATGCCGGGCAGCAGAAGGCCGTGTTCCTGATAGGATGTGTCACCATTATTCCTACCAAAATCCCACTGAACTATTGTTTGGCCTTCAATCACGATCCCTTCATCCGCCGGAACAGCTCATTTCCAGAAGATTTGGACAATGTAACTTACTGATTCATTTTCGCAGCATATTGGCATTTGTACTGTAGTTTTCCAATTTATTCAATAAATTTGTTTCCACACCAGGGTTTGCAGCGAAAAGATTGTATTTTGAGAGAGGAAACTTTCTTGACCTTTGACCTGGTGGAACAGCCAGATCCTCGGGTTCAAATGTCAGGGAAATCGTAGTCGGAGTGCCAAGTGAATGCTTCGCCTGCTCTCAGAACAGGACGGTCAGAGGGGCACCTTACCAATGAGGCAAGATAAAGTATCACTGGCCTTCTGTCCCCATCCCCCCACACCATCCCCCATTGTTTGGTTTGTCAGAAGCCCCAGATGGTCTGGGAAAGCCTGGTTTTCTTAGCACTGTATGCTGTGTCCCTTACTGTCCGAGTATCCTTCACCTGATCTACACTATCATAGGGATGCGGTGTGGCAGCTCAAAATCCTGCCTCATTTAACAGGACAAAATAAGGTTAGTACTAGAGTCATAGAATCATTGTGTCAAACAGTCCGAAAGCAGGCCCATTCACCCAACTTAATCGTGCCGACCAAGAAGTCCCTTCTAAGCATGTCCTATTAACTCATGTTTGGCCCATATCCCTCTAAACCTTTCAATAGACAATAGACAAAAGACAATAGGTGCAGGAGTAGGCCATTTAGCCCCTCGAGCCTGCATGGCCATTCACTGTGATAATGGCTGATAATCCACAATTACTACTCCTGTTCCTGTCTTTTCCCCATATCCCCTGACTTCAATATCTTTAAGAGCTCTATCTAACTCTCTTGAAAGCATCCAGAGAATTGGCCTCCACTGTCTTCTGAGGCAGAGAATTCCACAGATTCACAACCCTCTGTTTCATATCCTTGTACCTTTCGAAACATTGTTGTTGTACCTGTCTCAACTACTTCCTATGGTAGCTCGATCCATATACACCCCACCCCCTCCTATGTGTGTTTTCCCTCGGATTCCTATCAAACGTTTCCCCTCTTGCTTTAAACCTCTATTCTTGCTTTCCCTACCTCGGGAAAAAGACTGTGGATTCACCTTATCTATTGCCTTTATGATTTTATGCACCTCCATGAGATCATCCCACACTCCAAGGAATAAAGTCCTACCCCTTGGCTCAGACCCTTGAATCCCAGCGATGTGCTCCTAATTCTCTGCACTCTTTCCAGCTTAGTGACTTCTTCCCTGCAGCAAGTTGACCAAAACGGAATACAAATCTTCAAGTGCGACCTCACCAACATTTTGGACAATTTAACGTTCTCGTGTTTGTGACAGGAAAAACATGGGACACTGGTTAGCAATGCATTAGATTAATAAGGTCAAAAAACAATAAAAATACACTGATAGACACAAAGTGCTTGTCAGGCGGTCAGGATCATCTCTACAGAAAAAGGATAGGTGGTATTTTGGGTCGGTACCTTTCTTCACATCTCAGTAGTCTAAGAATAATCCCAACCCAATATATCACCTATCCCTTTTCTCTAGAGATGCCTCCTAACCCCCTGAGTTACTTCAACACTTTGTGTCTTTCTTTGGTATAAACCAGCATCTGCAGTTCTTTGTTTCCACAATAAAGACGCTATTTTGTTTGTTACAATGCAATACAATTCCAAAACCTCACCTCCCCAATTGTCTTTAAATTCTTACGTTCTAGGAGCAGAATTAGGCTATTTGGTCCATCATGCCTATCTGCCATTCAATCATGGCTGATCTATCTTTCCTCTCAACCCCTTGGCAACCATACAAATCAAGAATCTGTCAATCTCCGCCTTAAAAATATCCATTGACTTGGCCTCCACAGCTGTCTGTGGCAACGAATTGCGCAGATACTTTTAACTTAACACATCCTGAATCCTTCCACAGCATAAGAAGCTTCAAGGCACTTCTTTAACGTGAATGTTGTTTTCTGCACTTACCTTCATTGCATTTCCTCCCTTGCCAACCTGCAGCACAAGAGCAGCCATATGGATCGGGCAGACAGAACCTGTAACCACTGCAGGAACTCTGCGATTTACACTCTTCTTGGCAATTGCGACCAAATTTTCCTTCTTCGCAGACTAAAAACAAAATGGTGAGCTGTTAAGATTCAGAAAATGATTATGGCCAAGAAAAGCTTCTGTAACATGGACCACAATACTTCTGCAGCCACTCCCTTAACTCCACCATAGACCAAGGGTCTGCAAGGGTATAAAAGAGTGGGGAGCACATTGGGGTGTGCCGATCTTCGGGGGTTTGTTCTATTTGTGCGAGGCTGCTGGGCTTGAATAAGTAGAGACAAGGATGGTTCCCGCGGTATTGGTATTGTGTACAATAAAGGAGAGTTGGATTTCCAGTGCTCGTATTCGGTGTTTGACTGAACCAGACTAAGGGGGTAAGTTTTAGACCGGAATCAACATCCTCAGCATTCACTCCTTCAAATTTCAACAGTGCACACTTGGGTATTCCTGCCTACAGTTTGATTTCCTTATCCTCATATCTGGTCTTCCACTGATCATCACCGACATCATCCAAATGAAACTATGCCAATGTAGCCCATCTATTATTTCCTTATCCTCAATGAGTTGACTGTGTACTGTCGGTAGTTCCTTTTCTATTAAAGTTTTCTTTCTTCCTTAACAAACCACCATTTTTCTAGAATAGTGATTGATACGTCAGATGATGCATGTTCAGTGTGTAGGTCAGTGTTACTGAAATTAGCACATGTGGCTGAAACAGGGTGTCTATTGCCTCACCCATGACCTGTGAATGAATCTGACTGAATCTGACTGCTTTAGATGGCTTTATTACTCTGTGGTGTCAGTGTCTGAGGCTTAGCATGAGGCAAATAGGCCAGTTAAGGCTTTGGTGACCTTCAGACTATCTTTGGTCGGACGTTGCTGGCTTTACCTTGCACTAAACGTTATTCCCTTGTCCTGTACTGTACATGTACTGTAATACACTGTAACTACACTGTGTGGCTCAATTGCAAACATGTATTGTCTTTCTGCTGACTGGTTAACACGCAACAAAAGCTTTTCACTGTACCTCGGTACACGTGACAATAAACTGAACTGAATGTATAGGAAGGAACTGCAGATGCTGCTTTAAACTGAAGATAGACACAAAATGCTAGGGACAGGCAGCATCTCTGGAGAGAAGGAGTGGGTGACGTTTCGGGTCGAGACCCTTCTTGCCTCCGAAGAAGGGTCTCGACCCGAAACATCACCCATTCCTTCTCTCCAGAGGTGCTGCCTATCCTGCTGAGTTACTCCAGCATTTTGTGTCTATCTTTGAACTGAACTGGTCAGCATACTTCAATTTTATTTAAGGAATGGTGCGCACCTTAAATATAAAAATTCAGCAAATCAATTCCACATGGATGCCTGATTTATGGAATCGAGTTCTGCTCAATGTTCAACACTTGTATCCCCTTACCCAGTTCACAGTTCTCTCCTGTGTATCCTGGACCACAGATACATTCCCCAGTACCTTCGTGACAGATCCCCCCATTCAGGCACTCAGGACAGGTTTTGTCACAAGATGCACCCCATTTTTTATCAGGACACGCTGTAACACAAAACAAAAGCGTTAGAACAATATTAAAGCAATATCCAATGACCACAAAGACAATCACAGCTCATGTATCATTGTCCAGCTATTCATCCTGGAGATATGTCAGAATCACAGTGGGTGCAATATTTTTCCTTCGTGTCTAATCGTTACATTTATGGGCTGGATAGAACAACTCCAGATGATCCAGAAAACAACCAATCAAATAAGTAAATATGTATGTGTAGGAAAGAACTGCAGATGCTAGTTTAAATCAAAGATAGACACAAAATGCTGGAGGAACTCAGCGGGACAGGCAGTATCTCTGGATAAAAGGAATGGATAACGTTTTGGGTCAAGACCCTTCTTCAGACTGAAAAGTAAATATGTATCACCTTATTTACTTAACATGTTGTCTTCAAAACTGCGAGGCAGGAATTACATATTGATAATTGTGGCTAGATGCAGGAAAAAAATTCCTGACGTTGGGAGCAAAGATTATAGAAGAGCAAGATACGCCACTCCGTGGAAATCCAATGGACTGGCGTGTAGTACGTAACGGAGCGTCACGGCCGCCATCTTTGCGAACTGTCCCCCCCTGTGTAATCCGCTACAGAGCTACAGAGCAGTTGTAAACAAAGACTATAGAGGAGCAAGATGCATTAGAAAGTTATTGGATTTATTTGTAATAGATATTTACTTACCTCTCAACCTCCCTCTCTCCCCTCTCTTCTCCCTATCTCTTTCTATCCTCTCTCGATCTCTGTCTCCTCTCTCGATCTCTCTCCCCTCTCTCCTCTCGATCTCTCCCCTCTCGACCTCTCTCTCTCCCCTCTCTTCTTGATCTCACTCTCTCCCCTCTCGATCTCTCTCTCTCCCCTCTCTTCTTGATCTCACTCTCTCCCCTCTCGATCTCTCTCTCTCCCCTCTCGATCTCTCTCTCTCCCCTCTCGATCTCTCTCTCTCCCCTCTCGATCTCCCTCCCTCTCTCCCTCCCTCCCTCCTTCCCTCTCTCTCCCTCCCTCCTTCCCTCACTCTCCCTCCCACCCTCTCTCCCTCCCTTTCCCCCATTTCCCTCGCATCTTTCCTCCCCAGCCCCCACTTTTGCGTATTTTCCCTTGCATTGTGCAGCTTTCCTTGTATTGCTTTAACACACATTGTGCACAAAATTACAGGCACACACAAACACATATTCATATAAATATGTGGTGGGACAGGCCCTTGAGAGATAAATACATTTCCTTCTCATGGATCAGAAGCAACTGATTTAAAGCATCACTATAACTCTCTATCCTATTTGTCAGATGGTGTACATAAACCATATATGCATACATACATATGCATACATATATATAAATACATATACATGCATATATACACATACATATATACATATGATCATTTTCCAATGTTCAATAGATTTAGGAACAGTTCTTGTGGATTGGAGGATAGCTAATGTTATCCCACTTTTCATGAAAGGAGTGAGAGAGAAAACATGGAATTACAGGCCAGTTAGCCTGGCTTTGGTGGTGAGAAAGATGCTGGAGTCAATTATTAAAGGTGTAATAATGGGGCATTTGGATAGCAGTAAAAGGATTAGTCCAAGTCAGCTTTTATGAAAGGAAAATCACGTTTGACAAATCTTCTGGAATTTTTTGCCACAAGGCTCGGTGTTGGGTCCGCAACTGTATATTAATGATTTTGAAGAGGTAAATAGGACCAGACTGATTCCTGGGATGGCAGGATTCCATGTGAAGAAAGACTGGATAAACTTGGCTTGTACTCGCTGGAATTTAGCAGATTAAGGGGGGATCTTATAGAGACTTACAAAATTCTTAAGGAGTTGGACAGGCTAGAAGCAGGAAGATTGTTCCCAATGTTGGGGAACTCCAGAACATGGGGTCACAGTTTAAGGATAAGGGGGAAGTCTTTTAGGACCGAGATGAGAAGATCTTTTTTTCACACAGCGAGTGGTGAGTCTGTGGAATTCTCTGACAGCTGGAACCGATATTGCACCGACTCACTCAATTTTAAATAAATAATAATAGAGATCTATTAACATGGTTAAAACTTTATTTCTGACATACATGGTAAGATTTACATAAAGGAGGGAGAGAGAGGGGGAAGGGAGGGAGAGAGAGGGGGAAGGGGAGAGAGAGGGGGAAGGGGAGAGAGAGGGGGAAGGGGAGAGAGGGAAGGGGAAGGGGAGAGAGGGAAGGGGAAGGGGAGAGAGGGAAGGGAAGGAGAGAGAGGGAAGGGAAGGAGAGGGAAGGGAAGGAGAGAGGGAAGGGAAGCAGAGAGAGAGGGAAGGGAGGGAGAGAGAGGGAAGGGAGAAGGGAAGGGAGGGAGAGAGAGAGGGAAGGAGGGAGAGAGAGAGGTAAGGAGGGAGAGAGAGAGGGAAGGGAGAGAGGGGGAGAGAGCGATCGAGAGAAGGGGGAGAGAGAGATCGAGAGATGGGAAAGAGAGAGATCGAGAGAAGGGGAGAGACAGATTGAGATGGGGGGGGAGATCAAGAGAAGGGGAAAAAGAGAAGGGGAAAGAGTGAAAAGGGGAGAGGGAGGAGGAGGAGGAGGAGGGAGAGGGAGCAGGGAGAGAAGGGGGAGAGGGAGAAGGGGGAGAGGGAGAAGGGAGAGAGGGATAACGGGGAGAGGGAGAACAGGGAGAGGGAGAACGGGGAGAGGGAGAAGGGGGAGAGGGAGAAGGGGGAGAGGGAGAAGGGGGAGAGGGAGAAGGGGGAGAGGGAGAAGGGGGAGAGGGAGAAGGGGGAGAGGGAGAAGGACAGGGAGAGTGGAACAAGGGCACGTTACAACGCGCACCCTTCCCATTCCGACCAAAGATATTATATAGAGCTCCTCTGGCATCTTTGATTCCGCCCCCCACCCCACATTTGCACCCAAAGATTATAGAGCGGAGTTCTATAATCTTTGATTGCACCCTTCTTCACGCCGGGCTTGTGATCTGTGCTTGTGAAGTCTCGACAATTCTCGGGACATAACCGGTAACAGCCGTCGCATTCCCGGACTCGAATCCGAGCTGGAAAAATCTGGTGGTCACTGGGCCTTATTTTGGAGACCCCCTGCCTTACAAGAACAAAACCCAACACGTTCAGAAGTGTTAAAATTATTGACTTTATTACTGTGGTAAGTAATCTTTATTACTGTGGTAAGTAAAGATCTATTCAAAATAATTCTAATAACTTTCTAATGTCCCGACCAAAGATTATAGAGGAGCCTAGATTTCCATGACCGTTGATGGGAGAACAGAAAATAACATTTCAGTTCAGAATAATAATATTTTTGTCACCTTTCGTTTTTTTGGGGGGAACCTAAAGAAAGATTAACAGCCGTCGCTGCAGATTTAGATGTAGACGCCATAGTCGACGCCATCTTGGTCCGCTAATATGGCGGCGACTATCACACATGCGATACTACGCTTTTTTCGCTAAGTGGCGTATCTTGCTCTTCTATAATCTTTGGTTGGGAGAGTCCAGAAACAGGGGTCACAGTTTAAGAATAAGGGGTAGGCCATTTAAGACTGAGATGAGGAGAAATGTTTTCACCCAGAGGGTTGTGAATCTGTGGAAGGCAGTGGAGGCCAATTCGCTGGATGTTTTCAAGAGAGTTAGATTTAGCTCTTAGGGCTAATGGGATGAAGGGATATGGGGAGAAAGCAGGAACGGGGTACTGATTGTAGATGATCAGCCATGATCATATTGAATGATGGTGTTGGCTTGAAAGGTCGAATGCCTACTCCTGCAACTATTTTCTATGTCTATGTTTTTATGATAAAAATTGTAGCATGAATATACACAAATGCAATTTAAATAGCTGTGGGAACTTCCATTTATCTTGTGCCTATAATGTAGCAAAAAATCCCAAAATGCACTATTAGAGAATAATTATGCAAAATTGACAAATACCAATGTTAGCAGATGTCAGGGTAGACAACCTAAAATTAGATCAAAGACGCAAGTTTTACGAAATGTCATATGAAGATAAGCAATAGTAGGAGTAAACAACTGAATTCTCTGCCCATTAGTCTGCCAATAAAAGCTACTCTTTATCCTTCATACTGCCCACATTAGCAGAGTTCTCTATCATCAGCAAACTTGGATATGTTACACTTGATTCCTCTCATCCAAAACGCTGAATAGACTAGTGAATATTTGGAACTCCAGCAGCAATCCATGCCTTGCCTCATTATTCACAACCTTATAATCTAACAATTACCTATTATCTCTACTCTTTATTTTTCTTTCTGATAAATGAATCCTCAATCCACTTTATTATTTTATGAATAATGCTCCACGCTCCTTTACCATCTCTTGTGTGTTACATTATCAAAGTCTTTCTGAAGGTGCAAAAACATCATGGGAATTGGTTCATTTTTTATCTGTGCTACCAGCCTGATTGTCCAGATTGGTCAAAAATGGATTTCCTTTTCACAAATCCATGTTAACTCTCCCCAGTCATTTTATTATTATGTTCTCCAAGCCAGCTCAGTGGCGCAGCAGTAGAGTTGTTGCCTTACAGCGCCTGAGACCCGGGTTCGATCCTGACAACGGGTGCTGTCTCTACGGAGATTGTTCCTTCTCCCTACGACCTGGTGGGTTTTCTCCAGGTGCTCCGGTTTCCCCCACACTCCAAAGACATAGAAACATAGAAACATAGAAAATAGGTGCAGGAGTAGGCCATTCGGCCCTTCGAGCCTGCACCGCCATTCAATGTGATCATGGCTGATCATCCAACTCAGTATCCCGTACCTGCCTTCTCTCCATACCCCCTGATCCCTTTAGCCACAAGTGCCACATCTAACGCCCTCTTAAATATAGCCAATGAACTGGCCTCAACTACCTTCTGTGGCAGAGAATTCCAGAGACTCACCACTCTCTGTGTAAAGAATGTTTTCCTCATTTCGGTCCTAAAGGAATTGCCCCTTATCCTTAGACTGTGACCCCTTGTTCTGGACTCCCCCAACATCGGGAACAATCTTCCAGCATCTAGCTTGTCCAACCCCTTAAGAATTTTGTAGGTTTCTATAAGATCCCCCCTCAATCTTCTAAATTCCATCGAGTACAAACCGAGTCTATCCAATCTTTCCTCATATGAAAGTCCTGACATCCCAGGAATCAGTCTGGTGAATCTTCTCTGTACCCCCTCTATGGCAAGGATGTCTTTCCTCAGATTTGGAGACCAAAACTGTACGCAGTACTCCAGGTGTGGCCTCACCAAAACCCTGTACAACTGCAGTAGAACCTCCCTGCTCCTAAACTCAAATCCTTTCGCTATGAATGCTAACATACCATTTGCTTTCTTCACTGCCTGCTGCACCTGCATGCCTACTTTCAATGACTGGTGTACCATGACACCCAGGTCTCGTTTTATCTCCCCCTTACCTAATCTGCCACCATTCAGATAATAGTCTACCCTCATGCAAGACGTACATGCCTGTAGGTTAGCTGGCTTTGGTAAAATTGCAAAGTGTCCCTAGTGTGTAGAATAGTGCTAGTGTATGGGGTGATCGTTGGTAGGAGCAGACTTGGTGGGCCGAAGGGCCTGTTTCCGAGCTGTATCTCTAAAGTCTAAAATCTAAAGTCTACAGCCCAATTACCACTTCCCGAATAATGAATTTCAGCCTTGTCCCTACTGCTGATGTCAGGCTAACTGGTCTATAACTTGTCGTTTTCTCTCATCCTTCCCACATTGGCTCCCTTTCAATTTATAGGAACCATTCTAAAGTAAAACTAATTTTGAAAGGTGTAACCAGTGTATGCAATATCTCTCTAGCCACCTCCTCAAAACCAAGGATGGAGCTCACCAAGTCTGAGGATTTAGCAGCGTTCTGTCCCATTAATTCCTACAATACTACATTTTTACTTCTGCCAGCATCTTTGTATTCCTCATTCCCTCTCAACCTGCATTTCCAATCTGGTAAGCTTTCTATGTGTTCTTCCATGAAATCGGACACAAAATATATTTTCATTGCTCTTTACATTTCACGTGAAACACTATGCACAGTGCTGATCACTCTTAGGAAGGAAATACTTATGTGAGGGAATTAACAAAGGTTAATCAGATTGATTCCTGGCCTGCTCAATTTGTTTTATGAAGGTTCATTAAGTGCCTAAACTTGCATGATCTTATCTGTGCTGCTAGTTACAATATTTCAGACCAGTCAAACTTGATTTCCCTTTCCAAATTCCACGTAAATTCCTCCCAGTCCTATTATTATATTCTTCAGAGCCTTGTACCAAGGCTTGAAAGGGTAGCTATAGCAAAGATGGTTCCTGTGGAGGGTGGCTTCTTTTAAAGAACTCATTGAATCGTTCCAAGAACTTTCATAACCGCTCCAGCACCTGTGAACAACTCGATTTTTGCTGACTGAAAATAGCTTTTAAGTAAATTGCAGAATTATAGGATACATAATTATATTATGACACAGTGGCCAGTTTCATAACTAATCAATAGGAACAGCAGTCCAAGCTCTTTAAATAAAACTCCCCATATTAGCGGCCTTTCACCGAAAAGAATGAATATAATTTAAAAAATGTCCTTAAAGGCATGCATACAAAAATGGGCATGCCCCACCTCCCCACATTAGTACAGGTGTCAGAAATTATGGGGAAAGGGCAGGAGAATGGGGATTGAATGGTTGAGTACACTTCAACCAAATTGCCTAATTCTGCTCCAAGAACTTATGAGCATTTGTCTCTTTCTACACCGGCTAAAAAGGTGCGTAATCTCAAGATGCACTAAATGTGATTTTCACTAAAAACTGCAAATGTTAGCAGCAGTTATGGTAATTTTGACTAAATTATTAAAAACAAACTAGGCACCACCGGGATACCTGAGATCAGAAGAGAAATTATTACAATTGATGATATTTATCTACCCTGTAACTTAGTGTTTTAGTGCAGCAATATAATTTGAGGATGCCAGGATAGTTGTTTTTGTAATTAGGACATTTGTCATGTGTGAGCAGAAATAAGTGTATCGTCAAGGGCAGATCAGTCGCTCAGTTCATACCCTGCCTTTTTCTTCAGTCTCTAGCACCCTCTGTTGGTGAAAGTGTGAAGAAATGTTCAGCTGCTATTGCTGTGAGATCAGTGGTGGCATTGTTGGGTTTCTGTAATACTTAGCCTGGAGACTGTTAATTGAGTGTAAATACTGTACTGGTATTAATATAATTAATTATTTTTTGCAAATATAAGCCGTGAGGAAATCAGATTTTATTCTATTCAATCAAAGCCAGATTTTTCAAACAGTTAGTTATTAATTTATAGTGAAACATAAAATGCTGGAGTGATTCAACGAGATAGGCAGCATCTATGGAGGGTCTGGATGGGTGACAACCCAACCCGAAATGTTGTTTGTCCATTCCTTCCACAGATGCTGGCTGACCTGCTGAGTAACTCCACCAACTTTGCGTTTTACTCACGATTCTAGCATCTGCAGTTCCTGGTGTCTGTCTTAGTTTTTATTTATGTATATGCAATTTTCTTTAATTTAAGTTTTTAAACACCTGAATGGTTTTTAACTTCCATGATACGTTCCAGAACGTATTTAATTAACCAAATTGAATTAGACCATACGAGCAGAATTAGGCCATTCGACCCAACGAGTCTACTCAACCTTTTGATCATGGCTAATCTATTTTCCTTCTTAATCCTTCTCCCTTTGACTCAATTCCTAATTAAGAACCTACCAACCTTCGCTTTAAAAATACCCAATGTCTTGGCCTCCACAGCTGTTTGTGGCAATGAATTCCACAGATTCACTACCCTCTGGCTGAAGAAATTCCTCCTCATCTCCATTTTAAAGAAACGTACTTTTATTCTGAGTCTGTGCCCTCTGGTTCTAGACTCTCCCGTTACTGTACGCATCCTTTCCACGTCGACTGTCTAGGCCTTTCATTGTTCAGTAGGTTTCAATGCTCCCCCCTCCCCCCCCCCCCCCCCACCACCCGCCTCATCCTTCCAACCTCTGGCGTGTTCAGGCCCAGTCACTTAACTACCTCAGTAAGATTTGAACTCGGGCTTCTTGATCATCCGTGTCGTTACCATGATGCTCCCAGGCCAGATATACAGCAGCCATTTGCTGGACTCAAGGAGTATCTCACCTCGGACGATAAGCCTGAAGAAGGCCCCATTCAGAAGATTCCCACTGAGAACTGTCGTGCTGTAAACACAGGTGAGCGATGGACTGACATTCTCAAACTCCAAGGGCACAGTTCCATTTTTAATTTCATTTGTGTGGATTGTACTGATGTAGCTACCTAAGAATAAAAGATATTGTACACCAGTGAGGCATTCTGACAAAAATCACACAGAGAAAAGGGCAGCAGGGAACAAGGGACAGAATGAGAAAGACAAATGTACGCAGCTTTAGGAATTCAGCAATAGGTTAAAGAACGTAGGACAGAACAGCACAGAAACTGGCCCTCTGCCCAACGTTGGTGCCAAGTTAAACTGATCTCATCTGCCTGTACATGATACATATCCCTCTATTCCTTGCACTTCCATGCGCCCAACTAAAAGCCCCCTAAAGGCCACTATCGTATCTGCCTCTACTGCCACCATGGCAATGCAATCCAGCTCTCACAACTGTGTATGAAAAAAATTATGCCCTGCATATCTCCGTTAAACTATCCCCCTCTTACCTAATAGCTATGCTGTTGGATGCTGGACATTTCCACCCAGGGAAAAATGTCTAGCCTGTCTTCGCCTCTCATAATTTAAATACTTCTATCAAGTTGAGTAGGCAGGGTCTCTATTCCTTGGAGCGCAGGAGAGTAAGGAGTGATCTTACATAGGTGTACAAAATCATGCGAAGAATAGATTGGGTAGATGCACAGAGTCTTTTGCCCAGAGTAGGGGAGTCGAGGACCAGAGGACAGGTTGAAGGTGAGGTGGAAAAGATTTAATAGGAATCTGAGGGGTAACTTTTTCCCACAAAGGGTGGTGGATGTATGGAACAAGCAGCCAGATGAGGTAGTTTAGGCTGGGACAATCCCAACATTTAAGAAACAGTTATACAGGGACATGGATAGGACAGGTTTGGAGGGATATGGACCAAGCGCAGGCAGGTGGGACTAGCGTGGCTGGGACATGTTGGCCGGTGTGGGCAAGTTGATCTGAAGGGCCTGTTCCCACACTGCATCACTCAATGACGCTAAGTCTCCCTTCAACATCCGATTTTCCAGATGTTGAAGATAAATGTCTACGATTCCTGTAGCTTTCCCTCTACCACCCTGGTACTTGATGCAGGGATGATGGGATGCAGGGAGATGGTCAAAACAGCTGGTCTCTTTTAATTTTAGCAAGAGAGATTTGAAAATGAATGATCTAAATGTGTCCACTCACCCATATTCCCTAGCATGCAGCACTTTCCATACGTCTCGCAGCACGGTGGCGCAACGGTAGAGTTGCTGCCTTTCAGAACCAGAGACCCGGTTTCTATCCTGACTACGGGCTCTGTCTGTACGGAGTTTGTACGTTCTCCTCGTGACCTGAGTGGGTTTTCTCCAGGAGCTCCGGTTACTTTCCACACTCCAAAGACGTACAGGTTTGTGGGCCCATTGGTTTGGTATAATTGTAAAGTGTCCCGGTGTATGTGTAGGTTAGTGTTAGTGTACATGGTGACCGCTGGTTGGCATGGACTTGGTGGGCCGAAGGGCCTGTTTCTGTGCTGTATCTCTAAAATTAAAACTAAAACTAATCACCTTCCAGTCACTCACACATAATGTGCCACTCATATGTACATTAAGCTGAGAACCTCTAAATTTTAGTTTAGTTTAATGTGTAGGAACGAACTGTAGATGCTGGTTTAAATTGAAGATAGAGATAAAAAGCTGGAGTAACTCATCGGGACAGGCAGCATCTCAGGAGAGAAGGAATGGGTGACGTGTCGGGTTCAGACCCTTCTTCAGACAGGGCGGTACATAGAAAAGGAAGTGTATAGATAAGGAAGTGTAAGGCGTGAAAACAGGACAAAGGGAACGTGGATCAATGAAAATGTAGAATAGATCACTGTTAGTTGGGAGAAGGTAGCAGCAAAGCAAACAGAGATAAAACGTAGTCGGAGACAGTAAGACTGATCGGACAACTGGGAAGGGGGAAGGGATGGACAGAGAGGGAAAGCATGGGTTACTTGAAGTTAGGTTTAGTTTAGTTTAGAGTTACAGCACTTCCAAACCTTCCAACAGGGCACCGTTGTGAAGCTGACAATGAAGCCAGAGAAGAGGCACAAGATCACTCACCGTTACACTTCAACATCACATCCTCGTTCACTACATTCTGCTTTTGCACTTGAAGGAAAGCAGTTTCCCCCTTGTTCACGGTGGTTGTGAGTCTGTTCGGGTAGAAATCAGCTGGAAAATTGGGAACAGAATAACTTTAATACGGGTACAATGAGTGGAACATGTACAGAATGACAATTTCCATTTCACGTAACAGTTTTTGAGCACTGCACAATCTACCAAGCAATTCCACTGGGGCATTATCGAAATCGATACAATTACGTACTGAAATGTCAATGCAGATTATCAAAGTTTGTTGAAGAAGTTGGGTTCAGAGATACAGAGATACAGCGCGGAAACAGGCCCTTCGGCCCACAGGGTCCGCGCCGGCCAGCGATCCCTGCACATTAACACCATCCTACACCCACCAGGCAGAATTTTCACATTTACCAAGGAAATTAACCTACAAACCTGGGGTCTTTGGAGTGTGGGAGGAAACCGAAGATCTCGGAGAAAACCCACGGAGGTCACGGGGAGAACGTACAAACGCCGTACAGACAGCACCCATAGTCGGGATCGAATCTGGGTCTCTGGCGCTGCATTCACTGTAAGGCAGCAATTCTACCGCTGCGCCACCGTGACTGACTGGTTTCGAAGACAGTTTTAAAGGAGGAGGGAGATATGTTATCCGAGAGACCAGGAAGAGGATTGCAGAGTTTTGGGCCCTTGATGTTTGAAGGTAAGGCTGTTATTGCTGGAATCTGGGAAAGATCAGGAGTCTGGAATGGGAGAAGTGAAGATATCTTGGATGGTTACAGGGCTGATAGCGATAATAAAGGTTGGGAGGGATTTGAAAACAAAGATAAGAAATTTAAAATCGAAGAGTTGTTTAAGTAGAAGCAAATCAGGAAACATTGGGGTCAAGAATGAACAAGAAGCCTGGCAGGGAAATTGTATTTAATATCCCAGCAGGAGTAATTCAATGCTGACAAGTCCATTGGATGTGTGTGAATAAAGAACACAGTATAGAAACAAAAGACTACTGATGCTGGTTTATACCAAAGATAGACTCAAAGCGCTGGAGTAACTCAGCGGGTCAGGCAACATCTCTGAAGAAAAAGAATGTGTCATTTTGGTTTGGGACCCTTCTCCTATCTGAAGACAAGGGTTTGCCCATTCCCTCCACAGATGCTGTCTGACCTGCTGAATTCCTCCAGCACTTTGTGTTTTGCTCAACTTTCTCGCATCTGCGGTTTCTTGTATCTCATTAGAAATAATGGAATTGGCAAACATAGGCTCTGTTTGTAACACAACTTAGTGATTGACCAAACGTGATTAGTAATGGAAATTTATATTTTGTCCTCTATTCACTTATGAACTCTGGTTCCAATGAAGTCATTGAACTAAATCAGAAAATAATACGTATAACAGTGCGGTATGGTGGTACATTAATTAGTACTGCTGCCTGATGGCCATTTAGGAATGAGATGAGATTTCACCCAGAGAGTTGTGAATCCGTGGAATTCTCTGCCACAGAAAACAGTGGAGGCCAATTCACTGGTTGTTTTCAAGAGAGAGTTAAGATTTAGCTCTTAGGGCGAACGGAATCAAGGGATATGGGGAAAAAGCAGGAACGGGGTACTGATTTTAGATGATCAGTCATGATCATATTGAACAGCGATGCTGGCTCTAAGGGCCGAATGGCCAACTCCTGCACCAATTTTGTCTGTGTTTCTATGTTTTCTATTACAGCTGTGGTGAACTTGATCAATCCCGATCTTGGGTGCTGTCTGTGTGGAGTTTACACAAATTATTGCAAAGGTTTCCGATGGATACTCAAATTTCATCCCAAATCCCCAAGACATGCTCGTGGACTAATTGCATGATTGGTAAATTCTTGATTAGTAAGGGCGTCAAAGGTTACGAGGAGAAGGCAGGAGAATGGGGTTGAGAGGGGAAAATTGATCAGCCATAATAGAATGATGGAACAGACCTGATGGGCTGCATGGCTAAATTCCATTCCCAAGTCTTATGAATGAACCTATTTCTGTGCTGTATCTTTTTCTGTGCAATATGGTTATGTTGCACTGAAGTGAATTTTGGAGACAGAATACAATACAGTTAGATAGTGTATTAGCTCCAAGAACAAGACTAAAATGACCTCCCTCTTATTAAGAAGGGAGGGAGAGTGAAAACGCAGAATTACAGACCAGTTAGTTTAACATCGGTAGTGGGGAAACTGCTGGAGTCAGTTATTAAAGATGGGATGACCACGTGGGTTTCCTCCGGGTGCTCTGGTTTTCTCCCACATCCCAAAGTCATGCCAATTTGTAGGTCAATTGGTGTTGGTAAATTGCCCCTGGTGTGTCGGGAATCGATGAGAAAGTGGGACTATATAGAACGAATAAGGTTCCTGAGGATTGGAGTGTAGCTAATGTAACCCCACTTTTCAAAAAGGGAGGGGGAGAGAGAAAACGGGGAATTACAGACCAATTAGTCTAACATCGGTAGTGGGGAAAATGCTAGAGTCAGTTATTAAAGATGGGTTAGCAGCACATTTGGAAAGTGGTGAAATCATTGGACAAAGTCAGCATGGATTTACGAAAGGTAAATCATGTCTGACGAATCTTGTGGAATTTTTCGAGATGTAACTAGTAGCGTGGATAGGGGAGAACCTGTGGATGTGGTGTATCTGGACTTCCAGAAGGCTTTCGATAAGGTCCCACATAAGAGATTAGTATATAAACTTAAAGCATATGGCATTGGGGGTTCAGTATTGATGTGGATAGAGAACTGGCTGGCAAACAGGAAGCAAAGAGGAGGAGTAAACGGGTCCTTTTCACAATGGCAGTGACTAGTGGGGTACCGCAAGGCTCAGTGCTGGGACCCCAGCTATTTACAATATATATTAATGATCTGGATGAGGGAATTGAAGGCAATATCTCCAAGTTTGCGGATGACACTAAGCTGGGGGGCAGTGTTAGCTGTGAGGAGGATGCTAGGAGACTGCAAGGAGACTTGGGTGAGTGGGCAAATGTTTGGCAGATGCAGTATAATGTGGATAAATGTGAGGTTATCCACTTTTGTGGCAAAACAGGAAAGTAGACTATTATCTGAATGGCGGCCGATTAGGAAAAGGGAAGATGCTACGAGACCTGGGTGTCATGGTACACCAGTTATTGAAAGTAGGCATGCAGGTGCAGCAGGCAGTGAAGAAAGCAAATGGCATGTTAGTATTCATAGCAAAAGGATTTGAGTATAAGAGCAGGGAGGTTCTACTGCAGTTGTACAGGGTCTTGGTGAGGCCACACCTGGAGTATTGCGTACAGTTTTGGTCTCCAAACCTGAGAAAGGACATTATTGCCATAGAGGGAGTGCAGAGAAGGTTCACCAGAATGATTGCTGGGATGTCAGAACTGTCTTATGAAGAAAGACTGGATAGACTCGGTTTATACTCTCTAGAATTTAGGAGATTGAGAGGGGATCTTATAGAAACTTACAAAATTCTTAAGGGGTTGGACAGGCTAGATGCAGGAAGATTGTTCCCGATGTTGGGGAAGTCCAGGACGAGGGGTCACAACTAAAGGATAAGGGGGGAATCCTTTAAGACCGAGATAAGAAAGACTTTTTTTACACAGAGAGTGGTGAGTCTCTGGAACTCTCTGCCACAGAGAGTAGTTGAGGCCAGTTCATTGGCTATATTTAAGAGGGAGTTAGGTGTGTCCCTTGTGACTAAGGGGATCAGAGGGTATGGAGAGAAGGCAGGTACGGGATACTGAGTTGGATGATCAGCCATGATCATATTGAATGGCGGTGCAGGCTCGAAGGGCAGAATAGCCTACTCCTGCACCTAATTTCTATGTTTCTGTGTTTCTATGACCTACATTTTTGTCACATCGATTGTTGGAAGACTTACCTTTATTTTTGCACTCAACATTTATTAAAAAGACAAAGTACACATACAAACAAGATATACAAATCACATAGCATCTATCAGCATCATATCAAATCATCTTAGGGTTCTGTCGTAGAAGCATCAGATTCACCGGCACCCAAGCAAACTCATCAAATCGTGTCCTTAATCAATCTTGGCAGTTGTAGTTATACCGGTGTCCACATAATGTTGAAAGCATCAGTCCTTAGCTGGAGTTTAGCTGTTATACTTTCCATCAAATATACATTTTTCAGTCTTTCCCTCCACTGTTGAACATTTGGTAGCATTACATTTCTCCATGACACTGTAATCATCTTATTTGCAATCAACAGCAACACCCCAAGCAAGTAGTTCTGATTTTTGGTATCTATCATTTCTGGAGTATCTCCTAGTATGAAGCATGCCGGCCCTAGAGGTAAATCCACCCCCAAAATTAACTTAATCTCCGCCTGAATGTCTCTCCAATATTGATACAATTTGGGACAATCCCAAAAAATATGACTTGCCTTTATTGCTGTTAATAATTGTCACAACATGGGTTTTCTCCATCCGTTGTCTGCCTTCACAGTAGTAGATGCCAGTCTGTTCCCAATGCTTACAGGGGCCGACTCCCCGTATCCCGTTGTGCTTTTCTGGGTCTTTGATATAATTGAAATTATTTTTTGTCACTTTAATAATCGAGCTATCTTTTTCCATTTTAAGTTCCAGCCCATCCGAATGCCGCTCGGCAGACACGCAAGAAAGGTAAAACTCATTGTTCGAACTGAGATTAGTGATTAGGTAGATGTCCAAAATTGCTCCTGAATGAAGAAAAAAAACAACCAGAAAGAATAAAATATAGGTTTCAGAATCTGAAAATGTACAGCAAAAAATCCCTCAGAGTCACAGAGCTATACAGCTCGGTAACTGGCCATTCAACCCACCATGTCCATGCTGACCAAGTTGGCATACTGGGCTAGTCCCATTTGCCTGCATTTGGTCTATTTACCGATAGGATCATGGTACTATCGGTAGCTTGGTCGTACCATGATCCCGATCGGTAGGATCGTAGAGAGACTGATCATCTCTCTACATGATAGGGTCGGTAGAGAGAGGGGCTCCCTCTCGGAATGGGATTGAGAGAAAAAGATAGAACAACCGTGATTGAATGGCGGAGTGGACCTAATGGGCCGAATGGCCTTATTCTGCTCTATGATCTTATACGGTCCCATCTCTGCTTTGTGGACAAACTCCATTTTATAGTGTGCTACTTTAATCTTGCTCACCGCAAGACTCAGAAGAGATCTGACAGCTCAAAACGGGCATCTGTGAAGTACATTATCATCAGAGGTAGAAATGAGCACCACCACAATATGAAACCTCATGACATGGCATACCACTCATTCTAACATTACTATGAAGCCCGGTTATCTATCTTGAGGTGCATTGAGGTGTGCAGAGATACATGCTGGGAATATCATCGACATACTAAAAAATGATTACTGTATCAGCTGAGATGCAACAAAGAACTACTTGCATGGTAAATAACGTAAATAGCATGTAATGGATAGAGCATGAAATCACACAACCAAGAGATCAGATGAAAGCTCTGCAGCCTACTGCATCTGGTCAGGAACGGTGGCGGACAATTAAACAGCTAACTGGAGGCTTGGTCTCAATTATGACAAAGTCTAAAGAGCAGGTTACAGCCACGTTCACTTGGAACTGGAAGAAATAAACAAACAAACAAACTAACTAACTAACTTCCCAGAGAGGCAGAGGTGGAGGACAGAGGTCACTCGCCAAGTGAGCGATGGGCGCCAAGACCCCGCCACCTCCCAAGAGTTCACATACTCACCAACTAATTTACAAAACTTTTCAAAAAGTTTATGACAATCCATCTTGGCTCCCACGGTAAGCATGTAGCATTGGTTCCACGAAAGTGGCAGGCAATAACCATCACCAATAAGAGTGTCTGACCTTGAATATACTGATTCAAGATATTCAAGATTCAATTTAATTGTCACATCTACCAATTAAGGTACAGTGAAATTTGAGTTACCATACAGCCATGCTAAGTAAAAAAGCAAAAATACACACAGCCACATCAAATAAAGTTTAGCATAAACATCCACCACAGTGGAATCGACATTCCTCACTGTGATGGAAGACAATAAAGTTCAGTCATCTTCCTCCTTTGTTCACCCGTGGTCGGGGCTGAACCCTCCGCACTTGCCGCTGCCGACGGTCCGCTGTTCAAGCACTCTCGTCGGGATGATCAAAACTCCGGGGTCGAGACGGATCGGAACACTCCATGGCATGGAGCTCCCGAGTCGGTCACTTCTTACTGGAGACCGCGGCTTCACGGTGTTAAACTCCACAAGCCCAGCACTGGCGATCTTCGGCAAAAGATCCCAGGCATATTATTGCTGAATTACACACAATTAATATCTGGAGATCAGCATTATATCTGCTATAATATCAGCATTATATCACAACGATATATTCTGAGTGATGAGGTCACACATAGGAGATTAGTGGGCAAAATTAGGGTACATGGTATTGGGGATAGAATGCTGACATGGATAGAGAAGTGGTTGGCAGACAGGAAACAAAGAGTAGGGATTAACTTCAGAATGGCAGGCAGTGACCAGTTGGGTACCGTAAGGCTCGGTGATGGGACCTCGGTGATGGGATCCATGATGTGGATGAAGGGATTCAAAGTAACATTAGCAAATTTGCAGATGACACAAAGCTGGGTGGCAGTGTGAACTGTGAGGAGGATGCTATGAGAATGCAGGATGACTTGGACAGGTTGGGGGAATGGGCAGATGCATGGCAGATGAAGTTTAATGCGGATAAATGTGAGGTTATCCACTTTGGTAGCAAAAACAGGAAGGCAGATTACAATCTAAATGGCGTCAAGTTGGGACAACGGGATCTCGGGGTCCTTTTACATCAGCCTATGAAAGTAAGCATGCTGGTACAGCAGGCAGTGAAGAAAGCGAATGGCATGTTGGCCTTTCTAACAAGAGGAATCGAATATAGGAGCAAAGAGGTCCTTCTGCAGTTGTACAGAGCCCTAGTCAGACCACACCTGGAGTATTGAGTGCAGTTTTGGTCCCCTAATTTGAGGAAGAACATTCTTGCTATTGAGGGAGTGCAGCGTAGGTTTACAAGGTTAATTCCCGGGATGGCGGGACTGTCATATGCTGAATGGAGCAGCTGGGCTTGTACACTGGAGTTTAGAAGGATGAGAGGGTATCTCATTGAAAAAATTAAGATTGTTAAGGGCTTGGGAACACTAGAGGCAGGAAACATGTTCCCGATGTTGGGGGAGTCCAGAATCAGGGGCCACAGTTTAAGAATAAGGAGTAAACCATTTAGCACGGAGACGGGGAAACACTTTTTCTCACAGAGATTGGTGAGTCTGTGAAATTTTCTGCCTCAGAGGGTGGTGGAGGCAGGTTCTCTGGATGCTTTCAAGAGAGAGCTAGATAGGCCTCTTAAAATTAGCGGAGTCAGGGGATATGGGGAGAAGGCAGATACGGGGTTCTGATTGGGGATGATCAGCCATGATCACATTGAATGGTGGTGCTGGCTCGAAGGGCCAAATGACCTACTCCTGCACCTATTGTCTATTGAGTGATCTTGAATGATCTGAGTATTCTTAAAAGATGTATTCAAGAGAAAGTTGAATATAGCTCTTAGGGCTAATAGAATCAAGGGATATGGGGGAGAAGGCAGGAACGGGATACGGATTCTGGATGATCAGCCATGATCAGATTGAATGGCGGCGCTGGCTTGAAGGGCCGAATGGCCTACTCCTGCACCTACTTTCTACATAATATCTGGAGACCAGAAACGTAGTCAGACCAACCACATAAATGGCATAACTACAAAAGTAGGTTAGAGGGTGGGTGACCTGTTGCGGGTAACTGATGTCCTGACACTTCAAAGCCTTCCCGCTGATCACAAGGCACAGATCCAACAGCATGGATGAGTATAGGTCTAACAGCTCCCAACAAGCTTAACATCACCCAGCACAACCTCTTCAGACTGATGAAGGGACCCGACCTCAAGAGTGTGTTATTGTTATATGTATCGAAACTGAACAATGAAATTCTTACTTGCACCAGCACAATAGATATGTAAACATATTACTCTGTAAAACCCACAATAAACAACAAAGTTTGGTAGATATATATACTAAACCAAGGGGGACCAGTTGGGTCCCGTCCCCTCAACGCGCGGTTGCGTGGGGGGGGGGACGGCCTTTGGAATCACACACACACACTAACCACCCCCACACACACACTCTAACCCCCCCTTGATATTATATTAATATTATTATTTCGCTCGTTTTACCCCATCCCCGCCTATCCACCGAAAAGCATGCTAAACAGTCAGCAGAAAGACAAGACATGATTCCAATCGATCCATTTAGAAACATAGAAACATAGAAAATAGGTGCAGGAGTAGGCCATTCGGCCCTTCGAGCCTGCACCGCCATTCAATGTGATCATGGCTGATCATCCAACTCAGTATCCCGTACCTGCCTTCTCTCCATACCCCCTGATCCCTTTAGCCACAAGTGCCACATCTAACGCCCTCTTAAATATAGTTAGATGTGGCACTTGTGGATGATTCAGGATGATTCAGTTGCCTGATAACAGCTGGGGAGAAACTATCCCTGAATCTGGTGGTGTGCATTTTCAATTATCCCCAAAATTACAAATTTGCAAGAGTGTGAGATTGATTACTGTTTTCTGACAAACTGGCCATTTTTGGACATGGAAAGACATTCATCTTTTTCTACGGCGGCACCTTGGCGGAGCAGTAGAGTTGCTGCCTTACAGTGCCAGACACCCGGGTTCGATCCTGACTACGGGTGCTGTCTGTACGGAGCTTGTATCTTTTCCCCGTGACCTGCAAGTCACGTAAGTTCCCCATAAGTTTTTTATCGGGTCTTTTATCGGGTGCTCCTGTTTCCTCCCATACTCGCATGACTTTTAGGTTAATTGGCTTCGGAAAAACTGTAAATTGTCCCTAGTGTGTGTAGGATAGTGCTAGCGTTTCAGCATGGACTGGATGAGCCAAAGGGCCTGTTTCTATGCTGTATCTCTAAACTAAACTAAACTTTAAGCTATATATACAAAGACTGAAAGAACCTTCTGCGAACAAGGAACGTTCAAATGATCTGACTAGTCATAATATCTCCTTGAAAGTAACATGGCTTCCTAACCAATGTTTACTTTAGATAGACACAAAAAGCTGGAGTAATTCAGCGGACAGGCAGCATCTCTGGAGAGAAGGAATGGGTGACGTTTCGGGTCGAGACCCTTCTTCAACTTCAGACTAGTCTGAAGAAGGGTCTCGACCCGAAACGTCACTCATTCCTTCTCTCCTGAGATGCTGCCTGTCCCGCTGAGTTACTCCAGCTTTTTGTGTCCTTCTTTGGTTTAAACCAGCATCTGCAATTCCTTCCTACACAGTGTTTACTTTATATTCCCACTTGTGCCATTCTGAAAGGCACTGTCTGATTCGTGCTCTGTTTATGTTTGTTGAAAAGTCTATGACCCTCAGGTCTCTAAAGAGATTGCTGAACACACATAGCTTTGCGAAATACATCCTGTCCTATTGTCTATAATTTCAATGTGCTTCACCGTTATCTCAGTGTCGCTGTGAGTCAAGGATTGGAACTAAACACTCAAGTCAATTTTGCCAACATTTGTTCTAAATTAAAACAATGCAAAATCATATCTTTATTCTTACAGCATGGGGAAAGCATGAGGTGAGGAGATCTTCTTCCAAGTTATCTTGCCGCATGTCAGGCTCCTCTCTGTCCCTTCGAACTGACTAACCCCCCACCTTCCTTTTATTCCTTTCCTTCCTCACTACCTCTTCCTTCCTAATGCTAATCATAATTCTTCCAGTGTAAATGACCCACTCAGGCTACCTTTCCCTCTTGCTCTACTGCCACTCCCGTCTCCTCTTAATCCTCCACCATTCCTTCCCTCCCCTCCTGCAAAGGATGATGGGGAAAGCCAGGCATCTCCCATCGTCAACACATTGTCCTCTCCTCTTCAAAAGTCAAAGATAAAACTGCAGATGCTGGAAGACTGAAACAATAACAGGACAATGCTGGAAACGCTCAGAGGGCTAGGCAGCACCTATGCAGCTGAGTTGACAACCCAAAGCATTACCTCTCTTCCTCTTTTCACAGATGTTGCCTGACATGTTTAGGAGCATAGGCCGGCATAAATCAGCCACGATGATGCTAAAGGTCACGGAGCTCGGGTGGGGAGGGGGCGACAGTGGCCGACTCCTGCTCCTACTTTAGAGTCATGGAGTCGAGTTGAGTTTAATCTCAAATGTGTGCCGAGGTAGAATGAAAAGCCTGTGTTGCGTGCTTACCAGTCAGCAGGCAGAAAATACCTAACCATATAACAATTACAGCACGGAAACAGGCCCTCTCGGCCCTTCCAGTCCGTGCCGACCATTATTTTCCCCATCTACCTGCACTCAGACCATACCCCTCCATTCCCTTCCCGTCCATATACCTATCCACTTTACTTTTAAATGTTAAAATCGATCCAGCCCCCATCACTTCTGCTGGAAGCTCATTCCACACAGCCACCACTCTCTGAGTAAAGAAGTTCCCCTCATGTTACCCCTAAACCTCTGTCCCTTAATTCTCATGTCATGCCCTCTTGCTTGAATCTCCCTACCCTCAATGAGAAAAGCTTATCCACGTCAACTCTGTCTATCCCTTTCATCATTTTAAAGACCTCAATCAAGTCCCCCCTTAACCTTTTGCGCTCCAAAGAATAAAGACCTAACTTGTTCAACCTTTCTCTGTAACTTAGTTGCTGGAACCCAGGCAACATTCTAGTAAATCTCCACTGTACTCTCTCTATTTTGTTGACATCCTTCCTATAATTAGGCGACCAAAAGTGTACACTCCAGAATACTCCAGAATTGGTCTTACCAATGCCTTGTACAATTTTAACATTACTTCCCTACTCCTATATTCAATGCTCTGATTTATAAAGGCCAGCACAACAAAAGTTTTCTTTACCACCCTATCTACATGCGATTCCACCTTCAGGGAAGTATGCACAGTTATTCCTAGATCCCTCTGTTCCACAGCATTCCTCAATTCCCTACCATTTACCATGTACGGCCTATTTTGATTTATCCTGCCAAGATGTAGCACTTCACACTTATCAGCATTAAACTCCATCTGCCATCTTTCAGCCCACTTTTGCAAATGGCCCAAATCTCTCTGTAGACTTTGAAAATCTACTTCATTATCCACAACACCACCTATTTTAGTATCATCTGCATACTTACTTATCCAATTTTCCACCCCATCATCCAGATTACAATTGAGCTATCCACAGTGTACAGATACATGATAAAGGGAATGACATTTAGTGCAAGGTAAAGTCAAGTAAGTATTCAATACTGGCAATGTAATACACATCTCTGTGTCCTCTTTCCAAATCCTTGAAGCAATTCCAATCAAAGATAGACCGAGGGACTACAAATGAGGTAGATTGTAGCTCAGGACTCCTCTCTAGTTGTTGTAGACAATAGACAATAGGTGCAGGAATAGGTGCAGGAGTAGGCCATTCGGCCCTTCGAGCCAGCACTGCCATTCATTGTGATCATGGCTGATCGTTCCCAATCAATAACCCGTGCCTGCCTTCTCCCCATATCCATTGATTCCACTAGCCCCTAGAGCTCTATCTAACTCTCTCTTAAATCCATCCAGTGATTTGGCCTCCACTACCCTCTGTGGCAAGGAATTCCACAAATTCCCAACTCTTTGGGTGAAATAGTTTTTTCTCACCTCAGTCTTAAATGGCCTCCCCTTTATTCTAAGACTGTAGCCCCTGGTTCTGGACTCGCCCAACATTGGGAACATTTTTCCTGCATCTAGCTTGTCCAGTCCTTTTATAATTTTATACGTTTCTATAAGATTCTATAAGGTCACTTTAAATGATGACCGTGGATCAGAAGGTAATCTTATACGCAACCACAAGCCCCCCCGCTAAATATTCATTGCCGTCGAAAGATGAATCTTCCAAAAACAGTCTCTTGATTAATAGTTTTTTTATTGTAATATTCGAAACAGTAAGATAATTCATAAAAGCTTCTTCTGATATAAGTACATTTCAAGCATACTCGTGGTCATGCTCGTGTATGGTCGAAAACGATGTCTCTCCCACGATCTTCATCAAACTAAACTAACTACTTGGGAGTCTGTGCCAGAATCCTAGCCACGAATCACGCCGCAAACTACGTATAAATCCCACCCACAGAATTACGGGCAGATAATAATGATTATAATATACTGAGTTAAGCTAAATGGCTACTACAATACAGGTGTCAGGGGTTATGAGGAGAAGACAGGAGAATGGAGTTAAGAGGGAAAGATAGATCAGTCATGATGGAATGGTGGAGTAGACTTGAATGGTCTAATTCTGCTCAGTTGCAGGTTGGTAGATATGACATTGTGGGGATTACTGAGACGTGGCTGCAGGAGGATCGGGCCTGGGAACTTAATATTCAGGGTTATACATCCTACAGAAAGGACAGGCACATGGGCAGAGGAGTGGGGGTAGCTCTGCTGCTGAGGGATGGAATTCAGTCCCTTGCGAGGGAAGACATACGGACTGACGAGGTAGAGTCACTGTGGATTGAGTTGAGGAATTGTAAAGGCAAGAAGACACTAATTGGTGTTATTTACAGACCCCCAAATAGTAGCCCGGATGCAGGGTGTAAGTTGCAGCAGGAGTTAAAACTGGCATGTAACAAAGGTAATGCCACTGTGGTGATGGGGGATTTCAATATGCAGGTAGACTGGGAAAATCAGGTTGGTTCAGGACCCCAAGAAAGAGAGTTTGTAGAATGCCTCCGAGATGGATTCTTAGAGCAGCTTGTAATGGAGCCGACCAGAGACAAGGCAATTCTGGATTTAGTGTTGTCCAATGAACCAGATATGATAAGAGAACTCGAGGTAAAGGAACCGCTTGGAGGTAGTGATCATAATATGATTAGTTTTAAGTGGAAGTGGCAGTGATGCAGTTGAATAAAGGGGGCTATGAAGGCATGAGAGGGGAGCTGGCCAAAGTAGACTGGAAAGGGATCCTAGCAGGAATGACTGTGGAACAGCAATGGCAGGAATTTCTGGGCATAATCTGGAAGACGCAGGATCATTTCATTCCAAAAAGGAAGAAAGATTCTAAGGGGAGTAGGAGGCAACCATGGCTGACAAGAGAAGTTAGGGATAGAATAAAACTAAAAGAAAAGATGTATAACACAGCAAAGAGTAGCCGGAAGCCGGAGGATTGGGAAACTTTCATAGGACAACAGAAGGAAACAAAACGGGCAATACAGGCTGAAAAGATGAAGTACGAGGGGAACCTGGCCAGGAATATAAAGAAGGACAGTAAAAGTTTCTTTAGATATGTTAAGGGAAAAAAGAGTAGCAAAGTCAAATGTGGGTCCCTTGAAGGCAGACACGGGTGAAATAATTATAGACAACAAGGAAATGGCAGAAGAGTTGAATAGGTACTTCGGATCTGTCTTCACTAAGGAGAACACAAACAATCTCCCAGATCTACTGGAGGACAGAGGATCTAATCAAATGTCAAATGGATGAAGGGGTGCCAGTGGATGTAGTGTATCTAGACTTTCAGAAAGCCTTTGATAAGGTCCCGCACGGGAGACTGGTGACTAAAGTTAGAGCACATGGTATTGGGGGTAGGGTGTTGATTTGGATAGAAAATTGGTTGGCAGACCGGAAGCAAAGAGTAGGAGTGAGCGGGTCCTTTTCAGAATGGCAGGCAGTGGCGAGTGGAGTGCCGCAAGGCTCGGTGTTGGGGCCGCAACTGTTTACCATATATATATATGATTTGGAAGAGGGAATTAGGAGCAACACTAGCAAGTTTGCGGATGACACAAAGCTGGGTGGCAGTGTGAACTGTGAAGAGGATGTTAGGAGGTAGCAGGGGGACCTGGACAGATTGAGTGAGTGGGCAGATGCGTGGCAGATGCAGTATAATATAGATAAATGTGAGGTTATCCACTTTGGCGGCAAAAACAAGGGGGCAGATTATTATCTCAATGGGGTTAGGTTAGGTAAGGGGGAGGTACAGTGAGACCTGGGTGTCCTTGTACACCAGTCACTGAAAGTTGGTGTGCAGGTACAGCAGGCAGTGAAGAAAGCTAATGGAATGTTGGCCTTCATAACAAGAGGATTTCAGTACAGGAGTAAAGAGGTTCTTCTGCAGTTGTATAGGGCTCTGGTGAGACCGCATCAGGAGTATTGTGTACAGTTTTGGTGTCCTAATTTGAGGAAGGACATCCTTGTGATTGAGGTAGTGCAGCGTAGGTTCACGAGATTGATCCTTGGGATGGCGGGACTGTCATATGAGGAAAGATTGAAAAGACTAGGCTTGTATTCACTGGAGTTTAGAAGGATGTGGGGTGATCTTATAGAAACATATACAATTATAAAACGACTGGACAAGCTAGATGCAGGAAAAATGTACCCATTGTTGGGTGAGTCCAGAACCAGGGGCCACAGTCTTAGAATAAAGGGGAGGTCATTTACGACGGAGCTGAGAAAAAACTTTTTTACCCAGAGTTGTGAATTTATGGAATTCCCTGCCACAGAGGGCAGTGGAGGCCAAATCACTGGATGGATTTAAGAGAGAGTTGGATTGAGCTCTAGGGGCTAGTAGAGTCAAGGGATACGGGGAGAAGGCAGGTATGGGTTATTGATAGCGGACGATCAGCCATGATCATATTGAATGGTGGTGCTGGCTCGAAGGGCCGAATGGCCTCCTCCTGCACCTATTTTCTATGTTTCTATGTTTCTATGCTCCTATCGCTTATGAACTTATCTCCATGCAATTGGCTGCATTGAAATAATTGAAACTGAAGTAAGAGAACTATGGACAAGTTGTGGCCTCCACTCGCCTTGTGCATTTAGTGCTGGTGAGCAAAGTCAAGCTTCTCTCCCTTGAAGGGAAACAAACAGAGGCTTGTCCTAAGTTACCTGGAAACTGACTTTGTTGGTTTCACATTGGGTGAGCTGTTGGTGAGGGAAGGAGGTTTCCTTACTAGGCATAACAATAGTGCAAATATTAGACCTGTTGCTTCACAGTGCGAGTGGCCCAGGTTCAATCCTGACCAGTTTGCATGTTCTCCCTGTGATCACATGGGTTTCTTCTGGGTGCTCTAGTTTCCTCCCGTATCCCAAAGACACGTGGGATAATTGCCTTTTTTTAACCCTTTTTTTTCTCCAGTGCACACATTCTTAATAATAAATAATAATGGATAATAAAGTAGCGGGGGGGGGGGGGGGGGGGGGAGTAGTAAATGGTTGGAGTAGACTCAGTGTGTATCTTTAAGCTAAATTAAAATACTGAAATGTTGCCCGAACTATCCCTCCCCAAATGCTGATCTGCTGAGTTCCACCAGCACATTGTGTTTTGTTAAGATTCCAGCATCTGCAGTTCCTTGTGCTTCCTGCTAAAATGTGTACATTTCAATAAAAACATGTCTTATTCTGTACTTTAGAGATTGAGCACCCATTCTAAGCAGTCCTTTCTAATGTGGTCTATTGGTCTAAGAAAGTGATTGAATTAACCTTCATTGCACCCATAACTTTCAGTATAAAGAAGGGTCTCCGACCCGAAACGTCACCCATTCCTTCTCTTCAGATATGCTGCCTGTCCCACTAAGTTACTCCAGCATTTTGTGTCTATCTTCAGTTTAAACCAGCATATACAGTTCCTTCCTGCACGAAAGGCACTCTGAATTTGGTCTCATCAAATGTCATTAACGTTGCACTGGTATCTGTAGCACAATTGATCTTCTTACAACACCTGCGCTTTAAAATTAACACAACATTATTGAGAAATTATTAAAGTGCCAACTCGAGTGAGTAAGTGAGTGACACTGGGTAAAAAATGCTCAGGGGCTGAAATAACATACAACTGGCTTGTTATTGTGTGGTTTACAGTACAGAAAGGCTTGGGGGGAAAGTTTTATTAAACTTTTTTTTTTAATGAAATGGTTTGAGGGCTCTTGTATTTAGCCATTGATGTAGAATAAGTCAGCATTGTGGCTCCAAATATGCATCAGATAATGCAAACCCCTATGATCTTGCAAAGTACTAAAAAAGTCTCAAAATCCTTTTCGGGTGTGGTTGGGGAAAAGTGTATGGGGGGGGGGGGTTGATGCAATATAGAACAGTAAATAGCCAGAAATGCCGACACTTCAGCATTCTTGGAAACTTCGACACGGTTCAATGTTTATAAAAATAGGAATCAAATAACCATGTGATGTGCAGTTTCATTAACATTTTGTTATATAAGTAATGGGAGCAGATGATTGCTTTAAGCCCCGAACCCCTACATCCCACCCCTGTACCTGCTTACTCTGACATTCACTAAGATCACATGCTTCATTTTTGCCCTCTATTCCCCCACTCTTCGTCATATCCACATCAACAACCTTTCACAGTACAGCACAGGAACAGGCGCTTCGGCCCAAGTTGTCTATGTCGAACATGATGCTAAATACAATAATCCCTTCTCCCTGCACATGATCCATATCCATGTGTTTAACTAATAGCTTCTTAAACGACACTTTTGTGTCTGCTTCCCCCACCACCTCTGGCAGCACGCTTTAGGTGTCCACCACTCTCTGTGTAACACACTTGTTTCATACGTCTCATTTAAACATTCCCTCCTCTGATCTTAAAGCTATGCCCTTTAGTATTTGATAGTTCCATCCTGGTGAAAAATATTCTGTCTGCCTTATCTCAGAGTCATAGAGCGATACAGTGTGGAAACAGGTCCTTCGGCTCAACTTGCCCACACTGGCCAACATGTCCCAGCTACACCAGTCCCACCTGCCCGCGTTTCGTCCATATCCCGCCAAACCTGTCCTATCCATGTACCTGTCTAACTGTTTCTTAAATGTTGGGATAGTCCCTGCCTCAACCACCTCCTCTTGCAGCTTGTTCCATACACCCACCACCCTTTGTGTGAAAAGGTTACCCCTAAGATTCCCCTTCACCTTAAACCTATGTTCTCCGGTCCTCGATTCACCTACTCTGGGCAAGAGACTCTGTGCATCGACCTAATCCATTCCTTCATTGTCAGAGTGAGGCCAAACGCAAATTGGAAGAACAGTACCTTATCTATGCCTCTTATAATTTTATCAACTTTTATCACTTCTCTCAGCCTCTGATGCTACAGAAAAAAAAAATCAACGATCCAACAAAACATGCGTACCATAAGCCTTGTTTACTACTTTCACTGCTTGTGTTGCTGTTTTCTTGGAGTTGTAGACTTGGAAACCAAGATCCCTCTCAAGAAGGTTATTGACCTAAAACATCACCTATCCATGTTCCCCAGAGAGGCTGTCTGACCTGTTGAGTTATTCCAGCACTTTGAGCCCTTGTCTGCATATCAATGCCATTAAATATATTTTGCACTTACATTACCCTTTGCATCCCCTCTCTCTCATTCGCCCCGCCACTCAAGGCATTGTACTAGTTTCGGATGCCGTCCTCATGAGTCTCATTGATTGTACTCAGTTTCACCCAGCCCACAATTGACAATGGCCTGTTTCCTTTATCATCGTTCCTTCTTTGCACATCTTTCGTTCAGCACATTCTTTTGTTCTATATCTCTCTATATCGCCGTCTATAACTCTAGTTTCCCTTTCCCCGACTCTCAGTCTGAAAAAGGGTCCCGACCCGAAACGTCACCTATTCCTTTAATCCAGAGATGCTGCCTGACCCGCTGAGTTACTCCAGCATTTTGTGCCTATCTTCAGTTTAAACCAGCATCTGCATTTCCTTCCTGCAGTTAAAGATCTTGCCATTAACTGTATTCTTCCCTCTTGCAATGGACTTGCCAAAGCATGGAACCTCACACTTGCCCAGATTAAACCCCACCTGTCATTTCTCCAACTATATCTGTAACTGATCCATATTCTGCTTCCACAGGATAACCCCCTCTCAAAGAAAACAGTCTAATATGTATCCAAGGCAAGCATGTCCTTTGTACTGTAAGCGTTGGAGATCTCCACTATAAGCAGCACATGATGTGCAATCTCACCAAAGTCTTGTTGAGCAAAACTTCCTTACTCTTGTCACCATAAAGTCCAACCTCTCCTTTGCCATCCTATGCACTTGCAGAACCCACATTTATTTTCTATTTTACTCCAAGACCCCTCTGTGTGCTAATATTAACTGGTTTCTCAACATCTAAAGAAAAACAGGCAGATAAGTTCATGTTCTAGGAGCAGTATAAGGCCATTCAGCCCAACAAGTCTACTCCGCTGATAGACACAAAAATCTGGAGTAACTCAGCGGGACATGCAGCATCTCTGGAGGGAAGGAATGGGTGATGTTTCGGGTTGAGACCCTTCTTTCCTATAATGGCTGATCTATCTTTCCCTCACAAACCCATTCTCCTGCCTTTGCTCCATAACTCCTGACACCCTTACTAATCAAGAATCTGTCAATGTCCATTGACTTGGCCTCCACAGCCATCAGCGGCAATGAATTCCACAGATTCAACACCCTCTGACAGAAGAATTCCTTTCAAATGTTTTCCCCAGACTCTGAGGTTGTTAGTGGCTCTCTGTTCAATCATGTTGCTCTTCTTAGCTTGGACTTGATGTGGTCTTCTGCCAGAATGTCAGCTCGGAGAGGCTTAGTGCAGAGGGTCTCTGATCACAGGTGGTTGACTGCTCTCCTAGAATGGCTTTGACCACCTGCAAGTTCCTGTCCCCAAGCTCACTGGCTGCCAAGATTGTCATTGAAATTGAATGTTTGTAAATGTCTTTGACATCCACAAACATTCAAAACAATACAGGAACAATCAAAAAATTTAAATAATTAATTATGTGGTGTGGTTGTGCGGTGGTAGAGTTGCCGCCTTACAGCGCCAGAGATTCGATTCTGACTATGGGTGCTGTTTGTATGGAGTTTGTATGTTTTCCCCGTGACCGCGTGGGTTTCCCCCGTCATTCTCTTGTTCCCTCCCACACACCAAAGACGTACAGGTTTGTAGCTTAATTGGGTTCGGTAAAAATTGTAAATGGTCCTTAGTGTGTAGGATCGAGCTTGTGTACGGGGATTGCTGGTAGGAGTGAACTCGATGGGTCGAAGGGCCTGTTTCTGCACTGTATCTCTGAACAAAAGATAAAGCAGTAAAATCACAAGGACTTAAAATAAACATTTAAACAACTGAGTTCAATCAAATAAGGGCTGCTCATTTAGCCTGCCACTGTTACTCCTAATTCAGTGCCACTGCTGCACTCAAACCAGGCTCAATTTCACAGTCTAAGAGTAATGGGCCTGTCCCACTTAGGAGATTTTTCAGCACACACACACACACACACACAGGGTAAGCGGTGAAGTGCTGACTAAATAAATTCCCATGGTGATAATCCAAGGTGATACAGACAAACACCGCGATGAACAGGAAGGTTGGTGCTGTAATTAATACAGCTAAAGCACAGTGTATGGTAAATCCTTTAGAAGAGGGGGGGGAGGGGGAGAAGGGGGGAGAAGGAGTGGAGACAACGTTTAAGAACGGATGTGAAGCTCGGCGGACATTTAACATTACCAGTTGGTTCCTTGGTTCTGAAAACTACTGCTTATCTTTTTTTCCCCAATGAGCCAATGAAATTCACCGGTCAGCACCAGCGCCAATCTACGGGAACCTCCAAAACCTTCGACATCCTGGCAACCCACTAAGACCCCCTTGCGACCAACCTACTGTTCGAGAATTTGCGCTAATGTCCATGGCAGCTTCATTCTAGTCGCCGCTAATTTTTCAACATGTTGAAAAATTCTCGGCGACCATAATGAGGCCACAACTAGTTCCCAGAATGCGGGAACTCCTCATGACCATTAAGGCGACTCCCCGGCTACCACCCGCGAACATGTGGCGACGATGTGGCGACTGCAAAGTCTCCTTCAGTCGCGTAAAAAGTCACCTAAGTGGGACAGGCCCATTCGGGAATTTGTGGAAGTTGGTGGTGCCTTATCGGACTCCAAGAGGAATCTACCCGAGTAGGAACCATTCTCTGGGATTTTTTGCCATTCCATATGGTGGACACACCCAGACATTTCCCATAGTGAATTCGCCAAGCTTCACCAACAATGGAATCGCAACCCATTGAAAAATTAGCACCATTAGCCTTGGTCTTTCTTCACAAATGCTGCTAGAAGTGCCGAGTACTTATGGCATTGCTTTTGTGAAGACCCTGTCTTGTTTTGTTAAGAGCACAATATAGAGCCTGGTTGATTTAGGCACTGTTGGACTGGTGCATGGGGCTCACCTACAGCGGAATCACAACCCACACTTCTATGTTTAATTGAGAGGTGAGAAAAAGCTTTAAAATATTTCCAAGCTATTAAAAAGTGAAGAAATTTGACTGGGCACCAGTCAGATAGTACCCAATCAATCCCGATCAATATTGAAGTCCTAGCAAGCCAAGATATAGTCTTCACAAAAGAAATGTGAAAAGAACTCGGCGATTCTGGCAGCATTCGCGAGGCAAGAAGCAAAGCTAATGCTCCAAGTCAAAGGTTGCAGAGAAATGGAGGGGGTTTAGAGGGAACAGAAGGTAAGGTCTGGTGATGGATCTCAGACCTGAACATTAAGTCCTGTTCAAGAAGGAACTGCAGATGCTGGAAAATCAAAGGTAGGCAAAAGTGGTGGAGAAACTCAGTGGGTGCGGCAGCATCTATGGAGCGAAGGAAAGAGGCAACATTTTGGGCCCGAAACGTTGCCTATTTCATTCACTCCATAGATGCTGCCTCACCCGCTAACTTTCTCCAGCACTTTTGTCTACCTTTGAACATTAAGTCCTGTTTCTCCTGCCACAGATGCTGCCTGACTTGCTGCATTTTCCATTTTTATCTCAGGCTTCCAGCATCTGCAGCTTTCTTTTAATTTTCAGTTAATGGTCTGTGATCAGGCAGACACCAGGAGAGATTGAATAACATGGATGGTGATGCTACCTTGCTGTACAGGGGTGGACAGAGTATGAATACAGCAGAGGGGATGAATGTAGTCAGAAATATTATATCTGCTGTGGCTCGCAGTGCCAAAAGATACTAGTCGACTCTGAATGAAGACAGTATGAACAATGAAATCACCAGTGTTAGACAATATACACCCACTTTCTTCCCCCCTTCTTCCCTGTGTCCCACCTGGATGAACACCCATTTCTGCCATTATCCAGCCCACCTCCCACCACCACCAACCCCCCCCCCCCCATCCTTTCCTTCCCCAACCTGTATCCCTTCCACTGGGTTCACATTTCACTCCTCTTCTCTCGTTATCTTACATCCTTTTCTCTTCTTTTCATTTCCCGTGTGTGCCCACCCATCTGCTATCACCCCCCGGCCCCCCTCCTCAACCATATCCACCCATCACTTACCAGGTTCTTTCCCAGGTCCACCTATTTTCCAGTTTTCTCCCCCCTGTGTGAAGAAGGGTCCCATCCCCAAACATGTCCTCCAGGGATGCTGAGTTACTCCAGTACTCTTGGTGCGTGTGTGTGTTTTGTAAACCAGCATCCATCTGCAGTTCCTTGTGTCTCGACTCTGATTTTAAGCGCTGCATCCTAGTTTATTTTCTCTAAGTGGAGACTTTGGTCACGGTTGCTATAAATGGCTATTTGTTGCCCTAATCAGCGGGCATGCTCAATTAAGTTAGCAGTCAAAAGCGTCCCCCTAACTGCAGAAGTTTTGCTTTATTGAACTTAAGGATAAACACCTTGCAGACAGAGTAGGTAACACAATGTACTGAGAACGCACATGTCCCACTGTGACTGCCGCCTCCAGTGATCACCTATAGAGGGAGCATTTCTCTCCGGTACCTGGATTCTGGCTGTCTTACAAAAATAATTAACATTTATTCATGTATTAATTAATAACTCGTGAATTATTAATTTTACTTGAAAGAAAACAAAACATGCACACACACACACACACACACACACACACACACGGTCTGCTCTTTTTGTTTTGTTTTTCTCCGGGTGAAATATTTCCAAATAAAGTCTCTCTCAAACTCTACTTTTCCAGTTTTCTGCAGCAAGAATCCCAGAGAGCAGATGGCATTGCCTGGGATTGCGTGCGACACTTGTTGCAAGATTTTAATTTGAAAGAGACGTTTTTGCGGTTAGGAAATTAGAATCTTTTAAAATATCCAAAATTATTTTAAACCAATGTGAGCGACTAGAAAATGAGCCTGTCTTTTAAAAAGAAAGAATGCGATACATGTAAATTTCCCTAAAACGCAATTTAAAAAAAAAATCATACCGTTACTTTTTAATTTCTGGAGCACTTTACCTGTTATATGAAAAGAAAGTGCCAGCCAGCAGAGGCGGAACAAAATCATATTTGCGTTGTGTACATCCAGGGCTTTGGAATCAAATGTTGTTGGTGAAATCTTGGGAGTTCCCAGCGTAATATCAGACTTTGTTGCCAACTATTGCTGAGATTTTTTCTCTCCCCGCTCAAGAATCCCGCCTTGAAACAGTTCCTTTTCTTAGGGCTTGTCCGATTGAGTCTCTCTCAAGTAGATACCGGGCAGAATTAATCCCATCTTCTCTTGGGGGTTATTTTTTTGCTGCCCCCACTCTTTCGCTTCTCTGCTCTCCGCCGACTTTCTGCAGCGAGTGAGCGCAGAGGAAAGGCGTCGCTTTGCACTCATGAATCGGTGGAGAGTGATTCACGAGTCCGGGAGACTTGGCACATCAGATCCGTCACTAAAATACCACCCACACCCCCCCCCCCCCCCCCCCCCCAGACTCTGCGACTGTGTCTCTGACAAACAACTCCTCATCCGCCAGTCACTGGTCAACTAAAATATGACATTGCCTGAAAATTACGCATCAACCAGAATTATTGGTCTATAAATACCATTTCAATCCGACAAAAATCAGGAAGGGGGCGTTGCCCTGGTCAAAACCCACTCTTTTTCCACGCTGCTTTTAATTTATCCGAACAGAAACTCACTGAAAGCCATCATTCTGAATACCGAGGCAGCTGATGAAACAACAACCCGCCGGATTTCACCTTATTGCACCAGAATAACATTCAAGTAGAACTGAAAATTGGGACTGTTGTTCAAAACAGGCAACCGCACAAAACAACGGTTCAAATCAGTCACTGCCATATCTGTAACATTGAAATATTATAGAGTCGTCGAGTGATACAGTGTGGAAACAGGCCCTTCAGACCAACTTGCACACATGTCCCAGCTACACTAGTCCCACCTGCCTGCCTTTGGACCATATCGCTCCAAACCTGTCCTATCCATTTACTTGTCTAACTGTTTCTTGACTGTAGGGATAGCCCCTGCCTCAACCACCTCTTCTGGCTGTTTGTTCCATACATCCACCCTCTTTTGTGTGAAAATATTAACCCTCAGATTCCTATTAATAGCCCTGTCCCACGCAGGAGTTCATTCCAAGAGCTCCCCCAGTTTAAAAAAAATCAAACTCGTGGTAAGCACGGAGAATGAATGTAGCGGGTAGGTCGGAGCTCGGGGACCTCAACCTCTCGCCTGTAGCTCAGACCCTCCAGTTCTGGCAACATCCTTGTACGTAAATAAAGACTCAGCCCAAAGTAATGTAGTAAGATTTTTTTTCTCCTCCGTCTTTAAAATAATTAATGTGCATCATTCAAACCATCCTCATGTAGGTTTAGCGTTTAAGCAGAGTTGAGTTTATTGTTTATTGTCATGCACAAGTAAGATGAGGTACAGGCGTAATGCAAGTCTTGTTTCATTGGTTCAATGGTATTTTATTAATGGTGCTTACAGCAGCTTCACAGGCACTGAGTCTTCATAGACTCAGAAAAACATACAAAAACATAAATTATGCATAGAATTCTGCAATTTTGGGGTGGGTTGTGCTCGTGATGGACCAGGTTATGTCCAGAACTCTCATCAGCATCTTCCTATTGGAATTGCCTTCACAAGCCATGATGGAACCAGTCAGCGTACGTTGTCCAGCACATCTCATAGAGTGATAGTCATACAGCGTGGAAAACAAGTCCTTTGGCCCAACTTGCCCTAGCTGACCAACTAGTCTCATGTGTCTGCCTACGGTCCATATCCAGACACTCTGGGCCCTGAGAGTGTTCACCCGACGCCAGAACTCCATCATCCGGCAAGTGGGCCTGAAGCATCGGGCAGCCGTAGCAGCAGCTGAAGAGGCCTCAATAGGCCCAACTATGGGTGAACTGGGGATGGGACTGGACTTTGCTGCCTTCCCCCACAGTGGGAACCATTATGGGGGGATGTTTTTATGTTTTTTGTTAAATACTCTAGTGTTGTGTATTATCTTTATTCATGTGCTGCATTGGCAAGTCAAATTTCACTACACCAATTGGTGTATGTGATAATAAATGTCCTTTGTCCTTTGTCCTTTGTTTGTCCTTTGTCCTATCCGTCTAAACCTGTCCGATCTATGTAGCTGTCTAAATGTTTCTTAAACATTGCAATAGTCCCTGCCACAACTACCTGCATCTCATCCCATACATCCTCGACCCTTTGTGTTAAAAAGTTACCCCTCAGGTCCCTATTAAATCTTACCCCCCCTCACCTTAAACCTCAGATTCTCGATTCCCCTGCTCTGTGCAAAAGGCTTTGTGCATTTAAATGATTTTGTGCACCTTTGTTCAGTTTAATTGAGTTTAGTTTAGTTTATTGTCACGTGTACCGATGTGCAGTGAAATGCTTTTGTTGCGTGCTAACTAGCTAACCAGATCACCCCTCATCCTCCTGTTCTCCAAGGAATAAAGCTCAAGCCTGCTCATCCTCAGCCCATAGCTCAAGTCCTCAGGCCCTCACATCCCCATAAATCTTCTCTGCACCCTTTCCATCTTGACAACATCTTTCCAATAACATGGTGACCAAAATTGAACACATCTGAAGAAGTTTCTTAGAGTATTCAGTGACATGCCAAATCTCATTAAACTTCTAAAAAAAAGTAATAACATTGATGTGCCTTCTTCATGATGGCATCTATGTGCTGGACTCAGCTCAGATCATTCGAGATGTTACCGCCCAGCAGTTTGAAGCTACCAACTTTTTACACTACTGACTCACCAATGAAGTTCATAAATTCATAAGTTCTAGGAACAGAACTAGGCCATTCAGCCCATCAAGTCTACTAGCACATGGTCTTCTGACGTCCCGGTTCTGGAGTCAACTATTAATCCCTTTGTCATTGAGCAAGAATTTGATTTTGTGGTACCACTGAACCAGGTGTTGCAACTCACTCCTGTAGCTGATTCATCACAACCTGTAATTTGCCACTGCACTGTGGTATTGCTGGTATACCATGTGTATAGATGACATTGGAGCTGTGTTTAATCACACTGCCATGGGTGTAAGGAAAGTAGAGCGGGGGCTGAGCACGTTGCACTGAGCTGCACACGTGGTGATGGTCAGTGAGTGGGACATGGTGTTACCAATCTGCACTGATTGTGAAGTCGAGGGAACAACAGAGGCTCAGGTCTTGTAGCTTGGTGATGAGTCTGGAACGTCGATAGAGTTGATCATCTTGCTGTCGTCAATAAGCATATGTATTCCTGTCATCTAAATGGCTGAGGTCATTCATGAGGCAGGAGTTGATTCGTGCCATAGCCAACCTTTCAAAGCACTTTATTTTGGTGGATATAAATGTTGTTAGACAGTAGTTATCTTTGCAGGTCACCATGCTCTTCTTGGGCATCAGTAGAATAGATGCTCCTTTGATGCAGGAGGGGATCCCAGGCCACAGAAGCAAGAGGTTGAAGATGACCTTAAATACTCCAACCAGTTGTTCCGCAAAGATAATCACATTATAGAGAACTAAAGGGCCTGTCCCACGAGCATGCGACTCCATGCGGCGAGCGTGACCTAACGTGGTCGCTTGAGCCGGTCCCACTTCGATCGCTGGAGCCGTATGGAGTTGTGCGGGGCTGGTCCCGACGTCGCGCGGGGCTCGGAAAAGCTGACCGTGTTCAAAAATTCCGCGTGGCAATGGCTTGTCGGCCCGCAGCCGCCTCGACACCGTACGCACCGTCTCGACGCCGTACGCAGCGTCTTAACGCCATACGTCACGCGCGAACTTCCCATGAACTTCGCTCGAACTTCACATCAACCTCCGCACGGCCCCCGCTGCCGGTTTGATCGCGCTCGCCGCATGCAGGCGCATGCTGGTGGGACTGGCCCTGTACAAGGATCATTCGACCTCCGTGCAACCCCAGCGCGGCCCCCGCTTCCGGTTTGGTTACGCTTGCCGCATGCTGGTCGGATGCTCGTGGGACAGGTCCTTAAGGGAGACCCAGCATTGGGGGGGGGGGGGGGGCACCGAGGACTAAGGACGACCCGGCATGGCGGGGGGAGCGGGGGCGCTGAGAACTACGGGGGACCCCTTGGTATCGTCATCATAGTTATCAATATCTGTCCGATTAGTAAATTTCTCTGACAATATGCTCGTTTACAATTATCATAACTCTTCCTGGCCACTCGTGGTATATTTATTAGTTTTATTTTCTTACTACATAAACGGTGGCCACCCATCTACTTTAAATCAATCCCATCTCCCCGATTCCCTCACTTCATTTCTTGCAACCTATTTTCTCTCCTCTCTACTATTTCAGTCCATCTGAAGGGTCTTGACCTGAAAGGTCAACTGTCTGTTTCCCTCCACAGATGCTGCCTGGCCTGCTGTGCTCTCTCAGCAGATTGATTTTTGCTTTAGATTCCAGCATCTGCAGTCTCTTGTGCCTCAGAGGTTTAGGGCTCTCAAGACATGGTTCACCTGTGTGAAAAGCCACTGGGTGTTATGCGCCTGTCCCACTTAGGAAACCTGAGCGGAAACCTCTGGAGACTTTGCGCCCCACCCAAGGTTTCCGTGCAGTTCCCGGAGGTTCCCGGAGGTTTTTGTCCTCCGGCAACCACCTTCAACTAGCATCGCTACCAGCTTCGACTAAAAAATTACCGATTTTTAAAACGGAAACCACTTTCGACCATTAGGGAGACTGACAAAAACCTTTGGGAACCGCACGAAACCTTGAGTGGGGCACAAAGTCTCCAGAGGTTTCCGTTCAGGTTTCCTAAGTGGGACAGGGGCATTAGGCTGGAGGCTAGTGCTTATCGGCAGAGAGTTCCATCATCTCGGTTCATCCATCAAGAGTGGAAGCATTGGTTTTCCAGTGAGATTTAGTGAGCTGTCTAGAAATGGATTCTCTGAAAAGATACAGTAAATCTACTCTACAACCGTGCAACCAATTTCTTATATTTTTCTTCAATTCGATATATGACATGTTTTTACAATCATTCATTCAAATCCCAGGTAGTGTGTAATACAAATTATAATCACTTCATTGCACTTAAAGTCTGGGCCTTGTTTTCACTGTCTAACTGAATTGTTTTGCCTGTTCAATAACTGCTCAGCCCTAGTGTAGGAAGGAAATGCAGATGCCGGTTTATACCGAAGATAGACACAAAGTGTGGGAGTAACTCAACGGATCAGGCAGCATCTCTGTCGTAAAAGCATGAGTGACATTTCGGGTCGGAACCCTTTGCCACAGAAGGCTGTGGAGGCCAAGTCAGTGGATACTTTTAAGGCAGAGATAGATAGATTCTTGATTAGTACAGGTTCTGGGGAGAAGGCAGGAGCATGGGGTTAGGAGGGAGAGACAGATCAATCACGATTGAATGGCGGAGTAGACTTGACGGGCTGAATGGCCTAATTCTACTTCTATTCCTTATGACCTTCAGACTCACTCCTCGTGTTTCAGTGACATGCCAAATGTCATTAAACTTCTACAAAAAAGAAATAACATTGATGTGCCTTCTTCATGATGGCATCCATGTGCTGGACTCAGCTCAGATCATTCGAGATGTTACCGCCCAGCAGTTTGAAGCTACCAACTTTTTACACTACTGACTTACCAATGAAGTTCATAAATTCATAAGCTCTAGGAACAGAACTAGGCCATTCAGCCCATCAAGTCTACTAGTACGTGGTCTTCTGACGTCCCGGTTCTGGAGTCAACAATTAATCCCTTGGTCTGGTTGTCATTGAGCAAGATTTGATTTTGTGGTACCACTTAACCAGGTGTTGCAACTCTCTCCTGTAGCTGATTCATCACAACCCGTAATTTGCCACTGCACTGTGGTATTGCTGGTATACCGTATGTATAGATGACATTGGAGCTGTGTTTAATCACACTGTCATGGGTGTAAGGAAAGTAGAGCGGTGGGCTGAGCACGTTGCACTGAGGTGCACACGTGGTGATGGTCAGTGAGTGAGACCTTCACACTCACTCCTCGTGTTTCCTTGCTCACTCCTAGTGTTTTCCATATATGTCTTCTGTCTGATGGAGACATTTATCAGTGCAATATACATTTTGGAGTGTGCAAGTCAAAATACTTCAACCCAGTTCTCCACTGATATTTTAATGCAGGGTCATATAAGAAAATTGTATATAGAACAGTACAGCACAGGAATAGGCCCTTTGGCCCACAATATCCATGTCAAACATGATGCCAAGTTGAACTAATTGTCTGCCTGCACATGATCCATATTCCTCCACTCCCTGCATATCCATGTGACCATCCAAAAGCCTTTCAAATGCCACGTTTGTATCTGCCCACACCATCACCTCTGACAATCTGTTCCAGGCACCCAACACTCTATGGGTAAAAAACATACCCCACACATTTTTTACATTTTCCCCCTTCCACCTTAAAACTCCAATGTTTGCATAAGTATCATGTGGTCTGTGCATGCTTGCTATTTGAGTTAACATAATGCCATAGCAGCCCCTCTCCTGTTGTTCAATGGTGGATTGGGAGGGACCAGGTTAAATACCCCTGTGACTCAAAACTCTTCTAATGCAACTCGTTACCTAATCCATAGGAGAGAGTCAAAATCCTTATACTACCCAGTCCGAAGAAGGATCCCATCCCAAAACGTCATCCATATTTTTTCTCCAGAAATGCTGCCTGACCTGCTGAGTTACTCCTATGCTTCGTGTCACACTGATCTGTTCTGTATTCGTGCCTTCTATATTCTGTTGTGCTGAAGCAAAGCCAGAATTTCATTGTCCTACCTGGGACACATGACAATAAACGCTCTCTCTCTATCTTCTGTGTAAACCACCATCTGCAGTTCCTTTCTGCACCCTCATACTGAATCCCAGCCTGCCTGCTGCTAAAATGATTTGAGGCTTTAACAGTTTGTGCGTAATGCTGTGAAACCAAACATTATGATAATTTAATGGCGTCTACACAACCTGTTGAAGGCAACAACTACTTGCAGTACCTAGGCTGTGTGTACAATGTTTTCAAAACATTTCCAGGCGTGTGATTAATCAGTGACAGCGCCTGACCGTGGAAAATGTTCATTTTCTCAGCTCATGTCTCTGTGCACAGGAAGGGATTTTCACAGGAAATAGTCACAGAAACAATCAGGGCTGTGTATCAATTTTAGCCAGGTCTGGAGGTAGCCCTGTGGAAGGAAGTCTGCACTTGGCAGGGACTTTGGATCGGGTCCGCTGGCAGGGCTGGATGCCGTGACAGAGGAAACAGTCGTGCTGAGTGAACAGAAACATTGAATCCTGGGACAACTTATTTGTTGCTTTTAGAAGCTCACTTTTTTTACATAATGCCCACTGAAGTGATTGTATTTATATTTCATGTACATATCCCAGAGGGGAATAAAAGCTCTACGAAGGCCAATGCAAATAGGGCAGCACGGTGGCGCAGCGGTAGATTTGCTGCCGTACAGCGCCAGTGTCCTGGGTTCGATCCTGACTACCGGTGCTGTCTGTACGGAGTTTTACATTCTGCATGGGTTTTCTCCAGGTGCTCTGGTTTCCTCCCACACTCCAAAGCTGTTATCAGGCAACTGAAACATCCTACCATAACGAGAGAATGGTCCTGAAATATTATCTACCTCATTGGAGGCCCTCGGAATAGTTTTGATCAGACTTTACTGGCATTATCTTGCACTGAATGTTATTTCCTTATCATGTGTCTGTACATGGCTCGATTATAATCACGTATTGTCGTCCCACTTACCACGCAACAAAAGCTTTTCACTGTACCTCGGTACATGTGACAACAAACTGAACTAAACTAAGACTACAGGTTTGTACGTTAATTTGTTTGGGTAACAATTGTCCCTAGTGTGTAGGATAGGACTAGTGTACAGGGATCGTTGTTCAGCGCGGACTTGGTGTGCCAAAGAGCCTGTTTCTGCGCTGCATCTCTTAACTAAACTGAACTAATCTGATGTTATCGATAAGTGTGCTGAATCTAGAGTTGGCCAGAAATGAAGAATATCATTGCCTATCATTTATACAGCATCATGCAAAGTATTATGCTGCCAATCCCCATCAAATGTTGAATGATGTGCCTTAGAGTCATAGAGTGATACAGTGTGGAAACGGGCCCTTCGGCCAAACTTGCCCACACCGGCCAACAATGTCCCAGCTACAGTAGTCCCACCTGCATGCCTTTGGTAGTCCCATACAGTAGTCCCACCTGCATGCCTCCAAATCTGTCCTGTCCATGTACTTGTCTAACTGTTTTTTAAACATTGGGATAGTTCCTGCCTCAACTACCTCCTCTGGCAGCTTGCTCCATACACCCACCACCCTTTGTGTGAAAAAGTTACCCCCCAGATTCCTATTAAACCTTTTCCCCTTCACCTTGAACCTATGTCCTCTGGTCCTCAAGTCCGCTATTCTGGACAAGTGATTCTGTGCGACTACCCGATTTATTCCTCTCACAATTTTATACACCTCTTTAAGATCACCCCCCATCCTCCTGCATTCCAAGGAAAAGAGACCCAGCCTACTCAACCTCTCCCTGTACAGTGGCTTGCAAAAGTATTCATACCCCTTGAACTTTTCCACATTTTGTCACGTTACAACCACAAACGTAAATGTATTTTATTGGGATTTTCTGTGATAGACCAACACAAAGTGGCGCATAATTGTGAAGTGGAAGGAAAATGATACATGGTTTTCAAATTTTTTTACAAATAAAAAACTGAAAAGTGTGGTGTGCAAAAGTATTCAGCCCCCTTTATTCTGATACCCCTAAATAAAATCCAGTGCAACCAATTGCCTTCAAAAGTCACCTAATTAGTAAATAGAGTCCACTTGTGTGTAATCTAATCTCAGTATAAATACAGCTGTTCTGTGAAGGCCTCAGAGGTTTGTTGGAGAACATTAGTGAACAAACAGCATCATGAAGCCCAGGGAACACACCAGACAGGTCAGGGATAAAGTTGTGGAGAAGCTTAAAGCAGGTTTAGGTTATAAAGAAATATCCCAAGCTTTGAACATCTCATGGAGCACTGTTCAATCCATCATCTGAAAATGGAAAGAGTATGGCACAACTGCAAACCTACCAAGACATGACCATCCACCTAAACTGACAGGCCGGGCAAGGAGAGCATTGATCAGAGAAGCAGCCAAGAGGCCCATGGTAACTCTGGAGGAGCTGCAGAGATCCACAGCTCAAGTGGGAGAATGTGTCCACAGGACAACTATTTGTCGTGCACTCCACAAATCGGGCCTTTATGGAAGAGTGGCAAGAAGAAAGCCATTGTTGAAACAAAGCCGTAAGAAGTCCCGTTTGCAGTTTGCCACAAGCCATGTGGGGGACACAGCAAACATGTGGAGGAAGGTGCTCTGGTCTGATGAGACCAAAATTGAAGTTTTTGGCCTAAATGCAAAACACAATGTGTGGCGGAAAACTAACACTGCACATCACCCTGAACACACCATCCCCACTGTGAAACATGATGGTGGCAGCATCATGCTGTGGGGATGCTTTTATTCAGCAGGGACAGGGAAGCTGGTCAGAGTTGATGGAAGATGGATGGAGCCAAATACAGGGCAATCTTGGAAGAAAACCTGCAAAAGACTTGAGACTGGGGCGGAGGTTCACCTTCCAGCAGGACAACGACCCTAAACGTACAGCCAGAACTACAATGGAATGGTTTAGATCAAAGCATATTCATGTGTTAGAATGGCCCAGTCAAAGTCCAAACCTAAATCCAATTGAGAATCTCTGGCAAGACTTGAAAATTGCTGTTCACAGACGCTCTCCATCCAATCTGACTGAGCTTGAGCTATTTTGCAAAGAAGAATGGGCAAAAATTTCAGTCTCTAGATGTGCAAAGCTGGTAGAGACATACCCCAAAAGACTTACAGTTGTAATTGCAGCGAAAGGTGGTTCTACTCAGGGGGGCTGAATACTTTTGACTCAGGGGGGCTGAATACTTTTGCACACCACACTTTTCAGTTTTTTATTTGTAATAGAATTTGGAAACCATGTATCATTTTCCTTCCACTTCACAATTATGCACCACTTTGTGTTGGTCTATCACATAAAATCCCAATAAAATACATTTATGTTTGTGGTTGTAACGTGACAAAATGTGGAAAAGTTCAAGGGGTATGAAAACTTTTGCAAGCCACTGTAGCTCACACCCTCAAGTCCTGACAACATCCTCGTAAATCTTCTCTGAACCTTTTCGAGCTTGACAATATCTTTCCTATAACATGGTGCCCAGAACTGAACGCAATACTCTAAATGCCGTCCCACCAATGTCTAATACAACTGCAACATGATCTACCAAGTTGTATTTACTTTTGCAGAATGGTGTTAAATTGTAAATTTCTCATATAATTTTCAAGTTAGGGGGTGTCTTCACGCCATCCTCTTGGCAACCAGCGAACATATTAAATGCTAAAAACAAATATAAAATATCAATGAATCTAGTGTCAGGAGAATCCCAACATGAAACTTCACCTATCTATTCCCTCCACAGATGCTGCCTGACTTGCTGAGTTACTCCACCACTTTGCATTTTACTCGGGCAATCTAGTATCAATATAATCTTGCAGATCCAGAGGCTGCAATTTTGTCATTGACATAAGAGTTATGACCAACTTTTAGCATCATCATTCAACTGAAGAAAGACACAAAAAAGCTGGAGTAGCGCAACGGGACTGGCAGCATCTCTGGAGAGAAGGGCTGGGTGACGTTTTGGATTGAGACCCTTCTTCAGCATAGCCCGGGGTAAGGGAAATGAGAGATATAGTGATGTGGAGAGATTAAGAACAATGAATGACAGATATGCAAAAAGATGCAAAAACGATGATAAAGGAAACAGGACATTGTTAGCTGTTAGCAGGGTGAAAATGAGAAGCTAGTACGACCTGGGTGGGGGAAGGATAGAGAGAGAGGGAATGCCGGGGCTACCTGAAGTGAGAGAAATCAATATTCATACCATAGAAACATAGAAACATAGAAAAATAGGTGCAGGAGTAGGCCATTCGGCCCTTCGAGCCTGCACCGCTATTCAATGTGATCATGGCTGATCATCCAACTCAGTATCCCGTACCTGCCTTTTCTCCATACCCCCTGATCCCTTTAGCCACAAGTGCCACATCTAACGCCCTCTTAAATATAGCCAATGGACTGGCCTCAACTACCTTCTGTGGCAGAGAATTCCAGAGACTCACCATTCTCTGGGTCAAGAATGTTTTCCTCATCTCGGTCCTAAAGGAATTCCCCCTTATCCTTAGACTGTGACCCCTTGTTCTGGACTCCCCCAACATCGGGAACAATCTTCCAGCATCTAGCTTGTCCAACCCCTTAAGAATTATGTAAGTTTCTATAAGATCCCCCCTCAATCTTCTAAATTCCAGCGAGTACAAGCCGAGTCTATCCAATCTTTCCTCATATGAAAGTCCTGACATCCCAGGAATCAGTCTGGTGAATCTTCTCTGTACCCCCTCTATGGCAAGAATGTCTTTCCTCAGATTTGGAGACCAAAACTGTACGCAATACTCCAGGTGTGGCCTCACCAAAACCCTGTACAACTGCAGTCGAACTTCCCTGCTCCTACACTCAAATCCTTTCGCTATGAACTGGGAATACCACTGGGCTGTAAGCTGCCCAAGCGAAATATGAGATGCTGTTCCTCCAATTTGTATTTCGCTTCACTCTGACAATGGATTAAATTCTTATTGTGTTTTTGTGTGTTCTTTTTCATTGTAACTGGAAAATTCATTTAACTTGCACTTTATGTGCAAGTGACGAATAAAACTGATTGTGATTGTGATTGTGAGGAGACCTTTGACAGAAAGGTCTGTGTAGGATTGTGAAGGAGAATTATAGTGTCCAGCAACCGGGAGATCAGGTGGGTTTAGGCGGGCTGAGCGAAAGTGTTCTGCGAAACAATCACCCAGTCTGCGTTTGGTCTCGCTGATGTACGTCCACATCTTGAAACATAACATAATCATGCATTGAATATAACCTCACTTAGTTATCAATTAATTTATAATACAGATTCTTATTGGTCTTATAACGTAAAGAGAATTCAGTGCTTTGTTTTTCTTGCACATTTGGGTAGGTGGTTTGTGTTTAGAAATATATTATCTTCCTTCCTCTTCTGTGTGGACTGTTTTGTCTCAATAAGGCACAGGCTATTGTGGTTGGCAATACTTCTAGTTGTGGTTAAATTAACTTAAATGAATGGATTAGCATTAGCCACCATTAGCTACCGTGCTTTCAGCCATGAATTTGGTCAGGACTTTTCTTCAGACTTGAAGCATTACCGATCCATGTTCTCCAGAGGTGCTGCCCGACCCATTGAATTACTCCAGCACTTTGTGTCTTTTTTTGTAAACCAGCATCTGCAGGTTTTTCATGTCTCTATTGGGTGAGGTGACTGGGAGGTATCTGAATGATAACGTTGCCACATACATTCAACTCGTTGTGGTCTATGCTCAAATGAAATGTAATATTCATGTGACTCAAGTGAAATCTAAAAATGATTTGCCAACTGGCCTGTAATTCAATATTAATTGTAGCTGTTGGACTGGGAACACAGATAGTAAAATGCTAATTGAATAATTGGTTTTGTAATATAGGATTCAGATAAAGACATCAGAATGTAATCAATTACGGTGCCTCTTTTAGTGGCTGGGACATTCTCAGACAAGCAGCTTGCATTTGTCCCTGTTATCTGTTCGCCACATTGAGAAATAATTACTTCCACTGAAGCTTTGTGAGTTCTGAGGTAGCTACAGAGACCAATATGGGGTCCAACATCAGCAGTCCATTTTGGCTGCAATCTCGTCTACAGTTATTTAGAGTGTTGTGGGCCAATTGTGGACAGGTGGGACTAGTGTAGATGGGGCATTTTGGTCAGCATGGGCAAGTTGGGCCGAAGGGTCACTTTCCACACTCTATGACATGGAGAGGGTGGGTAGTAGTAGTTTTTTAAAATATTTTTTCACAGGCAAAAATGTTACCAATCTTATACTTTACGGGCCGTAAATCCAATGTTTTGTGGAGGTCCAGCCACTACTGTAACTGCGATCTGACAAAAGGAAGAGAACAAAGAATAAAGAGGGAAGAAGATTAGACTTTATAGCCTTCCATCACAGTGAGGAATGTGGGGAATCCGCTGTGGTGGATGTTTATGTTAACTTTTATGTAGTTGTGTGTCTTGTTGCTTTGTTTTTAGTATGGCTGTGTGGTAATTCACATATCACTGTACCTTAATTGGTACATGTGACAATAAAAGACCTTTGAAAATCTTTGAAACAATTAATCGACTGGTCTTATATTCACTGGAATATAGAAGGATGAGAGGGGATCTTATAGAAACATATAAATTCTTAAGGGATTGCACAGCCTAGATGCAGGAAAAATGTTACCGATGTCGGGGCAGTACAGAATCAGGGGTCACAGTTTAAGAATAAGGGGTAGGCTATTTAGGACTGAGATGAGCAAAAACGTTTTCACCCAGAGAGTTGTGAATCTGTGGAGTTCTCTGCCACAGAAAGCAGTAGAGGCAGAAATTCACTGGATGTATTCAAGAGTGAGTTAGATATAGTTCTTCGGGCTAACGGAATCAAGGGATGTGGGGAGAAAGCAGGAACGGGGTACTGATTTTGGCGTACAAATGGCCTACTCCTGTACTTATTTTCTGTGGTTCTATGTTTCAAACTCACATGCAAAAACAAGAGGTTTTATATTCCTAATCTTATCCTACAAGGACATGCCTTTTACACTTGTTTAATGAACTTTGTTAAAAGCAAATTAGCAGATTGAATAAACAGATTTGGATAGATAAACACCAGGATTACTATGCACTTTGTAATTTAGAAAGTCTAAGCATAATCACTTCATTTGTAATCCATCTTCGAGGCAATATATTATGTTCCCGTGAATTAAAAATTAAGCCAGGAGTCAAACTGACGCTGCTACACATGTTTGGACTTTACTTTAGACTTCAGAGATACTGAGCGGTTATAGGTCCTTTTGCTCATCAAGTCCATGCCGACCAGCAATCACCACGTACACTAACACTATCCTACACACTAGGGGGAAATTTTACCATTTTTCACCGAAGCCAATTAACCTACAAATCTGTACCTCTTTGGAGTGTGGGAGGAAACCGGAACACCCAGAGAAAACCCACGTGGTCACAGGGAGAACGTACAAACTCCCTACGGACAGATCGAACCCTGGTTTCTGTTGTAGAAGCCTCGACATAAAATTAATTTTGCAGCTGATAATCGGTAACCCTCCATGGAACGGTGCATCTCTTACAAGAGTTGAAAGAGTCAAGAGTGTTTAATTGTCACGTGCAGCATTCCAGAATAATGGGAATCTGAATTGCTGCAGCTTCACAGGCACATGCATGCAACAATACAACTAATAAATACACAATAAACAATAATACAAGGAAAATCAGTTATACTAGATAACCAGACCATAATAGTGCAACTTGAAATAGGTAGTGCAGCTTAACAAAACGTTCACAGTAGTTCGCTATCTGCACTTAATAGAATTAACTTCCTGTGTACAGTGGGTCCCGGTAAGCTAGCAACTCTATGCCAGCATTAACAACCCACTATACAAAAGCTCTATTCCAATATCTGCTTTCAATGTACACAAATGTCAGCCCAACAATTACTCATGGATAGTGCCAGTGGTGCACACTGTATTGAGTTTTATTAAGTTTACTTTAAAGTTTACTTTAGTAGATATATGGCCATAACGAGAGATTTATTATACAATGGACTTCTACACTACAGAAATGTTATGGACCAAAGACTAATTATTTTGCAAAGATAAATGTATAGAAAGATCTATTTACGGGAGAGCTGGTTGAGGCATGCATTATAACAGGTTTTAAAAGACACTTGGCAAGGAACATGGATAGGAAAGGGTTAGAGAGATATGGACCAACAGCGGGCAAATAGGACTTAGCTTAGATGGGGCATGTTGGTCGGCATGGGTGGATAGGGCCAAAGGGCCTGTTTCCGTGCTGTTAAACTCTGTGACTGTGACTCGAACTTCAATATTTCTTAGCGATTTCTGCCTGATGGGTCATTTAGAAAATATATTGTGCTCTGTGGAAATGAGCCATCAGGGTAGGAAGTCTCAGGTTGAGTAAGCTGCAGCTGACCTTAGCAGGATTGTGGAAACATCATGACCTGCCTCTGAACTGTAGGAATGGCGGCTGAGAAAATGAACTCGTGTCTTTACACTTCCCGTAAATGTTGCATGACGAAGGATTCTCGTCAGGTCGAGATACTCCAACGTCCAGTTAGATTTCCCCAACTCATGCCAGACATTTCAATGGCTGTTCTTCCCAAATGGGCTACTGTAACCTCAATGGAAGATTGGTGGACACCCCTGAAGGGCCACAGTCTCAGCGGATCGTACAAGAGACAATGGGGATTAGCATGCAGGAAAGTTGTAGTACTCCAGTGTTGACTTCATGAAAGCAAGTTCTTGATACCTGTATTAAATTAAAATCAATGCCATGGAAGTGTATCCCAAAGCAATGCTGTGATGTTCACGGAGCATGTCAGGGCAACCCCATATTCAATGGACTGAATGAGATTGTCATCTGTAGGTGTAGTAGCGGATGTCCAATGCTGCCTGACCCGCTGAGTTACTCCAGCACTTTGTGTTTATCTTCGGTGTATACCAGCATCTAGAGTTCCTTTCAACACATTTAGTCACTAGACTAGGGGAATCGAGATCCAGGGGGCACAGGTTTAAGTTGGAGGGGGAAAGATTTTACAAGAATCTGAGGGGTAACCTTTTCACACAAAGGGTGGTGGGTGTATGGACTGAGCTGCGGGAAGAGTTAGTTGAGGCAGGGACTATCGCAACATTTAAGAAACTTTTAGAGGGTACATGAATAGGACAAGTTTAGAGGGGCATGGGCCAAATGCAGGTAAGTGGGACTAGTGTAGATGGGACACGTTAGTCAATGTGGGCAAGTTGGGCCAAAGGGCATGTTTCCACACCGTATGACTCTATTACTCTGTGAATGACTTGCACATGGAGCCTGAGATACTGACTCACATTTCCCCAACAGGGCGAATGTGCGTCCAGCTTGGGATAAAGGGAAAACAGACACAATGAACTCCCTCTCCAACTCCCTTCGGGCCACAAGAGCAAGGTTTACACGAAGAAGTCCAATAGTCATGGAAGATATTCTGTACAGTGGAAACAAGGAAGCAAAATACAGGAAACAGGAAGATGATCTCAGTAAGAATATAAAGTTCTTGTACCTCAGTGTCACACTAACATAGTAACATTTCTCGTGGCTCATTGTGTTTGTTATTCATTCTCAGGTTGTGGGTAGTGATGACTAGGTGTATTTGTTTGTCCTTCCTTAGTAATCCCAAGTGTGTCGCAGGTTTTGCAGCAAGGGATTCGAGCTGATTGATGAGGTAAACCTTCTCTCCCTGAAGGACAATAATAAGCCGGACCTTTCATTCCAGTGATAGATCAAATACGTAGCTATACCCTTTTCCATCTGCTTTTGAAGCTCGTATCTCTGGATCGGTTATGCTTTACTTATGAGTAAATTAGCCACAATCTCGATGTTGCGACTTTCCCAGAGCATCTTCACTGCCCATTTAAAGGATTACAAAGTCAGGCGTCAACTGCCTTTGAGCCAATATCACTGATTTTCAGCTAACAACGAGATGCAGATTGACCCTGTTGATTATGCTCAAAGTTAAATTCATTATATTTTACCGGAAGTTACCAGTCGTGTTACTATAGAGTGAGGGAAGGAACTGCAGACGCTGGTTTAAACTGAAGATAGACACAAAAAGCTGGAGTAACTCAGAGGGATAGGCTGACATTTCGGGTCAAAGAAGGGCTTCAACCCAAAACGTCACCCATTCCTTCTTTCCAGAGATGCTGCCTGTCCCACTGAGTTACTCCAGCTTTTTGTATCTATCTTCGTGTTTCTATGTAGTTGCTGGTACCGTGCGGAACTTGGATAACAAGAGGCAACCATCTAAACTGATGCCTCTGCACATGGGGAAGCTACTCCCAGTGGGGCAATGGCACAGTTGGATTTGGGAGTCTCGGTCTGGAAACTGGGTGTGTTTTCATTTTTAATTAGATTTCCAATCTGATTCAGGCGACAGAAGAGGAAATGAGTCCCGGTTTCTGCTTGGAAAGTGCACAGTTTCCTGTCGGGTATAAATAAACTATTCTCAGGTTGCTGAACAGTTAATACTAATGCCTTAACAAACTGGAGGTTGGCGAGCGGAATGTTGCATCAATATGTCACATTCATCAAATGCAATCTGAACACTGAAGCTGAACAGTTAATGAAAAAGATGAGTTTTCTTTGAAAGATATTCCTTTATTAATCCACCATTGTCTCATAGTTTAAAAGGCCTGTCTCACTGTGCGAGTTTTCACGCGGTAATCCCGTACAATCAACGTAGCGGGAACGTCGGAACTCGCGCGAGCAACTTAGCGACGCGTGGCGCTAACGGCAGGTACCCGTGAAAATTGTTAACTTGTGAAAAAAATTAAGCATGTTTGATATTTTCCACGAGTCAAATTTACTCGTTAAAAATGGAAACATTTAAACTCGTTGTATTAACGTAGTGGCCCGTGCGTTTACCTTAGTGATTCGTGAGTCTACCGTGAGAACTCTTTAACTCAGCGGGCAGGCAGCATCTTTGGAGAGAAGGAATGGGTGACGGGATGACTTTTCCAAATTTCTCCAGCCCCATGTGTTCACTTTTTGTCAACCAGCATCTGCCTTTTCTTGTGTATGACATTATTTGTATCCGTGGCAGTTGATTGTCGCTCCCTTCAGTTTCCCAGGGGGTTGGGACGGGACTGGAGTTGGAAGGGAAAGGTGGGGGGGCGGGGGGGGGGGGGGGTAGTGTTTCACTAAATGCTTAAAAAAAACTTTAAGTTCTAGATTATGGGCAATTTTAAGTTGAGTATGGACAAATCCAACGAACCACACTACATTATTCTTGAATAGATAACTTTGAATTCGTGATTTTCTAAAAAGGAACCAACATCTACAGTGCCCTGTGTCTTGGCAATTCATGATTCTCCATGCTGGGCAGAGAATGGGATTTGTAAGCGGCTAACTTCATTCTAAAACTTGGAATGTCACATTGGCGGCGCAGCAGTAGAGTTGCTGCCTCACAGCGCCAGAGATCCGAGTTCAATCCTGACGACTGGTGCTGTCCGTACGGAGTTTGCACGTTCTCCCAGTGACCACGTAGACTTTTTCCGGGTGCTCCAGTTTCCTCCCACATTCCAAAGACATGCAGGTTTGTATGTTAATTGCCGTCTGTAAATTGCCCCGCAGTGTGTAGGATGGAACTAGTGGTGATTGTGGTCAGCATGGGCTCGGTGGCCCGAAGGGCCTGTTTCCACACTGTATCTAAACTAAACGAAAGACCCTGAAGAAGAATCCCGACCCGAAACGTCAACTATCCATTTTCTCCAGAGATGCTGCCTGACCCGTAGAGTTATTCCAACATTTTGTGACCTTTTGTGATAAGTTAATGCTTCAACCCTTTCTCGAGGAATGGGAATTAGGGGAAGCAGTAGGAAATATGTTGCTTGGCATTTAAAATAAATAGATTAGTCAGTACAGGACGAGGGTTTGTTCGCTGCCCAACACAAAATGCTGGAGTAACTTGGCGGGTCAGGCAGCAACTCTGGAGAGAAGGAATAGGTGACTTTTCGGGTCGAGATCCTTCTTCAGAAGACGAGCCCTTATCCGAAACGTCACTTATCCACATTCTCCAGAGATGTTACCTGGCCCGCGTTGTTACCCCAGCTGTTAAAGAAGGAACTGCAGATGCTGGAAAATCGAGGGTACACAAAAGGCTGGAGAAACTCAGCGGGTGCAGCAGCATCTAAGGAGCAAAGGAGATAGGCAACGTTTCGAGCCGAAACCCTTCTTCGGTCTGAAGAAGAGTTTCAGCCCGAAACATTGCCTATCTGCTTCGCTACTTAGATACTGCTGCACTCGCTGTGTTTCTCCAGCCTTTTGTGTACCCTTGTTACCCCAGCTTCCGTCTAAAGCCTTGGGATCTTCGCCGACGTGAAGACGGTGCAAAGCCCCTGCGCCCGGTGCAATGGGCGGGGGAGCTGGAGTGGGGAGGGAAGGGGTCACACACATGGCCGGGAAGCAGAGGGGTGGGTGTGGGGGGTGACGACAGACAGGATCAACAATGAGATGGAGAAAGACAGAAACACCGACGTGCAAAGGAGACCTACAATAGCGCATGATCTCTCTCGCATTATGGCGGGTGATTGTCGCCTGCCCGCTGTTTCTGACCCTAAAGCCTTGGGCTCGTTGCGCTTTGTGTTGCCGTGGAGGGGGAGGGGGTATTGTGCTGTTTGATTGCCCCCCTGCTATCCCAGGGACAGGGAGACACAGTGGCTTTTGAGACTGGTGGGCAATCCCTACCAAAGTGTCTGCCCACACAGTCAGTACACCCCTCTCCTACACATGTCTGCCGCACTAAGATCATCCCGCAGAGAATGATCCCAGCCTAACCCAAGAGCCTTGTCACCCCAGACCGATGCAGCCCAGGAGGCGAACCCTGAGCTCCGTCTCCCAACAATCTGATGTGCAACTGATATGAAAGAACAGCGGCTGCGGCCGGCCGGCCGGCACCCGGCATGGACTTCTCACACCCTCACACACTTACCTTAATTTATGGTTGGCTCAAGAGTAACGGGTTAGGAACTTGGTAACTCAGGAGAGCACCTTGGAATATCGCAGAAATGACATACCCGTGGGAACTCGGTTAAACACTTGAACACAAACTTTGAATCTCATGCATAACCACGAGTCTTTCACTTGGGGTCACCCGTGGGTGGACTCGCACCATGAGACAGGGCTTTAAGTTTGAATATCTCCTGAAATTGCAAAGATTTAAAGTACAGAAGCAGGCCATTTGGTCCATCTAGTTCATGCTCCACACCAATGGTCTTCATCTAAGTCAGCAACCATTTTCAGCGTCTTCATCAATAAATGCTCCTTCATCGTAATGCACCGTGACTATATTCGCTGCTGTTGCACAATGTTCAATTATACTCATAAACTAGAGCATAAAATCAAGGCAACAGATGTAAATATTCCTGCTGCTTTTGAAGTGGTGTTACGTTCCTAATCTTACATTTAATCAAGGCCTTTGCAATTTCTCTGTAGTAGATTTGTTAGGGAATAGAAATAACTTATTTGTTACATAATTCCATTTATAGCAACAGTTAAGCAAAAGGTCCTTCAAGAAAGAACTTTATTCCACCTTGTTTCTCATCTACAAAGGTTTTCAGGGGCCCACAAGAACAAAATGTTATTCCCCTCTTCCAGCTATCACCTTCCACCCCATTACAATCGGTCGAAAGAAGGGTCCCGACCCAAAATGTTGCCTATCCATGTTCTCCAGAGATGCTGCCTGACCTGCTGTGTTATTCTAACACTTTGTGTCTTTTTTTTGTAAACCAGCATCTGCAGTTCCTTGTGACGACAAGATTTATTTTGCTGTATCAGTTTGTTGCCTTTTAGCCTCGATTCTAATCAAAGTCTAAGGAGTCACATCGCAATGCTTACAGTAGATTGCACATATTGCGGAACCAGTCAAAAACTCATGCTAAAGTTTGACTGTCATCTTACTCTTGTCATCAAGATTCCACATCAGGATGAAACATTGGTGGCCTAGTGGTAGAGCTACTGCCTTACAGTGCCAGGGACCCAGGTTCGATCCTGACTGCGGGTGCTGTCTGTACGGAGTTTTTAAGTTCTCCCGCGACCTGTGTGGGTTTTCTCCAAGTGAGTCATGGGGTCATAGAGTGATACAGTGTGGAAACAGGTCCTTTGGCCTAACTTACCCACACCAGCCAACATGCACAGCTATACTTGTCCCAGCTGCCCACATTTGGTCTTTATCCCTCCAAACCGGTTCTATCCTCGGTTCCTTCCCATGCTCCAAAGATGTACAGGTTTGTAGGTTAATTGGCTTGATATAAATGTAAAGAAAATGTCCCTAGTGTGTGTAGGATAGCGCTGGGATCACTGGTTGGGCCGAAAGGCCTGTTTCTGCTCTATATCTCTAAACTAAACTAAATGAAAAATTGGTAGTTTTAAGAGGGAATAGAAACATAGAAACATAGAAATTAGGTGCATTCGGCCCTTTGAGCCTGCACCGCCATTCAATATGATCATGGCTGATCATCCAACTCAGTATCCCGTACCTGCCTTCTCTCCATACCCTCTGATCCCCTTAGCCACAAGGGCCACATCTAACTCCCTCTTAAATATAGCCAATGAACTGGCCTCAACTACCCTCTGTATAGAAACATTTACATGGATAGCTTGACAGAAGGATTTTTGTGCAAAAATCCTTTCCAATTACCAGTCATTAACAAAGTGAGATTTTCATGGGATATGCGTTTGGATAACAATAGGAAGGTTTGGCTCAGGTCCAAAGCAACTCTTCCCTGGTTGAGTCATTAAACTGGCCAAGAGTGGCGTTTGTTGACCAGAATTCATCTAACAGTTCACAGTAAACACAAAGGCTGAAGATATAACTGGCTAAAATGTCAAAAATAGACTTATAGAAAAACATCTTCAACAATGTACGACCTTCTTCAGTTATATCGTAATAGACTTCAGGAACTAAATTGGTTTCACCTTGTTTCTCATCTACAACAGTTTTTGTATTTAAGATTTGTGCTTTGTATTAGAAGCATATACACATAATAACCAAAACATGATTTGTTTACCAGTTACATATTAACACAGCTTCTATTTTTTAATAACATTTTTTTGAAAGATAGAGCTATAGAGACAAAAGAAATAAGGGATTAAAAGAAAAAGGAAACTATAAGCTAATAGAGAGGGGAGGGAGAAAAAATAAATAAAAAAGATTACCAGTAACATAATTCTGGAGTTAGATCCGTAGATTATAGAGTGTAATTATTCATCCAGTCCCGGATTCAAGTTTCAGCCCAGCTTCCGTGTTGAACCAATTTACCCTTTTAGAAAATCAATAAATGGAGACCATATTCTAGCAAATAGTTCTGATTTGTCAATTAAGACAAGTCTATTTTTTTCCAAGTGTAAGGTCTCAGAATGTTTTTAAATTCAAGTATTATATTTGGAATTTAAAAAAAAAATAATCTCAGACGTTTAGTTTTGTTTTGCTTATCTTAGAGATACAGCGCAGAAACAGGCCTTCCAGCCCACTGGCCAGTGATCCCTGCAGAAAAAAAACACTATTACACACAGGATAGATGTCGAATGTGGAAGGCACTGGTCTTTCCACAATATCGGATGGAGAACGTGGACTTTTTCTCCAGAGATGCTGTCTCAGTTACTCCAGCACTGCATCTGTCTCTGGGATGGAGACTTATTGGCATTACCTGTGATGTCCACGTTCTGTGGACAACTACATTTAAACAAGTCTGAGTATTGTGTTGGGGGGGTCACTTTTGCAGCCACACGCTGGAAATGCTCTAAAAGCTCTGGAAATGTTGTAATCCATCGATCTCCTATTCCCCCAGTGGGGAATTTAGAGACAAAAACAAAACAGATTTGTTCACCCATTTCCTTTCCTCCTGGAGGCACAAATTCATGCTGCTCTAACTTTTTATGCACGTCATCCAATTTGTCATTCTTGGTGCTAGCCTGGAAATTTGGCTGTGAGTAGGCACTGAGCAAAAGTCACAAGAGTCGATGAACGTATGAAGGCTTTCCATTTAGGTTGAGCTGTTGATTGAACAGTGCGGACGGGAAAAAAACAATTCCTGCAAGCAGCCAGTGTCAGATGCCTGATATAAACTGAAACCAATTACTGTTCTTTGTTACCTTTTCCATTACATTGAATCCCGGCACCAAAGTCAGGACCATGGTCTCTGAACCATGGAACCATGTGAACATTAGTTTCCAACCGTTTTTAGTTTTAGTTTTAGAGATACAGCGTGGAACCAGGCCCTTCGGCCCACGGGGTCTGCGCTGACCAGCGATCCCCGCACATTAACACAATCCTACACCCACTAGGGACAATTTTTATATTTACCAAGGAAATTAACCTACAAGCCTGTCCGTCTTTGGAGTGTGGGAGGAAACTGAAGATCTCGGCGAAAACCCACGCAGGTCACGGGGAGAACATGTAAACTTCGTGCAGACAGCACATGTATTAAATTGCTTGATCAAACCAGTCATCAATTAAAGGCCATTTGTTAAAGTCAGCTCATGAGAGGCAACCACACTCGGTGATCTCAGTGCCATGAGAGCATGATTGGGCATCTAACACGAGTGCTTTGAGGTACATTGAGCCTGAGTAATCTCAGGAATATTGTGCGTTGTCGGGGGGGAGGGGGGGGGGGGGGGGTGGGCGGTGCAGCGGTGCAGCAGCAGAGATGCTGCCTTACAGGCCCAAGGCCCGGGGACAGATCTCGACAACGGGTGCTGTCTCTATGGATTTTGTACGCTCTCCCCGTGATCTGTGTGGGTTTTCCCCTTGTGCTCCGGTTTCCTCCCACACTCCAAAGACACGCAGTTTTGTAGATTAATTGGCTTTGGTAAAGATTGTAAATTCTCCCTAGTGTGTAGTATAGTGTTAGTGTACGGGGTGATCGTGGGCAGGCACTGACTCAGTGGGCCGAAGGGCCTGTTTCTGCTCTGTATCTCTAAATTAAACTAAACTAAACTAAACTAATCTGAGACTGCCCCATGTTAATTCCCATCACATCTGGACATATTAAAAAGAAGAGGAAAACAGTAGATGTTGGATGTTTCGATGCAGCCGGATGACAAGGAAGACAGCACCGATTCTGCACTGGTGCCTTGACATCCTTGGGAAGGAAGTGAGTGTTTCAAAGAGGTCCACTTCCTTCCATGTTTGGGGGCCTAGGAAGTAATTAAACTTTGCAATGAAGTGGAGGAGGACCAACGAGGTGAGGCAAAGAGTAGAAATGTGCTCAGATGTGAAATTAAACCCAACCCAAATCAATCTTGAATATGATCAATCCAAACCTAAGAATGTTTGAATATTGAACTGAAAAATCTTGATAATGATCATAAGATCATAAGTGATAGGAGTAGAATTAGGCCATTCGGCCCATTAAGTCTTCTCGGCCATTCAATCATGGCTGATCTATCTCTCCCTCCACACCCCATTCACCTGCCTTCTCCTCATAACCTTTGACACAAGTACTAACCAAGAATCTATCTATCTGTGCCTTAAATATATCCACTGACTTTACCTCCACAGTTTTCTGTGGGAAAGAATTCCACAGATTCACCACCCTCTGACTAAAGAGTTCACCACCCTCTGACTAATGAAAAGAAAGACACACACGCCGTAGCACACATGAGCCAGGTAAGCACCAAATGCATCAACATTTATCCTTGACATTCAAAGTCATTATCCTCGCCCATTCCCCCCATGAGCTACAGTTTGGAGATCAGAGTTGATTAGTGAGGAAAGAGGATGGGATTGAGTGGATTGTTCTTCACAAAGAGCCAGTGTTGACTTGTCAGGCAGAATTGCCAACGTGTATCATGTACACTACAGGACTACAGATGGCTCTTGTTATCTAAATGGTGTCAAGTTGGGAAAAGGTGGAAGTACAACGGGATCTGGGGGTCCTTGTTCATCAGTCAATGAAAGTAAGCATGCAGGTACAGCAGGCAGTGAAGAAAGCAAATGGCATGTTGGCCTTCATAACAAGAGGAGTTGAGTATAAGAGCAAAGAGGTCCTCTGCACTTGTATAGAGCCATAGTGTGACCACACCTGGAGTATTGTGTGCAGTTTTGGTCCCCTAATTTGAGGAAGAACATTCTTGCTATTGAGGGAGTGCAGTGTAGGTTTACATGGTTAATTCCCGGGATGGCGGGAGTGTCATATGCTGAGAGAATGAAGCGGCTGGGCTTGTATACTCTGGAGTTTAGAAGGATGAGAGGGAATCTTATTGGAACATATAAGACTATTAAGGGTTTGGACATGCGAGAGGCAGGAAACATGTTCCCAATGTTGGGGGAGTCCAGAACCAAGGGTCACAGTTTAAGAATAAGTGGTAAGCCATTTAGAACGGAGATGAGGAAACACTTTTTCACACAGAGAGTTGTGAGTCTGTGGAATTCTCTGTCTCAGAGGGCGGTGGAGGCTGGTTCTCTGGATACTTTCAAGAGAGAGCTAGATAGGGCTCTTAAAGATAGCGGAGTCAGGGGATATGGGGAGAAGGCAGGAACGGGGTACTGATTGGGGATGATCAGCCATGATCACATTGAATGGCGATGCTGGCTCGAAGGGCCGAATGGTCTACTCCTGCACCTATTGTCTATTGCCTAACCATTTGTGATCCTGCGTGGCCTAGTTACACCCAGAAATGTCTGCTTTTCAAAGGGCCATTATGCACAGTGTGACTACAATGACTCGATCACATTTATCACAATCACAATGGGGCGGCATGATGATGCAGCAGTACAGTTGCTACCTTCAGCGCTCGCAGCGCCAGAGACCCGGGTTCGATCCTCACTACTGGTACTTGTCTGTACGGAGTTTGTACGTTCTCCCTGTGACCTGCGTGGGTTTCCCCTGGGAACTTGGGTTTCCTCCTACACTCCAAAGACATACAGGTTTGTAGGTCAATTGGCTCGGTAAAATTGTAAATTGTCCCGCATGTATGTAGGTTCTGGTTCTGGTTGATTACTGTGCAAACGCCTCATCAGTGGTTTACTAGGATAGTGTTAGTGTGCGGGGATCGCTGGTCGGCATGGACTCGGTAGGCCAAAGGGTCTGTTTCCGTGCTGTATCTCTAAACTAAACTAAACTAAACTAAACATTCAGTGTTCAATATTATGCTACAAAATTAATATTGTGCTTCAATCCTGGTACACAAAGAAAATGGGCTACCTGGATCTTCTTCTATGGCAATCCCTCAGGGTTGAGGATAATTTGCTTTCATGCTAGTTTGGTGAGCTTTGAGGTGGTCACTGAGGCCAAAGTCAGTTCTACTGCAGATGGGACAGGTGATACCTAATAGGGGGTACACAAAATGCTGGAGAAACTCAGCGGGTGCAGCAGCATCTATGGAGCGAAGGAGATAGGCAACGTTCTTCAGACCCTGAACAAGGGTTTCTGAAGAAGGGTTTCGGCCCGAAACATTGCCTATCTCCTTTGCTCCATAGATGCTACTGCACCCGCTGAGTATCTCCAGCATTTTGAGTACCCTCGATTTTCCAGCATCTGCAGTTCCTTCTTTAACTCTTTGATACCTAATAGGGCAGGTGGATGGATAGGTGGAGGTAGTGTACATCTCTTCCACTCTTTCTGCATCACATCCTTCGTGCTTTTCTTTTAGAGACTCCAGTTTCTCAGTGACCATCGCTCTCCATTTTGAATGGCCATGGCCAAGAATTTCAATGAGTTGATGGAAATGTTGCACCTTTTCCAAAAGATTTTAATAGTGTTACAGTATATGTTTGAAATGTTTGCGTATAAGTTTTACAGTGGTTCAGTCTGAAGAAGGGATCCGACTCGAAACCTCACTTATTCTTTATCACCAGAGATGCTGTCTGACTCACTGAGTTACTCCAGCATTTTTGTATTTAACATAGGTTTTAGAGAGGTACTTTTATAATAATTAATAAATACTGCGGAGCTTTCTCTTCCCTTGAGTAAGGCAGTGAGCTAGCACCATGGAATAATTAGTGATCTGCTTTGATTATGTGTGACCGGAATGCTATGAAGATTGGCTCCACACATACTATCTTATTTAGTAACGCATTGCAGTGAATCAATGGTTTCTTCTTTCTCATGTTATTTGAGACCAGGCTGAACAAAATAGAAAAGCCTCCAAACAAAGTGACGAACATGCAGTAAGTTCACAATTCTCAAGCCATTTTACTGCATATTGTTCTTCATGTATTGACAGGTATTGGAATAATGACCATACAGGACCTCCCCAGGAATATACTACAGGTATGTGCCCATTGAAAAGAAATACCGAGTTGGCACCAAAATGTGTAGTGTTTAACAGAGAGCAGTGGTGCTCAGGATCATTTAGGTTCCCTGCCATCAGTTATTATAAGGTTTTAGCAAACATCCTCGTTGTTTGATGCACTTTTAAAAGCATTAGCCCATGTGTGCAGTGAATGATCTCACAGTGGAACCCAATTAAAACGCTTGGAATTATTCTCTGGTGTGAAGAAACAGCATGAACAGCTGTCCTTTGAAGATAGTTTGGATTTTGTTAGACTGGTTTCTTCTGCTTTTGATAGGAAATTAAAGAACAGATTAAGAAGTGGGTCATGAGACATCACATTGGCTTGGCTATTTCACGGTTATGTCTGTAAATACTGCACTTACACAATAACTAATGCTCTTAGTTACCTAAGAATGTTTAGTTTAGTATTCTCCTGATAACTCTTCTAACTATTCAATCTCAACTATTCTAAAAGCTCCCTGGACTAAGCAGTATGTCTTAACTCTTAAAGTGTGACGATATTCCCCTGCTGTCAGTGCCCTTCATTTAAGGTTCAAAGTGTAGAGGGAAATAAAATATCATTTCTTCCTCACTAACCAAGCAGCAGACCAAATTTTGGATCAAATGGATGATGTGCATTTAAAAGTGAGAGCTATTGCTGATTACTTAAGCAGACCAGCTGTGGGAGGGAGTGCAGTGCCTCGACGGTGGCATGGGCAGCTGGAGGCCCTGCAGTAACCTGGGGCTCGCCTGGATTGGGCGCCTCTCCAAGAGGCACATGGACGGCATGCGGCCTACAGCAGTGGAGCTGCGGCGGAGGATACCAACGGCTCGGCAGGCCCTGCTTCTTCTTCTTTCGTGTGGCATGCACAGCCTAAAGTTGTTGGACAACTTGTTCTATTTGATCTTCCGTTTGTACACGTCGAGTTGATTGTATTAGTCAAAACAGGGCAGACCACGTGAATCTTCCACCCCGCCGACCCTGCTATGCCACCTGGACAACGGGCCTTCATGGTCAGGCTAAGAACCCTCCACTTACAATAACATGGACTTGAAAATGCCGCCAAATTGGTTACTCTGTATACTGTCTCAGTGCACTACTGCTATACACTTGTCCTGTATCTGTGATGCTTATCTAAGATGTATCTAAGTGCTTATGTATAATGATACATGTACTGAACTGCATATCAAAATAAATGTTACTGTACCTGTGACGAATAAAGCATAATGACTCTTTGGATACAGTGGTCATAGAAACATAGAAACATAGAAAATAGGTGCAGGAGTAGGCCATTCGGCCCTTCGAGCCTGCACCGCCATTCAACGTGATCATGGCTGATCATCCAACTCAGTATCCCGTACCTGCCTTCTCTCCATACCCCCTGATCCCTTTAGCCACAAGTACCACATCTAACGCCCTCTTAAATATAGCCAATGAACTGGCCTCAACTACCTTCTGTGGCAGAGAATTCCAGAGACTCACCACTCTCTGTGTAAAGAATGTTTTCCTCATTTCGGTCCTAAAGGAATTCCCCCTTATCCTTAGACTGTGACCCCTTGTTCTGGACTCCCCCAACATCGGGAACAATCTTCCAGCATCTAGCTTGTCCAACCCCTTAAGAATTTTGTAAGTTTCTATAAGATCCCCCCTCAATCTTCTAAATTCCAGCGAGTACAAGCCGAGTCTATCCAATCTTTCCTCACATGAAAGTCCTGACATCCCAGGAATCAGTCTGGTGAATCTTCTCTGTACCCCCTCTATGGCAAGGATGTCTTTCCTCAGATTTAGAGACCAAAACTGTACGCAATACTCCAGGTGTGGCCTCACCAAAACCCTGTACAACTGCAGTAGAACCTCCCTGCTCCTATACTCAAATCCTTTCGCTATGAATGCTAACATACCATTTGCTTTCTTCACTGCCTGCTGCACCTGCATGCCTAGTTTCAATGACTGGTGTACCATGACACCCAGGTCTCGTTGCATCTCCCCCTTTCCTAATCTGCCACCATTCAGATAATAGTCTACCCTCATGTTTTTGCCACCAAAGTGGATAACCTCACATTTATCCACATTATACTGCATCTGCCATGCATCTGCCCATTCACTCAGCCTATCCAAATCACCCTGCAGCCTCCAAGCATCATCCTCACACCTAACTATACCCCCCAGCTTGGTATCATCTGCAAATTTGGAGATGTTGCATTGAATTCCCTCGTCCAAATCATTAATATATATTGTAAATAGCTGGGGTCCCAGCACTGAGCCTTGCGGCACCCCACTAGTCACTGCCTGCCATTCTGAAAAGGACCCGTTTACTCCTACCCTTTGCCTCCTGTCTGCTAGCCAGTTCTCTATCCACATCAATACTGAACCCCCAATACCGTGTGCTTTAAGTTTGTATGCTAATCTCTTATGCGGGACCTTGTCGAAAGCCTTCTGAAAGTCTAGATATAACACATCCACTGGTTCTCCCTTATCCACTCTACTAGTTACATCCTCGAAAAATTCTATCAGATTTGTCAGACATGATTTATCTTTCGTAAATCCATGCTGACTTTGTCCAATGATTTCACCACTTTCCAAATGCGCTGCTATCCCATCTTTAATAACCGACTCTAGCAGTTTCCCCACTACCGATGTTAGACTAACTGGTCTGTAATTCCCCGCTTTCTCTCTCCCTCCTTTTTTAAAAAGTGGGGTTACATTAGCTACCCTCCAATCCTCAGGAACTACTCCAGAATCTAAGGAATTTTGAAAAATTATCACTAATGCATCCACTATTTCTGTGGCTACCTCCTTGAGTACTCTGGGATGCAGACTATCTGGCCCTGGGGATTTATCGGCCTTCAATCCGTTCAATTTACCCAACACCACCTCCCGGCTAACATGGATTTCACTCAGTTCCTCCATCTTATTTGACCCCCGTTCCACTGCTATTTCCGGCAGATTATTTATGTCTTCCTTAGTGAAGACAGAACCAAAGTAGTTATTCAATTGGTCTGCCATGTCCTTGTTCCCCATGATCAATTCACCTGTTTCTGACTGCAAGGGACCAACATTTGTTTTTAACTAGTCTCTTTCTCTTCACATATCTATAAAAACTTTTGCAGTCAGTTTTTATGTTCCCTGCCAGTTTCCTTTCATAATCTATTTTCCCTTTCCTAATTAAGCCCTTTGTCCTCCTCTGCTGGATTCTGAATTTCTCCCAGTCCTCCGGTAGGCTGCTTTTTCTGGCAAATTTGTATGCCTCATCTTTTGTTTTTATACTATCCCTGATTTCCCTTGTTATCCATGGATGCACCACCTTCCCCGATTTATTCTTTTGCCAAACTGGTATGAACAACTTTTGTACTTCATCCATGCAGTCTTTAAATACCTTCCATTGCACATCCACTGTCAACCCTTTAAGAATCACCTGCCAGTCTATCTTGGCCAATTCACATCTCATACCTTCAAAGTTACCTTTGTTCAAGTTCAGAACCCTTGTTTCTGACTTAATTTTGTCACTCTCCATCCTAATGAAGAACTCAACCATATTATGGTCACTCTTGCCCAAGGGGCCACGCACAACAAGACTGCTAACTAACCCTTCCTCATTACTCAATACCCAGTCTAGAATAGCCTGCTCTCTCGTTGGTATGTTTGACATGATGTAGGAGAATCATAAATAGGAGAATCCATGTGTTGTTCATTACAGAACAAAATAAAGGAGAAAGATGTTCAAGTTCACGACTAATTTAGTCAAACAGAGAAAAACTATCCCCAGAGAGAGCAGATGGTTCAACTATGAGAGGACACAGGTTTCATATGTTATCCAAATGCTGTAAAATGGATTTGCGGAAATTCTTCTAGTTTATTCAGAGATTTATCTTTAATGGGCCTGTCCCACTTACGCGACTTTCTCGGCGACGGCCAGCACCCGTTATAGGTCGTTGCAGGTCGCCGAAAATTTTCAACATGTTGAAAATCCAGTGACGACCAGAACAAGGTACGACTCTTTGGGTGACTACTCACGACCATACAGGCTTCACCCCGCGACATGTCGCCAGGGTGTCGCCTGCATGATCGTGAGTAGTCTCCTCAATCACCCAAAGTGTCGTAGCGTCTTTCTGGCCGCCGCTGAATTTTCAACACGTTGAAAATTTTCCCCGACCTGCAACGACCTATGACGGGTGCCGGCAGTCGCCGAAAAAGTCGTGTAAGTGGAACAGGCCCATAACTCATCATAAGAGCAACCAGCACTTTCAAAAAGGAATTGAGAGAGAATGACCGAGACTGCTGTGGAGCAAAGGCAAGGGAATCTAATAGACAGGATTGGTTTACCAGTGACTGACATAGACTTGCTGGACTGATAAACATCCGAAGCTGTACCAATTTAATTCTATTCCCTTATCAGAATAGTTTGGTGTAGTGCATGATGAATTTAACATGGCAGAAAACTTAAAAGCAGCATGTGCCTCATTGTCCTGACACTGTAGATAAGATAGTAAGTGATCATAAATCAGTAGATTCAGTTTTCTTAAATAACTCTGCATATATCAGGCTATGATGTGGAATCTGACACCCTCAATTTGCAGAAAGACTGATTTAAATAATACAGGCAGACTAAATGCATTATTGTCAAAGCTACCTATCAATATTCATACCAGTGGCTTTTCTTACTCTAAGCAAGTAAAGAGAAGGGAGAATTATAACACACAGGATGGAGGCATTAATGAGTGTGCAATAAGTTGTTTGATCTGATCTACAAAGATTAATGGTCTTAACATTATTAAGGCGAGTACATTATGAACACTTAGTTATACAACAATTTTCACTCGCTTAGAATCCTTTCCCTATGGGTCTACAATTAGCTATTGTCATTGCCGAGTATTCCCGAAGCTATGCACAATAATGTAATACAATTATCATCCATAAAAATTATACATTCTTAAATGTTATAGGACAATTTTCTGCTAACTATAATTAAGCCATTAAATGGAAATTTATTGTAATTGTTAATTAAAGCAGATCAATTAATGCTTTGGCTCCTCATTTCCCAAATGGTTTTTGACAGCTGTTACAATGCACAGTAATGTAATGGTTATGTTACAGACTAACAGGAAGAATTCTGGAGCATTGATCAAAAGATATGAGTTCACAGTCTACCATTACAGCCGAGCAATGAAAAATTAAAATCATCAAATAAATCTGGTATTTCAACAAAAAAGCTAATCCTACCACCCATAAACATGAAATATCAGATTGTATCTAAACCCAATTCAGTTCACAAATGTCTTTCACGGAAATAAATCTGCTGTCCTTCTGCTGTCTGGCCCATGAAACCACAGACTTTTGTGTCTGTCTTCGGTTTAAATCAGCATCTGCAGTTCCTACTCACACAACCACAGACCCAACTGTTGTTAAAAAATTCAAGAGCCTCCTCAACTCAAGACAATCAGGGGGAAACAATAAATGGTTGGCAATAATTGCCAGCAACATCCACAGCCTGTGGATCCACACCTTGAGGCGGCATAGTAGTGGCGCTAAGGTAGAGTTGCTGCCTTACAGCGCCAGAGACCCAGGTTCGATCCTGACTACGGGCGCTGTCTGTACAGAGTTCCAACGTTCTCCCTGTGACCACGTGGGTCTTCTCAGGGTGCTCCAGTTTCTACCTCTGTAGAAAGGGAATAGATGACGTGACGTTTCGGGTCAAAACACTTCTGCAGATTACATCACAGCCTGTTTCCATGCTGTATCTCCAAACAAAACTAAACTAAGCTAAACTAAACTGTGAGTGAATAGTAAATCTTTACCTAACATTCAGAAAACTAATTCCTGCAGATTGGATTTCACCCATTTGTTTGTGGGAAGTGCAGCATGCAAACATGCAATCAATTCCCAGCCAACAAAGTAATGGCCTGAGATGGGACCAGGCTCACTTGCCTTCCAACAATTTGCACTGCACCAATCTGTTCTGATGTCACCTCTTGACATTCACCTCATGACCACTACAAAGCAACACATACATACTCGGCTACAATGGAGGAGGAAAGATGATGTGGGTAGAGGAAAAGCAAGCCCAGTTTCACTCAAAGGGAAACGATGCTGGCCGTGTTCTGCTGAATCTTCCCCTTGGTAGCCCTTCGTGTCATCCAGGTTCCTGCTGAGATTCTTCAGATTGCACCTCATGTTCCTTAGATTCCAGGTCTCCTTGTCACGCTACCCCCGGCAGCAGTTGGTGTCGTTGATTAGCTAGTTTCCACCATATACAACAACCCACACTGCAGAAAATACCGAGACACAAGGAACTGCAGATGCTGGTATACTTTTGAGGAGTGGAAAACAGATCTTTCCTTTACACAAACGATTTCCATTCCTTAAAAGTAAACAGTTTGTATGAAGGAAAACGCTGGGTAAGCAGGCAGTGAAGAAAGCTAATGGCATGTTGGCCTTCATTGCGAGAGGATTTGAGTTTAGGAGCAAGGAGGTCCTACTGCAGTTGTACAGGGAACTGGTGAGAGCGCACCTGGAGTATTGTGTGCAGTTTTGGACTCCTAATGTGAGGAACGACATTTTTGTTATTCATGGAGTGCAGCGTAGGTTCACCAGGTTAATGCCCAGGATGCCGGGACTGACATAAGAAGGACTGAAAGAATGGGTTGACTGGGATTGTATTCACTGGAATTTAGGATGGGAGGGGATCTTATAAAACATATAAAATTCTTAAAGAGTTGGACAGGCTAGATGCAGGATAAATGTTCCCGATGTTGGGGGAGTCCAGAACCAGGGATCACAGTTTAAGAGTAAGGGGTACGCACATTTCGGACTGAGATGAGGAAAAACTTTTTCACCCAGAGGGTTTTGAATCTGTGGAATTCTCTGCCATAGAAGGCAGTGGAGGCCAATTTACTGGATGTTTTCAAGAGAGAGTTAGATTTAACTCTTAGGGTTAAAGGAATCAAGGGATATGGGGATAAAGCAGGAACGGGGGTACTGATTTTGGATGATCAGTCATGATCATATTGAATGTCAGCGCTCAGACATAATGGCCGACTCCTGCACCTGTTTTCTATGTTACTATGGTTTTATGTAACTATGGGGAACCAAAATGGATACTTGAAGGTAGAAAATAGCTGGAATTCTGGAAAATCCTGCTACCCACAATGTCACCAATTGCTCATTAAAATCAAAGTGGATGAAATAATTTCTTCATGAATCCAATGCCTGGATGGCTTCAGTAAGAAGCAAATTAGGAGAAAAGGCAGTGATAGAAACATAGAAAATAGGTGCAGGAGAATGCCATTCAGCCCTTCGAGCCAGCACTATCAATCATTGTGAGCATGGTTGATCGTCCCCTATCAATAACCCATGCCTGCCTTCTCCCCATATCCCTTGACTCCACTAGCCCCTAGAGCTCTGTCAAACTCTCTCTTAAATCCATCAAGTTCTGTGTGATCTGTGTGGTTCTTTTCAAAGATCCCAAGACTGGGAAAGTGAGGATAAATGTGAACTTGACCTGCACTGTACAGGTTGGAGGTTTTACCCAAAGAATATCATATCTTTGGAAAGAGATGAGGAGGGAATTATTTAGTCAGAGGATGGTGAATCTGTGGAATTCAATGCCACAGAAGGTGTGGAGGCCGTCAGTTGATATTTTTTAAGTGGAGATTTATACATTTTTGATTAGCACGGGTGTCAGGGGTAATAGGGAGAATGCAGGGGATGGGGTTGAGTGGGAAGGATAGATTAGCCACGATTGTATGGTGGAGTAGACTTGATGGGCTGAATGACCTAATTCTGCTCCTATATATAACTTGTATATCTTAATGGTGAAAGCCTTGGAAAACCTGAGCTGGTGAATAGGATATTCAATAGACAGGCCCAGGTAAGATGGATTTCTCCAAAAGGGTCACTAGGAGGAGGGTCTTCACTCATGCTCATGTCATGCTCCCCACCAAGGTCGCCATTAAATCACCCTGCTTAGTGAGTGTGGAAGAAGTAACTGCAGATGCTGGATTTACACCGAAGTTGACACAAAATGCTGGAGTAACTCAGCGGACCAGGCAGCAACTCTGGAGAAAAGGAATAGGTGACGTTGCGGGTTGAGACCCTTCATCAAACTCCTGCATAGTGAGTGATTGCCATACTGATGCCTCTAGTGAAGGGTTGCTGCCAGATATCACCAATATCACTACTGAGACACCTGAAGAATGAGCATTTCAATAGCTAAGTATTGGAGAAGACAACGTTTCACTGCGTTGCCCCTATCCCACTTAGACGTTTTTTCTCGGCGACTACAGGCGACTAGGCTGTTTTCACATGGTCGCAAGATGACGCCTGTATGGTCGTGAGTAATCTCCTCAAGTCGTTTAAAGAGTCGTAACGTTTTTCTGGTCATGCTGGATTTTGAAATGTTCAAAACATTTCAGCGGCTGTGGGCTTGACGTAGCCTGTCGTAGGTGCTGTCATAGGTTGTCGCCAGGGTGACGCAGGTTGTCGCCAGGTGATGTTGGTTGTTGCCAACATTGTTTGTCGTAGCCGACTTTGGTGAATTCCATTGGCGACTACCAACATCAACCCGCATCAACTGCCGACAGGTAACGACGACTGAATTGTCTTCAGTTGTCACCGACATGGTCGTTGCAATTTGTAGCTTGTCGCGGGTGGACGTAGGTTGACCTTGGTTGTCGTATGCTGTCACCTGTGTGGTCGTAGGTTGTCGTAGGTGGACGTCCTAAGTCGCGACGATTGGGTCGCCAGTTGTCGGTAGCTTGCCGTAGCTTGACGTCAACTAGGTGGTAGGTTGTTGTAGACATTGTCGTAGGGGGGCCCAGTCGCCGAAAAACATCACCTGTGGGACAGGCCCATTAGTCTTAACATATCTTGCAGGCATTCGAGCAGTCCGCAGTGATCTCAGTAGCTAGCCTATCAATTAGAAACATAGAAACATAGAAAATAGGTGCAGGAGGAGGCCATTTGGCCCTTCGAGCCAGCACCGCCATTCATTGTGATCATGGCTGATCGTCCACTATCAATAACCCGTGCCTGCCTTCTCCCCATATCCCTTGACTCCACAAGCCCCTAGAGCTCTATCCAATTCTCTCATAAATCCATCCAGTGATTTGACCTCCACAGCCCTCTGTGGCAGGGAATTCCATAAATTCACAATTCACTGGGTAAAAACGTTTTTTCTCAGCTCACTCTTAAATGACCTCCCCTTTATTCTAAGACTGTGGCCCCTGGTTCTGGACTCACCCAACATTGGGAACATTTTTCCTGCATCTAGCTTGTCCAGTCGTTTTATAATTTTATATATTTCTATAAGATCTCCCCTCATCCTTCTAAACTCCAGTGAATACAAGCCTAGTCTTTTCAATCTTTCCTCATAAGACAGTCCCGCTATCCCAGGGATCAATCTCGTGAACCTAAGCTGCACTGCCTCAATCACAAGGATGTCCTTCCTCAAATTAGGACACCAAAACTGTACACAATACTCCAGATGTGGTCTCACCAGAGCCCTATACAACTGCAAAAGAACCTCTTTACTCCTGTACTGAAATGCTCTTGTTATGAAGGCCAACATTCCATTAGCTTTCTTCACTGCCTGCTGTACCTGCACGCCAACTTTCAGTAACTGGTGTACAAGGACACCCAGGACTCGCTGTACCTCCCCCTTACCTCACCTAACCCCATTGAGATAATAATCTGCCCCCTTGTTTTTGCCGCCGAAGTGCATAAACCTCACATTTATCTATATTATACTGCATCTGCCACGCATCTGCCCACTCACTCAACCTGTCCGGGTCCCCTGCAACCTCCTAACATCCTCTTCACAGTTCACACTGCCACCCAGCTTTGTGTCATCCGCAAACTTGCTAGTGTTGCTCCTAATTCCCTCTTCCAAATCATTTATATATATGGTAAACAGTTGCGGCCCCAACACCGAATCTTGCGGAACTCCACTTGCCTGCCATTCTGAAAAGGACCCGTTCACTCCTACTCTTTGCCTCCGGTCTGCCAACCAATTTTCTATCCATGTCAACACCCTACCCCCAATACCATGTGCTCTAATTTTAGTCACCAGTCTCCCATGCGGGACCTTATCAAAGGCTTTCTGAAAGTCTAGATATACTAAATCCACTGGTACCCCTTCATCCATTTTACTTGTCACATCCTCAAAAAATTCCAGAAGATTGGTCAAGCATGATTTCCCTTTCATAAATCCATGTTGACTTGGACTAATCCTTTTACTGCTATCCATATGCTCCATTATTACCTCTTTAATAATTGACTCCACCACCGAAGTCAGGCTAACTGGTCTGTAATTCCCCGTTTTCTCTCTCGCTCCTTTCTTGAAAAGTGGGATAACATTAGCTATCCTCCAATCCACAGGAACTGATCCTGAATCTATTGAACATTGGGAAATGATCACCAATGCATCGACTATTTCTAGAGCCACCTCCCTGAGGACCCTGGGATGCAGACCATCAGGCCAAGGGGATTTATTATCCTTCAGTCCCATTAGCCTACCCAATACTATTTCTCGCCTAATGAAAATTTATTTCAGTTCCTCTACCCCCTTAGATCCTCTGTCCTCCAGTACATCTGGGAGATTGTTTGTGTTCTCCTTAGTGAAGACAGATCCGAAGTACCTATTCAACTCTTCTGCCATTTCCTTGTTGCCCATAATTATTTCACCCGTTCTGCCTTCAAAGGACCCACATTTGACTTTGCTACTCTTTTTCCCTTAACATATCTAAAGAAGCTTTTACTATCCTTCTTTATATTCCTGGCCAGTTTCCCCTCGTACTTCATCTTTTCAGCCCGTATCGCCCGATTTGTTTCCTTCTGTTGTCCTATGAAAGTTTCCCAAACCTCCGGCTTCCGGCTACAGATGTTATACATCTTTTCTTTTAGCTTTATTCTATCCCTAACTTCTCTTGTCAGCCACCGTTGCCTCCTACTCCCCTTAGAATCTTTCTTCCTTTTTGGAACAAAATGATCCTGCGTCTTTCGGATTATGCCCAGAAATTCCTGCCATTGCTGTTCCACCGTCATTCCTGCTAGGATCCCTTTCCAGTCTACTTTGGCCAGCTCTCATGCCTTCATATTCCCCTTTGTTCAACTGCATCACTGCCACTTCCGTTTTAACGTTCTCCTTCTCAAATTGCAGATTAAAACTAATCATATTATGATCACTACCTCCAAGAGGTTCCTTTACCTCGAGTTCTCTTGTCATGTCTGGTTCATTGGACAACACTAAATCCAGAATTGCTTTTTCTCTGGTCGGCTCCATTACAAGCTGCTCTAAGAATCCATCTCGGAGGCATTCTACAAACTCTCTTTCTTGGGGTCCTGAACCAACCTGATTTTCCCAGTCTACCTGCATATTGAAATCCCCCATCAGCACAGTGGCATTACCTTTGTCACATGCCAGTTTTAACTCCTGCTGCAACTTACACCCTACATCTGGGCTACTATTTGGGGGTCTGTAAATAACACCAATTAGTGTCTTCTTGCCTTTACAATTCCTCAACTCAATCCACAATGACTCTACCTCGTCAGTCCGTATGTCTTCCCTCGCAAGGGACTGAATTCCATCCCTCACCAGCAGAACTACCCCCACTCCTCTGCCCACCTGCCTGTCCTTTCTATAGGATGTATAACCCTGAATATTAAGTTCCCAGGCCTGATCCTCCTGCAGCCATGTCTCAGTAATCCCCACTATGTCATATCTACCAACCTCTAACTGAGCCTCAAGCTCATCTACTTTACTTATTATACTTCGTGCATTCATGTACAATACTTTTAATACCTTACGCATCTCACTTTTCACATCGATCCATTTTACACTTGGCCATGCTCTCCTATCCCTTTGTGAGCTTCCTTTCCCATTAATTCTGGGGTCATTAACCATCCCTTTACTCTCTTTCCCTTTAACTCCATCGTTGACTATCTCATTTGACACCCCACCCCCCTTATTCAGTTTAAAACCACCCGTGTAACAGTGGCAAACCTGCCTGCCAGAATGTTGGTCCCCCACCTGTTAAGATGCAATCTGTCCCTTTTGTACAGTTCCCCCTTACTCCAAAACAGATCCCAGTGATATAAGAATCTAAATCCCTGCCCCCTGCACCAGTTACTCAGCCGCACATTCAGGTCCCGTATCTCCCTGTTCCTGCTCTCGCCAGCACGAGGAACTGGAAGCAAACCGGAGATAACAACCCTGGAGGTCTTGCTTTTCAGCATTTTTCCGAGCTCTCTAAAGTCACGTTGCAGAATATTCATCCCCTTCTTTCCGACATCGTTTGTGCCGACATGCACTACCACTTCCGGCTGTTCACCTTCGCCCTTGAGGATTTTCTGCACTCTGTCCGTGACATCCTGGATCCTGGCACCAGGAAGGCAGCACACCATCCTCGAATCCCGTCTGTTGCCGCAGAAACCGCTGTCCGTACCGCTCACAATTCTATCATTGTCAACAGAGTGTTCTGTTAAATGACAATGTACAAAGCTGCTCAGCCATGTACAATGTACAAAATGCTCCTGATTCCAAAATGTTCATTCACTGGCAGCTGAAGGTTACATTCTTGAGCTATAATTTGCATCAGTAAGGAAAGAAATGGCCTTGCTCAAATGGATTATTATCATAGAGTCTTACAGCATGGAAGCAAGCCCTGGGGTGGCAGATTGCAACTTTCACGTGGTCCACCCTGTTTCGACAAATGCAATCAACGTGGCACGCACAAACTAAAGATCAAACAGAACAAGTTGTCCTACAACTTTAGGCTGTGCACGCCATACACAAGAAGAAGAAGAAGAAGGAGAAGAAGAAGAAGCAAGCCCTTTGGCCTAACTTGTCCAAGCTAATTAAGTGAACATCTAAGCTAATTTCATTTGCCTGTTTGACCCACATCCCTCTAAACCTTTCCAATCTGTACTGTTAAAATGTCTTTAAATAGTGCTATTTCACCTGCCTCAACCACTTCCTCTGGTAGTTCATTTTATATATATACTATCCTAAAAGCTCCCCCTCATCTTCCTATTAACTTTTAGTTTAGTTTAGTTTGGAGATACAGCGTGGAAACAGGCCCTTCGGCCCACCGAGTCTGTACCGACCAACTATCCCCGCACACTAAAACTATCCTACACACACTAGCGACAATTTACATTTATACCAAGCCAATTAACCTATGAACCTGTACTTCTTTTGGAGTGTGGGAGGAAACTGAAGATCTCGGAGAAAACCCACGCAGGTCACGTACAGACTCCGTAAAGACAGCACCTGTGGTTAGGATTGAACCCGGGTCTCTGGCGCTGTAAGGCTCTATGCCACTGTGCTGTCTGTATCTTTCCCCATTTACCTTAAATCTGCTCTCTTCTTCTTGATTATTAAATCCTGGAAACGGTCTATGTGCATTCATCCTATCTATGCCCTTTCTGATTTCACTCACCTTTATAAGATTATCTCCTCAGTCTCCTATGCTCAAAAGGAATAACATACCAGCCTGCCCAACCTCTCCCTATAGTCCCTGGAGCCCTGGGAGCATCTTCTGATGCTCGTGAAATATCAGACCCCCTGAAATGAATAGTGCAAAGATGTCCAATGTCTTACTGAGCACCCGTTTCACCTGGAAATGGTTGCCCAAGTAAAATTGATTTTCGAAATGGTTTTTGCACAAATCAATCCAATTTCTAAGGTTACAATTATATTTTGGAAGGAATGAATCATTTCAATACATTGATTGAGGATGTAAGCTGAGGAAGCAAATTCTCCTCACTGAGGTCATGGTGAATTCTCTAAAATCCAAAGCAATGATTAAGATCCTCACAAAAGTTTAGCTTTTGAAGGAATGCCATTGGAAACATGGTTACAGAAATCAGATGCATTACAAATGGTGGCACCGTACAGTTGTTGCCTTATAGCACTGGAGACCCGGGTTCGATCCTGACCACAGGTGCTATCTGTATAGAGTTTGTACATTCCTCCTGAGACCGCATAGGTTTTCTCCGGATGCTCCGGATTTCTCCCACATCCCAAATACGTGCAGCTTTGTAGGGAATTGGCTTCTGTAAATTGTCCCCAGTGTGCAGGATAGCCGATCGTTGGTCGGCGTGGACGTTGTGTCTCCAAACGAATCTAAACTAAAACGATAGATAGACACAAAATGTTGGAGTAAGCGGGACAGGCAGCATCTCTGGAGAGAAGGAATGGGTGTCGTTTCAGGTCAAGACCCTTCTTCAGACTAATGTCAGGGGAGTGGGCCACCTAAACTAAAAGGGCACTTGTTTCTGCTGCTTCAGAAAACAGAGGGGAAAAAAGCATTGAAAACCTTGAAATATTAATGAAACTGAGCAAGAGTGCATTTATATGACATATGCAGTCGATAAACATTAGTTAACATCACTGTGCATATTGGAGATGTATATGAAGAAAATGTAGTCTCTGTCCTTCCCACAATAAATCCTTTCACAATGATACGCTCACTCCTTTCTGATCCACATGGAGTTTCCAGAAGAACCAACACACACCAAACCAGCAGTTGGCTTTGTGGTCTTTTTCAGCTTACATTGGAAGTGTTGGCATTGTTTAAAGTTGTGAGACATCTATGATGCTGCTTAAACGGGTCCAAGCCATGTACAAATTTCCTGGAGACTGTTTAAGTCACATCAAGGACATCATGAAGTACGCAGATGACACAACAGTGGTGGGCCTCATCCGGGATGACAATGAGCTGGCTTACAAGGAGGAGGTGAAACAACTGGTGGACTGGTGCAATACGAACAACCTGATCCTGAATGTCGAAAAAACAAAGGAGGTCATCGTCGACTTCAGGAAAAACTGGCACAGTCCCACACCACTTCACATCAATGACAGCGATGTGGAGGTGGTCAGTAGCACTAAGTTCCTGGGGGTGCAGATCACTAACAGTCTGACCTGGTCAAATAACATCTCATCAACAGTTAAGAGAGCGCAGCAGCGGTTGCACTTTCTGCGCCGGATGAGAAGAGCTCACCTCCCCCATCCTGTCCTCACCACTTTCTACAGGGGCCACATAGAGAGTATTTTGACCAGCTGTATTTCTGTCTGGTTTGGGGACTGTAAAGCCTCCGACTGGAAGTCCGTGCAGAGAGTGGTGAGGACAGCGGAAAAAATTATCGGGATTTCTCTCCCCTCAATCGGGAATATTGTGACCAAACGTTGCGTGTCTAAGGCCAGCAGTATTATAAAAGACCCCACACATCTCCATCACGGACTGTTCACTCTGCTGCCCTTGGGCAAAAGATATCGTAGCACAAGGAGCAGAACATCAAGGTTCTGCAACAGCTTCTTCCCACGAGCCATCAGACTCCTGAATGCCATGTAATGGGCTGCCACCATTGTCTATTTATCCTTTTATCCTTTTATCCATTTTTTTCCAGTTTATCCTTCTGTTAATTATTGTGTTGCACAGGGAGCCAAATGCAACGGAATTTCGTTTGGAATTGCATATATCGACGTATTTCTAAATGACAATAAAGTTTGTTTGACTTTTGAGGACAGAAGAAATAAGAGATAGGATCAAACGTTACTCGGGGCATTGCCCCTGTTGCCATAAATTTCAAATTAGCATCAGTTAAAAATAAAACTGGCATTTATATAATCCTTTCATGCCCCAGAGTACCTAAAATCATGCTAAAATTTATGGGATCTTTAAGTTCATAAGTTCTAGGAGACTTGATAGTCCATTTGGCCTATCAAGTCTACTCCGCCATTCAATCATGGCTGATCCATCTTTCCCTCTTAACGCCATTCTCCTGCCTTCGCCCCATAACCGCTGACACTGCTAAATCTGTCAATCTCCGCCTTAAAAATATCCATTGACCTCGCCTCGCAATAAATTCCACAGATTCACCACCCTCTGACTTTAAAGTCCAGCTGGATTAACTGGTTGGACCATAGTTTTCTCACCTTCCCTTATTGCTGACAATGTAGTCTTCATATGGGTTATTCATTTACAGGATATGAGTATTGCTGGCACGCCAACATTTATTGCCCATCTCTGACTGGTCTTGAGAAAGTGGTGTTGAACTATCATCTATTCTAGACCCACTGTTGTCCTCATAGAATCATAGAATCATAGAAAATAGGTGCAGGAGTAGGCTATTCGGCCATTTGAGCCTGCACCGCCATTCAAGATGATCATGGTTGATCATCCAACTCAGTATCCTGTACCTGCCTTCTCTCCATACCCCCTGATCCCTTTAGCCACAAGGGCCACATCTAGCTCCCTCTTAAATATAGCCAATGAACTGGCCTCAACTACCTTCTGTGGCAGAGAATTCCACAGACTCACCACTCTCTGTGTGAAAAAAGATTTTCTCATCGCGGTCCTAAACGACTTCCCCCTTATCCTTAAACTGTGACCCCTTGTTCTGGAGTTCCCCAACATCGGGAACAATCTTCCTGCATCTAGCCTGTCCAACCCCTTAAGAATTTTGTAAGCCTCTATAAGATCCCCCCTCAATCTCCTAAATTCCAGCGAGTACAAGCCGAGTCTATCCAGTCTTTCTTCATATGGAAGTCCTGCCATCCCAGGAATCAGTCTGGTGAACCTTCTCTGTACTCCCTCGATGGCAAGAATGTCTTTCCTCAGATTAGGAGACCAAAACTGTACGCCATACTTCAGGTGTGGCCTCACCAAGACCCTGTACAACTGCAGTAGAACCTCCCTGCTCTTGTACTCAAATCCTTTTGCTATGAATGCTAACATACCATTCGCTTTCTTCACAGCCTGCTGCACCTGCATGCCTACTTTCAATGACTGGTGTACCATGACACCCAGGTCTCGTTGCATCTCCCCTTTTCCTAATCGGCCACCATTCAGATAATAATCTACCCTCCTGTTTTTGCCGCCAAAGTGGATAACCTCACGTTTATCCACATTATACTGCATCTGACATGCATTTGCCCACTCACCCAACCTATCCAAGTCACCTTGCAGCCTCCTAGCATCCTCCTCACAGCTAACACTGCCCCCCAGCTTTGTGTCATCCGCAAACTTGGAGATGTTGCATTTAATTCTCTCATCCAGATCATTAATATATATTGTAAATAGCTGGGGTCCCAGCACTGAGCCTTGCGGTACCTCACTGGTCACTGCCTGCCATTGTGAAAATGACCCGTTTACTCCTACTCTTTGCTTCCTGTCTGCCAGCCAGTTCTCTATCCTCAGGTGAAGACACTCCCAGAGTGATGCTCTTTTGTGAGTCCATGATTCAGGCCCATCAACGGTGAATTGTCCCTTGCTTTGTGGTGGTGAGCCACCTTTAGTTTAGTTTTATTTAGACGAACAGCGTGGAAACAGGCTCTTCGGCCCACCAAGTACAGATCCTCTTACGCTCGCACTATCCTACACACTAGGGACCATTTACTACCAAAGCAAATTAACTTTCAAATCTGTACATCTTTTGAATGCGGAAGGAAACCGGAGCACCCAAGGAAAACCCATACGTTCATGTGGAAAATGTACAAACCCCGTACAGACAGCATCCGTAGTCAGTATCGAACATGGGTCTCTGAACCTTTAAGGCATAACTCTACCGCTGTACCACCATGCTGCCCTTGACCAGTCCAGGTGAAGCGGGCATTCCAAGAGTTCTACCGGTTAGGGTTCCATGACTTAACCCAGTGACAATGAAGAAATAATGATAAATGTCCAAGTCTATATGGTGAGTGATATGGAGAGAAACTGGTCATGTGGTGATGTTACTTATGCCTGCTGCCTTCATCATACTCAAAGGTAGGTTTGAGAGATCATTGAAGAAGCTTTGCTGAATTGCTACGTGGCTCAGATCGTAGGTGGATTGAATGGTTGAAGTGGAGAATGGGGCACAAATCATTAATTCTGATTATCTTTCCCACACTCTTATCAACTTACTTCAGGCTTTGCTAATGTTTACAGAGTACAGTTAATTGGAGAGTATTCAATCACACCTATCTTGTGTATCTTGGAAAGGTTTGGGGAAATTAAGAGATCACTTGCCACAGCATAACCAGTGTTTAATTGTTGTTGTGGCCCCATGTAATCTTGTTGTCAGTTTTATTTGGCACTGTGGTTAACCCCTAGATGTTGCTAATAGTCCATCACAAGTACAGACCTCCCCACTATCGAAGGGACCTGCAGGAGGTGCTGCCTCGAAAAGACACACCACCCCGGCCACACCCTCATTTCACTCCTACCATCCAGCAGAAGGTTCTTGGTTCTTCTTGGTTACTTGGTCCTCCAAAATATTCCAACTGGAATTTAAACTGGAGGTGGTGAAGGGAGGGGTTAAGCCAGAGAGGATTATTGGGAAGAAAGTGCCACTTTAAATTTAGTTGCATCTGGCTGGGCAACCGTGGTTCGGTGGAGAAAAGGTGAGCAAAATGTTCAAAAATAGTTTCTTCCCAACAACCATCAGGCTCTTGAACGCTACACAACACAATGGACCATGAGCTATGGGCTATCTTTGATTGCACTAAGGACGTCACAACACAAGACCAGGCCCTTCAGCCCACAATGTCTGTGCCGAACATGATGCTGACCATCTCTTATATACCTCCGCATAATCCATATCCCTCCACACCCTTGCATATCCATATGCCTATCCAAAAGCCTCTTAAATACTTCTATTGTGTCTGCCTCAACTACCAACCCCATTAGCATGTTTGAGGGAGTTGTACACATGGATTTCTATGTCCTTCTGCACATCAATGCTATTGAGGATCATGCCATTAACTGTATGTTTTACCCTTACATTAGACCTCCCAAAGTGCAACACCTCGCACTTGCTTGGATTGACTCCATCTGCTGTTTCTCCATTCATTTAAGGATTTTTAAGTGGGACTAAATATTGTGTGGTGATCAGCAATCATCCGATTTTGAACCTTATGATGGCAGGAGGATTTTTGATGAAGCCACTGAAAGTAGTTGAGCTGAGGATCACATTCTATGGTAGGGTTGTCCCAAGGACTGAAGTGTTTGACATCCGTTAACAACAATAATATTATTGTGAACCTACTGTAGTTTTCTCCAGCCAATAGAAAGTGTTCTCATTGAACCCAAATGCCATTAATTTGAAAGATAGACACAAAATGTTGGAGTGACTCAGCGGGACAGGCACCATCTCAGGAGAGAAGGAATGGGTGATGTTTCGGGTCGAGACCCTTCTTCAGACTGATGTCAGGGGAGTGGGCGGTACAGAGATAAAATGTAGTCGGAAACAGTAATACTGGTGGGAGAACTGGGAGGGGAAGGGGATGGAGAGAGAGGGAAAACAAGGGCTACTTGAAGTTAGAGAAGTCAATGTTCATACCGCTGGGTTGTAAGCTGCCCAAGTGAAATATGAGATGCTGTTCCTCCAATTTGCGTTAGGCCTCACTCTGACAATGGAGGAGGCCCAGGACAGAAAGGTCAATGTGGGAATGGGAGGAGGTGTTCAATTGTTGAGCAACTGGGAGATCAGGTAGATTTAGGCAGACTGAGTGAAGGTGTTCAGCGAAACGATCACCGAGCCTGCGCTTGGTCTTGCCGATATACAGGAGTTAATTAATGTCATTCATTTGGTATAGGTTCCTTGGTAACACATTCTATTTTCGAAAGACCGAGTGTGACACCAAGAAACTTACACAGGTCAAATTCTATCTCAATGTCAAGAGCAATAATTCTCTGGAAATCAGGACTTTTATTCCTATTCTTACCATGGCTACAATGAACCCTGTCACAACCTGGTCTTGGTGGAATGATAACTGAACATTGAAGAGTTGTTACAATTTTATTGCCGTGCAGAGTTCAGTGCTACATTTGCAAAAATAACTCTTGCTGATAAAATGTCAGTTGTCCACCAATAATAACTAACTACGAATTTTGCAAGCAGTTTCAGTGCAAATTCCCCAATCTCTTGTACTTATTTATGTCAGAGTTCAAATTGCTAGTTGTTTTCAATTGCAACAACTTTGATTAACACTATAACTTAACATTAAAATTTATGTCATAAATCGCTTAAGAAAAATGGAAGTTGGGTCTTAAAGGGGGCGGCAAATGATATGGCGAGAAAGAGTTATTCAAGAAATGGAATACGAAGAGAGGAGCTGAAGTGGACAATGTCAGGACTGAGCTACAACCTCTGGCTGGAGGTTTATTCCTTGTAGCACAGGAGGACGAGGAGTGATCTTAAAGAGGTAAACAAAATTGTGAGAGGAATAGATTAGGTAAACGTACAGATTATTTCACTCAGAGTAAGGGGATCAAGAACCAGAGGACATAGGTTTAGTGTGAGGGTGGGATGATTTAATAGGAACCTGAGGGCTAACCTTTTTACACAAAGGGTGATGGGTGCATGGAACGAGGTGCTGGAGAGGTAGTTGAGGCAGGTACTATCGGAACATTTAAGAGACACTTAGGCAGGTATGTGGATAGGGTAGGTTTACAGGGATAATGACCAAAAGCAGGCAGGTAGGACTAGTGTAGATACTATCTACTACCACTATGTACTACTATTACAGAACTACTATCTACCTCATTGATGTCCCTCAGACTATCTTTGATCGGACTTTACTGGCTTTACCTTGCACTAAACATTATTCCCTAATCATGTATTTGTACATGGCTCGATTGTAACCATGTATTGTCTTTCCATTGACTGGTTAGCATGCGACAGAAGCTTTTCACTGTACCTCGGTACACGTGACAATAAACTAAACTGAACTGAACTAAATGGGGCATGTTGGTCGGCAGAAGGGCCTTTTTCAATGCTGTATGACTCTATGTAAGAAATATTGAAAGATTTACTAATTAACTGCAAGATATGGCACAAGTTTAATCATATACAAGAAGGCTGATATTAAAAGAGTTTCGCCAAAGATTCAAATATTTAAGGCAGACAACAGATGGGAACAAAGGTAATGGGACGTTTTTCATATTGCATCTGGGAAATGGCATATGAATATAACCTTCCTTCTAACCCCACATCTGAGCTTTGAACTCCAACTAAAAGCAATGTCACCTCTTCAATCAGTAGCTAACTGGCAGCAGCAAACCACTGCACAGTTGAAAAGTCTTTCTCTTCCATGAGGAAGCAGCCAGTTCCTCGAGATATCAGCGTGATTGTTTAAATGTCTTTCATGAAAGCATAGCTTTCACTGTGAGGAAACAAGTACACTCTGCCCACTGCTCCCTATGCTCCCAGAGAAGGGGACAAGATAAAAGGGCCTGGAACGAATCTTGGAAAAGAGAACTTCCTCCAACAGCAGCCCATATGCGCTTTCACTGTGAAAACCGATTTGATTAGATCAAAGGAAATACAGTTTCATGACCAACAGTTTATCCAAACATGAGAATTTTGCCCTCTGAATTCACACTTTAATTATAGCTGAACAGTAGTGTCTAACACTGCATGAATGTGAATGGCATTTGGTGTCCAGATTCACAGTAATAACACCACATTGAACAACAGTGTACGTCACATGATAAATGCCCTAAAGCGGTGCAGAGTATCAAAAATAGAAGGCAAAACAGAGCAAAGACTGGTATCATGTACGAAAAGATTGGTTTTGCGGACTTTTTCAAAAATGTTACTGGTGGGGAAGAGGGGATGAAAATTGAGCAATGAGAGGGCTGGGGAATATTTAACTTCAGTTTCCCATGTTAAATAAGCCTTAAAGTATCAGTTGCCTTTCTGCACGTCCAGTTGCTTCAACTTCATTGTTGGTACATGATTAAGAGGTGAGTACAACCAGTTGCTGAAATGCCCGCACAGTTTACTGTAAGCAACCAAAATACTAATTTCCTCGAGAGAAATCTCTGGCCACTGGGTGCTGGATTTTTTGACAGAGTAGACACCAGAGCCCATAGCCTCCGAATAAAAGGATGAACCTTTAGATCGAAAATAAGGAGAAATTTTTTGAGTCAGAGGATGATGAATCTGTGGGATTTATTGCCACAGACGGCTGTGGAGGCCATGTCACTGGATATTTTTAATGGGGAGATAGACAGATTCTTGATTAGTAAGGGTGTCAAGAGTTTTGGGGAGAAGGCTGGAGAATGGGGTTGAGTGGGAAAGATAGATCAGCTATGATTGAATGGCGGAGTAGACTTGATGGGCTGAATGGTCTAATTCTGCTCCTGTAACTCATGAACTTATGAACATGACACCTCAAAACCCTAACGTGTTCCTGCCATCAATTACAAGGCTGAGCTTTCAGAATACGTCCTTGTACTTCCTTCAATGGCCTTGGTTTGCTCTAATTGTTTAAGAGATGTGTAGCCTTAATATCTCAGGGCTTCTTCAGGGTTGAAGAAGTCCTTCAGGAGAATCCATACCTCAGGGGTAAGCCATTTAGAACGGAGATGAGGAATAACTTTTTCACAGACGGTTGTGAATCTGTGGAATTCTCTGCCTCAGAAGGCAGTGGAGGCCAATTCTCTGGATGCTTTCAAGAGAGAGTTAGATAGAGCTCTTAAAGATAGCGGAGTCAGGGGATATGGCGAGAAGGCAGGAACGGGGTACTGATTGTGGATGATCAACAATGATCATATTGAAACATAGAAAATAGGTGCAGGAGTGGCGGTGATTGGCGGTGCTGGCTCGAAGGGCTGAATGGCCTACTCCTGCACCTTTTGTCTATTGTCTATTGTTATGTTAATGCTTGTTTTGTGATTAGAATTAAGATTGTGATATTAGTACTTCAGGAGAAAGATTGCTTAATAGATTCCCCACCATTTTCGACCAGACCCTATTCCTTAAACCTCAGCAGCAGGAATGTAATGGCTGTTGATGAGGCTGGGATATGAGTTGGAAGATGCTGAGGCACAGGCAGTGGAGATATCTGTAGAGATGGGGAAATCATTTCAAAATGGATCGACGTGGATGAGAAGACTAGTTTGGTACAAAACTAAAACCTTATATAATGCTTTTTAAATAACGAATGACCAAATTAGGACACCAAGTTTTGGAATAATTTAATTGTCAGGCAGTATCTCTAGAGAACATGGATAGGCGATGTCTTGGGTCAGAACCCTTCTTCATTGGGTCCTGTCTCAAAACATCACCTATCCACGTTCACCAGAGATGCTGCCTGACCCGCTAAGTTACTCCAGATCTTTGTGTCTATTCTTGTAAACCTGCATCTGCAGCTCCTTGTGCTTCTGTTAGAAAATGCAACTGGCAGGTTGGAATAGGAGGGACCGGTGAATGCAATACGCCAAATGAAGTCGCAACTATTGTCATATGCACCAGTGATAGGGTACAGTTAAAATCTTGCTTGCAGCAGTGTCACAGGTATATAGACACACAACTCGCAAAAATGTAAATTACACATAAATCCTGCAAGACAGTAAAACAAAAAGGCAATAATAAAAAAAAACATAGTGCAAAACACAATTCGAAACCAGGTCCATGGTAGAGGCGGTTCAAAGTGTTCCATTGCCGAGGTAGTAGTAGGGATGCATAGGCCGGTTCAAGAACCTGATGGTTGACGGAACATAACTTTTTCTGAACCTGGTGGTGTGGGAATTCAGGCTTCTCTACCTCCTTCCCAATGGTAGCAGCTAAAAGAGGGCATGGCCCAGATAGTGGGGAACTTTGATGAGAGATTAGAAACATAGAAAATAGGTGGAGGAGTGGTGCCACCAGCAGTGGCTGCCTCGCCAAAAGTCTGCCTGTTCTTTCTTCTGTTTTTGTTATTTTAAGTATGTGTTAAAAGTATGTTTTAGTGTTCCTGGGTTTGTTTTATGTCGGGGGTGGGAATTTTTTTTTTTCAATCTCTTACCTCGATAGGCAATTTTTTTCCGTATCATACCTCCATCCCCACTGAGGCCTAACATCGGGGAGATGGCGGCCTTTACTGGAGACCGACCCGGCGTTCCAAGCCGCAGGGGTCTGTGGGACTTTAACATCGCTGAGCTTGCGATACCTTTGCCGGGGATAGAAGCTCCAACCATGGGTCATGTGGACTTTAACATCGTGGAGCCCGAGGTCTCTGATGAGGGAATTTCAATCACCCCAATGGGGGCTGTATGGTAACTGAAATTTCACTGTACCTTAACCAGTATATGTGACAGTAAACTGACCTTGAAACCGTGACCTTGAGGAGTAGGCCATTCAGCCCATCGAGCCAGCACCGTCGTTCAATATGATCATGGCTGATCATCCAAAATCAGTACCCGCCTTCTTGAGCAGTGCCTCACACAGAACCTTTGATGATGGGGAAGGCAATGCCTTATAGATCCAGAGACATGCGCTCGATCCTGACTGTGGGTGCTGTATGTATGGAGTTTGTCAAGTCAAGTCAATTTTATTTCTATAGCACATTTAAAATTAACTCTTGTTAACCAAAGTGCTTTACATTGGTGCAGGTACTAACGTGCTACATACAGTGGTACATAGATCTAACAATACATACATAAATACATACATACAGTGCTCATTCAGAGGACCTCAAGAAACGCTTGTGAGTAGAAATAGGTTTTAAGTCTAGACTTAAAGGAGTCGATGGAGGGGGCAGTAATGATGAGGAGAGGGATGCTGTTCCACAGTCTAGGTGCCACAACCGCAAAAGCACGGTCGCCCCTGAGCTTAAACCTGGACCGCGGGATAGTCAGTAGCCCCAAGTCGGCCGACCTGAGGGAACTGCAGGTAGAATGGTGGGTTAGCAGATTTTTGATAGAGGTGGGGGCAAGCCCGTTAAGGGCTTTGTATACATAGAGGAGGAGCTTGAAATTGATTCTGTACCATACTGGGAGCCAGTGGAGAGAGGCCAGAATCGGGGTGATGTGGTTCCTTTTACGGTTACCCGTCAGAAGTCTCGCTGCGCCGTTTTGGACCAATTGCAGGCAGGACAGGGAAGATCGGCTGATGCCAGTGTATATAGAGTTGCAGTAATCAAGGCGGAAGGAGATAAATGCGTGGATGATCTTTTCAAGTTCGTCGAATTGTTCTCCCTGGGTGGGTTGGATTCCTCCCTCACACCAAAGACGTGCAGGTTTGTAGGTTGATTAGCTTTTGTAAATTGTCCCTGGTTTGTAGGATAGAACTAGTGCATGCATGATCTCTGGTCAGCGGGCAAAAGGTTCGCCAAAGGACCTGTTTCCACACTGTATCTCAAAATTAAACTAAACTAAACTAAGACTGCATACAGGGACCATGCTCCCTGTGGCTGGAAATGTCTCAACCCAGGGGTCACAATCTCTGAATGTGGGTTAACACGTTTAGGGCTGAGTCGAGGAAAAGTATTTTTACTCAGGAAGTGATAACCTTGTGAAGGCTAAGGTGCTGATTGTACAGAATAAAATAATAAGCTCATAGTTTTGGGATAAGTAACTGACAATTTGGGACTGAAATAAGGAACATTTCTTCAGAGAGAAGGTTGCAAATCTTAGGAATTCTCATGAACAAAGTCGAATTGAGGCTTGGTCGTTCAGTATACATGAAAGTGTTATTTTTGGGCATGTGGGATGGGGGGGGAGGTCAGGCAGAAAAAAGGATATCCTTTTTTGTATGTTATATGATGTATATCTATGTTATGTTATGTTATAGGATGTATATCTAAACACAACTACAAAAGGCGGCACAGGACTAAAGAGCCTACTCCTGCAGAGCCTACTCCTGCTTTTAATTCTTATTCCTTTGTCTAATCTCTCACAGCACTGATGGTGATGGTTACTAACCTGTGGAATTCTCTGCCACAGAAGCAGAAAGGCAATACAGGATTGCAATCAATCCATTTGCAGTGGATAAATACAGATTTACAGAGTGTAATGTGAGATTGTAGATATGTTTCTGTGGTTAGCATGCAAATAGTTGCCTGTGTTGGGCGCCATTTTGGAATTGATTACTGACCTATGTGTAACAGGCGTGAGTGAGTTAATCACCGTCTCGTTATCTCACACCACTTATAGAGCTGCTTACTAACCCTGTGCCAAACAGCACTGAAGGGCTGGGTTCCATAACAGGAATTCCTGTAACAAGGAGGAGATATTAGAGTAAGGAAAGAAATTGCTTTGCTTTCCAGTTTAATGCATTTTATGACAGGAAACGTTGTCTGGCCGGAGAACCATTTCATATCATTATCCTTTCCCACTCTTGCCTGCCAGGTCACATGACTGTGTTGACAGCAAAGTTCAGAGGTCGATAATCATTCCAGTCAGCAGGACGTTGAATATTGTTTTTGAGCTCATATCAAGCTTCCTCCCAACCCGGTAAATCAGCCCTGGCTTGATTAGATTGCGGAAATTGACTTTATTGCTCAAAAAACAATCCCAGATCTGAAGCCCAAGTGTTAGGCCTGGCCGTGGGGGTTCATTGATTCAAGTTTAAAGATTCCAAGTATTTCGATTTCCATTTCGTTTTGAGAGGACAAAATAAAACCTCTCTTGTGAGTTCAGTTTAGAGATACAACGTGGAAACGGGTTCTTCGGCCCACTGAGTGCATGCCGACCAGCGATTCCCGCACACTAACAATATCATACACACTCGAGGGAACATTTCCAATTTTACCGATGCCAATTAGCCTACAAACCCGCACATCTTTGGAATGTGGCAGGAAACCGGAGATCCCAGAGAAACCCCATGTAGATCACGGGGAGAATGTACAAATTCCATACACTCAGTACCCGGAGTCAGGATCAAACCCAGTTCTCTGGTGCTGTAAGGCAACAACTCCACCGATGCACCACCATGCTGGGAGATTGATAGTAGAGAATTACTGGGAGGTTTATGAATGGGTTCGAGAGGTTAAATGGGGCAAGGCTGAGATCAAGTTGGGAATTACTTTAGGTAATTCTGAGTGGGTGAGAGGTGAGATTGTGGGAGATATTGCACACGAAAAAATGCGACGTGTGGACATGAGGACACTAAGTGTCGAGTAGCAGAGAGACCTTGGAGTGCATGACTGCCGATCCCTTAAGGCAGCAGGAAAGATAAAACTAAGATGATTGGGATGGCATTTAAAATACTATTTTTATTGTCCCAGGTTGAAAATAACACTTCAAAGAAATCGGGCCATTATTGTATAAAACAAGAAAAAAAAGAAACATTTGAAAATACTCAGTAGGTCGGGCAGCATGTGTGGTGAAAGAGTCAGAGTTAATGTTTCAGGTTGTTGGCCTTGTTGCAGAGCATAGATGAAAGTTTCTCCCTCCACAGGTGCTGCCTGATCTGCTCATTTTTTCCTGTATAACAGTTTTTTTTTGTTTGTTTTTTGATAAAACATGGCAAAGCCACATGTACAATACTCTGTGTAGCCTGATCGCCACACCACAGGAAGAATGTGGCATGCTATGAAGAGTATGGAGATGCCTGAATTAGCAAGTCTGGAGCAGGGTATAGTTAGGTGTGGGGAGGATGCTAGGAGGCTGCAGGGTGATTTGGATAGGCTGAGTGAATGGGCAGATGCATGGCAGATGCAGTATAATGTGGATAAATGTGAGGTTATCCACTTTGGTGGCAAAAACATGAAGGTAGACTATTATCTGAATGGTGGCAGATTAGGAAAAGGGGAGATGCAACAAGACCTGGGTGTCATGGTACACCAGTCATTGAAAGTAGGCATGCAGGTGCAGCAGGCAGTGAAGAAAGCAAATGGTATGTTAGCATTCATAGCGAAAGGATTTGAGTATAGGAGCAGGGAGGTTCTACTGCAGTTGTACAGGGTTTTGGTGAGACCACACCTGGAGTATTGCGTACAGTTTTGGTCTCCAAATCTGAGGAAAGACATAGAAACATAGAAACATAGAAAATAGGTGCAGGAGTAGGCCATTCGGCCCTTCGAGCCTGCACCGCCATTCAATGTGATCATGGCTGATCATCCAACTCAGTATCCCGTACCTGCCTTCTCTCCATACCCCCTGATCCCTTTAGCCACAAGTGCCACATCTAACGCCCTCTTAAATATAGCCAATGAACTGGCCTCAACTACCTTCTGTGGCAGAGAATTCCAGAGACTCACCACTCTCTGTGTAAAGAATGTTTTCCTCATTTCGGTCCTAAAGGAATTCCCCCTTATCCTTAGACTGTGACCCCTGGTTCTGGACTCCCCCAACATCGGGAACAATCTTCCAGCATCTAGCTTGTCCAACCCCTTAAGAATTTTGTAGGTTTCTATAAGATCCCCCCTCAATCTTCTAAATTCCATCGAGTACAAACCGAGTCTATCCAATCTTTCCTCATATGAAAGTCCTGACATCCCAGGAATCGGTCTGGTGAATCTTCTCTGTACCCCCTCTATGGCAAGGATGTCTTTCCTCAGATTTGGAGACCAAAACTGTACGCAGTACTCCAGGTGTGGCCTCACCAAAACCCTGTACAACTGCAGTAGAACCTCCCTGCTCCTATACTCAAATCCTTTCGCTATGAATGCTAACATACCATTTGCTTTCTTCACTGCCTGCTGCACCTGCATGCCTACTTTCAATGACTGGTGTACCATGACACCCAGGTCTCGTTGCATCTCCCCCTTACCTAATCTGCCACCATTCAGATAATAGTCTACCCTCATGTTTTTGCCACCAAAGTGGATAACCTCACATTTATCCACATTGTACTGCATCTGCCATGCGTCTGCCCATTCACTCAGCCTATCCAAATCACCCTGCAGCCTCCAAGCATCCTCCTCACACCTAACTATACCCCCCAGCTTGGTATCATCTGCAAATTTGGAGATGTTGCATTGAATTCCCTCGTCCAAATCATTAATATATATTGTAAATAGCTGGGGTCCCAGCACTGAGCCTTGCGGCACCCCACTAGTCACTGCCTGCCATTCTGAAAAGGACCCGTTTACTCCTACCCTTTGCCTCCTGTCTGCTAGCCAGTTCTCTATCCACATCAATACTGAACCCCCAATACCGTGTGCTTTAAGTTTGTATGCTAATCTCTTATGCGGGACCTTGTCGAAAGCCTTCTGAAAGTCTAGATATAACACATCCACTGGTTCTCCCTTATCCACTCTACTAGTTACATCCTCGAAAAATTCTATCAGATTTGTCAGACATGATTTACCTTTCGTAAATCCATGCTGACTTTGTCCAATGATTTCACCACTTTCCAAATGCGCTGCTATCCCATCTTTAATAACTGACTCCAGCAGTTTCCCCACTACCGATGTTAGACTAACTGGTCTGTAATTCCCCGCTTTCTCTCTCCCTCCTTTTTTAAAAAGTGGGGTTACATTAGCTACCCTCCAATCCTCAGGAACTACTCCAGAATCTAAGGAATTTTGAAAAATTATCACTAATGCATCCACTATTTCTGTGGCTACCTCCTTGAGTACTCTGGGATGCAGACTATCTGGCCCTGGGGATTTATCGGCCTTCAATTCGTTCAATTTACCCAACACCACCTCCCGGCTAACCTGGATTTCACTCAGTTCCTCCATCTTATTTGACCCCCGTTCCACTGCTATTTCCGGCAGATTATTTATGTCTTCCTTAGTGAAGACAGAACCAAAGTAGTTATTCAATTGGTCTGCCATGTCCTTGTTCCCCATGATCAATTCACCTGTTTCTGACTGCAAGGGACCAACATTTGTTTTAACTAGTCTCTTTCTCTTTACATATCTATAAAACTTTTGCAGTCAGTTTTTATGTTCCCTGCCAGTTTCCTTTCATAATCTATTTTCCCTTTCCTAATTAAGCCCTTTGTCCTCCTCTGCTGGATTCTGAATTTCTCCCAGTCCTCCGGTAGGCTGCTTTTTCTGGCAAATTTGTATGCCTCATCTTTTGTTTTTATACTATCCCTGATTTCCCTTGTTATCCATGGATGCACCACCTTCCCCGATTTATTCTTTTGCCAAACTGGTATGAACAACTTTTGTACTTCATCCATGCAGTCTTTAAATACCTTCCATTGCACATCCACTGTCAACCCTTTAAGAATCACCTGCCAGTCTATCTTGGCCAATTCACATACCTTCAAAGTTACCTTTGTTCAAGTTCAGAACCCTTGTTTCTGACTTAATTTTGTCACTCTCCATCCTAATGAAGAACTCAACCATATTATGGTCACTCTTGCCCAAGGGGCCACGCACAACAAGACTGCTAACTAACCCTTCCTCATTACTCAATACCCAGTCTAGAATAGCCTGCTCTCTCGTTGGTTCCTCCACATGTTGGTTGAGAAAACTATCCCGCATACATTCCAGGAAATCCTCTTCCTCAGCACCCCTGCCAATTTGATTCACCCAATCTACATGCAGATTGAAGTCACCCATTATAACCGTGTTACCCTTGTTGCACGCATTTCTAATTTCCTGTTTGATGCCATCCCCAACTCCAATACTACTGTTAGGTGGCCTGTACACAGTTCCCACTAGCGTTTTCTGCCCCTTAGAGTTTCGCAGCTCTACCCATATCGATTCCACATCCTCCACGCTAATGTCCTTCCTTTCTATTGCATTAATCTCCTCTCTCACCAGCAACGCTACCCCACCTCCTTTTCCTTTTCGTCTATCCCTCCTGAATATTGAATATCCCTGGATGTTCAGCTCCCAGCCTTGGTCATCCTGGAGCCAAGCCAAGACATTCTTACCATAGAGGGGGTTCAGAGAATGGTCACCAGACTGATTCCTGGGATGTCGGGACTTTCATATGAAGAAAGACTGGATAGACTCGGCTTGTACTCACTGGAATTTAGAAGATTGAGGGGGGATCTTATAGAAACTTACAAAATTCTGAAGGGGTTGGACAAGCTAGATGCAGGAAGATTGTCCCCGATGTTGGGGGAGTCCAGAACAAGGGGTCACAGTCTAAGGATAAGGGGGAATTCCTTTAGGACCGAGATGAGGAAAACATTCTTTCCACAGAGAGTGGTGAGTCTCTGGAATTCTCTGCCACAGAAGGTCGTTGAGGCCAGTTCATTGGCTATATTCAAGAGGGAGTTGGATGTGGCTCTTGTGGCTAAAGGGATCAGGGGGTATGGAGGCAGGTACGGGATACTGAGTTGGATGATCAGCCATGATCATATTGAATGGCGGTGCAGGCTCGAAGGGCCGAATGGCCTACTCCTGCACCTATTTTTCCAAGTTTCTATGTTTCTAAGCTGAAGAGATGGTGGTGAAGGCAGATACAATTGCAGCATTCAACAGACATATGAAAGGGTAATTGTACAGGAAAGGTTGAGAAGAATATGGGCCTAATGCAGGCATATAGGTTTAGCATTGATAGAAATTAGGTCAGCAGAAATAAAGTGGGTGAAGGAACTGCAGATGCTGGTTTAAACCAAAGATAGACAGAAAATGCTGGAGTAACTCAGCGGGACAGCCAGCATCTCTGGAGAGAAGGAATGGGTGACATTTCAGATCGAGACCCTTCTTCAGACTGAAAGTTACGGAAAAGGAAAACAAGAGATATAGTCGATGATGTAGAGAGATATAGAACAAATGAATGAAAGATATGCAAAAAAGTAACAATGATAAAGGAAACAGTTGGGTGAGAACGAGAAGCTGGTGCGACTTGGGTGGGGGAGGGATGGAGAGAGAGGCAATGTGGGGGTTACTTGAAGTTAGACAAATTAATATTCATACCACTGGGTTGTAAGCTGCCCAAATGAAATATGAGATGTTGTTCCTCCAATTTGCATTTGGCGTCACTCTGACAATGGAGGAGGCCTAGGACAGAAAGGTCAGTGTGGGAATGGGAAGGGGAATTAAAGTGTTTAGCAACCGGGAGATCTGGTAGGTCCAGGTGGACTCAGCGAAGGTGTTCAGCGAAACGATCGCCCAGTCTATGTTTGGTCTCGCCGATGTATGAGAGTCCACATCTTGAACAATGGATACAGTAGATGAGGTTGGAGGAGGTGCAACTGAACCTCTGCTTAACCTGAACGTAGATCTGCTTCTGTGCTGTGTGTTTCTATAATTTCTATGAAAGGCCTCTATCACCATCTGAGGCCAGGTGCTAAATATCTCCTATTGAGGATTTGTATTTTTATTAATTTGCTATAGAAGAAATCAATCTATTGTTCCTTAGTTTGTTTTCAAATCTTTCGGAACATGTACCTGTGTGAGAAAGAACTGTAGTTGCTGGATAAAATCGAAGGGAGACACAAAAGCTGGAGAAAATCAGTGGGTGAGGCAGCATTTATGGAGGTAAGGAATGGATGACGTTTCAGGTCGAGACCCTTTTTCAGACCCCATTCCTTCTCTCCATAGATGCTGCCTCACCCGCTGAGTGTCTCCAGCTTTTGTGTCTACTATCCATGTACCTGTCTGACTGTTTCTTAAACGTTCGGAAAGTCCCCGTCTCAACTACCTCCTCTGGCAGCTTGTTCCATACACCCACCACCCTTTGGGTGAAAAAGTTACCCCTCAGATTCCTATTATATCTTTTCCCCTTCACCTTAAACCTATGTCCTTTGGTCCTTGATTCACCTACTCTGGGCAAGGGACTCAGTGCATCTACCCAATCTATTCCTCTCATGATTTTATACACCTCGATCATCCAGTGTGCAGAAAGTGGGATAACACAGACCTAGTGTAAGGTAAGTGTTCTCCTTTGGTCCACCTTGATAAAACATTGTAAATTCTGAAATGGTAATACATTTATTAGTTAATCCATAGCTCCAGGTTTGCCGCTAATAGCTTTTTAAAATCAATACACAGATGTGAAATACACTACCTACCCAATCCTGGCTGTTCCGTCTGATCTGTGCAAGGATTACAAAGCTTTTTTTAATCATCTCTTCTGCCACCTGTGGCTGGATCGATGTTAACTCCATCACAACATTTTACCAGCTGTCTGACCCGTCCAAGCCACGAGTGGAATATCTTTCAAAAGTGTTGATCGGATAATTTAGAACTATTCTTCATAAAACCAGTGCATAACAAAATAATTTCCATGTCAAACGAATTACCATGGGACAGAGGCCATTGGTGGCAGTCGATGATGGAAGAAGGTTGACCAGACCTCTGTGCTCTTCGGATATTGTCATGAAGTCTTTAACACTTACCAACGGTTTAGCTGCTGCCTCACAGTGTCAGAGACCCAGGTTCAATCCTGATTATGGGTGATGTTTGTGCGGAGTTTGCATGTTCTCCCTGTGGCCGTGTGAGTTTTCCCCCACATTCCAAAGACATGTAGGTTTATAGGTTAATTGGCTTCTGTAAATTGCCCCTAGTCATAGAGTCACAGAGTGATACAGTGTGGAAACAGACCCTTCGGCCCAACCTGCCCACACCGGCCAATGTGTCCCAGCTACACTAGTCCCACCTGCCCACGTTTTGTCCATATCCCTCCAAACATGTCCTATCCATGTACCTATCCATGAGTGTCCTATCCATGAGTGGTGGGTCTCTGGAACTCTCTGCCACAGAGGGTAGTTGAGGCCAGTTCATTGGCTATATTTAAGAGGGAGGTAGATGTGGCCCTTGTGAATAAGGGGATCAGAGGGTATGGAGAGAAGGCAGGTACGGGATACTGAGTTGGATGATCAGCCATGATCATATTGAATGGCGGTGCAGGCTCGAAGGGCCGAATGGCCTACTCCTGCACCTAATTTCTATGTTTCTATGTTTCTACCTGTGTGAGAAAGAACTGTAGTTGCTGGATAAAATCAAAGGGAGACATAAAAGCTGGAGAAAATCAGTGGGTGAGGCAGCATTTTTATGGAGATAAGGAATGGATGACGTTTCAGGTCGAGACCCTTTGTCAGACCCCATTCCTTCTCTCCATAGATGCTGCCTCACCCACTGAGTTTCTCCAGCTTTTGTGTCTACTATCCATGTACCTGTCTGACTGTTTCTTAAATGTTTGGATAGTCCCCGTCTCAACTACCTCCTCTGGCAGCTTGTTCAATACGCCCACCACCATTTGGGTGAAAAAGTTACCCCTCAGATTCCTATTATATCTTTTCCCCTTCACCTTAAACCTATGTCCTTTGGTCCTTGATTCACCTACTCTGGGCAAGAGACTCGGTGCATCTATCTGATCTATTCCTCTCATGATTTTATACACCTCGATCATCCAGTGTGCAGAAAGTGAAAATGGAATAACACAGTCCTTGTGTATGGTAATCAATGGTCAGTGGTTAGCATGGACTTGGTGGGCCGAAGGGCCTGTTTCCACACAGTATGTCTTAACTCTAATCTCAGAGGGGTCCTCAATTTAACGTATCTGACAAAATATAACATTTTCAAGTACACTGCACTGACTCTTTAACCCAGATTATGTTATCAGTTTTCCTGGTTAGGGTTTGTAGGGTATATTATGGTTTCAAATGTAGAGGTGGGGTGACGGGACAATGCCCAATGGCAGCCGTGAATATGAACATAACTGGCTCTCTTGCTTCAAGTTCCTCTCCATAATAAGAGAGGAGGAAGCACTTATATATGGAGAGCACAGGCCACAAAGTCCTGAGTGACACCAAATTAAGTCTTTTGTTGGACTGGCACTAGGAATGAGCGTGGAACGGTTGTTTGTATATTTAACAATAACCATAAATTATTAACAATAACCCATAACGGGAGAAGAATGAGGTTGAGAGGGAAAGATAGATCAGCCATGACTGAATGGCCTACATCTGCTCCTATGCCTTATGAACTAATGAAAAAATGTTTACCTTAAGCATCATGCCTGGTCTATCCCGTGTACAGATCTCCCCACCATCATTTTCAGGAGATGCTGTCTCAAGAAGGCAGCTACTATCATCACGGACACACACCGGCCTGGCCACGTTCTCTTCTCACTGCTACCATTAGTGAGAAGGTATAATCCTCAGGATCATTACCTCCAGGGTAAAGAACAGCTTCCTTTAGATTTTAGAGATACAGCGAGGAAACAGACCCTTCAGCCCACCGAGTTCGTGCTGGCCAGCGATCACCCCATACACTAGCACCATCCTACGCATTAGGGACAAGTTACAAATTTAATGAACCTATACGTCTTTGGAGTGTGGCAGGAAACCGGAGCACCCAGAGAAAACCCATGTGGCCACAGGTCGAACGTATAAACTTCATACAGACAGCACCCCACAGTCAGGATCGAACCCAGATCTCTGGCGCTGTAAGGCTGCAACTCTACTGCTGTGCCACCCATCAAGCATTAGGTTCTTAAACTATTCTGCTGCACAACCCTATCTTCACACTGAATGACCAGACTTTGTCACAGGCACAGGTGCTGCCTCACCTGCTGAGTTTCTCCAGCATTTTTGTCCACCTTTGAATTTACCAGCATCTGCAGTTCTTTCTTAAACATACTTTGCACTACTCTGTTTGCCCTACGTGATTAGCTTTTTGCACTATCATGGTCTAGTTTCTTTAAAGTAACTGATACTTTATTGTACGTCTATCATTTTTTTTTTGCACCTAAAGCTGCAACAAGAAGGAATTTCCTTTCCCTGAATCAACGATGATGAATAAGTGAAAAATAAACACAACTGACTCTTGATTCTGTGGCACCTTCAGGGTTAATTTTGCATTTGTAGTATTTTGCTGCTTTACTGTGGATAATAGTGAGAAATGTCCCGCAGTGACATTCCTCTGAAGCGATGTAATATCCACCCATACTTACCCAACGTCAACTGTTTCTCCACAATGTTTAGTGTTGCGCCTTGAAGCTGTACCGTACTGGAATGGGTAGACTTACAGGAAGTGTTTTTGGCATGGTAGAGAAGGAGGTCAGAACTTGTCACACTGCAGACACACACAACCAAACCTCACGCACTGATCACAGTTTAATATAAGCATTGTTTCCTACAACATTCTCAGCTATCAGGTGGGGAGCTTCTCAAACTGCTGGTGCGTGTGTTTGCACAGTGCGTAATTACTACTTGCAGTTCACTGCCACCTTAATGGGTGAACTGGAAAGGCAGAAACAAAGTTCGGTTCGACTGCTTGGTTAAAGATTAGCCAACATTCAACTTGTGGAGATCAACCACAGCAAACAGTTTAGGGAAGATTACTGAAAGCTGCAGCCTTTACCCCGTGGCACACCCACATTGCTGACTCTCCCGCCTACAGAGAGACAAAAACAACAGCAAGAAAGAAGCCAGCCGTTTATTGTTTGAGTTGAATTCCTCAGGTAAGAGATCCCTCTTCTGTTGACTTAATTAACAGGGCATTTTAGAAGATCCAGCACAGACACACGAGAGACTTCGTGGCGTTCCGCCTTTGCTGAGCAACTGTGTTGGCAGCCTGTACAGACAGAGGAAGACGTATTTCCTCTTTAATAATAGATCCAATGGCTTGATGTTCAGGTTGCTCAGTAGCAGAGTAATAAACCGCGTGGCGAAACCATGTAGTTTCATATGGAAAAATGCCATTAAATAGACTAAAGCTCGGGGGTAGAATGTGGAACTCTTTAAAATGGATGAACCTTTTGAACGGGGATAACTAAAATACCAGAACATGTCACACGTCATTAGAGTCACAGAGTCATGCAACGTAAGAACAGGCCATTTGGCCCAACTCGTTTATGCTGACTAAGGTGCCCCAGCGAAACTGGTCACATTTGCCCTTGTTTGTCCCTCTAAACCTTTCCTTTCAATGTACTCATTGAAATGTTTTTTAATGGTACCTGCAACAACTACCCCCTCTGGCAGCATGTTCCATGTACCTACCCTCCCTCTGAGTGAAAAGGGTTCTTCAGGTTGTGGAGGGCAAAGTCCAAGCACGCTTTTATTATTGTGTGCGGTTACAGTGAATATCAGTTGGAGAGATGAGATTAAGCTCTTGCTCACATTCTTCCTTGTTGTGTTGCAACACCCTGTAATTGAGTAGCATTGCTGGAATTATCATGAACAATAATTTGCCTGTGTTTAATGTAATAGAATAGCCTATGACGCTTCATAGCAGTGGTATCAAACAAAAGTACTAAACCACAAAAGGACCTAAGGACTGCATAATTACAGCGCCAGAGACCCGGGTTCAATCCTGACTACGGGTGCTGTCTGTACGGATTTTGTACGTTCTCCCCGTGACCCGTGTGGGTTTCCTCTGGGTGCTCCGGTTTCCTTCCACACTCCAAGGATGTACAGGTTAATTGGCGCGGTAAATTTGTAAATTGTCTCTAATGTGTAGGATAGTATGGGGATCGCTGGTCGGCACGGACTCGGTGGGCCGAACGGCTTGTTTCAGCGCTACATCTCTAAACTAATCTACATTTTTATTTAATGAGGGAAGAGAAGGAGAGGTATTTTGTGGGGTGACCCTGGAGCTAACTGCAGCTGGCTACAACCAACATGATTGCAAGGATTAAATCCATATATAAATAATACCTGGAAATATTTGGAAACTTTAAAATAACACTCGGAAATAAGATTGACCTTTGGGGTAGTGCAGCCTCTCGACATAACAAATACCTGTGAATTCACGAAAGCCTGCAACAGATAATGTGAAGCAGGCCAAGCAACAGGCGGCACAGTGGCACAACGGTAGAGCTGCTGCCTCACGGCACCAGAGACCCGGGTTCAATCCTGATTATGGCCGCTGTCTGTTTGGAGTTTCTCCCTGTGACCGTGTGGGTTCTCTCTGGGTGCTCCAGTTTCCTCCCACATTCCGAAGACTTCCAGGTTAATTGGCTTCTGTAAATTTCCCCTAGTGTATAGGATGTGCAGGTGGATTACATAGAACTAGTGCACGGGTAATTGACGGTTGGCATGGACTCGGTGGGCCCAAAGGCCTGGTTTGCACATTTATATGTGTATCTGTATTTGTATTTCGCAGCTATTTCACGGTTGCGAGGGTGCACATTAATCTGGGTTCGACGGCTCATATCTACCAGGGGACGCATACCACCACTTAATGACAGACGGTACCTCTGAAAGGAGCTTGCACTCTTGGTGGACATGAAGGAAGGAAGTTTGTAAGTCTAGCCAGACTAGAGAAGGTGTAGGAGATATGTCGGGGGTTTCCAGCCACAGGTTTTTGGCTCTGATTCAGGAGAGGTGAGCAGTCCTGTTCTTCCAGTTAGTTTCTAAAACCCCTGCGGTGGAACTCAACAGCTTGTTCCACTTGCTGTAGAGGAGGTTATTTCCAGCAGGGCCCTGTCCTAATTTAGGCTTCTGAACTGAAAGAATCACCTGATGAGCATAATTGAGGTAATAATGCTACATTTCATTGAATTATCTTTTTAAAACCACTGTTCCCGATGTTGGGGAAGTCCAGGACAAGGAGTTACAGTTTAAGGATAAGGGGGAAGTCTTTTAAGACCAAGATGAGAAAATCATTTTTCACACAGAGAGTGGTGAATCTGTGGAATTCTCTGCCACAGAAGGTAGTTGAGGCCAGGGTTACACAAAAAGCTGGAGAAACTCAGCGGGTGCAGCATCATCCAAGGAGCGAAGGAGATGGGCGACGTTTCGGGTTGAGACCCTTCTTCAGTAATCTCATTCGCTCCTTAGATGCTGCTGCACCCGCTGAGTTTCTCCAGCTTTTTGTGTAACCCTCGATTCTCCAGCATCTGCATTTCCTTCTTTAACACGTAGTTGAGGCCAGTTCGTTGGCTATATTTAAGAGGGAGTTAGATGTGGCCCTTTTTGCTAAAGGGATCAGGGGGTATGGAGAGAAGGCAGGTACAGGATACAGAGTTGGATGATCAGCCATGATCATATTGAATGGTGGTGCAGGCTCGAAGGGCCGAATGGCCTACTCCTGCACCTATTTTCTATGTTTCTATGTTAACACCGATATAGTGATTATCAGCAGTTTAGTTTAGAGATACAGCATGGACACAGACCCTTCGACCCACCAAGTGCATGCCAACCATCGATCACTCATTCACAGTGTTTCTATGCTATCCCACTTTCGCATCCACTCCCCACGCACTGAGGACAATTTACAGAGGTCATTTAACCCACAAACCCGAACATCCCTGGGACGTGAGAGGAAACCGGGGCACCCGGAAGAAATCCATGCAGTCGCAGGAAGAACGTGCCAACTGCACTCAGAAAACACCCGAGTCCAGGATCGAACCGGACTCTCTGGATCGGTGAGGCAGCTGTTCAATCAGCTGCACCACTGTGCCTCCCAAGCAGTCTGGCACCATTTCCCCTCCCCACCCACCTCACAACCCCCTCCCCATCTTCCGATCATCCTCCTATGATATGTATTCACGAAGTGGAGTAACTGTGGATTGAGTTGAGGAATTGTAAAGGCAAGAAGACACTAATTGGTGTTATTTACAAAACCCCAAATAGTAGCCCGGATGTAGGGTGTAAGTTGCAGCAGGAGTCAAAACTGGCATGTAACAAAGGTAATGCCACTGTGGTGATGGGGGAATTTCAATACGCAGGTAGACTGGGAAAATCAGGTTGGTTCAGGACCCCAAGAAAGAGAGTTTGTAGAATGCCTCCGAGATGGATTCTTAGAGCAGGTTGTAATGGAGCCGATCAGAGAAAAGGCAATTCTGGATTTAGTGTTGTCCAATGAACCACATATGATAAGAGAACTCGAGGTAAAGAAACCTCTTGGAGGTAGTGATCATAATATGATTCGTTTTCTGCAAATAGAGAAGGAGAACTTTAAATCGGAAGTGGCAGTGATGCAGTTGAACAAAGGGGACTTTGAAGGCATGAGAGGGGAGCTGGCCAAAGTAGACTGGAAAGGGATCCTAGCAGGAATGACGGTGGATCAGCAATAGCAGGAATTTCTGGGCATTTCTGGAAGACGCAGGTTCATTTTATTCCAAAAAGGAAGAAAGATTCTAAGGGGAGTAGGAGGCAACTGTGGCTGACAAGAGAAGTTAGGGATAGATTAAAACTAAAAGAAAAGATGTATAACACAGCAAAGAGTAGCCGGAAGCCGGAGGATTGGGAAACTTTCATAGGACAACAGAAGGAAACAAAACGGGCAATACGGGCTGAAAAGATGAAGTATGAGGGGAAGCTGGCCAGGCATATAAAGAAGGATAGTAAAAGCTTCTTTAGATATGTTAAGGGAAAAAGAGTAGCAAAGTCAAATGTGGGTCCCTTGAAGGCAGACACGGGTGAAATAATTATGGGTAACAAGGAAATGGCAGAAGAGTTGAATAGGTACTTTGGATCTGTCTTCACTAAGGAGGACACAAACAATCTCCCAGATGTACTGGAGGACAGAAGATCTAAGGGGGTAGAGGAACTGAAATAAATTTTCATTAGGCGAGAAATAGTATTGGATAGGCTACTAGGGACTGAAGGATGATAAATCCCCTGGGCCTGATGGTCTGCATTCCAGGGTCCTCAGGGAGATGGCTCTAGAAATAGTGGACGCATTGGTTATCATTTTCCAATGTTCAATAGATTCAGGATCAGTTCCTGTGGATTGGAGGATAGCTAATGTTATCCCACTTTTCAAGAAAGGAGCGAGAGAGAAAACGGGGAATTACAGACAAGTTAGCCTGACTTCGGTGGTGGGAAAGATGCTCAGGTCAATTATTAAAGAGGTAATAATGGAGCATTTGGATAGCAGTAAAAGGATTAGTCCAAGTCAACATGAATTTATGAAAGGGAAATCATGCTTGACTAATCTTCTGGAATTTTTTGAGGATGTGACAAGTAAAATGGATGAAGGGGTGCCAGTGGATGTAGTGTATCTAGACTTTCAGAAAGCCTTTGATAAGGTCCCGCACGGGAGACTGGCGACTAAAATTAGAGCGCATGGTATTGGGGGTAGGGTGTTGACATGGATAGAAAATTGGTTGGCAGACTGGAAGCAAAGAGTAGGAGTGAACGGGTCCTTTTCAGAATGGCAGGCATTGGCGAGTGGAGTGCCGCAAGGCTCGGTGTTGGGGCCGCAACATATATATATTAATTACCATATATATTAATGATTTGGAAGAGGGAATTAGGAGCAACACTAGCAAGTTTGCGGATGACACAAAGCTGGGTGGCAGTGTGAACTGTGAAGAGGATGTTAGGAGGTTGCAGGGGGACCTGGACAGGTTGAGTGAGTGGGCAGATGCGTGGCAGATGCAGTATAATATAGATAAATGTGAGGTTATCCACTTTGGTGGTAAAGACAAGGGGGCAGATTATTATCTCAATGGGGTTAGGTAAAGGGGAGGTACGGCGAGACCTGGGTGTCCTTGTACACCAGTCACTGAAAGTTGGTGTGCAGGTACAGCAGGTAGTGGAGAAAGCTAATGGAATGTTGGCCTTCATAACAAGAGGATTTCAGTACAGGAGTAAAGAGGTTCTTCTGCAGTTGTATAGGACTCTGGTGAGACCACATCTGGAGTATTGTGTACAGTTTTGGTGTCCTAATTTGAGGAAGGACATCCTTGTGATTGAGGCAGTGCAGCATAGGTTCACGAGATTGATCCCTGGGATGGTGGGACTGTGATATGAGGAAAGATTGAAAAGACTAGGCTTGTATTCACTGGAGTTCAGAAGGATGAGGGGGGATCTTATAGAAACATATAAAGTTATAAAAGGACTGGACAAGCTAGATGCAGGAATAAATGTTCCCAACGTTGGGTGAGTCCAGAACCAGGGGCCACAGTCTTAGAATAAAGGGGAGGTCATTTAAGACTGAGCTGAGAAAATAAACCTTTTTACCCAGAGAGTTGTGAATTTATGGAATTCCCTGCCACAGAGGGCAGTGGAGGCCAAATCAGTGGATGGATTTAAGAGAGAGTTGGATAGAGCTCTAGGGGCTAGTGGAGTCAAGGGATAGGGGGAGAAGGAAGGCACGGGTTATTGATAGCGAACGATCAGCCATGAACACAATGAATGGCGGTGCTGGCTCAAAGGGCCGAATGGCCTCCTCCTGCACCTATGTTTTATGTTTCTATGAGACTTAGATATCGCTCTTGGGGCCAACGGAATCAAGGGATATGGGGAGAAAGCAGGAACGAGGTACTGATTTTGGATGATCAGCCATGATCATATTGAATGGCGGTGCTGGCACGAAGGGCCGAATGGTGTGCTCCTGCACCTATTTTCTATGTTTCTATGCATCACCCGTTGCCACCCTATGCTGTAACTCTGCTGTTGCAATTCTCACCACCCCAATTATTTGACATGATATAAACAATCTTCCATACCTAACGCAAGTCCAGCAATGAGATCTTCAGGATTGGGAGATAGGAATGATTTTCACATGGTGAAACACGCGCACAAAGATTTAGCAGCTGGGGTGGTGGGGGGGGGGGGGGGCATTTGTGTGCCGTGGGTGCCAGCCTGTCGGGAATGGAGGACTCGGATGCCAACTTTATGAATCTGGTCCACCAAGAAGGCTGATAAGCATAGACCAGGAAATAATGAATTGACTAAACAAGCTGACAAGACGGAAAGTCTTTACCTTGAAATTCCTTTCCTGGTTTCGGTAAAACAGGTTTGTGCACTCTGGTTGAGGGCTGGAAAGGGCCTGATTAAAGTGGGTGCTAGGATTTCAAGCAGCGTTTGGAGCGATTATGTTTAACTTGGTGGCTGTGCTCAGTTCCGTGAATATTGCAGCAGCATTTACCATAACTAAGGCTCCACTGGGTGGCAGAGTGGCGCAACAGTAGAGTTGCTGCCTTATAGCGCCGGAGACCCAGGTTCGATCCTGACTACGGGTGCTGGCTGTACAGAGTTTGTACGTTCTCCGTGTGACCACGTGGGTTTTCTCCGGGTACGTACTGGTTGAGGTTTATAGGTCAATTGACGTCTGTAAATTGCAAATTATCTGCAGTGTAGGATAGAGCTAGTGTACAAAGTGAATGGGGGTCAGAGCAGACTCGGTGGGCCGAAGGGCCTGCTTCCGCACTGTACGTCTAAGTCTAAAGTAAAGTCACTGTCAGGTGCCATGTTGGCTTACAAGGTTGGATTAGAAGCTCAAAGGACTCCTTATCTACTCCAGGGATCCGTGTGGACTTCAGTTTCCAACAGTTCCTCTGCTCCAGGCAGGATCATAAGAGTGCAGAGGTACAGGAGAATTATACAGGAGAAAACACAAAGTGCTGGAGGAACCCAGAGGTCAGGCAGCAACTGTGGAGGGAATGGGCAAACACCGTTTTGGGTCAGGATGTCGCCCATCCATGCTCTCCTGAGATGCTGCCTGACTCGTTGAGTTACTCCAGCAGTTTACGTTTTATTTATTTATTTTCAAAATAGACTTTATTCGAGAAATAAATATATACAATACATGATCCTTACAAAACTCTATCCGACATTCTCGGAAGCTGTACATACATACAATACTAAATTGTGATTTCCCCAAATCACAATATTACCTCCCACCTTTGCCACTCATGTGGCCCACTGGCGTGGAATCATCGAATCATAGAAAATAGGTGCAGGAGTAGGCCATTCAGCCCTTCGAGCCTGCACCGCCATTCAATATGATCATGGCTGATCATCCAACTCAGTATCCTGTACCTGCCTTCTCTCCATACCCCCTGATCCCTTTAGTCACATGGGCCACATCTTGCTCCCTCTTAAATATAGCCAATGAACTGGCCTCAACTACCTTCTGTGGCAGAGAATTCCACAGATTCACCACTCTCTGTGTGAAAAAAGATCTTCTCATCTCGGTCCTAAAAGACTTCCCCCTTCCCTTCCCTTATTTTGAGGGGCGTCTCCACTACACCCTGCCCCCACATGTCCAGCAGCAGAAGTACCATAAACTGTGGTCCTCCATATTAAGAACTATGTTTTGAGCCGGGACCTTCTTCAGCCTCGGGAGAACTGGAGGACCATCAGACAGGAGAACCATCTTGTCATCCGTGGCGAGGAATGTGGTGGTGTTTCTGGAGAACGAGTTTCCTTGCCTATTCATTCGTCAAAATTCCCCCAAAAAACCCAGCAGGTGCTGGAAATCCTACATTAAAAAAAACAAGAAACACTGGAATATTCATCCGGTCTGACCACATTAGCAGGAAGAGAAGCAGGGCTTCTGATAGAAGGTTCTCAACTTCAAACATTCCTGGAGATAGGTCTCAACCTGCTGAATATTTCCAGCATCTCCTGTTTTTATTTTAGATTTCCTATCCAACTCTGCCACTGGTCTTTTCAATGTCTCACTGCCAAATGGGGTAAGTGGCTGTGGTTAGCTCCAGAGTTCCAAAGCCTTACTGGGTCCAAAAAGGCCCTTCAGCAGACTGGTGATTACCAGCCACAGTAAGAGCACTACTTTCTACTGGAGAAATAAGTTGTCGATGAACCATAATAGCAATTACAAATCTGCATCAGTCCTGCAGTGTAAACATCTATCAGTAACCCAAGGCAGTCCACAGAAATGTTGTGGTCAACCTCTTAAGAAGAGAAAGGGTTAGGAAGATGGAAAGGTGTAGGAAGGAATGCAGATGCTGGTTTATAATGAAGATAAACACGAATTGCCGGAGTAACTCAGCGGGACAGGCAGCATCTCTGTATTAGAAAGAATGGGGGAGGGATGGAGAGAAATATGAATATTGACTTCTCTATCTTCAAGTAACCCTTGCTTTCCTTCTCTCTCTCTGCGTCCCTCTCCCATCCCAGTTCTCTGTCTAGTTTGACTATCCTCCTGAATTAATTTTATTTTGTATTGCCTCATGATCTATTCTACATATTCCTTGAACTTTGTCCCTTTTGATCACTCGTTTTCACCCTTCCATATCTTTCGTTTCCCTCTCCCCTGACTCTGTCTGCAGAAGGGTCTCAACCTGAAACATCACACATTCCTTCTATCCAGAGATGCTGCCTGTCCCGCCGAGTTACTCCGGCATTTTGTGTCTATCTCAGGAAGATTGAAAAGTTTGGCTTGGGAATTCGTTCAAATTTATTTCCTGTCTATTCTACAGAAAATAGTGTTAAAGAAGGAACTGCAGATGCTGGAGAATCGAGGGTTACACAAAAAGCTGGAGAAACTCAGCGGGTGCAGCAGCATCTAAGGAGCGAAGGAGATGGGCGACGTTTCGGGTCGAGACCCTTCTTCAGACCAGTCTGAAGAAGGGTCTCGACCCGAAACATCGCCTATCTCCTTCGCTCCTTAGATGCTGCTGCACCCGCTGAGTTTCTCCAGCTTTTTTGTGTAACCCGACAGAAAATAGTGTTTGGTTGTGTTCACAAGGTGATAGATCCATTGTTTAACATGGATAGACCATTCTGAAGAAGGGTCCTCACCAGAAACATCACCTCTCCATGTTCTCCAGAGATGCTGCCTGACCCGCTGAGTTACTCCAGCACTTTGTGTCTATGAATTTCTGTAATTGGTTTAAACTTAGTGAATCAGGATAGTTGGCAGAACAAGACCATGGGCCTGGATAATCCATAGCCTCCATTTTCAAGCAAGTTGCTTATGGAAGGAGTGGAACTGCTTTCAATTCTGCTAGGATGAAAGTGGCCAAGATAGTCAGCAGCAGTATATGTTCCAAGTAATTACAAATGAAGGAGATGTGTGGGGCAAGTCTTGTTTTTCTCACAGGGTGACTCACACGGTGGAATGCATTGCAGGGGTGGAGGTAGAGGTAGATACAATAGAGGCATTCAGAGGATTTTGGATTGTCACATGTATATGCTGGGAATGGAGGATTGTGTATGATGTGCAGGAAGATAAGAGTTGGTCATGGCATCACATTGTGGGCCAAAGGGCCTGTTCCTGTGCTGCATTGTTCCATGTTCTATGTTGTAGGAAGATCAGCACTGTTTTTGCTTTTCCTTGTGAATTGATGCTCCACATTAAGGACCCACTGCGTCCCGGTGATGCTAGAGCATATCATGGTAGATAGGGAGATGTCAATGATGATTCAGCTCTTAAGTTGCAGCAGGGAAACAGGCTCTTCGGCCCGCTGAGTCCATGCCAATCATCTGAACACTAATTCCATCCTACAATTTACAGAAGCCAGCTTACCAACAAACCTGCACGTCTTTGGAATGTGGAAAGAAACCACATCACCCAGGGGGAACCCACACGGTGACAGGGAGAATGTACAAACTCTGTGTAGATAGCACCTGTAGTCAGGATAGAACCCGGGTCTCTGGTGTCATGGGGCAGCAACTCTACCGCTGCACCACCGTGCCGCCCTAAAAGCTGCCCCCTAGAAGGATGCCGATGCATAGAAGTTATGGCCCACAGTGATTTTAACCTGAGGTCAAAGAATGTTACATGGATAGGAGGGGTTTGGAGGGATATGGACCAAATGTGGGCAGGTGGGATTAGTGTAGCTGGGACATGTTGGCCGGTGTGGGCAAGTGTGGCTGAAGGGCCTGTTTCCACACTATATCATTCTACGACTCTATAATGCCACAAGTGTGTCATGGAGCTAACAGGAGATAGACACAAAATGCTGTAGTAACTCAGCAGGACGGGCAGCATCTCTGAACAGAGGGAATGGGTGACTTTTTGGGTCGAGGCCCTTCTTCCGACTAAGTATCTAACAGACACTGAATGGTTAATAATCTGGAGCTGCTTGCAGCAGTCCCGCCTGATAGATGTTGGAAATGGCTCCGAAGCTTAGAGTCTTGTTTAATGATGCCTTGAACTACAAAGTATCACAGGAGGAAGTGCCGCATTTATGTTGCACATTGTTTTTGCAGAACAATGGTTGCATTCCTCCTGCCCTCCCCTCCCTGAGAAACTTTGTGCCTCAATCATTTGTTTACTAGTTAGTCACTACAGGTTCTGGCACTGACCCCTCGACAACTTTAAGACCTAACTTGCTGAGGACTGGAATAACATTTAAGTGTACACTTGGCCACTTTCCACATTAGGGCTGTGTTTAAACAATGGGCCGATCACCTTGTGAACACAACCAAACAGTATTTTCTAAAGAATAGACAGGAAAGAAAGTTGAGGCCCATTTTCTCAAAAAAAAACATCTACTAAATCAAAGTCCAATTATTGGAAATATTAAATAAGGATTAATACCTTAATATACTTGAGTTTCAATGTGTGAATATTGAATATTGAAATGGACAGACAACGTTTCAGACTGGTTGAGTAGGAAGGAGAAAGCTGGAAAAAGGTAGCAAGGGTGTGGTAAAGCTTGTCAAGTGATGGATAAAGGAGATTTTTAAAAAATCAAAATAAACTTTATTCAGAATAGAATATAAAATATATACAAAACAAGAACTGTGCAAAAATTCTTCTGACTTTCTCAGAGGCTATACATAATTTGCATCATATTTGGTAGTTCACAGAAATATTATTAGAACCGGCACCTTTTACACTCATTACACTCATTTGCCCCCCCCCCCCCCCCCCGCCGGATAAAATCCCATCTCTTGGTTGAGGGGTGTCTCCACCACACCCTGCCCCCCAGGACCCTGGACAGTGGTCCTGCCCCACAGAGCCTTGATGTTGACTGCACCAAGCTTCAGTTGGTCCTCGGCACGCACTCCTGCAGTCTGGAGCGGGCCAGTTGGCAACATTCCCTGGTGGACGTCTGGCTCAGTAGTTTGTGATACAAGCTCGTTTTTACATTTATACCAAGCCAATTAACCTACAAACCTGTACGTCTTTGGAGTGTGGGGGGAAACCCAAAGATCTCGGAGAAAACCCACGCAGGTTACCGTGGGGGAAACGTACAAAGTCTGTACAGACAGCACCCGTAGTCAGGATCGAACCCAACTGTAAGGCAGCAACTCCACCATTGCACCACCGTGCTGCCCACCCTTTTATTGTTACTTTTATGCTAGCAAATCTAGGAGGGGCTAGAGGGTTCAATAAGGCTAGGTTACGGCTAAAAGATCTGGGTGATCGTTATTACACTGCCACTTCCATACCCTCCCCATTCACCCTGCCGACATCTACATCATCAAAGGTAGTCTACTCATTTTCAATGTATTAGCAGCCATGTGGTTTGCTAATTTAACAATAGTTTCAAACTAACTGATATCCAAGAAACACACTCATATTGTCATGGGTAGCCATTTTTATATAATGGATTGAAGTTGGCTTAACCATGATTCTCCTACTGGGATGAAGGAGTTGATAAACATCTCAATTGGGCTGCAGAATGAGACCAGGAACTTTCAAAGCCACAGTTTTCTTAATGTCGTAAACATCGTACTGAATAGATTTCATGTCATAACTTTAGTAACAGCAGTTAATAGGTATCTATCATTATGACATTTCAAGTCACCTATTTACTTAATTCTCCAATAAAGACTGCACCTTTATTTATGTACTTTAGGACTTGTCATATCTGCCCCATGTATCGGACACCAAATCAACCAAGTCAACTCAAGAGTGTTTATGTACTCGATCTGAATAGGAACAGTGACATTTTTATTTGCTACAAAATTTACAACCACACTAAATGTTTCCTGTTGAAGTTGGGAATATTAATTTCATTTGTGGAAATAATTTAAACGGACATTGCCATTTGAATGTAATACCCAGCAGTCAACAAATTAATTTTAGTTTGGTTTAGTTTAGAGATACAGGACCCACCGAGTCCACGCCAACCAATGATGATCCATACAGTAGTTCTATCCTCCGCACTAGGGACAATTTACCGAGGCCAAGTAACCTACAAACTTGCATGTCTTTGGCATGTGGGTGGAAACCGGATGTCCTGGAGAAAATCCACATAGCCAAGGGGAGAACATTCAAACTCCGTAGTCATGATTGAATGCAGGTCCCTGGCACTCTAAGGCAGCAACTCAAACACTGCACCACTGTGCCGCCCTGCAACTTTATCTAAGTACTCTAGTACAGTAGACTTGTTTAGACTTTTATTTCTGCTCCATATAACTGACACTAAATCAATCAAGTCAACTCAAGAATGTTTATTCGTCATATGCACTCGATACGAACAGGAACACAAGGGAGGCACAGTGAAAAATGGTAGAGCTGCTGCCATACAGCGCCAGAGACCCAGGTTCGAGCCTGAGTTCGTATGTTCTCCACGTGGCCACGTGGGTTTTTTTCTAGCGGCTCTGGTTGCTTCGCAAAGTCTTTACTCCAAAGACCTACAAGTTTGTAGGTTAATTGGCTGTGGTAAAATGGTAAATGGTCTCTATCGTGTAGGTTAGTGTACGTTAGTGTAGGATTCTATGGGCCGAAGGACCTGTTTCCGTGCTGCATCCATAAAGTCTAAAGGAACAGTAACATTTTTGCTCGGTACAAATTTACAGCCACATTAAATACTTCTTGGTGAAGTTGAGAATATCAATGAAGTTGTGAATTGCTCCAAGAATAGCAATCTTACCAAAATTGCAATGGGGAAAAAACTACCATTTTGGATATTAACCAGTTTGGATTTATAAAACTCAATTAATCCATCTGATTCCGAGAGTGGCAGGAGATCGCAAGCATTGGGGAAGCTCATTGCCCTCAGTCTTTCAAATAATTACATCCTGCCTCTGAACCAAGAGATCATTGTGTACCTAAAGATGCTCAGGGTGTTCAATCTGAATATCTGCAAGACCGATCCGCTCCATCTCATGGCCCACAAAGGCCTCGTAGGTTTACCGATCTTGATTCCAAACAACGGCAGCTTAAAGGAGACACGAGGAACTGCAGATGCTGGGATCTTGAACCGGGTTCGATCCTGACTGTTCGATGCTGTCTGTGTGGAGTTTGTACATTCTCTCTGTGACCGTGTGAGTTGTCTCCGGGTGCTCCGGTTTCCATCCACACTCCAAAGACATGCAGGATTGCAGGTTAATTGGCTTCGACTGGTTGTAAAATTGTCCCTAGTGTGCAGGATACTGTTAGTGCGCTGGGTGATCGCTGGTTGGCATGGACTCGATGGGCCAAAGGGCCTGTTTCCGAGCTGTATCTCTAAAGTCTATAATCTAAACAATCATTTGCTTACACAAAATAATGGTTGCAGCCCTAGAGTCAGAAAACAATGGATTCAATGCTGCTGGCAGAGCTTAAACACTAAATAGCTTGAAGAAAGGTCTCGACCCCAAACGTCCCATTTCTGAGTGACTCCAGCGTTTTGTGTCTATCTTCGGGTTAAACCAGCATCTGCAGTTCCTTCCTGCACTAAATAGAGGCTGATGCTTGAGTCCCCAGCAGAGGGAGTGTTGCACTGTCAAATGCGATGTCCCAGTAATTGTAGTATACCCATGTTGAGAGTGCAAGGAAGTGAGATTGGAAAATGAGCTATGAAATTGGAAACTGGGGAGTTGGGTGGAGGATGCGGGGAGGCAGTGGGGGGGGGAGGGGGGGGGCAGGGGTAGAGAGCAGGCCACTGGAGGCTCTCCAGGGAGGACCGTGGAGTCGGAGGCATGTGGTGGTGGGGTGTATTGATGGTTGCGGTCTGCACACTCATGGGGGTATCAGAGAGTGAGACCCTGAGTGTTTTTATGAAAAGGCTAAGTGGATTTTCGGATCCATCAGGACACTATTGAACTGTCGGGGATGAGAGCTGTGGTGGGGATGGCGTGATGATGGAACTATTCCTGGATTGGCGGTGGAAAGAAAATAAACATGGGACTTATTTCAGTGAGCTACCAATCCAGGCTGTGCAATGAAAACATAGTTATTCAGGGAATGATACCAAACATTAAATTTTCCCACAACACCCCAAGAGGAACATTGCATGGACCACAGCACTTCCCAAGGAACATTGGGAACAGTTTGGTTTAGTTTAGAGATATAGCGTGGAAACAGGCCCTTCGGCCCACCGAGTCCGCATCGACCAGCGATCCCCACACACCAGCACTATCCTACACACTAAGGACAATTTACATGTACACCAAACCAATTAACCTACAAACCTGTACAACTTTGAAGTGTGAGAGAAAACCGAAGTTCTCGGGGAAAACCCACGCAGGTCAAGGGGAGAACGTACAAACTCCGTACAGGCAGCACCTGTAGACTGGATCAAACTCGGGTCTCCGGCGCAGCAAGTGCTGTTAGGCAGCAACTCTACCGCTGTGCCACTATGCTGCCTTGAGTTTGGACAAATTTCCAGATGGATGTCGTCACCCAGAAATGGTTGTCATGGTCCACTTTGTTCGATTCCTTTGTTTCTGGAGCAAGTAGTGCTGCGAGATTTTGTTTCCAGGCTGGTATCTTTTTGAAGAGACAAGAAACAGTTTAGCTACTCGGGTGAATGTAGAAGATTCTACAGCACGTTTTTTTTGAGAAACAAGTGAAAAGTTATCTCCAATGAACCGGCACCTTCTCAACCTAAGCCGCTCAATCAGATTATCTGGATGCAGGTAATACAGGTGCTGCCCTACTGCGCCAGAGACCCAGGTTCGATCCTGACTACGGGTGCTGTCTGTATGGAGTTTGGGGGATCGTGCTGTGTAAAAATCTTTTTTTTTACACATTATAATAAAGACTGGATTTATTCATATCTTATTCACTGAAATAAATGCCCTTCCCTACTCAACACTGTAATAATATAGGTGGAGGCTACATTCGATTTTTAACATACTGTATTTATGAGTTTCCTAGATTAATATTTACATTTATATAACACCTTACATATAATTGGAACATTCGCTGAAATACTTTTACAATTTAGTCACTGTTGCAATCTAACTAATTTTCACCCAGCAACTTCCCATCATATTATGAATAAACAATCTGATTTACATGGGTTTAAGGCACACGGTGGCGCAGCGGTAGAGTTGTTGCCTTACTGCGCCAGAGACCCGGGTTCGATCCTGACTATGGGTGCTGTCTGTACGGAGTTTGTACATTCTCCCTGTGACTGCGTGGGGTTTCTCTGGGTGCTCCTATATTAATTTCATTGGTGGAAATAATTGATGTTGACATTTGAATGTACTACCCAGGAGCCAAAAAATGTATTCTGTTTTAGCGAGGAAACAGACCCTTCGGCACACGGAGTCCGCACCGACCAGTGATTATCCATGCACAAGTGCAATTCTACATACTAGGGACAATTTACCGGGGTCAGTTAACCTACAGACCTGCATATATTTGGAATTTAGTTGGAAACCAGAACATCCCGAGAAAACCCACGTGGTCATGGGGAGAACATACAAAGACGTACAAGTTTGTTGGTTAATTGACTTTGGTAAAATTGTAAGTTGTCCCTAGCGTGTAGGATAGTGCTAGGGTAGGGGTGATCGCTGATCAGCACGGACTCGATGGGTCGAAGGGGCTGTTTCCACACTGTATCTCTATAGTCTTAAAAAAAACTGTTTGATAAATATTTGGTCCAAATGGTAAATGTATGTCCTCTGGTCTTCGAATCTGGTTCCATGAATACTGTCATGGAACCAGAAATGTCAAATGGACCTTTCTATAACCTCTCATGTACTGTATATGCCAGCACCTCTCACAGTCCAATACCCTTGAAACACTGCTTTGAAGTGGCAGTTTGGATTATGTCACAAAGAGCTGGAGTTACTCAGCGGGTCAGGCAGCATCTCTGAAGCACATGTATAAGCGACATCTCTGTGTCAAGACCTACCTTGGACTTGTTGTGGGGGGGGGGGGGGTGGAACCTGGAGGAGAGGTGGGGGTGGATCAAAGCCTGGCAAGTGATAGGTGGACACGGGTGACGGGAGGGAGAATTTGGGGGGGGGGTGGTGGGGGGGGGGGGGGTTGATCGGCAGATGGTTGGACAATGGTCAGAGATGAATACACAAGAGTTGTGAGATTAGAATAGAAGGGGTGTGAAGTATGAAGCCAGAGGACGGAATAAAGGTGGAAGGGGACTGATGGAAGAGGAGAGGATGAAATGAGAAATTGGTGTGCATCCAGGTGGGGCACAGGGAAGAGGTGGGGGTGGGGGGAATGTTCACCTAAAATTGTGGAAATCGTCCAATTTCTCCAATTTTATGTAATGAAACTGGCTTCATATTTCATGCCTCTTTTCTCTTTGTGTCTTTATCTCACACCTGTTGTCTTTTCATCTCTGGCCTTTGCCCAATGATTGGCCCATCAACCCCCCCCATCCACCCCCTCCTCCCGCTCATGTATCCACCTATCATTTGCCAGGCTTGGTCCTGCCCCCATCTCTCTACCAACTTTCTTCCCCCCTGCTACAATCAATTTGAAGTAGGGTCCCACCCCAATCATGTTCTCCAGAGATACTACCTGAATTGACCCGCTGAGTTATTGCAGCACTTTTACCTTTTTCGGTAAACCAGCATCTGTGGTTCCTTGTGTCTACAGACTGGATTGTGTATTGAAATCTATGGAATCGGGCCTAAAAACGATGACATCCTAAAACAGAGAAATGGATGTTACTACTGAGCCAAATACATAACTAAATCCACCCATCCATGGCTAAATGTTTCTGGATGGATCAAAAAGTGTAAACAATATTTTTCTCAAGCAAAATCAAATTGCTGGAGGAACCTAATGGGTCAAGCAGCATTTGTGGAGGGAATAGACACATGAGATTTCGGATCAGGACCCTTCTTCTGAGACTGAGGTGAGAAAAAACGTGTTCACCCAGAGAGTTGTGAATTTTTTTATGGTGGAGGCCAAATCACTGGATGGATTTAAGAGAGAGTTAGATAGAGCTCTAGGGGCTAGTGGAGTCGAGGGATATGTGGAGAAGGCAGGCACGGGTTATTGATAGGGGACGATCAGCCATGATCACAATGAATGGCGGTGCTGGCTCGAAGGGCCGAATGGCCTCCTCCTGCACCTATTTCCTATGTTTATATGTTTCAGACTAATGCCCCTCCACAGATGCCATTGAGTTCCTCCAATGCTTTGTCTTTTGCTCAATATTCCAGTATCTGCAGTTTCTTGTGTCTTCAATTGTTTTTTTTTGGTGAATTCATCTTTCTCATTATGTTCCTGTTGCTTCTTCAATCTCATCCTTGGAGTTTGAATGCCAGTGCAATTGAATTCCTCAGGCAATTGAGGAAATTCAGAGTGTCTCCGAGGATCCTCCAGTGCTTGTACTCAGCAGCTTGGGAAAGCATATTGTCTGGAAATATAACAATTTGGTTTGAGAATTGCTCTGCCCAGGACAGGAAGGCTCTGCAGAGAGTAGTGCGTTCGGCCAAACGCACTATGGTAACTTCTCTCGCCCCTCTGCAGGAACTATACATCAGGAGGTGCAACTCCAGAGCCAATAAGATAATGGGAGACCCCTTCCACCCCTGCAACGGACTGGTCCATCTGCTACGGTCAGTCAAACGCCTCCGTTGCCATGCTGTGAGAACGGAGAGGATGAGAAGGAGTTTCTTCCCAGAGGCCATTCGGACTGTAAACTCCTATCTCACCAGGGACTAACTTTACTGTACCACAATACCGCCCACAATATTTAATATGGAAAAGAACATGTGATTCTGTTCCATTCAGTTTGTTGTTTGTTGGTTGTTTGTTTGTTTGTTTTTTTGCACAAAGTCCGCAGGCACTGCCAATTTTCTTTTCACTGCACATCCCATATGTGTATGTGATGAATAAACTTGACTTGACTTGAGTGGCTAGAAAAGTGTATTAATAACAATTTGAAGTCTGTGTGAAATTTTCTCCATTTTCTCCATTTTCTCTTCAGATCATTTGGAAGACTTACACTGCAGCTTCAGGGAAAAGATTTGCTGAATCTAGACCTGCGTCTAGATCTCTCCTACGCCTAGCTTTGAGATACATGTAAGATTTCAACGCAAAGTTAATCTAATGGAGGCAACATCGATCTCCAGTAATCAGAGTAAGTAAAAGCCTTTTCATTAAATTGTGCAGATTCTTAAAATTACGTGTTTGATGTCACAGGTTGTATTTGGGCAATCAAAGAACTCTACCAGAGGGGCATTGGCAATTCATCCCATCCAGTTAACAGCAGGCAGGTGGGGACCAAGGGCTGTGGATTGTGTCAAGCTACAGCTATGGATTGGCCATTGTATCAACAGCAAAAGAATGAAAACCAATCTACTGAAAATATTCCTACTTGGTAACAATACAACTTCCATCTATTTCCCTTTCGTCTTGGGGTTGTTTGTAATCTTAATGAAATATTTGGCTTTAAGTGGCACGGTGGCGCAGTGTAGAGTTGCTGCCTTACACCTCTTACAGCGCCAGAGACCTGTTTTCAATACTGGCTATGGTGCTTGTCAGTACGGAGTTTGCACGTTCTCCCCGTGACCTGCGTGGGTCTCCTCAGAGAACTCTGGTTTCCTCCCACACTCCAAAGACGTTCAGGTTTGTAGGTAAATTGGCTTTGGTATCAATGTAAAAATTGTCCATAGTGTTAATGTGAGGAGAAAGGATAGGATAGGCAAAAATAAGCTTTGTGGCTTCAGCCTATTCCTTTTTCGGTCATTGATCATGTGAACGTTGTGTGAAATGGATACAGTGTTGGTTCATATTCACACAGATTGTAAAGTTTTGTTCTTTTTAATGTATGACCGAAATAAACTATTCATTCATTCATTCATATTCAAAGCTGGGCGGTGAGGACTCGGTGGGCTGAAGGACCTGATTCCGCGTTGTATCTCTAAACTAAACTAAACTAAAGTCAAACTACAGTCCACAGATTGATATAATCTGTAACCTTCATGGAGGCTCAGTGGTGTGGCGATAGGGCTGCTGCCTCACAGCGCCAAAGACATGGGTTTGATCCTGGTTACGGTTACTAGTGCACCATTGAACCATTGATCTGTGGGTAGTTTGTACATTTGCCCTGTGACTGCGTGGGGTTCCTAGGGTGCTCCAGTTTCCTCACACATTCAAAAAAGATGCAGGTTTGTGGGTTAATTGGCATCTTTAAAATGCCTCTAGTGTGTAGAAATGATTGTGCGTATGGGTGATCAATGGTTGCCATAGACTCAGTGGGCCAAAGGGCCTGTTTCCATGATGTATTTCTAAATTAAACTAAACTAAACTGGACTGGCTATTTTCACCTCACATCAACTTGTGTTTGCTCTGAGCCTGCGAAAACTCTCTTCCTCACTTGGTCTGCTCTAGAACTGACCGTTCCAGGGTTTGATCCTGACCTCGGGCACTGTCTGTCTGGATTTTGCACATTTTCTGTGACCTCGTGGATTTCCTCTCAATTCTCCTGTTTCTTCCCAAATACCCAAGATGTAGCTTAATTGGCCTTTGTAAATTATCCCTATTGTGTCGTGAGCTGATGACAAAGTGGGATAATACAGAACTACTGTGAACGGGTGATCAATGGTCAGCGTGGACCTAATGGCCTGTAGGACATGTTTCCAGGCTGCAACTCTAAAAATAAAACTAAAAACTCTATCAATTCAAGATATTATTGTTGTTCCAGAAATGTTATTTTCTATTTTGTCAGGTGTTATTAACTTCATGCTAACTCACTGGTATTCCTAGCCTGTTCACTAGTTTATATCTATATATTACTAAAAGTCTGATCTTGACCGCTTTTCGCTCGCTGTGCTGTGATTTCCGAGAGAACGCCGCAACCCACGGCCGCCATTTTTAGCCAGCTCACACAGAGCCTCCGTCCGCCTTCCTGGACCAGAGGATTTTTCCCATCGATGAAAAATCAGAGAGATATTAATGTTTTTGAAAAAATCCCCGTTCTCTCTGCTGCCCCTGCTGGAGGCAGGGGGAGGGACTATAAAATCAGGAAGTGATGTGCCTCACTCAGTCTCTGCAAGATGGAGGAACCAGAGGGTCACGTCTCTCTGAGCTCTGAATAGCACTGGACACATGTCTACTCAACTGTGAGTGCCCTTAATGTGGTTTGAAAATGAAAATATGGTTGATTTGAAGTAAAAAGGCACTGCCTGCAAATGTTTGCTTGGGGAGTTTGGGTTGAAGTGAAAAGGCACTACTGCAAATGGTGGCTTGGGTGCTTTGAGTAACTTCCTGTTTGCACTGTACATTGATTTTAGATAAAACGCTACCACTTGCGGCTGTGATTTTTGGCCATCTTACTCAGTCCCCCTCCACTTAGCAGGTGCAGAGGATTCTTCCCAACAATGAAAAATAAAACTGTTATTAGTGTTTAAAAAATGTTGAGAATCTCTCTCCTGTCATGAAGGCCACACCTTTTCCGGTGGAAGGGGGAGGGATTATAAAACCCGGAAGCGTGGGTGTGGCTGAGTCTCTGCATGATGGGGGAGGGAGTGGTCACGACTCTGTCTGAGCTGTGAATAAACTGAACACACTGAATATCTACTGAACTGTGTGTTTGGTGTTTTGTGTGGTTTTATGTGGTTTCAACCTGCTTGAAATGGTATGAAACTGCACTTGAATTTGATGGCCTTGGATCCAGCTTGAAGTGTTATGAAACTGCACTTGAATTTGGTGGCCGTGCACCCTGCTTGAAGTGGTATGAAGCTGCACTTGAATTTGGTGGCCTTGCACCCTGCTTGAAGTGGTAGGAAACTGCACTTGAATCCGATGACCTTGAACCCTGCTTGAAGTGGTAGGAAACTGCACTTGAATTTGGTGGCCTTGCACCCTGCTTGAAATGGTAGGAAAATTGATTTGAATTTGGTGGCCTTGCACCCTGCTTGAAATGGAATTTCAAGGAATAGCCATGAGTCAACTGCCAGCCCGTGAGTGAGCTGCCAGCACATCAGGCTTGAGGGACTAAACTGCCACCCCAAGAACCCATACTAGCGCTGCAGAAATCCCCCCCCCCCCCCACTGGCCACCAATATTGGAATTGGTGGAGAGGTGGAATATTGCGTCGGGTGACCAGCCCTCCCGTGTGAACATGGGACCCAACGGGTCCCACTTAGTCTAGTATAATATATAACACAGCATTAAAAACTTTCCTGAGAGTTGAACTAAATAAATGGTCAAGCCTAAGGAAGCACATTTACTGCCCAGAGAAAATGCACAGTGAAGTTCCTGTGCATGTTAATTCCTTTACTTTAGAACAACAGCAAATGGGTACAATAGATGTTTATAATAAGTTTGTTGTAATTATTTCTCCTCTTCTGATTCCTATTTTCTTATGAGAATCTCAAACTTTCCTTTTGATAAGAGTTCCTGTTTATTCCCTTTACATTTCAAGGTTCCCATTTCAAAGCACTGGTTCCCTCTCCTGACTGAATTGTTTTTCAAATTTTGAGTTCCTTTTGAAGGTTGTTTTGTTTACACCCTGTCTCAGCTCACATTGAATTTGCCCTCTGTGTTTAATCTTATTTACTAAAAGAAAAAGGAAGCCTTGTGTACATTTTGTGAAGTTGTATACAGTTACATGATACTTTCATGAGACTACAATGATCCATTGACGTGGTTGCTACAGCAAATGTCAGATTGAAACCACAAGCTTTGAAGGCGTGGAGTGTGAATAATTTGGTGGAATAACTCATTAGATGTAGCAGCAGAGATCATGAGGGTGTTACGTACATGCATCTTCGTGGACTGGTGTTATGTCTGTTATCCTGAAACCAATCATTGTTAGCTTGAATAACATTCCCTAAAAATACATTCTGACCCATGGGACAATGTGGTTAAGTGTTTAGTTTAGAGATACAGCGCAGAAACAGGCCCTTCGGCCAACTGTGCCCACGCCGATCAGCGATCCCCACACATTAACACTAACCTGCACACACTAGAGGGGTGGGAGATTGCAACCTTCACGTGGTCCGCCCTGTTTCAACGAATGCAATCAGCCTGTTGTGCACAATCAAATAAGATCAAATAGAACAAGTTGTCCTACAACTTTAGGCTGTGCACGCCATATGCAAGAAGAAGAAGAAGAAGACACACACTAGGGACAATTTTTTTTTTTTACATTTACCAAACCAATTTGCCTACATACCTGTATATTTTTGGAGTGCGGGAGGAAACCGAAGATCTCGGAGAAAACCCACAAAGTCATGGAGAGAACTTACAAACTCCGTACAGGCAGCACACGTAGTGGGGATCGAACCCAGGTCTCCGGCTCAGCAAGCGCTGTAAACTCTTGTAACACGGGAAGCTCTGTGCAGCCCACGTGCCGTCAGTGCTGCCTGAAGCCGTCAATTTCAATTGGGGCTGAAGGCAGCAGAAATTCTGCCTTTGCAGCACTGCACATGCGCAGCATCATACTGCGGATGCGCATCAGTCTACTGCGCATGCGCAGCGCAAGTTTCTTGGCGGGGTTTTCAACTATGGTTTGTCGTGTACCAATGATGTGGTAAGTACATTTTTTTTTAAATACCGTATTTCCCGTAGTGTGGGGGTGGGGGGGGGGGGGGGGGAGAGCTCCTTTCACAGCGTTTGGGGAGTCTGGCCCGGGGTAAAGTTGCGGGGAGGGCACGAATGTTATGAATGAGGGGTCGGGGGCATCCACTTGCGACGCTCCTTGCAATGGGGCGTGGAATGACACCGCTCTGAGGCCCGGGGGGGGGGGGAAGAGAGAGAAGTAACTCGGGTGGCTGAGCGGCCGCCGGGCCGGACAGCGGAACCAGCATCCACCTTAGCTACTTCTGCCGGTACCCGCCCACCTCTGGCATCTCTCCATCTAAAATCCTCTCTCCTGCCGCTCGCTGGCCTCACTCATGTCCTTAAATTCCGACAGCGCGATTGAGCTTACTCGGCTGTGGGAATTTAATGATTTGCAGGACGGCGCTGACATGAGCGAAGTCGGCGAACGGCAGGGGACAGGTGTTCCGATGGAGAGCACTGCCAAAGGTGAGCGGGCCGGCAGAAGGCGCTGAAGTGGCGGCCAGTTCAGCTGTCGGGTCCCGGTAGCCGCTCCCCGAGCTGCTTCTATCCCCGCCTACAGTGCGTGGCTTCGCGCCCGGAGAGCTGCGGCAGCGGTGAGTGAGTGAAGATTCCAGTACTTTGTGATAAGTACTTTCTTGCGAGTTTCACCGCAGTCCCTTGCTTCTAGCTTATTCATTCTGCCAAGATCTGCGACAAGTAAAGAAAATAAATTAAGCACTGAGGAATTATAGATTTTTAAACAGAGGTATAGAATTCAGAAACAAAGAGATTGTACTCTATCTATGGCTAAGCAACAGATCAAATATTGTGCCCCATTTTGAGACCCTAAGTACAGGAAGATTCCCAAGACATCTAAAAGGATCCCAATGCCATGCCTTACCCATAAGGAGAGAGTTGATAATTTGGTTCTTTTCAAGAAAAAAAGCTCATCTTCACACTACATTCCCCCCAGAGATGCTGCCTGACTCATTGAGCTCCTCCAGCATTTTTCTTTTTACTGAATATCCCAACATCTGTGGTTTCTAATGACTCTGTTACTCTGTCTACAGTTTGATCGTGGCTCGTAAGATCATAAGACACAGAAGCAGAATTAACACATTCAGCCCATCAAGTCTGCTCTGCAATTCAAACATGAGTGATCTATTTATGCTCCCTGTACTGGTAAAGTAGTAGGTAGGGGACATAAAAGCAACTATCTCTCTGTTATAACTCGTAGTATAATGGGAAGAAATGTGTGCAAATACTAAATGCGTAATATGATAGCCTAAGTACAAGGTGTTCCCAGAATTGGACCACTGATTTAAATGAATTCAAATTTCTTAATCGAGTCCCATCCACATATGGCTGAAGATGGATTTGTAACCCATTTTTTTTCCTGTTAAGACATTTTGCTGGTTTTGCCCTGTGGTCTATTGCACTCTGTTGTGCTTGAGGTAAAAACACAAGAATGAAAGATTACACTTTATGGGTGATATGGCGGCATAGCGGTAGAGTTGCTGCCTTACAGCACCAGAGAGCTGGGTTTGATCCTGACCATGGGAGCTTGTCTGTATGTATATTTTCCCTGTGACTTGCATGGGTTTTCTCCAAGATCTTCGGATTTCTCCAAAGACGTACAAGTCTGTCAGTTAATTGGCTTGGTATAAATGTAAAATTGTTCTTAGTGAGTGTAGGGTAGTGTTAATGTGTGGGGATCGCTGGTCGGCGTGGACTCGGTGGGCCAAATGGCCTGTTTCCACGCTATATCTCAAAATTAAATTTTATTACTGAGACAGAATAAGAGTCTTGAAAATATCCAGCTTCTGCATGATTCATCAGTTCAGTTTAGTAAATTTTCACGTATACCAAGGTACAGTGAAAAGCTTTTGTTGCGTGCTAACCAGTCAGCAGAAAGACAACACATGATTACAATCGATCCATTTATAGTGTATAGATACATGATAAGTAGCAATGTTACAAAATTTTGAGATTTAAAAAATCAAGTCTGCAATTTATCCCATCAGACAAAGCATAAAAAGAAGTTTAATTTGACACCTAATTTACTTTCATATCTTCAGTATTAAGAAAGTTATGGCCATTTTCATACTCGGAAATTAGCATCTTGCTCCCCATTACCTTTCAATTAACTTAACTCAAAAGCTGTGATCTGGAAAAGTTAAAAGCCCATAACTTTCTTAAAAATTAAGAGAACGCAATGAAATTTTCAGTTATTATAGATTGAAGCATTCTGAAACAAATATGAAACAATCTTATTTGGATGACCTGAAATTAAAGCATATAATTAGTTAGTTATCTAATTGTAGCTAATTACAAAATTCACTGAGTAGATCTAAACATCTATCCATTTCTTAAGAAAAGATAAACTTTTTTAAAATTGCCTAAGTGTCCAAATAACATTCACACAATAATCCACAATATAACATAATTTTTAAATCTCATTTTCCAAATGGAAGGAATTTAGTGTTTGATTCCTGTAAATTAATGGCCATTTAAATCAACTAGTGAGTGGGTTTTAGTGGAATGCGGTGGATTAGAACGTTGCGGTTAGCGGTGAAGTCGGGAGGAAAAATACTGTTTGTTCATAGATTTTTTGGGACCCCATTTCGCAACATAAAAATATTATTAAAGCCTCCCGAAAAACCAACTTTTAATATAAAAATAAACTATTTACCTTTTCTTCTCCCCTACGCAAAATCCTTCTGGTTGTCGGTGCTCACGGCTTTTGAAGGTGATTTTTAAATTACTCTAGTTAATAAATAATTTAGAGTAATTTAAACATACCTTCATTCATGAAATGTCGGAGCGATTTTTCTTCCGCAACCAAATCGCCCGACATTCATCGATTTGTCCCGCCTGTGGAAAAACGGCACTTTAAGCCCGCCCCCCTCTGAAAGGCGCCAAAGTCACACGGGGAGCGGCAGAAGTGGAGCGCTGCTCAAGGTAAGTTTTGCAACATACCTATGATAAGGGAATAATGTTTCGTGCAAGGTAAAGCCAGCAGAGTGTCTTAAAACAAAAAAAATGGTGCTACAAATCCATTTTCAGCCATATGTGTATTGGACTCACTTAAGATATTTAAGAAATTTGAGCACTTAGAGATTTTGTGTGACACAAAACATCACCCTATCTTGTTCTGCTTTTCCTTGATCAAGAAATGACTCATTATTTCTACTCTAGCTTGGAATAATATTGACCATCTCGCAATCGTCCTTATGACTCAGTCTTTCTCTCAAAATTATTGATTTGTATGCCAAAGTTTCCTTCACCTCTATTACTTATTGACTCTACGACTCTAATAAAACGAAGTCAACAAAGAGCCCCAAGTTTAATGCCGAGAATTTCTGTGCAGGAACAAATGGAATAAATGTTATCTTTCCCTATAAATACAGGCTGTGCACATTACCAAAGTCAAACCCAGGTTTCAGTCTCATGGAAAAATGTTTTATATACAATTTAGAAAATACATTTAGAAAAATCTTTCATAATGAGTGGTGCAAATATTTTATCAGCCATGAACTTACAATATTTCAATGTGAGGGAATAACATTTTTAGCACTCTACACAGACTTTATTTATAGATAATATTGTTCCCTACACAGAGAATCCAAATGATAAACTTAATAAAATGTGAAGTAACTTCATGCCATCTCAATTTGTAGTTAAAACCTGCTTAGAAAATCTCTTTGAACAGAGCAAGGCATGATGATATACAGCAAACTTCAGTGTTCATGTCTACTTGCAATGTTTTACTTGGTGAGAACTTCTTCATTTCAGTGTCTCGAAAGATTGTGCCAAACTTCTGCAATGCATCCTTTTCTTATTCTGTCACTGTTGCAAGAACTCAAACTAATAGAAATGCAGCGAGAAAACAGGCCCTTTGGCCTATCAAGTCCGTGCTGACCACCAATCACCTTGTATATCACCCCTAACACAATACTACAGATAGACACAAAATGCTAGAGTAACTCAGCGGAACAGGCAGCATCTCTGGAGAGAAGGAATGGGTGACATTTTGGGTCGAGGCCCTTCTTTCGACCTAAATTTGAACTTCAGATCTGAGTGAAGAAGGGTCTCGACCCGAAACGTCACCCATTCCTTCTTTCCAGAGATGCTTTCTGTCCTGCTGAGTTACTCCAGCATTTTGTGTCTATCTTCAGTGCAAACCAGAATTTTCCTAAACACTGTACTACACACTAGGGACAATTTACAATTTTACTGAAGACAATTAGCCCAGTAACCATATGCCTTTGAAATGTGGGAGGAAACCGGCGCACCTGGAGAAAACCCACAAGGTCACAGGGAGAATGCACAAACTCTGTACAGACAACGCACGTAGTCAGGATCGAACCCAGGTCTCTAGCGCTGTAAGGCAGCAACTCTATCGCTGCGTCACTGTGCCGTCCTTTGTAAAGCATAAATTTTACCATACTATAGTATTTACAATAAATATATCTTCATGTGGTGTACACATGTAAATTAATTAATATTGATCCATTAATTGAAGTGTTTCTATTTCAGTATTTAACTAACACTGTGTTTATTGAAATCTTCAGCTACATTAGCGCCTCCAGCAGATAGCAGCAAGACATGGCGCTATCTTGTTGGTGTCCTGGTAGCTGCTATCATCCTCTCCGCATTGACCGTAATTTGTGCGAAATTCAAACTCTTCCACAAGTACTTTACCAGCTACAGCCATCACCTGCTGCCAGAGCCAGACTTGGGCTGCCAAGACAATGACACCATTAGTGTGAGCATGGCACATGATGGCCAGATGAAGGAGAATAGAAACCACGCAATGTATTCACCCGAGGGCTTGGACGATGATGACGGATACATTGAAGATAATTACATTCAGGTGGACACGAAGACCGAGGAGGAGGAGATGCACATTGCCATTTAACAACAAACAGAATCCATCATCTCAAATTTTCTAAAACATTCCATTATTCACATTATGTACCAAACTGAGCCCTTGCCCACTTAGTTGTGTGTGCTGGTCAATGTTTATGGCTCAGTTGATGGATTTGCTGAGGTCTCTTTCCGTTTTGCATGAAGTAGAAGTTGCAGCTGTCATAGAAGGGAAATAAATACAAGAATTGCTGGTATCGACACTAGATTCATTATCATCGGTGAAGCAGAAAGAGAGGTGATAGTTAATATTTGTGTTGTTCTTTCCTTCCCACCTGACACTCACTTCTTGCAGCAATCAATCAATCAATCAATCAGTTTTATTCGTCACTTGCACACAAAGTGGAGGTGAAATGAATTTGCCAGCAGCGGTACAATGAAAAAGAACACACAAAAACACAATAAAAATGTAACACAAACATCCACCACAGCATTCATCACTGTGGTGGAAGGCACAAAATTTGGCCAGTCCTCCATTTTCCCCCATGGTCGGGACCTCAACTCTCCACAGCTGCCGCTGCGGGCATCCAGATGAGTAGACAAGGTAAAAGTCCAGGTAAGACCTGAATCGGTGCCCCTCCACCAGAGACCGCGGCTTCAGGTTTGTGTAGGCTGCAGGCCGGCGGTCGAAGATTTAAAGTTTCCGCCTCGCCGCAGCCAGAAGCTCCCCTCCAGGGATCCCCGGCAAGGGACCCCGCACAGGATGGTAAGTCCCCGCCGTGCCCACGGTAGAAGTTGGCTGCGGGCCGGCGGTCAGAGCTCTTCTCCTCCCGGATCCCCAACGAGGGATCCCTGGCCCAAGATGGCGTGCCAACCAGCAGGGCTGCTGGCTTGCAGCACCCCCACCGACCTATACACTTCTCCAGATTATGAGGAAGTCCACAAGATCTTCCTCCAGTCCGCACATTTCATATTTGCTGTGCCACAGAGAAGGCAAAAGATTGGATAAATGTTCATTGAAGCTAAGTCCAAACGTGCCTCAAACTCTATGCGGTATGACACTTAACACTTCCTCTAAGTTTCATGCCAATGTTCTTTCTTTGCTCAATACATTCTACTGTTTCAATTAAGTTCAAAAGGAGTTGAATATCATCTTCTCCTGCTCTCTGCTCTGAAAACTGAAACAAGTATCCCGAAGCCTCGTATATCTCCCCAATTGCAGCTGGGTATGAGCACTGGTGCTAGTGGAATGGTGGGGGCATGGAATAGATCCAGTTTCATCCCACAGGTTTGTAGGTTAATTGGCTTCAGTTAAAATTATAAATCTTCCTTAGTGTGTGATAGTGTAATGGGGGGGGGGGGGGGGGGGGGTTGGCACTGGTCAGCGTGGACTCGGTGAGCTGAGAGCCTGTTTCCACGCTGTATCTCTAAAACAAACTGAACAAAGTTGTTAAGGGTCATGCCATTAATTGTATATTTTTCATTTGCATCTGACCTCCCAAAGTGCAATGCCTCACACTTGCCCGGATTAAACTCCATCTACAATTTCTCTGCCCATTACTGCAGCTGATCAATATCCTGCTGTAAACATTGACAGCCCTCCTCATAGTCAGCGACACCAGCAATCTTGATGTCATCTGCAAACTTACTAACCAACCCATCTACCTTTATGTGCAAATCATGTGACTACTCTATCTATATATATATATTCTTCAGTCTGAAGAAGGGTCTCGACCCAAAACGTCATCCATTTCTCTCCAGAGATGCTGCCTGTCCCGCTGACTTACTCCAGCATTTCGTGTCTAACTTTGATTTAAACCACCATCTGCAGTTCTATCCTACACACACATACACACACATATATATATATATATATATATATATATATATATATATATATATATATATATATATATACACTGTATATCACAAGCTGAGGTTCCAGCACAGATCAACTTCACTGGTTATTGACCTTATCAATTCTCCCTACCTTCCTTTTTTAACAAAGGAAAAACATTAGCTACTCTCCAGTCCTCCGAGACCTTGCCTGTGCCCAGAGACTATCCAAAAAGCTTAACCAAGGCTCCTGCAATCTCCTCTCCTGCCTTTCTCAATAACCTGGGATACATCCCATCAGGCACTGGGGATTCTTCCACCGTAATGCTCTTCAAGAGCCACAACACCTCCTCTTCCTTAAGGGCCTGTCTCACTTGGGTGATTTTTCAGCGGACTGCTGGCGACTGTCAAGTTTGTGGCACTCAGTGAAAAAACAGGAACTGGAACGGCGAGTGTCAGAGTGGAACACACACCCACACACCCACACACCCACACACCCACAGCAAAAGCGGGGGAGCACTATCTGAAATTCACACGGTGCAAAGCCAAGGTGATACAGACACACACCGCGATGAACAGGAAGGTTAAGACCTACGGTAAGTCCTTTAAAAGAGGCGGGAAGGGGGGAGAAGGAGTTGGAGACACTTTTAAGAAGCCAGAGATACACAGCTGTGAAGTTTAGTGGGCATTAAACATTACCGGTCGGTTCTCCTTGGTTCTGAAAACTCGTGCTTACGTTTTTTTTTCCCCCCCGTGAGCCAATGAAAATGCCCGGTCAGCAAAGGCGATTAACTAAAACTACCTACGACTACCTCGACTACCTATAACTACATGGTGACCTCACTACAACTGCACCTACGACTACAAAAGTATTGATTTTCTCCATGGCGGTCGCCGAAAAATTTTCAACATGTTGAAAAATTTGTGGCGACCACATTGAGGCCGTGACTAGTTCCCAGAATGCGGAAACTCTTCGCAACCATGAAGGAGACTCACCAGAGACCACGAGCGAACATGTGGCGATCATATGGCGAGCGTAGAGTCTCCTGCACTCGCCTAAAAAGTCGCCTAAGTAGGGCAGGCCCTTAAATCTCAAACTGCCCTTGCATATTAGTATTCTCCACATTGATCTCACTGTCCTCCATGTTTTTCTCCTTGGTGAAAACAGATACTGAGAACTTGATTAATACCTCACTGACATCCCCTGATTCCAACCTCAAATTCCCTCCGTTATCCTTGAGCGGTTCTACCTTCTCTCTAGTTTCTACCCTATTGTTTATAATGGTATAAAAAGCCTTGGGATTTTTTTTAAGTTTGACTCTATGAAGCCATTTTGTGGCCCATTTGGGTCTTGTAATTGCCTGCATGAATTCTTTCCTCCTTACTTTATATTCCTCAAATGCCCTTTTTGATTCCATAGTCTTAAACCAAGAGTCAAGTCAAGAGAGTTTATTGTCATGTGCCCCAGATAGGACAATGAAATTCGTATTCCTTGCATACGCTTCATTTTTCTTTTTAACCAAATTTAAGGAAATTGCATCATAGTTTAGTTCAGAGATACAGCACGAGGACAGCAGCTTTGGCGAATCGACCAGCAATTCACGCACATTAACATTATCCTACACACACTAAGGATAATTTACACATATACCAAGCCAATTAACCCACAAACCTGTATGTTTTTGGAGTGTGGGAGGAAACCGGAGATCTCAGAGAAAACCTACATGATCACGGGGAGAACATACAATCTCTGTACAGACAAGCACCCATAGTCGGGATCGAGCCTGGGTCTCCGGCACTGCAAACGCTGTAAGGTAGCAAATCTACCACTGCGCCACTGTACTGCCCTTGGTCAATAAGTACTTTGCTACGTAGAGAAAGTGAAAGATGTTTTCGGCTACTTGAGGATGAGACAAAAGTCTAATTCATGTTCTGGACACCCAAAACGCATTACAGCCAATGCAGAAAAAAATAATATCAATTTTACTTTAATAAGATGTTGGGGTACTAACCTTTAAGAGTTGCCCAAAACTTGATGAAATGCACATTTCAGTTGGCCAACAATTCCTCACATTTAAAGGGCGCTCTTTTAGAAAGGAGAGGAAGAGGAACTTCTTTAGTTAAAGGGTGTTTAATCTGTGGAACTCATTGCCTCAGAGGGCTGTGGGGGCCAAGCCAATGGATATTTTTACAGAAGAGATAGACAAATTCTTGATTAGAACGGGTGTCAAGAGTTATGGGGAGAAGGCAGGAAAATGGGATTAGGAGGCAGAGATCAGCCACGATTGAATGGTGGAGTGGATTTGATGGGCCAAATGGCCGAATTCTACTCCTATAACTTGTGAACTAGCTAGTGAAGATAAGCACTAAATGCTGGAGTAACTCAGTGGGTTAGGCGGTGACTGTTTCATCTCTGGAGAAAAGGGATAGGTGATGTTTCAGGTCGAGACCCTTCTTCAGCCTGATGTCTGAAGAAGGCTTTCGACCTGAAATGTCACCTATTCATTTTCTGCAGAGATGCTGCAGACCCACTGAGTTTCTCCAGCATTTTGCGTCTATCTTTGGTGTAAACCAGCATCTGTAGGTCCTTCTTACACAATAGCTAAGTGTGGAATTAATGAATGGGATGGGATAATAGTAGTATTTCAAAAATGTCTTGAGAGTACTGCCCTAAATCCATCGAGTTCTGTTTATCTACTCTTCCCCCAAAAGGCAGAGTAAATCTTCTGTTGTCGTTAAGACTCTTTAATACTGTGTTAAGAAGCTTCTAAAATGAGCTTACACAGAATATGCAAAACCATTGATTGACGGATCCAAGATACCAGGTAATAATCGATTCATTTCTCTGGTGACATAGGTTCAACAATGCAGCAGTTAATCATCTTGATGTGTGACATAGATTTTACTACCTTGGGTCTGATTTTACATTGCAGTATAAAATTGAGAGAGTGCAGGCTGCACTGAGACTAAAAATCCACTCAGGCAGATTAGCAACAGGCATATGACGTCCGCTGTGAGCATTATTCACCTGAGCAGAACCTTGCGACCGTAATGAAAGTGGGCGCTGTGAATAGTCGGTAGTTCAGGCAGAGATAAAGAGAGCTGTCATTTGACTCCATGATCCTTTGTCATTATGAACAAGGATTAGAGACAAAACAGCTTTCAAACAAGCAGAGAAATAAGGGGAAGATTAGGAGGCAGGTAGATGTTAGTGATGGTTTGTAATGGTAGATAAATAGGTAGAAAGCAGGAGAAACTAAAATGGCAAGATAAATAATGACGTGAGACAAAAGAGGATGGGGTTAGGATAAACAAGAAATATAATATGGGGGTGACACAGCGGTCGAGTTGTTATCTTATTGCACCAGACACCCGGGTTCCATCTTGACTATGCCTGTCATCTGAGCGGAGTTTGTACATTCTCCCTGTGTCCGTGTGGGTTTTCTCCGGGTCCTCCTATGTTCCAAAGACATACAGGTTTCTGTAAATTGGTTTCTGTAAATTGTCCCTAGTATGTAGGATGCAAAACTGGGAAAATATAAAACTAGTTTATGGGTGATCGTTAGTCGGCGCGGACTTGGTGGTCTGAAGGGCCTTTTTCCACACTGTATCTCTTAAAAAAAAAATTGGCTACCATCTGACACTGATGATTTTGGAATCTGAAATTATTCACCTCAAATCAAGTCTCAGGAAAGCATCTTACTGGTCCTTGAGTTTTCGTGGGGCTATGTTAGAACTGTGATGATTAGAGTGGGAGTGAGGCATAGAATTCATCTCTTTACCCAGTATGATCTGCGTGGTTTTTTTTCAGGGATCTTCGGCTTCCTCTCACACTCCAAAGACGTACATGCTTGTAGGTTATTTGGCTTGGTATAAATTTAAATTGCCCCTAGTGTGTGTAGGATAGTGTTAATGTCTGGGGATCGCTAATCAGTGCGGACTCAGTGGGCCGAAGGGCCTGTTACCGCTCTCTATCACTAAACTAAACAAAACTAAACTACATTGGTGGTTCTTTCATATATATATATATATATATATATATATATATATATATATATATTTTAAATTTTCTTTATTAGATGTAATGTACATTACAATGATATAAGCCAAAAATAACATAATATATTTCCTGTACCACTTCTTATTTTAAACTTTAAGAAGAAGAAGAATAAGAAGAAGAATAGAGAGAGTTAAGGGCCTGTCCCACCAGCATGCAACTCCATGCGATGAGCGCGACCTAACGTGGTCGCTTGAGCCGTCCGGCGTCGCAGGGCCGGTCCCACTGCGATCGCCGGAGCCGTGCGCAATTGTGCGGAGTTCGTCCCGAGTTCGTCCCGACACCGCGCGGGGCTCCGAAAAACTGACTATGTCCGAAAATTCCGCGCGGCAATGGCTTGTCGGCTCGCAGTTGCCTCGACATTTACACACCGCCCCGACATCGTGCCTCCGTGAACCTATTTGTAAGTGCCTCCGTGACCCTCTATGTGTGTGGCTCCGTGGCCCTGTGTGTGTGTGTGCCTCGGTGCCCCTCTCTGTGTGCCCCTCTCTGTCCTGGCGAACTTACCTTAGACTTCGCTCCACGTTCGCCTCACTTTGCGCCGCGTTGCGCCACTCACCCGACCTCCACGCGGCCCCTACTGCTGGTTTGGTTGCGCTTGCCGCATGCAGGCGCATGCTGGTGGGAACGGCCCTGTACAGGGGATCACCCGACCTCCGCGCGGACCCCGCTTCTAGTTTGATCGCGTTCATCGCATAGAGTTGCATGCTGGTGGGACAGGCCCTATAGATAGGATAGTAAGTGCATGAGAGAGTGATCAGGAAGAACCCGTAGAAGCGTAAGACACAAGAAAATAAAAAAGAAAACCAAAGGAAAAGAAAGAAAAAAAAAGAAGACAGAAAATATAAGGAAGTAAAATAAGCTAAGATAAAAGGGTTTACCTACTTTGTATCTTTACACACTTTGTCCTGATACCATTTATTGTATCTTTTGTCCTGATACCATTTATTTTCAGAGTTGTGTTGCACCCTATACTTGTAATGTCCATAAATGGAGACCAAATCTTTTGGAAATAGTCTGATTTGCCTGCTAGTAGGAATCTCATATCTTCGAGGTGTAACATTTCGGACATATTTGAAATCAACATTTTTATCGTATATTTCATATATTTTAAGAAGCACAAGTTGACTATTTCTACAGGTGGCAAGTTCTAAGAGCAGAAACATTTCCATTCTTTTCAGTATGAGCTTCTACCCATATTAGGTAAAGATACCTTTACTCAAAAATACTTCAAATTGTCATAAACCTTGCTGATGTAATCCTGGCAGAACTGCAATTTACCATGACTGAAGCCTGGCAGAGGATAAGATCACAGTAATCTGATATCTCGCTGCTGTGGCCCTGTAACTTTATAAGATCTCATTAATAATAATATCCCCCTGGTGTCATCCTGCTACTGCCAAGATTGTGGGATTGTAATGTCCAATTTCTGTACTTTTTACATAGTGTGGGATTTCACTGGTATAAGGTCATAAGAGATAGGAGTAGAATTAGGCCATTCGGTCCATCAAATTCTGTTCTATCACTTCCCCCTAACTCCATTCTCCTGCCTTCTCCTCATAACCTCTGTTGCCTGTACTAATCAAGAATATATACTAAAGAAATGTCTCCTCATCTTTTTCCTAAAAGAACGTCCTTTAATTCTGAGGCTATGACGTCTGGTCCTAGACTCTCCCACTTGTGGAAACACCCTCTCCACATCCATTCTATCCAAACCTTTCACTATTCTGTATGTTTCAATGAGGTCCCCCCTCATTCTTCTAAACTCCAGTGAGTACAAGCCCAGTGCCGACAAATGCTCATCAAAGATTCTTTTCGGACAGATAGGAGTAGAATTAGGCCCTACTCTTTCCTGGGATCATTCTTGATGGGCCTGTCCCACTTAGGCAATTTTTTCGGTGACTGCCGGCAACTGTCATAGTCGTAGCAGGTTGCCGAAAAAACAGTGACTGGACCCCCCCCACGACAATGTCTACGACAACCTACCACCTGGTCGACATCAAGCTATGGCAAGCTACCGACAGCCGGCGAACCATTCGGATGTCCACATACGACCACACCTACAACAACCAACGTCCACCCGCGACATGTTACAACAAGGTATGACCTTGTCGGCGACAACTTAAGACAACTTAAGATAATTTAGTTGCCGGTACCTGTCGCCAGTTGACGTAGGTAGCCGCCGATGGAATTCATCAAAGTCGGCACCGGCGCCAACCTAGGTCACCTGGCGACAACCTACGACAGCACCTACATCGGGGAAGTCAATCTACGCTCATTGGCATCAAGCGTTGCCGACTGTCGCCAAAATATTTTGAACATTTCCAAATCCACGGACGACCAGAAAAACGCTACGATTCTTTGGGCGACTGAGGAGTCTACTCACGACCATAGACCATTAGGCGACACCCCGGCGACCATGTCTAGTCGCCTAAAAAAATTACCTAAATGGGACAGGCACTTAAACCTCCTCTGGACCCTCTCCATAGCCAGCACATCCTTCCTCACATATGGTGCCCTAAATTGCTCACAATATTACAAATGTGGCCTTACCCCGCCTTGTAGAACCTCAGCATTACATCCCTGTTTTTGTATACAAGCCCTCTTGAAATAAATCCTAGCATTGAATTTGCTTTCTTTACTACTGATTCGACTTGTAGATTAACCTTTTGGGAATCCAGCACCAGCGCTCCCAAGTCCCTTTGCACCTCCAATTTCTGGATTCTCTCCCCATTTAGGTATAATGGTATCTAGGGAATTTGGTATAATGCTCCATGTATGCTGATGTTTCCCCAGTATACCTCAGCACAGTAATATACTTTAGCTGTATTCCAGACAGGAACATCTAGTCCCATTATTGTTATAACAGGGTACAAGATCACACCATGCCAGAAGTGTGATGTCTCTTTTTGTTTACACAGCAAGGTACATATTATAGAGAGGAAATACAGGGTCAACATACTAAATTAAGGTGATTTTATTTAGGAAATATAAACACACAAATATATTTCACACTTAAAACCATCATGTAAGGATCTGTATTGATTCTTATATTTTGTTGGTAATAATTTTTGAATTGTAATAATATTATGACATCATGGAAATTGTAATGAATTGTTCTCAACATGCTCACAGGAGTATTTAATATTTAGTAAATAATAATATGTACTTGGGAGCGATGCATCTAGTCACACCAACACACTGCACAGTTGATTTGTTTTTGAAATGCAGCAATTTGGCAAGAAGTTAATACCGTTTTAATTATGTATAGGAAGGAACTGCAGATGCTGGTTTAAACTGAAGATAGACACAAAAGCACCCATTCCTTCTCTCCAGAGATGCTGCCTGTCCCGCTGAGTTACTCCAGCTTTTTGTGTCTATCTCCAGTTTTAATTATGTTGCTTGCGGGAGAAATGCTTCGACTACTCTAGGATAATTTACTAGACTTCTTCAAATTGAGCATGGGACCCTTATCATTCTCCAGAACAGGGTTATGAGGAGAGGTGAAAGAGGTTTGCAGGATGAAACTAGAGGAAAGACAACAAATGAAGGAGCGGAAGGACAATGAGAGTGGGAAGGTGTGAGGGGAGGGAAGCAACAATGGAGGAAGGACAGTAAAGGAGAAGTTGAAGGGGAAGGGAAGCAAAATCAGTGAGGAAATGGGAGGAAAATCAGTGAGAGAAGGGGAGGATGGATTAACCATATAACCATATAACAATATAACAATTACAGCACAGAAACAGGCCTTCTCGGCCCTTCCAGTCCGTGCCGACCATTCATTTTCCCCTAATCCCATCTACCTGCACTCAGATCATACCCCTCCATTCCCTTCCCGTCCATATACCTATCCACTTTACTTTTAAATGTTAAAATTTATCCTGCCTCCACCACTTCTGCAGGAAGATCATTCCACACAGCCACCACTCTCTGAGTAAAGAAGTTCCCCCTCATGTTACCCCTAAACTTCTGTCCCTTAATTCTCATGTCATGCCCTCTTTTTTGAATCTTCCCTACGCTCAATGGGAAAAGCTTATCCACGTCAACTCTGTCTATCCCTTTCATCATTTTAAAGACCTCAATCAAGTCCCCCCTCAACCTTCTGCACTCCAAAGAATAAAGACCTAACTTGTTCAACCTTTCTCTGTAACTTAGTTGCTGGAACCCAGGCAACATTCTAGTAAATCTCCCCTGTACTCTCTCTGTTTTGTTGACATCCTTCCTATAATTAGGCGACCAAAATTGTACACCTTACTCCAGAATTGGTCTTACCAATGCCTTGTACAATGTTAACACTACTTCCTTACTCCTATATTATAAAGGCCAGCACACCAAAAGCTTTCTTTACCACCCTATCTACATGCGATTCCACCTTCAGGGAACTATGCACAATTATTCCTAGATCCCTCTGTTCCACAGCATTCCTCAATTCCCTACCATTTACCATGTATGTCCTATTTTGATTTGTCCTGCCAAGGTGTAGCACCTCACACTTATCAGCATTAAACTCCATCTGCCATCTTTCAGCCCACTCTTCCAAATGGCCCAAATCTCTCTGTAGACTTTGAAAATCTACTTCATTATCCACAGCACCACCTATCTTAGTATCATCTGGATACTTACTTATCCAATTTTCCACCCCATCATCTAGACAATTGATGTACATGACAAACAACAGTGGACCCAACACAGATCCCTGAGGCACCCCACTGGTCACCGGCTTCCAACCTGACAAACAGCCATCCACCATTACTCTCTGGCATCTCCCATTCAGCCACTGTTGAATCCATCTTGCTACTCCGCCATTAACACCCAAAGATTGAACCTTCTTAACCAACCTTCCATGGGGAACCTTGTCAAAGGCCTTACTGAAATCCATATAGACAACATCCACTGCTTTACCCTCATCAATTTCCCCAGTAACCGCTTCAAAAAATTCAAGAAGGTTTGTCAAACATGACCTTCCAGGCACAAATCCATGTAGACTGTTCTTGATCAGACCCTGTTTATCCAGATGCTTATATATATTATCTCTAAGTATCCTTTCCATTAATATGCCCACCACTGATGTCAAACTAAGGTCTATAATTGCTAGGTTTATTCTTTGAACCCTTTTTAAAAGATTGACAGAAGGGGACGGAGATTGAGGGAAGGGGTGGAAAGGCCGGGGGACAGAAATATAGGTGAAAATTCAAAGAGGGAAGTTGGGTCTGAGGGAGTTGAGGGGAGGCTGTGAAGGAATGGATTTGCTGTAATTATGACTAATCCACTGGATATTTAAGATAATGGATATAAAAGGTTTGTATTCATCATAACAAGTAGACATTCTCTTGGAGACACTCTCAGTAGCATCACTCCAATCTCAAAGAACATCAAGTTTCTATACTCTTAAGAATTAAAACAATAGTAGATGATTTAATACAATTCCAACAGCTACATTGACATTTTTTTCTTCATTATTTAAAGTCTGACAAATGATTCCATTGAATTTTGTATTTACAATGAGAACACACGGTAAGAGACAAGACATGCTCTGAATGTTCAAACACCTTTGCTGGGACAAAGTAATGCACGTGGATTAGTTTGATTTAGTTGAATTTAGTGCATTAACAGGCCCTTAGGCCCACCGAGTCCACACTGACCAGCGATCCCCATATACTACTACTATCCTACACACACTTGGGACAATTTACAAACTTTACCAAAGCCAATTAACCAACAAACCTGTACTTCTTTAGAGTGTGGGAGGAAACCAGAGCACCCGGAGAAAACCCAAGCAGGTCACATAGAGAACATACAAAACTACGTACAGACAGCACACATAGTCAGGATCGAACCTGGGTCTCTGGCGCTGTGAGGTAGGAACTCTACCACTGGGCCACCGTGCTGCCCAGGGGCTAATTGATCTATCAATCTGCACATCTTTGGCATGTGGGAAGGAGCAAGAAAAGGCCACAGGAGGACTGTGCAGACTCCACACAGACAAAACCAGAGGTCAGGATTGTACACAGATCGCTGGTACTGTGAGGCAGCGTTTCCAATCGTCAAACCATTGTGCTTTCCAGAACTGGAAGGATAGGGTAAGGAGAATGGGGAGGAGGACAAACAAAGGAGGGTCAGTGAGATCAGGGCAGGAGGGACATGGAAGGTCGGAAAAAGAGCAGAGGGTGAGCGGTGTGCAGTTGTCAGAGGGTCTGAAGGGAAAGTGCGAAAGGGAAAAGTGAGAGAGGGGGTTGGTGAGAGGATGGAAAAAAAGAGGGTAGAGAGAGAGCATTGAAAGGATCAAAGCAAAGAGGGGAGGGGAAAGCCCAGACAGGAAATGGAAAGGAAAAGGGTGCAGAGGATAGATTGTTGTAGGCGAGGATGAGCAATGAGGTGTGTGGAGGGTATGTAGAGTTTATTAAACTATAGGTATGAGTGTAAAACCGTTGGCTTTATATTGCCATTGAGAACTTCAGATCACTTCCTGCACCACTATCGACCAATTTTTTCGAAATGTGATTTACACTCATCTTCTTTGCGCTGACTTTTTTTTTCCATTTTACTCTTTCAGAACTTATATGTAATTGTTTGTATGTTTATGTTTATGTGCGTTTTGACGTGAATGTTGCCGCAAGCAAGATTCCTCACTTGACTTGTGCATATAACAACAGTTATAATAGCATTTTGTGTCTATCTCTAGTGGAAAGCAGCATCTGCAGCTGCTTCCTGCGCCTATCAATAAAACATAGAAAAATAGGTGCAAGAGTAGGCCACTCGGCTCTTCGAGCCAGCACCACCATTCAATATGATCATGGCTGAACATCTAATATCAGTACCCCATTCCTGCTTTCTCCCCATGTCCCTTGATTCTGTTAGCCCTAAGAGCTAAATCTAACTCTCTCTTAAAAACATCCAGTGAATTGGCCTCCACTGCCTTCTGTAGCAGATAATTCCACAGATTCCACAGCCATCAGGCTATTAAACTTGGTTCAGACCAAACTCTGAACATTAATACCCCTTTATCTGTTATTTGCACTTTATCAATGTATTTATTCATGTGTGTATTTACGTATATTATGGTATATGGACACACTGATCTGTTTTGTAGTCAATGTAGTATGTTGTGCTGAAGCAAAGCAAGAATGTCATTGTTCTGTCAGGGACACATGACAATAAACTCTTTTGACTTTGACTTTGACTTTGAGATTCACATTAAAAACTTGTCCTCGATAGCAAGGAACTGCAGATGCTGGTTTACATTTGAAGATAAGACACAACATGCTGGAGTAACTCAGGGGGACAGCCAGGCAGCATCTCTGGGTGGAAGGGACCACCTGACTTGCGGTGGATGTTGGCGTCCCTGTGTCTGTGTGAGATCTACACGGATAAGATGCCACAACTTGAACACGCCGGTCCCATGGAGTTGCAGAGCCGCTGGTATCCTTGCCCGTGACGCGGAGGATGCGGAAACAAGTGAGACTACTCCAGCCGCCAGCGGAGGAACTTGGCTTCTGAGCTGCGGAGCGGGAACATGTCAGCCTCGGCCGTGTTCCTGCTGGATCTGAAGGGGAAGGTAAGGCCTCGGCTGCCGCTCTGACCGCTGCTTTCCCGGCGGCCGGGCAGCGATGGGGAGGAGGTGGTGGGTAGCAGCGGCTCCAGTACCTGCGGAGCGCAGGTGAGCCGGCGCCAGTCTCTCCTGAGTTTCTCAATTTTAACACGGGGAAACAGCTTTCTGTTGGAAGAGCAATGAAGTTGTGGTTTTATTTTTGCAGCCGGCGTCTGCAAACTCGCACTTTGGTGAGGAATCCACAGAGGGCGACTGCAAAATTGAGCAGAAGTTGGGGGCTGAAACACAGCACAGGGCTAATAAGAGATTAGTTTTCATCATGGCTGTTTTGTCAGCTCCTTCTGACTCCTCCTTCACCACTCACCCATTGATGTCCGACCGACCATTTAGTCCCTGAAGGGTTGCTGCTATCCAGCGGGAGCGCAAATAAACAGACCAAACGCGTTTCAAACTCCTCAATTGCAGCATTTACCCCCTGCTGGGGTTGCTGATGGCAAAGTTAAATCCTGCGGCTTTATTCTCTATTCCCAGTTGAGGCGGTGGCGTTAAACACTCTTCACATTGTTATCCTGTAATCCCACTGCAGGTTAAAAAAAAACCTCTTTACACTTCCCGATTCTTGCCACTTGCCACTTTCTGGATGGAAGGAATTCCAGAGTTGAGGAAGTTGGGCTGGGGAGGGAGGGGTGCTGGTGCTAAGTTCATAAATTCTTAAGTGATAGGAGCAGACTCCGCCATTCAATCATGGCTGATCTATCTTTCACTCTTAACCCCATTCTCCGGTCTTCTCCCCTGACACCCGTACTAATTATGGATCACTTCCACCCAGTGCTGCCTCTTTCGTGCAATTTGCCTTTTGCTATCCACCCCCCCCCCCCCCCCCCCGCATGAGTCTGCCATTGAGAATTAGGCAGGAAGGGCAGTCATAGAGTCATACAGAGTGGAAACAGGCACTTTGCCCCAACGTACCCACATGTCCCATCTACACTAGTCCCACCTGCCTGTGTTTGGCCCATATCCCTCTGAACCTCTTCCAGCATAGCATCATAGAGCCATACAGCGTGGAAACAGGCCCTTTGCCCAACTTGCCCACAGCGACCAATATTGACCCATCTACAATAGTCCCACCTGCCTCCGTTTGGCCCATGTCTCTCTAAACCTGTCCTATCCATGTACCCTGTGTAATTGATTCTTAAACATTGGCATTGGCCCTGCCTCAATTACGTCCTCTGGCAGCTCATCCCATGCACCCAGCATGTAATTTCCACACCCTTTCTCTTCCAGCAGTCCTAACTGTGCCAAGAGCTCAGTGGATGTAATAAGGTGGAGACTGGAATGTGTATTGCACTGGTTAAGGAGGTTCCACTCCCTTGAGATAAAGGCCCATAATTGCATTAGCCTTTTAAACTTATTTTACACCTGCTGTCATGCCTTAAGCAATATAGGTGCACAAACTTTTGTATTTCTCTGAACAACCACAGCTGTGACATGTGGCATGTTTACCATCATTATTTACTTTTCCCCATTTGCCATCACTTTTACACTTTCCTTTATATATACATTTGAGACTCGTGAGACAAAGTCACTTTCAATCTTTATATAAAATCTCATCACGCGTGTGTACTCTTCCCTGAAACCCCTTAATCACCAGATTATTAATTAACAATTTCTCATTGAATAATACTAGTTTAGTTGAGTTTATTATTGTGACATGTACCGAGGTACACTGAAAAGCTTTTTATTGTGTGCTACCCAGTCAGCGGAAAGACTGTACACGATCACCCCCAAGCCGTTTGTAGTGTACAGATACACGATAAAGGGAGTAACGTATAGAGCAAGATAAAAAGTCCACGTAAAGATAGTCTGAGGGTCTCCAATGAGGTAGATGGTAGGTCAGGACCGCTCTCTAGTCGGTTCAGTTGCCTGATAACAGTTGGAAAGAACCTGTCCCTGAATCTAGAGGTATGATTTTTCACACTTCTGTACCTCTTGCCTTAAGGGGCACAGGAGATGTAAAAATATCTGTTCCATTGATGGTTCCACAAAATATTAATCTCAGAACTATTTATGTGTATGAAGGAACTGTAGATGCTGGTTTAAACCAAAGATAGACACAAAAATCCAGACTAACTCAGTGAGACAGGTAGCATCCCTGGAGAGAGAGAATGGGTGACATTTTGGGTTGAGACCCTTCTTCAGACTGGTTAGGGATAAGGGAAAATTAGAGATATAGACAGTGGAAAGATAAAGAACAAGAATGAAAGATATGCACAAAAGTAACGATGATAAAGGAAACAGGCCATTGTAAGCTGATTGTAGGGTGAAAATGAGAAGCAAGTGCGACTTGGGTGGGGGAGGGATAGAGAGAGAGAGGGACTGCTCTGGAATGAGAGGAATCGCAGAACTATCTCGTACATTCCATGGATTTATCCTCCACAATTTTACTGCATTTGATCCATACGCAGAGAGAAATCCTCCATCATTTTCTATTATCCTGGTTATATGTACATCCAGTTTCCTGATTTATACCTACCATAATATGAACTTTTTGTAGGCCATGCCTACCTTCTTGCCATTCATCAGCTCCATCCAAACTGATTGTAATACTCATCAGATATGGAAGGAACTGCAGATGCTGGAAACTTGCTCAGAACACAAAGTAACTTAGTGAGTCCGGCAGCATCTCTGGAGGACATGGATAGGTGATATTTCTGGTCAGGATCCTTCTTCAGACTGATTGTAATACTTGTTTTTTTGAGCGAAGATTTTCTTCTCTTTACTGGCTTTATTCGTTTTCAATCAGGGCTAACCTTTAACTTTTCTCTTTTGGCCACCACTTATTAAAGTTATGTATGAAACAATATTTAAATCCCAACCTAGACCTCTGTGACTGTTATGGTCCTTAGATCATACATGGTTATTTCTATTTGTACCGCATATTAATCTACCCTTATAGAGAATCTGCTTGTATTCAGATGAGGTTCTTTCAATTCTGTCCTTTTACCATTTCCTGTATGACTAGTTGGAAGGATATTTGTTTGCACTTTATTCCTTCCAGTCAGACTGGTTGCCCTTATTATTTTGCACCATTAGTTTGCTCTTTCTCGTGAACATCCAAACTTTCTCTCTCCATAACCTTTTCCTCAACCACCCCAACAACCATAACGTTTGGTTTCAAACATTATCTACATGCTTAAATGTTGAATTTGCATGGAAACTAGCTCCAGTCAAACATGGTGAAGTCTGATCCTAAGGAACTGTTACCTTTCCTTGGTATAATGCACCATGAATTCTATTTCTTCCACGTCAATATATGAGGCGGACAGTCAGCACATTGATCTGTTCCTTCCCACCGACATCCAGGATACCTTCCATGATCTCCACCATTTAAAAAAAAACCTTCCAATTCACCGGCCTCATCATTACCATTGACGTCCATTCCCTATACACTGCCATTCCCCCTCTGCAAGGCTTTAGGACTATTCACTCTAAAGCACAGATCAGACCAGTTAAGGGCCTGTCCTATGTTCACAACCTAATTCACAACCTTTCTTGTGGACATTTTTCATCAGGCTAGATAAACGCCCCAACCTACTTGGCCGCAAGTACCTACGACTAGCATCGCGACCTACCTATGACCTACCTACGACCTCCTACGACTTTGTGATGTTCATGCTGCGAGTATGAGTCAAGGGCAAACCCTGCAGAGGTCGTGAAAGTGGGACAGGCCCTTTACTCTCTACTAATACCCTCTACTAATACCATGGCAGGACTTGTGCATACCCTGACCAACTCTTTTGATTCATCTCACTTTCCACACTCAATGTCTAGTCATGAGCACTCACATGGGCCCTAGCTATTGCCCAAACTTTCCATGGTTATGTGGTGCATTCTCTGTTCCAGTCTTTCTATGGCACTACTCACCAACACTTTATATACACCACATTGATGACAGCATCAGTGCAGCATCCTGCACCTACATCGAAGTCGGCAATTTAATCAACTTCGCAACTACCTTGCACGCTACCCTCAATTTATTTTGGATAACCTCCACACATCTCTATGCTTTCTTGATCTCTCTGCCTCCATGTCAGGAGACAACTATCCACTGACATTTATTATAAACCCACTGACTCCCACAGCTACCTAGACTACAACTCCTACACTATCGCTTGTAACAACATCATCCCTTTTTCTCACTTTCTCCTTGGACCTCATTGTAACTTATCAAATAGTGAAAGGTCTGGATAGAGTGGATGTGGAGAGGATGTCTCCACTAGTGGGAGAGTCCAGCACCAGATGGCTCAGCCTCAGGATAAAAGGATGTATCTTTAGAAAGGAGATGAGGAGGAATTTCTTCTGTCAGAAGGCAGTAAATCTGTGGAACGCATTGCCACAGACGGCTGTGGAGGCCAGCTCTTTGGGGATATTTAATAGACAATAGGTGCAGGAGGATGCCATTCGGCCCTTCGAGCCAGCACCGCCATTGAATGTGATCATGGCTGATCATCCGTAATCAGTACCCCATTCCTGTCTTCACCCCATATCCCTTGACTCCGCTATCTTTAAGAGTTCTGTCTAGCTCTCTCTTGAAAGCATACAGAGAACCTGCCTCCACCGCCCTCTGAGGCAGTGAATGCCACAGACTCACAACTCTCTATGTGAAAAAGTGTTTCCTCATCTCCGTTCGAAATGGCTTACCACCTTATTCTTAAACTGTGGCCCCTAGTTCTGGACTCCCCCAACGTCGGGAACATGTTTCCTGCCTCTAGCGTGTCCAAACTCTTAATAATCTTACATGTTTCGATAAGATCCCCTCTCATCCTTCTAAATTCCAGAGTGTACAAGCCCAGCCGCTCCATTCTCTCAGCATATGACAGTCCTGCCATCCCGGGAATTAACCTTGTGAACTTACGCTGCTCTCCCTCTATAGCAAGAATGTCCTTCCTTAAATTGGGAGACCAAAACTGCACACAATACTCCAGGTGTGGTCTCACTAGGGCGCTGTACAACTACAGAAGGACCTCTTTGCTCCTATACTCAACTCCTCTTGTTATGGCCAACATGCCATTTGCTTTCTTGACTTCCTGCTGTAAGTGCATGCTTACTTTCATTGACTGATGAACAAGGACCCCCAGATCCCGTTGCACTTTCCCTTTTCCCAACTTGACACATTGTAGATAATAATCTTTCTTCCTGTTTTTGCCACCAAAGTGGATAACCTCACATTAAGCTGCATCTGTCAAGCATCTGACCAATCACCCAACCTATCCAAGTCGCCCTGCATCCTCATAGCATCCCATTCACAGTTCACACTGCCACCCAGCTTTGTGTCATCTCCAAATTTGCTAATGTTACTTTTAATCCCTTCATCAAAATCATAAATGTATATTGCAAATAGCTGCGGTCCCAGTGCCGAGCCTTGCGGTAACCCACTAGTCACTGCCTGCTATTCTGAAAGGGACCCGTTAGTCCATACTCTTTGTTTCCTGTCTGCCAACCAATTTTCTATCCATGTCGGCACCCTAATCCCAATACCATGTGCTCTAATTTTGCGCACTAATCTCCGATCAAATGCTTTCTGTAAGTCCAGGTACATTACATCTACTGGCTCTCCCTTGTCCATTTTCCAAGTTACATCCTCAAAAAATTCCAGAAGATTAGTCAAACATGATTTCCCCTTCGTAAATCCATGCTGACTGGGACCGATCCTGCTACTGCTAGCCAAATGTGCCGCTATTTCATATTTTATTATTGACTCCAGCATCTTCCCCACCACCGATGTCAGGCAAACTGGTCTATAATTCCATGTTTTCTCTCTCCCGCCTTTCTTAAAAAGTGGGATAACATTAGCTACCCTCCAATCCACAGGAACTGATCCTGAATCTAAAGAACATTGGAAAACGATCACCAATGCGTCTACAATTTCTAGAGCCACTTAAGTACCCTGGGATGCAGACCATCAGGCCCTGGGGATTTATCTGCCTTCAGTCCCATAAGTCTACCCAACACCATTTCCTGTCTAATGTGAATTTCCTTCAGTTCCTCCGTCACCCTAGATCCTCTGGCCACTAGTATATCAGGGAGATTGTTTGTGTCCTCCTTAGTGAAGACGGATCCAAAGTACCTGTTCAACTCATCTGGCATTTCCTTCTTCCCCATAATAAATTCACCTTTTTCAGACTTCAAGGGCCCAACTTTGGTCTGAACTAATTATTTCCTCGTCACAAACCTAAAGCGGAGATTGACTGCTTCGTGATAGGTAAAGGGAGAAGGCAGGAGAATGGGGTTGAAGGAAAGAAAGAGCAGCCATGATTGAATGATGGAGTAGATGGGCCGAATGGTCTAATTCTGTTCCGATTACTTAATGAACATGATTATGGAGTGCCAGCCTTATAGATACCATTGCCATATTTACAGGAGGCTTTATATGATATGAGTAAATGGAGGAGAGGTTTGCAGAGCATTTGTTTAACTCGGTAATGGGACGTGGGTTAAGATGGAATGACCAGCATTTAATGCACATTCCTGATTCCTGTCCTTGGGAACTTGATATTGAGCCACCTTTCTAAACCCCTACAATTCTTGTTATGAAGATGCAATATCAGGAAACAAAGCCTTTCATAACCTTTTGATGGATGGAAGATCATTGTTGCAGCTGAAGGTTAGATCTAGGACACTGCCCTAAGGAATCCCTGTGGAGATTTGACATGTAAACACCATCATTTTTTTTTAGCTGAGTGAACAGTCTCTGTGCTTTCGAGCTCCATGAAAAGTCAATTTGTGAATAAATTTCAATTCGGTAAATTAAAATATCTGGCCCCCACTAATAAGACCTAGCATTGTTTAGGTTTTTTAAATGCTTAAAAGCACAGCATTAAAAATGTTAAGCCTATTTAATATGATATTTACAGCAGAGAGTAATGAAAATACTAAAAGCACCAGATCTAAGCTGGAGAGAATTGCTGAGTGTTTAGATCACGTTTTTTTTTCATATTGAGGTCCCTTGCCACTAACCATTTGTTTTTCAGAGATTTTATTTTGCTTATCGGTGTACACAGATGCCACAGTGGAATAAAAGTCAGAACACATAGCACCCAACTCGACTTTGACGTTTTGGTGTCAGTGTAGCATTATCAGTGCTTCTTAATCAGAAGACCGAGGGTTTGAAGACTTTCTCCAGCATTTGGGAGTGTGATGCAGGCTGAGACTTCAGCTCTGTTTTGAGGGTTTATCAGAGGTTCATCAGAAAGTGTTGGAACATAGATCAGTACAGCTCAAGAACAGGCCCTTTAGCCCACAGTGTCAATGCTGAAAAAGGTTTTGGATGTTATGTTGAACTTCCATATAGATAGAAGTCACTCTAAGCTGTTATATGAAGAGGAGCAGGACAATTATCCTGACTGTCCAATGTGCTTCCATCATGATCCCATTCAGATTTCCTGATTATTCATCTCATGGCCAGTCTGAAGAAGGGTCCCAACTTGAAACATCACCTGTCCATGCTTTCTAGAGATGCTGCCTGGCCTGCTGAGTTACACCAGCACTTTCTGTCTTTTCTTGCCATGTACTATTTGGTTTAATACAGATTGACTGCCTTGTCTGCTCTACTGCAGCACTAATTACACCATCCATTTAATTATTTGGCACACCTTTAGTCTTTGACAGAAATACAAGCTCTAGTTTTCTTTGGGTGCTTCAGTGACAGCTCTGACGGACTAATCTCATCAACCTTTTGAATACGGGCTCTTCGATAAATGCTCCAGATTGTGTTCATCCTATTAAGCGGTTGCATGATGATAAAGTGATATTAACAGCAAAATCTGAGACTGCATTGGATACAGATATAGATATAGAGATACAGTGTCGATACAGGCTCCTTGGCATTCCTGAGTCCACACCGTCCACAATCGCCGCACACTAGTTCTATCCCACTTTTGCATCCTAAAAATTCGGGGCAATTGACAGAAGCCAATTATCCTACAATTTAGTTTAGTTTGATACAATCAGTGTTGAACAGGCCCTTCAGCCCACCAAATCCACGCCGATCAGCAATGGCCGTATACTAGATCTATCCTACACACTAAAGACAATTTACAAAAGCCAATTATCCTGGAAACCCGCACGTCTTGTAGAATGTGGGAGGAAACCGAAGAAAACCCACGTGGTCGCAGGGAGAATGTACAAACTCCGCACAGACAGCACCCGTAGTCAGGATCGAACACGGGTCTCTGGTGCTGTGTGGCAGCAGCTCTACCAGCTGTGCCTCTGTGCTGCCCTTAGGCACTTACTGAAGGCCTGTGTATGGGAAATAATAATCTCCATACATTTTGCTTTTTACATAGTAAACAAGGCCCAAGGCAATTTACAGGAACGTTATCAAACAAAATTTTAAAAGTGTTTTTTTTTACAAATATGAAGTCAAAAGGGAACATGGTGAAGTGTCCCAAGAGTAAACACCTGGAGGTGTACTGTCTTTTGTCTGCGTTAACCATCTGAGAGTTGGAGATTCATTGTTCCTAGATTATGTCGCGCTGAAGAAAGCCAAGAGTTACGAGTGTTGAATAGCCATTTGCAACACGAACTAAACAATAACATTCTTACTTTCTACAGGCCCATTCATGCACTAGCATTTTCTTCTTTTGTGTGGCGTGCTCAGCCTAAAGTTGTAGGACAACTTGTTCTATTTGATCTTCCGTTTGTGCACGTCGAGGTTTTGCATTAGTCGAAACAGGGCGGACCACCTGAAGGTTGCAATCTTCCACCCCATGCACTAGCATAACAAATAAATACACAACAATCAATAATACACCAAATGATCAGTAAAGGGACTGTCCCACCAGCATGCAACTCTACGCGATTAGCGCGACCTAACGTGGTCGCTTGAGCCGTCCGGCGTCGCGGGGCCGGTCCCACATCGATCGCCGGAGCCGCGCGGAATTGTGCGGAGTTCGTCCCGAGTTCGTCCCGACACCGCGCGGGGCTCCGAAAAACCGACTATGTCTAAAAATCCCGCGCGGCAACGGCTTGTCGGCTCGCAGTCGCCTCGACATTTACACACCGCCCGGACATCGTGCCTCCGTGAACTTATTTGTAAGTGCCTCCGTGACCCTCTATGTGTGTGGCTCCGTGGCCCTGTATGTGTGTGTGTGTCTCGGTGCCCCTCTCTGTGTACCCCTCTAAGTCCTGGCAAACTTACCTTGGACTTGCTTCAAGTTCGCCTCGCTTTGCGCCGCGTTGCGCCACTCACCCAACCTCCGCGCGGCCCCTACTGCCGGTTTAGTTGCGCTTGCCGCATGCAGGCGCATGCTGGTGGGAACGGCCCTGTACAGGGGATCACCCGACCTCCGCGCGGCCCTCGCTGCCGGTTTGATCGCGTTCATCGCATAGAGTTGCATGCTGGTGGGACAGGCCCTTAATACTAGGGAAGACTGGAGGGTGGCAAATGTGGTGCCTCTATTCAAGAAGGGCTGCAGGGAAAATGCTGGGAACTATAGGCCAATGAGCTTAACATCTGTAGTTGGAAAGTTACTGGAGCGTATTCTGAGATTGGATATACAGACATTTAGACCAATAAGGGCTGATTAGGGTTGGTCGTGGGTTGGTCGTGGGAGGTCGTGTCTCACAAATTTTGAAGACGTGACGAAAAAGGTCGATGAGGGCAGAGCTGTAGATGTTGTTTTTATGGACTTTAGCAAAGCATTCGTCAAGGTGCATGGTTCCTTGAAGGTCGAGTCGCAGGTAGATCAGGTGGTCAAAAAGGCATTCGGCACATTGGCGATCAGTCAGAGTATTGAGTACAGAAGTTGGGAAGTCGCGTTGCAGTTGGATAAGACGTTGGGTGAGGCCTCATTAGAGTGTTGTGTTCAGTTCTGGGCACCATGTAATAGGAAAGATGTCGTCAAGCTGGAAAGGGTACAGAGAAGTTTTACGAGGATGTTGCCAGGGCTAGAGAGTCTGAGCTCGAGGGAGAGGTTGAGCAGGCTGGGACTCTATTCCGTGGAGCACAGGCGGATGAGGGGTGATCTTATTGTAGCAATGTTACAAGATTTTGAGATTTTAAAAATCAAGTCTGCAATTTATCCCATCAGATAAAGCATAAAAATAAGTTTAATTTGACACCTAATTCACTTTCATATCTTCAGTATTAAGAACGTTATGACCATTTTCATACTCGGAAATTAGCATCTTGTTCCCCATTGCCTTTCAATTGACTTAACTCAAAAGCTGTGATCTGGATCAGTTAAAAGCCCATAACTTTCTTAAAAATTAATAGAACTCAATGAAATTTTCACTTATTATAGATTGAAGCATTCTGAAATAAATATGAAACAATCTTACTTGGATGACCTGAAATTAAAGCATATAATTAGTTAGTTATCTAATTGTAGCTAATTACAAAATTCAATGAGTAGATCTAAACATCTATCCATTTCTTAAGAAAAGATAAACTTTTTTTAAGTTGCCTAAGTGTCCAAATAACATTCACACAATAATCCACAATATAACATAATTTTTAAATCTCATTTTCATGAATTTCTGGGCCAAATAGAAGGAATTTAGTGTTTGATTCCTGTAAATTAATGGCCATTTAAATGAACTAGCGAGTGGGTTTTAGTAGAATGCGGTGGATTGGAATGTTGCGGTTAGCGGTGAAGTCGGGAGGAAAAATACTGTTGGTTCATACATTTTTTTGGACCCCATTTCGCAACATGAAAATATTATTAAAGCCTCCCGAAAAACCAATTTTTAATGTAAAAATAAACTATTTACCTTTTTTTCTCCCCTACCCAAAATCCTTCCGGTTGTCAGTTCTCACGGCTTTTGAAGGTGATTTTTAAATTACTCTAGTTAACAAATAATTTAGAGTAATTTAAAAATACTTTCATTCACGAAATGTCGGAGCGATTTTTCTTCCGCAGCGAAATCGCCCGACATTCATCGATTTTTCCTGCCGATGGAAAAACGGACCTTTAAGCCCGCCCCCCTCTGAAAGGCGCCAAAGTCGCGTGCACGGGGAGCGGCAGAACTGCAGCGCTGCTCAAGGTAAGTTTTGTAACATACCTACTTATTAAGGTGTATAAGATCAGGAGAGGAATAGATTGAGTAGATGCGCTCTTCCCCAGATTAGGTGAATTGAGGACCAGCGGACATAAGTTTAAAGTGAAGAGGAAAATATTTTATAGGAATCTGAGGGGTAACTTTTTCACACAAAGGGTGGTGGGTGTATGGAACAAGCTGCCAGAGGAGATAGTTGAGGCAGGACTATCCCAACATTTAAGAAAGTTAGACAGGTACATGGATAGGACAGATTTGGAGGGATGTGGACCAAACACGGGCAGGTGGGACTAAAGTAGCTGGGATATGATAGCCGGTGTGGGCCAGTTGGGCTGAAGGTCCTGTTGCAACGCTGTATCACTCTATGACTCTATGACTAGGTAACCCGACCCAAGTGGTACAAACCAACATAGTGCAACCAGTGTAGATTGTTGTTGAAGAAGGTTGTGGGAAGGGTCGTGCAGTGTGGTTCAAGAGCTTGATGGTTGATGGAGAGAACCTTGTTTTGAACCTGGACGTCAGTGTTCTCAGTCTCCTGTACCATCTGCCAAGTTGTAGTAGCTGGATGACAGCGTGACCAGGGTGGTGTGGGTCTTTGATGATATTTGCTGCCATTTTGAGGCAGCACTCCCTGTAGATCTCTGCAATGGTTGAGACATGCGATGGACCAGGCAAAGTCAATTTCCTTCTGCAGCCTCCTTCGTTCCTGGGCATTCGCGTGAACTATATATATTTCACAAATTAGTACCACAACAACTTGCTCGTCACACTCCATTTAAATAATAATTTGCACCTGCATTCTTCCATGCAAAGTAGATAACATCACATTTTACTACACTGTACTTCATCCAAACAACTGCATACACACACGCTTAACCTAATTACATCCCTTTGCAGGTTGTTATGCAATCATCTATTTTCCTGTTGTCAGGGAATTTAGCTACTCTCAGTCCCTTATCCAAACCATCAGAGTAGATTACACATAGTTGAAGTTTCAGCAGTGATCAAACTAAAATTGACCCACTTATATCAGCAATCTATTTTCTGATCGGTGGTCAGTTCACTATATCAATACATTACACATAACTATACATTCTTATTTTGTGCAGTAACATGTTATAATATGCCCTTTGGAAAATCAAATACATTAATCCCACTGATTCCCCTATTATTCTCTCACGTTTTAGATCCTCTTGCAAATTTGTCAAATACAAGTTCCCTTTCATAAAATCTTGCTCTCTCTGCTGAATTGCCATGTTTTCTAAATGTCCTCCTCGATAATGGAGTCTAGCATTTTCTCAATGAGAGATGCAAGGCTCACTGCTCTATTGTTTTGTTTTGCTGTGTGTCTCTCTCCTTTCTTGAATAGTGATGATATATCTGCTGTTTTCCAGTCCTCCAGTACATCTCCAGAATTTAAGAAATGTTGGCAGATTATAATCAATGAATCCAGAACTCTACAGACCATCAGGTCCAGGGAACTTGTTCGACATTAGCTCCGTTAGTTTGCCTTGTATTTTCTTCTCATGACAGTGATTCTTTACATATTCTTCCTCCCCCATCGACACCCCACCCCTTACACTCATTTGATTATCTGGTATTACTGGGTTATTTATTTTCTTCTACCATGAAGACAAATCCAAAATAATTATATAGAATGTGTAGGAAAGAACTGCAGCTGCTGGTTTATACCAAAGATAGACAAAAAATGCAGGGGTTACTCAGCGGGTCAGGCAGGATCTTCGGAGAAACGGAATAGGTGAGTTTGGATGGGAATCTTTCTTCAGTCGGAAGTCCTTTTTGTATTCCTTTCCTCCAGAGATGCTGCATGACCTGCTGAGTTACTCCAGAATTTTGTGTCCATCTTAATTGTATATAATTCCTAACTTTTCTTTTTTTTTCTCCCATTGTTAATTCTCTAGTCTCAATCTCTCAGGGGCCAATGCTATTTATATTATTATATTATTTGCTTGTTCATTTGCATGCATATTTGTGGGATCCTTTGATGGCTTCTAAATGTTTCTCAATCCTTGGGCCCTGCTGCTAAACTTTGCAGCATTGTGTGCCTTTTCTTTCACATTGATACTGTCCTTGACCTCCTCAGCGTGCCATAAATGGTGCATCCTCCCGGTGAGCAGCCTTCATTCCTCACCAGAATAAGACAGGAAAGGCACGGTTCAACTTTCGACTTTGACTGATTTTGGAGGAACACTTTAAATACACTTATGCATGGGTGGGAACATCCTTAATTTGGAGATATCCCTGTTTCTCTTCTACAAATCATTCTCCCCCTCCTCCCCCCCCACCAGAAAATGTGCATATCCCCTAAAGACAAGCTCTTTGGTGTAATGGAAGAGTTTTCTAATCTCTCCTCTAACTGACCGGCTCCAAGTTGTGTTAATGTTGGTGAATTCATTAGCTATCGCCCCATCTAAATCAGCAATTAAACTGTTTTGACCTGTGGATTTGTACATGACCTGAATAACTATTCAAACTTATTTTGTTCCATATTAATGAAATGTGACCTGCACTTGATGCAAAATAATTGATAACTACCAGCAGTCCCTGACGAACTTGATGGAAATACTGTAAAACTGGTAACGGTCCTAGCACTCCTGACTAGATTTGACATTGCTATTCATCCTCTGTTATGGGAATCGGTTCTCATAATTAATAATTACTCGCTGTAAATGTTTGAGGTTGTGAAACAAGGTCTCCAGCTGCGATGTTTTATTTAGTTTAGTTTAGAGATACAGCGTGGAAACAGGCCCTTCGGCCCACCGAGTCCATGTCGACCAGTGATCGCCGAACATTAACACGAGTCTACACACACTAGGGACAATTTACACTTATACCAAGTATACAAACCCAAGCCAATTAACCGACAAACCTGTACATCTTTGGAGTGTGGGAGGAAACCGAAGCTCTCGGAGAAAACCCACGCAGGTCACGGGGAGAACGTACAAACTCCGTACGGACAGCACCATGAATCCGGGTTTCCAGCCCTGCAAGCGCTGTAAGGCAGCAACTCTACCGAGCCACCCATTTCATAAACAGTTCTTACATTCATTAGAATATGCATTCTTTTGGCAGGTTCTAATATGCAGAAACTACATGGGTGATGTGGATATGAATGAAATTGACCACTTCCTACCGATGTTGACACAGAAAGAAGATGAGGGGTCTGGATCTCCATTCCTCATTCATGGACGTTCTCATTTCCTCTGGATAAGACACAATAATTTATACTGTATCCTTAAAATGGAGCTCCCATGTTGTGGCAATCTGTTTAAAGGTCGATCTGGAGCAATGTTTAAGTGGGATATGCAGAAACAAGGAACTGCAGATGCTGGTTTATTAAAAAAGAACAAAAAGTGCTGGATTAACTTAGCAGGTTAGCCAGCATCTCTGGAGAAGACCGATAGGTGACATTTTGAGTCGGGGCCCCTTCGCCAGTGTGAAGAAGGGTCCTGACCTGAAAATAAAAAGATACCTTTAAAAAGAAGATGAGGAAGAATTTATTTAGTCAGAGGGTGGTGAATCTGTGGAATTCAATGCCACAGACGCTTGTGGAGGCCAGGACAATGGATATTTTTAAAACTTAGATTGACTAATTTCTGATTACTAAGGGTGTTAGGGGAGCAGGCAGGAGAATGGGGTTTGAGAGGGAAAGATGGATCAACCATGGGTGAATGGCAGAATAGACATGATGGGCCGAATGGCCTGATTTTGCTCCTAGAATTTATGGATGTCATCTATCCATGTTCTCCAGAGATGTTGCCTGACCCACTGAGTTACTCTAGCACTTTTTTTTTAAGGGGAATACTTGCTTTATCCTTTCATTGTAGGAGATTGAAGGATATCTGTTATTTTTGACTATGTGATACCACTGGTGTGTAGTAACTTACAATACAGAATGTGGCCACTTGGTCCATATTACTTCTGCCAGCCTTTGGGTTCAGTGAGAATTTGTATTATAGCCCTGGCCCGAGAGAACATAACTTGTAATGTCTTCTCACCACCATCAAGATTAGCTACAGGGGCTGCGTTGTTTTTTGTTTTTTTTAGGTTTTTTAGTAATATGCTTGCTACTGGATTTTTTCCTCTGTAAAAAGATGTGGGGTCTACGTCTATCCAGAAAGGATCATGGTATTGTAATTAAAAGTGGATGGACAAGGCAAATGATCACTGTAGAGACAGGTGGAAAGTCAGATTGAACTGCTTATATCTGTGAAGAGAATAAATCCTTCATCTGTATCCATTGGGGATAATGGACTTTTAATTTCAAAGGCAGTGAAGACTTGGAATAGGACAATGGTATTTTTTAGTTAAGTCTAGTTTAGAGATACTTTAGAGTGCGGATACAGGCCGAGTCGGTGCGGATACAGGCCGAGTCGGTGCCGACTAGCGATCCCCGTATGCAAGCATTATCCTACACACAAGGGACAATTTACAATTTTTACTGAAGCCAATTAACCTACAAACGTGTATGTCCTTGGAGTGTGGGAGGAAACCGGAGCACCCTGGGAAAACTCATGTGGTCACAGGAAGACCGTACAAACTCCGTACAGACAGCACCTGTAGTCAGGATTGACAATAGACAATCGGTGCAGGAGTAGGCCATTTGGCGCTTCGAGCCAGCACCGCCATTCAATGTGATCATGGCTGATCATCCACAATAAGTACCCCGTTCCTGCCTTCTCCCCATATCCCTTAACTCCAATATCCCTAAGAGCTCTATCTAACTCTCTCTTGAAAGCATCCAGAGAACCAACCTCCACCGCCCTCTGAGGCAGAGAATTTCACACACTCGCAACTCTCTGTGTGAAAAACGTTTTCCTCATCTCCGTTCTAAACGGCTTACCACTTATTCTTAAACTATGGCCCCTGGTCTGGATTCCCCCAACACTGGGAACATGTTTCCTGCATCTAGCGTGTCCAAACCCTTAATAATCATATATATCTATATATCTATATATATATAATCATAAGATCCCCTCTCATCCTTCTAAATTCCAGAGTATACAGGCCCAGCCACTCCAATCTATCAACATATCCTGCCATCTGGGAATTAACCTTGTGAACCTACGCTGCACTCCCTCAATAGCAAGAATGTCTTTCCTCAAGTTTGGAGACCAAAACTGCACACAATACTCCAGGTGTGGTCTCACTAGGGCCCTGTACAACTGCAGGAGGACCTCTTTGCTCCTATACTCAACTCCTCGTGTTATGAAGGCCAACATACCATTCACCTTCTTCACTGCCTGCTGTAATTGCATGCTTACTTTCAGTGACTGATGAACAAGGATCCCCAGATCACGTTGTACTTCCCTTTTTCGCAATTTGACACCATTTAGATAATAATCTGCCTTTCTGTTTCTGCCAGCACAGTGGATAACCTCACATTTATCCACATTAAACTGCATCTGCAATGCATCTGCCCACTCACCGAACCTGTCCAAGTAACCCTGCATCCTCATCGCATCCTCCTCACAGTTCACACTGTCACCCAGCTTTGTGTCATCTGCAAATTTGCTAATGTTGCTTTTAATCCCTTCGTCCAAATCATTAATATATATTGTAAATAGCTGCGGTCCCAGCACCAAGCATTGCGGTATCCCACTAGCCACTGCCTGCCATTCTGAAAGGGACCCGTTAATTCCTACTCTTTGTTTCCTGCCTGCCAACCAATTTTCTATCCATGTCAGCACCCGAGTACCATGTGCTTTAATTTTGCCCACTAATCTCCTATGTGGGACCTTATCAAATGCTTTCTGAAAGTCCAGGTACACTACATTCACTGGCTCTCCGTTGTCCAATATCCTGGTTGCATCCTAAAAAGGTTCCAGAAGATTAGTCAAGCACGATTTCCCCATCGTAAATCCATGCTGACTCGGACCGATCCTGCTACTGCTATCCAAATGTGCCACTATTTAGTCTTTTATTGTTGACTCCAGCATCTTCCCCACCACCGATGTCAGGCTAACTGGTCTATAATTCCCTGTTTTCTCTCTGCCGCCCTTAAAGAGTGGGATAACATTAGCTTCCATCCAATCCACAGGAAGGGATCCCGAATCTATAGAACATTGGAAAATGATCACCAATGCATCCACGATTTCTACAGCCACTTCCTTAACCCGGAACCCGGGTCCCAGGTGCTGGAAAGCAGCAACTCTACCACTGTGCCAACAGCGCCTCCACTGTTGGAAGTGGGGTATGCTGTTGATGTCTCTTTAAATGAAGCATCTTTGTGTGAAGATTAAGGCCAATTTAAAATAATGTTCTTCAAATTAAAAAAATGGTTTGTAAAATCCTGCCATACGAGTTTGACAATGGAAAATATCATCCGATGATGCGTCGTCGAATTGTTTGATATGTTGCTATGGTTGCTATTTCAACAGGATGTACCTTTAGAAAGGAGTTGAGGAAGAATTTATTTTGCCAGAGGGTGTTGAATATGTGGAATTCATTGACACACACGGCTGCGGAGGTATTGGGTATTTATTTTAATGGAGATTGCTAGATTCTTGCTTAGTAATGGGCCTTTCTCACGTAGGCGACTTTTTAGGCAACTGCAGGAGACTATGCAGTCGCCACATGGTCGCCTCATGTTCGTAGGTGGTTGCCGGTGAGTCGCCTTCATGGTCGTGAGGAGTACCCGCATTCTGGGAACTAGTCGTGGCCTCGTTATGGTCGCCGTTAATTTTTCAACATGTTGAGAAATTAGCGGCGATCAGAATGAAGCCGCCAAGGAGAGCAGTGAGAATTCTCGAGCCGTAGGTGGGTCTCTGGGAGGTCCTGGTGGGTTGCTAGGAGGTCGAAGGTTCTCAGAGGTTGTCATCGGTGCTGACCGGTGAATTTCATTGGCTCATTTTGAAAAAAAGGTAAGCAGTACTTTTCAGAACCAAGGATAACCGACCGGAAATGTTAAATGTCCGCCGAGCTTCACAGCCGTGTATCTCTGGCTTCTTAAAAGTTGTCTACACTCCTTCTCCCCCTCTCCCCTCCCCCCCCCCCCCACCCCCCCCCCCCCCTATTTTAAAGGACTTACCCTACACTGTGCTTTAGCCGTCTTTTTACAGCGCCAACCTTCCTGTTCATCACGGTGTGTGTCTGCATCACCTTGGCTTTGCACTGTGGGAATTTCTTACGGGGCAAGCGGGGGGAGCGCTGTCTAAAAAATTCACACGGGCTGGTGAAGGAAGTGATGTGTGTGTTCCACTCTGACAATCGCCGTTACAGTTCTCAGTTTTTCAGGCGACTGCCGGCAACTTGACAGTCGCTGGCAGTCCGCTGAAAATCGCCTAAGTGGGACAGGCCCATAAGAGTGTCAAAGGTTATGGGGAGAAGGCAAGAGAATAGGGTTGAGAGGGAAAGATGGATCAGCTATCGATGGCCTGAATAGCCTAATTCTTCTCCTATGACTTACAAACTTATGAACAGAAGATAATTGAACTTTACAGAAAATGACAAATGTTTATCCCACAAAATCATTAATAATTTCCTGCTTGGTATCACAAATTATGCAGTATATAGCATGCATTTGTTATTTGCAGATACATTTTCATTTTCCGTTTTAAACTGAAATATGTAACTCATAATGTGTGCATAAATTTACAACTGTGAATTGAAGTGAAGCAAATTAATCCTGATTCTGATCTGTCGTAACAGAATGACATTTAGAACTTTCCATACGGTCTGGGGCTAATAGATTGGCAGACCAGATTTTACTGCTGTAATATGCCTGCTCTGCTGTTTAACCTGCTGTTCAACAATTTAACTTCTTTAACCTTGAACACCAAGTGGTAGCAATGACAAAGAAGAATGCAAACGCAGCTCTGGTTTTTGCTTTTTTATATAAAATTGTTCAGGTGAGTGCTATTCAATCAATTCTCGTGTTTTTTTCTCGCAATATTAGCCCTGTCGCCAGCACTATTGGATTTTTCCTGTCTTGTATTTAAATATTATGCTACACTGAATGGAAAAATGTATTCTCATTTTTGTATTGAGGCATATGGATTCAAATGTGGCTTGGTTTGTTTACTGATGTAAACTGGGCTCAAGGATTGCCGATAAGTTTCAAAATAGTAGAAATGCTGGAAGAGCAGAGCTCCATCCAGTAGATAGTCGGAGACAAAATGCATGATTTAGTATTAACAACGCAACTTATCACCTTGTTATTCTCCCCTCATAATCCATGATGAGGCCAGTCCACTAATCCTCTCACATCAGACTGGGACTCTAAAGGGCCTGTCCCACTGTCACAGCCTAATTCACAACCTTTTATTACTCATGGCCATTTATCATCATGTTAGAAAAACGCCCCGAGCTGCTAGAGTCCACGAGTATCTACGACTAGCATCACGACCTATCTACGACCTCCTACGACCATGCTACGAGTATGAGTCAAGGGCAAACTTGGCAGAGGTCATGAATTAGGTCGTGAAAGTGGGACAGGCCCTTAAGGCACTTGTATATTCACAATGGTCGCAATGGTCAAAGTCTCTGGAACCTGTTGTTCACCGGAGTATGTGTGTGGTTTCAGCTTTGAATGAAAAGGTAAATCAAACATGATAGAAAATGGGTGGATGATTCATTACTGCTTGGTTGAAATCCACCTCTGCCTAACAGTGGCACCCTCACCTCGGGGCACAATGGTAGAGTTGCTGCCTTACAGTGCCAAAGAGCCCGGGTTCGATCCTGACTACTGTCGCTGTCTGTCCGGAGTTTGAACATTCGTCCTGTGACTGAGTGGGATATCTCCGGGTGCTCCGGTTTCCTCCCACACTCCAGAGATGTACCGGATTGTAGGTTAATTGGCCTCGGTAAAAATTGTCACTCGTGTGAGGAATCGTGCTAGTGTACGGGGATTGCTGGTTGCCATGGACTCGAGGTGCCGAAAGGCCTGTTTCTGTTCTGTATCTCTAAACTCAAACTATACCCCAGTTTTCCACCTTCTCTTCCACTCCATGCATGACCCGTATCATGCCCCCCAAGTCAACCCTGCCCTGCTCCGTGCACTGCTTCACATTGACAAGAACAGTTGGTTTCTTCTTCTTGCGTATGGCATGCACAGCCTAAAGTTGTAGGACAACTTGTTCTACTTGATCTTATTTTGATTGTGCACACCAGGTTGATTGCATTCGTCGAAACAGAGCGGACCACGTGAAGGTTGCAATCTTCCACCCCCAAGAACAGTTGTGACTTGATTAGTACGGGTGACAGAGGTTATGGAGAGATGGCAGGAGAATGGGGTAAGGAGGGAGAGATAGATCAGCCATTATTGAATGGCAGAGTAGACTTGATGGGCCGAATGACCTAATTCTATTCATATCACTAATGACGAGACTGACTGACTCATAGCACTGACTGGTTGCACCACCTTCCAACCCTCTGCTTTCTATGGCATCTGTCATCTGCACAAGCCCCACTAGCCCATTTCCATCTGGCTGTCTCTCCCCCCCCCCCCTCCCCCCCAGCCCGGAGATAAGATATATCTGTTTACTGACCACAGGCAGCTGATCTGCCCCGTCACTTTTTACTCTCTCACCATTTGAATATCTTCCATCTATCTGCTTTTAATTTGTGTCGCCCTCAGGTTTTCTCAGAATATTTTAAAGAGGTCGAAGAGGAGAGCATCCGAGATAACTTTGTTATCGTTTACGAACTTTTGGATGAGGTGATGGATTTTGGATTCCCACAGACAACAGATAGTAAGATACTACAAGAGTAAGTATAGAACTGAGGAATTTGTTTTAACCCAAATGTATTAATTTGCTCATCTGCATTTTGAATGCTTTCCCCCAGTGCTAGCAGATTTACCAGCTTCTTTTCCAGTGCTTGGAATTGCACTCGCAATACTACTTCTTGAGATCCAATTTGTTAATTGGGTAATGCTTATGATTAATTGTGATTTTTGTTATCATAGTGCAAAGTAGCTGGCAGAGTCTGAGACCCAGGGCTACCAGTGTATCCCCCTGGTTTATTATAGGCTCACAGGTGCGGATTGCACACCTTTGACCATTTATCCTCGACATTCAAAATTGTTTTGTTTTTTTTAAGTTTTTTATTTATTAGAAGTACATCAATACACGTCCCGTATATATTATTACATTTATTGTGCCCCTTCGTTTTTTAAAGCTATTAAAAAAGGATAGAAATTGAGAAAATAAAGAAAGTGAGAGAGAATTGTGAAAGTGAAGAAGCGTGACGAAAGGAAAGAAGAAAGACCCCTTAGTCGAGGAATTAGAAAAAGGAAATTAAGAGATGGACCCTAGAAAAAAAGAAAGAGAAAGAAGAAAGGAAAAGACAGTTGCTCTAGTATAAACATCACGCAAAAGGAATAGACCAATTGACAGTTTTTCATCCCCCTTTGCCAAGACCTGCCGCCGGTGCCTGTTTAAAGTACTATTGCACCTTATCCTTGTAGTAAGTCTATAAATGCAGACCACGTCCTATCAAAGTGATCTGATTTTCCTGCCAGGTGGAGTCTCATATCTTCCAGGTGTACTGTTTCAAACATAGTTGAAATCCACATATTTATTGTTGGTATAGGACCGTTTTTCCAAAATTTTATTGAAATATTGAATTGTATGAAACTGGAAAATTACTATCATTCAAACAATTACAACTAAAATATAATCTGGGAAACAATCAATATTTTAAATATTTTTAAATATGTGACTATCTGAAAAAATATGCGCAAGATTATTACAACATGCCATTAGATCTACTGGATGAAGCAATGAAGACAAAGGCTGAATCAGCAAATTTAATATCATATTTATATAATATTATTTTAAATGTAGAAATACCAACAACTGAAATTATTAGAAGAGACTGGGAACAAGAATTAGCCATTAAAATTTCAAAAGAGAGGTGGGATGAACATTTATTAAATGTGTACAAATGTTCAATTAATGTAAGACACACTTTAATCCAATTAAAATTTTTACACAGATTATACTATTCAAAAAACAAAATAAGTAAACTTTTTCCCAATGTATCACCTATCTGTGATAAATGCCAGTCTCAAGAAGCTACTATAGCGCATTCATTTGTTTTTTGTATAAAAATTCAAAAATTCTGGACTGAAATCTTTGAAATCTTCACAAAATTATTAAAAATAAAAGTGATACCAAAGACAGAATGGGTTATCCTTGGAACAACGGAAGGTAGCCCTGAACTAAATGTGTTTCAAAAGAACCTATTTGAATATGGGTTAATAACTGGGAAAAAGCTTATTTTGACATTCAAAGTTAATAGCATCACGGCTGCACAGTGGTGCAGCTGTAGAGTTGGTGCTTAACAGTGCTGCAGCACCAGAGACCCAGGTTCAATCCTGACTATGGGTGCACAGAATTTGTTCATTCTCCCCCGTGACCTGCGTGGGTTTTCTCCAAGATCTTCGATTTCCTCCCACACTCCAAAGACGTACAGATTTGTAGGTTAATTGGCTTGATATAAGTGTGAATTGTCCCTAGTGTGTATATGGTAGTTAGACAATAGACAAGAGACAATAGGTGCAGGAGTAGGACATTTGGCCCTTTGAGCCAGCACCGTCATTCAATGTGATCATAGCTGATCATCCCCAATCAGTACCCTGTTCTTGCCTTCTCCCCATATCCCCTGACTCTGCTATTTTTAAGAGCCCTATCTAGCTCTCTTTTGTTAGTGTGTGGGGATCACTGGTCGTCGCGGACTCTGGGGGCTGAAGGGCCTGTTTCTGTGCCCTATCTCTAAACTAAACCGAATCAAGATCCCCATCAGAAACACCCTGGGGATCTCCACTCGACAGAACACAGCTGGACCCAACCATGCTAATAGTGCAGTACTAGATCAGGTCTGAGGCTGGATATCTGGTGAGCACTCTTGACTTCCCAAGGCCATTCCACCATCTGCGGCATCTCGTACAAGCCATGGGTGTGATGGAATACTCCCCACCTGTCTGCATGAGAGTATCTCCGACATGCACTCAAACTGCTCGGCTCCATCCAGGACAAAAGAAGGCCACGTGACTACCACCACCGCTGAAAATTGGTTCTCTCCACTCGGTACCATCTATACATTGCACTTACTTGCCTTGGCTACTCGGACAGTACCTCACAAACTCATAAGCTGCACCATCAAGAAGAACAAGGACACTGGGCCTTCTTAACAGAATTATAGGCCCCCGGGCAAAGCAGTACACTGGGGCCCCTACCTACACAACCACTCACAGGAATAAAAATGTAAATGGTCGATAAAATTAAAGCCAGTTCAAATGCTGCTGCCCCATTGTGCTGCAAAGCTGATTTTTTTTAATGTTTCAGTCATGAAAATGAACATTCTCCTGCACAGTTGGTCACCATCATGCACATGAACACTCTGAGTGCAATTTCAATATTGGGAAACACAGATTTAAAGTTATCCAAAATCATTTTGACCCTCTTCCATCCGTCATGTCTATTAAGACGCACACTTCGCTTTCGTTCCTGTTTTTTCACATTGCTATAATCTGAATCTGGACACGTACTCCTGGCGTTCAATTCATATTCATTAAATCTGTCTCTAATTTCCTGAAGACAGGTTTTCAGAGACTCAAGAAGATTCATGGTCACAAGTATCCTCTGACTGCAGGACCTTACTTGTTTTGTTCACTCTTTCAAGAATGTCATTCCAAAGAAATGTGAGAAAAATTGTTTCCAGGTTCTCCCTTTTCTCGCTCAATCCTTCTGCCTCTCGCCTGGTGTTCCCTTCCTATTCAGTGTCGGCTGATACAGAATCCAGTGCATGTTTAATTTTCTCCAAACCCGCACACAGAGCATGAACAGCATCAAAATGTAACGACCATCTTGTGCCAGCCCGATGCTTGACCACAACATTTTTTCCTAACGATGATGCCAGAACATTCCATCGATGTGTAGAAGCAGAGAAAAAGGAATACAGATACTGAACAAAGTCAAAGAATTTTACAGTCTGTAGACAACACTGCCGCTTTTACACCCACCAAGTTCAGGCTGTGTCCAGCACATGGGACATAGATGGTGAACTCATTCAGTTGATGAATCCGTGCTTGCAATCCAATATTTATTTATTGACAGCAAGTCACAACATACATAGATTAGCATGGGGTCCCTGGCAACTGCCCAGCGTGCCCATGCGTTAAGATGGTCTTGCAAGGACAGAAGGTGCATAGGTACACTACTACAGTAGCTTTCTCTCTGCCTTGCACCAGCTTGATTTGACAAGAGACAATAGGTGCAGGAGTAGGCCATTTGGCCCTTTGAGCCAGCACCGCCATTCAATGTGATCATGGCTGATCATCCCCAATCCGTACCCCGTTCCTGCCTTCTCCCCATGTCCCCTGACTCTGCTATTTGGAGATATGTTGCTGGTCCTTCTGGTCACTGGGGCTAAATCCCTTCCTACCCCAACATGTTCAGCAGTGTTTAAAAAAGACAGTTCGCCACCACCTTCTCTCAAAGGATTAGAGATCAATGCTAGATGCGGGCTATAACAGCAATGCCCATATCTCAAGCACGCTAGCATGAATAATATCATCAAAGGCCGTAATGTGGTATTTGCAGGTAGATTCTTCAATATTCTCCTGACAACATTATTTTAACTGTCATATCATACAAACATTGAGAAAATCCAGGATTAGGATTGATACTATTTAACCCTAGTGATAGCACTGAAGTAACTCAGCATCTCCGGAGAAAAAGGATTGGTGATGTTTCGGGTGAGGACCCTTCTTCAGAATAACCCTTGTGATTTAAATTGGGAACAGCCCAATGATTTCACCTCAGTCCAGTATACTAATTAAGAGTTCTGCACAGTACTACATAGTTTTGCAGTACACTTTGTCCTTTTGCTTTGCATTGGTCCTTTGTGACAAATATCTTCCCAACCCGCACCCTCCATATGATCTCATTGGTCCTTTGACCAACCACGTAATGTCTCAGCACAAATGGATCTTGGCTGACTTCCCTGAACAGAAAGGAGGTAACAAACAGTCATTCATTACAGTCTTGGCTGTTAGATAACGGGCTGGACACAGATTCACAGGATAGTTATTGTACAGCAGGAGCCAGTTCATTCAACAAATTCATTAGAAAAAAGTTATTTTACTTTACTATCATATTTAGATACTTTAGAGATACAGTGCAGAAACAGGCCCTTCGGCCCACCAAGTCCACGCCGACCAGCATTCGCCATGTACAAAAGCACTATCCTACACAATAGACAATAGGTGCAGGAGTTGGCTATTCGGCCCTTCGAGCCAGCACCGCCATTCAATGTGATCATGGCTGATCATCCCCAATCAGTACCCCGTTCCTGCCTTCTCCCCATATCCCCTGACTCTGCTATCTTTAAGAGCCCTATCCAGCTCTCTCTTGAAAGCATCCAGAGAACCGGCCTCCGCCACCCGCTGAGGCAAAGAATTCCACAGACTCACAAATCTCCGTGTGAAGAAGGTGGGATTAGGGACAATTTACGTTTTTCTTTTACCAAAGCCAATTAACCTACGAACCTGTACATCTTTGGAGTGTGGGAGGAAACCGGAGCACCTGGAGAAAACCCACGTGGTCACGGAGAACGTCCAAACTCACATGGTCCCACACTCCAAAGACGTACAGGTTTGCAGACGAATTGACTTGGTAAAATTGTTCCCAGTGTGTGTAGGATAGTGTCAGTTTGTGGAGTTGGCCGGTCGACGTGGACTGGGTGGACCAAAGGGCCTGTTTCTGCACTGTATCTGTAAACTAAAATTTATGCTAAATTCTGTACTTTTCATTTAGTCCTCTCTCATTCTGCTCAGCTTCAGTGAATACAAACCTAGTTACATAGAAACATAGAAAATAGGTGCAGGAGTAGGCCATTCGGCCCTTCGAGCCTGCACCGCCATTCAATGTGATCATGGCTGATCATCCAACTCAGTATCCCGTACCTGCCTTCTCTCCATACCCCCTGATCCCTTTAGCCACAAGTGCCACATCTAACGCCCTCTTAAATATAGCCAATGAACTGGCCTCAACTACCTTCTGTGGCAGAGAATTCCAGAGACTCACCACTCTCTGTGTAAAGAATGTTTTCCTCATTTCGGTCCTAAAGGAATTCCCCCTTATCCTTAGACTGTGACCCCTTGTTCTGGACTCCCCCAACATCGGGAACAATCTTCCAGCATCTAGCTTGTCCAACCCCTTAAGAATTTTGTAGGTTTCTATAAGATCCCCCCTCAATCTTCTAAATTCCATCGAGTACAAACCGAGTCTATCCAATCTTTCCTCATATGAAAGTCCTGACATCCCAGGAATCAGTCTGGTGAATCTTCTCTGTACCCCCTCTATGGCAAGGATGTCTTTCCTCAGATTTGGAGACCAAAACTGTACGCAGTACTCCAGGTGTGGCCTCACCAAAACCCTGTACAACTGCAGTAGAACCTCCCTGCTCCTATACTCAAATCCTTTCGCTATGAATGCTAACATACCATTTGCTTTCTTCACTGCCTGCTGCACCTGCATGCCTACTTTCAATGACTGGTGTACCATGACACCCAGGTCTCGTTGCATCTCCCCCTTACCTAATCTGCCACCATTCAGATAATAGTCTACCCTCATGTTTTTGCCACCAAAGTGGATAACCTCACATTTATCCACATTGTACTGCATCTGCCATGCATCTGCCCATTCACTCAGCCTATCCAAATCACCCTGCAGCCTCCAAGCATCCTCCTCACACCTAACTATACCCCCCAGCTTGGTATCATCTGCAAATTTGGAGATGTTGCATTGAATTCCCTCGTCCAAATCATTAATATATATTGTAAATAGCTGGGGTCCCAGCACTGAGCCTTGCGGCACCCCACTAGTCACTGCCTGCCATTCTGAAAAGGACCCGTTTACTCCTACCCTTTGCCTCCTGTCTGCTAGCCAGTTCTCTATCCACATCAATACTGAACCCCCAATACCGTGTGCTTTAAGTTTGTATGCTAATCTCTTATGCGGGACCTTGTCGAAAGCCTTCTGAAAGTCTAGATATAACACATCCACTGGTTCTCCCTTATCCACTCTACTAGTTACATCCTCGAAAAATTCTATCAGATTTGTCAGACATGATTTACCTTTCGTAAATCCATGCTGACTTTGTCCAATGATTTCACCACTTTCCAAATGCGCTGCTATCCCATCTTTAATAACTGACTCTAGCAGTTTCCCCACTACCGATGTTAGACTAACTGGTCTGTAATTCCCCGCTTTCTCTCTCCCTCCTTTTTTAAAAAGTGGGGTTACATTAGCTACCCTCCAATCCTCAGGAACTACTCCAGAATCTAAGGAATTTTGAAAAATTATCACTAATGCATCCACTATTTCTGTGGCTACCTCCTTGAGTACTCTGGGATGCAGACTATCTGGCCCTGGGGATTTATCGGCCTTCAATCCGTTCAATTTACCCAACACCACCTCCCGGCTAACCTGGATTTCACTCAGTTCCTCCATCTTATTTGACCCCCGTTCCACTGCTATTTCCGGCAGATTATTTATGTCTTCCTTAGTGAAGACAGAACCAAAGTAGTTATTCAATTGGTCTGCCATGTCCTTGTTCCCCATGATCAATTCACCTGTTTCTGACTGCAAGGGACCAACATTTGTTTTAACTAGTCTCTTTCTCTTTACATATCTATAAAAACTTTTGCAGTCAGTTTTTATGTTCCCTGCCAGTTTCCTTTCATAATCTATTTTCCCTTTCCTAATTAAGCCCTTTGTCCTCCTCTGCTGGATTCTGAATTTCTCCCAGTCCTCCGGTAGGCTGCTTTTTCTGGCAAATTTGTATGCCTCATCTTTTGTTTTTATACTATCCCTGATTTCCCTTGTTATCCATGGATGCACCACCTTCCCCGATTTATTCTTTTGCCAAACTGGTATGAAGAACTTTTGTACTTCATCCATGCAGTCTTTAAATACCTTCCATTGCACATCCACTGTCAACCCTTTAAGAATCACCTGCCAGTCTATCTTGGCCAATTCACATCTCATACCTTCAAAGTTACCTTTGTTCAAGTTCAGAACCCTTGTTTCTGACTTAATTTTGTCACTCTCCATCCTAATGAAGAACTCAACCATATTATGGTCACTCTTGCCCAAGGGGCCACGCACAACAAGACTGCTAACTAACCCTTCCTCATTACTCAATACCCAGTCTAGGATAGCCTGCTCTCTCGTTGGTTCCTCCACATGTTGGTTGAGAAAACTATCCCGCATACATTCCAGGAAATCCTCTTCCTCAGCACCCCTGCCAATTTGATTCACCCAATCTACATGCAGATTGAAGTCACCCATTATAACCGTGTTACCCTTGTTGCACGCATTTCTAATTTCCTGTTTGATGCCATCCCCAACTCCAATACTACTGTTAGGTGGCCTGTACACAGTTCCCACTAGCGTTTTCTGCCCCTTAGAGTTTCGCAGCTCTACCCATATCGATTCCACATCCTCCACGCTAATGTCCTTCCTTTCTATTGCATTAATCTCCTCTCTCACCAGCAACGCTACCCCACCTCCTTTTCCTTTTCGTCTATCCCTCCTGAATATTGAATATCCCTGGATGTTCAGCTCCCAACCTTGGTCATCCTGGAGCCAAGTCTCCGTGATTCCAACTATAGCATAGTCATTAATCGCTATCTGCACCTTCAACTCATCCACCTTATTACGAATGCTCCTCGCATTGAGACACAAAGCCTTCAGGCTTGTTTTTACAACACTCTTACTCCTTATACAATGATGTTGACAAGTGGCCCCTTTCACATCGATCCCTATTACACTTGGCCATACTCTCCTATCCCTTTGTGAGCTTTCTTCCCCGTTAATTCTGGGGTCATTAACCATCGCTTTACTCTCTTTCCCTCTAACTCCGTCCTCGACTATCCCATTTGATACCCCACCCCCCTTATTCAGTTTAAAACCATCCGTGTAGCAGTGGCAAACCTGCCGGCCAGAATGCTGGTCCCCCACCTGTTAAGATGCAATCCGTCCCTTTTGTACAGTTCCCCCTTACTATAAAAAGAATCCCAGTGATCTAAGAATCTAAATCCCTGCCCCCTGCACCAGTTCCTCAGCCACACATTCAGGTCCCATATCTCCCTGTTCCTGCTCTCGCCAGCACGAGGAACTGGAAGCAAACCGGAGATAACAACCCTGGAAGTCCTGCTTTTCAGCATTTTTCCGAGCTCTCTGAAGTCCCGCTGCAAAAAATTCATCTCCTTCTTTCCAACATCATTTGTGCCAACATGCACGACCACTTCAGGCTGGTCACCTTCGCCCTTGAGGATTGTCTGCAATCCTCTGCAATTGTCTGCAATGAGGATAGTTGACTTAATCTCTCCTCAAACAGCAGTCAACCATTTTAGATCATAACTACTTTGTGTAAAATAAAGATCTTTCTACAAACCCCTGTACCTTTTGATGGTGATCTTAAATCTTTTTTTAGGAGGATATGTAAGATGCCAGCCAGGCAGATTGATACACACAAGTGGAATAACGTGAAACTAGAAAAGCATAGAGATCGGAGTCTCTGAGTCTAAGGAAGTGCCCCAACCCAAAATGTGGCTTATCCATGCCCTGCACAGATGCTGCTTGGCCCACTGAGTCACTCGAGCCCTTTGTGGTTTGCTCAAGATTACAGCATCGGCAGTTCCTTGTGTCTCCATAGAGATTTGATGTTATGTGACCAGCAGAGGTCTCCACTGTCATTTTTTTTGCCATGGTACTGACTTGTACCAGGGCTGGAATATTGCAATGCATACTTTTAGAAGACGATAGAATATATTTACCAGGAGAGGAAAATTAATGCTAAAATTAATGGTTAATAAAATGTATCATTCATTTCCCTGCCTTTTTATTCCTGTTGGGTTAGAAACGTAAAGCTAATTTGACATGGTTCTGGTGAAGAATTTGAGGAACGTGAGCCCCACGTACTAACATTCACTAATGTCCATAACCTGCAGTAAACCACAGTTCTATTCAACCACCTCTCACTGGGTACTAAATCCTGACTGCCCACATTTACATTCAGTCCTTAGTATATGCTACACGGCTGTCCAGTGATAATGATGAATTGCTTCCTGGCTTCCCCACCTGAACTCAGCGATCAAACAACCATTCGAATGACTAATGGTCCATTCTTCAGTTATATATTCATGTAACAGAGATTGATGAAAGTAGTGCCATCACTCATTTGAGAATGTCCCGATTCGGAACGGAAGTTTGAAATTGAGAATAAGTCTGCCAAAAATACTGATGGACTCTATTGATAACAAAATAAGTATTTTCTCATAAACAATTCCATACACAAACAATTTGGTATTCGTTATTAACGTTGCCGAACCAGGTTGTGATGCAAGCAATCAGTATGTACTCTACTGTACATCTGTGGACAAATCTGGATGACTATTTGTCATCCTCCCCTACTCTTAAATGAAGGGAGGAAGGCAAAATGTAATCTTCAAAATGTTTTGTATTAAATGCACAGATGCATGGAGTCTCTTGCCCAGAGTAGGGGAATCTAGGACCAGAGGACATAGGTTCAAGGTGAAGGGGGAAAAGATTTAATAGGAATCTGAGGGGTATCTTTTTCACACAAAGGGTGGTGGGTGTATGGAACAAGCTGCCGGAGGAGGTAGTTGAATCATAGAATCATAGAAAATAGGTGCAGGAGTAGGCCATTCGGCCCTTCGAGCCTGCTCCGCCATTCAATATGATCATGGCTGATCATCCAACTCAGTATCCTGTACCTGCCTTCTCTCCATACCCCCTGATCCCTTTAGCCACAAGGGCTACATCTAACTCCCTCTTAAATATAGCCAATGAAATGGCCTCAACTACCTTCTGTGGCAGAGAATTCCACAGACTCACCACTCTGTGTGAAAAATGATCTTCTCATCTCGGTAATAAAAGACTTCCCCCTTAACCTTAAACTGTGACCCCTCGTTATGGAGTTCCCCAGCATCGGGAACAATCTTCCTGCGTCTAGCCTGTCCAACCCCTTAAGAATTTTGTAAGTCTCTATAAGATCCCCCCTCAATCTTCTAAATTCTAGCGAGTACAAGCCGAGTCTATCCAGTCTTTCTTCATATGGAAGTCCTGCCATCCCAGGAATCAGTCTGGTGAACCTTCGCTGTACTCCCTCTATGGCAAGAATGTCTTTCCTCAGATTAGGAGACCACAACTGTACGTAATACTCCAGGTGTGGCCCCACCAAAACCCTGTACAACTGCAGTACAACCTCCCTGCTCTTGCACTCAAATCCTTTTGCTATGAATGCCAACATACCATTCGCTTTCTTCACAGCCTGCTGCACCTGCATGCCTACATTCAATGACTGGTATACCATGACACCCAGGTCTCGTTGCATCTCCACTTTTCGTAATCGGCCACAATTCAGATAATAGTCTACCCTCCTGCTTTTGCCACCATAGTGGATAACCTCACATTAATCCACATTATACTGCATCTGCCATGCATTCGCCCACTCACCCAACCTATCCAAGTCACCTTGCAGCCTCCTAGCTGGGAATATCCAGGGACTGGGAATATCCCAACTTTTAAGACACAGTTAGACAGGTACATGGATAGGACAGGTTTGGAGGAATATGGACCAAGCACAGGCAGATGGGACTAGTGTAGCTGGGATATGTTGGCCGGTGTGGGCAAGTTGGGCCGAAGGGCCTGTTTCCACACTGTATCACTCTATGACTCTAAATGGTTATGTTAGAATAACACGCAAAGGCCAACCAATGAGTAAAAGCCAATAGCCTTTATAAAAAACTATCTAATGTAAGTGCTGAAGCAGGAAAGTATTCAAATATACATAGTGGGCTACTAATTAGAAACCAAGCAGGAAAGTATTCAAATATACATAGTGGGCTACTAATTAGAAAATAAAATATCACAAATGTTTCAAATAAAAAATTGAAAAAGCTCAAAATACTTAATATGCAGCTTATGTTTGTGGGTGAGGAAGAAAGTTAATTTTTAATTTGCTTATTTTCACATTTTAGCATTCTGGAGTAACTCAGTGTATCAGGCAATATCTGAGGGAGGTCTTTGCTAAAGATACCAGCTTCTGCGGTCTCCTGTGTCTCTATATTTTAGTATTTTTAGCTTGTAGCCTGCCTCAAAAAGGCAGCCAGCATCATCAGAGACCCACACCACACTGGCCACACACTCATTTCACTCCTGCCATTGGCAAGACCAAATAGGAGCCTTAAAACGGTCATGCCCAGGTTCAGGAACAGCTTCTTCCCTACAACCATCAGGCTATTAGACACTGCAATGTGTAGGAAGGAACTGCAGATGCTGATTTACACTGAAGGGTCTCGACCTGAGATGTCACCCATTCCTTCTCTTCAGGGATGCTGCCTGTCCCGTTGAGTTACTGCAGCATTTTGTGTCTACATTAGACACTACAACCTCGAAATAAGCTCTAAACGACATATTCTTGGGGGCATTAGTTTTATCTTTTTGCACTATTACTGTTTGGTTTATTTATTTATTACAGTATATTGTTCAAAGAGTGATATATTTACATATTCTGTTGTGCTGCTGCAAGTAAGAATTTCATTGTTCGGTTTGGGACAGATGACACTCTTGACTCTATTAACTACAGTCGTCGTACCACTAATGCTATACCACTTGACTCAAGTGTTATATATTGAGATGCGTTGCTATGCCTCAGGAACATTACATTAATTCCTGTGGCAAAAATGTCTCCTGACCGTACTCAAAGTGAATTCCATTGCTAATTTAATGCCTTGTTATTTTGAACGCTCGACTTTCAGGTACATCATTCAACAGGGACACAAGCTGGAAATCGGAGCACCGCGCCCCCCTGCTACCCTTACTAACGCTGTGTCCTGGAGATCAGAGGGTATTAAATACAGAAAAAATGAGGTGTTCATTGATCTGATCGAATCTGTCAACTTACTGGTGAGCAGCTGCAACTACAATGGTGACATCCTGTAAAACCTGTTTTAAATTTCAACATTGCACTTCTAGCATTTAGAATGAGAGAGAGACCTGCATTAAAGCAGCCTGGTAGAAATGCTGCTGTAAACAACCTTTTTCTGGGAGTTATTATTTATGTTCTATGTTCTCCATGATGTCCATTTCATTTTTGGTCTTGAATGGTGTTGCCACAGTTTGAGTTAGTTTACGAATTTTTGTTGAGATAATAGACAAAAGGTGCAGGAGTAGGCCATTCGGCCCTTCGAGCCAGCACCACCGTTCATTGTGATCATGGCTGATCATCCATAATTAGTACCCCGTTCCTGCCTTCCCCCCATATCCCTTGACTCTACTATCTTTAAAAGCTCTAACTAACTACAAGAGCTGAATAAATCAGGGAAGGTAGTGCATCCGTGGATAACAAGGGAAATCAGGGATAGTATAAAAACAAAAGATGAAGCATACAAATTAGCCAGAAAAAGCAGCCTACCAGAGGACTAGGAGAAATTCAGAGGCCAGCAGAGGAGGACAATGGGCTTAATTAGGAAAGGGAAAATAGATTATGAAAGAAAACTAGCAAGGAACATAAAAACTGACTGCAAAAGTTTTTATAGATATGTGAAGAGAAATAGATTAGTTAAAACTAATGTAGGTCCCTTGCAGTCAGAAACAGGTGGACTCCTGCACCTATTTTCTATGTTTCTATGTTTCTACAAGAGACTGCAGATGCTAGAATCCTGAGCTAAACACAAAGTGCTAGAAGAACTCAGCAGATCAGGCAGCATTTATGGAGGGAATGGGTTAAGTGCAGATAGACGGATTAAAGGCCGATAAATCCCCAGGGCCAGATAGTCTGCATCCCAGAGTACTCAAGGAAGTAGCCACAGAAATAGTGGATGCATTAGTGATAATTTTTCAAAACTCCTTAGATTCTGGAGTAGTTCCTGAGGATTGGAGGGTAGCTAATGTAACCCCACTTTAAAAAAAAAAGGAGGGCGAGAGAAAATGGGGAATTACAGACCAGTTAGTCTAACATCGGTAGTGGGGAAACTGCTAGAGTCAGTTATTAAAGATGGGATAGCAGCACATTTGGAAAGTGGTGAAATCATTGGACAAAGTCAGCATGGATTTACAAAAGGTAAATCATGTCTGACGAATCTTATAGAATTTTTCGAGGATGTAACTACTAGTGGATAAGGGAGAACCAGTGGATGTGTTATATCTAGACTTTCAGAAGGCTTTTCAGAATGACAGGCAGTGACTAGTGGGGTACTGCAAGGCTCAGTGCTGGGACCCCAGCTATTTACAATATATATGAATGATTTGGACGAGGGAATTGAATGCAACATCTCCAAGTTTGCGGATGACACTAAGCTGGGGGGTAGTGTTTGGTGTGAGGAGGATGCTAGGAAGCTGCAAGGTGACTTGGATAGGCTGGGTGAGTGGGCAAATGCATGGCAGATGCAGTATAATGTGGATAAATGCGAGATTATCCACTTTGGTGGGAAAAACAGGAGGGTAGACTATTATCTGAATGGTGGCAGATTAGGAAAAGGGGAGATGCAACGAGACCTGGGTGTCATGGTACACCAATCATTGAAAGTAGGCATGCAGGTGCAGCAGGCAGTGAAGAAAGCAAATGGTATGTTAGCATTCATAGCGAAAGGATTTGAGTATAGGAGCAGGGAGGTTCTACTGCAGTTGTACAGGGTTTTGGTGAGACCACACCTGGAGTATTGCGTACAGTTTTGGTCTCCAAATCTGAGGAAAGACATTCTTGCTATAAAGGGGGTACAAAGGTTCACCAGACTGATTCCTGGGATGTCAGGACTTTCATATGAGGAAAGACTGGATAGACTAGGCTTGTACTCGCTAGAATTTAGAAGACTGAAGGGGGATCTTATAGAAACTTACAAAATTCTTAAGGGGTTGGACAGGCTAGATGCAGGAAGATTGTTCCCGATGTTGGGGAGGTCCAGAACAAGGGGTCACAGTCTAAGGATAAGGGGAAATTCCTTTAGGACCGAGATGAGGAAAACATTTTTCACACAGAGAGTGGTGAGTCTCTGGAATTCTCTACCACAGAAGGTAGTTGAGGCCAGTTCATTGGCTATATTTAAGAGGGAGTTAGATGTGGCCCTTGCGGCTAAAGGGATCAGGGGGTATGGAGAGAAGGCAGATACAGAATACTGAGTTGGATGATCAGCCATGATCATATTGAATGGCGGTTCAGGCTCGAAGGGCCGAATGGCCTACTCCTGCACCTATTTTCTATGTTTCTACAAGAGACTGCAGATGCTAGAATTCTGAGCTAAACACAAAGTGCTAGAGGAACTCAGCAGGTCAGGCAGCATTTATGGAGGGAATGGGTTGAATGCAGGTAGACAGGTGATGGTCTTGGCATCATATTCAGCATTTATATTATGGGTTAAATGGCCAATTCTTGTGCTGTACAGTTCTACATTCAAAGTTTTATGGGATGGACAGATTACATTTAGGGTCGAGATACATCTTTGGACTTTTGAAGGAGGGCCTTATAGAAACATATACATTTCTTATGGGATTGGACAGGCAAGATGCAGGAAAGATGGGGGAATCTAGTATTAAGGGCGGCAAGGTGGTGCAGTGGTAGAGTTGCTGCCTTACAGCGCTTGCAGCGCCGGAGACCCGGGTTAATCCTGACTACGGGTGCTGTACATTCTCCGCGTGACCTGCGTGGGTTTTCTCGGAGATCTTCGGTTTCCTCCCACACTCCAGAGACGTACAGGTATGTCGGCTAATTGGCTTAGTAAATGTAAAAAATGTCCCTAGTGGGTGTAGGATAGTGTTAATATGCGGGGATCACTGGTCGGCGCAGACATGGTAGGCCGAAGGGCCTGTTTCCGCGCTGTATCTCTGAACCAGGGGTCACATTTTAAGAATTAGGGGTAGGCCATTTAGGATTGAGATGAGGAAAAACATTTTCCAGAGAGTTATGAACTTGTGGAATTCTCTGCCACAGAAGTCAGTGGAGGCCAATTCACTGGATGTTTTCAAGATTTAGCTCTTAGGGCTAACGGAATCAAGGAATATGGGGGAAAGCAGGAACGGGGTACTGATTTTGGATGATCAGCCATGATCATATTGAATGGCGGTGCTGGCTCGAAGGGCCGAATGGCCTACTCCTGCACCTATTTACTATGTTTCTATAGTCCTAACCCCAAAACAACAGCCATTTGTTCCCACCCAAAATGCTACCCGACATGCTTAGTTCCTCTAGTACTTTGTGTTTTGTTATGAATTCTTGCTGGTTGACCAAGCATATGTGCATGTGTTAATGACTCGAGTGCTATATAAACTCTACATGCATAACAACATTTAAATTGAAATGACATTGAAGAGCTAAAGAATTCCCCCTTCCTCCGCGCTACCCACTTAAAGAACAGATGGAAACCAGGATAAAATAATTGAGGCATTATAAACACGTTGTCAGGTTCAATAGCAACGGTTCACCAGTAAATGTTCTGTTATAAATTATATATGCCTCACTGCAGATATAAAATGATACAATCTGGAGGCCATTCAGACCATTGTGGTCCTGCTAGCTCCTTCGTAAATCTATCCTTAACCTCACATCCCAAGTTGTACCCACACAGCCTGCATTTAATTCCTCTTTCAGTATTTATCCAATTCTGGTTTAAAATATACCTTTAAGTCTACTTCCATCATGCATTCTGTATAGTGGATATCCTGCCTGGATAGAGTGGATGAGGAGAGGACCTTCCCACTAGGACCAGAGGCCATACCCTCAGAATAAAAGGACGTCCCTTTAGAAAGGAGATGAGGAGGAATTTCTTTAGTCAGAGGGTAGTGGATCCGTGGAATTCGTTGCCACAGACATTTGTGGAGGCCAAGTCAAAGGATATTTTTAAGGCGAAGATTGATAGATTCTTAATGAGTACGGATGTCAGGGGTTTTGGGGAGAAGGCAGGAGAATGGGGCTTAGAGGTAGAAATACATCAGCCATGGTTGTATGGTGGAGTAGAGTTGATGGGCCGAATGGCCTAATTCTGCTCCTATAACTTATGAACTTTCAGGCCATCCATTCTAGCTTTTACCAACACTGCTTTAAAGATGCTGCTGATATTAAATAGTTTCTCCCAAATACTTGCAGCAAAATCTCCCCTGTGTGTCAATGCAAGCCAACTACTGTTGGAGTTGACTCATGTTTGAACCAGAGCGTGGCCCTGTGATTTAGACCAAATAATTGTACTCTTAACTCAAATGCACAAGGGGCCGAAAAATCTAATAAGTCAGAGAGTTTGGTGAACGAGAGTCATATACATACAAATGAGCATGTGGTGGAAAATCATGAAAAGTCTTGGGAAGGTCACAATGATGAGGAGGACAGTGTGTAGTTTTGGCCTTCATTCCATAGGAAGTATATTGTGGAAAAATACAGAAGAGATTCACGAGGTTTAATTGAGAGTAGAAATGTGTAGCTAACAACATTGTGCGTGTGCGTGTGCGTGTGCGTGTGCGTGTGCGTGTGCGTGTGCGTGTGTGTGTGTGTGTGTGTGTGTTAGGGGAAGGGGTGGATTCAGGTTATATGCATGTTCTTGGATGCATGCACCTGAGTTCCTCAAGCAGTTTTGTGATTTGCTATGAATTCTTGCTGGTTGACCAAGCATATGGGCATCTGTTAATAACTCAAGAGCTATATCAACTGTACATGCATAACTACATTGAAAAAGTTGAAGAGTTAAAGAATTTTCCCTTCCTCCAAACAACACAATTAACATGCAGCTACAAAGGACATGAACTTAACCAAATATGTGTAGACACACAAAATTTACACTCAGGAATGCGCGTGCACACAGACACACACACATTCAGCTGTAAGCGTGTTCTTGCATGCGTGCACCTGGGTGTGTATGGTGTGTGAGTATGTATGTATTCTTGAGTGTAAATTTGTGTGCAAATGCATATGTGGGTTATATGCATTTCCTTGTGTGTGCATGTATACTTATTTACATGCATGTGCTTATTTGTGTGCATGGCAGCTAAATACACAGCTTTGTGTATGATTGAGTGAGCGCAAGAGTATGTGTGCAGATGTTTATAATCCTATGTGTCTGCATGTGTATGTGGTCACATATGTGCGTGCATGCATGTGTGTGTGTGTGTGTCTATTGGCATGAAGTGCTATTGATTTTCTGCATGCTGAGTGCTGCTTGCTTCATTGTGTCCTGTTTCTCCAGGTGAGTGCAAATGGCAACGTCCTGAAAAGTGAGATTGTTGGAAATGTAAAGCTGAAGGTTATACTCTCAGGAATGCCAGAACTACGACTCGGACTCAATGATAAGGTTCTGTTTGAGATCTCTGGAAGTAAGTAGATATGGGCACACAAACAAATGCAATAGGAACAGCAACAGTCCGCTTGCTCATCAAGTATCTAACTGCATCTACTTTAAAAGTATTAAAAGACTGTTCTCATTGTTCTTTGAAGAAGAATTCCAAAGGCCATGAGAAAGAATGTTGCCTCATTTCTGTTCTAAGTGAACATTCCCTTATTTTTTGCAAAGGATGCCTCGTTCCTGATTCTTCCAGACAACGACATTCTCTCAATATTCATCCTGCTAAAATCTCTCAGGACTTTATATGTTTGAAATGTCTTCTCACTCTTAAACACAGCCCAATCTAATCATTAATCTGGTAATCCTTCTCTGAGCTACTTTCAATTTTAAGCAAGGGATCTTTATTGTCATGCCTACTATGTTCTGTTGTGCTGAAGCAAAGCAAGAATTTCATTGTCCTATCAGGGACACATGACAATAAACTCTCTTGAATCTTGAATCTATTGTACAGACTACTCCAGATGAAACCTTACTAGTTTAGTTTAGAGATGCAGTGCGGAAGTAAGTCCTTTCGCCCACCGACCAGTGATCCTCGAGCACCAGCACTAGCTTACACAATAGGGATGGTTTATAACTTTCACCAAAGCTAATGAACCTACAAACCTGTACGTCTTTGGAGTGTGGGAGGAAACCCGAGCACTCTGGGTAAACCCACGCGGTCACGGGGAGAAGGGACAAACTCCGTACAGACAGCACCCATAGTCAGGATGGAACCCGGGTCTCTGGCGCTGTGAGACAGCAACTCTACCACTGCGCCACTGTGCCGTCCCACTAATGACTGAAGCATAACCTCCCTATTTTAGTAATCGGTTACCCTCGTAATACATTATAACATTCTGTTAGTTTTCCTAGTTACTCTCTGCATCTACATGCGGTGAATGAAACATGTACCCAGATCTCTCAGTGATTGTTCTTTATTCTGTGGAAAAGCTTATTCCTAACTGTCACTGTATGGCGTTGTCACTTGCGGGCAGAGCACCAAGGCAAATTCCTTGTATGTAAATACTTGGCCAATAAACTTATTCATTCAAACGCTTCCCTTATTTTACCTCCTATTTCACGATTTCCCAATGTTTTTCCATTTATTGTATGTTTGGCTGTAGGAATTTTCTGCAGAACATCCATCACCATGTCAACAGTCTTAAAGAATAACTGAGCTTGGGAATGCATACCCAAAAAGAAAAGAACAAAAATGCAGATCCTGGAAAAGTTTTTTAAAAAAATTAAAAAATCTGGAAATATATACTGATTTCTAACCTTTGTCTGTTCTGACGAAATGTTTTCACGCTAAAACGTCAGCACTTTTTCTCTCTCCATGGATGCTGCCTAACCTGCTGAGAATTTTGTGGGAAAAGTTCAGAAGCACAGATGTGAATTGTATCTGCATGTATCCAGTCCAATGTCACAATCAATCAACACAAGTAGATAGGATGGTAACAAAGGTGTATGGCATACTTGCCTTTGGAGATCGAGGCATTGAGCCTAAACGTTGACAAGTCCTGTCGCAGCTTTAGAAAGCTTTTTTGTTGGTCATATTTGGAGTGATGTGTGCGATTTTTGTCACCACATTACAGAAAGGATGTGAAGGCTTTGGAGAGGATGGAGGAGATGTTCGCCCAGGATGTTGCCTCTATCAAAGAGTATTGTCAATGAGGAGAGGTTGGACAAGCTTGGATTATTTCCTCTGGAGTTTCCGATGCTGAGGGGTTACCTGATAGAAGTATGTAAAATTATGAGAGGCGCAGACAGGATAGCTGGATATTGTCTTTTCCGTAGTTGGAAACATTAAATACTGGAGGACATTCTGTAAGTTTATGATAAGAGGGGGAAAGTTGAAAGCAGACTTATAAAGGATTTGACACAGAAAGTGGTTGGAGCTGGAAAACATTGCCAAGGGAAATGGTGACAGTGGATACAATACAAAGTTTAGACAGGCGCATGAACAGGCTGGGAATGGGGGGGATAGAGGTCATGTGCATGCATATTTGAATTGTTTAAATTGGCATCATGGTCAACACAGACATCATGGGCTGAATGGCCTCTTCCATTGGGGTACTGTTTTATGCTCTATGTTACTTAGCACAATTTTACCTGGAATTATGTACTGATTATTTACTTCTCATGAAATCAGGAGTGGATGGAGATGACTCTTTTCCAGTTCTAATTAAGATGATTTCTAGCCATTCTCTCACAAAGGATGGGAACTTTTGAGAGGCATTCTCTGCCTATCTCAGGAGTTGGACTCTGTAAGGCAAGGCTGAGATAGATTGGTTTTCGACCTGAAAGGAAACCAACATCAATGGGAAACAGGAAGGAAAGGAGAGTTGAGACCAAATCAGACCAATCATGATCTGATTCAGTCGTGGAGCAAACTCTACAGCTATATCGCCTACCACTGCAATTTGTTATGTTTGCAATTTTGTTTTTGGATTACTATCTACCACTTGGGATCAACATCTTAGCTAAACATAACACTTGATGAGCATTTGACTGCACTGGACCTCTACTCGCTGGAGTTTAGAAGGATGAGGGGAGAGCCTCATTGAAATTTACCAATTGGTGAAAAGCTTGGATAGAGTAGATGTGGAGAGGATGTTTCCACTAGTGGGAAAGTCTAGGACTAGAGGTTGTAGCCGCAGAATTAAAGGATGTTCCTTTGGGAAGGAAATGAGGAATCTGTGGAATTCATTCCCACAGACGACCATGGAGGCCAAATCAATGGATATTTTAAAAGTTAAGGTCGATGTCAGAGATATGGAGAGAAGGCTGGAGAATGGGGTTAGGTGGATGAGATAGGTCAGCCTTGATTGAATGGCAGAGTAGACTTGATGGGCTGAATGGCCAAATTCTGCTCTTATGACGTATGAACTTATGAACATAAAATGCTGATTGAAGATTACATGTGTTCTAGGAACAAAATAATTGAGCTCACTGTCTCTCAGACACTGATCTAATATGGAATTATTCTGAAGAAGGAGCGTCGTTCAGAATAAAGCTGCAACACTAACCATTCTCCATTTCACTAGCAGGAATTGTGACTGCTCGATTACTTAATTTCACAAAGGCTTTAGCTCAGCATCTCCAACTATCAGCATGCTTCTTTTTTTATTCACATTAGGGGACAAGAGTAAATCCGTCGAACTGGAGGATGTAAAGTTTCATCAGTGTGTCCGCCTATCCCGCTTTGAAAACGATCGGACTATATCCTTCATTCCTCCCGACGGAGAGTTTGAACTCATGTCCTACCGGCTTTATACTCAGGTGAGTAACATGTCCAGAGTAGCTCCAGGATAAATGTACAGTCGGGTACAAAACAGATTCAGAATTTAACTGGCAAATAATACCTCTGTCATTAAGAATACAGCACACAGCTCGCAACTCTCAGTCTGAAGAAGGGTCTCGACCAGAAATGACACCTGTTCCTTTTCTCCATAGATGCTGTCCGGCCCGTGGAGTTACTCTAGCATTTTGTGTCTATACATAGCTGATGAATATGTACATGCAGAGGCTGAGTTCCAAGCTGTTGTCAATTAATTCACCGTAGCATACAATAGACTCCAAATTTGTATAATTGGCATATTGAACTCTGAGTGCCTTCAGGCAGAAAATACCTAGAATTCCTGAAAAACTACAGCATCTGCACTGTCTTATAGAATCCCTGGACTTTGACCACTTAAACTGGAGAAGGAACATCCAAGATCACACTGAGAACCTTGGGTATCTTAGTGTGTACCATGCAAAAGCCTGATTAAAAATGCCTGAATTAGCACAAAACGTTCCAGCCAACACACCTAGCCACCACATGAAGCATCTACTACCTGTCTTAGGTAGGGTCTGTAGAACCCACATAGGAAACAGCCATCCTTGAGACTGACCAGAGCAAAAGGAGACTGAAGTATTAACGTAGCACTTGAGTTTTTTACATATTCAGAAGTAGTAATGCCAAATGTGCATTCAACTGCATGATATATCCATAAGGTAGACAAAATTGCTGGAGAAACTCAGCGGGTGAGGCAGCATCTATGGAGCGAAGGAAATAGGCAACGTTAGGAAATAGGCAAATCCATAAGTTTAGTTTAGAGATACACCATGGAAACAGGCCCTTCGGCAGACCAGCGATCCCCACACACTAACGCCATTCTACAAACACTAGGGATAATTTACAATTACACCAAGCCAATCAATCAATCAATCAATCAATCAATTAATTAATTAATTAATTAACTGTTCATTCTACAAACCAGTATGTCTTTGGAATGTGGGAGGAAACCGGAGATCTTAGAGAAAACCCACACTGGTCATGAGGAGAATGTATAAATCCTGCACAGGCAGCACCCATAGACAGGATCGAACCCGGGTCTCTGGCGCTGCAAGGCAGCAAAGTAGGAGATAATGGGCAAAGCATTGGCAATATAATACATGCATATATCTACACATTGCTTTGGAAGTGGCACTGGCGAGCTATTGAAATTGAAGCTCACATTGAGATATACGTACTTTCAGAATGGAAATATGTTTGGTATATTTCTCTGTTTCCTCATTCATTGTTATTAGTGAACATTCATTATCTTTGTAGTTATCATTATAAAATGCCACACGCACAGATGTTGTTGCAATTACATTTTGCAGGTAAAACCCTTGATTTGGATTGAGTCAGCAATTGAGAAACACTCACACAGTCGGGTAGAGATTATGGTAAAGGTAAGAGTGGAACTACAGCTAAAATTAAAATGTTGTTAATGGATCATTATTAAGTTTCTCCGTAGAGCTGGTTCTTGGTGGTATGTTCTAAAGGGCCACATCTCCCTATGAGGGTGTGGGTCCATTAATCTTGTTTTGGTATGAAGTTTGTGCCTTTGTTTCTATTCCTAGCTTTCTCCCCTTCCACTATCCCATTCCACTCGCAGGGTTTCATCCCGTAGTTCCTGATAGAAATAGCCAAACTGTTGCAGTGACCCCACAAATCCCAGCAAAAAGATCCCAGTGTGATTTAAGAACACAAATGCAAAACAAGAACCAGCACTAAAAGGAGGTTATCCTTCCTTTCAATCCTATTTGGCCATTCAATTGCTCCCCCCAGTCACCTTCTGAGGCCCTGGGAGTCCAGAAGCTGGGGCCATGTTTTAAGAATAAGGGATATGCCATTTAGAATGGAGATGAGGAAAACAAAATTCACCCAGAGAGTTGTGAATCTGTGGAATTCGCTGCCTCAGAAGGCAGTGGAGGCCAATTCTCTGGATGCTTTCAAGAGAGAGTTAGATAGTGCTCTTAGAGATAGCAGAGCCAGGGGATATGGTGAGAAGGCAGGAACAGGGTACTGAATGTGAATGATCAGCCATGATCACAGTGAATGGCGGTGCTGGACTGAATGACTGAAGGACTGAATGGTCTACTCCTGCACCTATTGTCTATTGTCTTTCTAACTGACATGCCCACTCGTAAAATGTTGTCATAGGAATAGCCAGTACTACAGTGTGTATTTCACATCAAGAGAGGGTGTGGAGCCAGTGCAAAAATGCTTTTGCACAGGGCAATAAAATAATTGATAAGAGATGGAATGTAGCAGACCTGAAGGTCAAAGTGTAACACCTAGTATTCTTGTCGGGCCACTGTAATTCAATCGGTGATGATCAGGAGAAAAATACCCGGAGATGGAACACACAGTATCTTGGCTGATGGGTATATTTCTTGAATTGTGACTATTTACCAAGAAGAAAATAAGATCACCTATCGAGCAAGTTAGCATTTAGGAATAGCATTTATGCAAATGGTTCTAAGTCAGAAATGGAGGGTGTTTACTTATATCCAAAGTATATCCGTACATCGGGCTTTATAATTTCAATATATCAAATGTTATTGAGTTTATATGAAAGGTAAAGCAGCGATACCTGGGATTCTGAAGTTAAATATATCAATTTACTGTGCATGTTCAAAATTGGTGTAATATATTTAAGGTAAATCTTTTTATTTAAATTATTGTTAATTTTGTTCTGTGTATATGTGTGTGCACACATGTGCATGTGCACGTGTGCGCATTGTGACTCTCTGGATATGTGTCTGTGCGGGCCTGTGTGTGTGTGCGGACCTGTATGTGTATCCGAGTGTGCGCGCGTGTGCGCGTTGTGACTGTCTGGGTGTGTATGTGTGCAGGCCTGTATGTGTGTGTCTGTGTGGGTGTATGTGCATCTGGGTGCATTTTAAATGTAAAGATTCTTATTAATCCTCCATCTTTTTGTTGAATGTGTTCTTGCCACATACCTTAATTCTCATAACTTAAACTCCTATACTTATTCAAATTCAGGCCAAGAGTCAGTTTAAGCACCGTTCCACAGCGAACAATGTCGAGATTTTTGTGCCAGTTCCCAGTGACGCTGACTCACCAAAATTCAAGACTAGCACCGGCACTGCGAAGTGGCTGCCAGAGAAGAATGTTGTTATCTGGACAATCAAGTCTTTCCCTGTGAGTAACGTGGATGATTCAAAATAATGGCAGCACAGTGGTGCAGCAGACCAGAACTGTTGGGGTGTCCTTCCCTTGCCCACTGCTGTGGTTAGACTGGGAATGCAATATAAGCCTCTCGTGCATTAGGTTAGACAGTCCATGCATTTGGTGATAGATTTGGTGAAATTCTGTGGATAGTTTTCTGTGACTACAATTTGACTAATTTTCTGTTATTATTCATGAAGTGTCATTTTCTGAATGATTTGAATTATTGATTCGGCAGTTGGAAAAATGATTTCAGTGTTTAATTTTATGTCTATCCTGAGATGTTCCAGACCATCTTATATCGAATGAAGTACGTATATCTGAAGGCCAGTCCCTATAGTACTGAATGCAATGTGCCAGTCAATTTGCATTTAGAAACCACAATACAAACAATACATGATTACAATCGAGCCATTTACATAGATACATGCTAAGGGAATAACATTTAATGCAAGGTAAAGCCAGCAAAGTTCAATCAAGGATAGTTCGAGGATCGCCAATGAGGTAGATAGCAGTTCAGGACTGCACAACGAGATGTTGATTAACCTACATGTCTTTGGGATGTGGGTGGAAACCAGTGCATCTGGAGGAAACCCACATGGTCACAGTGAGAAAGTGCAAACTCTATACAGATAACACCTGAGGTCATGATTAAACCCAGGTCTCTGGTGCAGTGAGGCAGCAGCTCTGCCAGCTGTGCCACTGTTCCACCTCTGGGGTCAGTTGTGGCTTCAGCTTAATGTCTCGTCCAAGAAACACCACCAACTATGCACGGGTGCCTCAACCCTGCATCGGAGTTTAGGTGTTTGTGCTGAAGAACTTCCACTCCAGTAGTGCTTTCAACAGGTCTAATACCAAGTTGAATATGTATTCCAAATTTGGCAGCAGTGCTATGTTCTCTAATTTTGCAGGTTTGCTTTATTAAACCATTGGACCTATTCCTGCCCTTAATTTAGTTTAGTTCAGTTTACTTTAGCTATACAGCGTGGAAACAGGCCCTTTTGCCCACTGAATCCACGGCGACCAATAATCACCTGTACACTAGTTCTATGTCCTACACACGAGGAGCAACCTAAAAGGCAATTAACCTACAAACCCACACGTCTTTGGAATGTGAGAGGAAATCAGAGCTCCCAGAGAAAACCCATGCCGACCACCACAGGGAGGACGAGCAACCTCCACATAGACGGCACCCAAAGTCAGGATCGAACCCGGGTCTCTGTCGCCGTGATGCAGTAGCCCTAACGCTGCGCACTGTTCCGCCCCATTGTGACATTGCCTGTTTCCGTTCTTTTCAGGGTGGTAAGGAATACTTGATGCGGGCTCACTTTGGTCTCCCAAGTGTCGAGGGTGAGGAGCAGGAGGGGAAGCCACCCATCACCATCAATTTTGAAATTCCATATTTTACTGTCTCCGGAATTCAGGTCAGTATCACTGTACCTCGGTACAGGTGACAGTAAACTTAACTGAACTGCATATATATTTCATTAAAGGAGGAAAGCTGGGATTTCCAATCGCATTATATTTTTCTTGCTTCCAGGTGCTTTCCCAAGTTAACCATATAATAACCATATAACAATTACAGCACGGAAACAGGCCCTCTCGGCCCTTCCAGTCCGTGCCGACCATTTATTTTCCCCTAGTCCCATCTACCTGCACTCAGACCATACCCCTCCATTCCCTTCCCGTCCATATACCTATCCAATATTAATTTGAATGTTCTGTATTAGTTTCGCAATAGGGGACGTTTACTCAGGCTAAGTTCAGCCTACCTTGTGATCTGACCGACTCCATTACTGAGTTCTATTTCTTTACCTTTTCCAATCAACATGCCCATTGCTCCCTCCCACCCTGCCAAATACATTGGAGGCTGTCTACTAACTCTTGACTGTTGGACAGCCTGTCAACTTGTCTGGGTGCCTGACAGGAAATATAACTTTAAAAAAAATAATAATAGCAACCAAATTTCTGCGACTGCCAGACATGTTTATCTACCTCTCTGCTCCCCCAACTTGTAATATTGGGGAATTTTACCAAGGTCTGTGGAATTCTCTGCCTCAGAGGGTGGTGGAGGCAGGTTCTCTGGATGCTTTCAAGTGAGAGCTCTTAAAAATAGTGGAGTCAGGGGATATGGGAAGAAGGCAGGAACAGGGTACTGATTGGGGATGATCAGCCATGATCACATTGAATGGCGGTGCTGGCTCGAAGGGCCAAATGGCCTACTCCTGCACCTATTGTCTATTGTAAATGGGCTTCTTCCTTCCCAACCAAACAAGGCATCAGACTAATCCCTGCGTCAGGAGCCATTCAGTGCTGGTACTGTAAATAATGTCATGAGGCAGTAGGACTGGCACGTGGTACATGAGATCTGTGAGATGGCACGATTAGTTTTCCCTTGCACAGAGTCAACAAGGACTCAATGGGCCAATTGACCCCCTTCTTCGATGCAATGATTTAATGAAATCAGTTGATGGATGTAATTTTATTGTACTTGAAAACTAACGCTGACAAGATCGGACTGGCCTTCCCCAATGCTGTACTGACTTACTACAAGAAACTATGCTCACAGTCACTGTTTGCAACTGTGTCCTCGTTCTTCACTGTAAGCATCATCTCCATCCCAGGCAAACCTTCTAAGCTTTCTGAGAAGGACTTGAGCTTTTATTGTATAACTGAAATAACAAAAACAAATGTTGGGATTTTTTTTTCCATGATGGGGGCAATTAATTCAGCAATTGGTCAGCGACACAACAGACTGCAGATGCTGGAACCTTGAGTTCAAGATGAAGTGCTGGAGTAACTCAGCGGGTCAGGCAGCTTCTCTGGAGAACTTGGCTAGGTGACGTTTCAGGTCGGGACCCTTCTTCAGACGCTGAGCTGCCTGACCCGCTGAGTTCCTCCAGTACTTTGTATGTTTAAAATGATATGTTTGTAAGACGTTTGGGGAAAACGCATCACCCGTGTGTTTATTTTCACTAGGTGCGCTATCTGAAGATCATTGAGAAGAGTGGTTATCAAGCTCTACCCTGGGTCCGTTACATCACTCAGAGTGGAGGTAAGCAATGCAGCATAAAAAACATAGAAAATAGGTGAATGACTGGGCCATTCGGCCCTTCGAGCCAGCACCGCCATTCAATATGATCATGGCTGGTCATTGATTTCGTTCCTGGTTTCTCCCCATATTGCTTGATTCCGTTAGCCCTAAGAACTATATTAAACTCTCTCTTGAAAACATCCAGTGAATTGGCCTCCACTGCCTCCTGTGGCAGAGAATTCCACAGATTCACAACTCTCTGGGTGAAAATGTTTTTCCTCATCTCAGTGCTAAATGGGCTACCCCTTATTCTTAAATAGACAATAGGTGCCGGAGTAGGCCATTTGGTCCTTTGAGCCAGCACCACCATTGAATGTGATCATGGCTGATCATCCACAATCAGTACCCCATTCCTGCCTTCTACCCAAATCCCCTGACCCTATCTTTAAGAGCCTTATCTAGCTCTCTCTTGAAAGTATCCAGAGAACCTTGTCTCCACCGCCTTCTGAGGCAGAGAATTCCATGCTCACATCTTTCTGTGAGAAAAAGTGCTTCCTCATCTCCGTTCTAAATGGCCTACCCCTTATTCTTAAACTGTGGCCCCTGGATCTGGACTCCCCCAACATCGGGAACATGTTTCCTGCTTGTGTGTCCAAACCCTTAACAATCTTATGTGTTTCAATGAGATATCCTCTCATTCTTCAAAATTCCAGAGTGTACAAGCCCAGCTGCTCCATTCTTTCAGCATATGACAGTTGCGCCATCCTGGGAATTAACCTTGTGAACCTTCGCTGCACTCCCTCAATAGCAAGAATGTCCTTCCTAAAATTTGGAGACTAAAACGGCACACAATACTCCAGGTGTGGTCTCACTAGGGCCCTGTACAACTGCAGAAGGCTCTCTTTGTTCTTATACTCAACTCCTCTTGTAATGGAGGCCAACATGCCATTTGCTTTCTTCACTGTCTGCTGTACCTGCATGCTTACTTTAATTGACTGATGAACAAGGACCCCCAGATCCCGTTGTACTTCCCCTTTTCCCAACTTGACACATGTAGATAATAATCTTTCTTCCTGGTTTTGCAACCTCACATTTATCCACATTAAACTGCATCTGCCATGCATCTGCCCACTCACCCAACCTGTCCAATTCACCCTGCATTCTCATAGCATCCTCCTCACAGTTCACACCATCACCTAGCTTTGTATCATCTGCAAATTTGCTAATGTTACTTTGAATCCCTTCATCTAAATAATTAATATATATTGTAAATAGCTGCGGTCCCAGCACCAAGCCTTGCAGGCTGCCATTCTGAAAGGGTCCCGTTAATCCCTACTCTTTGTTTCCTGTCTGCCAACCAATTTTCTATCCATGTCAGCACTCTACCCCTAATTTTGCCCACTAATCTCCTATGTGGGACCTTATCAAATGCTTTCTGAAAGTCCAGGTACACTACATACACTGGCTCTCCCTTGTCAATTTTCCTAGTTACATCCTCAAAAAATTCCAGGACATTACTCAAGCATGATTTCCCCTTTGTGAATCCATGCTGACTCAGACCGATCCTGTTACTGCTAGACAAATATGCTGCTATTTCATCTTTTATGATTGACTCCAGCATCTTCCCCATCACCGATGTCAGTCTAACTGGTCTATAATTCCCTGTTTTCTCTCTCCCGCCTTTCTTAAAAAACGGGATAACATTAGCTACCCTCCAATCCACAGGAACTGATCCTGAATCTATAGAACATTGGAAAATCATCACTAATGCATCCACGATTTCTAGAGCCACTTAAGTACCCTGGGATGCAGACCATCAGGCCCTGGGGATTTATCAGCCTTCAGTCCCATCAGTCTACCCAACACCATTTCCTGCCCAATGTGGATTTCCTTCAGTTCCTCCGTAACGCCCGGCTCTGGGCTCCCCCAACATCGGAATTTTTTTTCCTGCATCTAGACTGCACAATCCCTTAAGAATTTTATATGTTTCTATAAGATATCCTCTCATCCTTCTAAATTCCAGTGAATATAAGCCCTGTCGATCCATTCTTTGCAAAATGCAGAAGACCATAAGTTGTATTCTATGCCATTAAATATTATAATTCTTAGTATCAATAAGCATTATTACTATTTCTTAGCTCAGATTTAGCTTGCGTCCTTTTTTCATGGCCGAATGACAATATTCCCGGATTATTTTTAGCGGAATCTATCAAATTTACCACCACATTCGTAGAGGCTCCAGGACAATGCTGGAGAACTGGCATTTTCTGTATATATTTTTCCAAACTTAAATGTACAATCACACAATCCTTTTTTAATGGCCATATACCAGTGGGACAATTGCGATAGTAATGAACTTTCCAAATGAAAGCAATTTTGGAAGCTGCCAATTTTTTGTGTAAAACACATCAGACATGAGTACAACTACCCTTGTACACATGCATGGCTCTGACCAATATCAAACTAAATACTCTGATGAATGTGTGTACGGTTAAACAAACTGAGTGCTGGTTACTTAGCAACTCTGCCAGTAAGTAGGAAGCATTGGATTACAAAGAGTGATCATATCTGCTCAAACTTGAAACAAATTCGTACCCAGATAGCGTAAAAAGAAAAATATGCAGCTAAAAATGGAGAGGGAATGGTGAGAGTTTTAACAACCCAATTGATAGATCTGAAAGGGAGATGTTGATAAAACATTTAGGTTTTTATGTAAGTACACATATCTGGAAGAGAATAGTTTGAGAGGGGAGAGTTTGCTTTAAACTATTTCATTGTGACGTAGTTTCGCTTTTTCCTGTCGTTTAGTATCTCCGTGTTGTGTTCCAGATTATCAGCTGCGCACTAATTAAAAGGGATGCTGCGATCCAGTGGAATTCCTGAGTTGGAAGGACACGATTTGTGATCGGTAAAGAAGGGGAAAATGATGACCAAGATCCACAAGACTTCAGGATCACGGATTATGGGTGTTACATTGCGGAAGTGTTCAAACAGAGTTCCGACCGACCAGATAGGAAAATGTGAATCCTACTGACGTAGCATTTCTTTGTAGCCTCTGAGTGAGTGTTAGGTTTCTACCTTCGTTTCTGTTCCTTCCTGGTTTTGGTGCTATCTGGATACAGTCAGCTGAAGGCAACGTCCAGGGTAATTGCTCATCTTTGTTGAGCTTTCTGACATTCTTCAAATGTTCTGACACGTTCAAACATTATCACCACACTAACACAAAGGGAAGTCTGATAAAATTGGCGTGAGAAGTGCCCTGGAGGGGCAATGAAGGAGTTAAAGATTCTGTTTCCTTTTCCTGGATCAGGTAGAATAATGGGTACTTTCCTAAACTAGAACTGGAGGGCTGGACCATTGGTTCTGGAGACACTGGTTCAAATTCCACAATAGCAACCGGGGAATTTTAATTCAAGTAATTAAATAAATCTGGAATAAAAAGCTGGTTACAGTGATCACTACTGGATTTTAGCAAACAAAAACACCTAGTTGTCTAATAAGTCAATGCAAATAGTTTCTGATTGCTTTAGCAGTGAGCTATCACTAGGATGATGGGTTGAATGGCTGCCTTCTGTTTTGTAGGTCTATCAGCATAACTTTGATAAGTGCCAGTTGTCACAGTCAGGTTTAATGGTTGGAGCAAATATCATGGGAGAAAATCTGGAACTTGGAGTTTGAACAGCAGCAACTGGAGTTACTGTTGCAGTAATGCCTGGGTGCCCTGTAACCAAGGAACCTTCTACACATTGCTGTAAGCGGAGTGCAGAGTAGAGGCTGATTACATTGTTCTCGTTTTCTGAAGGACATGATAACCTGATATGAGAGGGACTTGGAGCCCTTCCTCCCCATTGCCTGATATTGTGTATAAGCTGCCTGATAGGTTTCCCGAAGCACTGAGCAGTTTTCAATTCTGAAGCAGGCCTGGATGTGCGTTTGCTTTCCATGCGTGCATCGAAGGCCGCCCCAGCCCTTCCTTACCTAGTTCATAAGCCCTTCCTCAGCTAATACACCTATCCCATTATGACTGTCCCAGTGAAAATCCTGCCTTATTGACCCACTGAAGCAAGAAGGAGCAAAATACAAACTGCTGGGGGGACGCAGCAGCCCAAGCAACATCTGTGGTGACAAAGGGGTAGTTGTCATTTGGGGTCAAGGGCGAAGGTCAACAGCCAAAGTCCATTGTCATTGAAGGCTGTAGATTGTATGTTAGTGGCAATCCCACCGCCCAAAACTTTACCAATGTCCACGAGCAGCAGCCAGGTATCTGTAGGAACTGCAGATGCTGGTTTAAATCGAAGATAGGCACAAAATGCTGGAGTAACTCAGCAGGACCGGCTGTATCTCTGGAGAGAAGGAATGGGTGACGTTTCGGGTCGAGACCGTTCTTCCGACTGATGTCAGGGGAGTGGGCAGTACATAGATAAGGAAGTGTATAGATAAGGAAAAGTAAGGTGTTAAAACAGGACAAAGGGAATGAAGATCAAAGAAAATGTAGGATAGATTATTGTTGGGAGTAGGTAACAACAAGGCAAACAGAGATAAAATGTAGTCTGAGACAGTGAAACTGGTCGGAGAACTGGGAAGGGGGGAGGGAATGGAGAGGGAGGGAAAGCAAGGGCTACTTGAAGTTAGAGAAGTCAATGTTCATACCGCTGGGTATAAGGAGCCCAGGTAAAATATGAGGTGCTGTTCCTCCAGTTTGCCCTGGACCCAGGCAACCAATAGGACATCTATTGTTATAGGATGGAGTATAAACCCATATTTTAGATAAGGCTCTCACACACAGCAGAGGATGGTAGACTACTTATAATCACATATTTAGGCTGGAATTTAATTCTGGTAGCAACTCCTGATTATTGAGTTGATCCATTCTTTACCTCAACCCGGTGAAAAGATTTTGTGTTGTATTTTGTTTTCCTTCTGCTTTCCCAGATTAGTGTTGAGAACTGAGGTTGAATTTAGTCGCTGCCGTTTACTCCGCCTTGACCATGGATTTCCAGTTGTGTTTTGCTCTGAAGCATATCACGGTGCTTCTTTGGTTCAGCCTCTTCTGCCAGGGTTCTGGACCAGGGGGTATAAATGTGACTCCTTAAATAAATTATTTGAAGAATCCACAACGGCCGTGCGGATTCTGAATTAGCATGTAGCAATTAGAAAAATATATTCAGCTACGGAAAATAGAAAGGCAGAATACTGTTAAATTGTGAAAGATTGAAATTGTGTTCATGTTTACAGGGATGTGGTGTCCTTGGGCACGCAGTAAAAGTTAACATGCAGGTTTAGCCAGTAATTAGGAAGGCAAATTACCTTAATTGCAAGACGATTTGGGATTAATGGTATGGATGCTTCATTCTGATTACATCTAAGTTCTGAAGAAGGTCCCCACCAGGAACGTCACCCATCCATGTTCTCCAGGGATGCTGCCTGACCCGTACTCTAGCACTTTGTGTCCACATCTAATGTTTCGCCTCCCTACCAAAGGATAAACTTGCTACTGAGGCAGAGAGGCGGAGATTCACCAGCTTTATTCTTGGCTTGGTATTAGTTAGCCAGTAGGTATGCAAAGTGCTGGAGTAACTAAGCAGGTCAGGCATCATTTCTGGAGTACATGGATAGTTGACGTTTCGGTTCAAGACTCTCCTCCAGTCTGAAGAAGGGTCTCGACCCAAAATGTCAGTATGAAGAAGGATCTCAACGTGAAACGCCACCTATCCATGTTCTCCAGAGATGCTGCTTGACTTGCTGAGTTACAACACTTTGGATCCTTATGTGTATTGACCAGCATCTGCGGTTCTTTGTTTCTGCATTACTGAGCCAGTTCTCTACTGAATTTAGAAGGATAATAGGTGAACTCATGACATGCATTCGTATTGTGTTTGACATCTTAATTGTGCAGTTTGATGTTTCTTTGGATGCCCAGACTGCGGGCCCATGGTACAAGTGATCAGTCATTCAGAGCAATCATGTGAAGACTAGTCCTGATGCAAGGTCTCAACCCGCAATGCTGAAATGCTTCTGCCATTACGGATGCTGCCTGACCCACTGATTTCCCCCAGCAACTTGCTCATCACTCCAGATTCCACCATCTGCAGTCTCTTGTCATGTGAAGAAATGTCTTCACCAGAAGGCAGTGAATCTTTAGAATTCTCTACCCAAGAAGATGCTGACGTTCTGTTACTGAGTATCATCAAGCCAGAGGTCAGCACATGTTTAGATGTTAAAAAAATCGAGGGAAATTAGGGGAATACAGGAAGGTGGCGCTGAGGTAAAACATCAGCCAGGATCTTATAGCTGGACGGAGTGAGCAATTGTGGGCACCATATCTGAGGAAGGATGTGCTAGCTCTGGAGAGGAGGTTTACAAGATTGATCGCAGGAATGAGTAGGTTGGCCTATGATGAAGCGTTTGTCAACATTGGGCCTGTACTCGCTGGAGTTTAGAAGAATGAGGGGGACCTCAATGAAACATACAGAATAATGAAAGGCTTGAATAGAGTGGATGTGGAGAGGATGTTTCCACTAGTGGGGGAGTCTAGGACTAGAGGTCAGAATTAAAGGACGTTCTTTTAGGAAGGAGATGAGGAGAAAGGTCAGAGGGTGGTGAATCTGTGGAATCCTTTGCCACCGAAGCTGTGGAGGCCAAGTCAGTGGATATTTTTAAGGCAGAGATAGATTCTTGATTAGTACAGGTGTCAGAGGTTATGGGGAGAAGGCAGGAGAATGGGGTTAGGAGGGAGAGATAGATCAGTCATGATTGAATGGCGGAGTAGACATGATGGGCAAATTGGCCCAATTCTATTCTTATTCCTTATGATCATATTAGAGATTAAGGACTTTATGGCCCATACCCGAATCGGTTTCCGTTATTGTTATCTTCACAGTCAAAGGGCATGGTCCCACTCTTTCAGTTCCAGGGAAGTTTTGTAGAAGCATCGGTTGAGCTCATTGTCGATTTAAGCCAGAATGGACAAGCCATAATAATTCTGAGCAGATTTAGTGAGCATCCATTGCCTAACGTTCAATGATTTTCAATTAACACGTCAAGCGCTATAAGAATGTTGTGCATTTCAATGAGATCACCTTTTATTGTCTTCAATTCAGTGATGCACCCACTCGGTAACGCCAGGTCAAGAATCAACCTGGTGAAACTGCTGCTCTCCATCAGTTGCAGGTTTATCCTTTGGTGGAGAAATGAGGCCTGAGATGAGATTTTACTGGGGCACAATGTAATTACAGTGGGCCATCCCTAACCTTCTACCCAAATCCTCTTGCAGTAAAAGTCAATGTATCATTAACTTCCCTAATTACCGGCTGAACCAACGCGTGGACTTTTAACGCGTGAGTCTCTGATTGAGACACTGGGAAAGGGAAGACTCTGGAAACGCAGGGCTACCCAGACAAGAACCTTTGATTGCTGTGCGTAATGGGGGCAGATGGACCCACTGGAACTTGCTGTCATTTTATCATTTTTTTAATAAAGCCAAGTGCTGTAACCTTAATGAGCAAAATCTGGCCCGCCGTGTTCAGAACAGGATTGTCTGTTTCATGTTCAACAGTTATAAAATGATTGGAGGTAGGGTAGAATGCCTGTTTGACGGGGTGGAATAGGTTACTGAGAGATACAGCTGGGAAACAAGTCCTTTGGCCCACCCAGTCCGCACCGACCAGCGATCCCTGCACATTAACACAATCCTACAAGCCTGTACGTCTTTGGAGTGTGGGAGGAAACCTAAGATCTCGGAGAAAACCCACGCAGGTGACAGGGAGAACTTACAAACTCTGTACAGGCAGCACCCGTAGTTGGGATCAAACCCGGGTCTCTGGCACTGTGAGGCAGCGGCTCTACCAGTTGCGCCACTGGGCTAGAATAGTTCTATGTTGGAAGTGCTGCGATGAAATCTCCAGACATATATTCATGGTTTGTGCAATATTCCACCACACCCTTTCAGAAGAATTTCCTGCATTCATTACGTTGAAATTTACAATAGACTACATTTTTGTGTGGCACAGTAGCGGTTGAGTTGCTGCCTTACGGCACCAGAGAACTGGCTTCGATCCTGACTACGGGTGCTGTCTACGGAGTTTGTTCATTTCCCTTGTGACCTGCATGGGTCTTCTCAGGGTGCTCCGGTTTCCCCCCACACTCCAAAGATGTACACTTTGTAGATTAATTGACTTAGGTAAAAATGGAAACTGTCCTCAGTGTGTTAGTGTGTGGGGATTGCTGGTCGGCACAGACTCGGTGGGCCAAAAGGCCCGTTTCCGCGCTGTATCACTAAACTAAACAAGTTTTAAAGGGCAGTGAAAATTACATATGTGTTATTCCCACTGAGAAATATACCCAGCTCCTAGCAGCAAGCAGAAGCATTTGTTCACACAGGGGTAGTTCATTCCATGGTACTTGTCACTGGGTCCAGTAATTGGGGTTTTTGGGCTTAGCGGACACTCCTGTTCTGGTTTTGAATGATATTAAATTGTTACTCCTTAATTGAAGGTTTCTATTCCATGAAACTATTTTGAGCCATTGGAACCAGGCCCCATATAGTGTTCTGGCTGATACTTATCTCTAAACCAACATTATAAAACAGATTGAATACACAAAGTGCGGGAGTGACTCAGCAGAACAGGCAGCATCTCTGGAGAACATGGGTGGGTGACATTTTGGGTTGGGACCCTTTCTTTAATCAGAACCATCAAAATACACCCTCAACTGTATCCACCTATCACTCAAGAGGGTTTGTCCTGGCCCTCACTTCCAACTTTCTCCATCCCCCCCAAATCCTAATCACCACAATCAGTCTGAAAGAGGGTCCTGACCTGAAGCATCACCTATTCATGTTCCCCAGGGCTGTTACCTGACCTGCTGAGTTATGGGCCTGTCCCACTTACGCGACTTTTTCGGCGACTGCCGGCACCCATCATAGGTCGTTGCAGCTGGCCGAACATTTCAACATGTTGAAAATCCAGCGGCGACCAGAACAAGGTACGACTCTTTGGGCGACTACTCACGACCATACAGGCTTCACCCCGCGACATGTCACCAGGGTGTCGCCTGTATGGCCGCGAGAAGTCTCCTCAGTCGCCCTAAGGATCGTAGCGTTTTTCTGGTCACCGCTGGATTTTCAATATGTTGAAAATTTTCGCCGACCTGCAACGACTTATGACGGGTGCCAGCAATCGCCGAAAAAGTCACATATGTGGGACAGGTCCATTATTCCAGCACTTTGTGTCTTCTTTTGTAAACAAGCCCCATGCACTTCCTCGTTTCCACTTCTTGTAAAGCAGATTAATCTGACTGTTAGCGCATTGCTGTTTGTGGATGCTCTTGTTCAGGTTGGCAGCTGTGTTTCCCACCCTGCAGCTGTGATTCACTTCAAAAGTAGGTTTTGAAGGGCTTTGGGTTGATCGAAGCTACAAAATGTGCATTGGAAGTGCAGGGGAGCTGAATTGCAAGGCTGCGTACCTGGTACTTGGAAGCCTTCTGGCACCTAGTGTAGGAGAGGGAGCTGAGATACCTGTCGTGTTCTCTTAACAATTAATACAAAGAGGCCCCCTGGAGAGTGAAGCTGTTGACATGCTTGGGCAGAGCTCAGTTATTGCTGCACCTGAGTGTCAGCCAGAAATGGGGCAGTGAGTGCATTACAGAGTACACTACCTGCCTCTGCAACAACATAGAGCATGGTTGCCGAAAGCCAGGCCATTCGGCCCAACTGCTTCATGCTGGGGTTCCTGCTCCATGCAAACTTCCACACTTATCTTTCTTACGTCGTAGTGTCAGCTAGCAATCGCCCGTTTCCTTTATCATCATTATCTTTCATTCATTGTTCTTTATCTCTCCACATCGTCGTCTATATATCCCGTTTCCCGTATTCCTAACCAGTCTGAAGAAAAGTCTCGACCCGAAACGTCACCCATTCCTTCTCTCCAGAGATGCTGCCTATCCCGCTGAGTTACTCCAGTTTTTTGTGTCTTCGGTTTAAACCAGCTTCTGCAGTTCCTTCATACCCACTCATAGTGTCATAGATCCATACAGCACAGAAACAGGCCCCTCACCTCAGCTTGCCCATGCTGACCAAGGTGCCCCATCTACACCAGTCCCACCTGCCCGCGTTTGGCCCATATCCCATACCTATCCATGTACCTGTCTAAATGTCTTTTAAATATTGTTATAGTTTCTGCTTCAACTCACTCCATATAACCATCACTCTCTGTGTGAAAAGTTTGCCCCTCCAATTCTTGTTAAATCTTTCCCCTTTCACCTTATAGCGCGTCTTTTATATTTTACCCTTAAGAATAAATCCAATTTCCCAATATATGAATCACTTCAATTTGCCACAACAGCAAGTGCCCCATTCTTGCCCGTATCTGAATAAGAAGAAAAGACACAAAGTGCTGGAGTAACTCAGCAGGCCAGGCAGCATCTCTGGAGAACATCGATAGCTGATGTTTTGGATTGGGACCCTTCTTCAGAAGAACTGAAGCTTCTTCAGACCCGAAACGTCACCTATCCATGTTCTCCGGAGATGCTGCCAGACCCAGAGTCTACTGCACTTTGCATCTTTGTTTGTAACCACCAGCATTTGCAGTTCCATGTTTCTGAATAAGATGGTCATTCCTCAACTTCTCACGAGATAAATTTGTGACTTGCACCTCCTCACAAATGGCATTAACCCTTTTATGTCCATCCGTCACATAATTTCCTCATGTAAATGATCTTTATTAATTCTTCTTGTTCCTGGAGAAAAAAAACACTTTGCCAGGGGACTTACATGGCAAGTGGACCCCAAAATCTTTCAGCCATAGACCACAGGCTCGAAGATGGCAAATGCACAGCTCCAGAACTGTGAGGAGATGGGTTAAATCAGATCACATCAAGGACACCAGATCCCTGGTATTTATCTAAAACCACTGGGTGAAATGTGAAGAGTTTGCAGTCATCTTCAATGTTTTAGAGTAGATGACCAACTGCTCTTAAAGTATTCTTATAATATTCTTATAATTTAATTCTTAAATATTCTATAAATGAAGCAAATAAAATAATCCTACAAAATGTGTTTTCATGTTTTCCTTCCAATGGGCACATGGTTTCCTTTGCACTTGTAACTCATTCAGTCTGCACCATCAATGCCAAACACAAGGTCTTTCCTTGACACACATAACAAGGAGAATGAAGGTTCAATGCCCATGTATGACAACCTAGGAATATGGCAGCAGGGTGATTGCCTTTCCAGTAGTCCAGAAATATTTTGGGCATCACAGGAAGTGAAGATGAAACTCCAATGTAGAAGAATGGACATAAACACCTTAAGCACCTTCACTTTTCTTGAAAATATTACAGGTATTATAACAATATTTTTAATTCATTGTTCATGTACATGGATAGGAAAAGTTGAGAGGGATAGGGGCCTAATGCAGGCAGGTGGGGCATCTTGGTCGGCATGGAGAAATTGGGCTGAAGATTTTTTTTTTGTCAGAGGGTAGTTAATCTCTGGAACTCATTGCCACAGAGGGCTGTGGAGGCTAAGTCAGTGCATAACTTTAAGGCAGAGATAGACAAATTCTTGATTAGAATGGGCTGTCAAGGGTTATGGGGAGTCGGCAGGAAAATGAGATTAGGAGGCAGAGATCAGCCATGATTGAATGACTCGATGGGCCGAATGGCCTAATTCTACTCCTATAACCTGTGAATGTGTGACCTGTTTCCCTGCTGTTTGACTCTATGACACTACCAGCAGAGAGCAAAAGAAAAAGCAAACTTGCATTTACTGTCCATGACACATTTAGTGATGTTTCTGTGCACTTTATTGTCAACTGATTACACCCCAACGGTATGAACATTGACTTCTCCAATTTCAGGTAGTACTTGCTTTCTCCCTCCTTTCCCTCCCCTTCCCAGCTCTCTCACAGCCCACTGTCTCCGCCTCTTCCTTTCTTCCCCACCCCTCCCAACATCAGTTTTAAGAAGGGTCTCGACCCTAAACGTCGCCTATTCCTTCTCTCCATAGATGTTGCCTCACCCGCTGAGTTTCTCCAGCACTTTTGTCTACCTCTGATGAGTGATCACTGTCATAGTGCTAGGCAGCTAATCTCCACACTGTCCGAACCCACAAACAGGAATGCAATGTAAAAATCTGGGATAAATATTGCGTTGGGATGTATGGAATCAATTACATTCCTGCAGTAAAACAGACTGGACATCAGTTAAACATCCCGATCAATTCTAACCCCACCTCTCACAGGGCATGTTTGTCAGGCATTTAACCCTTCCTATCCTGTAGCCTTTTCATATGGGCTCTTGATCCTGAGGTGATTAAATGAGATCAACGTGAGGACCACATCCCGTCTACAGATGGGAGCTGGTGGTGGTTGACAGGACTGTGGGTGTGTAGTTGGTAAAGTGTTCATTCACACTACTGTGCTTCCAATTCATGCTTTAAGTTTGCAAAACCATCCCAAAAACACCTTCTCCATTGTGAGTGTAGTTTAGTTTAGAGATACAGCGTGGACACAGGCCCTTCGGCCCACCGAGTCCGTGCCGACCATCGATCACCCATACACTAGTTCTATCCAACACACTAGGGACAGTTTACAGCGATAATTAACCAACAAACCAGCACGTCCTTGGAATGTGGGTGGAAACGGGAGTGTGCACGCAGGAAGGTGCAGCCATGTTTCAGGCTTTTGCTGACTTTAGTTCAGTTTAGAGATCCAGCAAGGAAACAGGCCCTTCGGCCCACCGAGTCCGTACCGACCAGCGATCCCTGCACGTTACCACTACCCAACACTAGGGACACTTTTTACACATCTACCAAGCCAATTAACCTAAAAAACCTGTATGTCTTTGGAGGGTGGGAGGAAACAAAGTTCTCGGAGAAAACCCACGCCGTCACGGGGAGAACGTACAAACTCAACGTACAAACAGCACCCGTAGTCAGGATCGAACACGGGTCTCTGGCGCAGGTCTCCCACTGCGCCACCGTGCTGCCCACCTAGTGGTGGGCCAGGGATACTCGAGGGATCAGTGGAGCTACTGAACTTCTTCAAGGAATCTTTAAGCACATCAAATATTTTGGGCAGACACTGTGGGCCGAAGTGCCTGTTCCTGTGCTGTTCTCTGTTCTTTTGCTTTGTCTCACTGCTAACGTCCTCCCATCACGCAGCTCATAATAGAGTGTCTGTTTTGAGAGACTGACATCAGGCATATGAATGATGTGGTGAGTTCAATGTAACCAGTATAATCAGTGTCCCAGTACCAGGGATCTTGGAAGGAATCTCCTCTTGTGGTGAAGGCTGACATTGATGCTACAATTTATCACAGACATTAGACTCATACAACATGTAAAACAGGCCCTTCGGCCCAACCTGCCCTCACCGACCATGTCCTTCCTACACTGGTCCCACCTGCCTGCGTTTGGCCCATATCCCTGTCCTATTCATGTACCTGTTGAAATGTTTCTTAAACGTTGCAATATTACCTGCCTCAACTACCTCTTCTGGCAGCTTGATCCATACACCCATCGCCCTTTGTGTGAAAAAGATACCCCTCAGGTTCCTATTAAATTTCCCCCTGGATTACCCACTATAGGCACCTCAACTCACTGGATGGATACCACTAACATTGGGGTGAAATACTTGTCAATTTCCTGCTCAGCAGTGAAGCTATTATGATTCAACCTGCAAAATGGAAGGCTATCAATTCCATCAATTCTATATGGCCATGCTACATGCTGGTGTAACAGGGATCTCACAGGATATGATTGTAACAAACAAAAAACATATATAAGCACACTATGAACTCTATTCAAATTTGATGGTGCCATTGAAGTAAAATCTCTTCAAGAGGTTTAGGCTGGTTACATATCCTCAAACTTGTTTTTCGTTTAGTTTAAAGATACAGTGTGGAAACAGGCCCTTCGGCCCATCGAGTCCGCGTCAACCAGCGATCCCTGCACGCTAACACTATCTTACACACACTAGGGAAATTTACAATTTTACCAAGTCAATTAACCTACAAACCTGTACATCTTTGTGATGTGGGAGGAAACCGGAGATCCCTGGAGAAATCCCACGCAGGTCACGGGGATAATGTACAATCCTGTAGATAGCACCCATAGTCAGGATCGAACCCTGGACTCTGGCGCTGTAAGGCAGCAACTCTACCACTGCGTCATCGTGCCGCCTTGATGTCAAGTAATTGCCCCAAGCCAGCCAAATGATCAAATAATTAAAACAGTAAAAATACTAACCTACAACCAATACACTTTGTCTACCTCCAAACCAGCAAAAGCAGTCCCTTGCATCTCCATAATGCGAAAGTCATTTTTAAACAAAGAATGCGTAATAGAAATGCCTCAACAACAAATGACCAAAGTATTGAAATGATTACCACCCGGGAAGATATTTTTAACTAATAAACAACCGGAAATGTACTTCTTCAAACAGTAAGTGCTGCAACAGTTAAAAAACAAAGGCATGACAAAGGATCAGGCAGATTAAATAACAAAGGTGTACTGGAAACTAGATGAATAGAAAACAATTCCACTCTTAAATATTTAACATTTATTTGCGTTTATTATTAGCAGCCACACAGCACCTTTTGTTAGTGACTTGGCCGAGCCATAGTGTGTTTGTGTTTGACATTAATTCTGTTTAGTCCTCTGAACTTCTGCAGCCCAAAGCGCTTTTTCTGTGGGTGTCATTATGTGACAGCAACAATTGTAAGACTATTAGTCTGATACAATTGTAATGATCGTTTGTGATCATCAACGGACTAATATTTTCATCAGCGAATCTCAAATCTCTTCTCGTAGTCAATGCCCAGCAAGTATCCACCAACATTCAAGATTAGACTCAAACAAATTGATCCCGACTGGCATTAATTGGTATTGTTAAAAAGCTTATTCGTGGCGTTACATGTTCAGTGTTCACCATATGAGTCCAGTCATTATTTCGCTGTTTGAACAGTCAGTGCCCATTTTAGATCAAGTTGGCTGCACTTGATGAGACTTCCCTTGTAGTGCTTGTGGATATCACATAGATGCTCAGCTCTCCCCCGCCTGAAGCCCCGGGTACTATATGGGGGCAAAATTTGAAGATTACGCTGTAGACTAGGAGCACGAGGAGGATGATGGACCCGGACAATGTAATGGCAACACCAGCGATTAGCATGTCGCTCCAGGACCTCAGTGAGAGGCGAGGGTCGGATTTGGCCAGGATTATCAGCACGTAGCCACAAATAAGGATGACCGACCCAGCAATCAAAATAAGTAAATAATCAATTAGCCCTCCACTCCTTAGCTTGTTGATCTGGGTCCGGTTCCTCATGCAGTTCATATCCTGGATGGCGGAGCTCAGTAACTGTTTTAGGAGGATGCCCAAAGCCAGGAGACACATGACAGTCCCGACTCCCAGCCGCCACTCGCTCGATTTACTCGTCGCCGTGGACAATAAAACGATTCCTCCCAACCCGGTCCCCAGAATGAGCACCACCGCCACGGAGTAGCACAGGATCGAGCGTTTGAGATCTTGGAACCACCACAGTTCCACCTGGTCCTCCAAGATGCTCTGCTGGATCCGCAGAGGGTTTGCAGGAGAACGGCCAGGTGTGATCTCCGATAGCTCCGGCATCTGGAGATATTTGCCCAGCCTTCGCCAAAGGGAAAATAAATATTAAAGCCAGCCTCCAAAATATACAAGATGCCGGGAAAAACAACACACAGTAAATCTCAAGCGGGTCTCAGTCTGAAGAAGGGCCTTGACCCGAAGCGTCACCTATTCCTTCTCTCCAGAGATGCTGCCTGACCGCCGAGTTACTCCAGCATTGTGTCTCTCTCTTCGGTATAAACCAGCATCTGCAGTTCCTTCCTACACACTTAGAAATCGAATGGTTGTTTGGTAGAAATCGTCCATGTTAACCAGATACATTGGGTTATAACTTGGAGAGAACTTGTGGAATAACTGGGATGCCGCATGAGATCAGACCAGCAACTTCATGAATTAGAAAGTAGTATTCCCTTCACACCAGACCCGGTTCTTCATTTGAATTTGCTGCAGATATTTAAAATTCAATGTTATGCCTTCAGTATCATCCATTTGTTTTTTTTTTCCATTCAGGTTCCCTGGAAGATTATTAATACCACAGGTAAGGCACTCTCAGATGCATGCTCCACTTGATATATGCTTTGAGTGCTAAGGATACTGCAGGTTGATAAGATGCAATCGTTCACACGATTCCAACTGTCCACAATTCCGAGCCCATCCTATGAAATCACCCAGTATCTTTAAGCACAGCTCCGAGCCTAATTCTCTTCCTTACTTGTTCCAGCAATGACGATGCTTGTTCCAGCAGTGACGATGCTTATGTCCCATCTCCCAGGCTGGCGTTGAGGGAAGTTGAAATGATCTCACTTGGCAAGCTATTGTGGAGTTCCCGGGTCGTCGGCCGAGGCAGCTTTTCTTAACGCTGGCCTTCAAATCAGTGCTATCCCTCCACGTTGAATCTCTCCAACACCTCATTAATAATGTGCTTCACCCAGCGGTGCAATCTCACACGATGGTTTTCTCAAGATAAAGTTTATATCTAATGTAGATGCGACCTGTTATGAAGCAGTCAAAAAAAAAAATCCGTCCAGATAGACTTCATGAAATACTGCAATTGCAAAGAGTTTTTGCAGCTTTATCAGCTGAACCTGCAAATAGTCCAACGTCTCGAGGCTTTGCTTCTCAGGATGGTTTCGCTGGAATCACACAGGCTCCGGATTGGATGTTCTTTCCACGATTTCACCCTGATCTTTTCCAGCCCTCTCGCTGGCTCAGGTGTTCAGTTTCCAGATCGTTTACAGACCGATTTGAATCAGGTAAACTAATCAGTGCAGCTTCCACGCCGGTGAGGGTGATGCGTTGCACCAGGCAGCCTTCTCGGAGAATAAAGTAAATACATTGTCAGTTTGCATTCTGCAGTTTGGCAGATGTTTCCAGAATCTTGTGGGTGTTGCCTGTCCTCGCTGTTTTCCACTTTCAGGTAAATCTCCTGTGAGCGAATCTCCTGTTAAATCTCCTGTAAACTCCGCCTGGCTCCACCCCTACTCCCATGAAGGCTCAGCTTCTATTTTTTTTAGACCGTTCCTTTGATAAGCATTTTGTTTTATGTTCAAATGACCCAGCTATGCTCAGATAGCTTTAGAAAGAGGGTTGTTTGTGTGGCTGACCGCCCCCAAACTGCTTTGCTCAACTAAAGACCTCCTTGGTGAATTTATAAACCAGTTGCAATTCTCATAGAGTTTACCTGGAATAGTCAACCAATTAATTCCACCCGAGGTGAAGTTCAAGATGCAAAATAACATTTGTACATTTACCACACAAATTATTAATTTGCGGAGGAGATATTGAGTCGAGTAGCTTAGCATTTTAAATATGAGCACCCAGGAATAACCATGAATGTAAAAAAATTGTAATTTAATCTCAGGTAAAATTTCTGAAAGAGCACAAAGAGTGTAAGCGTTTTATGTTAACATGTTTTATATTATCTGCACTTTCTTTATAAAATATCTAAAGAGTATTTTGACAACCCCTGACTGGATCTCTCTATCTCTCTCTCACACACGCACATCATTTGTTTTCTTGCTGCCATTAGCTTGAATTGCTTCATGCATTATACTTTATTTCTGATCACTGGTGAGTGAGTGCGATCTTTGTTCAACCAACAGAACCTTTCTGTCGTCCTTGTGCAGCTGGAAATGGTGGGAAAGTTGCTACAAAGTGGTGTGTCTGTGGAGCTGAAGTGCCAGCTGGTACCATCCCTCCATAGGTAAGACGTCCTCTTGTATTATAAATAATGGAGCCCGCTGGGGGTGTGACTATTGTCCTCATCTGAATGCCTGGCCAAGTGATGTCATGATTCAGTGCTGTGATCAGTGTAACACAGCTGGTACAGTAAGCAATATTGTTGGAGATTTTCTGAACATAGAATGCCAATCTCTTATTTATTTCTTGCTTTCAATAGGCACCAGATTGCTATTAACAATGTTTGTGCGTTGAATCAAGCAATCAGGGAACATCGAAGGAAACTGTTTGGCACATTCACATTAGTGTTTAGTGACTTGATTTAAATCAAATTGCTCTTAAAAAATTATTCCCCTTAAAGCACCCGTTATCTCGTACCCTTTTGAAAATTACCAATGGGTCTGTTTCTTGCAACCATTCTGGCAGAACCTTCTAGATCACAACATCATTGTTCATGTTAGAGACACAAAAAGCTGGAGTGACTCAGCGGGACAGGCAGCATCTCTGGAGAGAAGGAATGGGTGACATTTCGGGTCGAGGCCCTTCTTCAGAAATGTCACCCATTCCTTCACTCCAGAGATGCTGCCTGTCCAGCTGAGTTACTCCAGCATTTTGTGTTTTCCTTCGATTTAAACCAGCATCTGCAGTTCTTTCCCACACACCGAGTCATGCGTACAATACCTCTTGAAAATTTGACCCCCATTAAGAAGGGTCTTGACTCAAAACGTCACCCATTCCTTCGCTCCAGAGGTGCTGCCTGTCCCGCTGAGTTACTCCAGCTTTTTGTGCCTATCTCCGGTTTAAACCAGCATCTGCTGTTCCTTCCTCCACATTGTTCATGTCATAAAGTCTCCTCAAACCTCCACCTGATTATTTGATCTTTTCTCTCTCGGATGTTCTGAGACTTTAGAAACCATTGTATGAATGTGAATCTTTCTTTTGTTAACTCTATTGATGTCTGATTTCCAATTATACATTAGTCAACATAATTAAGGCCCACCCTGGACATTTTCTGTTCACCCCTCTCCCCGTGAGCGGAAGATACAACAGTTTGAAAGCTCGTGCCACCAGAGTCAGGAACAAGCTTTATCATTTTATTGAAAGAACCTTACATACGCTACCATCGACTCCATATACACTTCACACTGCCTCACAAAAGGGGCCAATATAATCAAAGATTATACCCACCCTGGTCATTCCTTCTCCTCCCTGCTCCCACCGGGCTAAAGGTACAGATGTTTGAAGCACGCACTATCAAATTCAGGAACAGCTTCTTCCCCTGTGCTATCAGGCTTCTGAATGGTCCTTTCACAAGCTAGGGTACTGATTTATCTCTATCCGAATGGCAACATTGGACTCTGTCTATGAAACTGTTGCGTTACAATGCTGAGAACTATATTCGGCTCTCTGTATTTCCCCTTTGCTCTACCTTTTGTACTTGAGTCTGACGTGATTGTGTTTATGTATGATATTATCCGATCTGATATGATCGCATGCAAATCAAAGCATTTCACTGTATGATGATACACATGACAATAATAAACCCAAAAATAAATTGAGGGCGGTCTCTATCTCCTAATTTACCTCAATGCAGCCCTTGCAGTTTTTTTTATCTGCACTTTCTCTGTAGCTGATACACAATATTCTACACTCTGGTTATTTATCCCTTTGCACTACTTTTTGTTCCTGTGTATGGTTTAATTGTACTTATGTATGGTATGCTCCGACTGGATAGCGCACAAAACAAAGATTTTCTGTATCTTGGTACATGTGACAATAAAGAGTGGTGAGTCTCTGGAATTCTCTGCCACAGAAGGTAGTTGAGGCCAGTTCATTGGCTATATTTAAGAGGGCGTTAGATGTGGCACTTGTTGCTAAAGGGATCAGGGGGTATGGAGAGAAGGCAGGTACGGGATACTGAGTTGGATGATCAGCCATGATCACATTGAATGGCGGTGCAGGCTCGAAGGGCCGAATGGCCTACTCCTGCACCTATTTTCTATGTTTCTAATAATAATCAACCAACCTAAACCAACGTTTACTGATAGCAGCAACAGTTCCTCTTAATTTGCTTTATCAGAAGCTTTAATGATTTGTAACATCTCTTTGAAATCATCTCTTAAAGTGTTTGGTTTAAGAAAAGGTCACTACTACAACAATGCCTCCATAAACACAAGATCCCTGTTCCCATTCTGATAAATCTCTCTTGCATTCCCTCCAAAGTTTAGTTTAGTTTAGTTTAGCTTGATTTGGAGATACAGCGCAGAAACAGGCCCACTGATTCCATGCCTACCTGCGATCACCCCGTACATTCGCACCACCCTACACCCTAGGTATAATTTACAATCTTTACCGAAGCCAATTAACCTACAAACCTGTATGTCCTTGGAGTGTGGGAGGAAACTGGAGCACCCGGGGTAAAGCCATGCGGTCACAAGGAGAACGTATAAACTCCATACAAACAGCACCCATATTCAGGATTGAACCTGGATCTCTGGCACTGTAAGACAGAAACTTGGCCGCTAAGTCACCGTGCTGCCCTATGTTTGCCACCCAAATCCCTGCTCTGTCTGCCCAAGCCCTGCCCTGCACGATCCCAGCCCAACTAACAACTCTGACATATACAGTATGTGAAATGCCAACATTCACTGAGACTTCAGTGTCCCCATGTGAAGCAAGCATATTCGGCATAGAACAGCACAGTACAGGAAACAGCCTTTTGGCCCACAATACCTGTGCTGAACATGATGCCAATCTCCTCCGCCTCAATATGTTCCATACCCCTTCATCCCCTGCATATCCATGTGTCCATCTAAAAATGCCACCATCTTAAATGCCACTATGATATCTACTTCCACCACCATTCAACATATCCAGGCAACCAACACTATGCGTAAAAAAACGTGACCCGCATATCTTTTAATTTTGTCCCTCTCACTTTAAAGCAATGCCCACTATTCTCTTTCTACCCTGGGAATAAGGTTCTGACTGTCTACCCTATCTGTGCCTCATAATTTTATATACCTCTATCAGGTCTCCTCTCAGCCTCTGATGCTCCAGAGAAAACAATCCAATGTTGTCTAACCTCCCATTCTAGCTAATACCATCTATTCCAGACAGCAATCTGGGAAATATTCAACCACAGAAAAACAAAGCACTAAAGCAATAATGTACAGGATGGTTGACGTACTTCCTGATTAGAATTTGCAAGGTCATTGAATGGTGAATTCAGTATTCCATCTGTTTATTTGTAACCAAGCATATATTTAGTTTAAGAAAGAACTGCAGATGCTGGAAAAATCAAAGGTAGACAAAAAATGCTGGAGAAACTCAGTGGGTGAGGCAGCATCTATGGAGAGAAGGTATTGGCGATGTTTCGGGTCATGTTTAGTTTAGTTTAGAGATACAGCGCAGAAACTGGCCCTTCGACCCACTGAGTCCGTGCCGACCAGTGATCCCCGCATATTAACACGCCCTACACACTCTAGGGACAATTTTACATTCGTACCAAGCCAATTAACCTACAAATCTGTACGTCTTTGGAGTGTGGAGGAAACCGAAGGTCTGGGAGAAAACCAATGCAGGCCACGGGTGGAACATACAAACTCCGTAGAGACAGCACCCATAGTCAGCATCGAACCTGGGTTTCTGGCGCTTTAAGGCAGCAACTCTACCGCTGTCTCAAATTATACTGAGTCTTCATGACGTTCAAGCCCCTGACCCCCCCCCCCCCCCCCCCCATGATGACATTGAAATGTTATTCCACATCTCACTGTCTTAGATGGAAGACACAGACCTGAACATAAAATACCCCACATGTTCAAAATATGAGATAAAATCAGAAACCGCTGCAAATGCTCAGATGGTATGCAGGAGCTGTCGACCATCAATCAACATTTCAATCCTTTCTTCAGAGTTGGTGAAAGTTTATTAGCTTGAAATGTTAAAAGTCAGACTACTGTTGTTTAAAGACGTAGATACCAAGAATAGGAAACCCCCAATCTGGTAGCTTTCAGTTCACAAAACCAAGCAACATGCTCAGGAACAGGCATGTGAAAGAAAAATCCCACAATTTGAATGAAAGTGCACCAAAGGTCAACCTGATTAACGCCGTTCACAGACTTAGAATAGTTATACTGTGTGAAGCATACACCACAGTAGCATTGTAAAGCCTCCAGACACAAAAGTGGTGAGGGCACAATCCTGACAACGGGTGCTTGTCTCTACGGAGTTTGTACGTTCTCCCCACGTGACCTGCGTGGGTTTTCTCCAAGAACTTCAGCTTCCTCCCACAGTGCAAAGACATACAGGTTTGTAGGTTAATTGGCTTGGTGTAATTGTAAATAGTCCCTAGTGTAGGATAGTGTTGTTGTGCGGGGATCGCTAGTCAGTGCAGACTCGGTGAGCCAAAGGGCCTGTTTCTGCGCTGTATCTCTAAACTCCAAACAAGGCACGGCAGATATTTGTTTACAAAAAAAATAGAAAAAGTGCTGGAGTAACAGCGGATCAAGCAGCATTTCTGGAGAATATGGACTTTTCGCGTTGGGCCAGTTTTTCAAGATAAGTGGGAGTGGGGACTTTTAATCAGAGCAGTCACAACAGGAGATGTGTCGAGAATGAAAAAGAATAAAGTATTTTTGAAGTTTTTCCATCAGCAAATATGTAAAGTGGTAATCTTACTACTAATATCTTTCACAAACCAATGAAATCAACCCCATTGGTACCAGGAAACTAAAATTGACCATGAATCTACAAACTGTAGGAACCAGGAACTGCAGATGCAGGTTAATACATAAAAAGACACAAACTGCTGAAGTAACTCAGCAGGTCAAGCAACATCTCCAAAGAAAGACACAAGATGCTGGAGTAACTCGGCGGGACAGGCAGCATCTCTAGAAAGAAGGAATGGGTGCTGTTTTGGGTCCAGGCCCTTCTGGAGAACATGGATTGGTGATATGTCAGGTCAGGTCTGTCTGAAGAATGACCCTGACCCAAAACGTCACCTATCTATGTTCTCCACAGATGCTGTTTGACCTGTTGAGTTACTCCAGCACTATGTGTCTAACAATCTATAAACTGATTATTTTCAAATTCAAACTGGAGTATGAGATTAAATTAGCACAAAGTAATTAAACTTAAAATTCATAATTCAGACGTTGCAGCTGAAGCTAATGTTAAACGTTAATTGGTTTCTTGCCGTTGTATAATATCACATCCTCACAGTAAATACCGAGTTCAAAAATGGCATGTTAACTGAATGGAACTATAGTAAAGATGGAAACAGGTTTGTAGGTTAATTGGCTTCTGTTAATAGTAAACTGTCCCAAGTGATTCTAATATCACTGGTAGGATGGTGGTAATGTACGGGGCTATCACTGGATGGAGCGGACTCAGTGGGCCAAAGGGACTGTTTCCATGCTGTATCTCTAAAGGCTGGAGCCTAAAGTGAAGTCCTTTTACCTTTTTTTTTGTTAAATGTTTTTAAGTAGAAGTAACTACATAATAAAAAGCAATTTGTTCATTGTAGACATAATAAAAAGCATTTTGTTCATTGTAGATATACATTATCAATATTATTTATATTAACAATTGCATAGTAATTGTACTATATATTTTTCCAGATTTTATAAAGATAGAAATTAATAGAGAGAGAGTGAACAAAAAAGAGGAAAAGTTGAGAAAGAATGGAGTGTTCAATAGATTATGCATCGTTGGAGATATATCCGCGTTTTATGAAATGTAATTCTTCATCTATTCTTAGATTCAGGTTTCAGTCGGGTTCTCGTGCCGAACTAGTTTGCCCCTTCAAATATTCAATAAATGGGGACCATATCCTTTTAAATAGTTCTTGTTTGTCCATTAGGACAAATCTTAATCTTTCCAAATATAGGGTGTCCAACATTTCCGTAGTCCACATTTTAATTGTGGGGGTTATAGGACCTTTCCAAAATTTTAATATTAATTTTTTCCCATTTATTAAACTATAATCAATAAAGGTTCTTTGATTCGATGTAATGTATTGATTTGGTTCTATTATTCCTAATATTATTAATTTTGAATCGGGGACCAGTTTGGTATTGACGACTTCCGAGATTATCTTAAAAATTCCCATCCAAAAATTATTAATTTTTATACAGCTTACGAATGTGTGCGTTAGGTTAGCCTCTAAATGTTGACATTTATCACAACTAGGGGAAACACTTGGAAAAATTCTATTCAATTTGGTTTTTGAATAATGGAATCTATGTAATACTTTAAATTGTATTAAAGAATGTCTAGCATTTAACGAACAGTGATGTATATGTTGTAAGCTTTCATCCCAAATTTCTGGCCATATTGTTTGACCTAATTCGTTTTCCCATGATTGCCTATATAAATCTGTCTTAGGTGCATCGTTATCTAATAGAATATTATAAATATAAGATATCAATTTTTCTGTGTCGGATGTTTATTCAAACATTCATCAAAAATTTCTATCTTTCTAATTCTATAGTCATGTGTATTTGACTTTTACCTTAAGCCTGAGTGGATTGCCCAGCCATTGAAAAGCCCACGCAATTTTAATTCAATTGAATTTCATCAATCTAAACCCAATGCCTCCTGCAAGGAGTGAGCCACGTTATGCACCCGAGTGATTATTGAGTTTGCACTCAAGGTCAAGGTCAAGGAAGGAAGCAATTTTCCTCTACTTAAGTTGACCCTCATTTTCCCATTCAGAGGGGAAAAGAGGCTAATGACTTTTACTCAGCAGGTCAGGCAGCATTTCTGGAGAAAAGGAACAGGTGACGTTTCGGGTCGAGGCTCTTCTTCAGACTGAGATCCAGGGGAGAGGTAACTGAGAGATATGAAAAGCTACTTTTTAAATGAAAGATATGCAAAAAGACAGATCAAAGCTGGCAACGATGATCAAGGAAAGGCGGAACACACAACGGTCCATTGTTGGCTGTGGGGAAGTTGATAATGTGTAATACAAACAGTGAAACTCAGCAGGACGGCAGTAAAACTAGTACGATGACTAGGGTGGGGGAGGGTTGCGATATTAGACAATAGACAATAGGTGCAGGAGTAGGCCATTTGGCCCTTCGAGCTAGCACCGCCATTCAATGTGATCATGGCTGATCATCCCCAATCAGTACCCCGTTCCGGCCTTCTCCCCATATCCCCTGACTCCGCTATTTTTAAGAGGCCTATCTAGCTCTCTCTTGAAAGCATCCAGAGAACCTGCCTCCACCGCCCTCTGAGGCAGAGAATTCCACAGAAAAACTGGCAGTGAAGGGACCCAGGCTAGATATGATAGTAAATTAATTGACTGAATTGCAACTAATACACACAAACAATTAAATTTACATACAGTTAAAACAAGTGTGTGTCAGCTTGACATTCGATAAATTAACACTACATTTTTAATCCCAGGCTATCAGTGTTTAGCAACACAACACTTGGTGGCAGACTCCTGAATTATGCCTGGCCTTCCCGTCAATGAGTTTATCCTGTAAATAAATTACAAAGATATCCTTATCTCTTTATCTTACTGTACTTCTTTCAGGACATTTATTTAAACCAATTTCTTTAATCAAACATCTGGGGACCATTAATGTATCTTTGAGTGACTCTCTGGCAAGTTTTGTCTGAAAGTGTTTCAATCATCTTGCTGCACAGTGTCGTTTTACCGCAGTGACCACAATACAAAAACAGACATTTGTCTCAATAGGGTGATTATCAATCTATTCAAGATTCTTCAACAGATAGACACAAAATGCTGGAGTAACTCAGTGGGACAGCCAGCATATCTGGAAGAAGGAATGGGTGACATTTCGGGTTAAGACCCTTCTTCAGACTGAGAGTGGGGGGGGGGGGGGGAAGGAAACGACAGTACAAACGGTGATGCAGAGAGATATAGAACAAATGAATGAAAGATATGCAAAAAAAGTAATGATGAAACAGGCCATTGTTAATTCTTTTGCTAGGTGATAACAAGAAGCTGATGAAACAGTGGGAGAGGGATTGAGAGAGAGGGAATGCAGGGGTCACTTGAGAAATCATTACTTCATACCACTGGGCTGTAAGATTCCCAAGCGAAATATAAGAAATAAGCGAAATCATAATCATACTTTATCATAAGATAAGGATTCTTCCCTGGCTGTCTCCGCACAACCTACCATTCCAACTCTCGTTGGTACAATTTTTCCCCTCTGCCTTTGTGGCCTATCTTATTATCAGCATTGTTGAGCAACACTCAGATCAGGAAGGAGTAAGAAGGCAAAGTGCTAACCAGCCAAATATAAATAAGACAAACATAATGAAGGGTGAGCGATGAACTGAAGGTGTTTCTCATATTTACAATGCAGTGAGTTGAACTCAATGAAAGTGACAACCAGAGAATGGTATGAATCTACTGCCAATAACATTGTAAATTATATTAAATATTATGGAAGTGTTCAAGATCTACGTGAAATATGTTACTATCTAGGTTTGTGTAGAACAAATAACCTTTTGATTATTTTCTCTTTTGTTTCCTGCCATTAGAACTCTCATTGTTTGGGTGATTGGTAGAAAGCACAAAATTAAAATTATGTAATCATATACATGCAGATATTATGCAAAGGCTCTTATTCCTGCAAAACATGTTTATGCTGTTATATATTTAGATATTGGGTGATAGAGGTAAATTCCAGGTTGTGAATGACATAACAATAACCAGTGAAACATAGAAAATAGGTGCAGGAGTAGGCCATTTGACCCTTCGAGCCATCACCGCCATTCAATATGATCGTGGCTGATCATCCAAAGTCATTACCCTGTTCGTGCTTTCTCCCCATATCCCTTGATTCTGTTAGCCCTAAGAGCTATATCTAACTCTCTCTTGAATACATCAATGAAGATCACTGAAGAGTACATCAAAGAAGATGGGTCCAGGCAACCTAAAGAGTGAACCCAGAATTTGTGATGATGTACTAAGGAGCTTGAGAACGGTTTGCTGCAGTTAAGTATGAGAATAACTTTAACATAAGGTTTACTCTATTTCAAATCTGCTCCCTATTATGAGTATTATCAAGAAGCCAGTGTGTGTATACCCTGGTATTTTACTCTTCAATACTGTCAGACGTGAGGCACTTATAGACGTCAAGAGGGGAGGGGGACATTTAAACAGCAGTCACTTGCAGTCAGGTCATTTTCCCTTGGCCCCCAAGTGGCTGGCAATAGAACTTGATCTTTATTATAAGTGAATGCCATATTTTAGCATCCCTTCCTGTTCAACTTGCGAAGGGGTTCTGATCTAACCTCTGTTTTCAGGTTAGGATTCTGCCTGTAAATTCATCAGGTGCCAGACAACCCACTGACCTTTATCCAAATGTGTCCTCTTTCATTGCCTTCCCTCAGGGGCAGTTGCACAGAATTACATCAAGTTTTTCACACAGAGAGTTGTGAGTCTGTGGAATTCTCTGCCTCAGAGGGCGGTGGAGGCCGGTTACTTTCATACTCTGGATACTTTCAAGAGAGAGCTAGATAGGGCTCTTAAAGATAGCAGAGTCAGGGGATATGGGGATAGCTTAATTCAAGTCGAGAAAGTGGGCTTTACGCATACAATATAATGTAAGTACTAACACAAGAGACACAAATTGAACACCAGATTAAAAATATCCCGCTTTAAGAGAACAATGTTGTGCTTTGTTCACCTTTAAGAATTAAAAACCCAACCTGCCATGAAGATGAGGCTGGTTGTACAAACATAGGGTGGTTAGGAGGAGGGATTTGGAGATGAATTACCAGTGACACCACAGTAACACAACTGGTAGAGCTGCTGCCTCGCTGCAGCAGAAATATGGGTTCAATCCTGACCCCGGATTCTGTCAGTGTGGAGTTTTACAGTCTCCCTGAGACCACGTGGGATTCCTCCGGGCGATTTGGTTTCCTCCCACATCCCAAAAGATGCGCCAGTTTGTAGGTTAATTGTGGATGAGAAAGTGGGATAAAATAGAACCAGTGTGAACAGCTGATTGATGGTTGGCATGAACTCATCTGTTTCCATGTTGTTTCTAAACTAAACCAGTGCTTTGCCAATTACTGATCCATGAGTCAAGAGGTCTGTAAACTTTTAGTTCCAAAATCACAGAGCCTCCACTTTGTAGGGAATAGTGACTTTCAATAATATACCACAGGAAGATTTGGTTAAGAAAGAACTGCAGATGCTGGAAAAATCGAAGGTAGACAAAAATGCTGGAGAAACTCAGCGGGTGAGGCAGCATCTATGGAGCGAAGGAATAGGGGATGTTTCGGGTTGAGATTCAGACTGATGTGGAGGTGGGAGGGAGTGAGAAGAAGAAAGGAAGAGGCAGAGACAGTAGGCTGTTGTAGAGCTGAGAAGAGGAGGGGAAGGAGGGAGAAAGCAAGGACAACCTGAAATTGGAGAAGTCAATGTTCATACTGCTGGGGTGTAAACTACCCAAGCGAAATATGAGGTGCTGCTCCTCCAAATTGCGGTGGGACTCACTCTGGCCACGGAGAAGGCCCAGGACAGAAAGGTCGGATTTGGAATGGGAGGGGGAGCTGAAGTGCTGAGCCACCGGGAGATCAGGTTGGTCAGTGCGAACCGAACGGAGGTGTTGGGCAAAGCGATCGCCAAGCCTATGCTTGGTCTCACTGATGCAGAGCAGCTGACACCTAGAGCAGCAGATGCAATAGATAAGTTTGGAGGAGTTGCAGGTGAATATCTGCCTCACCTGGAAAGACTGCTTGGGTCCTTGGATGGAGTCAAGGGGGGAGGTAAAGCGACAAGTGTAGCATTTTCTGCGGTTGCAAGGGAAAGTAGCAGGGGAGGGGGTGGTTTGGGTGGGAAGGGACAAATTGACCAGGGAGTTACGGAGTGAGCGGTCTCTGCGGAAAGCCAAAAGGGGAGGAGATGGGAAGATGTGGCCTGTGATGAGATCCCGTGGAGGTGGCAAGAGGTGACCAGAGGAAGATTCATTTTTTAATAGAAAAATAGCAAGATTCTGGGCGAGGGAGGGCCATTTTCATTCTCACATGGTTAGCTACTGACTGTATACTGTGAATCTCAGCTCAGTGCGAGTTACGTCTTAAGGATGTGAGGTGTGACCTGTTGATCTGAGTTCTGGCATTCACTAATTGAAACGAGCCTCACACATTGGTGGTCTCTTCACATGGGATCTACAATGGGCAATGTCATCCGAGGGGGTGCTTCATATCCCAAACTGCCCAGTCCAATCTTCTGATGGTCAGGACATCATCAGGGAATAGGAGCAAACACTTCAACGCTTTATATGCATGAAATGCATGCACAAAGGGTCAACATCTAGGCACCAAAGTCTAGATAACATTCTGGCAAGTATGCACTGTACCATTTCTGAATGCAACATGCCATCCTCAGGGAAAGACACAAATTGCTGGAGTAACTCAGTGGGTCTGGCGACATCCATGGAGAACATGGATAGGTGATGTTTCGAGTCGGGACCCTTCTTCATACTGATTGAAGGGGTGGGAGGAACAAAATTCTGGAAGAGTGGAGGGACAGGTCAAAGGGTGGCTTCAGGGTAATGGCAAAGTGTAGGTATGAGGAGGTGTCCGAGAGCTGGCACCTGGTCTCAGCATGATAGAGGTCAGCCTGAAAGATTGCAATGGCACCTCCCTTATTGGTGGGTTTAATGACAATGTTATGATTGTTACTGAGTGTGTCTGTGGGGTCGTGGTCAATAGGTCTATGGGGCCATGGTCAAGAGGAAGATATATTTTCTTGGCGAAGGGGAAGTTCAGTGCAGCCATTGTTCAAACACCTCACAGAAATTGATGAGCAACTTATTCATAGCAGTCGCACTACCTGTTTCGCCTGCATTCTACAACGGCATTTTTAAAAATACTTTTGGACATTTTAATAACATATGCACGTGAACCCCAAGCTTTTTTGGACACCCACTGCTTTTAGTTTTTCTCCATTTAGAATGCATTCAGTTTAATCCTTTTTTAGATCGAATATCAATGACTTCACATTGGCCTATATGAATTATCAATGGTCATAATTTTGCTCATTTGCTCGATCTCTCTTTACTTTATGGTTCCCATAGACTCTGCTCACGATGCCACCTGCCTTTATATCAATGACAAAGTGCATTATGTGAGAATCAGGTAACATATATATTGCACTGGTGAGCCCCGTTTTAAATTTAGCATCACCGGACAATGCTTTGAAGGGTCGGTTGAGAAAGATGATCAGAAAAGAAGGGTTGCGTTTATGTTCCATTACGTTTGTAGGAGAGAATTTTGTGCTACACCCATATCCTGTATTTGCCTTTACTGAGATAGGCAAGGACATAAAATAAAACACTCACTCAGTGGTGAGTCTATCTAACAGTTGGTTTATTAAAGATCTTGTGCATTGCACAACAGACTGAGAGAACCCAAAGTGTTTCAAAGATTCATAGTACCTTCAGCATTTTATATTCTCAGGGCACAATGGTTACTTGTAAATCTGAAATCAGTCATCATTACTCAATGTCTTTGTAACCTTTCGTCTTTGGCGTTCCCCAGCATCATCTTTACCCTTATGTTTCCTGTTATTTTTAATGCCTCTCCCTTATATCTAACAAATGGGCAAAAGACCCATTTCCTGGGCATTTTATTACTCCCAACCTAGTTTACACCCTCCAACACCGAGTTCCTCACTTAAATTCCACATGTGCTCCTTGCAAATGGGGGAAGTGATTTGGGAAGTCAAAAGGTCAGTCAGGGTGGAATAGTTTGGCACAGAAGCTAATCTACTTATTTGTCATAACTGCGTGCTAATACTGCAGTTCAGATAAAACACACAAACTTTATGCTTACCCAACGATATGGAAGTGATATATTTGATTATACATGTTGCTATGTGCACTTTGAAAGTAAATTGGGATAGGAGATTGCAACCTTCGCGTGGTCCACCCTATTTCGATGAATGCAATCAAACTGGCGTGCACAAACAGAAGATCAAACAGAACAAGTTGTCCTACAATTTCAGGCTGTGCACACCATACACAAGAAAAAGAAGAAAGTAAATTCAGTAAATCAACTATTACCTTCTAAAGGAGGAACTACTATTTAAAACAGGACTCCAAATACCACGCAGTACAGTAACTGACAAATCCTGCCACTTACGTTCTGCTATTTTATTGGAATAAATTATTTCAGCTAAATGTACCTTCCCTCTTTGGTTCGTGACTGGATCATATTTTTGAATAGCATTGTAATATTTCTGGTTAGAAATGTGTAATTAGTATTTGCGGAAACACAGTCCCTACTGTGTGGTTTCACGGCCTTAGTGCAGTTACATTATTCAGCTTATACATGGCGGCAGAACTGGACAAAGACGGGTTTAATAATGTGATTAGATTAGATTCCTTTATTGTCATTCAGACCTTACGAAATTGTTACCATACAGTCGTACATATAATAAAAACAAAATACACAATAAACACATATCCAACATCCACCACAATGAGTTCACTAGGCACCTCCTCACTGTGGTGGAAGGCAAAAGTCTTAAGTCCCTGTCTTCCTCCCTCCTAGTTCGCCCTCTGCGCTGAGGCAATCCAGGCCACCGCCGCCGCTGGAGCACCGCAGCTCTGAGCTGGGCCGCCGCCGCTGGAGCACCGCAGCTCCAAACCAGGCCACCGCCGCCGCTGGAGCACCGCAGCTCCAAACCAGGCCACCGCCGCCGCTGGAGCACCGCAGCTCTGAGCTGGGCCGCCGCCGCCGCTGGAGCACCGCAGCTCTGAGCTGGGCCGCCGCCACCGCTGGAGCACCACAGCTCCAAACCAGGCCGCCACCACCGCTCGAGCACCACAGCTCCAAACCAGGCCGCCGCCACCGCTGGAGCACCGCAGCTCTGAGCTGGGCCGCCGCCGCTGGAGCACCGCAGCTCCGAACCAGGCCGCCGCCGCTGGAGCACCGCAGCTCTGAGCTGGCCGCCGCCGCTGGTGCACCGCAGCTCTGAGCTGGGCCGCCGCCACCGCTGGAGCACCGCAGCTCCAAACCAGGCCGCCGCCGCTGGAGCACCGCAGCTCCAAACCAGGCCGCCGCCACCTCTGGAGCACCACAGCTCCAAACCAGGCCACCGCCGCCGTCGCTGGAGCACCACAGCTCCAAACCAGGCCGCCGCCACCGCTGGAGCACTGCAGCTCCAAACCAGGCCACCGCCGCCACCGCTGGAGCACCACAGCTCCAAACCAGACCGCCGCCGCCGCTGGAGCACTGCAGCTCCAAACCAGGCCGCCGCCACCGCTGGAGCACCGCAGCTCCAAACCAGGCCACCGCCACCGGAGCACCGCAGCTCCAAACCAGGCCGCCGCCACCGCTGGAGCACTGCAGCTCCAAACCAGGCCACCGCCGCCACCGCTGGAGCACCACAGCTCCAAACCAGACCGCCGCCGCCGCTGGAGCACTGCAGCTCCAAACCAGGCCGCCGCCACCGCTGGAGCACCGCAGCTCCAAACCAGGCCACCGCCACCGGAGCACCGCAGCTCCAAACCAGGCCACCGCCGCCACCGCTGGAGCACCACAGCTCCAAACCAGACCGCCGCCGCCGCTGGAGCACTGCAGCTCCAAACCAGGCCGCCGCCACCGCTGGAGCACCGCAGCTCCAAACCAGGCCACCGCCACCGGAGCACCGCAGCTCCAAACCAGGCCGCCGCCACCGCTGGAGCACTGCAGCTCCAAACCAGGCCACCGCCGCCACCGCTGGAGCACCACAGCTCCAAACCAGGCCGCCGCCACCGCTGGAGCACTGCAGCTCCAAACCAGGCCACCGCCGCCACCGCTGGAGCACCGCAGCTCCAAACCAGGCCACCGCCACCGGAGCACCGCAGCTCCAAACCAGGCCGCCGCCACCGCTGGAGCACCGCAGCTCCAAACCAGGCCACCGCCGCTGCTGGAGCACCGCAGCTCCAAACCAGGCCGCCGCCGCTGCTGGAGCACCGCAGCTCTAAGTCAATTCAATTCTTTTCAATTCAATTCAATTCAATTCAACTTCAATGTCATTGCACAGATACAAGTATAGGTACAATGAAATGCAATTTAGGGTCAGTTCGTAGTGATAGCAATATAGAAAATAAATACAGAATGCAGACAATGTGGACAGAGAGACTGGAGAAATCTATCGGCGGGACTCCGAGTTCAGCAGTGTGATGGTGTTATTGTAGAAGTTGTTCCTCTTCCTACTAGTGCGGGACCTGAGGCTCCTGTACCGCCTCCCTGATGGTAGGAGGGCAAACAGTCCATGGTTAGGGTGTGAGGGGTCCTTGATGATCTTCCCGGCCCGTTTCTGACACCGTTTTCGGTGGAGGGAATCCATGGCAGGGAGCGGGGCACCGATGATGTACTGGGCGGTTTTCACCACCCGTTGTAGTGCCTTCCTATCTGCCATGGTGCAACTGCTGTACCATACCGTAAAGCAGGTGGTCAGGATGCTTTCAATGGTACAGCGGTAAAAGTTGGTCAGGATCTGGGGGGACAGGTGGGCTTTTTTGAGCCTCCTCAGGAAGTAAAGGCGCTGCGCCTAAGTGGACCGCCGCAGGAGCACCGCAGCTCTGCGGGCCGCCGCCGCTGCACCGCGGCTCCCAACCAGGCCGCCACCGCCACTGGAGCACCGCAGCTCTACGGCCCACCGCCGCCACTGGAGCACCGCAGCTCCGAACCAGGCCGCTGCCACAGCTCCGCCATTAGGCCTCAGCACAGACGGTGATGGGGGTCACGCATCTCCCCGAAGGGAGAGACTAAGACTCTGTTTCTTCCTCCCACCCCACCCGCCCCACACACCTACACAACCTAATAAAACAAAATCCTACCGAACAATCACAAAAAGACACAAAAAAAAATAAAAAAACGGACGGACTGCAGGTGAGCTGCAGCTGCCAGTCAGTGCTGACCGCAAGACAGAATACTAGGCTCCAAACTCATCATTAAACACAACCATGTGATGAACATTAGTCATAGGGTTGACAACTTTCTCATTCCCAAATAAGGGACAAAAGGTCAAAACAAGGGACAAATTGCTGACGGCAATTTGTTGACTGATTCGGCCGTGGCTGGGTGAATGATGAGTTGGCCTGGGTGCTGCACTGCACACCAAGCCCAGCCTGCGGGCCAGCAGAGGAGTTTTAGCCCGGGCCGCGCGACATAGTGTGCAAAGTCCGGCACCCCATTCAACTCTTGAACCGATGATCGGCCATGAGAAGGAGGGGTGGTGGTGTCGGCGGTAAGCATAGGTCCGAAGGTCGGACAGCTGGCCGGGCTGCCGACCGACGGGGCCACGGGCGATGTGCTGCTGCTGCTGCAGTCCGTGGGCTGCACCACGTTGGGATGGGTGAGGGGGGGAACGGACGCAGCGCTCTGACCTGACAGTCCCCCCGACCCGGCCAAATACGGGACAAGGGCAGTCCCGTATGGGACAAACCATTTTAACCCAATATACGGGATGTCCCGCCTAATACAGGACAGTTGGCAACCCCCAGTTAGTCGGAACCATTGTTCATATCTACTTCCTAGGCCAGAACCTGAAGGAAATAAAATATCATGAATTATAATTATTATTCTCTTGAAATTTTTCACAACATATCAGTTTAAAAGTCACAATCGTAACACTAATCTACAAGTACTAATGCATAAGTAGTTATGAATTACAAAGGCAATTAAAAGCTTGGAGAATATGGAGCTGGGTATCAGATAAAACTCCCACATAGACATCACAATATAATTTATGGTGTCTGTAAAGGAACAGTACTTGTACCTGCCACCCAGTTCTCCATGCTCCATGCATTTAATTGTCTTGGTACTCACTAACTTATTTTGCAATATCTACTGCGTTCAGTTTAAAGATGGACTCATGACACAATTGGGTTGCTAATGAACCACTAGACGTGTGGCACAGGTAGAAGACAAACAAGCCAAGAAATTGAGTTCATTTGTTCACATTTATTATGCCAATGTATCAATGTTTTCTACAGGTCAGACAACCATGGTGATCACATCTTGGTCAGTTCATACCCACCAGGAAATTATTCCAAGTACATCGGTACACAATATCCCTTGGCACATTAGATACTTGCCTGGATCAGCCCCACAGGCTATGAATCACCTCTGGCCATTTCTACTATTATCAAACTAAATTAGATTCATAGTCATACTGTGTGGAAACAGGCCCTTCGGCCTTTCTTGCCCACAGTGACCAACATGTCCGATCTACACTCATCCCACCTGCCTGCATTTGGCCTATATCACTCTAAACCTATCCTATCCATGTACCTGTCAGAATGTTTCTTAAACGTTGCAATATTGCCTACCTTCTACCTCCGAAGGTAGCTCGTTCCATATATCCACCACCCTATGTGTAAAAGGTTTACTCCTCAGGTTCCTATTAAATCTCCCCCCCCCACCCCCCCCCCCCCCCCCTCCCCTCACTTTAAACCTATGTCCTCTGGTTCTAAATTCCCCTACTCTGGGAAACAGACTTTGTGCTTTAACCCGATCTATTCCACTCATGATTTTGTACACCTCTATAAGATCACCCCTGTGCTCCAAGGAAGAGAGTCCCAACCTGCTCAACGTCTCTACATCTCAAACCTTGACTGCTGGCAATATCCTCGTCAATCTTCTCTGCACTCTTTCCAGCTTGACAACATCTTTCCTATAACATGGTGCCCAGAACTGAACCCAATATTCTAAACGTGGCCTCACCAACATCTTATACAACTGCAACATGACTTCCCAACTTCTATACTGCTAAATTGATGCATTAGATTACAACCTATGACCTTTACTGGTTAGACACCGAATGATAACCAGCAAATTAAGCAGCATATAGAACATAGAAAAATAGGTGCAGGAGTACGCCATGCAATATTCCCCCATATCCCTAAATTCCTTTAGCCCCAAGAGCTAAATCTATCGATCTCTTGAAAACATCCAGTGAATTGGCCTTCACTGCCTTCTGTGGCAGAGAATTTCACCAATTCACAACTCCCTGGGTGAAAACGTTTTTCCTCATCTCAGTCCTAAATGGCCTACCCCTTATTCTTAAACTGTGACCCCTGGTTCTGGACTCCCCCTATTGACAAGGAGACAAGAATTAATGAGTTAAGATGCACAAAGATTCACTGCTTTGCTATATTGTACACTTAAATGCAAAGTGCTGCAATGTCCATAGAAGGGTTCTGATCCAAAACATCATCTATCTATTTCCCTTCACAGATGCTATCTGACCGGCTGAGTTCCTCCAGCAGTTTTGTTTTACTCAAGATCCCAGCATCTTGTGGTGCAAATGTCTGTCAGGTGAATCAGCCTGTACATCACAGTAACATCAGGCAAATCACCAGAGGGTTCAGTCAGGGCACTGAAATAGATCCCTGAGGTGGGCTCTCAGGTACCAGGGGTTAGACCCCACGCATGGGAAACTGTTGCATCTCCTCGTCCCTCGCACTTTTCTCACTTCCACAACAGCATTTTCTACAGTTGGCTGTGGTAGCCACAGAGAGACCACCTTACCAGTGGTTACCATGCCAGTAACTCCACTGCAGACAACTTCCAAAGGGAACCATGTAGGTCTTGTATTAACCCACAAACATGTGTGCTAAACAGCATAGCATTTAATAGATATACTTTTGCCAACACATTTTCAGGCACTAGTGGTTACACATAGGAAGGTCTTTGACCTGAAAGGTTAACTCTTCTCATTCCACAGATGTTGTCTGAGCATTTCCTGTTTTTATTCTGTATTTCCAGCTTTTTTGATTTTCATTTGCATTCATGTTTCTTTTTTGGGGGAGGTTACTGGATTCACAAAAAGTCTACATGTGATTTAACATGAAGTCAACAAATTCTCTGCATTGTAATGGATTGAGAAATCCTCTCCCTCCTTTTGGAATTATTTAGTGGAAAAAGAAATTTTAAAGGTAATACATTAGTAAAAATGGAAAATGCAGTCCACGAAAGATCCCTGTAAATCAATCATCACTTAAAGAGTTTGGAAGCTCAAAGGAAAAATATTTGATATGGAGACTCAGCTTTTGACTTAAGAACATCCTTTGGGAACCAGTTTAGTTTTAGTTTAGAAATACAGTACAGAAACAGGCCCTTCGGCCCACCGATCAGTGCCGACCAATGATCACACCATACACTAGCACTATCCTACACTAGGGACAATTTATAATCTACAGAATCCAATTAACCTACAAAACTGTACTTCTTTGGTGTGAGGGAGGAAACCGGAGCACCTGAAGAAAACCCACGCGGTCACGGGGAGAACATACAAACTCTCTGTACAGACAGCACCCATTAGTCAAGATCAAACCTGGGTCTCTGGCGCTGCAAGGCAGCATCTTTACCATTACGTCACTGTGTCACCCCTGAACATTCCACATTGATCTTGGAAACCATTTATTGTAAATAGACTTCAGTAACCAAGTATTAGAGGTCAATATTTGCATAATTTAGATTACTGTAAATATCAGAGGGTTCATTCAATCCAAACAATTCTTTGTTTACATCTACCCACCCATGGTAAGCACACCAATGTGTGATTGTCCATACACTCTTGGTCTGCATTCTAAGTGTCTGTTATGTGCATGTGTACATCTATCCTTAAATAGTCATGCATGCGTAAAGAAACAAGGCAACTCAGACTTTAAGTCCCAAATTTATTTTATTTTAAGCTGTTGTTATTGATGGACTAATCGGGAGGATACAACATCACTTTCACCTTCCCCCATTGACAAACAATTAAAACAACAGAATAGATAACCAATTTATTTGTGCAAAAATCAAATTATAATTTTATTTATAATTCTATATTACTTTGAGTTAATTTAAGTTTCTATACACGTTTATTTCAAATATTTGAATTAATACAAATGACAGCTATAGTACTGAATTCACAGAAGTCTGTAATACGCTGCCTATACTTCATTTAGTTTGATTAATATAAATTTTTACATGATTTAATGTGTTCACATTTTGACCTACAGCATGTAGCGCCAGTTTGGAAATTGTTCAAAGTTATGTAACAAAGTTCACAACTTCTTGCAGTGGCAGCAGCTTGCGTTCAATCCTGGCCTTAAATGCTGTCCGTGTGGAACTTGTACATTGTCCCAGTGACCAGCCAATACCCCAGCATTCGAAAAATGTGCTGGAAAACAGCGACTAAATTACCCCTGATGACTGTAAGTGGCAAATGATTCAATGGCAAGTTCATGGGTATGAGAGAGGGTGAGAGAGAATAGGTTACCAGGCCACAGGGAAATAAAGAAAGGGAAGATGGGACTAAAGAGGTAACTCAACTGGAACCAGCATGTATCCAAAGTCACATAATAAGTAAGTAATCAAGTTTACAACATATCGTTAAATCCCTTGTTATTATAATTGAGTCACAACTTCACCAGTTCACAAATTATAGGAGTAGAATTAGGCCATTCGACCCATCGAGTCAACTCCACCATTCAATCATGGCTGGTCTCTGCCTCCTAATCCCATCTCCCTGCCTTCTCCCCCAGACCCCTGATACCCATTCTAATCAAGAATTTGTCTATCTCTGTCTTAAAAATATCCACTGACTTGGCCTCCATAGCCCTCTGCTGCAATGCGTTCCACAGATTAACTACCCTGTGACTAAAGAAGTTCATAAAGTCATACAGTACAGCAACAGGCCCTTCAGCCCATTGAGCTCATCCTGGATGTCAAGTTCCCATTTAGACTGATTTACATCAATCTCATTTTATTCTTACTACATTCCCACCAATTCCCCTCAGAATCCACCGCCCACCTATACACTGGGGAGCAAATTACAATGGCCAGGCAAGCTATCAATCTGCAAGTCTTTAGGTGTTCCCAGAGAGGAAACCTACACAGAGAAGGTGCAAACTCCACAGACAGCAGCCGAGGTCAGGATTGAACTCCTGTCACTAGCTCTTCCAGTTGCACCACTGAGCCGCCCCATTAATAAAACCCAATATTTGACATCAGATGTCCTTTTGCATTTATTTCGACATTCATGAGTAAATCGAAATGAACCACATCTACTTTGTACAGCGTTCTCAATGTCAGGGCGGGATGGAGATTGCAACCTTCACGTGGTCCACCCTGTTTCGACTAATGCAATCAACCCGACGTGCACAAACAAATAGATCAAATAGAACAAGTTGACCTACAACTTTAGGCTGCGCACGCCATACACAAGAAGAATGTCAGGACAATTCATTGTCTTACAATAATCTCAGTCATTCATTGCTTTATGATAGGTTGGTGGTTCTCGTGGAGTTTGGCGTTTGTCTCTCCACAGCGTCACTTCCAGAAATGGTAAAAACATTTTGTTCCCTTCTGTCTGTGAACTTGGCTCTGATTTTAGGATAGAGTTCGAAAATTGATACATAGAAAAATAGCGAGAGCAGGATAATGGAGCCAGCCACTGTTAGAGTCACTCCTGCGATTAATTTGTCACTCCAAAATCTAGATGCAGGATAGAACTCAGAACGTACCACAATTATCAGGACATAACCGCAGGCGAGTACTGCAAATCCAGTGAACAAAATAACAACATAATCAAGTAGACCACCACTCCTTAACTTGTGAATGCGAGCTCTGTTCCTCACGCAATTCATATCCAGGAGCGCGGAGGTCAATAGTTGTTTAAAGAGAATGACTAAACATAATAAACACAAGAGAAGCCCTACGCCAAGCCTCCATTTGCCAGATTGACTGGTGGCCGTTGATACCACAACAATCCCCCCTATCCCAGTCCCTAAAGCCAAGACTAAAACCACAGCGTAACACATCAGCACTCGTTTCATATCTTGGAACCACCACAGTTCCACCTGATCCTCCAGGATGCTTTGCTGGATCCTGGAGCGATTCGCTGGTAAACGGCCAGAAGTGATCTCGGCTAGCTCAGACATCTGGAGATATTGTCTATCGGCACCCAAAATTAGAAGAAATTAAGGCTTCAACACACCGGGCATTCAATAAGCAAATAATAAATGTCAAAGAGTTTTGTAAGCTGGCGGCTCTGTTGCAAATATTCCTAATGTCCGAGACTCATCAAAGTTACACATGTAAGTCGCTGGTCCCTAAACCCATCGGGAGGCCAATGTGATCTGGGGACAGAAACATATTTTATAAGTTCTTCGTTTCTATTTTCTTTTGAGACATTAAATCACAGTCTTAACACAATTCATATTGAGTTGATGAACATAGAAGTGAATTCGCTATTACCATTAATTCCTTGTTATCACATATGTTAGCTTTATCCCAAATGCCAGGATCCTAGGAAACGCTTCACTTTCGGTAGTTGTGATAGTTCTCCTGGAGTCAGAGACACAAATCGTTTTCTAAGTATGTGTAGGGAAGGACTGTAGGTGCTGGTTTAAATCGAAGGTAGACACAAAGTACTGGAGTAACTCAGCGGGACAGGCAGCATCTCTGGAGAGGAGGAATGGGTGACGTTTCGGGTCGAGACCCTTCTTCAGACTTAGTTTTCCAAGTATATGGCAAGCCCGTATTTAGAAGCACTCTTCATTTTTTTTTTACCTCTTGCTCCTTTCCATAACGACGTTGTCCATTTTCTATGACAGAATCTGCATTTCATTAAACCTCCAAATTCTCAGCTTTTCCCACGCAGAGAGTGAGCATCAGATGATGTGGCCACAGATAAACAGTCAGAGAGAGCCGAGTGCAGGCAAAGTATTTTGACTTGCTGCAGAGTTCCTTTGGAGTTCCATCTGGCTTTCGGTATTAACCATATAACCATATAACAATTACAGCACGGAAACAGGCCATCTCGGCCCTTCAAGTCCGTGCCGAACAACTTTTTTCTCTTAGTCCCACCTGCCTGCACTCATACCATAACCCTCCATACCCTTCTCATCCATATGCCTATCCAATTTATTTTTAAATGATACCAACGAACCTGCCGCCACCACTTCCACTGGAAGCTCATTCCACACCGCTACCACTCTCTGAGTAAAGAAGTTCCCCCTCATGTTACCCCTAAACCTCTGTCCCTTAATTCTAAAGTCATGTCCTCGTGTTTGAATCTTCCCTATTCTCAAAGGGAAAAGCTTGTCCACATTAACTCTGTCTATACCTCTCATCATTTTAAAGACCTCTATCAAGTCCCCCCTTAACCTTCTGCGCTCCAGAGAATAAAGACCTAACTTATTTAACCTATCTCTGTAACTTAGCTGTTGAAACCCAGGCAACATTCTAGTAAATCTCCTCTGTACCCTCTCTATTTTGTTGACATCCTTCCTATAATTGGGTGACCAAAACTGCACACCATACTCCAGATTTGGTCTCACCAACGCCTTGTACAATTTTAACATTACATCCCAGCTTCTATACTCAATGCTCTGATTTATAAAGGCTAGCATACCAAAAGCTTTCTTTACCACCCTATCTATATGAGATTCCACCTTCAAGGAACTATGCACGGTTATTCCCAGATCCCTCTGTTCAACTGTATTCTTCAATTCCCTACCGTTTACCATGTACGTCCTATTTTGATTTGTCCTGCCAAGGTGTAGCACCTCACATTTATCAGCATTAAACTCCATCTGCCATCTTTCAGCCCATTTTTCCAACTGGCCTAAATCACTCTGTAGACTTTGGAAATCCTCTTCATTATCCACAACACCCCCTATCTTGGTATCATCTGCATACTTACTAATCCAATTTACCACCCCTTCATCCAGATCATTGATGTACATGACAAACAACAAAGGACCCAACACAGATCCCTGAGGCACCCCACTAGTCACCTGCCTCCAACCCGACAAACAGCCATCCACCATTACTCTCTGGCTTCTCCCATTCAGCCACTGTTGAATCCATCTTGCTATTCCTGCATTTATACCCAACAGTTGAACCTTCTTAACCAACCTTCCATGAGGAACCTTGTCAAAGGCCTTACTGAAGTTCATATAGACAACATCCACTGCTTTACCCTCGTCAATTTCCCTAGTAACCTCTTCAAAAAATTCAAGAAGATTAGTCAAACATGACCTTCCAGGCATAAATCCATGTTGACTGTTCCTAATTAGACCCTCTTTATCCAGATACTTATATATATTATCTCTAAGTATATTTTCCATTAATTTACCCACCACTGAAGTCAAACTAACCGGTCTATAATTGCTAGGTTTACTTTTAGAGCCCTTTTTAAACAATGGAACAACATGCGCAGTACGCCAATCCTCGGGGACTATTCCCGTTTCTAATGACATTTGAAATATTTCTGTCATAGCCCCGGCTATTTCTACACTAACTTTCCTCAATGTCCTAGGGAATATCCTGTCAGGACCTGGAGACTTATCCACTTTTATATTTTTCAAAAGTGCCAGTACTTCTTTTACTTTGAAACTCATAGTATCCATAGCTACTCTACTAGTTTCCCTTACCTCACATAATTCAATATCCTTCTCCTTGGTGAATACCGAAGAAAATAAATTGTTCAATATCTCCCCCATCTCTTTTGGCTCTGCAGATAGCTGTCCACTCGGTCTCTCCAATGGACCAATTTTATCCCTTGTTATCCTTTTGCTATTAATATAGCTGTAGAAACCCTTTGGATTTACTTTCACCTTACTTGCCAAAGCAACCTCATATCTTCTTTTAGCTTTTCTAATTTCTTTCTTAAGATTCTTTTTACATTCCTTATACTCCTCAAGCACCTCATTTGCTTCATGCTGCTTATAATTATTGTAGATCTCCCTCTTTTTCCGAACAAGATGTCCAATTTCCCTTGAAAACGAGGGCTCTTTCCAATTTTTACTGGTTCCTTTCAACCGAACAGGAACATAAAGATTTTGTACTCTTAAAATTTCCCCTTTAAATGTCCTCCATTTCTCCTCTACATCTTTCCCATAAAACAAAATGTCCCAGTTCACTCCTTTTAAATCATCTCGCATCTCGTTAAAGTTAGCCTTTCTCCAATCAAAAATCTCAACCCTAGGCCCAGTTCTGTCCTTCTCCATAATTATATTGAAACTAATGGTATTGTGATCACTGGACCCGAAGTGCTCCCCTACGCATACCTCCGCCACCTGTCCCGTCTCATTTCCTAACAGGAGGTCCAGCACTGCCCCTCCTCTAGTAGGCACCTCTATGTATTGCTGCAAAAAACTATCCTGCACACATTTTACAAACTCCAAACCATCCAGCCCATTTACAGAATGTGTTTCCCAGTCTAAGTGTGGAAAGTTGAAATCTCCCACAATCACTACCTTGTGCTTACTACTAATATCTGCTATCTCTTTACATATTTGCTCTTCCAATTCTCGTTCCCCATTTGGCGGTCTATAATATACCCCTATAAGTGTTGCTACACCTTTCCCACTTCTAAGTTCCACCCAAATAGCCTCCCTAGATGAGCCCTCCAATCTATCCTGCCAAAGCACTGCTGTAATATCTTCCCTGACTAGCAATGCAACACCTCCACCTCTTGCCCCTCCAATTCTATCACACCTGAAGCAACGAAATCCTGGAATATTTATTTTCCAATCACAGCCCTCCTGCAACCATGTTTCACTGATCGCCACAACATCATACTTCCAGGTGTCTATCCAGACTCTAAGCTCATCCACCTTTCTGACAATGCTCCTAGCATTAAAATATGCACATTTAAGAAACCCCCCATCTCTTGTTCTCTGTTTATTTCCTTTTTTTTCTTTCTCCTCTTGTGTCCGAGTGCTTCCCTTTTCTGCTTCCTGCCTCCCATTCTGTCTACTAGCTTTTGCTATTTGCATCCCTCGCCCCAACCATTCTAGTTTAAAGTCTCCCCAGTGGCCTTTGCAAATTTCCCCGCCAGGATATTGGTCCCCCTCGGGTTCAAGTGCAACCCATCCTTTCTGTACAGGTCCCACCTACCCCAAAAGAAGTCCCAATGATCCAGAAACTTGAATCCCTGCCCTCTGCACCAGTCTTTCAGCCAAGCATTTATCCTCCACCTTGCTCCATTTCTACTCTCACTGTCACGTGGCACAGGCAGTAATCCTGAGATTGTTACCTTTTTGGTCCTTTTCCTCAACTCTCCTCCCAAGTCCTTAAATCCTCCCTTCAGGACCTCTTCCCTTTTTTTACCTATGTCATTGGTACCTATATGTACCACGACCTCAGGCTCCTCTCCCTCTGATTTGAGGATATCTTGGACACGTTTAGACACGTCCAAGACCTTGGCACCAGGGAGGCAGACCACCATCCTGGTCTCCCGACTGCGTCCACAGAATCGCCTATCCGACCCCCTAACAATAGAGTCCCCAATTACTATTGCCCTCCTCTTTTTTCCCCTACCTTTCGGAGCAACAGGGCCGGTCTCTGTGCTGAAGGCCCGTCCGCTGTCGCTACCCTCGGGTAGGCTGTCACCCCCATCAGTACTCAAACAGGAGTACTTATTTGCCAGGTGTACTGACATTGGAGTACTCACTGGTTCATGCCTCTGCCCCTTGCCCTTCCTTAGCGTGACCCACATGTCTCTCTCCTGTGGTTTTGGAGTGACCACCTCCCTATAACTCTCCTCTATCACCTTTTCACTCTCCCTGACCAGGCAGAGGTCATCGAGCTGCTGCTCCAGGATCCTAATACGGTCCCTTAGGAGCCCCATCTCTCTGCACCTGATGCAGATGTGGACGTCAAGAGGGCCATCCGACACCATGACCTCCCACATCTGACATGCAGTACAGTACACTGCTCTGGCTGACATTCTCTCGCCTTACCCTGGATCGATATCAGTATAATATAATGGAAACTGCTAGGAGAAATCAGCAGGTATCTGACTCACCTGTATTAGTCACCTGTTTGCTGTATCCTTGACATCTTGAACATTGTACAATCTTTAGATGAATTTTCTCGTTGGGAATTGGGACATACTTTCCAGTAAACTATCAGGACCCAACTACACACAGGCTTCGTGTGGACGAGAATTACACTTTCCCCAGGCTCGGCTTCAATTCCAACAGGTATTACCTGTTATACTGCTCCGAGTGTTGTGGATCCCATCCAGAGTTCGACGAACTTCAAGCTGTAGTTGACCCTTTCCAGCAGAATCAGTACAAATATTAAATAATTAAGCCTTATTATTTATTTCCGATTCCTCCAGCCTTCAGTGCAGTGGGTATTTTTTTCTTTACTTCCCTGATTCGGTCCGGCTTCTGAAACATAGCCTTTTTCCATTTCCTGGTCCCACGCAGGTTAATTAGTTCAGTACTTTTACCTGAGTATTCATTCAAGTTACCTCGGCTTCCAGTCAACTTTAACCCGCATTTCGTCAGTGCTCAGGTGAGGGAGACCAATGGTCTTTCGGTTGTTTTCAGCACGGTTATCGACGGGACACTCGGGGAAAGTCTTCGTGTCACGGTTCTGTTTTTGTTGGGGATACTGTGATTACATTTTAACTCCACCCACTTCTGGTCCGGAGCAGGTTTAACGTGGAATGCATACGCAAGTCTTTCAAAGGAAGGGCTAGCTGCTTGCGTAGGTAATCCGGCACCGACTGCGAATTGAGATTTTATTACACCAGGTTCTACCCATTACTGCATTGTGTTTTATAATCCAGGAAGGACTTTGGAGGACTCAAGTTGAATGATTCATGTTGTTGGGTTTCTGCTGACCAAATACACTAAAATCAACTGATAAATATCAAATAACGTAAACGTTGAATTAACTTACCAGAAGCACAGATAAAAGGATAAACACAAAGGCTTGCATTCATAAAGGTTAATAATGCATTAAGTATGTTTCAAAGCAGCCTTCCACCAATTAACCACTTTGTATTGTGATTAAAGCAGGAATATAGAAGATGGGGACATGAATATCCCAATTAATACCAATCTCCACTGAGTTCCTATATCTTAGTTAATATGGAGCTACCTTTGCCATGAAAGAAAAGGACAGGATGATTATGGAGGTGACGCATTCCATTAGCTACCTGAACTCCACTACAATATTCTGGCAACTTTGTCTTGATTTAAAAACCCCTCTCCTTCATTTTCAATAGCTTCCTCTGTCGGCTGGTTTCATATTTGGTATGGTGGTGGTCCAAGTAATTGGCTTAGAATAGGAAAATAACTTTAATTTCCAAAAGTCATTGAGTATATTCAAGGTAGAAATCAAAAGACAATTGAACCTCAAAGGGTATGGAAAGTGAGTGGGAAAATTGAGTTGAAGCCAAGATTTTATCAGCAATTGTATCATTGAATGACTAAGCAGGTTTGAGAGGCCTCCTCCTATTCCTGCTTCTTACAGTATTTTAAAACCCACAAGGAAGACCTAGGCCTTCCTTACCTAGGACATCCTTATTTTCCTTACAAGAATTGTTGGGGTACGCAGCGGGATAAAGTTCAGCTACAGAAACGGATGGAGAAATGGCAGAATCAGTTTAAACCGAGCAGTATTTTTAATTTAATACATATTCATTTATACAATTTAATACGGAGAAATGTGAGTTGTTGCATTTTGGGAAGTCTAATGTGGGCAGGACCTACACTGTGAATGGTGGAGCTCTGGTGAGTGCTGTAGTGCAGAGGGATCTCCACTCAGTTTGTATATCTTAGCAATAAGGAGCAAAGACAGCTCCAGGTAGCTCCATTCGTACGTGGGTTTTCTCCGGGTGCTCCGGTTTCCACTCATATTACAGAGACGTACCATTTCTAGGTTAATTGGCATTGGTAAATTATACTTAGTGTGTAGGATAGTGCTAGTGTACGGGAATTGCTGATCCATGCAGTCTCAGTGAGCCGAAGGCTTGCTCCAAGTATTTCTGAAACTAAACCTAAAAACTAAAATCTGCTCTGCCATTATTCCAGCACAATCATATCCTTCCTATTGCATGGCAGCCAGAACTGCATGCAGTACTCCATCTGATGTCTGACCAAGATTTTGTAAATTTGGAGCCTAATCTCCCCACTTCTGTATTCAATAGCCCAACTAATGAAGGCCAGCATGCCATATGCCTTCCTATCCATGTTATTTACCTGTGTTGTCATCTTCAAGGACCGGCATCCAAGGTTCCTCAATACTCCCGAAGACCCTATCGTTCATGGTGTAAGTCTTTGCCTCATTGGTATCCCAAAATGAATCTCCTCTCATTTGTCTGGTTTAAACACTACTTGGCATTATTCAGTCCAGTTCACCAACACATATCCCCACAGTACCTTCTACACTATCAACAACTTTACCAATCATAGTGTTATTTGCTACCTTCCTGATCATACATCTCATATCCATATCTAAGCTATTCGTGTATGTTTTGTATTTACTACCTGGAACCCACAATAACCTGGCACAGGTTCACTAGACACCCACAGGTCCACTTTCCTATGTAAATGTGGTTATATTAATGAAAGCTGTTACTGTTGTAAAATCCATTTAATTATATTGATTGAGGGATACATGTGAGGCAATATATTGATAAAACTTCAAAAAAGTGCCTAGAAATAGACACAGTTTCGGTTTAATATCTAATTTAGAAGATGGCACCCACTGGTACTATAGTGCCAATGGACAAGACCAACAAATGTACAGAGCTGAAAGAAGACAGGGGAAAATTTATCTTGCATCATAGCATTTAAACGTGTGATTATCAGTACTGGTTGAAATTGGTTTTATTGGCCATAACAGGTAGAAAGTACAGCTAAATATTCTATTCCACATTCTGTGTCAGCAATCAAAAAGGTTTACTTCCAATGAAAAACCGGAGGAACTAAAAAATAAGGAGGAATTGAGTGTACAATTCCAGGATCCAATGAGAAACTGCCAGCATAAACAGACAGAAGCATGAGAACATGAAGACAATGATTCATTTAATTTGTTGACACCAACTGACCTCTAATTTGCAGAGTTATAATTTGTGCTGCACCCAGCTGTTTTTGTGATTGCTCCAAATAATAGGATTCTGTTAAATGTTTCTATCCTCACATCAAAAATAATGAAACTATTTTACTACATGTTTAAAAGACACAACTGATTTGGTCCAAAAAACAAGTTGAACAAATGTAAAACATCTCGCTGTTCTGGAATCAATTTTGCTTAATGAAATATATAATGAAAAGGTTAATAAGGCATCCTTAAAGTTGTGATCACTTGATTGCACTGAAGGAAATTGGATTTAAACAGCTTTTAAAAGGGGAGATAAAGTGGTAGATTTAATATGAAGCATTGCATATCACAAGAATACACTGCAACAGTTTCCCAAATGTTCATCAGGCATGAAGTGCAGGTAACATTGTTGCAGGCTGTTGTTGGTGTTCCTCCAATGTCTGAATTTTTTCCCGAAGTTTGTTCATTTCTAGCCGCTGCATTTCAATGATCCGTTCTGACTCCTGGTCGAAATTAAGACGTGTAATTGTTTCACTTCGTGAACAATTGTCTGGGGGAATAAAAGCAAAACAGGAGCATTTGTTCTTTTATCTAATATTCTGACCAGAAAATGTTTCTCAATAAAAAGAAATAATCACGTGAATTTGACCTTTCTACTGGAATTGGCCATTCAATCGCTTATGCCTGTTCCATCATTCAATAAAAACCTGGTTGACTTTTCACCTCATTGCCAGTTTCCTGCACAAATCCTCATATCTCTTGACCTTAATTATGAAAAGTCTGCAGATCACTGACCTGATTAAAATCAATGCAATGGCATCCTGCGTAGGACATTTTACTCCTGCTTCTCGAGACACCAGCCAGTTAAAAACATCAACTCTGTACCTACCTTCTCAAACCGTTTAAGTTTTTTTTGTTTCTTTGAGATCATTTCTAATTCTTCTAAACTCTGAAAAGTACAGGGTTAGTCAGCTGAATATATTTTCAAGGAATGATCCCCTGTTCCTATCGAACAGGGGATGATCCCTTGAAAAGATATTTTGTGAACATTTTGCACACTCCCGCCATTATAAGTATATTCGGTCTGTGGGAGGGGGCAGATTTGCACACAATATTTAATGCTGTCACCCTGGGAGCCTACGTGAAACCAGTAAGATGTTTCCTACTTTTATACTCAAATTCTCCCACACCAAAGGCCAAACGCCATTTGTTTCAAAATGAGTGCAGTTCCAGTATGCTAACTTTCAGATTTTCAAGAACAAGGACATCCATATCCCTCTGAACAATAACGGTCTTGGCAGTGCAGCGGTAGAGTTGCTGCCTTTCAGCACTTGCAACGCCAGAGACTCGGGTTTGATCCCGACTACAGGTGCTGTCTGTACAAAGTTTGAACTTTCTCCCCGTGACCAAGTAGGTTTTCTCCGAGATACTCGGTTTCCTCCCACACTCCAAAGACGTACAGGTATGTAAGTTAATTGGCTTGGTGTATGTGTAAATTGTCTCTAGTCTGTGTAGGATAGTGTTAAAGTGCAGGGATCGCTGGTCGGTGCAGACACAGGTTGGTATGGACATCCGGTGGCGCTGTTGTTAGCTGCCTCCTCCAGTCCGGTATATTTTTGTTTTTTTGTTATTTTTGAAGAGCGTTTTTTGTGGGTTTTTTAATGTCGTTATGTGGGGGAAGAGGGTACAGTAAGGGGGATACCGTCGTTCAGTAGCTTCCTGGAGAGGATGCGACTATTATTCGAGTCGCGATGTCCCCCCCCGCGGCCTACCTACTGGAATGGCGCTGCAGAGCACCGACCAGAGCTGCAGCAGCAGCGTTGGAAACATCGCGGGGCGGGCGATGCCTTACCGGGGATCGCCGTTTGGAGCTCCGGAGTGCTAGGCCTGCTGCACCGACATCGCGGAGCTGTGGTTCGCGGAGCTCCCAACGCGGGCGGCGCTGACCAACATCACGGAGTTCTGCGACTCCGCCCGGCTCGGCCTGTGGACTTCGTGAGCTGCGGACTCCGGTGGGAGGTGGCTGATCCGGAGGTCCGGGCTGCTGAGGATGTTCTCCGTCGGGGTTCGGCGTCGGGGTTCCATCATTCCCAGCGAGAGGGCCTGAGCATCGGGCCGTCCGTGGCGGCGACTGCGGGTGCTCTGGAGGCCCCGACCACGGGTGAACATCTGGGAAGATCGGCGGGGAGGCTGGCTGGACTATGGTACCTTCCTTAACTTTGGTGCCGCTGTGGGGTTATGTTGTGTGTGGACTTCTGTGTTTGTGCTTTTTTTAAATATATGTTTATTTATTATTTATTTTAATGTTACTGACTGTAATGAAAATCCATTTTGTTGTCTCTAAAATGAGGTAATGACAATAAATTGAATACAATACAATACAAAAGAAGGGCCTGTTTCCCCTCTGTATCTCTAAAACTAAGACCTAAACATCTTTCAATCTCTTTCCTTTTAAAAAATATTTTTTTCCTAACAATATATTCCATATACACGAACCTGCCTCTTCACTTGGCCTATCCATATCCCTCTGGAGGGTCCTTAGCTACTCTGCAAAGCCCTACATCTTACATTGTTTTGCCTCACTGACAAACTTAGAGAATTATACTTGGTCCCAATATCCAAATTATTGATACGCCGGGGAGATGGCAACCCTGCCGGCAGTCTGTTTGTCTTTTCACTCTTTTTAATATTTTTAACGTTTGTTAAAAGTTTGTTTTAATGTTCTTCGGTTTGTTTTATGTGGGGGGAGGGCGGAGGGGGAGGGGATCGGCGGAAACGTTTTTTCAAGTTCCTACCTTCCCGGAGATGTGATCAATTTTTGGATCACATTCTCCGGGCTCTGTGGCCTTCCAGCGATGGCGCTGGAAACCTCCTCGGACTGTCATGAGCCCCACCACGGGGCGTGGACTTAACATCGGAACTGACCCCTTGCCTGGGATCGCTCCCACCGCTGCCACTGCGGACTTTACCATCAAGGGCTCGCCGTCTCGGGAAAGCCTAGTCGGGAGCTCCATCGTTGCGGAAGGTTCGACCAACCACGACACGAAGTTCAATCGCCCGGCACGGGGGAGCTGACATCCCCCCCCACGAGGGAGCTTGATCGCCTCGACGCAGAGGGCCCGAACGGCACTGGCTACGGGAGTCAAGACCATCCCGCCAACGGGGGCTCAAGGCCCACGACCGAGAAAGAACAAAGGAAGAGACTTGAACTTTATGTCATCTTCCACCACTGCGAGGAACGTGTAGGAGTCACTGTGGTGAATGTTCATGTTAACATGTGTTTTTGGAGTGATCTGTTGCTTTTAATTGTATGACTGACCTGGCCAATGAAATTCCTCGTATGTTGCAAAACATACTTGGCGAATAAAGTGTGATTCTGAAATGATGAGTAGCACTGATTCTTATGGTATCTTAGTATTCACAGCCTTCCAGTCCCACAATCACTCCCATTTCTCTTCTGTAACCCACCCTCAGTCCACATCAATATACTACCCATTCTACTGGATGATCTAATATTGTTTAATAATCCTCTGTGCAGCACCTCACCAACAGCTACCTTTCAACTAGTCGAAACACATCACATCAACTAATTTCCTCTCATCTTTTCTGGTAGTTACAAAATAAATCCAAAAGATATATAAAAAAAATGTCTGACATAAATTGATAATGACTCTGTCCAGTCTTATTATAGTTACTACTTCCCTAATAATAGATAGACAATTAATAATAACAGACTAATAATCTGTGATTCCCTGCATTCTCACTCACTTGACTTTTCTGTCATGCAATGTTTTGGAATTGCTTTAGAATGCCTGGCATTTTAACACATGATTTGATATGTCCTGTTTTACAACGGTGAAACCATGGAGAACAATTAAGATGATGTAAAGTATATATTTAATATAAACATGACGCAGGTAGATGGTATTAGAACAGGGAACTATCACTGGAGGAGACAATGGAAGTGATCTACTGGAGTTCTAATTATTCATTTTAACATTGGAGTAATATAGAAACCTTAGTAAGATAACATTGTGAAAGTGGAAGATACCGTGAAAATTCACCCATAAGATGATAACTGTATAAAAAGGTCTTCATTGTTAGGCTTTTCTGGTCAAGGATGTTACCCATCCTTAAAAGTGAGCCTGCATCATTTTTTTGCCATGAGTATGAAACTACTGTTTACTCTCATGCGTGTGAAAATAATTTTTGATTTTTCTTTTCTATATTGTTTTGCCTTAGAGATTTAATATGTAATAACTGGAAAATTATTGCAAATTTTAATGTTCCAATGGATTAAACAACATTACTTTAGGAAGGAGATGAGGAAGAATTAATTTAGTCAGAGGATGGTGTATCTGTGAAATTCTTTGCCAGAGATGGCTGTGGAGGCTGTCAATGGAAATTTGTAAGACAGAGATAGATAGATTCTTGATTAGTACAGGTGTCAAGGGCTATGGGGAGAAGGCAGGAGAATGGGGTTAGGAGGGAGAGATAGATGAGCTATGATTAAATGGCGGAGCAGACTTGATGGGCTGAATGGCCTAATTCTGCTTCTATCACTTATGACCTTATGATTTATTTTCAAAATATAATTGAACCATTTCCAGTCAAATTTACCTGGTATGCATAATTGTAATCAATACATATACTAGGTTGATGATACTTCCGAGTTTTTTCCTTGTTGTTTCGCTGTTAGTTTATTGAGATTTAAATATTTTACCTTTAAAGTCTGCGGCACATGGTTTCTTCGTCTTTTTCTGGGTTCCAAGGGTTACTTCCAAATCATGTACCTTGATGCGAGCAATCTTCAGGTCCTGCCGCAGATCGTTTATCTCTTTAATTAAAACAACGTTTTCCTGAGAAATCAAAAAGACGTGGCCTTAGTTAGTTCCTAACTAAAAGTGGAGTGAATGGTACATATAATTACAATGTTGTTTGTCTATAAAGGCAAGGAAAAATTTAGAACATCATGATAAAGGAGCCCAATGGCTTTGCAATAGCTAGCTTAAGTCTAAGATGGGAGTATAACTTTCCCACAACGATTATTCATCATTCGGTCATTTGGGGACGTATCGTTGATGAGCAATAATGTTAAATAGTCATGTCATTTAAAATTATTTCAATCATTTTAACATTAAATGATTTACCTTCTCGAAAAAATCTGAAAATAATCTATCTGTAGACAGTAGTTTCAACATTGCTATGCAATTTTCTCCATTCATGTAGCACTTTTAAGTACCCAATGACAAAGGAAGGATGCAGAGATGGAGAAAAACACATTAAGGAAAGATTAAAACATGGGGAAGGGCTAGATGAAAATGAAATATGGGGATGCAGATTGATTTAGGAAAATAATTCCAGAGCATGGATCAAACATGGCTGGAGACATCAGGTGTGGGGGAGTGGGGTGAAATTTGTAGGGTTAAAGATACAGAAAGAACAAGGCAATTAAAACATTTTTATAGCAGGAAGACATTTTGAACGTTGAGGCATTAATGAATAATGATTGAAGTGGATCCGATTAAGGACAGAGTACATGCCTCAGGTTTTCAGAAGACTGAAACTTTCCAGAGGAGGAAACTTAGTCGGAGATGCTGGTCGGGCAAGCACAAACATGTGATTTTAGCTGCAGATGGAATGATGGAAAAGGGTGAAATACAAGGAGAGCAGTCATTGTAATAAGACATTAATGTGGTCAGAATCCAAGCTCATGTCACATAAGATGGTGAAATGGCAGGCAAATTAGTTAAGCCTGTGACAATAGCTGATGGGCGCTTGTATTTTACTTCGGAGTCACGTGAGTGACTACGTGAAGAACCCGCCAGCCCGCATGCGCTTCATTACGTGTAGCGCATGACACGATGACTGACTGGCAGGCGAGCTGCTCCTGTCAGCGGTAAGTTTAAACCGGCAAGGTAAGTTTTAAACTTATTCCCAGGTTGTGTTTTCTTTTGCAGGATTCTCTGTTTACAGAGTCTTCCTGCTGAATTTCGTGGGCGAATTCCGGGCAGCCTGCGAGGAACCCTTCATGGACCGTGGGGAATCCCGGTCAGACCGCAGGGAATCCCGGTCAGGACCTCGGGTAATCCCGGCCACAGACCGCGGGGAATCCGCTACTGAGACCGCGGAAATGCGGGTAGCGGGCGGCGATCAACTTCACTTTCGAGTCGCTGGCGGTGGAGCCAGCGGCTTCAGACTGGTGCTGGTAGCACCTAGGCAACCCCGTTTGGAGGGTTAGCCACAAACTTATATCTCCCTGTCTGCGGAGGGGAGCGTAGAGAAGCGGCCCGTTCATTCAAACAAGTCGGGCCAGGAGCATCTAGGCAACCCCGCTTGGAGGGTTAGCCACAAAATTATATTTCCCTCTCTGCGGCGGAGACCGTAGGGAAGAGGAATGTTCATTCAAGGCCAGGAGCTCCTAGGCAACCCCGCTTGGAGGGTTAGCCACAAAATTATATCTCTCTCTCTGAGGAGGGGAGCGTAGGGAAGAGGCCCTTTAACTCAAACGAGTCAGGCCAAGAGATGGAGCACCTGATGGAGAGGTGCTCCACAATTATATACTCCAAAGGAGGGAGTTATCAGCATGGGTCTCCTCGGGAGTCCGTGGCAGCGGCACCTATTTCAGGGATGCACAATGTCTCCCTCTCTGAGGAGGGGAGCATTCAGGGTCAGTTTCAGTCTGACTCAGAGCAAAAATCCTGACATAGGTCCGCAGGAGGGGCCATGTCAGCGCAGGTATCCTCAGGGACCTGCGGCAGCACCTGTTCTCAGGGCTGCCTATGAATCTCCCTTTCTGTAGAGGGGAGTGCGAGTGGTCAGTGTGTAACTGACTTCAAATTCGACGTATGTCCGTGGAACATACTGGATCACATGTACATGGCTTCAAGGAAATACTCGCAAACGAAAGTGTTACTGCCATGGGCAGAAAACCCGGAAGGGGCCAGACTTCCCCTCACGGCCGGCAGTGAACAGCGCTATCAGGGGTGCCATTGGAGAAAAGAAACCAGCCGCCGAAGCTTCTCTTCAGGTAAGGCTTATTCCAACAGGTATACCTGTATGAGGAAGCAAAAGCTGTCGGACCAATCAAGGTACCAACGACGAACAAAGCTTCATCGTTTCGGCGACAACACACCTCCCGCCTCACTGGCAGTAAGCAGTTCACCGAAGCTGATGGCAGCTTGAAAGCTGAGCAGAGGTCTTTCAGGCCAAGGTCCAAGCTGGTCTCAGGAAATATGGAATCCACACACCCTACCAGTCCTACTCTTCCATCAAGGACCGAAATAGAACCCACATCAGGGGCCCTTGGGTTTGCCATAAGACCACCGGTAGCCATGGAGGTAGAACCACATACCCCTGGTTCTTCCGAAACATGGGGTATGTGGACCACTTACAAGTTGGTAATATTTATGCTTGTTTTTGTACAAATGTCAATGATAACATGAGATTCAGATTCATTGATAACATGCGATTGTTTATTTTTGCACAGTATACAAGAGTTCTAAGCATGGCTTGGAATTCGGGCCAGAGTTGCTTTTCGAGGAAGGCTCAGTGTGACGGCCAGGAGTGCCTTCTGATAGAAGCTCAGAATTATGGCCAGAGTTGTCTTTTAAGGCAGGCTCAGTATTATGGCCAGAATTACCTTCCGAGACAGGCTCGGAAATTTGGTCAAAGTTGTCGTTCAATGTAGGCATGGAATTATGGCAGGTGTGGCCTGTTCATTGTGAATGGAGGATGTCGGTTCATCTTTGATTTAACTCGTATGTGCAACAGAGACTTTTCAGAATGTGGAATCTTGTTCCTGGTAAACAACTGATTTCCATTCTCAGGGATTATTGGACACATTTGAATGGGACAATGAAAACAGTTAAAGCATTGCAAAATGGGCTAACTTCAGCTCCCAGGTTATTTACCAATTGATTAAACCGGTGCTTGGACTGCCAAAAGCTCAAAACACTTGTTCAGGCTTATCTGGATGGTATTCTAAACGCTGTTTCAGCTGCAAATTATAATTAAGAAATTGAGGCTCCTCGTCTATCCAGTTAAATTTTTAGTTGATATCTACTACTGTTATTAATTATTGGGGTTTACCTTTAATTATTAATTTGTCTGTGACTCCGCCCTGGGGCAAGAGATTGGAAACAACTGAAGCCTGTAACAAGCTTGTTGTTATAATGCAGCCTTCTATTCATTAAGTGTAATTGGCAATTAGCAGCTGGGTTTCAGCTGTGCAAATTGGACCTTTGCATTATCAGAACTTACAACATGCAAAGTAGTAACTTCTCAGGTGCCATGTAGGCCATTGTTAACAGATCTATCCAATTACCAGCTGAAGCCACCAAAGTTGCAATGGTGGAAAGACAGTATTCACCATTGCTCCAGTACTTTTGGTCATTTAACCTTCAGTTATGTTGCAAACGGATGATAGTGCTCAATTATTGGAAATTACTATCCCATCTCTAGTCACAGAGACGGATGGGATGTGCATGAGTTACCAATCCCTCAGTTATGTGGTATCAACTACCTAAAATTACTAGGTGCATTCTATGGGTTAAAGGCTTATTATGTGAATATGCATATCTACATGCTCACCTACAAGTTGACACACTGGTGGTGGCATATATTAATCACATGGGTTAAATCAAGCTAATATCCTGTGATAGTTTACCTAACATCATTTGGCGCTGGTGTATCATCACGTAAATCAATGACAACACAGAATGGATGTTGGATCACAAAGTATTTAATGACATTGTGGATTGATGGAACACCAAATATCGATTTGTTTGCATCTAGTCTCAATCACCAGTTGCAAAATATCTAGCATGGTGGTCATTCTCCGGGGCAGTGGCGATGGATGCATTCTCGCTACACTGGGGAGGAATGTTTGTTATGTCTTTCCTCCATTTTGCCTCATCAGTCGGTGCTTGCATAAAAACCAGCAAGACTCTGCCTCAGGCTTGATAGTGCCTGACTGTCCTACACAGCCATGGGTCCACTCATTCTGCAAATTATAACAGAGCCTTATATGGCTGTTCCCAAATGCAGAAATCTGCTGGTTTACCCTGTGACTGGGGAGAACCATCTGCATGAGCAACTAAAACTGTTGGGTTGCAGACTATGAGAAGACCTTTCCTGGGGTACGGACTGACAGGTTGTACGGTGGATGTTATCACTGCAGCTTGAAGAGATAGTACCAAGAAACAGTACATCTCCTATATCAAGGAATGTAAGTTTCCTGTTTACAGTCCAATATATCGTATGACATGGTACGTATAACAGATGTCTTGGTATTCCTCTCAAAGCTATATTTCACGAGAGATGGAGTTATAGTGCTATAAATTGTGCTAGAAATGCCTCGTCATCATACCTCCTGCTCTGATATCCAGATTTATGAAGGGTATCTTCAACTCAAGGTACAGGTCCAGGTACTCGGAGATATGGGATGTTATGTCCTGCTGACGCTGCTTCGCCGGTGGGCTCCAGCTACATTCCTGTCCTCGGTCTAAATCACCTACAAAGTGGTTATCCTCATGGTGCTGGGTTCAGCGCAATGGGTTCAGTCGTTGCATAAGCTACGACTGGACAGGATGGTTACAGCTGCAAATAATATGATACTTATGTTCATGACTTAGTCTTGCAGAGTAGACCGGGGGCGTCAGGTCTCAAACTAGTTTCATGGCATAACCCATAGACCTTTGGTTTTGTGTGTGGTCACACATCTATACAGTCATTATGTCACTAAAGCCTTAGAGGCTCTGAACTAGAAATATTTGTTATTTACAAAAACCTCATACGTAGGTATCAGTATAGACCATCCCCAGGTGATTCAACAAGTTTTGGCTTGTGTAGGAGTGAACACTGATGTTTTCAAATCTCACTCCACCAGGCCTGCAACAACATCACCAGCAAGGGTTATGGATGTTTCGCTGGATATCCTAGCAGCTGCAGCATCTTTATTTTATGAGGGATAACGTGTCCTCCACTCCCGGCTGGTAGTTCTAGTTTCGCGAATCGTACTATATTCAGTTCAACAACTGTTATGTGTGATTTCACACCGCTGCTTTGAAGATTGACGCGCATGCAGGCTGGTGGGTTCTTCACGTAATCCCTCATCGTAACTCCTCATAAAATAAAGGTCAAACTTCAAACTGGTAAGTTCTCATTTAATCCTACTATTTTTGTAGCCATTACTGAAGCCAGGGAACTGTGGCTCGTTAAGTACTGGATATTGTACTCTGAAACAGATAGAGGATGAATGATCTGAGATGGGAGAGGGATTTTTTATGCTAACTGTTTATTGAATTTGAGCCTAAAGTTATCCAAATTTAAAATACTGCTTGGCGTATAACACCCATAGCACGGTCTCTACTTTCCTGAAACATTTTCTATTCCAGGATGCTCAAAATTATGGGAGAGATAAAGCTTCTGCCGCTCCTAGAAAGACTGCTTAAGTCCTTGGATGGAATCAAGGGGAGGGGGGGAGGGGGTGAAGCGACAAGTGTAGCAGTTAGGGGTGTGGCCAGGGGGTGAGATGGCAGCCTGTTTGTCTTTCCATTCTTTTTGCTATTTTTAGTTTGTTAGAAGTTTGTTTTAATGTTCTTTGGTGTGTTTTATGTGGGGGGGGGGAAATCGGGGGAAACTTTTTTCAAGTTCCTACCTTCCCAGAGATGTGATCAATTTTCAGATCACATTCTCCGGGCTCTGCGGCCTACCATCGCTGGAGCTGGAAGCCTCCTCGGACTGTCCACCGCAGGGCGTGGACTGAACATCGGAGCGGATCCCTTGCCTGGGACCACTCCCACCGTGACCACGGTGGACTTTAACATCTAGGGCTCTCAGTCTTGGGTGAGGCCGAGTCAGGAGCTCCAACACTGCGGAAGGCCAGCCCCGACGTGAGGTACGAACGTGTGGCGCGAGACAGCTGACATCCCCCCAATGCGGGAGTGGAGCGTCTTGACGCGGAGGGCCCGAACGCCAGCTACGGGAGTCAAGATCGTCCCGTCAACGGGGGCTCGAGGCCCAGGACCGAGGAAGAGCTAGGGGAAGGACAAACTTTATTTTGCCTTCCACCACAGTGAGGAGTGTGTAGGAGTCACTGTGGTGGATGTCCAATGTTAAAATGTGTTTTGATTGTTCCGTTTCCAAGATGGCTGCCGGAAGAGCGTGAACGCTGGCGGATTAGCTGGCGCTCCTCTCTCTTTGAATTGTGTATTGTTGATGTCCTTTTTTTTTGTTTTGTTTCATTCCGCTTATATGTTTTGTAATCAGCTTACTAAATTTTGAACGGCGTCCTTGAGAGTCCTTTGAAAGGCGCCCATAAGTATAATGTAGAATAATAATAAATAATTTCCTGCGGTTGCAAGGGAAATTCCCTTGAGAGGAAAGTGCCTGATGCTGAAAGATATTTTTTTGTTTAAATGTAGTCACCTGGGCACTGGAGGATACATATGCACTGGAGGATACAGTAGGAATGGAAACTCTGAATCGATGCCAACTAATTTTTAAAATTAATTTAATGGATGATGGCTCAGAACACTTTCCATCATATTTTCCTTGGCACTTTTTCTGGTGATTACCCACGTCCATCACAACAGAGACAAATCTGTTTATTGTGAAGATCCTTAAAATGTATTCAAACATACATTAGCAAATGCAATTCATGCCAGCATTGCTGATCTAATTATACAGTTTTATTTAATGAATATTTCATACTAATGATGTTAAATTTTCCTTTGGGAAAATTAATAATGAGGTCAATATAACCACAAGGCTCGGCTTCAAACATTCTGAATCTTAAAAATGAATGGAGTTCACATGACATACAATGTACAGCCTAATGAAAACATGAGTTGGCCACCAAGGCTGTGCTCCCTGATGACCACCAGCCCCTCACAATCAACCCCTGCGACGTGCACATGGCACCGAGTAGGATCAATGTACGTAAGGCTGCCAGCCCTGACGGCATCACCAGGCGCGTCCCCAGGACCTGTGCTGCACAGCTAACAGACATTTGGACCGACATCTTCAACCTGTCACTTGTCCAGGCAGTTGGCCCCACGTGCCTTAAAACTACCTCCATCGTGCCAGTGCCAAAACACTCCACTGCGGCGAGCCTCAACGACTTCCACCCAGTTGCACACACCCCTATCATCGCCAAGTGCTTTGAAAGGCTGGTCATGGCACACCTCAAATGCTGCCTACCTCCACTCTGGACCCCTACCAGTTTGCATACCGCAAGAACAGGAGCACGGAGGATGCCATCTCAACGGCACGGCACTCCACTCCGCCCTCTCCCACCTTGACAACAGAAACACATGTGAGAATGCTGTTCATTGACTACAGCTCAGCATTCAACACCATTATCCCCTCTAAATTGATCGCCAAACTCGATGATCTAGGCATCAACCACTCCCTCTGCAATTGGTTACTGGACTTTTTAACCAACAGACCACAGTCTGTTGGGTTGGATAACCATTCATCCTCTACCCTCACCCTGAACACTGACGCACCCCAGGATGTGTGCTGAGCCCCCTCCTCTACTCCCCCTTCACCTATGACTGCATACCTGTACATGGTACCAACACCATCATCAAGTATGATGATGACACGACGGTGATTGGCCTCATCAGCGACAACGATGAGTTGGCCTACAGGGAGGAGGTTCAGCTCCTAACAGCATGGTGTGCCGACAATAACCTGGCTCTCAACTCCAAGAAGACCAAGGAGCTCATTGTGGACTTCAGGAGATCGAGAGGCTGTACGCACAACCCCATCCATATCAACGGGACAGAGGTGGAACGTGTTTCCAGCTTCAGGTCATTGGGGATCAACATCTCCGATGACCTCTCGTGGACCCACAACACATCCTCTCTGAACAAGAAGGCTCACCAGCGCCTCTTCTTCCTGAGGAGACTTAAGAAGGTCCACCTGTCTCCCCAGAACTTCTACCGCTGCACCATCGAGAGCATCCTTACCAACTGCATCACAGTATGGTATGGTAAATGCTCTGTTGCCGACCGGAAAGCTCTGCAAAGGGTGGTGAAGATCGCCCAACGCATCACAGCGTCCTTACTCCCCTCCATTGAGTCTGTCCATAGTAAACGATGCTTGCGCAGGGCGCACAGCATCGCCAGGGACAGCTCACACCCCAACCATAGACTGTTTATCCTCCTCCCATCCGGGAGACGCCACAGGTCCCTCCGCTGCCGTACCAGCAGGCTCAAGAACAGCTTCTTCCCTGCAGCTGTCACACTTCTCAACGCTGCACCTCAATGACTGCCTGTCTCCACCCCTACCCCCCCCCCCCCCCCCCGAACACTGTATATGTATAGATGTATATACTCATACTACTGCGCAATTGCTTGTTTATTCGTAAGTTCACCCTTCGGAGATACCAACTGCATTTCGTTGTCTCTGTATTTTACACTGCACAATGACAATTAAAGATTGAATTGAATTGAATTCAAAAGAAGAATCTGACATTACCAAAAAAAAAGTTACATTCTCTGACTTAAATGTATTAACCGTTTCTTTCAACAAAGATGCTATACTCTGTTGCCCAGGCTTGAATTTATTACCTGCATAATGCGGACATTGTCAGCGCGGTGAATCTCTGCATCTTTCACTAGTTTTTTCTGAAGTGTTGCAATGCTTTTCTCCAGGTGGTTTCTTTGTCGTCCAAACTCTCGCTGAATATCCAAATCAATAGCTGTAATATCAAACTGGAAAGTAGAAAATTGTTAAAGAGGAAAAAATAATTCATGTGGACCATTTAAATTAGATTTTGTCAAGTAAATAATTACAGTTAAATATCCTGGGGTGTGCTGAAATTCAGTGGGAGCGAGGAGTACAAATACATATTTCCTGAAAGTGGCACTGCAGGTTGATAGGGTGGTGAAGAAGGCTTTTGGCACACTGGCCTTCTTCAGTCATAGAATTGAGTATAGAAAAGGACACAAAATGCTGGAGTAACTCAGTGGGTCAGATTGCATCTCTGGAGAACATGGCTAGATGACGTTTCGGGTGGGGACCATTCTTTAGACTCAACTCAGATTGAGTATAGAAGTTGGGATGTTATGTGACAGTTGTGCACAATGTTAGAATAATCAAACCCTATCATTAAAATTACCAGATGAGCAGAGGAAATGATTCAAAGATGTTCACAAAGCCCCCTTCCCAGGGAGTGTTATGGGCCTGTCCCACTTAGGTGATTATTTTGGCGACTGCCAGTGACTGTCATAGTTGTAGCAGGTTGCCATAAAACTGGAGACTGGACCACCCGTACGACAATGTGTACGATAATGTCTACCACAACCTACCACCTAGTTGTCGTCAAGCTATGGCAAGCTATTGGCGACCCATTAGTAAGTCCACCTACAACCTGCGTCCACCCGCGATAAGCTACGACAAGGTACGACAATTCAGTCGCTGGTACCTACCGCCGGTTGACGTAGGTTGAAGTAGGTAGTCGCCAATGGAATTCACCAAAGTCAGCACCGGCGACAACCTACATCATCTTGGCGACAATCTATGTCATCCTGGCGACATCCTACGACAGCACCGATGTCAGCAGAAGTTAAGCTACGCTCATTGGCATCAAGCCAACTGCCGTCGAATGCCGCCGAAAAATTCAGCGGTGACCAAAAAAAACTACGATTCTTTGGGTGACTCAGGAGATGTGTGGCGACTGCATGCCCATGTGGTTGTTAGGTACAGCTTGTTCCCATTGCTTCGTAATGAGCAGCATCACATGAGGGTCAAGAGCTGAGGTTCAGACTCTGAGGTCAGAGGGACTAACGGGTTTATCTGTACACGAGGAGTAATGAGATTTTATGAAACGAACGACAAGCTGTTTGGCAAAGCTTGGTGTCGATGGTCCTTTACTTTCAGTCGTGAGATTTACTGGATCCTAGAAGACTACTCACGACAATACAGGCGACACCCTGCCAACCATGTGGCAACAGCCTAGTGGCCTGTAGTCACTTAAAAAATTTGCCTAAGTGGGACAGGGCCATTACTGAGAGTTACAAAAAATTCTGGTTTGCTGCATCAGCGAAACATATGCCCATTAAAAACACAGACAAGTTTAGGAACAGGAAATCTTTCCATTTCCTCAATGTGCAGATTATAGTAGATTGTAAGAAGAATTCCATGATGATGAATATCGTGTTTCAAGGAAGCACGTGACTCCTTCAGCTGAGTGTTCCCACTGTCAGACATTTTCTGTGGCTGTCATTACTCTGAGGGATAGTCAGAGTCATAGAGTGATACAGTGTGGAAACAGGCCCTTCGGCCCAAATCACCCACTCCAGCCAACAATGTCCCAGCTACACTAGTCCCACTTGCCTGCGCTTGGTCCATATCCCTCCAAACCTGTCCTATCCATATACCTGTCTAACTGTTTCTTAAATGATGGGATAGTCCCAGCCTCAACTACCTCCTCTCGCAGCATGTTCCATACACCCACTACCCTTTGTGTGAAAAAGTTACCCCTTGGATTCCAATTAAATCTTTTCCCCTTCACCTTAAATCTATGTCCTCTGGTCCTTGATCCCCTTACTCTGGGCAAAAGACTGTGCATCTACCCAATCTATTCCTCTCATGATTTTGTACACTTCTATAAGATCTCCGGTCAGGGAACGGCAGTTTTCCTTCTCCGTGGATTGTCACATTGTCGTGGTGGAGGAGCTTGTGTGGTCCTGAGATCCTGAGAACGATGCCATTTGGAGCTATGCTCCTGGTAGGGCCACCCATGGCGGTAAGGTCGAGGGGGAGATCTCTGACAAAGAGCAATCCAACCAAGACCTCAACGATGGAACAGACAGAGGATGATGGCACACTTTAGTGGAGCATCACTACGGCTGGGACCGCGGATGAACGCTGCAGCAGCAAAGTGTCTCCGGTCATCTTGGACTCCATGCCACTGGATCCTGACCCAGATCTGTGCACCAGTCTCCCCACATTGAACAAAGTTTCGCACAGGCGTCCTCCATATAGGGAATCCACCTAACACCCTGGATTAAGTCCTATGGCGATCAGCAAGTGGTGACGGGGTCAGGATTGTAAGATCTGGAAGCCCCTAGTTATGAGCTGGCACATCAGGCGGTGGGTGCTAGATTCAGTCGCTGGACTGTTGGAACGAGACAGAAGAGCCGTTTAGCATCTGCACCCGTGATTAAGCAGTCCTCTTTAAGATCCATTCTGCTCACCCCACTTGGGGAAAGGGCTAAAAAATGTGCCCTAAAAATAGCCTGCCTCAAACTTACTGACTGGATTACCAAGTCGTATCGAGGTATCACAGAAATATGAATATGAACTTTGGAGCATGGAACATTGATGGATAGTGCAACCAGTACAGACCAGAGAGGAGAACCGTGATCATCGCAAGAGAACTGAGAAGATGCCGGATTGACATGGCTGCCCTTACTGAAACCCGGCAGGCAGATGAAGGACAACTGAAGGAGAAGAAGGGTGGCTACATTTTTGTTCTGGAAAGGAAAAGCTGCTGATGAGCCCAGGATCCATGGTGTTGGGTTTGCCATCAGGAACCAGCTCATCAGCCACCTCTCTGAACTTCCTGTGGGAATCAGTGAGCGTCTCATGACCATCCGTCTAGTGCTTGCCAACAACCAGATGGGAACAGTTATGAGTGCCTATGCCCCAACTTTAACCTCTGAAGAGGAAGTAAAAGAGACCTTCTACACCTGCTTGGATGAGACACTGTCTAAAATCTTCAAGGGGGATAAGGTTATTCTCCTAGGAGACTTCAACATCAGGGTCGGCCGAAACCAACACCTCTGGAAGGGTGCCATAGGAAAGGAAGGCATCGGGAACATGAACTCCAACGGAGCTCTGCTTCTCAGCAAATGTGCTCAGCATGACCTCATCATCACGAACACCCTTTCACCAGAAAAACAAACTAAAGGCATCTTGGAGACACCCACAATGCAAACAGTGGCATCTCATTGACTATGTCATTGTATGAGCCAGGGATTGCTGTGATGTGACCATCACAAAGGCCATGATTGATGCAGATGACTGCTGGACAGATCATCGCCTCATCCACTCCATGATGTCCATCAAACTCAAGAGGAAGAGGAGGATTCAAACGAAGCAGATCCAGCCAAGGCTGAACTTTGAAAGCTTGGAGGAAACTGCCACACAGCAGCGATTTCAGGCTTCTTTTGGGGAAAGCCTCCCACAGGAATATACTGATGATATTGAAGGGCACTGGAGCCAGCTCAAATCGTCATCCTTGATACCTGTAAAAACATCCTTGGGTGCAAGTCCAGGAAACACCAGGACTGGTTTGACGAGAATGACACAGAGATAGAACAGCTCCAAGCCTTTCGTGCCTGGCAAAATGATGTAACCTGCAAGGCTAAAAGAGTGGCTCACTCCAGAGCCAAGGCGGATGTCTGGAGCCAGGTGAGGGAGCTTAAGAACTCTTGGTGGACAGATAATGCCCTGTCCCACTTAGGAAACCTGAACGGAAACCTCTGGAGACTTTGCGTCCCACCCAAGGTTTCCGTGCGGTTCCCGGAGGTTTTTGTCAGTCTCCCTAATGGTCGAAAGTGGTTTCCGCTTCTTCTATGTTCTATGAACCACACGGAAACCTTGGGTGGGGCACAAAGTCTCCAGAGGTTTCCGTTCAGGTTTCCTAAGTGGGACAGGGGCATTAGGCTCTGGAAATCCAGAGACTGGCAGACTCGGGTGACACCAGAGGCTTTTTCAGCGCTACTAAGGCCGTCTATGGTCCAAGCTACCGTAGCTTAACCCCCCTGCACTCAAAAGACGGACAAGAACTGCTGAAGGACAATGAGCCCATTAACACCCGACGGAAAGAGCACTTCCAGGAACTCCTCAACCGTGACAGCACAACTGAACCAGACATTACCCACCGCATCCCCCAGTCCCATCAGAGAAGACGTGGAAGAACTTCCCACTATGACAGAGGTTCAAGATGCCATCAAGAGCCTTAAGAACAACAAGGCTACCGGTCCAGATGGGATTCCAGCTGAGATCTTAACGGAAGGTGGACCAGAGCTCCTGTACCACATCCATGGTCTACTCATCAAGGCCTGGGAAAAAGAAGAACTTCCTGCAGAACTTAGGGATGCTCTAATAGTGACCATTTACAAGAAGGGGGACAAGGCTGAATGTGGAAACTACAGGGGCATCTTGCTCCTGTTAACAACAGGCAAAGTCCTAGCTCATCGCAAACCGACTTCTACCATTGTCTGTGGAGGTACTCCTAGAATCACAGCGTGGCTTCCGCCCATCCAGAGGTACAGCAGACATGATATTCACAGCACGCCAATTCCAGGAATATTGCCGTGAACAAAAGCAGCCTTTGTACATGGCCTTCATAGACATGACCAAGGCTTTTGACTCGGTAGACCGCCAGAGTCTTTGGAGCATACTATCAAGGTACAGTTGTCACGACAAGTACATCAGAATATTGAGGCTTCTACATGATGGCATGTCAGTCACAGTGCACAGCAACTGCGGCTATGAGTCCGAGCCCTTCACTGTGGAAACGGGGGTCAAACAGGGATGCATCATCGCACCCACCCTGTTTGTCGTCTTCATTGCTGCCATACTTCACCTCATTGGTGAAGAGCTGCCACAGGGGATCCCAATCCTCTACAGAACTGACAGTGGGCTCTTCAACCTTAATAGGTTGAAGACCAAGAGTAAAGTCAGTAACACCGCTATCATGGAGCTTCAGTACGTGGACGACTGCGCCATTGCAGCACACTCTGCAGAAGACCTCCAGGGCATCCTGAATGCCTTTGCCAAGGCATACAGAGCCATGGGCCTAGCCTTAAATATCAAGAAGACCCAGGTCATACATCAAACTCCACCCAACCAGCCGTCTACCCAGCCCACTATAAAAGTGGACGACACCACTCTTGAAAACGTTGACCACTTTCTCTACCTTGGCAGCATTCTTTCCTCAAAAGCTGGCATCGCCTCTGAGGTCAACCATCGCCCGAGTCATGCCAGCAGAGCCTAAGCCAGGCAAAAGAAAAGTGTCTTTGAACGAGTCCTAAAGGCCCAAACAAAACTGCTGGTCTACAAAGCCGTTGTCCTCTCCACCCTGTTGTATGGAGCTGAGTCATGGACCACCTACAGCAGGCATCTGAGAGCCCTGGAACAATACTATCAAAGATCCTTATGACAGATTCTGAGGATCAGCTGGGTGGCCAAACACACCAACATCAGCGTTTTGGAGGAAGCCAACATGACCAGCACCACCACCACCACCACAATAATGCAGCACCGAATTCGATGGACTAGCCATGTCATCCGCATGTCCAACACACGTTTCCCTACACAAATCCTATACTCTCAATTGAAGGAAGGTCGGCAAGCCCCTGGCGGGCCAAAGAAACGCTTCAAGGACAACATCAAGAACAGTCTGAAGAAATTCCACATCACATCAAGCAACTGGGAGCACATTGCACTGGACAGGCGCTCCTGGAGGAAATCCGTGCAGGAAGAAGCTGCACTTCACGAAATGGAACTACACCGTGTCGCAGAGACAAAGCGACAGCACCGTAAGGAGAGAAGGGGGCTCGACGACTGCCAACCACCGCCAGTCTCCACTGCCCACTTTGCACCAAGGTGTGTGGATCGCAGATCGGCCTCTACAGGCATCTGCAGACCCTCAAGTAGACGACCCTATAGAGAGGGCAGTCCTACTCGTTTCGAGTGACCGCCGATGATAAGATCGCCCCTCATTCTCCTGCGCTCCATTGTATAGAAAACCAGCCTACTCAGCTTCTCCCTATAGGTCACGTCCTCATAAATCTTTTCTGAACCCTTTCAAGCTTGACAATATCTTTCCTATAACATGGTGCCCAGAACTGAACACAATATTCTAAATGCGGTCTCACCAACATCTTATACAACTGCAACATGACCTCCCAACATCAATACTCATCCCAACTTCTATACTGACTTAAAGGGGCTCACATGATTCCGCTTGATTCACTAAAGGCGACTACAACTAATTAGAAAAACAAATTAGTGTTAGCATTAATTGCTAGATGAATCAAATACAATATATGGATTCCTTGAATATTTTAGACAGATCAGCAAGTGATTGAAAGGTCACTGAGCCTTGGTCATTGCTTCATGTGCCCCTTGCAAGCCTTAGCAATGGACACAGTTGTGTGTAATTTCAATAGCTCTACAGAGTAAAAAAGGCATAGTTTTTACTGAGGTGCACAATGTAAATATTTCAATTGTACATATGCCTTACCTCATCCGATTGAGGTACATATTTCTCGTACAGTTGCTGCACACTTTCCTTCAGTTTTTTTGGATCCTGAATAAACCCCACACAGTTGTATACGTCAGTCTTAAAACGTTTGACGACTGATTCCACACTATGCACCTGAAAGAAAAAGAATGGGAAACCATAAAAATGAATGGATGTCTCTAAGATAGGGGGAAGGGGAATTTTCAAAAGAATAAAATCATTTATTTGAAGTGTTTTTGTTTAGAAATTGGATTTATCCCTTATTTGGTGCACATATTTTAAAGATAGCATAAACTGTCAATTTGTCTTTTTCACACCAAGGGTGCCAGAGGATGTGGTTAAGGCAGGGACTATCCGAACATTTAAGAAATCATTGGACAGGTACATGGATAGGACAGATTTGGAGGGATGGGGACCAAATACTGGCAGGTGGGACTTGTGTAGGTGGGACGTGTTGGCCGGTGTGGGCAAGTTGGGCTGAAGGGCCTGTTTCCACACTCTGTGACTCTATAACTCTATGACACTCACCAAGAATACATGAATTGAGTCATTATTTTTTTGAGGAACTATTACTGTTGTGCTTTAAGAGGCATTTGACCTGTGCAATTAAACAACTTTGCCTGTGGACTCAATGCCTGCAATGTAGATGGGCACAATGCAGAAAGGGTAGGAGTGGATGGAGAGAGAGTTTATGAGAAAAGTAGAGAAGGGAGTAAAAGCAGAATGAGTCTCTGATGACATCCCCGACACATGGATTGGGCAGCTTGTACCCTGTGCAGTGGACAGCAGAAACATAGGGAACCCGGGTTGCAACATCTGTAGCCACAGGAATTAGATTTTTAATACATTAAAATGACTGTGGAATGGATTTCTAAAATATATAAAACACTTTGTAATGGAGACAAGAGACAAATCACCCATGATCCACTAACCTTGCCTTCAAATAGAAAGATGTGTCTTGCATCTATATTTACCTTATTATGACGCAAGATGTCCAATAGAGCTTTAGAACTAACTAGACTAAGTGGGACCCATGGGTCCCAGTTACACGGGGGGCCTGGTTCCCTGAATCCACATAATGGCTTCCCCGACTCCACACAGCGGCTTCCCTGGCTCCACTCTTGTGTGCTCACTCAGCATGGCTTGAGAACTCAATCAGCACGGCTTGTGGACTAAATCAGCATGGCTTGTGGACTAAATCAGCATGGCTTGTGGACTCAATCAGCATGGCTCATGGACTCAGCCCCGCCTCCGGGGATTTATTCTCCTCATCCCAGTGATTGACAGTGGGTGCCGGAAGGAGCGTTACCTTCATGGTGAATGACAGGAGAGAAGACCAATCTGCTGATCTCACGATTCTTTAAACCTTCATAACTTTTGTAATATTCCACCGATCGGAATACATTTGGTGTGCTTTGTGCAGAGGAGAATGGTGAGTAAGATGGCCCAAAAATCCTAGCGATATGGGGTACTGTTTTTGCTCAAATTTAAAAAAAAAAACGCAAACCGGAAGAGGACAAGATGAGAGTTTTAGTAGTGGTATAGATGATGTACTTTTTGAAACACAATCGTATCGGCATGTAAGAAATATGGCAGCCAATTTATGAAAAGGATCTATTTAGGTATTAGTTGAGAGATAAATAATGGTTAGCATATCAGGGAGAACGGCTTTGCTCTTCTTCCAAATAGTACTATACGATCACTTATGTCCACTTAAAATGGAAAATACTTCACCTATTTAATTCCTCCTGCAAAGGTAGTACCACTAAACCCGGAGAACTTAATCGTTATGCCAGTGAACTGTGGCCACCGCCCTCTGAGGCAGAGGATTTCACACTCACAACTCTCTGTGAGAAAAAGTGTTTCCTCATCTCCGTTCTAAATGGTTTACGCCTTATTCTTAAACTGTGGCGCCTGGTTCTGGACTCCCCCAACATCGGGAACATGTTTCCTGACTCCAGCGTGTCTAAACCCTTAACAATCTTATATGTTTCAATAAGAGAACCTCTCATCCTTCTAAATTCCAGAGTGTACAAGCCCAGCTGCTTCATTCTCTCAGCCAAATTTTATAGCCAAATTAATTATTGTATTCAGTTGGAGAATAACACATCAAAATGTTTGTGCAAGTCATTTTTGTGATATTCATAAAATTAATTTTACCATAATAATTGTTAATATTGATGCAATAAAAGTATTAGTCTGAAAAGACAAATCATATGTGCCTGTCTATGTCAATATATACATGCATACATGATTTGATATATTCAAACCTTCTCCATTTCTTTACGCATCTCTGCTTCTGTTGCTTTTAATTTCTGTTTGAGCTCTCCGATATTAAGTTCCAGTTGTGCATTTTGTTTGTGGAACAATTCCAACTCAGTTTCCATCTACAAAGGTACCAGAAGGGAAAAAAAAAGATAAGGTTAACCATCTCAGAGTGATAAAATTTACTCAAAGAAGCTTTATTTTCTATTCATTGTCACGTTTCATTAATTTTATAAGAAGTTATTAGAAGCTGTGAACAGACAGGGAATAGAGGGATATAGACCTTGTCCAGACAGATGGGATTAGTTTAGATTGGCCTAATGATTACCACAAACATCATGAGCTGAAGGGCCTGTTTCTATGATGTACTGTTTTATTTGCTATGTTTTAGTACAAGAGGACTTCTTGCCTGTGAACTGCAAGAGATGATTAACATATTTTTTGTGTTTTTTCTGATACCCGAAATATCATCTTTGTATTTTGTTTCTGTTTGCAAAGCTTTTGAGCCAGATCTTTTAACAATAATTTTCCAAAGGTTAGGGAAATATTTAATTGAATTGGGAACTTCAAATCTCATTTAGTTTAGTTTATAGATACAGCGCAGAAACAGGCTCTTCCGCACAGACCAACGATCCCTACACATTAACACTATCCTATACACATTAGGGACAATTTACATATACCAAGCCAATTAACCTACAAACCTGTACGTCTGTGGAGTGTGGGAGGAAACCGAAGATCTCGGAGAAAACCCACGCGGTCACAGGGAGAACGTACAAACTCTGTGCAGACAGCATCCGTAGTTGGGATCGAACCCTGGTCTCTGGTGTTACACGCGCTGTAAGGCAGCAACTCTACCGCTGTACCACCATGCTGCCCTTTCGTCATTTTAAGAATGATACGGTGAGAAATGATTGGCAAATGATTGGCTTTGATGTACAGAGGGATCTTAGAGTCCCTGACCAAAACTCAATAAAAGTGGCAAAAGAGTGGCAAAGAAGGCATATGATATTCTTGCTTTCAGAGGTCGGGACAGTAATCTCTATCCCTCTAAACCTTTCTTTTCTATACACCAGTCGACACATTATTCAAATATAATTATTGTAAATGTCTCAACCACTTTGCCCTGACAACTACTTCCATAAATTCACCACTATTTGAAAAAGTTGCCCCTCAGGTTTCTAAAACTCTTTCCCCTCAGCTTTGGAGATATGTAGGGGAGGGGGGTGGGGATGGAGGAGGATCGTATTGGTCTGATAATATTAAACTGAGATACATAAGAACTTCTCGCAGAGGGTGGCGAATCTTGAAAATTCTCTAACCCAGAGAGTTGTGGAGTTACATCATTGCAGGTTTTTAAGACAAAGAATGTACATTTTTGAAGGATCAGGGAATTGAGCACTATGGACAACAAAATAGGATGTGAGGACCTGGGGCAGATGAGCCACAATCATATTAAATGGCAGGGCAGGCTCAAATGGCCAGACGCCTGCTCCTATTATTTTTAATGTTTTATCGTGAAATCCTTCTAAAAATACTGAGGAATAATATCAATGCATATTGTATCATTTCTCGTCCCACATTAATTGTGTTTAGAGATACAGTGCAGAAACAGGCCTTTCGGTCCACCGAGACTACATGGAACAAGATGAACCATACACTAGGGGCAATTCACAGAAGCCAATTAACCTACAAACCTGCACATCTTTGGAATGTGGGAGGAAACCAGATCACCTGGAGAAAACCCACATGGTCACAGAACGTACAAGCTCCATACAGGCAGAACCCGTAGTTAGGATCAAACCCGGGTCTCTGGCGCTGTAAGGCCGCAACTCTACCACTACGCCACTGTGCCGCCCTCTTATACTGAGGAGAGCTACACAGTCAGAAGTGTTGCCTTTCCAATGAGTTGCTCTTTCAGACAAATGCAAGGATGTCTTGGTCAATATTTATTACTTACTTGCTGAATCTGTTCTTTCATTTCTTTTATATCATTTTCTCGCGGCTCAATCTGCTGTTTTAGTTCCTTGATTTTGTAATCCAGAACAAACTTAAATTTCTCCAGTTCTTGATTCTTCTTTTTGAGATCATAGATGCGCTTTTCCTACAGAAGATCAGAATGTTAGATACATTTTACAGCAGTTGTAATTTCTTGCTGTCCTCTGTCCTCTACTGGAATGATGCTGACAGTAGAAACCTTCACAAAGATTGACATTCAGTCTATGAATGTTTCGCCGAACACCTCCGCACAGTCCGCAATAACCAACCCGACCTCGCGGTGGCTCAGCACTTCAACTCCCCCTCCCATTCCGTATCCAACCTCTCGGTCCTGGGCCTCCTCCACGGCCAGAGTGAGCAACACAGCAAGTTGGAGGAACAGCACCTCATATTCCGCTTGGGGAGTCTGCATCCTCTGGGCTAAAACATTGAATTTTCTCAAATTCTGTTAACCCTTGCTGTCTCCTCCCCTTCCCACCTCTCCCTCAGCCCTCGGGCCCTGGCATTTCCTCTCCCTCTATCTCTCTCCCCCACCCAAGTCGCACTAGCTTCTCATTTTCACACTACAAACAGCTTACAATGGCCTGTTTCCTTTATCATCTATACTTTTTTGCATATCTTTCATTCATTGTTCTTTATCTCTCCACATCACCGTCTATATTTCTCGTTTCCCTGATCCCTAACCAGTCTGAAAAAGGGTCTCGACCCGAAACGTCGCCTATCTCCTTCGCTTTTTAGATGCTGCTGCACCCGCTGAGTTTCTCCAGCCTTTTGACATTCAGACTATGCATTAGAGCGATGCATATATGCCATAAATAAAAACATGCTTTTTGTAAATGACATATGTTGAAATGGCTGCAGTTATATTCAATGAGATATATAATACTATTGAATGACTGACATATCAAAATCTGAAGTTCCTCAAATCTTTCCCACAATGTAGCATTATATACCACTTTTGTCTTCTTCCCAATGTAACAGGGTCATAGAGTCTTACAGCATGGAAACGGACCCTTCGGCTCAACCTGCCCACACAGACCAAGTTGCCTCGTCTACACTAGTCCAGCCTGCTCACACTTGGCCTGTATCCCTAATGTTTCCTATCTGTGTACCTGTCTAAATGTTATAGTACCTGCCTCAGCACCTCCTCTGGCAGCTTGTTCCTTGTATCCACCACCCTGTGTAATATTAATGTTCGATGGTATGAGTGTTTTGTCTCTTGATGGTCGTTGGAAATCAGAAACTTTTGGACTCAGAACGTTTGGTCTCAGAGACTAATTAGATATGACTGGTGGGTTACACAAAAAGCTGGAGAAATTCAGCGGGTGCAGCAGCATCTAAGGGGCGAAGGAGATAGGCGACGTTTCGGGTCGAGACCCTTCTTCAGACTGGTCATGGATCAGGGAAACGAGAGATATAAACAGTGATGTGGAGAGATAAAGAACAATGAATGAAAGATATGCAAAAAAGTATTGATGATAAGGGAAACAGGCCATTGTAAGCTGTTTGTGGTGTGAAAATGAGAAGCTAGTGCGACTGGGGAGGGGGGGGGTGGGGGAGATGGAAAAGGAATGTCAGGGCCCGAGGGCTGAGGGAGAGGTGGGGAGGGGTGGGGGCAGTCTGGGTTAACAGAATTGAGAAAATTCAATGTTTAAGCCCAGAGGATGCAGACTCCCCAAGCGGAATATGAGGTGCTGTTCCTCCAACTTGCGGTGTTGCTCACTCTGGCCGTGGAGGAGGCCCAGGACCGAGAGGTCAGATACGGAATGGGAGGGGGAGTTGAAGTGCTGAGCCACTGGGAGGTCGGGTTGGTTATTGCGGACCGAGCGGAGGTGTTCGGCGAAACGATCGCCCAGCCTCCGCTTGGTCTCACCGATGTAGATCAACTGGCATCTGGAGCAACGGATGCAGTAGGCGAGGTTGGAGGAGGTGCAGGTGAACCTCTGTCGGACTTGGGTAGATGAGGTTGGAGGAGGTGCAGGTGAACCTCTGTCGGACTTGGGTAGATGAGGTTGGAGGAGGAGGATATGACTAGTATTTGAATGGGAGACCACTTGGGCTTACAAAAGCATGAGGATGATGCCACTACATTACCGAGTTAACATCTTCATAGCTGACTTGGAAAAGATAGAAAACATAACATATTTTAATTTGAAACTATTGGGAGTGAACAAAGTGAAAGCAACAAACAGAAATCCGATGAAGTATCTTCAAGCTGAGCTGTTAACTCTTTCTACAGATGTTGTATGTTCTATTGAGTGTTTCTAGCATTTTGCCGATATAAATACAAATCTTGTTTGATAGTTAAACAAAGCTTCTTCCACATGAGTATGAATTAAACGGTAACCATAAAGCAAAATAAAGCAGATACTGGAAATTGGGAAATAAAATCAGAAAATGATCTCTCCCATCTAGGCAAGTTCTTTGTCCCTTTTTTCATATTCCCAGCTGACTCACCTTGTCTTGGATCGTTTCATCTCGTTCTAAAATTTCTTTCTTCAATCCTTGGATGTCTTTCTCCAGAGATCTGATGACTCCATGTAACTTCTGCTGTTCTGTTTTCAGTTTCTCAATCTCTCCCTGTCGGTCTTCAATTTCTTTCTGCAAACTGGTAAACTGCGAAAAGGAGAAATGTTGGAGAGCGATGAGAGGACAGAGTAAAACCATTGGACTCCACACCTAACAGAAAAGAAAAATGTACTGTTTTGTGTTCCATGTTCCTAAAATGGGATTTGCATTTCTCTGGAGAAGGGAACTATCACTGCGCCAGATAAAGCAACAAGGATCCATGATATATCAGTAGAGAACCACGCAATTACTCATCATTTTCAGATAGCTTGCTTGGAACACCGATCAAAATTTCCCTGCTCCGTGTGCTGACTGCAAAGTTGGAAGTCTAAGCCACTGTTACAGAACAATAATGGCAATTCTTCAGCCTAGAATTAAAAAATAAATGAAATGACCTGTTCATACCTTTTTCCTCATGATTCCCGTTTCTCCTTTCAGTCTGAGATTTGCCTCCTTCTCATCTCGCAGATTCCGTTCATATTTAATTTTAATGTCCTGAATTTCACGGTCACAGTCCTCCTCTATTTGTTTCTTTGTTTCATCAGACTCTTTAATCTGATGCCTGCTCTCTTCCTGCAACTGAGATAATTAAAAGAGGAAACATCAGTACCACAGTCAACTGATTAAAACAAAGAGAAAGCATGAAATAGTATTAAACAGTAATTTGAAAGTAGTTAGTGAAACGTATGTTTAATTTTACAGAGTCACATTAATTACTATTTCACTCGCTTCTGCCTTACCTCTGTGATAAGTGTGGACTTCTCCTGGAGTTTGGTCTCATAGTGCTCTGTCAGCTCCTCTAATGCTTGAGTCTTACTTTCATCCATCTCACTCAATTGCCTCTCATAATCTTCCTGCATCCGCTGTGATTTCATTTGCAGCTCCTGGTATTTTTCATATTCCAACATTAATTTCTGATTGTTCATTGTTTCTAAAATTGGAAATATGTATGGAAGTAAATTTATTTTGAAATATGTATGCAGCAGATGGCCTGATTCCAGCCTGCAACGTGCATTACCTGGTGAAATAGGGCAGGGCTATTGGAGTGATCATCACCACAACTGATTGGAGATAGCAATGATTACCTTTATTTATTCATTGCCTGAGCATGACTTGTTTGACAGAGTTTAACCAAGATATGAACTCATCCTTTCTCTTTACAGGTTCTGATGTGCCTGCTGGCTATTTTTCAGAGACCTTTATATGTTTTCTTTAGTCATCTGAACAAATACTGTTGAAACTATTTGAAAACTACTGAGAGCCTGAACAACTTTAGAGAGCAATGATAAATAAGGATAAGTTAGAGAACTGACTACAGGCAGAGTAGTAGGGCTACTGATTTTTGATGATCTGCCATGATAATATTGAATGACAGTGCTGGCTCGAAGGGTCGAATGGACTACTCCTGCACCTATTTTTCTATGTTTCCAGAAGTTGTTTGTATTGTGACTTGTGAATGTGTGATGACCAAGGAAGAGTTCCTGGACTGAGAGGTGAAACTGAGAGGTTTGAATGCCCTCTACTGGCAAGTGGCAGATAAGAAATGTACACTTCATATACTGTATGAGAAACAATTAATAGTAGAAAAGGAGAAATTAGAAACTACTCTAACACTGCCTTTGTGCCACTGTTACTGAGTTTGGATTAGTTTCCAAAAAACTACTTCAATTAACGTAACCCTTGCAACTGCAGGAAATGCTGCATTTGTCACTTTACCTCCCCCCTTCATTCAAGGATCCAGGCAGTCTTTCCAGGTGTGGCAGGGGTTCACCTGCAACTCCTCCAAACTCATCTATTTCATCCGCTGCTCCAGGTGTCTGCTACTCCACATCTGTGAGACCAAGCGTAGGCTTGGCGATCACTTTGCCCAACACCTCTGCTCGGTTTGCATTAACCTACCTGATCTCCTGGTGGCTCAGCACTTCAACTCCCCCTTCCATTCCGAATCCAACTTTTCTGTCCTGGGCCTCCTCCATGGCCAGAGTGAGGACCACCGCAAATTGGAGGAGCAGCGCCTCATATTTTGCTTGATCAGTTTACACCCCAGCGGTATGAACATTGACTTCTCTAATTTCAGGTAGTCCCTGCTTTCTCCTCCCCTTCTCAGCTCTCCCTCAGCCCACTGTCTCCGCCTCTTCCTTTCTTCTTCCTGCCCCCGCCCTCACACCAGTCTGAAGAAGGGTCTCGACCCGAAACTTTGCCTGTTTCCTTCGCTCCATAGATGCTGCCTCACCCGCTGAGTTTCTCCAACATTTGTCTACCTTTAATTAATTTAGTTGACTTGAGAAGTCAATGTTTTATTACATTCTACAGTATTTGTTTACTATTTTTTACTAGCTGTCTGTTTGGCTTTGAAGACTACATGCGAAAAAAAAACACCAGGCAATTTACCTAATTCCTCAATTTCTCTGGTATGTTTATCCAAGATCGCTAATGTATCCTCCTTATGTTTTATCTCAACCTTATCTTTGTCAGTCTTCAATACCTACAAAAAAAATCAAAATAGTTCATTATTTTGAAGTTTGAATTCATGAAGTACCAGTTAATGTGTCTCAGGTCTTCTTGCAGTATATAACTTCCCTGATGAACTTTGTTGAAGAATCAGTGGGTAGAAATGTCTCCTGGGTCACTTCTACTAAATGTGCAAAGAAGATGTTGTTGTATATCCTGCTCTGCTTCCAATATTGTGCTTAATCAATCAAGGTGCAATTTCTACTTCAATCTCTGCATATTCATACATATTATTCATCCAAACATGTGTTCTCTGTCAAAGCTAACAACATTTATGTTGAAATTATTGTATGGCCAGTTATACTATAACACAAAGATTACATTCCTAAGAAACCTCACATTATAAAGAAAATTGTATCAATGGTGCAAAGGGGGTTAGAGGCTAGAAAATTTCAGACACAATAACAGTTATTTTTTCCTGCATGATTTTCAAAATTAAATATTTTTTCATTGCTCTAAGTTTCTTTTTATTACTACAAGCTTAAAAGTTTGTGTATTGTATTATTACTGTGTATTATATTATTTAATATAGTTTAGTTCCACAAGTTTCAAAAGAAGCATATGCTTGTCAATTACAGTGACAACCAGTGCTCAAAGTAGAAGGTGTGATTGGAGGAGACAATGGTGTCTAATTACTGTGGAGAAACAGTTTTTTTCCATCCTATACCGTTTAAATCCATGACCGCTTTTCTTTTCTGGTTGTCAATTTCCAAAGCAACATTTAAGTGTTCTCTAATTCCTGATCAAGAATTACATTATAAATAATTCGGTCCACACAATGCAAATAGTGATCCCTAATTCATTGGTCCAATTGGTTCGATCCAATTTGCATTGTAAAAACATGTGTTATAGCAAAACTACTTGTACTCATAATGTTACTCATAGAGTCATAGGATTATGGAGTTATAGTTAATCCTGAAACCTGTGAAATTGCTTGGGTTCCTTGGGTAGTTCTGTATGTTTTTAATTATAGATGATTTTGGCTGAGACACATTTCAGTACACATTTTCGCTCCAGGAAAAGCCTACTGTTCCCAGACAATATTCCATTCTAATACAAACCATGCTGAACACTTTTTTTCAAGATCGAGTGTTTTCTGGCAAATGCTAATCAGCCTACGGAAACATCATCAGGACATTTATATATACAAAAGCAAAAATTATGTGGATACTAAAAAAAATAAAACATTCACATATACATCTCTGGAAATGTTCTGTAATAAAAAAGAGTTGATGCTACAAAGATTATCTGACCTGCTGAGGAAATCCAGCAAAATTATCAGTGCCTGCTTTTGTTACTTACCTGGTTTTTCGTTTTCAGAGCTTCCATTTCCTGAATAAATTTCTCCGTTAATTCTTTTATTTTATCATTGTAATTCATATCCTTCAGTCTAAGTTGGTATTCATTTTCCATCTTCAGTTCCTCAACGCGAGTTTTTAACTCCACTGCCAACTGATTCTGTTATAACAGATTAAATCATTTTCTGCTGTCAATTTATGTTCATAGGTTATAGGAGCAGGATTAGGCCATTTGGCCATCAAGTCTACTCTGCCATTAAATCATTGTGATCTATCTTTCCCTGTCAACCCCATTCTCCTGCCTTCTCCAGTAATATTTGACATTGTTACTAATTAAGAAACCGTCAATCTCTGCTTTAAAAATACCCCAAAACATGGCCTCCAAAATCATCTATGGCAATTTAATCGTATTATGAATTCTAACAGTGACACCAACCATATTTACAAATACAAACTTTCCCCCAAATTTTCTCTTCCTACACCAAACCTCCATTGAACAAGAACCTGGGATGAACATGGTGGATCTTTGGCTAGTAAGATACATCTATAAACTGTTGAAAGGTAATCTCAAAGCATATCAGGGAGAGTGGGATTAGAGAAATGGCGTGAGGGCCAAAAAGGAATTTAAACTTGAGGAGAAGAATTTTAACCCTTAAGTGCTGGAGTCATTGTAGTTCAGTCTACACTGGATGAGTAGGAGTGAAAGTGGGATTAAATATAGCTAGCAACATTTTAGATTAATTGATATTAATTAATGCTGGTGGAATGGAGGCGAACCAAAGTGTTGTGGATTTCTTCATTACAATATTGATAATCCCACTGCATATGAAATCTGAATGAGAATTAAATTCAATGCAGTTAACTCACATAATATGTAAAGATCAGCATAATAAATAAAATAGGATAGCCAGCACACAAGGAATGTTAAATTAAATGTGGATACTTATTCCCTGCTAGATAAGAAGCATTTATTCTAAAATATTGACTATTTTCCCCACTCATTGACAATCATATTGTTACCACAGTATTTGTTCCAGATATCTGTCCTTTTCCCTTCCATTTTTGTTCTTTATTATTTCTTTAATTTTAACTTTATCCACAGTGCCTCTCCCTTATGTTGATTGTACTATTTCTTTGCTTAATTCAATTTATTTTATTATCCCAGAGAGCACATTAGCCACTTTTAGATGAAGAGCAATATTTATGTTGTTGCCCTCACTGTCTATGAAAGAAAGGTGCCATGCTCTCAAAAGCCATATTTTGGAGCATGAATGTTTTATCAGCACTTTTTGTGTTGAATTCAGATTTCAGGGGCAATGAGTACACGAATATGAATGAATTGGACGCCTTCTAGTAGTGCAGGCAGTACACTAAAGGGCCTGTCCCACAAGCATGCAACTCTATGCGATTAGCGCAACCTAACGTGGTCGCTTGAGCCGTCCGGCGTCGTGGGGCCGGCCCCACTTCGATCGCCGGAGCCGTGCGGAATTGTGCGGAGTTCGTCCCGACATCGTGTGGGGCTCCGAAAAACTGACTATGTTCAAAAATTCCGCGCAGCAACGGCTTGTCGGCTTGCAATCGCCTCGACACATTACACCGCCCCGACATCGTGCCTCCGTGAACCTATTTGTAGGTGCCTCCGTGACCCTCTATGTGTGTGGTTCCGTGGCCCTCTGTGTGTGTGCCTCTGTGCCCCTCTCTGTGTGCCCCTCTCTATCCTGGCGAACTTACCTTAGACTTCGCTCCAAGTTCGCCTCACTTTGCGCCGCGTTGCGCCACTCACGCGACCTCCGCGCGGCCCCTGCTGCCTGTTTGGTTGCGCTTGTCGCATGCAGGCGCATGCTGGTGGGAACGGCCCCGTACAGGGGATCACCTGACCTCCGCGCGGCCCCCGCTTCTAGTTTGATTGCGTTCGTCGCATAGAGTTGCATGCTTGTAGGACAGGCCCTTTAGGGTTAAAAATCTCATGAAGCGCTATATGTGATGAGCCATCAAGAATGTTTTTAAAGTATGATTTGGGAAAAATTAAAATTTGAGGGAAAGTATGTTTATTATTTTATTATAGTGATTAACCTAACAGAAAATATTATGAAGTGGCCAAAACACTCTGCTGAATGTCTTCCAAAATGATACAATCAAATTAATAATTTCAATGAAAAATCAAAAATAATGCATTTGCCTCTGGAATCCAGTTGCAAAATTTGAACCAAAAGATATATTTAACAATCCTCAGGATAATGAACTTAGAATTGCAAGATGTAAACATGTCAGGATTTTTAAAATATAGATCAATACATAATGCAATGCCGAGAAACACATTACGTTGGTTGTGCTGAGAGGACCCACAAATGATTGTATTGAGCAGCTGCACCAGCAAAATTATGAAGAACATGAAGCTATGAGAGCTTGGGGCGGACTTTGCATAATCCATATGCTCAATAGATTTCCTGAAATATGATCATCCGCTTAAAACCTAGAAGGGAAAACAGGTATGTTTTGGATTCAGGTCACATGGACATTTCATGGAGAAAGCCATGGGGCTAAGGAGCTGGTAGTCAGAAGCAGATGGTTGGGACTTCAGTCAGGGTATGATGGAAATCTTGAGGATTGGCTTGGCCATGGTGGGAGGGAGCTGGGGCCATGATCAGGTTGGTATACATGTATTTCCAATTGAACGATGTTACTTTTTTTTCCTGTTTCAAGTCTTTTAACACTGTGGAAATATCTTGCAAAATTCGTTATAATTTTGCATTCAGAGTGTTCATCAACATTTATAGTCAATATATCACCTTTTCTTGCAAATCCGATTTTGTTATCAGGATTTCTTCTGAATGGCCAAGTTCTTTGTCTCGTTTCACTACCCTTCCCTCTTTGTCAATAATCTTCCAGATCATAAGACATGAATCCTCTGAAATGGTCAGTAAGTACAGGTCATCATAGGTAATGGCCATCTGTTGAGAGAAGAAACCATTACCATAACTAGGTAGACACTGTTTTCCAATGTCTTGGAAAAGTATATCGTAATTTTCTTTCACACTTTACTGAGGAAAAATTATGTTAATATTTAAAACATGGAGAAGTCATGGGTTTTTCTATATTTCAGCCAATATGTGCTTAACAACCTGATATCATGTGGAGGTGGATGCTTTGAAAATATGTTCCTTGTCGATGACAGCAATTAACACTACTGAATGGAAGAAGAAAAAAAATGAACAGACAAGTAAAACTTGATGGATGGATTTCGATCCAACAGGCGAAAAGGTAACAGACTTTAAAATCAGGAAATGCTTCCACTATCAAATGGCTACCCTACAACAAATGTATAAAATAAAAAGATTTTGAGGAATGTGAATTAAGGCGCTGTCCCACTTGGGCGACCTAATTGGCGAGTTTAGAAGAGTTTAGGAGAGTTTGAAAAAATGACATGTTGAAGACCTCCTTCAACTATGCAGAATACCTCCTTCGACTATGTTGAAGACCAGCTTCGACTAGCTACGACTAACTTTGGGAAAATGGACACTGAATAGTGGAGAATGAAGACGACCTCCTTCGACCTCCCTTTGACCTCCCTTCGACTATGATGAAGACTATCCACGACTACCTTCGACTACCCTCGATTACCTACGAATAACATGCCGACGCTACTACGACTAAACCTACAAGTAAAAAAAGTATCGATTTTTCCCATGGCAACCTTTTTTTACTCAGGGGCATTTTTTAACATATTGAAAAAAAACGCCGCGACCTAGCTGAGGCCTCGAGTACGCAGAGACCACTCCCGAGCATGAAGGAGAGTTACGAAGACCTCCTACGACCTCATGTCAACCATGCTGCGAGTATAAGTCGAGGGCAAACTCGCCAGAACTCGCGGATTAGGTCTCCCAAGTGGAGCAGGCCCTTTACATTTTTTTCTAAAACTCGGCTGAAAGTTTCACCAAATGCCAATCAAGTAAAGGACAATATAATCTGATTGTAAATGGCACCTTGTCATTTTAATGCCCTGCAACTCATTTTTAACCACCTGCTTACATTTACATTATTGTCTAATTTTGCAATTACTTTTCTTATTAAGCATTTGTTTCTTGAAGAATTATTCAGGACTTAATAAAAAGTTTAACATTCATCGGACTCAGTTCTAATTAGTTTATTCTACATCGTCACAACACTATGGAATTATAGAGGACAGATAATGGAGAATATTTCAATCTCTAGACTTCTGGTATTGGATAAGATTGGAATAAAATTCCTTTTCTCATAACAATATGCTTTTACCATAACTTCAATACAAAATCATGTTCTACAACATTATCTTCTCCAATATAACCCCCACATGCGCCTTTGAAAAAACTCACAACGTGGTATCAATTAGGGATGAGTAGTTAAAACGTGTGTCTTTTATTCATTGTCCTTGATTCATATTGAAAGATTTCCTTGAACAAATAGTAGGCAAATGGGTTTTCCAATTCATATAATTTGCACCGCTGGTTGTCTAAACTTCAAATGAGAACCAGTCAGGTTTTCCCACCCAACATCCTGCTCAACATTTAACTCAAAATTTACATTTGAAAACATACTTTTCCCTTCAAACTTTAGTGAATATCAAATATCATAGGAAATAAGGAGCATATCCGAGATTGTATTATTGAGAGTTTGATTTTGGTTACATTGTTCAGTTGAGTTTTCAACTATTAATATTATTTCATTATAAGTAAGAAATTATCATCTAGTTCTTCAGATAAACTACAAATGTACCAAAAGAGATTTATTTTTAGGTGAAAATAATGGAATGTTATTAGCTATTTTAAAGGCCTATTAATTAAAGTAGTTTATTTCAGATAGGAAATATTGTTATGACAATAAGACTAGTGCACTGAGCTAACTTTGTCTTCAATTCCACTTACACATTCTCCCTATCTTAAACAAATCTTATATCCTTTGTAATGAAATCTATTATACCTTAGTGATTGGTCCATTGTGTGCCTGATATTCATTCCATTCCTGCTTTACAGGCAGAGGGACTTTCATACTTCGTACTGTTCCATGAGCAGTGCCGAGAAACAACATTCGCCCAGAACGTGATAAAACAATGGCGGTGTATGCAACATCATTTGATGGAATTTCACGAATAATCTGGGTAGGTAGGAGCAAAATAAAAGGAATGATCAAGGCAGTTCCAGAAATAGAACAATGTTAATCTGTTAAAATGCAGACTTCAACTTCCACTTTTGAATATCTGAACTCCTTTGCTCCCCAAAATCTACTCCATGACCATCCTTTTGGCAATTTGTCTTAAGTGACCCTGTTTCAATCTTGGACCCAAAGTGCTGGAGTAACTCACCAATTCAGGCAGCATCTCTGGAGAACAGGGATTGGTGACGTTTCTTGTCAGGACTCTTCTTCAGACCCTGTGCCGGTCCCGACCTGAAACGTCACATATCCAAATTCTCCAGAGATGCTGCCTGACACGCTGTGTTGCTGTGGAACTATATCATTTAAGAGCAATACATAAATGAAACAGCATCAAATTCACCAATACTTCACATCAAAGAGTAACATATATTGACCTTGCTGACATGCTAATATACAGTTTTTAATATTCTTAATATTCTTTCTCTGAACCTAATAGATTTTTTTCTCTCTGAATCAAATTTTAAATATTCTTGTTGAATCTGAGGTGCTCAAACAGATTGTAGATGCATGAATAACAGAGCAGAAAATAACATTCACTCATCAAATCATAGATGTTATTTTCCAAGTAATTGATGCATTGGTTTGGATCATTTTACGTATCACATTTTGATTTTGTATAGCAGCCCAATGATTTAGTAGCAAGTTTCAAAAAGTTCAAGCTGCAGAAGAAGAGATTATTTAGAGTTTAGAATCACCTTCGATTTTTAGCGAGAATATTTCATGTGTATTTATATTTTTAATAACAAGCCATATTACCAAAAAAGTAGGATTTAAGGAGCAGAACAGGGTTATTAGAAGGGAATTCTATAACTTAGGGCTTATAAAGAAGAAGGCATAGCTGTCAATAATTAAGAGGCCAGAATCAGAGGAGAACAGATAATCCAAAGGAAATTACAAACATAGAGAGGCCCAAAGTGATGCAGAGATTTGGAAACTGGATAGTTTGATTGTTTAACCAGGAGTCAAAGCGAGTCAATCAGAGAGATAATAGGTGAACAGAACTTGATGCGAGGCTGGCCAAAGAAGGCAAACCTTGAATGCTTTGGAATAGTCAAATCAAAGGATCAGAAGGTATAATTGAATATCTCAGCAACAATAGATGTGATGGCATAATGGGATAATGTTACCAAAGGAGAAAGAGGCAGATTGAGTGATTGTGTAGAAATGTGGCCTAAAGCTAATATTGGTGTCAGATATGATACTCAGATTTCAAACTGCCTGGTTCAGTCTGAGGTGGTTGCCAGTATGAGGGATAAAACAGATACTAGATTTTAAGCACAGCCCAAAGACTTTACATGATTAAGTATGCCCTTGGCCTCTTGTAAATTTGCGCTGCTCAAGTGTAAAGGAAATGCTGGTCTTTCAGTATAGTAACCCTGTCCAACTCATGCTTTTCTCTTTCACTATCAGACATAATGATTTTTTATTGAATTATTCTTTAAAGGTCAGCATTTAAAGGTCAGCATTTATTGCCCTTGAACTCACAGATGGAAGGAAACATATTAAGCCAAAGCTGATAGGAAAGCAAATATTTGTCCCAAAAATGAAGCAGATGGGTTTTATGACAATTTCATTCTAAGTTAATTTAATTCAAATGTCCTGGTTGTTTTAGTGGAATTTGAACTCGCACCTCCAGATCAGTGGTGTAATCCGCTGGGCAATCACATGGAAATGTAGGGAATTGAGGGATTTGGATCATGTTCAGGAAAGTGAAATTAGTTTATCTTAGCATCATGTTCGTCACAGATATTTGTGGCCGAAAGGCCTGAGCCTACACTGCATTGCTCTATGTTCTGTGTCTACCTGTGTAATTCGCTACCATCTCTATTTAATTCTAACTACTTTCTTTTTCAAGCTTATTTTGTATGAAAATATTTAATTATCCTAAATGAACACAAGCAGAAATCACCATTTCCTCCCTTACATTCGTTAGAGCACTTTACGTGATACTATCCAGTATTCTCCAAAAATAATGTTTTTCAGCAGTGGGAAGGCTAGTAAGATGAATGGCAAGATTAAAAGGTAATGAAATTAAACTTATAACCAAAGATAGACACAAAATGTTGGAGTAACTCAGCAGGACAGGAAGCATCTCTGGATAGAAGGAATGGGTCAAACGCCCATTCCTTCTATCCAGAGATGCTGCCTGATCCACTGAGTTCCAGCATTTTGTGTCAAACTTTGGTGTAAACTAGCATCTGCAGTTACTTCCTACACACTAACCTTATATCCATCTTCTCATAGCTTGATTGTTATTTATCTAAAAATTCTGTGGGCAAATCCATGCACTCCGAAACACCCAATTCATATTTCTTTTAACTAATAGGTGAACTTTAAAGTGATAATATTGTACTGAATCAATTTACAATGTTACATTAAATTATCTTATGCACTACTCCTTTCATATTTCTGCACCAAAAATAGCACAGTGATAATTTAGGGTTTCTATATGTTTTATCCAACTACAAAAGTTGAAAGGAGTAAGATTTCAGTTAATCTCAGAAATATTATGTAATGATCCTGAGAGGTTGGGCCTCAAAACGTCCTAATTTTCTGTATTTTCCTTATTGATGAGCAACCTCTCAATGCCAATTCATCACAGGATGTGACAGCAATTCCCTTTCACTTCATTCCACATACCTGGGAGTCAGTAATTTCTTTCAAGGTTCGATCAGATCCCACTGCAAATATGGATTTCCCATCTGGCGAGATACAAATGCCAGTGTAACTGCAAGTCTTCAATACACACTCAGATTCTCGCTTTCCAGTCAGCGAGTTCCATTCATACACTGCACCATCCATACCGCAGGAAACCAATTTGCTATCATCCATATTCCAGGCAATAGCACGGATCTATAGCATGAAATTGAAAAAGATCAGTGTGTAATCTCTCAACAGCTCCCAGAAAAAATATTTCACAATGCAATGTTCCACTGCATTTTACTATAAATTAGGCTTACTGTTACAGTGAACATGTTACAGACTTAAAATTAACATCACAGCCACAGTTTGCCAGATGTGAATGAACAGGAATAGCATTCTCTAATTCCCTCCTGTGGTGAACCTAAATTAATTATTATGGCTATCAAACAAAGTTCTGGATTCAAGCCCCACAGTACTATTGATACAACAACAATGTGTATGTGTACAGCACTATTAATGTAATAGAATAATTCAATCTACTTTATACGAGTGTAATAAACAGAAATTGAACGTAGAACCAAGGAAATGCAGATGCTAGTTTACAAACAAAGACACAAGATGCTAGAATAACTCAGCAGGTCAGGCAGCATCTCTGGAGAACTTAGATAGGTGACATTTCGGGTTGAGACCCTTCTTCAGACCCTTCAGAATGGCACAAGAAGGGTCTGAAGGAGAGTCCTGACCAGAAATGTCATCAATCCATGTTTTCCAGAGATAAAAACAAAACATTGAAAATAAGTGCAGGAGTAGGCCGTTCGGCTCTTCGAGCCAGCACCGCCATTCAATATGATCATGACTGATCATCCAAAATCAGTACCCCGTTCCTGCTTTCTCCCCATATCCCTTGATTCCGTTAGCCCTAAGAGTTATATCTAACCCTCTCTTGAAAATATCCAGTGAATTGGCCTCCACTGCCTTCTGTGGCATAGAATTCCACAGATTCACAACTCTCTGGGTGAAAAAGTGTTTCCTCATCTCAGTCCTAAATGGCTTACCCCTTATTCTTGCTGTCTGAATCACTGGGTTACTTCAGCACTTTGTGTCAAAAATTGAAACAGGGTCACCTAAGACAGGTGGCCAGCAGGATGGTCAGGGAGTAGATTTTAGGGACCAAAGGACTTCAGATATCTGAGAGCAATAGGACCAATCAAAATGACAGAGATAGGACGAGACGACACGAAAAAACAATTTTAAGTTCAAATTGAGTACCATTCAGAGATCAAGAGGAAACAAGATTTTGGATGACCTTAAGGTTAATATAAAGTAGAACTTGAGAGACCTGCCACAATTGCAGTATCATGTCTGGAGGTTTAAAAAAAGGCATGGTTGAAGATATCAGATGCATATGAAATGTGGCAAAAGCAGATTAGATGTTATTTTGGGTTTAATGGTGGGTTGAAAAGATGCTATTTTGGGTTGAAATTCCTATCAAGATCATTAAGACTCATTGGTGGATACCCAATATCATACAATTGCAATAGAAATGTGTCATTGGTGTTGAGGGTAGACAAAAATGCTGGAGAAACTCAGCGGGCGAAACCCTACTTACTAATACTGGATTTATTGGTGTTGAGATAGTTTATGGTCAGAATCCATATAGCGTGAGAACAGGCCCTTTGGCCAACCTAGTCCATGCCGACCATTGATCATCAATCGCATAGTTCTATGTTGTCGCAGATATTCACTAAAAGCTGGAGTAACTGAGTGGAACAGGCAGCATTTCTGGAGAGAAGGAATGAGTGACATGTCGGGTCGGGACCATTCTTCAGACCCACTTGCTCATGCATTCCCTGCACCTTACGGGCAATTTTACAGAGGCCAATTAACCTATTATCCTATGTTTTTAGGATGTGTGAGGAAATCGGTATACCCGGAGAAAACCCACAGGAAGAGCATGCAAACTCCACACAGACAGCATCTATGCTTAGCATCAAATCCGGGTCTCTGGTGCCATGAGGCAGCAGCTCCAACAAATGCGCCACTGTGCCACCCTTAATGCCACTGCCGATGTAATCCCAATTTTCTCTTTCCGTTGATTAACTTACAACTGCCTATGTAAAATAATTAAAGTTTATAAAATAGATCTTTAGTTCATCTTTAATTCTAAGTAACATTTGTTTCATTAATATACTTTATTGTAACTCATATCAACATCATTTTAATACAATCAAAGGGATTGCTTATAGCTTTATTAATGGACTTATGCATTCACATACAAGTTTACATATGTTTCATTGAATATATTCATAGTCTTGATGTTGGAATTACCTTAACCTGACAATCCAATGTTTTTTATCGTATGGACTTAATCACAGTAGTTTATTCACTAATCTACTGTTACCTGTATTCTTTTACAACAACAAAAAATAGTAATTCCGTTTGGACTCAACCCTACTTACTAATACTGGATTTAATTTACCAATGTCAAAGTTAACAGACATGGTAACACTTTTGATTTAAAATGTCCATAAATCACAGGACACCATGGCAGGATCCAAATCATAAGATGCAAGAAAATCATAAATAAACAAAACCACTTGATTTTATAATTGACCTGATTCTCACCTTCCCATTGTGGCCTTTAAGATTAACCTGATTTTCAAACGTGGTTGTGGTATAAATGTGGATGACATTTCCATTCACGACTGCAAAAAGGTGTCCACCATGGCTGAAGGAACACTGAAATAAAAGTAATAAAGTTAAAAGCATTATCATAGCTGTAGAGGGACACTGTATTTGTAAATATGACAATATGAATACAGTAGATTGTAAATTACAAAATGGTTCCAGTTATCAATTGTATTCATTTGTTCGATGCTGGTCATTCCAAGAAATTTTAGCGTTTATTGCTCATCCTTAAAAGCCCCGAATAATTTGTTTTGTGGAGACTTTTTGTTGGAGGATCTGGTAGTAACAGAGAGAATGCAAAAGAAAATCACCAGGATTTTGCCTGGAATGGAGAGTTGTAGTTATAAGACAGGATTGGAATGAGCTGCCAGAGGAGGACATTGAGACATATTATTGCAACATTTAAATTATTTTTGGACATGTACTTGGATAGGAAAGGAGTAGAGGCATGTGGGCCTAATGTGGCAAATGTGATTGGCAGAGATAGGCATCACAATCAATATGGACAAGGTTTTCAGTAAGGGCCTGATTTTGTGCAGTACTTTTCTTTGATACTATGACTACGAAATTAAAGATCTGTTTACAAATTCAGAAAACTCAAGGTGCTTCAAAAGCAAAATCCTCCATGTTTTCTGTTCTCACCATAAAGGGGTTTAAATTTAATTAAATGTAAATAAAAATACATGAACCTACTTAAAACCTCTCCTGTTAATTAGCTAACAGTATGTTGTTGAGTATTGTGATTCTAGATATTATGAAAAATGTTCTCAGCATTGTTGTTTTTTGAGGGAGATATAAAATTATGATACAAATCATTTTTCAAAAACTCAGATTTGTATATAATGATTTGAACGAGTGTATTGAAGACTTTGTGGCCAAGTTTGCGAATGATACGAAAATAGGTGGTAGGGCAGGTAGTGTAGAGAAAGCAGGGACTTTGCATTTAAGATATGGACAGGTTGGGAGAGTGGGCAGAGAAGTGGCAGATGGAACATAGTGCAGCAAAGTCATGCATTTTGGTAACAGGAGTAAAGGTGTAGACTATTTCCTAAATGGGGAGAGAATTCAGAAATCAGAGGTGCAAAGGGACTTGGGAGCGCTGGTGCAGGATTCCCAAAAAGTTAATCTGCAAGTCAAATCGGTAGTAAAGAAATCAAACTCAATGCTAGCATTTATTTCATGAGGGCTTGTATACAAAAACGGGAATGTAATGCTGAGGTTCTATAAGGCGCTGGTAAGGCTGCATTTGGGATATTGTGAACAATTTTGGGCACCATATCTGAGGATGTGCTGGCTCTGGAGATGATCCAGTGGAGGTGTGCAAAAATGATCTCAGGAATGAGTGGGATAACCTATGATGAGCATTTGTCGGCATTTGTGGGCCTGTACTCGCTGGAGTTTAGAAGAATGAGGGGGGACCTCATTGAAACATACAGAATAGTGAAAGGCTTGGATAGAGTGGATGTGGAGAGGATGTTTCCACTAGGGGGCGAGTCTAGGACTGGAGGTCGTAGCCTCAGAATTAAAGGATGTTCCTTTAGGACGGAGATGAAGAAGAATTTCTTTAGTCAGAGGGCAGTGAATCTGTGGAATTCATTGCCACAGAAAGCTGTGGAAGCAGTCAATGGATATTTTTAAGGCAGTGAAAGATAGATTTTTGATTAGTACATGTGTCAGAGGTTATGGAGATAAGGCAGGAGAATGGGGTTAGGAGCGAGAGATAGATCAGCCATGATTGAATGGGGGAGTAGACTTGATGGGCCGAATGGCCTAATTCTACTCCTATCACTTATGACCTTATGACAATGGTTGCAGATTTAAACATCATCTGTTACCTTTTTGACTTCAGTATGTCCATCAAATCACACTGAAAAACCCAAAAAAATGAAAGTGTGCTCCTACAATAAAACCATAAGGATGATTTCTTATTGGTATCTTTTAGCCAATCCAATTGTTGTACAGAATAGATCCTTTAAGGCAACCTGGAAACTGATAGCCTGATAGAACTAACATTTAATATAATATTTTATTCGAACAACATCATCAATAAGATACAGACCTCTCGACAACTCCGAATAGTGAATTCTCTGAAAGATCGTACATCATCAATTAGAAGGTTCATAAGCCGTAGTTTGTCGGAGAATCCAACAAGAATATATAGGCCAGACGGGTGCAAAGAAACACTATATGCCTCTTCCTGGAACTCCTTATAAAGCTCCAAAACACTAGAAGAAAGAACAACCAACACCAATAGTAATTGTTTAAAAAAAACAGTAAGAAGGAGTTCACCGAGACCAAAACAAAAAATGTTACTATTCAAATTAACAGTATGTTAAACAAATTCATTGATTTATTTAAATCCAGGTTCCAAGGTTTTAATATATACATCCATAGGACCATTTTCATCCTGGATATGCTTGCTTGTCCGTCCATCCGCAATCTCCCCACCACCCGCCTCCCCTCTTGTTGGGCAGAAGAGAAAAGCTTGAAAGCATGTACTACCTAATTCAGGAACGGCTTTAGTTTAGTTTAGATACAGTACGGAACCAGGCCCTTCAGCCCACCGAGTCCGCACCGACCAGCAATCCCCGCATATCAACACTATCCTACACCAGGGGCAATTTTTACATTTATACCAAGCCAATTAACGTACAAACATGTACTTCTTTGGTGTGTGGGGGAAACTGAAGTTCTAGGAGAAAACCCACGTAGGTCACGAGGAGAACGTACAAACTCCTTATAGACAAGCACCATTATCAAATTCGAATCCGGGTCTCTGGCACTGTAAGGGACCGTGCCACATAGCTTCTTCCTCACTGTTATCAGACTACTGAGCAGGCATTTCAGAGATGATAGCCGTGGTCCCGATCTCCCAACCCACCTCATTGCAGCCCTTCATGTTTTTTATCTGCACTTTCTCTTAGCTGTAATGTTGAAATGGTGGAACACTATATTCTGCACTCTGGTATTTTTCCCTTTGCACCACCTTTCTTATTTCTGTATGACTTTATTTTTCTCATGTATAATATGATTTGAATGGGTAGCACGCAAGCAACATTTTTTACTGTATCTCGGTACATATAACAATAATAACTACATATAACTGTACATTTACATATAACTAAATAACCCATAACCATGCTATTTAATAAAGGACAGTTAAAGTTATGAAGCATTATTCCCTAAATATTCATATTTAAAACTAAACTCATAGTCTCATTGTTCGACAAACGTACTTAGTCTCATAGTTCCACAAACGTATTGATCGATCTACAGAACTGGTGACAAACAACGGTTTTCGAATGCAGACATCCAGACCCGTGATTATGTTGGAGTGAAAGGATTGGGCGAGAAGTTCAAACTTTGCCATTTCTCCCTGTTAAAAATGTCACAAAATTTAACTTTAAAATATGCTGTTAAATAGAATACAAATACATCAATGCAGCTTCCAAATGGACAGGGTGTGAATAACGCAGCAAAATACAATAGTTGGGCAAGAGTTTATAACCATTAAATCGCTAGATTTCAATTCTGAACTAATTTAAAAACATTGACATCTTGTTTATGTTATATTTAGACTTAATTTTGTGCATCTCTGATTGTTGAGTGTTCATTTTGAACCTAACCTTGTTATTCCAGTGTAGCTTACCTTGCTTGTTTCTGCAGAAGACAATGTGATGCTATACAGTTGATTTTTGTTGGTGCTGGCAATTAGAATCTCTTCTGAGGGGCTAAGACACAGAGTTAAGATTTCCTGTTGTTCTGCTTGGGTTGGATCTGTACTGAACAGATCTTGTGGAATCTGAAAAAAGTTTTTTTGTTTATAGTGAAGGGGGCAACAGATATTTCACATAATTAAATATTAATTAAAAAAATATAATAGGATGTTGATAAAAAGCAAAGGAAAACATCCACTTAAGTTTCTACTGAGGGTAATGAGTAGAGATGCAACAAAAATAATCTTCTAGGGCCGATGCAAGACTAAATTGGGCTATTGTTCTGTCACACCCTTGCCAATCTAATCCATGGCAAAATTGGGAATTGTCTATTTAACCATTCTCATATTGCATTTGGAATGGTAGACCCTATCTGGTGGGTTAGAGTTTTCACATTTAACTGCAAATAAACTTTGTACACTAAAGCCATATTCAAAAGCCTGGTTTTAACTGAACAACTGGTCCTAAATTTACCATAATTGTTTCTTGGAACGCATTCTGCATTTAGCTGGTCAAACTTCACCAATAGTTCCCTGCATGATCGAATCATTAGACCTGAGATTATTTTTTAATTCATTTAAGGGATGTTGGCTTTGCGAGTTGACCCAGCTTTTAATTGCTCATCCCTAATTCCCCTTGAAAAGTTGGTGGTGCACTGCTTTCTTGAACCACTGTATTATTTGAGGTGTTGGTATACCCACAATGACATTAGGGAATGTGTTCCAGGAGTTCCAGTGAAGTTGAAGGAATGGTGATATATTTCTAAAACACAATGGTGTGTGGCTTGAAGTGGTGGTGTTGTTCAGACTTTTGTTCCCTTGTCCTTCTGGCTGGTAGGAGTAGTGGGTTTGGGAGATGCTGTGTAAGGAGTCTTGGTGAGTTTCTGCAGTGTATCCGATAGATGATACAAATGGCTGATACTGTGCAATAGGGTAGTGGAGTTTGGGAATGGTTGTGCATGAGGCCTATAAAGCAGGCTGCTCCATCTACATGCTGTTGGGCTTCTCAAGGTTTGTTCAAACTGACAGCCAAGTGTGCAGTACTCTGGGTAAATGTGGACCAGTTGGGTGAGGTTGCAGTGATTATGAGTGGTCATACAAAGACATTCCACCAAAATACGTCAAAATCTGGTTGCCATATGATATACAAGATATGACAAAGATGTGATGTTTGTAGATTAATTGGCCTCTGTAAATTTCCCCTTGTCTGTACTGGATGGACGCGAAACAGGGATAACATAAAACTAATGTGAACTGGTGATCGATGGTTGGTAAAGACTCGGTGGGCCGAGAGGCCTGCATCATTCATTCATTCATTTCAAAGATACATTGTGACCTTCAAAAATGTAGACTCTACTAGCATAAGCAGCTCCCAATTCCTCAAAATGCACACAGTACTGGAGTTAATGGTTGTTTTAATCACTTGTGTAATGCATTAACTGTCACATTTAATGTGGAACTCACCCTAATCACTCTGGTTTTCTTAAAAGCATCCTTCTCCTCTGCTCTTTCAAACATATACACTACGCCAGGCCCAGCAGCGCACAAGAACCCTTTGGAAAATATTGTTATTGATGAAATCTTGGGTAGAGGGGGTGGAGGTGGAGGTATCTGGCTGATGGAAACGGATAGTCTGTGGGGTAGGAAAAACAGTATTACCGTAGTTTATTCTGTAATAATAGTTACAAAAGAATACCTTAATCAATGGGGAATCCAAACACAATAGAAAAAATGGAGCATTAAAAATGTATAATTTGACAAAAAATTGTTTAAAATACAAGATGTGCAAATTTTAAAAGCTTGGCATGTTCTCAGTTAACGCTAATACAAGCTCATCTACAAACTATATTTATACTGAATTAATTGCTATTTCTAATTATACACTACTCTTCAGTTACTGCAAGCATCAAATATAATTTCACATTCAATGATCCGTGTGCAAATATTGGATTTGGTTCAAACATCAGTCAACTCTATCCGTGGAGTCTGTCTCAATGGAAATTGTACCATTTTCAAACCTAATTATGGTAATTGAAAACACGATCTGATGTTAGAGTCATGAAGACATACAGCAGAGAAACAGGCCTTTCAGTCCAACTTGCACATGCTGATCAAGGTGCGCCATCTACACTAGTTCCACCCTCATGCATGGTCCATATCCCTCTAAACCTTTTCTATCTATGTATCTGTCCAAATGTCTTTTAAATGCCGTTATAGTACTTGTCTCAACTATCTCCACTGGCAGCTCATTCCATATACCAACTACCCTCTGTGTGAAAAAGTCAAGTCAAGAGAGACAAGAGAGTTTATTGTCATGTGTCCCAGAAAGGACAATGAAATTCTTGCTTGCTGCAGCGCAACAGAATATTGTAAGCATAAATGCAGAACCGTTCAGTGTGCCTATATAGCATAGACCACATATATACACATAAATAAACAGATAAAGTGCAATAGGCTGTTATAGTTCAGAGTTTGTTTGATGGCGAGTTTAATAACCTGATGGCTGTGGGGAAGAAGCTGTTCCTGAACCTGGATGACCCAGATTTCAGGCTCCTGTACCTTCTACCTGATGGCAGTGGAGAGATGAGTGTGTGGCCAGGATGGTGTGGATCCTTGATGATATTGGCAGCCTTTTTAAGGTAGCGACTGAGATAGATCCCCTTGATGGTGGGGACGTCAGAGCCGATGATGGACTGGGCAGTGGTCACAACTTTCTGCATTAGGTTCCTATTATGCCCTTATTCTGCCCTTAGGTTCCTATTACTAAAGTAATAATCAAGAATCTATCTATCTCTGCCTTAAAAATATCCATTGGCTTGGCTTCCACAGCCTTCTGTGGCAATGAATTCCACAGATTCTCCACCGTGTGACTAAAGAAATTCCTCCTCATCTCCTTCCTAAAGAAACGTCCTTTAATTCTGAAGCTACGACCTCTGGTCCTAGACTCTCCCACTAGTGGAAACATCCACTCCACATCCACTCTATCCAGGCCCCTTGGTTAAAAAGCTCTGTGGATTCATCCTGTCTATTCCTCTCATGATCTTTTAAACCTGTATAAGATCACCCCCCATCCTCCTGTGTTCCAAGGAATAAAGTTCTAGCTTGCCCTATAGCTCAGACTCTTAAGTCCTGGCAACATCCTTGCACTCATTCCAGCTTAACAACATCCCCCCTATAGCAGGGTGGTCAAAATTAAACACACTATTCAAAAGCAGCCTCACCAATGACTTGTACAACTGTAACATAGTAATGGTTGAACCAAATATTTCCATCCACAATTATTAGCATTATTAGTTCTCATCTACCTAATTTCTAATCATTACCACCTGGACAATATTACTGCATGGTATGGGAACAACTCCATCTAAGATGGCAAGAAATTGCAGAGAATTGTGGACGCAGCCCAGACCATTCCACAAACCAATCTCTCTTCCACTGATTCTGTATGCACCTCACATTGACCTACTATGCGCTACTATCTACATTATTGGAGAACCTCAGACTTTCTTTGATCGGACTTTACTAGACTTTCTTGCATTGAACGTTATTCCCCATTTATCATGTATCTGTACACAGTGGAATGGCTGGATTGTAATCATGTATTTTCTTTCCGCTGCCTGGTTAGCATACAATAAAAGCTTTTCACTGTACCTCAGTACACGTGACAATAAACTAAACTAAATAAAAACTATCAATTATCTTGATGAGAGATACATATTCTATTGTTAGAAGCAGGCAAATATTAATACACAGTGCATTCACTCATTTGAACATAAATGATCTTAAATAAAGTAATGTTTTGAAACAAAGATAATGTTAGCTTGGTTAAATCATCCAGTTTAAATGACAGGGTTGAAAACTGCAGAGCCTTGGCCCAGGAATGCACACGATCTCAAGGATCTACATATTATTTTTAAAAATTCTTATTTTCATTGACTTATTTAAGGTGTTAATATTTTTAATAATATTTCCTACAAAAATGTAATTCCTTTTATTAAGTTCCTTAATGCTAGAACTGGAAGTTTCTCAGAATTTCTAAATATTTAAGTAGGATCAGTAACATGGAACATAAAATTTTAGAAAACAGTAAGAGCATGTTAGGGAGTGATCCATTCCAACCATACCTGTGGTCTAATGTTATTTTGTACTCCCAGCGCAGTTCTGCCAACTCAAACAGGTAAAGTTTTCCCAAATCAGTGCCAACAATGATGCGATCTTCAGACATCCAAGCATGCGTAAGAAAGTTTTGCAACTCTAACTTTTGGAAATTTGTTTGTTTGAGATTTCCATCAGCAAATCGCAACAGTTTTAAAACACCATCCCCGACTACACAGATCTGTGCATTATCCTGAGGGTTAAAACTGACCTAAACCCAAAAAGAGAATTACTTATCAATGTTTACAGTATAGTTCTGCAGTCACATTTTCACATCATGATACATTTAATAGGCTATATGACATTTCATGTTTGCATGGGTGAAAACTATAATAGATGTTATTAGTGGTCCACATCACACTATGTATGCTCAATTCTTGTCAGAATACATTCAATCCTTGAAGATAAAACATGAAGAATATCTTTCAATTTAGAAGGCAGAAAAGTATTATCAGATACTTCACAAAATAGAGCATTGCATTTCACCCTCCTCAATTTTCAACGGATTTGAGTCAGGCAGTCGTGAAAAGTAACCAACTGGGCTGCAGGCACACCTATGAGTGAGTTGCATATCACAGGTCAGCTGGCACACTACAAACTGCGATCATTCAGAAACACGTTAATGATGAAAACACAGCCTCTGTAAGAATATTGAACACATTCATTAAGCCACAGCATCTGTGGAATGAGGAGGCTCCAAGGTTTAGTGAGAAGAGTGGCCTGGGCCAGTATGTAGAAATAAGGACCTGCAGATGCTGGTTCATACACAAAGAGACATAAAGTACAGTAGTAGACAAAAATGCTGAAAAAACTCAGCGGGTGAGGCAGCATCTATGGAACGAAGGAATAGGTGACGTTTCGGGTTGAAACCCTTCTTCTGAAGAAGGGTCTCGAAACGAAACATCACATATTCCTTCGTTCCATAGATGCTGCCTCACCCACTGAGTTTCTCCAGCATTTTTGTCTACCTTCGATTTTTTCCAGCATCTGCAGTTCTTTCTTAAACATAAAGTACAATAGTAACTTAGCAGGTCTGGCAGCATCTCTGGTGAACATGGATAGGTGATGTTTCCTGATGGGACCCTTCTTCTGAGGAAGGATCTCGACCGAAAACCTTACCTATCCATGTACTCCAGAGATGCAGCCAGACCTGCTGTGTTGCTCCAGCACTTTGTGTCCTCTTGGCCTGTGGCAGTGCTTATTATGTAGACAAAAAAGTGCTGGTACACGTGCCATCATAATAAAACCACTGGCTTGTGCAAATATTTTAAGAGTGCGGTCCTACAAGGCCTCACAGTTGCAGAGGGACTTTGTTTTTCTAATGCTATTATTTTCTAATGCAACTCATCACCTAGCCATGTGTGATGGATCATCTCAGGAAAAATAAAAGGTTTTCTGGTGTCTCGATTATGACATTGTAATAATCACACTGAAATCCCAGGCTAATATTCCCAGGTTTACTTAAAGTATGCAACCACTTGGGTCTCATTAATAATTATTACAGTTACTGTATGAGAAAATACTCATATGGAGCATTTTTCAGGATATACAAATATGGACAACTTTAGATTGTTAGAAATCGAATTAAAAGTCGTATAGAAACATTTTGTGTCACAGGTTATATTGAAAATTGTAATATTTTGCACTTTCTTGAACTTTCCCTTCTACTTTGTATCTTTTAGCAGTGTTTCATGAAACCAAATTATGCATTGCTATGATTATTTTCTTTTAAAAATCCTGTAGTTCAATTTGGTTTGATTTTATTTGGTTTGGTTTATTATTATTATTATCATGTGTACCAAGATGTAGTGTCTGGGCATTATCCAAACAAGTGATACCATACATGAGTGCAATGATACCATACTTGAGTACAACACATAGTGCTAAAGAGAAAGGAAGCAAGAGTGTAGACTATATTGTTACCACTACTCAGAAAGCGCAGACTTTTTAAAAAAGTGCAAGGACTGCAATGAGGTAGATTGGGATACCAGGACTAGATGCATATCTTTGCAAGTTAGAAACATTTTTGCTTGAACGTAGTTGTCACTTTTCTCAATTTTTATTTATTTTTTAAATATGGTATCACAAGCTGCCGAAATTGTAAAAATTACCTGGTAAATTCGGTTTGCATTGGTAGTAGTTTTCATGACACCCATGATTTTTTGTTTCTTCCATAACCAGTAGATCAGTGTCCAATCTGGTTGTCCAGACTGTACAACCAGGTATTTGGAGTCTGGTGAGAAGGCAATACTGACGAACTCTTGGGCTTGTAGATCATTCACACTAAGTGACTTCCTCTTTCTACTTTGTTCATGCTGTATATCATAAATGCTCACGGTGGCTTTTTCTCCTTTTTCGGAAATGGCTAGATATCGTCGATTGGGACTTAAGGCAATAGCCAGTATTTCTTGGCTTTTCTCCGAACCTGTTCAATGTAATACAGATTATTGGTTAACATTTCAAACATGAACATAGAAACATAGAAAATAGGTGCAGGAGGAGGCCATTCGGCCCTTCGAGCCAGCACCACCATTCATTGTGATCATGGCTGATCGCCCGCTGTCAATAACCCATGCCTGCCTTCTCCCCATATCCCTTGACTCCACTAGCCCCTAGGGCTCTATCCAACTCTCTCTTAAATCCATTGAAGAAGTATGATATGAATTGGCCACATCAGAAATAACATTTTACAGTTTCCCTCTTGAAAAGGAATGCAGGACTAAGAGTCAGAAAGTACAGTAGTTCATAAGTGATGGGAGCAGAATTAGGCAATTCAGCCCATCAAGTCTACTCTGCCATTCAATCATGGCTGATCTATCTTTCCCTCCACACCCTGTTCTCCTGCCTTCTCCCCATAACCCCTGACAAGTAGTGAGCTAGAGTGAAAAATATAATTTGTTGCATGTGGTCCCACACAGATCTAGATCAAGCTCACGTGATGAAAATCAGAACAAAAATGCTGAATCTGAAATTGAAACAAAATTGCTGGAAATACTCAGCAGATCAGGCAGCATCTGTGGAATGTGAAACAGACAAAATTTGAGCTCAAAGACACATCATCGAATGCTGCATGACGTGCTGAGTGAGTGTTTCAAGCACTTTCTGTTTTTATTTCATGCTCAGGTATGCTGAGGTAAGCTTCTTCCAACGTACAAGTGAGTAAGCGTCTTCCAATGTACAATGTACAACATAACATCTCAGCTGCTATGGTTGACTTTGTGAGAGTAACGTTCAATTGTAATCAAGGAAAGTTTGACTATAGGAAGAAACAGAAATGAAGATGTTTTCCTTAAATTACATTCTTCCACCTAACCCCATGTTTTAAATGCACAGAGCCTGGTTGCAAATCAAAGTTCAGATGGTCATGGTGTAAGATTATAAAATTTTAAAAAAATTCTAAATCATTTGTTTACTTAAGAAGCTCTATATGAAATGTGGCTCTTTTGTCATTTTCGAGATAATTTCTACCAGTACTTGTAAATAAATATTACCCATTGCCACCATTTAGCAAATCTTTTCAGCAAAGTCATTGCAGAATTAATGCAAGTACTTTTGTCCAGTTAGCAATATGAATATACTTTCATGTCAAGCTCAAGAGTATTTTGCCAGGAATTAATTGGCCATGAAAATCAAAATAAAACTAAATGCTGGTAATCTGAAATGAAAATGCTGGTCTTTCGCCACAAGTCACGCTAGATCTGAAGAAAGAGAAACAGTTTGCATTTCAGGTCTGCGACCCTTTGTCAGAATTCACACTGTTGACTATTTATTTTCTCTACAGATGCTGCCTGACTTTCTAAGGTCTTCCAGCATTTGTTGTCTTTTGTTTTAAGGGGTAACATGAGGGGGAACTTCTTTACTCAGAGAGTGGTAGTGGTGTGGAATGAGCTTCCAGTGAAGTGGTGGCGGCAGGTTCGTTGGTATCATTTAAAAATAAACTGGATAGGCATATGGATGAGAAGGGTATGGAGGCTTATGGTATGAGTGCAGGCAGGTGGGACTAAGGGAAAAAAGTTGTTTGGCACGGACTTGAAGGGCCGAGATGGCCTGTTTCCGTGCTGTAATTGTTATATGGTTATATGGTTATATGGTTTTAATTGGCCTGTTATTAAAGGGAATTTTTCAACTGCCTTTGATGGTTATGGCAGCTACAAACTTTAATAGTGCTCTTATTCAATGACAACATTTGTGCCAGAGGGCTATACTTATTGACTTATGAAACACATATTCTAGATATATCCAGAACAAGGGGTCACAGTTCCAGAACAAGGGGTCACAGTCTAAGGATAAGGGGGAATTCCTTTAGGACCGAAAATGAGGAAAACATTCTTTACACAGAGAGTCGTGAGTCTCTGAATTTCTCTGCCACAGAAGGTAGTTGAGGCCAGTTCATTGGCTATATTTATAAGAGGGCTTTAGATGTGGCACTTGTGCTAAAGGGATCAGGGGGTATGGAGAGAAGGCAGTACGGGATACTGAGTTGGATGATCAGCCATGATCACATTGAATGGCGGTGCAGGCTCGAAGGGCCGAATGGCCTACTCCTGCACCTATTTTTCTATGTTTCTATGTTTCTATAAATATCATGTAATTTTATTCAAAGATTAACTCCTACTGTTCAATTTAATGCATATTTTTTTTCTTACTAGGTTCACAGCATTGGAAATCAAAAGTCTTTCTTCAAAAATGAAGGATGTTAGATTAAGGTTTGAAATAGAATATAGTTCAGAATAAATTTTGGATCTCACCAAAATGATCTTTAACTGAAGATAAGTGAGCCAAAAAT